>OX422210.1:248065118-249377618 GCA_949130495.1 Sambucus nigra
TTTCCCCTCTCTCTCCTAAGGGCTTCCACCCCTGCGACGCGCTCTCTTTGTCCGACGGCAAGATGACGCACCACCGCTACCTAAACCAGACTCCTCCCCGGATGAGGAAGGCGACACCAAGCAAGAAGGAACAAGAACCGTGTCCCGAATATGGGCAGTCACCGAAGATATCTAGTCCCTAATATCCCTCAACCAAGTGGTGGACACCCGGACATGCTGTAAGAAAAGGAAGAATCAGTATCAAAGTAGAAAAGATCAAAATAAACCAAAGGAGAAGAGCAGAAAGATATACCTCAGGATGAAGGACCTCCTCTGTCAAGCCTAACTCCTCCGGGTCCATCGCATGAGGCCGCTGCAGCATAAGCGCCATCCCTCCATCAGCTCACCGGATGTTGTAGGAAGGAGTATGCAGCCGCAAAAAGGGAACCTTCTAAGTCGCCGCTGCAGCAGATGTCGAAGGACTGCCACCACTGTGGGAGGGCCCATTAGCCGACTCGAACCCGCAGGAGGGAAGGGTAGCGCATCATATATGCTGGGCGCCATCAGTCAGCTCGTCACAAAGTACATATAATCATACGGCACAGCTATATCGGTGTACAACAGGTAGGACTCGCCAATCATCATCGTGATCCTCACATCCTCCGGCAACTATCGCTCCCCCCTCATAGACATAGGGGGACTCGCAGGTGGCATCACCACCTCTCCCTCTGCAATCTGTCGGACCACCCTCTCCCCAAGATACCAAGAGTGTCCAAACTCATGCGCCAATAAATGCCTCATTTAGGCATTTACTCCAGTCAACCCCGTGTCCTGAACGGTTGGCCCCCAAGGGTAAAAGGTCACCTCAAAAATCCCCAGCAGATATGAGCCAAATATAAAATCAGAGCACCCAAAGGTCTTAGGCTAAAGAAGAAAGAAGTCTTACCCTATCACTGGTCAGACCATTCAAGACATGACGCATCGCCTCTAGAGAGAGACCTCCTTCACTGCCTATTGGCCTTGCACCATCGATGCAATCAGTAAAAATCCCCAAGAGTCTCATATTTCAAAGCAATAAGCTAGGTATTACACCCGATAACCTCATAGAAGCACGTCTGCCAAAGATAAGAAATTCGTAATCAAAATAGATGCATAAGGAAAATGCGAATGCATGAAAGGAAAATGCACAAAATTAAAGAATACCTCAAGGAGATACATGGCTCTAGTGAAAGACTGCCGGTAGCACCGGCTGAATGCATCCAAGGAAAAATAAAGGGTCACCAAAGTCAGGCTCCCCAATCATAGAGATGGATGTTTGAAAACTTCCTTAGGTATGGAAAAAAGCATAAATGGACGATGTCGCCGCTCAACGCCACCAGGAATCCCCCCATCACCAACAAAATGAATAACCGGGCCATCTGCCTCACTCGTAGCCCGTCCTCCACATCAATCACTCTGCCAAATAAAGCATCCTTCAGCAGAGACATACGGATGGAGTCCCCAAACACTATCCACCCCACATCACAAAGCTCCGCGTGCACTAACTCTGGTCTCACTCGCAAAGAGCTATCCACCTCTATCTGGTCTCCATCGTAATCCAGACCCAACAGATGTTGCACATCTATGGGAGTCACAGTAATCTCCCTAAAGCCAAAGTGAAAGGTGTGGGTAGTGTCCCACCACCTCTCCCCGAAAGCGCATAAGACTGCCCTCAAACGAGGCGTCTCATCTAGCACAAACGCCAACCTCCCAAAGTCTACTGAGGATACCACCCAGTGCACCACAACTGGAAGATGATCCTAGACTTCCTTAAGCCCCGTCGTCCCACGGGCACGCATATTTGACAAAGAAACATCAGACTGCCAAAAGAGAAATTCTTATCAAAATCGAAGAAAAAAGGACAATCACCAAAAAAGAGAATGCCAAAGGTCATTTTACTTACATAACCACCAGGGTTCACCACCCTCGAAGAGCGATGATGCGACGGCTCCGACAGTAAAGTTAGCTCATCCGCAACCAGGTCAAATGCATCAAAAGAGTTCTCCTCCCCAAAGCAAGAGGCGGCCTGACCCTCCACTCCACGTTTGCCCATTAATTAACAACCAACCATTCCCGGTGTACTACAGTGCTCACAAAAGAGGCCATATTTTAAAGATTGGAATGCTAGAACGATTCGCAGAAGGAAATTGCATAAAGAGAGAAGGCAAGAAGCTATGAAAAATGAGGGGAATTCCTCCTTTATATAGGATGCCAAGGGTCATGCCGATTGGCATTGACCCCCCACATACCGATCAACACTGACCCTTTACCTTCTCGAGGCAGTCCAAAAGTCTGTGACACTGCTGAATGACACCCTTTACACCATGTCGATCGACACCTCCCTTAAATTTTCATACAGAAATTCCAAAAAAATACCAGAAAACCCTGAAAAATCCTCAGAAAATTCCAAAAAATCCCAGAAAGGATTTAGAGAATTTTCACTAAGAAAATTTCACACTTCCTTAAGTGGAACCCCTATTTCCCCAACGGAACTCTCAAAAGCCAAGCGAATCTCTCCCCGGTGACGTTCCCAGAGGACCTCCAAAATATCCAAAACTTCAGGATCATATCCTATTTCCCAAAGGTCCAAAATCTCCCCAAGAAATACGTCCAAAACCCTGGACCACCTAATCACTTCCCCAGCATCAGATTATCTTTTACCCAGGTACAGTCTCCAAAAGACACAAGGATATCCCCAGTAATCGTCTCTCCCGCTCAAAAAAAAAATCACGAGGTAATTTCCTCAACGGAATTCCAGGGAATCATTCTCCCCATCAATGTCTCCAAAAGACGCTCTAAATTTTCTCCAGCTCATTCGCTATTCCCCAGCGAAACCAAAACTTCAATCTTTATCCCCAGCAAAACCCCTGATTTTCTCGAAGGAAATGTACACCTCTTTTAGGTCAGAATTGGCCTCGGTCCTGGATCATCACCTTAGTTAGGTTAGAATTGACATTGATCCTCGATCTTCACTTCTCTTTAGGTCAGAATTGACCTCAATCTTAGAACGTCACCTTAGTTAGGTCATAATTGATGTCGGTCCTTGGTCGTCACCTCTTTTAGGTCAGAATTGACCTCGGTATTGTATCGTCACCTTAATTAGGTCAGAATTGAACTCAATCCTCGGTCGCCACCTCTCTTAGGTCAGAATTAACCTCGGTCTTGGATCGTCACCTTAGTTAGGTTAGAATTCACCTCGATTCTCGGTCATTACCTCTTTTAGGTCAGAATTTCCCTCGATCTTAGATCATCACCTTAGTTAGGTCAGAATTCACCTTGGTCCTCGATCGTAACCTCTCTTAGGTCAGAATTGACCTTGACCTTAGATCGTCACTTTAGTTAGGTCAGAATTAACCTCGGTCCTCGGTCGTCACCTCTCTTTAGGTCAGAATTGACCTCGATCTTGGATCGTCACCTTACTTAGGTTAGAATTGACCTTAGTCCTCGGTCGTCACCTCTCTTCAGGTCAGAATTGACCTCGGTCTTAGATCGTCACCTTAGTTAGGTCAGAATTAACCTCAGTCCTCAGTCGTCACCTCTCTTAGGTCAGAATTGACCTCGGTCTTGGATCGTCACCTTAGTTAGGTTAGAATTGACCTCGGTCCTCAATCATCACCTCTTTTAGGTTTGAATTGACCTCGATCTTAGACCGTCACCTTAGTTAGGTCAAAATTTACCTCGGTCCTTGGTCGTCAGCTCTCTTAGGTCGGAATTGACCTCGGTCTTGGATCCTTACCTTAGTTAGGTTAGAATTGACCTCGATCCTCGGTCGTCACCTCTTTTAGGTCAGAATTAACCTCAATCTTAGATCGCCACTTTATTTAGGTCAAAATTGACCTTGATCCTTGGTCGTCACCTCTTTTAGGTCAGAATTGACCTCGGTCTTGGATCGCCACTTTAGTTAGGTCAGAATTGACCTCGATCCTCCGTCGTCACCTCTCTTAGGTCAGAATTACTCGGTCTTGGATCTTCACCTTAGTTAGGTTCGAATTAACCTTAGTCCCCGGTCATCACCTCTCTTAGATCAGAATTAACCTCAATCTTTAATCGTCACCTTAGTTAGGTCAAAATTTACCTCGGTCCTTGGTCGTCACCTCTCTTAGGTCAGAATTGACCTCAGTTTTGGATCGTCACCTTAGTTAGGTCAGAATTTCCCTTGGTCCTCGATCATCACCTCTCTTAGGTCAGAATTGACCTCGGTCTTGGATCGTCACCGTAGTTAGGTTAGAATTGATCTCGATCCTCGGTCGTCACCTATCTTAGGTTAGAATTGACCTCGATCTTGGATCATCACCTTAGTTAGGTCAGAATTGACCTCGATCCTCGGTCATCACCTCTCTTTAGGTTAGAATTGACCTTGATCGTCACCTTTCTTTATGTCATAATTGACCTCGATCTTAGCTCATCAACTTAGTTAGGTCAGAATTGACCTCGGTCCTTGATTATCACCTCTCTTAGGTCAGAATTGACCTCGATCTCGGATCATCACCTTAAGCCCGCAGAATTGTCTTCAACACGTAAAATTAATCATCTCACCTAAAACCCGTAGAATTGGTCATCTCACCTAATGCCCGCACAATTGGCTTCGACCCATAGAATTTGTCATCTCAACTTAAGCCCATAAAATTGGCTTCGACCCACAGAATTGGTCATCTCACCTAAAGCCCATATAATTGGCTTTGACCCGTAGAATTGGTCATCTCATATTAAGCTCGTCGAATTGGTCATCTTCATCTTTAAGCTCGCAGAATTGGTATAGACCCGCAGAATCGGTCGTCACAAACTAAGCCCTCAGAATTGGCTTCGACCCGCAGAATTGGTCACCCCCATCATTACTTTGGTAATCACTTCCTTTGACCATCCTAGCATGTTCCTTCAAGCCTGCAGAATTGGCTTCGACCAGCAGAATCGATCACCTTCATCTTTAAGCCCTTAGAATTATCTTTGACCCGTAGAATCGATCATCCTCATCCTTAGGTCCTCAAAATTAACCTCGGCCCTCCAGTCATCCTCTTTCAAAGGCATCATGTGGTGTCTATTCGAAGGCTATCGTTTGTTCCAAACTCACCCGTTGAGGGGATCTATAGACAACCCATTCTAATACCCCCTAACCTCTCCTTAGGTCCCTAGAACCTCCCTTCATCATTGCAAACCCAAGTCATACCTCGAGTACTGACCTAAAGGACATCGGGCACTCCCAAGCTCCGTTTGACTAAAAGTCAAACTCTTCATATCGAATGAGACTGAATGAATATTCTAAATGAACTGAAACCCCTTTCCAATGATCCATCCCATGCGAGATTCTGACTTACTATTCGAACAAACGACTCATTTTCCCTCGAAACTCGATCAGGAGGTCACCGAACGCTCCCAGGCTCCGTTTGACTAAAGGTAACTCTTTAGCTTGACTGATACTGAATGAATCTTCTAAAGGAATTGAAACCCTTTTCCAACAGTCTACCCCATGCGTAATTCTGACTTACGGTATGGACAAACGATCGATTTTACTCTGAAAGGTTAGCGAATGCTTTCAGGCCTTGGTTGACCAAATTCAACTCCATGAACCAGGTAAAACTCATTGTAATGTCAAATTACATCTCCTAACCTTTCTATCGGTCTACCCCATGCACGATTTGGACTTACTATGCGAATGAACGGTCTGTTTGAGTCCGAAGTTTCCTCGTCCAGAGGATCGACCAGCGCTTCCGAGCCACATTTGACCCAAAGTCAACTCTGGGACCCAGAAGCAGTCCCAATAACTTTTGAAGGTGTCTGAAATACCTTTCCAATGGTTCACCGCATGCATAATTCGGATCAATGGTTTGCGCTCTATGATCGATTTTCTGAAGGAACTTGAAAGACACTGCCAAATGGCAGGTTCCAAGCCCTGCCTATCGGCAGTGTGCCTAAACACACCTGCCAATTGGCAGGACCAGGGCTATGCCGATCGGCAATTCCCTGGGCCTGTAAAAAGGAGGGCCTAACCTCATTCCAAGGAAGAGGAAAATCAGAGATACATCACTCCCAACAAGCTCAGAAAACCCTGCTCAAAGTCAGTGTGATTTCCACATCCAAATCCCTTTTCAACCTTCACCTTTCATCACCTTTTTCATCAAGATTGGTGAATTAAGTACTCTCCATCATCATCCATGTTCAAGATCTTCCCCCCAACATCCAAGATCAAGCTCAATATCTTCAAGAAGGTCCAATTTTCTCAACTATCTCGTTAAATTCGCTTAAATTTTAATTAGTTTGTTTTGTTACTTAGTACTTTTATTCTCTCATCTCACATATCTTAATATAATTTTTATCTAGTATTATTGCACATCTCTTATTTTCATATAAATAAAACAAGAAAAAAGGGATCTTCTCATAAATTCCAAATGAGAATTCTCACACCTTTCTCTCAACTAAAACACTTTTTTACACACACACATATAAGAGAAGTCCCCGATTGGATTTATGGGATAAATTCCACCCCTCGTTTTGCATACAAACTACGTGGACTTTGATGCCTCTATAGACTACGTAGGCGTCTCGGGGTAAAACCCGAGACTCTAGTCCTTTTTCTACTTTTTTCCTATTTTTTCCTATTCTTTAAACTTAACTCTCTTAAATTCTATGTATTTACACACACACACACACACACACACACACACATATATATATATATATATATATATATATATATATATATATATATATATATATATATATATATTTGTTCTTAATGGCGTATTATTACACAGGCATTATCATTCCCGTATAATGATCGACGCTAGGATAATCGCATTAATCCTATTTTCTAATATTACTTTTCGGAACATTCCTATGGATGACTCTCTTTATCTCTTCCATGATACAAGTCGATGATTCCTATCTCCACTACGTATACACATACATATATATCAAGGGGAAATAAATGAAAATAGCAACAACCCATGAGAGACCGTAAGGGCGGAATGGGTGCCTAACACCTTCCCATTTCGTAACTTAGCCTCCGGAACCCTTTCAAATCTTTTTGGTTTCGTATGTATCAGTATGTCTTTGGATGTTGTCCTTCGTGATGGCTCCCTTTTCTTTTGTCTGTTTTGAGTAAAACACACTGGCGACTCTATCTCTCTACATTTTCACCTTATTCACCAACGTCGGCCGAAGCGCTCCTGAGAGGGACGCGTGGGACCTAGAGGGATTCTCTCCCTGCTGAGAGGGGGTATATCTGAGGGTGGACACAAGGTAAATATGGAGAAACTCTGCTAACAGTGCCCAAGGAGAACGAGAAAATTCAGGCATAGTCGCCGGTATGAGAGGATTGATTCCCAGCATGGCTGAGAACTCTTTCTAGGTTGGGAAGACCTCATCTAAACTGAATACCAGAATTGCATCACCGCTGATAGCATATTCCAGTCAATGTCTCTATTATTCCACAAGGAGACTCAACACAAGTTGAAATCCTCATAGTCCACATTTCACAAACACATGGCTTCAAGAATTTTTAGGTAGGAATTTTTTTTACATGCACCTGAAGGGTCATTTGGGGAATAATGGAGTAGAAAGTAAGAAGTAAGAAGTAAGAAGTAAGGAAAAGAAAGTGGGTATGGATAAGAAAAACTACACTCCTTACCCCCCCCCCCCCTTAATTCATAAATGGCTTGGCTGTATATAAGGGATCTGGGGAGTCCAAATGAATTCCTTCCCTACCAAGTACTCTGCTAAAAAATAAAGTGTAATAAAAGCCTTAGAGTAATTCGAATTCATCCATATGCCAATAGGTAGGACAAGAGGTATGCCGATCGACAACCCTCTATTTTGGAAGATTATATCTTTATTTGTCAAAACCAATTCTCAAAAAATAAATTCTTATTTAAAAAACCCCAGGGTTATTTCTTCTTACCTATCCATTTTATTTATCATTTCCCAAAATAAACCTTTAATTATGCTCTCCTTTTCTAAAAAAACATCATGTCATTTTTACAGTCTCAGCAGCAAAGTAAAAGTGCATTTGGGATAAGTCATTAAAAAAGGAATTAAAAATAAAAAATATCTTTTATATATATGCTGCCATTTCATGATTACATCTTTCAGGTAAAAGAAAAGAAGAAAAATATAAAAAACAAAACAATGGGACTCAGCCCGAACCCATAATCTTTCTCTCTCAAACCCTCACCCACTGTGGCGAACACGTTCCCCCCCAAAGATGAGCGGTAGTACCTCCACTACCAAATCCCGATACCTCATCCGAGGTGGAGAACAAAACAAAGAAAGAAGTAACATAATCCTTGATATAAGAAGTCACGGAGGCCACCCAGTTCTTGATATCCTTTAGCCAAGTGGTCGGCACCTGAAAATGCTGCAAGCAAAGAAACAAAGGACCCATCAGTCAATAAAAAGAAAAGAAATAAATGAAAGTGATAAGAGAAGAAAATAGAAAAGTATATCTCAGGCTGAAGGACATCATCCGTAAGCCCCATTAATCTCGATGCATTTTCAATAGGTCGGTGAGACATGCTTAGTGTCCCCTCACTAGTCAATAGGAAATTATAAGAAGGGGGAGTGACCTGAATAAGCGGATCCTTCTCTGCCACTTCCACCATCTATGACATACCACCCGTGGTGTGGTAAGATCCCACAGACCTAGTGGTACCCCTAGATGTAGGAGGTAGAGCCATATTCACCACATGTAGAGCGTATAAGCCTCGCCAACCATCACCGTCATCCTAGTTTCGACAGACATCTCCACAACCGCCTCATATAAATCGGGGGCACCGACAGTGGGATCGCCACCTCATACTCTATGATTTTTTGCACCACCCTTTCTCCCAAGTACTAGGCATACCCAAACTCATGCACCATCAACCTCCGCATCTGCACATAAATACCTATCACCCTCGTATTTTGAGGAGCCATCCCCCAAGGGTAAAATTTCACCTATAATCCCTAGCAAAAAATAAATATTCATGCAAGAAAGAAAATGGCAAAATAATATTCAAAGGAAAAATGAAATAACCAGATCACTCGTTAGCATGTTCAGGGCCTATCGCATCGTCGCCCAGGAAAAATATTTGTTGGACTGCCTATTGGACTTTTACCACCAGTACATCAAGTTGAAGTCTTCCAAATCCTCTTCCTTTAGGGATATCAACATCATATTGATCCCAATCACCTCATATAACCACGTCTGCAAAAAAGACAGGAAACAACAAAGTGGAAACTAAAGGAAAATGCATAAGAAAAAAAAGGAAAGTGAAAGTAACCTCTAAGAGGTGCGTGACCCCTTTAAAAGTCTACTGACATCACCGAGTAAATTCATCCAAATAAGAGTAAAGGGTCACCAAAGTCAAGCTCCCTCATTAATAGAGCGAGACATAAGAAATTATCCCCAAAAATGGCAAAAACAAAAAATGAACGATGTCTCCACTCATCCAGAATACCACCCAACAAAAGATAAATAAATAACTGGGACATCTATCTCACCTGCCACCCGTCAGTACCATCTATACTACTAATTAAGAGAATCTCCCAATGAGATGATATGCAGATAGAATCCCAAGAAATGATCTTACCCACATCCCTCAACGCTGCCTGAATCGCCTCCGATGTCGCCTTCACAGTACGATTCACCTCTATATGTGCACCTTCATAATCTATCCCCACTAGCTGCTGTACATCATTGGGAGTAAAATACGTATCTCTAAAACCCAAATGGAAGGTGTGGGTAGTTTCCCACCACCTTTCACCTAAAGCACACAACACCGCAGTAGAAGGTGACGTCTCATCCAAGGTCTGAGCCAGATAGTCAAAACCAGAAGAAATAACCATCCGGCATACCACCACTAGAATATGCCCCCGTACATCCCTCAACCCAGTCATCCCCTAGAATTAATTCTCAAATGAGCTATATCAGTCTGCCAAAGAAAAAGAGAAGAAAAACCTTTAATCAGTACAAGAAAATAAAGAGAAAATAGAAAAGCAATACCAAAGGTCACCATACTTATGTAGTCACTAGGGTTCCTCACCAAGGACAAACGGTGGTGTGAAGGCTCAGGTAGAAGAGTGCGCTCATCCGCATTGGGCTCAAATAAATTAAATACATTCTTATTATCCAAGGTAAGGGGCACCGTAGACTGTAACTCTAAACATATTCCACAAACAGAACCAACAATACGCCCACAACCTAAGTCCAACTACAATTCTCTAGTGGAATCTCAAATCTTCCTAAGAGGGACCCAAACCTCAAAACAAATGCCTCCTTAGTAGGATTTCAAAACAATAATTTCCCAATTCCCTAGTGGAATTTTCGGGCTGAACTTTCTCAATCCATCCACCATCTAAATTTTAAGATGATCCTATAATCATAATCCTTCATAGCTTCTATAGTAAAACTATCCCTAACCGGATGTATCAAAGGGCAAAACCTTCCCCATAAGAGTATCAAAACAACATTATCCTTAGCATAACAATAGGTGGATCTACATCCTTAAGATAAGACAAAAATTTCCAGGATAACAACTACCTACGTCTCAATTTTTAGGTCCTCATAATTGACCTCGACCAGTAAAATTGGCCCATCGAACTTTAGGTCCTCAGAATTGACCTAGACTTGCATAATTGGTCATCACAACTTTAGGTATTGGGAATTGACTTCACAAATTTAGGTCCTCAGAATTGACCTCGACCCTCAAAATGGATCGTCATAACTTTAGGTCCTCAGAATTGACCTCGACCCATAAAATCAGTCTCTATAACTTAAGGACCTCTGAATTGACCTCGACTCATAGAATCGGTCTTTACAAATTTAAGTCCTCAGAATTGATATCAGCCCTCAAAATCGATCGTTATAACTTTAAGTCCTCAGAATTGACATTGGGCCTTTGAATCGGTCATCACAACTTTAGGTCCTCATAATTAATCGCGATCTCTGTAAATTTAGTTCCTCACAATTGACCTCGACCCTCAGAATTGGTCGTCACAACTCTAGGTCCTCAGAGTTAACCTCGACTCTTAAAATAAGTTATCGCAACTTTAGGTCCTGAGAATTAACCTCGAACCTCAGAATCGATCATTATAACTTTAGGTCCTCAAAATTGACCTCATCCCTCAGAATTAGTCATCATAACTCTAGTACCTCAAAATTGACCTCATCCCTCAGAATCGGTCATCATAAATTTAAGTCCTCAAAATTGACCTCGTCCCTCAGAATCGGTCATCATAAATTTAAGTCCTCAAAATTGACCTCGTCCTGCAAAATCGGTCGTCACCAATTTAGGTCCTTAGAATTGACCTTGACTCGCTGAATTGGTCTCGACAACTTTAGATCCTCAAAATTTACCTCAAACTTCTAAACTAGTCACCCTCAACCCTCTGAATCGGTCATCCCCGTCCCTTTGGTTCGCAGAATTGACCTCTTTACCAAAATGTCAATGTGGTGTCTATTTAATGGCCTTCACTTGTTCCATGCTCACCCATCGAGGGGTTCTATAGA
Source organism: Sambucus nigra (assembly GCA_949130495.1). Lineage (NCBI taxonomy): Eukaryota > Viridiplantae > Streptophyta > Magnoliopsida > Dipsacales > Adoxaceae > Sambucus > Sambucus nigra. The sequence goes on from OX422210.1 coordinate 248,076,619, forward strand.
AATCACATTCGAGGACCCTCCTAAGCATATCCTTAGGTCCCTAGCACTTCCTCCTTCACCATAAACCCTAGGTCATTCTTCGAGTATCGATTTAGAAGCCATCAGGCCCTCTCGAACCCCATTTGACTCCAATCAATTTTCTCGTCTGAAAGAAAGATCAATGAATCTTCAAAGGTATCTAAATTCCCTTTCCAAAGGTCTACCCTATGAATGAATCGGCCTTATGGTTAGGACGAACAATCCATTTTACAATCAAAAACCAATTTAGAGGCCACTAGGCACTCCTGAGCCCCGTTTTGATCCCAATCAGATTCTTTTTTTGAGAGAAAACTCAATGAATCTTTGAAGGTCTCTGAATGCCCTTTATAACATCCTACCCCATGCATGAATTGGTCTTACGGCTCGGGCAAAACGATCCATTTTCCCATAAAAAATGACACAGAAGCCACTGGGCCGTCAACTCTTAATCTCGAATGAGGCTGATTGAATATTCAAAGGGCTTTGAATCCCCTTTCCAATGATCGAGCCCGTGGGTGAATCAACCTTAATGTACAGATGAATGAACCGTTTTAATCTGAAGGGTCACCGGGTGTATTCGAACTCTGTTTGACCAAAGTCAACTATTTGAACCAAACGAGAATGAATGAATCTTTGACGGGCTTTGAATACCCTTTACAATGGTCTGTCCCATGCACTTTTGAGCCTCGTTTGACAACAATCAACATCAAAACTCGAGAGCGGCCCAATGGATTCTTAAAGGTCTCTGAATACCCTTTCCACTAGTTCATACCATTACTGATTGCGTTTTACGACCATTGTTCCAGAAAATTTGTATGAGACTGTCGAATGGCAGAGCCATTTCCCTAACTATCGGTAGTGTGTCTGGGGTTTCCTGCCGATAGGCATGTTAACGACAATGCCAATCGACACCCTCTTGACCCTATATAAGGGGAACATGAGCTCACTTTGAAAGCACCTCCGAAACATCCCTCTCAGTGATCTCAACAACATTCTATCGAAGTTCGCATGGTTTATATATTGAAACCTCTCTCCACATTCCATTTCAATCCTTTCCTTACCCAATTTTCCAAATTCCCCTCCCCCCTATTACCTTTATCCATTTGTAAGAGCAACCCTTCAACAATCAGGATCAACCTTCAAGCTTCTAAAGAAGGTCCAAACCTTTCAATCTCTCTTTAAATTCTCTTATTTTTGCATAAGTTATTTAATTCTCACTTTATCATTTCATCTTTATTATTTCACACCCATTATTGCACATACTATATTTTTTATAAAAAAAAAAATCAAAAATAAGAAAAAGTGGGTATGACTATAAAGTCCAGACGGGAATTTCTCACTACATCTTCTAGCACTAAAACATCCATTTTCTACACACACACACATATGGTAAAGTCCCCGATTGGATTTATAGCATAAACCCCACCCCCATCTTGCATGTGAACTATGTAGACTTTGATGCATCTTTAGCCTACGTAGGCATATTGGAAGATGTGTATTTGATGGTCGCAATTATGCATATTGAAAGACGTGAATCCCATTTTACTTGAAATACTAAAATGTGTTGGTCTAGTTAACTGTAGTTAAGAAATGTGTGGTCATCCCTCTTTCGATCGGCGCACGTGCGGGGCTCTTGCACCCTTACTTGGGGGGCTTCGGCCATCGTTGATGTGGGCTGATGTATAGAAATATATTTTCTAGCCTATTTTGCATAAAACGGGAATGTTGCTTCCTTTAAAGAAAGGCATAAAAGACATACTGATGCTTGCGAAACCAATTAGTTCAAGGATTCAGGAGCTAATTTACGGAATGGGAAGGTGTTAGGCACCCATCCCGCCCTTTTGGTCTCTCATGGGCATGTGTTATTCTTCTTTTTAATATCTTTGTGAAGTGTATGCGCATGTATGTATAAATGGAGAGCCGAATCACTTGGCTTGGGTCATGGATAAAGGCGAAGTGAGGTCATCCATAGGAGTGTTCCCAAAAATACTAATTAAAAATATAATAAGTGCGTTTATCGGATCATCGATCGTCTGTAGAAAAATGATGGTATAGGTTGGACAAAACAAAAGCATGAATCAGAAATATAATATATGAAAATAATGTATGAACAAATAATAGGAAAAGAGGGTTCGAATCTCGAATTTTACCCCAGATGCCTACGTAGACTAAAAAGGCATCAAAGTCCATGTAGTTCGCATGCAACACGGGGGTGAGGTTTATCCCATAAATCCAAATGGGGACTTTATTATATGTGTGTGTATTGAAAAATCATGTTTAAGTTTGAGAAAATGTAATGGGAAATCCTCGTTTGGAATTTACAAGCAAACCCTCTTTTTTCTTATTTTTGGATTTTTTTATAGAAAATATATTAAATGCACTACTATTAATAAAATTTGGATGTTAATGTGTGTGATCTAATAAAGATGAAATGCTAAATTATGAATTAAATAACTACTGCGGAAATAAGAGAATTTAAAAAGAGTGAAAGGTTTGGACCTTCTTCGAAAGATTTAAGGTTGATCTTGATTGTTGAAGGGCTACTCTTGCAAGTAGGTGCAGGTGGAAAGAGGAGAGGGGATAGGATTTCGTAAATTAAGAAAGGAAAGGATGGAAATGGAATATGGGGGAGAGGTTTCAATTTGGAGACCATGCTGCCTTCGAGAGAATGTTTATGAGATCACTGAGATGGATGTTTTTGACGTGCCTTTCGAAGTGAGCTCATGATCCCTTTATATAGGGTCAGGGGGTGCCAATAGACATTGTCCTTCACATGCCTATCAACAGTAAACCCCAAACACACTACCGATAGGCAGGAAAATGGGTTTGCCATTCTACAGTCTCATACAAATTTTTCAAAAAAATGATCAAAAAATACAATTCTTATGTCAGAATTGCGCACATGATGAACCATTGTGTGACACCCTGACTAATTAAAGACCGGGTAGCTACTCCTTTATTTAAATTAATATAAAATGTCAAGTTGGTTCAGTTCATAGCATCACCGTCGAAAAATATTAAAAATAATTACTAACCACCTAATATTTAAAATAGTGAAGTGCCAAATTTTATTATTTTATTTAACCAACAACAAAGAAATTTTAATCATCATCCAACCATCACATGAACAATATCATAAGGTAATCAACAGAAAGAACAACTGATGTCTAGACTAAACACTCCAGATATAATAGCAATATAAATAAATGCAATACAAATGTCTGAAAAAATAACCCAACATCAAAGATAATGAAAGTCTGTATCTACAATCTCTAAATAAGAATGGGAAACATGCCCTAACTGAGATGAATGACTCTGAAGGAACCAATGATAAATGTGGAGATGTTTAATACCGAGATCCTGTAGCTTCCACACACGCTAAAACAAGTCATCATAATGGAACTCCTAGGCTTAGCGTCCCTGTAGCTGGGCACCTAAAAGTTTTTTTCAAGTAATGATGCTGGAAACAACACCACCCTTCAAGGTGTTCATAAGCTCAAATTAGCGATAACAATGGTAACACAAGACTATATTAAATATAAGAGATTGAGATGAGGAGAAGAGGATGAACACCAATATATAACTGGTTCAGCCAATTAGGCCTACGTCTACTGTGCAAGTGAGTAAGTAAGGTCATCAGAATAAGGCACTAATGGCCATGGATACAATCTCTCAAGCTTTCTCTCTCTACTGTGTAACTGGACAGAGTTTTAGTTAGGGTTGTTAATTTTTTTCCCCTCCATGTAGGTGAAGGCAAGTATATATAGCGTGTGGGGGTCGTAATGCACCCCCCATGCATGCCATGAGCACGCGTGTGTTGATCTAGCCAATCAGATGAAGACATCTGTCATTGTCACATGTAGAGAATGATGATGAAATATTCCCCCACGTGAGGGGATTGATTTGTTATAACTGATTTTAGTACACATGTTCCCAGCCACGCATATGCGAGTAAAGGCTCGGCTATCTTCGATTGGTACCACCCTCGACCTAGAAGAGTACGAGGTTGGTGAAGTCTGGTAGCTGCCCAATCCGAGGTTATTCGCGATGATCTTGGCTCAGTAGGAAAGATAAGGTAAGGCAGGTGGAGTTGTAACATCGTCCTGGGCCGAGGTTATATTGGAGTAGCAACAACCTCGACCGATTCCCAACCGAGGTTGATTACGATAATTGTGTAGTCTCTGCTTCCTCATCTTATACCCAGCTGAGGTTGCTGTATGATGTAGGCATGATGTCGGCTCCGGGCGACCTGATAGATAACTGTCCCCATGGATCACGAAGACCTTAGCTGTTTATCTGTCTGTGAGGCAACTAGTAATGTCATCCATGGCCGACCTTGCTTAGGACGAGACCGCTAGTTACCAATCTTGGGCCCTTCTAACCTCGACCATCTCCTTGGTCGAGGTTGGTGTCTCTGAGCTGTTGGGTACATATAAGGCATATCAATCACCTCCTAGCCCTTAGTTACCTATATGAGTAGGTTACTAAGGGGTTTGTATGTTTGAGGTTGGATTTCTTTAAGTGCCAATATTTTATTGACAAGTGTCAGATTCTTAAGTAGATTGTGTGCTTGGAAAATGCAATGAATGTGGTCTTTTGGGCTCCCAAGGCAATGATGGTAATTGGATTGCATGCAAGTGGATTTCGAGGGTTTTAACCCTTTTCTCTCTCTTTCTTCTTTATTTCCTTTCATTCTCCCGCTTGAACCTTTTTTGCTTTCTCTCTCTTACAGAGCTTGATCAAGAGTGAGTTTGGTGGATTTTTCTTGCCAATCTTCCCCCTTTTCTACTTGTATTTCATCAAGTATTGTTTATTACCTCCTCTTTGTCATTTTCCAGCCTTATTTTTCTATTTGCTACATTTTTTGGTATCAACTTGAGTTTTTCAGCGATAGTCTAGGTTTTTCGGTAAGCCTATGAGTTTATTAGTGGACTATTCTTGCTAGAAATCTTTCAAATAACCACGTTTGATCTTTCATTGTTGTGTTCATCCTGTTTGTTTTTAGCTTGTGTCTGCAAGTGTAAGGTCGTCCCCATATGCCCAGACCCTTTTATCAACTCTTAGAGGAATCCCCTTCTCTCAGGGAGAAAACCTTAGATGAGATTAGACAAATAGAACAAGCCCAAGAGGAAGCTCGTAGGGCAGAGGCATTCCCACTCAGGCCTATATTCCCACCCCCTCTGAAAGTGATATACCCTGAGCGATCTACATCTGCAGAGGTCCCAATAGAACTTGTTTCGAAGTCTGAGTCTGAGTCATCATCCTCAGACCCTATGTCTGTGGATTCTTTCCAAGAGGCTATGGACTATTTCGTCCGGATGGACCAAGCCCCTGACCAAGCCAAGGTTTCCAGCAATGCCTCATCTCATAAGAGTTTTAGCACCTCGAATTCTTTCTCCGATGTCAAAATTATAGGACCTAGTGTGGCTAGTCCCCCCATCATAGATGCTATTCCCCTATCAGCCAACACAGGAGCTGAGTTTGCTCAGAGGTTCCCTGATGGTGCTCCCTTATCTTCTCGAGCCGATGTCGGCTGGGATGAGGATGATGGTAGCAAAAATGATGTTGATACCTTAGAGGCAGCCGAGATAGAGAGCACTATCAGTGAACTCGACCTCCTATCTTTGGGACATTTGTATTTTATAAGTCCATCCATAAGACTTAGGAGACCCCTGAAGGGTGAGAGGGCCTTTGGCGGCCAAGATGGCAAGATCTGCTTATATGAGCAGATCTTTAAGTTAGGATTTCATCTTCCCATTCATCCAATAATTAGGGCTATATTGTCCTATATTAACTTGGCTCCTTCCCAATTATCCCCCAATGCTCGGAGGGTGATAATTGGATCTATAGTCTTATAGAGGGTATTCCACCACTCAGACCTTCCCGTCTAGGTCTTCACAGGGTGCTACATCCCCTCCTCTACTAGGAATCATCTGATTTATTACCACTTTATAGCTCGAAAGTCCAACAAGAAGATGTTGCTGGTTACCCAGACATCGAACCATAACTCGAAACCACGATATTTCTTCTCCTTAGGATCATGTGAGTTTGGTCCCTGTGACCCCTCTTCCTCCCTAGAGACAAGAATACCCCTAAAATGGGGAAAGGTGTCAATGGATGCTAGGACCCACCCTGGATTAAGCCAGAATAACCTTCATAAGGTTAAAGACCTTCAAGATCAGGGAGAGCATGGCTTGTTAGTCAAGTATGAGCATTTGATGACCCCCTACTACCTCTCTGAAACTGGCCTTGGGGGGAGTCCTCTGACCGAGCTTCGTAAGTTACTTTATCATTTTAACAAGTTATACCTCTGATTTTGTTATGACTCTGATTTTTTAACTCAGATCTTTCTATTTACAGAGAATCCAAAAGGAATTTCTGATGATCTTTGGGAGATGGCAGCCCCCAGTCTTACTAAGCTTGTGAAGAAAGCAGGTTTAACTGCACCTCCTCCCTATCCAACTACTTCAAGGGATGAGGCCTCCAAGAAGAGAAAATCTACTGAACCTGTCCCTGAGGATCAGAGGCAGAAAAAGAAAACTTTAAAGGGGGATCATGCTATCCCCATATCTTCTGAGGACGTGCTACTTGCCCGTGTGGAGCAACTAAAGATTGGCGACAGTCTTATCGGCCAGAGTCTGAAGGCCATGGAAGCTATCGGTAACGTCATGACTGACTCTGACAAATGCTTCTACCATTCTCTAGATACCTCTCTGCTAACCGAGTTTTCCCTCCATCGATCTATCGAAGTAAGACTTTTTGCTTTTGCTAAATAAGTGTAACCTCATCTTTGAATTATGCCAAATCTTGAACTGATATCTCTACACATGTTCTTCAGGGTCTCCTCACCATGAACCAGTTTGTTAAATGGACTGTGAGGAAACTTCCTCTATTTAAGAAGGGCAAAGAGGCCCAAAAGACAGAGGCTACTCTGAACACTGAAGTGGAGCGTCTGAAGGCCTCCTTAGATAAGTCCAAGTCTAGTGTTAAGCAGCTGGAAAAGGACATGGATAAGCTTAAGAAGGATCATATCTCTGCCCTGAAGACTCAGGCTGATTCTCTTCAACAAAAGGTCGATGTTACTGTGAAGGCTATTTTGGATGATGCCTCAGAAAAGATTTGCAGGACTATAAGGTCTCTAATGAGTTCGTCAACTTCGACTTTGAGTAGCTCGAAAGGGGTGTTAAAGCCACTAGAAAATGGTATGCAATGAAGGAGAAAGAGTCAGGGAGCCTGTCAGCCTCTGACTTCATTTGTCTAGGTTACGCCGATCCTCAGTTCGCTCAGGCCTTATAAGTGGTCGTGGAGGAAGGAGGTACCGCACATACCGAGACTGCTCCTCAAGAGGATACCAGGACTGAAGATGTTGGTCCTCAAGATGATGGGATAAAAGTGACCAACCTCAGCCGGGGAGATGGGGGCATGGCTACTAATCCTGAGATTGGAGATACTTAAATTCATTTTGTGAACCCCTTGTAATTCTTAACATTGATCTGTAACTTCTGTATACAAAGTCTATTAGCTTTTGGCTTGTAACTCTTAACTTCATGATATATCAACCTCTGAAGAGGGCTTTCTTTCTTAGTTGCTGAATGTTTCTTTGAATGGTTTTCTATGGCATGCAATGTGTTTGTGTTAAGGCCTGAAGTCTCAATATAATGGTGTCTTCGTGAGCCTTCTAACATTTTCTAAGGTCCGAGGCCATCCGAGTATGATGTTATAAGGTCTGAGGTCATCAACTAAGATGTTATCCTCATAATATATTCACCAAATTAATGATGTTTAAGGTCTTAGGTCATCAACTAAGATGTTACCCCCATAAAATATTCACCAAATTAATGATGTTCAAGGTTTGAGGTCATCCAAGTGTGATGTTCACCTCAAATCTTGTCACCAATCTATGATGTTTAAGGTTTGAGGTCTTTAACTAAGATGTTATCCTCATAAAATATTCACCAAATTAATGATGTTCAAGGTCTGAGGTCATCCAAGTGTGATGTTCACCTCAGACCTTGTCACCAAACTATGATGTTTAAGCTTTGAGGTCATTAACTAAGATGTTACCCGCATAAAATATTCACCAAATGAATGATGTTCAAGGTCTGAGGCCATCCAAGTGTGATGTTCACCTCAAACCTTGTCCCCAATCTATGATTCTTAAGGTCCGAGATCATCAACTAAGATGTTATCCCCATAATATATTCACCAAATTAATGATGTTTAAGGTCTGAGGTCATCAACTAAGATGTTACCCCCATAAAATATTCACCAAATTAATGATGTTCAAGGTCTGAGGTCATCCAAGTGTGATGTTCACCTCAAACCTTGTCACCAAACTATGATGTTTAAGGTCTGAGGTCATCAACTAAGATGTTACCCTCATAATGTATTCACCAAATTAATGAACCAAGAGTTGACACAGGAACTTGTAAGGACATAAATTTCCAATTGAGTCCTTGTATTGTTTTGACTTAATTTCATGAACAAAACTATGTTTGTAATATGTCATAGGGAGAATTTTATTTTGTCATGATCCCACTTGGTCTATGACGTATTAAAGAAATTTAAGACATTGCGGCAAAGCTTCAAAGAATTAAAGCATGCCAAAGTTTAATTGGTGCAAGTTTAATCGTCTTCAAAGTTAAATTCATTCCGAGATCACTGAGGTATGAATGCATATAATTAATGGTGCTCCGAATTATTTTATAAAAGATAAGGATGTAATTTTTATAAAGAAAAATGTTTTTAAATGTTTTAAAAGTGTTTGAAAGGTTTACACTACGTTTTATGATTATAATCTCGTAAAAGAGTTTGACATTTTTGGATCTCTCTTTGGAAGAGACATTTTAAACAAAAAGTCAAAAAGTTAAACCTTCGCGTTGTCGTTCAAATGACATCCAATCTCATTCGAACGAGATGGGATGTAACTCGAACGAGTTCCTCAAGTCCTTCGAACGACATGTTTTTTGAGGTGGCGTTTAAATCCTATTTAAACAGTGTTTTCATCATAGTTTCTAAGGTGTGCATTCTGGAAAATAATATTCGACCAAAAACTTTTTTTTCACATGTTTTCTAAGGTTTAAAAGTATTAAACACATCCTTAGAGTTTGCAAAGATCCGAGTTATCATTCTTATATGTTTACGTGATCTTGCTGCACCAAAGTTGTTCGTTCTACACATTGAACACAAAGGGTTTTGCGGTGAAGAAAAGAGAAGGACTTCTTGTTTGACATTATAGATGAATCAAAGCCATTCGGTGGACACCGAGACATACATGGACGTGTGTGTTGTGGACATGTATCGTGGAAGATGAAATTTCTGCGTGGGCACTATTGAAGAACGGTTGAAGATCAGAAGGAGCGTCAAGACCCATGGGGATCGAGTCTTAGTGTAAGGATAATTTGTCTTTGTAAAACCATTGTTCATAGTGATTGTCTAGCTTGGGTCGTCCGAGGTTGTTTTCGCATTTTGGGTTTTTTCCTCGTACATCCGGCGTTGTGAGTAATCTTTACTTTACTTTACTTGCTTTAATCACTAGATGCATGTTTAGTATTAATCAAGATAAAATTGGTTTAAAGTAAGAATTGGGTTTTTCACAACCTGGTTTAGTGCACATTTAAAAGTCGGATCTTTTTCGGAGAAAAAATGGTTTATAAGAAAACACACATATTGGGCATTCTTTAAATTTGTATCAGAGCTAGAAAACACTTTTTATTTGTTTTGCCATCCCGTGTGTTTGTTTATCTCTCCTGTGTTCGTTTTCTCTCGATGGATTCTCTAAGCAGTGACGATCTACATCGTTTGAATTTAAAGTTTGCAAATCGTATTAAAGTTTTGGAGAAAGAAAATTATGGTTTCAAAAATAGGATTGAATATTTGCAAAGCTTTCAAATTCAAAGAGATATTTGTCGTGAGAACTTTAGTTCCTTCTTTAAATATTTTAATATATTAAAATTGGGAAAAAGGAGAGTGATGATAGCGTCCTCATTTTAGAAAAAGAGTTAGAGGATTTTAGAAATTCTAGTGTTTGTGCCATTGAGGAAAATATTTCGATTAATGATTTTGTGGCACGAGAAAAGGCTCTTAGCGATATGTTTGCTCACATTGAGGGGGAGAGATATAACCTTCTAGGGGTAATTGAAAATTTAAATAAGGAGTCTCGAAAGTTTGAGGAGTCTAATCGTTTGCTTGAGTCAAAAGTTTTGAAGTTAAAAAATGATTTAAATGACTCGAGTAGTGATGGTAGCGGATTATCTTATTCTAGTGATTCGAATGTTAAGGCCAAAACCATAGTTTGTTTTAGAGCGTCAACCACATTCGAGTGTATTAGAAAAGTTCAACCTAAAGGTCTCATTCCTCGTCGTGTTTTCACATGTTCGCATTGTGATAGGAAAGGTCACCTTAGGAGTTTATGTTTTGATCTTAGAAAAACCCTAGGAAGATTAAACGTAGTATCCCATTGGTTCCCGAAACCTGTTTTGTTAAGTATACACCTGTTTGGGTTAGGAAATCCATTTTGGAGATGCTAAATGCTTCGTTGGTTGATTCTCACATGCATGCACATGATTCATCTCTTGCTATTTCTTATGGTTAGTAGCTTGCATGTTTTGTCATATGCTAGCCCTTACATCATGATTTATTATTTGCTAGTGATATGACATGTTTATCTCTTTGTATTTTATTTTTCACTTGTTTGAGTCTTATTTGAAAAATACAAAAATATTTTGTTTTTGAGAAATGTTTTGAAAAACAGAAAATAGTTTTGTTTTCTTGTTTGTTTTTGTTTTTGAGTTTACATGTTTGGTGTGGCATATTTGTGTGCTTGGACCCTCCATTGTTTCATATACATGTGGCTAGGACATTTGGTCATTATTATCGATGCTTAGAATGATCTTAACCATTGTTTATATGGAGTTGTTTCATAATTGATATGCATTTCGATTCAACTTTGTATATATGCCAACATGCACATATGCACGAGTTTATATGGATGTTTGACTTCTCTTGCATATTTGAATTTGGTGAGGCGTTCTTATTTCAATCTTGTCATCTATGCGTAAGTAAACTTAAGTAGAAGTGTGCATGTAATAACCATTTACCGCGAGGATTTACAATTGATAAAAATGATGAGTGATTGATGGGAAAGGGATGCGAGAGTTAAAAATTAACTCGTCGTGAAAGCCAACGTTTAAAAGAGCCCAAAAGAAAATGCAATATGCTAAGAAAAGTGTCAAATCTGTTTAGTTCATTCCTAAGAAAATACGATATTATTGAGGGAGTTTGGATGGATTAAAAAAAAATTAAACGGGTTTGCACAACTAATCTTAACGTTGAAACATTGCAATTTGACGCTATTGTTCGTATAATCGTCAAAATTCTGGATTTGTGTGCATGTATTATGTTTAGTTCATTAAGTTCACTCTTTAATTGTCATATGGATATGATAATGTTTGATGATTTATCGCTATCAATTAGAGCTTCTTTATCGTTTCGATGTGTTGGAATTGTAACTCATTTGTTATAGTTTCACGCCCATTCATTCCATGTCCATGTTTGAGCACATCGGTACTATGTTTGCATATAACTCGCATTTTAAGTTTTTATGAGTTTTTGCATTTTGTGTTAAAAGCCTACTATTTTAACACTATTTTGATTCTGCCAGGCCCTTCGTGGAATATTTTTGTGGAAATTTTTTCACTGGGCAATACTTTATAATATTTATGGGAAAGTGGAAAAGTTTGGCAGGTCGCGCGAAGTCGTTCAAACGACAACTCATCTCGCGCGAACGACATTTGTACTTCGTTCGAGCGACTTCCTCATCTCGTTTGAGCGAAGTCCCTGGCTCGTTCGAATGACAAGCTGAAAAAATGGCTTCTGATTGGTTTGCAGTCCACTAGTTTAATTTGATATATTTTTGGTACTGTGGGAAGCATTTCTGGACTGTTTGGTTTTTATGCAGGTTCTTTCATGTTCCAAATTGGTATTTTGCATATAAGTCCGTTTATCACACCTGATTAATTTGCGATATTCTTTGTGTGATTTCTTGGTTTACCATCTACTGATTTATCATTGCTTGATCATATTTAGCTGGTTGTTTCGTAATTATCTAGGAGTTTTCAATTCCCAAATTGGTATCAACTTGATTCAAATTGGTTTCATATTCTCATGCTAGATATTTCATATTGGTTTATCTTTCAACCGGATTGTCTATTCGAGACAAAAAGGGGGAGAGATGTATGTGATGTAGGGGGAGATTCGTTGAGCGCTACTATTGATTTATGGATTTACATTTTGTTTGATTATATTTGTTTCAAATTGGTATCAAATAATTGCTCACATGTTTCAAATTATTTGTTCTTATTAGAAATATAAATTGGTATCAAATAATTGCTCACATGTTTCAAATGATTTGTTCTTATTGGAAATATAAATTGGTATCATTTGTTCCTCCATACTTCATTGGGTATCTGTTTGTCTGTTTCATGTGTGTAGGTATGCTTCAGCGATTCGAGATTACAAGTCTACATCACATTCAGACAGTTCATGCTTGTCGGTGCTACATATTCTAGTCCGTGTCTTGTATTTTTTATTTTGGGTTTATGGGATGGGATTTAAGAGTCATACGACTTGACAACCCAGTTAGGCATTTCACTGGTTTAGTTTTGTCCCGGAATAGTCAAAGGGGGAGATTTGTAAGGACATAAATTTCCAATTGAGTCCCTGTATTGTTTTGACTTAATTTCGTGAACAAAACTGTGTTTGTAATTTGTCATAGGGAGAATTTTATTTTGTCACGATTCCACTTGGTCTATGACGTATTGAAGAAATTGAAGATGTTGCGGCAAAGATTAAAAGAATTAAATCATGCCGAAGTTTAATTGGTGCAAGTTTAATCGTATTCAAAGTCAAATTCATTCCGAGATCACTCACGTATGAATGCGTATAATTAATGGTGCTCGGAATTATTTTATAAAAGATAAGGATGTAATTTTTATAAAGAAAAATGCTTTTAAATGTTTTAAAAGTGTTTTAAAGGTTTACACTACATTTTATGATGATAAGCTCGTAAAAGAGTTTGACATTTTTGGATCTCTCTTTGGAAGAGACGTTTCAAATAAAAAGTCAAAAAAGTCAAACTTTTGCACTGTCATTCAAACGACATCTAATATCATTCGAACGAGATGGGATGTCTCTCTAACGAGTTCCTCAAGTCGTTCGAATGACACATTTTTTGAGGCGGCGCTTAAATCCTATTTAAACAGTGTTTTCATCATAGTTTCTAAGGTGTGCATTCTGGAAAATAGTATTCGACCAGAAACTTGTTTTGCACATGTTTTCTAAGGTTTAAAAGTACTAAACAAATCCTTAGAGTTTGTAAAGATCCGAGTTATCATTCTTATATGTTTACATGATCTTGTTGCACCAAAGTTATTTGTTCTACACATTGAACACAAAGAGTTTTGAGGTGAAGAAAAGAGAAGGACTTCTAATTCGACGTCATAGACGAATCAAAGCCATTCGGCGGACACCGAGACATACGTGGATGCGTGTGTTGTGGACAGGTATCGTGGAAGACGAAATTTCTACGTGGGCACTATTAAAGAATGGTTAAAGATCATAAGTAGTGTCAAGACCTGTGAGGATCGAGTCTTAGTGTAAAGCTTATTTGTATTTCTAAAACCGTTGTTCATATCGATTGTCTGGCTTGGTCCATCCGAGGTTATTTTCCTATTTTGGTTTTTTTTCTCGTACATTCGGCATTGCGAGTATTTTTTACTTTACTTGATTTAATCACTAGATGCATGTTTAGGATTAATCAAGATAAAATTGGTTTAAAGTAAGAATTGGGTTTTTCACAACTTGGTTTGGTGCACATTTAAAAGTTGGATCTTTTTCGGAGAAAAAATGGTTTGTAAGAAAACACACGCATATTGGGCACTCTTCAGAACTGATCTTCTCATTAATAATCTCCTCATAAGTTGACACATTTACATAGGAATCATTGCAACATCATATGTAATACTTTTTCAAATGATCAGCATTCCATGAATTGGAAAAAGGTTCCCCCTCAAGGTTTTCCAACCTGTAGGTCCCAGGTACAACTTCTTCGATCACCTTGTAAGGGCCATGGTAATTTGGGTTAATTTTGTTTGATGTTTGCAACATCTTCTTCAACACCAGGTCTCCCACGGCTATGAGTCTTGATTTCACCCTTTGATTGTAGAACTTCAATGTTCTCTATTGGTAGGCTACCTGTCTGATCTCTGCGTCTTCCCTTCTCTCTTTAATCAGATCTAGGTCAAGTCTTATCTCCTCCCCATTCTTCTCAAGGTTATAGGTCTAAACCCTGTGAGTGGGGAGCCCTACCTCGGTTGGTATGACAGGTTCTGATCCATGCACTAACATAAATGGGGTTTCCCCCATTAGTGTCCTAGTCATTATTTTATAGGCCCATAATAAAGCATAAACCTCTTCAGTCCATCTCCCCTTAGCTTCTTCTAACCTCTTCTTGATCCCGTCGAGGATTGTTCTGTTTGTGACTTTGGTCTGACCATTTGCCTGAGGCCGGCCCGGAGAAGACAAAAATTGCTTGATCCCAACTTTCTCGCAATACTTTTCTAAGGAAGAATTCTTGAACTGGGTTTCGTTGTACGAGATGAGGGTGTTTGGAAGGCCAGGTCTGCATATGATGCTCTTCCAAATGAATTGGAAGATCTTCAGCTCTGTAATCGTGATCATCGGCTCAGCCTCTACCCACCTGGAGAAGTAGTCAATGGTAACTATCAAAACCTGTAGTTGTTCGCAGCCCTTGGTAAGGGAACCACCAAGTCAATTCCCTATACTGCGAATAGCCAAGGAGAGCTTATTGACGTCATAGGTTGATGAGGTTGATGGGGGATAGTGGAGAATCTTTGGCATTTGTCACACCTCTTCACATAGGCTGCAATATCCTTGGTTAAGGTCAGCCACCAGTATCCCTGAATGATAATCCTCTTAGCTAAAGGTCTTCCTCCTATGTGACTGGAGAAAGAACCCTCATGTACCTTTTGTAGGACATGGGGGACCTCTTTGGGATGAACATACCTGAGGAGGGGTAATAGAAATCCCTTCTTGTACATGACATCTCTTATTATTGAGAACTTTGTCGCTCTGTACCTCAGTTTCCTCCTCTCTAGCTTTGATCCTGGCAGCTCTCCCTATCTGATATATCTGATAAGGGGGTCCATCCATGAGTTCCCTAGGTTTAAATTGAGGTAAGGGTTACTAAACTCTTCTCCTTCAATGGTCGCTTTGGGAAGGATCTCAACTGGAATTATCCTTCTGATGTCTGTCCAAGTGCTAAAGCAAACCTTGTTAGTGCATCTACGTGGCTATTAGTTTTTCGAGGTATTCTCTTCATCTTTACCTCTTGAAAACCTTCTAATATCATTCTTACCCTCTTCAGGTATTTGGCCATCCTTTCATCCTTGGCCTCATAAACCCCCAACACTTGGTTAACAACCAACCTTGAGTCACTGTGAAGTAGGAGTCGTCTTACCCTAAGGGTCTTTGCCAAGGAGAGGCCTGCTATCATGGCCTCATATTCTGACTCGTTGTTTGATGCCTTGAAGTTAAACCTTAAGGAATATTCAACGTTGGTACCATCCGGGGCTGAGAGTATCAACATTGCACCGCTTCCACTTTCGTAAGAAGACCCATCAATAAAGAGGTTCCATATGTCTTTATCTGATGAGAAGATCCATTTTAACATGATTCCTTGATTGAAAAGGTATCGGTCTTCCTCATTCTTGGCTATTCTATTTCTGGCTCTGTTGGATACAACCTTTTTCGGGTCTCGAAAGATGTTACTATTTGATCCCTCTATAGTCTTTAGGTTATTCTCAACCTTGGCCTCTTCCCATGTGAACTTAGCAATAAAATTTGCAAGTGCCTGCCCTTTAATGGCCACCCTGGGTTGGTAAGTAAGGTCATACTCTCCCAACTCAATGGCCCACATCATCAATCTACCTGACTTCTCAAGTTAGTGGAGGACCTGTCTTAGTGGGGAGTTAGTGAGGATGACCATAGAATGGTCTTGAAAGTAAGGATTCATCTTCCTATAAGCATGTATCAAGGCGTAGACCAACTTTTTCATCTGAGGATAATTTTGTTCAGACCCTTGAAGGTCCTTATTATTGAAGTATACATGCCTTTGAACCCCAACGTCCTCCCGTACTATGGCTGCACTTATAGCTGACTCAGAGACTGCTAGATAAACATACAACCTCTCTCCCACTATGGGCCGAGATAAGAGAAAGGGATATCCGAGGTAGGACTTGAGTTGATTAAAATCCTCATCACACTCTTTGTCCCACTCGAAGGCCCTTCTAAGAACCTTAAAGAACATAAGACACTTGTCCATCGCTCTAGAAACAAATCTGTTGAGTGCAGCTACTCTTTTAGTGAGCCTCTGAACGTCCTTGATACTTCTTGGTGTCTGCATGTCGAGAAAATCTTTGATTTTCTCAGGGTTCGCCTATATTACCCTTCGATTGACAATGAATCCAAGAAATTTCCCAGCTCCTACCCCGAAGACACATTTCGCGAGATTGAGTTTCATTCTGTACAAATCCATGGTATCGAAGGTCTTTTCTAGGTCTTCCAGGTGAGTAAAGGCCCTTAATCTCTTCATCAGCATATCGTCTACATACACCTCCATAGTTTTGCCTATTTGATTTTCAAACATCTTATTCACAAGACGTTGATATGTCGCCCCCGCATATTTCAATCCGAAGGGCATAACCTTGTAGCAATATGTCCCCTTGTCAGTGATGAAGGCTATCTTTTCTGAGTCTTTAGCATCCATGAAGATCTGATTGTGGTCTGAATACGCGTCCATGAAGCTCATGATCTCATGTACTGCAGTGGCATCTACCATCTGATCGATCTGAGGTAAGGCATAGTTGTCTTTTGGGCAAGACTGGTTCAGGCCGATAAAGTCTACGCATATCCTCCATTTTCATTGGCTTTGGGCACAACGACTGCGTTTGATAACCACTCCGAATATATGACTTCCCTTATAAACTTGGTCTCTTTCAACTTTCTGACTTCTTCCCGGATGACGTCGTGCTTCTCCCTAGATTAAACTCTTCGTTTTTGTTTAATTGGCTTAGCATCCCTAGTAACGTTGAGTTTATGGCACATAACCTCAGGGTCGATGCCAGGCATGTCCGCGTGGCTCCAAGCGAAGACACTCTGCCTCTTTCCCAAGAAATTTATCAGCTCTTCCTTGATTTCCTCTTATAAGGCTTTGACAACCAGGACGGTTTTTTCTAGTTCGTCCTCATTGAGGACGATGGATTCTACCTCTTCCGCAGACTCTCCTTTCTTCAACTTCGTTTCATATCTTGGGTAAAGTATATCAATGTTATAGGTGGTAGTTGCTTTCTTATGGGCCTCTCTCTCTTAGGCTGAGTTGAAGTAGCATTCTCGTGCTATGGTTTGGTCACCCTGCAATTCCCCTACCCCATAGGGGGTCGGGAATTTTAGCATCTGGTGGACCGTTGATGGCACGACTTCAAACACCTTAAGAGCTACTCTTCCCATGATGAGGTTATAGGATGAGAAGACATTTTCGTACATAACAAAAAAATTGATCTTCTGGGTCAACCTCTTAGGCCACTCGTCTCCCATTTGCACGTCCATCTCATATATGCCCAATGGATGAACTTTTTCGCCATTGAAGCCCATTAATGGATGATGACAGGGTACCAACCTGACTCTGCTAAGGCTAGGCTTTTGAAATAAGGCCAGTACACCACATCTGCTGAACTTCCTCCATCTACAAGAATTCTCTATACCTCGCATGCATGCACCCTTGTTGTAATTACCAAAGGATCATCATGCGGGATAAGATGCCTTTGAAGTCGATTCGGGAGAACCTAACCATAAGAGTGTCCATATCCATTTTCTTTCTCTTTTGATTGGTTTCTGAAGATGCCAGATTTACCACTTCTAGTCTGGCCACTGACTTGGCCTCTGCCACATGATCTTTTCGGTTAGCCATTTCAGAGCCACCCTCTGCTAGTCCTATGCATATGGTGTTAACACCGAAGGAAATCATACCAACCCTCTTCACTGGGGCATTGTTATCTTTTGGTGGGAGGTCTGGATTATCTTCATCATCGTCATCTGAGTCATTGTCTTTTCTTGCTGGAGTATTTTCACGACATCTATCATTTCTCTTCTTTTTAGGGTCATCTCTTCCCCTTTTAGGAGCCTTGCCATCAACATACTTTCTCAACTTTTCAAATTTCAACATCTTATTGATCTCATCCTTTAAGGCGAATCACTTGTCTATCACATGGTTCTAGTCCTAGTGGAACTTGCACCATAAGTTCTTATTCCTCTTATGTGGAGGAGCCTTCAGCTTCTCTGGCAATCTCATAGATCGGTCATTCTTGATCTCATTGAGGATGTGTTCACAACTCACAGTTAGAGGGGTATAACGTGCAAACTTATCGTCAGCTGACCTCTTCTTTTCATCCTTCTTTCTCTGGAACTTCTCGCTGCCACTGCCATTCTCATCCTCATACTTTGCGGCCATAGCCTCTTTAGTGTTCATGACCCTACCTCCAGTTGCCAATAATTCTGCCATGGACTTCGGAGGGTCTTCCGCGAGCTTTCACAAAAATTTCCCTTTCTGGAGACCTCCTATGAGAGCGGTCATAGCTATATTCTCTTCGTAATATTCAACCTCTAATTTTTCTTTGTTAAATCCTATAATGTAGTCTCTTAGACTTTCGTTCTTTCCTTGCTTGATATACAACAGATGGGTGGTCTTCTTTTGAGGTCTTACCCCAAAATAAAAATTATGAATTAACCGTTCAGCCAAGCCCTTAAAGTTCTCAATTGAGTTTTTCGGAAGAGAGGTAAACCAGATGTGTGTAGCTCCCGTCAAAGTCCCGGAGAAGGCCCGATACTTCATCTCATCTGGTATTGAGTAAATGTTCACCACAGACTGGTATATCTCAATATGATGTACAGGGTTGGTGCTACCGTCATACTTGGGAGACACCGTAGGTAGCTTGAACTTGGCATGGGTTGGGAAGCTCACTATCTTAGCCACGAACGGAGAGCCTTTTGAGAAACCTCTTTGCAGTGGGTCCTGACCTTTGATGAGGTCTCCTATATTTTCCTCAAGATGTTGGATGGAGTTATTCCATGGTCTTACAACGTCGGCTTGGCCGAGGTTGTCCCAAGCCACCTCCAAGGGGTGGACTGAGGGTTCCCGAGCCGCAGCACATCGTCAGCTGTTGACCTCTTCCTGGTTCCTACCTCGTCCTTGATGAGGTCAACGTTTCCCCTCTTCCCTTTGTCAGTCAGCTGCACCTCTCAACCTAGACAACCTCTGTCTTAGGTCATTTACCGGGTTGAGACTTTCAAAGGCCGACCCTCTTCTTAATTGGTCAAAAACTGATCCTCTTTGTTGGGCTCCTTTACCTTTTCTACCTCCACAACCTCGGCTGTGCTGGATAGGATGCACTGTGTTTTTTGAAACCTCATACGACTCCCAACAATCTTCTGGAGCGTCTTCTGCCTCTAAATGATCATACCTATCCTCAGGGCAAGGGTGTCCTTGCCTCCCCAGATGCAAACGCCTAGGGTCAACAACGTCCCTCCTCCATTGAGGTGTAAGTTGGTCTTTTTGCGGTACCTGGGGTGGTCCCCTGGCATCAGGATGGGGCTGAGCGGCCGCCGGAGTAATCATCTCCGGTGAGACCCCAGGTGGTCTCATCATGTTTTGACTGAGTTGTGCAAATTGCTCCTTTATTGCTTGTTACATTACAGCCAAAGACCTCATGGCTGCTGCCACCTCTTCCATTTCGGACTAAGGCGGTGCCTGGATGGAAGTAGGTCCTACAGCACCAGGTGGTGGAAGAGGTGGTGGTAATTCCGGTGCCATACGTTAACACTAAAGATCTTGTGAAGTAAATGAGCTTAGTACGTTAATGAACCTCTTTCAATGGTGAAACAGCTCCACGCAAGGGGTGAAGCCTGGTTCACCACTAGAGTCTTCGACGAGGTTAAGCAGAAAATGAGGAAGAGATAGCTTCTCATTCCCACAGACGGTGCCAAAATGATGATGCTGGAAATAGCACCACCCTTCAAGGTGTTCGTTCGCTCAAATTAGCAATAACAATGGAAGCACAAGAGTATATTAAATATAAGAGATTGAGATGAGGAGAAGAGGATGAACACCAATATATAAGTGGTTCAGCCAATTAGGCCTACGTCCACTGTGCAAGTGAGTAAGTAAGGTCATCATAATAAGGCACTAATGGCCATGGATACAATCTCTCAAGCTTTCTCTCTCTACTATGTAACTGGACAGAGTTTCAGTTAGGGTTGTTAATTTTTCCCCCTCCTTGTAGGTGAAGGCAAGTATATATAGCGTGTGGGGGGTGTAATGCACACCCCATGCATGCCATGAGCATGTGTGTGTTGATCTAGCCAATCAGATGAAGACATCTGTCATTGTCACATGTAGAGAATGATGATGAAATATTCCCCCATATGAGGGGATTGATTTGTTACAACTGATTTTAGTACACGTGTTCCCAGCCATGCATATGCGAGTAAAGGCTCGACTGTCTTCGATTAGTACTAACCTCTGCCTGGAAAAGTACGAGGTTGGTGAAGTCTGGTAACTTCCCAATCCGAGGTTATTTACGATGATCTCGGCTCAGTAGGAAAGCTAAGGTAAGGCAGGTGGAGTTGTAACGTCGTCCTGGGTCGAGGTTATGTTGGAGTTGCAGGAACCTCGGCTGATTCCCAGCCGAGGCTGATTATGATGATTATGTAGTCTCTGCTTCCTCGGCTTATACCCATCCAAGGTTGCGGTATGATGTAAGCGTGATGTCAGCTTCAGCTAACCTGATGGATAACATTCCCCATGGATCATGAAGACCTCAACTGTTTGTCTGACTGTGAGGCAAGTAGTAACGTCCCTTAGGACGAGATCGCTAGTTGCCAATCTGGGGCCCTTCTAACCTCGGCGATGTCCCTGGCCGAGGTTTGTGTCTCTGAGATGTTGGGTACATATAGGGCATATCAACAAGAAATATAGATTTGGAAGAAAATGGGCCAGAGCCTGAGGTGAAACCAGTTTAAAAATATAGCAATTGTTTAATTACATTAAACAATAAATATTATATACATGTTAGTTACATGCTCTCACATGAGTTACTCACCCCTTAACTAATGTGCATGCCTATCGTATACCCTTAACACATCCTAGTTATGCAGCTAAATAACTAGTCTATACCACTTCCTGTCTTCTCATTATAATATAGGGGTCTATTCGTATCATTCTAATATATTCTGCGTATAACTCACCTTTACATTAATCAAATCATTACATCAATTACGATATGAATTCTCACTTCAATCCCATTCAAATATCTTAATTATTCGCTTCACAATTTAATAGTGAGCCACTTATAACTACAAGTATATCATTCTCATCTTAAATGTACAATCTGGCACCCCTAGGCTAAGCTGCGGTGCATGCATAATTTGCTATTGAATTTCGGTACATCACGTGCATAAGGACTGCGCATTCCGAATCACTCAGGAACTATTTAAATAAATAAAATCACACATATTGGAGGTGAACATAGTTCACATACCCATGGGTCATGCACATAACTACGCTCCCATGGTCAGCTAACTTATCAACTCACAGATAAGTCATTCACAACCCTATCTCCTTAAGGTACCAATCTAAATCCCAGTGTAGGCACACAAAGATCAGATGGACCTTTTTCGAAAGCCAACCTCCCGTGATAGCAAGTATGATATGTATGTCATACCCAAAATAATCCATATATTAATTATTCACACAACTTAGGTAATTATCACCTTATACAAGGTATATTTTTAGCCCTATACCATCAGTCTTATTCATACGTTATTATCATCCCAACTCATACATAATATGTTTTGTCGATAAATCTCACGTCGTATAATTTGAAGCTATTGAACCTATCTCGAAAAGGTTACTAAGTCTCCTACCCATCCCAAATGTCAATTCAGTACTTCCAGGTCCATATTTCTATCTCTAATCCTAACTTATTGCTCATACAAATTTATGTCATGCTCTCGCAACTTATAATACTAAATTACTCATTGGAACTCATAAGTTCAAGACTACGTTCCAAACCAAGTATAATCTGATTCGAGATTCAATTGCATCCCTACTTGTCTCCCTAAAGTCCTAATGTTTTCACATAGCCCCCTACAACTTTTAAATGGCTGGAATCGCTTAAATCCAAAAAGAGAAAAATATCACAGTTTCTGGGGAGGTCGATCGATCGACCTATGAATGTCGATCGATCGAGCCGAGTCGATCAATCGACCTATAAATGTCGATCGACCGATCGAGCAGGTGCAGGTCTCGGATTTTCTTCCTTTTCAGTCCTAGTTTTGTACCAATTCTTCATTACAAGTTGTTAAATCCTAGAGTTAACATATTGGGTAATCATACAACCTATATAAATGATTCTTAACGTTTCAGAATTCTTAAATCATCATCCTATTATCATAAAAAAAACTCTATTTTTCCATTTTCTTCAAGAATCGTCATACATCTCCTCAAAATTTGTAATTAACTGTGCATGGTTTATGATTTCATTAATGAGATACTTCCAGAATCAAAACTACATATAAATACTACCCAGAATTTAAGGTTTCATCTCCAAATTTCATGAGTTTCAAAATTTACATGAATTATCAAATTCTAAACTATCATGGATAGATTATTTGGTGAATCTTAATGAATTAAATCACTTTCCTTGAAATTCGATGTTCTGATCCTTTGATGACGATAAAGGTTGGTTCTCTTTCTCTTTCCGGTCACAAATCTAGCGATAATGGTGGTGTGTAGTGGTTATGGCCTTGGAAAATCCCTTGGAACTTCTCATCTCTTCTCACGTTGCCCACTACTTGGTTTTGACAGATAAAGGCCCTACGTTTGGCTGATAAAAAAACCTAATTTTCGTAGGACACTATTCATGAAAATTTAGAATGCCTAAAATTACATCCCGGGTTGCTAATTTGGCCTAAAATACCCCGGGACCCAAACTAAACCCCCGGCTAGTGTTTTCTTACTATCTCGACCCTTCCGGACACGTTGGTGTACTCTAAATGACCATACAGATGATACAAATATAATTTACTTTTAAATTCATTTAAAATTATTCCTGACGCGACTGACACGCGCGTCCAAACTTAATTTCTGAATTGTCATATTTATAACTCACGATAATATTAATAAATTCAAGAATCATATATTACCATAAGCACTCAGTAATATTCAACAACATCATCATAATCAAATACTAACTTTCATCTCTGTAGCATTTAAATTCAGATTAATTTCCAATTAATTATCCGAAATTAAAATTAAACTCATAATTAAAAGAAATTTCATTTAATTAATTTCATAATTAAAAGCCAAGAAATAAGGGGTATTACATACTTCCCCCCTCATAAAAGAATTTCATCCTGAAATTTGGAAAGGCATACCTCGTAAAAATGGTATCCTCCAGTACTCAAAACAAAATTCAATGTAAGGTTCGAACACTATAGCCCCCCACCTCACAAGAAGTTTATTTAGCAATCTCGACACTTTATCTGTTATAGGGTTCGCACATCAATAAATGCACATCACATTGTGCTCTTACTAAACAATATTTGAATAGGAATAGCCAATACATCATTGGCCGCATTATCTCAATAATATTGGGAGTTCACACCTTACTTCGTATCAACTCCCATATTTATCTAAACACAAACCTCACATCCTGGGAGAAACCATAGAACATCTGACTACTATTGTTCGTTCTTAGAATCTCTGTTACTGGCGGTGTGACTTTTACAAAAGGAAAAATACACTTAAGATGGTTGGTGTTTATCCCATTATAGCATTAGACTCAACCTCTGACTAATCCAAAACTCTTATTATCCACTAACCTCTTCACATCAACAGGAAGGATAGTAAGGTTATCCACACAAAACCTCAAATATCACTCGGTGCATGATAAATAGGTATGTGTGTTTTCACATAACTCTACAATTAGGTAATATCCTCTCCCATTACCATATTATAGTTCACTTACTATCTATACCCGTTGTGGAAATGAAATTATCGCAATGAGTACAAGACTTCTTTCATGCAACTCCACTAGTCATCAATCACCTTGCGCCTACTCCTCGGGCTATAGGTGATACAACCTTATCAAAATGAAAAATTATCTTCACTACTTCCTGATACCCCATATTGAAGGTCGGTTTTCAAGGATCTCATCCTAGTTCAGAATAATACTGGGCAGGACCACATACTAGCGCGTTCACTATCTAATAGTGTAAATCACCCTAGGATATAACAATTCATTTCCTTCCGGACAACCTATTCCACACATTCAAAGGAACTCGTTACTTATCTTAGGTTGGAAACCCATCAAAGAAATTTACCATTTGACTCTACCATCATTGGAATCGTCGTCTGGAAATAAAATTTCTGGATGATCTTCTTACTCCAACTGTTTTCTATCTATGAGTGGTGCACGTAGAGACTACTTACAATATCCCGCTCAACACAAACTTTCAGTTATAAACTCTCCCATTCAGTGGTACTTAATAATCATCTTCTTCACTTGGCATATACCAAAAGTTTTGACCCGTGCAACTTTTCGCCACGATGTGCACTTCTGGACTCTTTATACCTTATTGACATCGTCATTTTATTTACGCGCAAGTCACTCTCAACATTCGACTGGGTAGAACTCCACTCCAAATTGTCCATAATAGTTAAATATTTTTCTTCTTAAGGGATACCCCCTTTTTAAACGGCTTCCCATTGCCTTTCAACCAAGTCCGGACGTTCTACTCCAATTGCATATGAATATATGGATTCTCCTCCTTCTCTCAAGACGCTTAATCCACTCTACCACTTCCATTTTGTTATATTGGTCCCATAAACATATATTTATCATCTATTTCCATGTCTCTTTTTTTTCGACGATTCTGACATTAGTAAATCATGGTGTCCACACACCCTATAAACCGTGCATACTGATTTAAACATCATATACGCTTCATACATACACCTAATTCTTTATTTCCCCTGTATTTGCAACGTGGCCATACCACTTGAGCATTCTCAATCACCCCAGAATTTGAAAATCTAAATCCTCCTTATCATTATTCCATTCTTCAACCTGCCGTAATAAAACAAAATTTTTTAATACTTCCTCACCACATAACTGGCTCTACTGGCCCTATATCATAATTTTAGCTTTCAACATACATTTATAAATACATATTTCTTATAACGATTCAAGTACCTAACTCATGGATGAATGGCCAAACATCTCCCTACCACCAACCTTACGCTAAGTTTCATGCGTGGGATGTCTTGCAAAGTGAAATCCAAACAAGGAACCCCCCCGAGACACTACAACCTAGCATTGTCAGTTATTGAAATCCGTTAGGCCCTCAGTCTATAACATGTACCCCTATATTCTCGTCTTTTGACACTAAAATTACATCTCCTTTCGTAATTACACTTAAACAAGGAAGTTCTTCCAAAATAC
This sequence comes from Sambucus nigra, assembly GCA_949130495.1. NCBI lineage: Eukaryota > Viridiplantae > Streptophyta > Magnoliopsida > Dipsacales > Adoxaceae > Sambucus > Sambucus nigra. The sequence continues at coordinate 248,102,274 of OX422210.1, forward strand.
ACTGTCACTTAACAATGGTGGTAATCACATTCCATAAACATCGTGCACATATAATCGTGGCTCTCGAAATCTTGTCCCCAGATATACAACTACGAGTAATAACTTCCACGTCTCTAAAGGGTGATATAACAATGCTCTCTTCCTATTACAAAGTCCTGAGCGTTAAACATAATAACAAGCTAAATCTTTCTGCTGAACAGTTAACCCAATACACTCCTAATTATATCAATAAAGTCCCTACACATATCAGGATCGAATATCTCGAGACCATTATAACCTTTCGAAGTCTCTAATATATATATATATCTATATAATAAGGAGTAGAATGATGGTTACTATTCAATAAGATCATAAGCTAATTAGGGGCTAGGATTAAACCAACAATGCAAGAATCCAATGGTTGAAATTAAAATACCCCTCTTACCATTTTTGCCCTTAAAATTTTTTATTTCCCCCTCTTTTATAACACTCCACTTTATTTCCCCCTTTCTTCAAAATTCAAAAACAAGGGTAGAATAGTCTTTTCACAATTCTCTCCCTTCCACTCATTTCTCTAAACCCGATTTGTCTTCTCATTTCACCCCCTCTCAACTCTCTCTCATCTTCTAACCCACACCTCTTCTCATTATGCTCACTCTCCCCTCTCTCCATGAGAATGCTAGGGTTACAAAGCTCACACATCGATGATCGAAGAGTAATATGAGGAATAGCTTGAGGGCGTTACTAGCGTTTCAAAGATAACACATCGATGGTGGTTTCGATTTATTTATGTTGTAAATTTTCTCTTTTAGGGCATTTGGTTCTCTCTCAATCTAATATCTGTGTATTTATTTTATTTCAGGATCGATTCAAAGGTTTTGGATGATGGTTTTACGTGTATTTCATACATAACCCTAAGGTAGCGTATTTTAATTTTTTCTTCCAAATAATTGTTTTTTTGCTAATTTTTATAACAATCTCTTAGGGTTTGTAATTTTTGTGCTAGATAAGGTCATTTTTGGTTGGATTTATATATCCCTCATGCATTTCATAGTATTGAACTCATAAATATTTCTTTTGGGTTTTAAATAGATATACCTGGATGTGTTTTAAAATTCATATATTTGAAGCAAGTTAACTGTAGTGTCAAATTCTAGATTGTTAGTACTTATCTATTTTAAATGTTTTCACATTCTATTTTTATAAATGTGTCAAATTCTATTTTTATAAATGTGTTTGATGGAATATCATAACATCCATTTTTTGTATTTTTGTTTAATCATTTTTCATTGTTTACTCATATCATTTTAAGGTACTTTTCTATTGTGTAGTTACCTTTTAATGGAGTTTTCTCAAAATGATTATCATTTTGTGCATATGTCTTCTCAAAATAAACCAATGGAAGTATCATTTTGTTTCATCATTGACAACAACCCCTCAAACCCTAATTTAATTTATTTAGTCTTGATCTTGACTTTATTATAATTACTTTATTTCAGGCAAGTTGAAACCCAGGTGTTTGACAAAATGTGCAAGTGAGTACTCTAATTTCTCTACTTTTTTTAAGATTAACGTTTGTAGTGATTGTGTAGAAATTATGAAGATGCCTTTTTTGAGTTCTAATTTATCTATATATATTATAATCTCTTATGAATAAATGTGCATGTTGTTGATATGGGTGGTGTTTGCCTAATTTTTGGGTGTATACAGCTATGTTAGATATTTCCATGTAAAGCATTTCATTTTTTTAAAAGATTCATTTATACATGAAATTATTGTTCTTTGTTAGTGCTAAGTTTAGGTGATTTACCATTAATTCTCTTTCACTACTTGAGTTGAGTAGATTTATGAAACATTATGTATTAAATATGGATCTTTATATTTCATAAGATTTATCTTTTTTGTCAAACTTCTAATTGTTCACCTTAATACCTTTTAAGTGTAGATCTAGAGATAGGGGATTTAAAATTCGAGGCTTTGCTTCCGTTCATTTAGATTGATATGTTATTGAGCAGTGAATTGAAACATTTTATTTGAACAGTTTTGATATTTGCAGTACTATCTTGTGCCATTTTATTGACTCATTGATGATTATGGACTAATAAATGAGTTACCAATGGCCTGTTAAAGGTAGTGTCGTTAGTATGTCTTGATTCATAGACTATCTTTGAAATCTACATTTTGGCGTTTCGTTGACTCTCATTTAATTTTTTTTTGTCATATATATTTTTGTTATACATAGTAGTATACCCACAACCCCAACCTTGGTTGTTGTTTTTTTTGAAATTTTAAGCATAAATTGTTTAATAAGGTTAGTGAGTAAGAAAATAGATTAATAAAAGAGATATTCATTACAAGGTAAATATGTATGTGGGTATACTGCTATGGAAAATCTTGAGTGCTAATTTATCGACTCTGACCTATATGCAGATTTAGATACTAGCAGTCCTTGGGATTGAGTGGTTTCTGTGGTTAGTTTACATTCACAAATCTCAAATCCATTTGATTTCATTGTAATTTCATCAAGAACCCTTCTGATGTTAATAAGAGCTGAGTTGATCGATACTTCATCCCCCTATTGTTTTCTCATCCGGTAAGACATCTCTCCACATGCTAGCTTGGAAATATATATTCCACACTGCAATTTTCTATTTTTATCATCATGAAACAACTTTGAATTTGTTTGGTATTGACTTTTGTTTCAAATATAACAAAGCTCAATTATCTGACTTAACATTGTTTTATTTCTACTCATGTACTAAGTTTTGATGACAACAACGTGGTACTCAAAGTGCCTCACTCAAAGTTGACATTTCAAAAAAGACTGATCCCAAGGGTCAGGCATTGAAGGCTGCCAATGCTATTAAATTGGGTTCAACTACGTTTTAAAGGAAAACTAAGAAAATCTGAACACTTCCCTTTCACTGGCCGAAAAAATTTGTCCGCATTGGGCCAATCAAAGTATAGAACCTACTCAGTTCGGTAGTAAGAAGGCATTCCTTGGTACATTCCTCTAGGTGGGCCACTAGGTTCCTGTGATGTCTCTGGCACCCAATGATGTCGATCATGATTCCCTGGTCAACCTGAATTAGATTAACATGTACCTTAGTTCAATAGAAAGTAGTTAAATGGTTTTTGAATTTTTGTTTTTCCATAGTAGCTTCATAGGTATTTGAGTCACTCAGCTTTTTTTTTAAATTTATGTCTCATATATTATTTTTCTCAGATTTTTTAGTTGTAGCATAAGATTTTCTTCCACGAAACTCAAATCATATCAAATGTAAGAGACTTTACAACACCATATTTGTGCATAATTGGCATAATTAGATTGACATGTACAATCACTGTTATACCATGTAAAATCTTATTTTTTATTTCATAGATTTACATGTACATTCACTATCACCATATTTATGCATAATCTGCATGTTTGTGTTTTTCATTTTATCCACAATCCAAACTATTGTAATTATTAGCCGTTGCAAAACCATTATGCAGATCGCTGGTACTTGAAAGAAAACCAAATAGAGTTATGGAGTTTCAACCATACAATTTAATTTTGCGTCAACAACATTACTGTGACATGGGTAATATTCTATAGGTATGCGCTATTAATGTCGTATTTACTTTCACATGAATTGAAGGAGTGATTTTAGATAGTGTCATGGGAGAATTAGTTTAGGTGTAGTGTAAGTGGCGTGCTATATATACGACAAGCTATCCCACGATAGGCGTGATGCACGAGTTTTCTTTTCATTTGAACCACGTGCTTTGTTGACGAGATGCCTATGACATGTCGCAAACACCTCACATTGGTGTGCTTGAGGGACATACTAGAGGAAAAATATATTTATTTCTTACAAATTGTTTCTTTTCTCACCATTTTACCTTTATTTATGTGTTTTTCACAGTTTATTCAATATCTAATACCGTGGTTAAACCCCATGAAAATTATCATTCTATTCTACTTTGTTTCAAAATCTATCAGGATCTTTGGTTTTCTAGGTCTCCTGTGGAGTCTCTATCCATTTTCCCCATTTATTTTTAGTGTTGCATCTCTGTTAAATTAATGTAATTTCTGCTTCATTCAATTGATCAGTTTTCGTATTATGTGCAATGACTCAATCATATTTGTGTGCGAACGTGTTAGTTTCTTTGTGTATTGGGTTTTTAGCTGACGGATCTTGAACAAAAGGTGAGTAATCAGTTTATAAAGTGGTACGTTTTACAAAAAAAATCTCTGGAAACTTCAATGCAACTGAATTCATTATGCTTGGTTTGGTTATTTGCGGTAACATAAGCTATTAATCTTCTTACATAGAAAAAAATCATGTCAAGTATAATAATTATTTGTTATACTTATCGTAAAAATATTACATTGCGTAATTGCTAAAGTTTTTTCTTTGATATCTTGATGTTGTTTTGATGCTTTTTTTCAGCCTTGCTTTTTTTTTTCTTTCTTTCTAAATGCATTGTAAATATGGTCTGCATTATATAAGTTTCGTACCATGGCTCACTTGCATTAGTTTTTGGGCAGTAATATGAAGGAATAAAGTTCCTCTGTGATCGGGTAAAACCATCTGTTGTATTAATACCCGACAAACTTCTGTTGTTGGCTCCGAAGATTCCTGAAAAACTTATGTGCGGAATTCAACTCCTCATACTGCACCAGACTGATAAATGACCATTTTTTGTATAATTTTCTTTTATTTTTGAACTCTGGTCATGTTAAGCTATAAAACTATATGTTTTGCAATGCATGACTGTGATATATGTCCTATAGGCTTTGATTCGGCCATAATTTGTGTCTATTAAGTATTACTATAGGCTTTGATTTTTTCCTTATTTTATTTTGATAGCTCATCTTATTTTTAGTCAATACTATTTTCTTTGGCACACGGACTGGAGTCTGGATTAATTTAATTTATTTTCACGTGGCAGGGACTAGATTGACTTCTACATGAGTAACTAAGGGGACGATTTGGTTCCGGTTTCACTAACCACGCATAAAATAAACAAGCCTGCTAATACAGTGAGTTTTCATGGACAACATATCAACCGGTCTTGACAGTGTTACAACTTTTCAGATCATTAATTCAATTAGGCAATCAGTCCGTATCTTCAACAAGACTGCTTATATCAAGGAAACACTAGATAAGGTAGTTAAGGTCCTTGCTTATATCAATGATAAATATCATTTTGCTGAGTTCATAGATTTCTCGATGTCTATTACACAGTTCCTGTTCGAAACTTTAATTATAATCTGAGTTTTTTTAAATGGAATCTATGAATTGTTCTTGATATGAATATGTTGATTCAATTAGCATACTGTATGAGAACCACATGGTCATTTCGTGAGCATATATGATCAGCAGATATATATATTGCATGTGTTTCTTGGATATTTATATACACCTGTGCTCTTAAAATTTTGGTCATGGTTGTAGCAACTATCAAATTCATGGCCTATGTTTTTTTGTTGCAAGGGGGAGATTGTGCTGAGAGTTTCAAGGAGTTTAATGCTAATAATATTAGGGGTACTTTTGAGGATAATATCAATGGAGATGCATCTGATTTAAAAACGAGTACCCCGTATCCTCAAAGATTGATCAGTTGAATGTTCCCCTGTTACTTGGTATGTCTTCTACAACCATAGTTTAACTCGAACTCGGGTTCTTGAGCTCGATTTTGTTTTCTCTATCTCAGATCTTTTTTAATTTTTTTTATCTCCGATCTAATGACATACGGGTTTAATCTGCTTTACTTTTGGTGTAATCAAAGTTTGTTCATTTTTGTAACTACTCATAGTTTGAGTTTTGCATTTTACCTTTTGGTTTGAGTTTTTGTACAGGTACCATCTCTCTTCAAGATAGGAATATGGCTCAAGGGTTACAATATTATTAGGATTCATCAAACCCTCACATGGTGTCTTTGGGGGGGGGGGGGGGGAGGGTTAAGTTTGTGACCTTCAGAGGTTTATACGCTATGGCTTTGGGGGTTTTTAAGTTTGTTATTTTTTCTGCTTTGTTTTGAGAAACATAAAAATAAATCCTCATATTACTTTGGTATTTTATCCAAGAATTTTTCTAAGTTTTCAGAAACATAAAAATACCAGCCCTGCTTTTTATGTTTTCAGAAACATAAAAACAAATCCTCATAACAGGTATTTCATCCAAGAATTTTCTTATTACCTACTTAGTTTTTCCCATATTCCTCGATAGAAATAAATCCTTATATTACTTTGGTTTGCTGGAAAACATCACAAATAGAATTCAGGGCTGGAGCATGAAATTTCTCTCAACTGGAGGTTAACTCATTCAATCGTCATTCATGGTTCTCCTATTTGGAAACTAACACTGCATGGTTCATTCCCTAGGAGTTCTGACTGGGATTTTATCATACCTCACAAGCCTATATCATTAATATTCCCAAACATTGTCATCCTAATATTCATAAAGAGGTGTCCATTTCTATGTGAAAAGCTTTATAAATTTTAACATTCTACTAGATGAAGCTTTGATTAAATTAGGCCTCATCATCCCCTAAAAATGTCACTGTTGCCTTTCATACCGATAAATTGAAACCTTTCATAACCTATTTGTAGATTACCTAGCAAAAGAGGTATGGAACCACTTCTCCTATGTGATAGGCCTCAGAACCAGATCTTCCTCTCTTAGAGAAGCCCTTACAATTCTGATCGCAAACTTATTAGTTAATTCATTGTTGTTTTGTAGACTAATTTTTCATGTACCTTTTTAGGTCCACCGCTTTTAGCAACTGAGAATCTTATAGTGGATGCGAAGTTGGTGTTCTAAATTCCAATCAAGGTATTGATTTATTTGCATTTGATGATTGATTGTTGTGTGATTGGGGGCAAATATTCGATATTGCCATGAAGTTACATTTTCTGTATATATTTATTAGTTCCATAATTGGTTAGCATATATTCATTGGTTTCATTCCATTATCTATTTATCTGAAGTTGTGTGTTTTTTTGTTCATAAAATATAAGGCATTATGATAATACGTTGTGCCCAAGAGTCGATGAATAGATGTGGTACGCAGTGTGTCATAATAGGTAATAAAGTAGGAACAAAATTGTAATTATGCCATCGACCCGCGTAAAAGTAAAGGTGTGTTCACACTTTATGGACTTTTCAATCCGTTTTCGATAGATAATCCATATTCACTACATGAATCATGTTTTAATGATTCTTAATATGTCATTTTTCTTATAGTATGATTCTATCAGGTGTTCGACTCTCGCTCCATTACTCTATAAACATTTATAAATGTCAGATTACAATGTATTGACAGATACTAAAAGTAGTAAAAAATTAGTAGCAGAGAAAGATACTAAAAATTAGTAGCAGAGAGAAATACTAAAATTGTATTGACAGATTACAATGCAAGAACATGTCACATTGAAACAACATACACACACCCGGACACATAACTATTCAATTACCGGCTGCTACAGGGGCGTTCTTTGTTTCTTGCTACTTCTCCTTTCTATTTTCCCATAATGGTTTATATTTTAATTATTTGTTTCTATCGAACTTGTATAGTATTGGTTGTTTGACGAATAAGTTTGGTTTGCTCACTTTTCATAGAGATGATATTAGGGAAGAATCGAAATGGGGAAGGCGACCCCCATATGAAATCTGCTTAGTAGTGATATAACTGTTAATGAAACACAAGCAATTCGGCTGCACATCCTTGGTTCTTAATATAGAAAACAAATGTCCACCTTTTTTTTTACTGATGTACATGATGCTTGGTGCCATATTACAGCTATGATATTTTGGGATATGGAGCATCCACCGGTAAGGTAAGTAAGTTTCCATCACAAAGTTGTGCATCATACTTTCTACTTACCTTAAAGGTATGATTATAACTCTCATGAGATTCCAATACTAGACTGGATATTGAAGTATGCATATAGGGTGATTGTGAAAGAACCAAACAGATCCCCATTGTTATTGAACCTCCCCATTGTTTTGGAAGGCCTAATTTGGTGCTTATATTTAGCGTTTATTTAGTTTTCAATGTCTGATATATTCTACTCCCTCTGTTTTATCTTTTTGTCCAAAGTAAAGTATATTTGTTTGATGAGCTATTTTGACTATTGTGTTGGTTATTTTTCTTTGAAATTTGAGTTGTTCCTCACTTTCATTTGTTCCAAGTTGCTCCTAAAAGAGGTTTCACATAGTGGTGTACTTGATTACTGAATGTGTAAGAACTATATGAAGGCTACCACTTAGAAATCATGCCATAAAGTAGTACTTTCTTTTGACTGATAGATTTTGATTTGTATTTCATTGCAGCAAATTTAGTATTTTGAATTCAGCATTAGTATTTTTAGTTCAGCTATTATTGTGTGAAGCATTAGTAAGATTTGAAGGTAGTTTTGTAGCAGCCCCTATTTTCAGTTCAACTAATTGATTTGAAGGTAGTTTTATAGCAACCCCTATATTGGAGATACTCCATTTTGAATGTTGGGGCTATGATTTGAAGGTAGATTTGGAGATACTCCATTTTGAATGATGCTCTTAAGGATGTAAAAGTTATTGAAAGATGTCTTCATGTGACATGTTCTTGCATTGTATTCTTGGATTCATATAGTATTTTGTATTAATGTTGTCTACTTTTGCCTAGAATTTAAATTCACCCCCAAATAGGATATTAAAGAAATTGCATTTTGTGCTCTAAATGTTTTGAAATACAATGCAAGACCGTGACGTGTGTTTTAAGCATGATAACACATGGGATAAAAGTACAAGCATGCCATCGACACGGGTAACTGTGCATTTTTCATAATATACGACCATAAACTATGCATTTTGATACAAAGTCCCCCTTATGGGAATTTTTTAGTGGCATGCTAGCAACATGGTGTATCTTCTATTTAAGTAATAATTATCATGGTTTATATAATATTTGACAAGCTATTTCAATTGACTAATTATATTTTTTGTTTTCTTTCAGGTCGCATTTTGAAAACTACGGACAATCATTGTAGTGGAACATGTGGGACGACCTCAATCGATATATAAGTGATTTTTTAAGAAGTATGTTTCATTGAAGTATTTGTTAGATGAATTTAGGATTTTTGAATATTATTGAATTGTTTGTTATCCCTTAAGCAGGGTGGATAGTCCAATAAACAAAGGAGATTATGTCCATTTTAAAAAAAAATTGATACTTCGTTTATTTGAGGCATAATGTGAATCCGGTTGTATATTTCATGTTAAATGTGAATTTGTTTGATGAATTTAGACAATTTGAATGATGCTGAACAATTTATTATTTGTTAAGTATAGTGAATAGTTCTACAAACAAAAAATATTATGGCAATTTTTTTTAAATTACACTTTGTTTTGTTGGAGAACGAAGTTTTTGCCATTTAAGGGAAAAAACTTTTATTTAAAAATGGTAAGATGGGTATTTTAATTTCAACAATTGGATTGTCGCATTGTTGGTTTAATCCTGTTCCCTAATTAGCTTTGTTTATTTAATATTTGACTAGCTATTTCAATTGACTAACTATATTTTCTGTTTTGTATCAGTTCGCTTTTTGAAAAGGACGGACAATCATTACAGTGGAACATGTGGGACGACCTCAATTGATATATATTTATTTATTTAAGAAATCTGTTTCATTGATGCTTTTGTGAGAAGAATTTGGGATTTTTTTTTATATTGTTGGATTTGTTATCCCTTAAGTAGTGTGGATAGTCCAAAAAACAAAGGAGTTTATGTCCAATTTTTTTAAAAGTCGACACTCTGTTTTTTTTAGACACGATGTGAATTATTGATGAATATTGTATATTTCATATTATATGTGAATTTGTTAGATGAATTTAGACTATTTTAATATTGTTGGACTATTTGTTATTTGTTAAGAAGGGTGAATAGTTTTATAAACAAAGGAGAATATGGCCAATTGTTTTAAAATTACACTTTGTTTTGTCGGGAACGGTATTTTTGTCGTTTTGCATTTACGAACTTTGAAATTTTTTTCCGTTTTGTAATTACGTGCTTTCAAAATTTTTGCCGTGCCTTCAGGCACGGGCATTCCGCTAGTATATATATATATATATATATATATATATATATATATATATATATATATATATAAACACGAGCTGAGCCCTTCCACATGCAAGGTCTCGCTTAAACAAAACATCCTATCCTAAGGTAGTATCCCCGATAGACTTGTAATATCCACACACTATCGGTCTAATAATTACTATAAAACCATAATATGGATAATATCATACTCGTATAATACATCACTAAAATGACTAATCTCTATAAAATATATACCACTATCGATACACCCATTCATCCTCCGCGGATACACTGAAAGTAACCCTGCTATACCAAAAAATATTCACATAATAGTAACGTCGTCGATATACTCACTAAACTCGTCTCATATGCGAATTTAGAAAATAATAAAAAATAAAAAAATGTATTAACTCGCTCGTGTCACATAAAATACGCCTCATCCCCCGAAGGTAAAACTCATGCTTCTACCTTGCCAATCGACCTGGCCGCTCAAATGATTACTGGACATAACATGTCGGTCCGAACCAAAATGAAAATTTACATTAACCACTGCTCTTTCTAGGCACCATGCGCTTGTCCCTTTACTCACTTCGGGAAAATTTAACACATGGGGCTTTACTTTCCCCAAAATACCTCTACATATAATCCACTTATCTACGGTCACACTAATAATGTTAGGGTTGTCCTTCACTCAAAATTTGGTAGTCTCGACTGTCATGGCTACATCTGTTGTTCCCTTAGCTTTCATGGCCCCATGGAACATGCTACTGGCTTTAACAACCCTTACTGAATTCATCATCACTCGATAAAATTCAGCTATCTGAATCATCTAAATGGGTCCCCTGATGGGTCTCCCCCTTGTGGTGCTTCACTAACATAGTTTCCTCCAGTCTTACTCTCTGACTAAATTCTCCGATTCTTGTAGCTCCCTGCACAAGGAAGTGTTAACATCCATATTGACAAAACGTGACATTGTTATAATCTGGTCGTCCAAGCAGAATTTCCCAGAAATTCTAGCAATGCTACTTGTCAGTTAATTTTACCCTTTAAAGTCCTCTTCTCCATTACACTTACTTCATCTGGTGCAAGGTTCGTTCATTAATTAAATATCTTTTCACAAAGCATCCTCTGTCCGACCCTCTTGCGTGAGTTCATAACGTTCGTAACTTATCCTGAACATCCGATGAATGTACTTGTGGTCAAACAATACCCCTGCGCCATCTCTTGATAGAGAATTCCACTTATAAGTGTGGCGATTGCCTCTCACCATTGTAAATCTTCTCTTCTGAGCCAAGAAAATTTTTACCATAAATTTTCACTCCTAGTTAGACACACTCCGACATATGCCCAAGATTTGGATATTTTACCTTTGTTGGCTAACGCACGCCATTTTTGCATTCTAGAATTTCCACGGTTGGTTCTCTTCCATGTTTCGTCTGACTCTCTCCCAACACAACCTTGCTGGGTGAGTCTAATTTGACCCCACTTTCTACTATAGTGGTACCTGGTAGTTATATGTTGTGCCTTAACCGTCTTTAACATTCTGTCCTTTCGTGCCATAATATGGGTGACCTCAACTACAGTCATCATTCTTGAATATACCTTGTAATCTCAACTGAGCTTTGCCTCCTGCTATCCGCCCATCTGCCCTCGCCTGATATACTGCATTGTTCGGCACACGAATACACCCGAATGCAAATAAGATTTACTATCATATACATTATTGCAGGAGAACGAAATCTTACCAAAGAAATAAACAATCCTAAACATAGGGCTCTATATCAAAGAAAGCTACGCTGGAAGCATAATAAGCCGCACAGATCCTAAATGACACTATAACCTAATGCTCTGATACCACCTGTGACACGCCGACTAATTAAATACCAGGTAGCTAATCCTTTATTTTAATTAATACAAAATGTCAAGTTGGTTCAGTTCATAGCATCACTGTCGAAAAACATTTAAATTAATTACTAACCACCTAATATTTAAAATAGTGAAGTGCCAAATTTTATTATTTTATTTAACCAACAACAAAGAAATCTAAATCATCATCCAACCATCACATGAAGAATCTCATAAGGTAATTAACAGAAAGAACAACTGATGTCTAGAGTAAACACTCCAAACATAATAGCCACGTAAATAAATCCAATACAAATGTCTAAATAAATAACCCAACATCTTAGATAATGAAAATCTGTATCTAAAATCTCTAAATAAGAATGGGCAACATGCCCTAACTGATATGAGTGACTCTGAAGGAACCAAGGATAAATGTGGAGGCCTCTAATACCGAGATCCTGTATCTTCCACAGCAGCTACAACACGTCATCAGAATGTAACTCCTATGCTTGGCGTCCCTATGGATGAGTACCTAAAAGGTTTTTACAAGAAAAATAGATTTGGAAGAAAACGGGTCAGAGCCTGAGGTGAAAATAGTTTAAAAATATAGCCAGAGTTTAATTGCATTAAACAATAAATATTATTTATATGTTAGTTACGTACTCTCACATGAGTTCCTCACCCGTTAACTAATGTGCACGCCTAATATGTACCCGTAACCCATCCTAGTTATGCAGCTGAATAACTAGTCTGTACCACTTCCTCTCTTCTCATTATAATATAGGTTTCTATTCGTATCATACTAATATATTCTGCATACAACTCACCTTTACATTAATCAGATTATTACATCAATTACGATATGAATTCTCACATTTTTAATCCCTTTTAAATATCTCAATTATTAACATTCACAATTTAACAGTGAGCCAGTTACAAGTACAAGTATATCATTCTCAGCTTTTATATACAATATGGCACCCCTAGGCTAAGTTGCGGTGCACGCATACTCTGCTATCGAATCCCAATACATCACGTACATAAGGACTATGCATTTCGAATCGCTCAGGAACCGTTTAAATAAAAAAAATCACACATATTGGAGGCGAACATAGTTCACATACCCATGGGTCGCGCACATACCTATGCTCCCATGGTCAGCTGCCTTATCAACTCACAAATAAGTCATTCACAGCCCTATGTCCTTAAGGTACCAATCTAAACCCCCCCGTAGGCACACAAAGTTCAGATGAAACTTTTTCAAAATCCAACCTCCCGTGATAGAAAGTATGATAGGTATGTCATACACACAATAATCAATGTACTAAGCATTCACACAACTTAGTTAATTATCACATTATACCAAGTATATTTTCATCCCTATACCGTCAGTCTTATTCGTACGCTATTATCATCCCAATTCATACATAATATATTTTTTTTATAAATCTCACGTCGTATAGTTTCGAGCACTTAAACCTATCCCGAAAAGGTTACTAAGTCTCCTACGCATCCCAAATGTCAATTCAGTACTCCGAGGTCCATATTTCTGTCTCTAATCCTAACTTATCACTCATACGAATTTAAGTCATTCTGTTGCAACTTATAATAGTAAATTACTCGTCGGAAATGCGTAAGTTCAATACTAGGTTCCAAACCAATTCTAATATGATTTGGGCTTGAATTACATCCCTACTGGTCTCCCTAAAGTCCTAATGTACTCACATAGTCCCCACCTACAACTTTCAAATGGCCGAAATCGCTTAAATCCAAAAAGGGAAAAATATCACAATTTATGGGGAGTTCGATCAATTGACCTATGAATGTCGATCGATCGAGCTCAATCAATCGATCGACCTATGAATGTCAATCGATCGATCGAGCAGGTGCAAGTCTCGGATTTTCTTCATTTTTAGTCCTAGTTTTGTCCTGATTCTTCATTCCAAGATGTTAAATTCTAGAGTAAATATACTGGGTAATCATACAACCTAAATACAAGATTCTTAACATTCCAGAATTCTTAAGTCATCATCATTTATACCTTTCTTGGACCAAATCATCCTATTATCATAAAAAACCCTATTTTTCCATTTTCTTCAAGAATCTTCATAGATCTCCTCAAAATTTGTAATTAACTATGCATGGTTTATGATTTCATTAATGAGATACTTCCAGAATCAAAACTACACATAAATCCTACCCATAATTTAAGGTTTCATCTCCAAATTTCACGACTTTCAACATTTACATGAATTATCAATCCTAATCTATCATGGATATATTATTTGTTATATCTTAATGAATTAAATCACTTTCTCAGAAATTCGATGTCCTGATCCTTTGATGATGATAAAGGTTGGTTCTCTTTCTCTTTCCAGTCACAAATTCGGCGATAGTGGTGGTGTGTGGTGGTTTTGGCCTTGGAAAATCCCTTGGAACTTCTCCTCTCTTCTCACGTTGCCCACTACATGGTTTTGACAGATAATGGCCCTAAGGTTTGCCGATGAAGAAAATCTAATTTTTGTAGGTCACTATCATCAAAATTTAAAATGACTAAAATACCCCCCGGGTTTTCGATTTCGCTTGAAAATGCCCCGGGACCCAAACTAAACCCCTGGCTAGTGTTTTCGGAATATCGTGACCCTTTCAGACACGTTGGCATACTCGAAATGACCATACGGATGATACAAATATAATTTACTTTTAAATTCATTTAAAATGATTCCTGACACGACTAACACGCGCGTCCCAACTTAATTTTTGAATTGTCATATATATAACTCGCGACAATATTAATAAATTCAATAATCATATATTACCATAATCACTTAGTAATACTCAACATCATCATAATCAAATACAAACTCATGTCTCGCTATGATTTGAATTCAGATTAATTTCCAATTAATTATCCCAAATTAAAATTAATCCCATAATTAATGGAAATATCATTTAATTAATATCATAATTAAAAGCCATAAAAATACGGGGTGTTACACATTGGAAAGGGAATTCAGAGACCTTTATGAATCCATTCGCCCGATCTCGAGTTTGACAAACGGCTGTGGTTGAATGAGGCTTGGAAACATCCGATGGTCTTCTGGATAAGAGGAAAATTAATCGTTCGTCCATACCGTAAGGTCGATTTACAGACAAAATGAATCGTTAGAAAGGTTATGAAGGGATCTTAGATGTTCCAAAGAGTTTCTCTTGGTTTGAAGAGTTTACAATGGTCAAACAGGGCCTAGAAATACCCGGTGACCCTTTGGAGTAAAACAGGTTATTCATCTGTAATAAGTCTGATTCATGCACGGGGTGGATCATTGGAAAGGGTATTCAGATCCCTTTAAAGATTCATTTAGTTTTGTTCGAGATAAATAGTTGACAATAGTCAAATGGAACCCAAAAGCATCTAATGGCCTCCATATTAGTTTTCAAGGGAAAATAGTCCGTTCGTCCAAACCATAAGGTCGATTCATGCATGGGGCAGATCGTTAGAAAGTGGATTTGGGGCCTTTAGAATATTTATTAATCTTATTCTAAGGCAAGGATGTTGATTGGGATCAAAATGGGGCCTAAGTTCACCCGATGGTCTCTAGGTTGGTATTTGATTGTAAAACGGGTCGTTCATCGAACCGTAAGGCCGATTCGTGCACGGGTTAGACCGTTGGAAAGGGGATTTAGGGGCCTTCAAATATTCATTAAGATTTCACTCAGGTCAGAGAGTTGATCGATAGTCAAACAGGGCCCTGGGAGCGCCCATTGACCTTTATATCAGTAGCCAGAGTATGAACTGGGGTTTATCGTGAAGGAGGGAGTGCTAGGGGCCTAAAGAGATGCTTAGGAGGGTCCTAGAATGTGGTGTTTATAGATTACCTGGTCGTATGATCTTGAAA
Organism: Sambucus nigra; assembly: GCA_949130495.1. Lineage (NCBI taxonomy): Eukaryota > Viridiplantae > Streptophyta > Magnoliopsida > Dipsacales > Adoxaceae > Sambucus > Sambucus nigra. The sequence goes on from OX422210.1 coordinate 248,118,068, forward strand.
CAGCTGAAGGCTGTCGAATAGACATTACATGGATATTTCAGGGAAAAGGTCAATTCTACGGATCAAAGGGATAATGATGACCGGTTTGGAGGGCCGAGGTCAATTATGATGACTTAAGGTTGTAGGGAATAATTTCAAGGGTTGTGGTCAATTCTAAGTTTATGATGACCGATTTTGAGGACCAAGGTCAATTATTAGGACCTAAAGTTAAGGGGACCAGTCGAGGTTAATCCGAGGACCTAAAGTTATGACAATCGATTTTGAGGTTCGAGGTCAATTCTGAGAATCTAAAGTGGTGATGAACAATTCCAAGGGACGACGTCAATTATGAGGACCTATACCGATTTTGCGAGTCGAGGTCAATTCTGAGGACCTAAAGTTAAGGGGACCGATTCTGTGGGCTGAGGTCAAATTTGAGGACCTAAACTAAAGGGGACCGATTCTAGGGGTTGAGGTTAATTCTGAGGACCTAAAGTGGTAACTTCCAATTCTGAGGGACGAGGTTAATTTTGAGGATCGAAAGTTGTAGCGACCAATTCTACGCGTCGAGGTAAATTTTGAGGACCTAAAGTTGTGGCGACCGATTTTGCGGGTCGAGGTCAATTTCGAGGACCTAAAATTATGACGAATGATTTTGAGGGTCAAGGTAAATTTTGAGGATCTAAAGTGATGACGACCAATTCTATGGGCCAAGGTCAATTCTGAGGACCTAAAGTTATGACGATCGATTGTGAGGGGCGATGTTAATTCTAAGGAACTAAGGTTGTAATGACCGTTTCTATGGGCCAAGTTCAATTACGAGGACTTAAAGTTGTGACAACTGATTATGAAGGTCGGGGTCAATTCTGAGGGTTAAGGTTAATTCTAAGGACCTAAAGAGACGACGACTAATTCTGAGGGTCGAGGTCAATTTTAAGGACCTAAAGTTGTGACTCTTGGGGATTTTTTTCCCCTTATCTTGGGGATGCAGATGCACCTGTTTTTCCACTGAGGATTGTGTTGTTTTGATACTATTATGGGGAAGGTTTTACCCTTGAGACATCCCGTTATGGATTACGCTATTTGATAGATTCGCTAGGGAAGTAGTGAGGAATTTTGAATGAAGGCCATCCTAAAATTTCGTTGGCAGATGGATTAGGAGAAAGTTATGTCCGGAAATTACACTAGAGAAATGGGAAGGTATTATCTTGTCGTCCTACTGGGGAAGCATTTGTTTTGAGGTTTGCGTTTCCCTGGGGAAGACTTGACATTTTATATTCTGCTGAGGAATCGTAGTTGGACTTTGGGATGTGGGCGCCTGTTGGTTCTATTTGTGAGAATAAGTTTAGGGTTTATGCTGGGGAAAAGAGCGTAAATTTAATCTTTCTTGGTACTTTGGGAGTTTATTTTATTGTTCCAAAAAATATTTTTTCGATAAATAAATGTTCCAATATTTGTTTAGCATTTTTAGGAATTTTCCTTAAAAATTTTGGATTTATTTGGCATTTTATAGCATTTTTATCTCTTGAGTAGATGCTAATTCTTTGTTGGTGAATACAGGTGACCTTTTATTCCCAAGGGAAGAATCCATGAGGGTTACGAGTATGTAGGTGCAGATGAGGAGGTTTTAGTCATACGAGTTTGGGTTTGGCTAGTGCTTAGGAGAGAGGGTTGTGGTGTAGATGAGGTGACATCTAATTATGGTTCTTTCCTTTTAGGATTTTGTTACAGATTCATTGTTTGACTGGGGGAGCTCTGCATTGACCATGTTTCATCCTTGATGTAGTGACATTACACCTGAAAAGAGACTTTCAACAAAGAAAAAAGAAAAGCATATTTTGTTTGATTATCTTGATTTGGTGTCTTATTCTACTTTTAATTTAATTTGACACTGAGATTTTTCTTTGAGAAAGAGTAGGAAAAGTGTCTTATTGGAAATTTTTGAATAGAGGAAGACCTTGGCGTCTCGGTTGATATATGGATGAGGGGATAGAAATCTTGGTTATAAAGTGGGGTTGTCCCCTTCATTGGATTGTGCTAAATCTGGTGTGCTGAACATACTATAATGATGCTGGGTTTGCTCGAGCTGCTGATTTGGATGAGATGTTGCATTCTACTGCAGTGTTGTATGCTGTGTGAGAGGTGGTGGGACACCACCCATAATTTTTATCTTAGTTTCAGGGAGGAGACTGTCACTTTCATCCGCTGTTGAGGATTGATTGTGAAGGGTTTTGATGATGCTAGATTTTTTGGAGCTGTTGCCTTAGGCCTTACTGCGAGGCTTTTAATGGTGAATGGGGACTTAATGCAAATCCCCAGTTAGTTGTGACAACAACGTGGATGTCCTACCATCGCAGTCTTGCGACGGTTGTACTAGCAGAGACTCTAAATAGTGTTGATGCTTGGAGGGAAGGTCTCTCTGATTTTCTTAGAGGGAGCTCGGTGAAGTTGTTCATATGGCTAGTTAAGAGGTTTTGTTTGGTGATTCATCCTGAGTATCCCTTGGCATAATTTCCAAATTTCTTAGTTTTTTTTATCAATTTTGTCCCATTTTTAGAGAACTAGGTCAATTAGTTTGTGGATCACGAAGCCTGATGCCTTCGTTGGTCGATGCCATGGTGAGGGGAACTAAAACCTATTCTAGAGCAGGGAGAGTATCGGCATGTGTGGTTAGTTGGAATGCGATAAAATTCATTCTATTTTCCTTAGCGAGTTCTTCGTCAAGTTGGATGAGAGAAAATAGTGCCTCCTCAAACATTAGACTTCTTTTTGATGGAAAACTTGACCGAATCCTTGCGCATGAGGTTAGGTTCTCTATGGGAGAGTTGTCGACCATTAACCCATCCCTCTAAATCTGTAAGAAGGGTGTGTTCAAAGACTATCTGAAATGGTTATGGAAGCGAGTACTGGCGAAGATCCTCGTGGAAGAGACCGACTAAAGGTTGTTTATTCTTTTTGACACTATGTAAGGAGTGGTAATGGTTTTTTCCAGGATAGTCAGGGTGTATCGCTCCATGGAGCGTATTCAAAATATCAACTAGTCAGGGGAAGTTTAGGAACCTCTGAGGGTTGATGATGATGGGGCTGGGTCTTTTGGTAGTTACGAATAGGTCTTGTAAAGCTGGGATTATTTTTACATAAATCTTTTTTAGGTGACTTTTGTGAAGCTTTTGGGATGTTTTTGTATTTTGGGATTTTGGGAATAATTTTATGAAGTTTGGTTAAACTTATTTAGAAACAGTTTAGTCAATGGAGAGGGGTGGTTAGTAAGACTCCCTCTGCTGATACTTCATATAATGGTACCGAACTTCCTTATTTGAAATAAAAAAGATTTTGATCATATTGTTGTGCCTCTAAATGATTTTTACATTCGAGTTATCCATAACAATTGCTAAGGCATACATAATCATGTTGTTCATGTAAATGAAAAAATAAACTATCATTCTCGGAGGTTAGAAAAGAATAGCATTTTATGAAAAAGAAGGGGGACGTGCTGATGTAAGGTGTATGAGTTGTCTACGTACCTCTGGGGGTTTTAAAATTTTTTGAGTTCCATTTTGAAAGAAAAAGGTTTTTTAGAGGATTAGGTCGCAAGTAGTTATGGACATAGAGAAATGAAGAGTGATTTTTCTAGAGAATAGAAGGGAGATGAGAAGAGTCATACTGTGTCGAGATTTTAGATTAAGGGTAGAACTTCTTGAGATGGTCCAGGTTGACTGGACATACCATTTCTTCTCCTTGGAGGTTTGCGATCATATCGATGCCTTATGAGAGAATTTTAGTTACGATGTAGGGGCCACTCCAGTTCGATTTGAATTTTCCTTTGGAGTCCCAGACAAGTTATACGATCTCCTTATGGGCAAGGTCTCCTTAATGGACACAATGACCCTTGACTCTTCAATTAAATGACTGCGCTATCTGACGATGTCACCCTTAAATGTGGTATAGAACCTTTAGCCTCTTTTGATATAAGAATGTTCCATCCATCAAAGTGACTCTTATGGCGGTCTTCCTCTCTTACTCTGCTCTCGAGAATAATGTGTAGGGAAGGTATTTCTATCTCAACCGGTAGGATTGCTTCCATGTCGTATACCAAAGAGTAAGCAGTAGCCCCAGTATATATCCTGACTGGAGTACGGTAGCCCCAAAGGGAGTAAGGGATCCGATCAGACCAATCTCGACAAATCTGGATAATTTGTTGATAATGGCCTTCAGGTTTTTATTTGCGTCTTCGACTTCATCATTAGTTTGGGGTTGGTTGGGAGAAGATTTATGCATCTTAATCCCATATTCGTCAACCAACTCTGTGACCTCAGCTTCAAAATGTAACATATTATCTGATACTAGCTAGTGGGGAACTCCATATCGACAAATGATCTTCTTTCTAATAAACTTGGCCACTTTCTTGGCATTCAATACTTCGTATGACTCGGCTTCGACCCATTTGGGAAGTAATCAATGGTGATTAAGATGCAATCATGCCCATTTTAATCTTTGGTTGTGACTTTCCCTATGATGTGGCAGGGATAAGTATTGTTATACAATATTCGAGGAGGCAAGTGTTGAAGATTAGTAAACTACTGGCATTTGAGGCATCTTCAAACGTAGGCGGTGAAATCTTGAACCACGATTATCCAATAATACCCTTGATGGGTAATCTTTTTAGCAAGCATATGACCATTCATGTGGGGTCCACATTCCCTACAGTGGATCTTCTACATCATTTCTTCAATTTCATCTCCTGCAATGCAGTGCAAATAGGTTCCATCAAAGTTTCTCTTGAATAGTGATTTATAATCGATGATCTACTGGGTAACTTGTTTGCGAAGGGCCGCACAGTCTTTGCTGTTGGCATCTTGGGGATACCTATCATGTTTAAGGAGGTGCCAAATGTTATAGTACCAGAACTCGACAATGTCAAAATCTTCCTTTGTGGTGAGCTCAATGTGGTACTAGTGGGCTGACATAACTTATTTTTGGACTAGGAAAGGGGCTAAGCTATTCTTTATTCGCGGAAAATAGTGGACGGTGATATCTTGGAACAGGGAGGCCAGCTCTTCTAGGTGGGCATGGATGGATAAGAGCTTTTCATCTTTGACTTTCCATCTTCTAAGGACTTCACCGATGATGAGAGCAGAGTCCCCTTAGATATGTATATGTTTGATACCTATCTTGAGGCCTACATTGCATGCCTCATATTTGGTTACATTGTTGGTGCAGGGAAAATCTAGCTTAATGGAAATGGGAGTGTGAGAGTCATTAGGGGAGATTAAGAGTATACCAATGCCGTATCCTTTATTATTGGGAGCGCCATCAAAGAATATTTTCCATCGAAGGTCTTTCTGATAGGTGTAGATGATACCCTTATTCGGGAATTCAGAGATCCAAACATTGGCCTCTTCTATGGGGTAATCAATAAGGTAATAATAGTTGTCTCTCCCTTTCATGGATTTCTATGTGACATACACGATATCAAACTTTGCTATTAAATCAACCATCGGGCCATTAGGCTAGACATGGAGGGTGTTTCAAGCAGATATTTGATACGATCCACTCATACACAAGCATGATAGGAAAAGTGAGCATGTAGTGCCGTAACTTTTGAGTAACCCAGACTAGGGAAACACATGCTTTTTCTAAGGCAGTTTAGTTAACTTTGTACCCGACCAAATTTTTACTGGCATTGTAGATGGACCTTTCCTTGTGAGATTCTTTGATATACTAGGCTAGCAAACCCCCTGCTGCAGTATTTGTTACGATCAAGTACAAGAGTAGAGGGAGACCTAGTTGAGGATGCATATATACCGGAGGTTATGTAAGGTATTACTTGATTTTTTCAAAGGCTTCCTAACTAGACACATTCCATATTTTGGTAGAATCCTTCCGGAGGAGTTTGAAGATGGGTTCACAAATAGAAGTCAGTTGGCTGATGAATCGACTGATGTAGTGTAATTTTTTCAAGAATCCCTAGAATTACTTATATGTTAGGGGTGGCGTCATTTTGAGTATAGCTTTCAGCTTAGCGGGGGCCTTCTTTGATTACATTTTCACTGGCCATGAATCCCCAAAGCTTTCCTTTTGTGACACCAAAAATACATTTATGTTGGTTTAGCCTCATTTGGTATCACCATAGTTGTTCGAAGAACTTTTATAGGGCGGGAGTTTATTTAATAATCATGTCATCTACATAGACTTTGACGTCCTTGTGTATCAAATCATGTAATATGGTTGCGTATGCCCTTTGATAAGTATCCCCACCATTCTTGAGCCCAAATTGCATGACCGTGTAATAAAATATTCCCCAGGGGGTGATGAATGCAGTTTTATCCTGATGGTCAGGATGCATCTTGATCTGATTGTGTCCGGAAAATCCATCGATGAATGACTTGAGGGTGTGACTAGCTATGTTATCAAAAATCATCTCGATGTTGGGAAATGAGTAATTGTCCTTCGAAGATGAGTTATTGAAATCTCGATAGTTAATGCACATGTAAAATTTTCCATTGAATTTCAGTATGGGTACAATGTTAGTGAGCCATGTGGGATATTCAATCACCTGGATGAAGCCTATGTTCAAGTGCTTGAATACCCCTTCCTTAAATTTGAGTGGTTATTTATTATGGAGATTTTTTATCTTTTGTTTGACTGGGTTGCATTCTGAGAGAGTTGGGATCTCTTGCTAAGCTATTTTGAGATCGATGTCAGCTATGTCATCATAGGACCATGTGAAGACATCCATAAATTCCCTTAACAACTCTTAGAATTGCACATGCTCATACTTGTTAACGGTGGACCTTATCCTAATCTTGCGTTATTAGCTACTAGAACCGAGATTTATAACAACAGTTCATGCTCATTAATTCATGCTCATTAATTCGAATGTGATTATGTTCTTTGTTATTAACCTTATTAATATTAGTTAAGAATTGTTCATTTGTAAAATCATCATCATCAAGAGTTTAATTAGAATAAAGACAATTAATGTAAATCATAACAAGATACTCAAAATCCTCGCTTGTTTCACTTTTGGGAAAGACAACATTGAGAGCCTCGTCAAAAGAGGTATCGATTACATTTTTATCAGAAACAACAATAAATGAAGAGATAGGGTAGATAACAAGGTTGGATTTCATCTCAGCAGGTGGGATTGGTATAACATTCCAATTGAGAAGAGGTTTATTAGAGGACTTGATTAAAGTGGACGGAACCGACGATGTAGTGCCTGAATGGATCAATAGAGGGTCATCCCTAGTGTCTGTAGGTTAAATGACCTTCAAAATCACTTTCTTCATATACCTCGGTAATGGCTATAACTTTCTTGGTGGGAGGCTGCACTTTATGCTGGTAGTCTTTGACCCAGGAGTAGTTATCTTGAAAGAAGATTTCCATCTCGATCTTTATCTTCTTATCCACATGGTCATACCATGGTTTAGGAAAGCCACAAAACGGGAAGCCTTCACCCTCCTTAACGAATCTTCCATTCATAGAATCCTTGGCATCTTTTAAACTACTTTTCCTCCTTAGTTGGCGTAATGCTTTGAGCTCGTTTAGTGAAGGCTGATAACCCAATCCATATGGGGGATATGCCTTTTTAGGACTATGTGCTTCAGTATCCCAAATTGATGTCACCCTATCCTTAGCCCTAGTCTGTGCATCAAATGGATATTCTTGAGCATTTGTACCACATTAACATTATCGTGAGGACTGTGTTCTTGATAGACTCAGTCTTTCAAATTATCCCCTACTAGAAAGGGAAGTGGATTAACCCTGAAGCTGGAGAGAATCATGTCACTCATCCCATGTTGTATTTCTAGTATCGAATTGCTAGTGCTGGAATTTTTGATACCATAATCATCCCCCAAGATGGTGATGTGTTGTCCATTGGCAAAGAATTTAAACTTATGATGAAGGGATGAAGATACCCCCGAATGCTATGAAGCCACAGTCAACCAAGTAGCAGTTTGAAAGATGCGGGCATATAAATAACTTGAAACTCGGTAATGGGATTAATATGGCTATCCCTTATTGTGAGTGTCAAGGATCCGTTATCGATGAGTGAGAGCATTACTACCTTTGCCATGACCTTAATCGAGATGTTGAGGGCATAATTATGGTCAGGTCCGACCTTTAAAATTTCTTCTTCAAATAAGGAAAGGATTTTAGTGGTGGTAAATAATCCAAACAGGTTTACAACTTCTTCGGGAGCGGTGAAAGGAGGAACTCTGGGCCCGATGATAAGCTTTATTAGCAAATTTTGGTGTAATTGGGAGGACATGAATAGCCCCCATAAGATGCTGTTGTCTTAAATCTTCTTGAGTTGGTCGATGATCTTTCTCTCTTCAACGATCATTTTCGACCTGGGAAGTTCTTTCGAAACTCCCTTTACCTTATCTTCTCTTGAAGACTGAGTATTCAAATCCTTGTAGTGTCTTCCTGATCTAATCATATATTTTATGGAGGTAAGTGAGAACAATAACCCCGTGTCTTCATCTATTTCTGGATAAATTGCTACTTTACTGATTTCCCCAAACAGGTCTTCAATGGATATCATACCGCACATTTTAATTACTGAACTGACTTTTTCCTGACTCGACTCATCCTCTTAGCTGTAAAATTCATCCCCCCATCCAATGGAAATGATTTCTTCTCGCCATGAGAAATTTATGCACACAATAACCTTGACGGCTTCCTCGTGTAAATTTTCCCACGAACGAGGAGGTGCAAAAGTGAAGGGACCAATCTCCCTTGAAGTTTTAAAGTAGTGAGTAGTTCGAAAATGCTGCAGATTTCGTTGGTCTATCGAAACATGTCTGCCATAATTTGTACTATGTCATTAAAGATGACTTCATCAAAGGGTACCACCCAATCATCTAATTCTTGAGCCTATTTTTGGGATTCCATGAATAAATAATTAAATTTCTGATAGTCGATGGTCATTTTGGCAGGTAATTTCATCTCGAACTCCAAGAGCAGGTTCGAAATAACCATTAACTCCATATCTCTTCCTTCGTATTGGGTATGGACGATAATACAAGCCTCTGTGAGGAATGACAGATCTTGATCGGTGAAGCAGGTTGGGTATAAGAGAAAATACAGGCAAATTTTGAGTTATTTGGGTGAGATTACGGGTATAATGGGTGCTTTACTGGGAATAACTTGGGTTGATGGATCGAATTTTGGGTCATTCTATAAAAAGATGACATTTATGTGGGTTGGAAGTTGGTTATGAGTGATGTTGGGTTTAAGATTGGATGGTGGGGTGATGATACCCAGATCAACTAAACCTTGGCCCATATTTTGAAGATAAAAGCACTGGTCGGTAGTATAGTTGGTAGGAAAATATAAATCACAATGGGCATCGGGGTTGGAGTTTATAGGAAATGGGTTTGGTAATGGATGGGATTCCATGGGCTTGATGAGGTTTAGGATTAACAAGGCTTGGTAGAGTTTGGACAAGGGAGCATGAATCTCAGTGTATTCCCTTCTGGCGGGATTAGGACGATTTTCTGGTTCTCAAAAGGTAGCAGGATGGGAGATATTGTTGATGGTTGGGACCATCATTTTGGCAGGCTTCTCGTACATTGTTAGGAATGAACTGTTCAGTCACCTTCTTTGGATCGACTTTTACCTTGGTAACACTTCCTTCAATTTACACACCTGATTCTCGGATAGCTTGAAAGTGTGGAGAATACTGACCTCCTATAGTTGTTCAGATATGAGGTAGAAAATTCTTCTTTACGATGATGACTTTTTTTCTTTAGAGGGCTTGCTAGTCATGAGAGTAGCTCTCTCTCTCTCCACCTTGCTATGAAGTTGCTGACAGTTTTTTAAGGATTTTGATTGATAATCTCTAGATCACAACGTGTAATACCTAGTTCTTTGTCGTACTTATATTGTGACATGAATTCCCAGGCGATATCTCCCCAATTACATATTCTGGATTCTTTAAGGGATATGAACCAGTAAAGGGCTCTGTCATTCAAAGTCTATTGAAATATTTGGGCCATTATCTCTTCAGAGGTGCCAAGAAGGGTCATGAATCGATGGTAACTACAAAGGTGCAAAAGTGGGGGTCTGCTTCCCCCGAACTTCTAGATGGATGACATTTTGAACTTCTTAGACAATCTTGCTTTGGGGTAGGGACACATGCGTGTGTAATCCATCTAGTTCCTGGATATCCTGACTTGGTCAAATTTCTTAGACAAAAGTTTGAGGTCTTTTTTGACCTTGTTCAAATATTCATCCTTGGAATCAATGGATACTGGAAAGTTAACCCTTGGATGGGAAAGGTTTGGCATAAGGAGCTAAGCTGGCGATAGCCCATTGGCAAGGTGAGCATACAGAGCATGCTGATATCTTTTAGGGACCCGAATAGGCTCGGGAGAGGGTGGACCCATGGATCGAGTAAAGAGAATCTCGAGTTCTTTAGGATTCTTTACCCTATTGTTCTAGACTCACGGACCTCGATTTGAAGGTTATTAATCTTGGCCCTTAGTTGGACTAAGACTGCCATTAGATTAGGCTGCAGGTTTAATGCTTGGTCAAACTTTTCCATGAAGGAATGGAGAAGGTAGACTCTGGACTCGAACAAAATAGCAGAGGAACTGGCGAAGCTTTGTGGTGGTTTGATGGAAGACTCAAAGCAATAGGGAGCCAGACCAAGAATTGGGATGTGATTGACCTGAAAAGTAAAATAATTAGAATTTATTTTTAAAAGGTGGAAGAAAGGATTTTTTTTTGGTATTTTTGAAAAAGAAGAAAAATATTTTTGACATTATTGGTAAATATGAGGAAATATATTTTTGGTATTTTTGATAAAAAAGAGAAAAAATGTTTTTAGTATTTTTTATAAAAAGGACAATTTTTTTTGGTATTTTGTTTTTTTGACAAAGAGGAGGAAAAATGAGAGAAGAGTCTGAGCATGATTATTATTATGTTTTCACCTGTATTAGGTTTACCTAAATGCAAAAGAAATGTTGAAGAGGACACGTGCCTGGGAAAATTGGGTTTGAAAAATAGGTAAGATATGATTTGACTTGTTTCTAAGCTCATGGACAGGGTCTTATTTTGAAAAATGACAAAATAGCGTGAAAATTTAGGCGGTATACCGACTCGGCATTTCGACAGAGTTTCGTGGGGCAACCGACAAACTAAATATGAGTGCCCTAGGTTTGAAACCTATATGAGGGGGTTTATGCAGTTGCTGGGTTAGTGAAAGGTCCCCCCTGGCATGACCTCCACGATATGCTTTTTTCTTTTGAGGGTAATCGGTGCATGTGGACAAGCCATTTGATATACCTGAGTGTACGTGAATCGCCTCACTATATATCTCAGGGGACAGTATGTGTGAGAGCGAATTCGATAAACTCGACGTACGTGAATGAGTTCCCTTCTATATACCTCCTATCATGCGTTCGGTCAAGCGGCATGATGCGGGGGGAACCTTTCACTATACTACAAAGGTACTATGCCAATGAAAGGTGAGAGTCATATTTCTTAGGCTCAGTGCGGCCTGCCGAACCAGTTCCCATCATAAAGTGACCTCCCAATATGAGATAAAATTTTGGTCAATAGCTCGGTGATGTAGTGTGCAAAAATGCATGATTCCTTTATTATTATATTATGGAGAGAGTCTTTTATTTTTCATGATTAGTAAAAGAATCATTATACTAATAGGTAATAATGTGTTAGTATCATGAGAAGTAAATCTACCATAGAGCATGAAGAGTACACTAAGCATGGATACATGTGAGTGAGTGATATGTGAATATCTACAAGTGAGTGTGTGGTAGTGAGACTAATAATGGATCAACTACAAGTGGCGTGTGATATGTGCAAGTGAGCATGGATATATACAAGTGTGATAAATGGGGGTGTGTTCTAGGGAAACCTAAACATGGATATTCTAAGTGGTGTGTGAAACATGTTAGAGAAGTAGACTAAAATCACGTTTTATGTAATAGTTTAGTTATGGATTTATTATTAAATAAAAATCATTTTCTCTTGTTTTAATGAGAATAATGTATGGACATCATGTTTGCATTATTTTATATATTTCCAATGTCTTTTATTCTACTCAATAGGTGTTCTGGTATGTAGAGTATGACTTACACACAGAGGATCAGATCACCAGTTCTTGTAGAATATAAGTTTTATCATTCACAGTCTTAGATGAAACTCGACACACCATCAATATGGCTATAGGACGATATTTTACTAGGTCTATCTTGATTATGGGAAACTATATATCTTTAACTTATTGTTCTATTACACTTTATGTGTATTGAGGTCAATATCTTTATACTGATTTTATATGATAATGTAAACCTCGTGATTATTAGGTTTACTCAAGGCTCTTAATCAGGGTATAATTGATGGACACATGCACTAGTTATTTATTGCTTTGACCTTTGGGGTGAGAATAATTATTGGATCAATAATCTTGATATATTGGGCAATGGTGATTATTGTATGGTAGAAGTATTTTATGGATGGAATCATATCTCGATATATAGACTGGTGATACCCCTTTGAGATTCTTATATGTTTTGTATGTGTTAAACCCTAAAGGTGGATTATGTCAATTCGACACTACAAATAAGTTAAGTTGGATCGATCAGGGACTTAAATAAGTTTATCAAATAATTTTTAGTAATTTATTTTATTAATGGGTACTTGTAACCTTAACATGGGGATAATTAAGTAATTAATAATGAGAAGCTCAAAATATATTTTTTAGTTAAGGAGTGGAGTTGTAATTATAATTATTTAGTGGTATTAATATAATTAAGGGATTGAGGTAAGGATCCGAGAAGGATTATGTTTTTGTGAGGACCATTAGGAGCCACATCCTTATCTGTCCTTAGGGTCCCTACTGTAGCTTATATACATCCACCTAAGGCTATTTATTTCTTAACCAAGATGTCACTCTTTGATACTCCAAAGACCCAAATTTGAACTTGTGAGAAAGAGAGGCAGTAGAGAGAAAATAGGTGAAAATGAGGCAGTCATGAAGTAAGAGACCACCCTCTAGTCATGACTATTCATATCAGGAATACAGTAGAAGAGTGTGAGGTGCATGACCCTGCATTCTTGATCAATTGTCATCACATATTCTGTTCGTGCAAAAATGAGATCAAATCAAATAGATCTTAAAGGGAAAATCCTAATTTCGCCTTATTGGATTTCATGTACGTGTAATTATTTTTATGGTTCAATCTATACACGTTTTCAATAGACCCTTGGACTTTCGCTTCAAAAATTGGTATTAGTGCCCTGTTGATACTCCATATAGGTTAAATTCAGCCATGTTGTCCAATTAAAATAATCATGTATATGCAAGGATGTTGGGTATAATATTGCATCGATCTAATCCCACTATTATGGTCACATATTTATGGTCTTATTTTATGTGATTGGATCCCATGATGGTTTATTAGTGGTCATTTTTTATGCTATATTAATGTAATAATGATATAGAATGTGAACTCCTTCATGGGGTAATAGGACATGTGTAAATTGTTATTGTTTTTATCGTGATTGTTAATGGAAGAGTGTGAAACTAAATCGATGATCAGAGGCAGTTTTTGGCACAAAAATCAGTTCAAGAGGTGGAACCCCTGTGCTGTCCTAGCGTAGTGGAAACATGAAGTGTTTGGGTTGACGGATGACTGTTGAGAACTCCAATTTATGACAAAGTTTTATCTTGACCATAATAGTCGAGAATCCTTATTTATCTCAATTTTTTATTTATTTATGTTGATTTATGTCTTTATTATTCATGTTTTAATTGTTGGGTTTTTAATATGTGTTAACGATTCCCTTAAAATTATGGACAACATGGAATACCAACCGGACTCAAATCATGTAGATGCTAAATGTGAATAATTGATAATTATTTTTAATTGAGGACATTAATATGTGTTGTTGAGTATTTTTTTAACGATCAATGGTATTTTAATTTTTTTATTTATCACACATTTGCTTGATATATTAAAGTAGGGATATTCCGGTAATTCTGGACATATATCAAATGTCCTAGATTTTTCAAATTAATTAAAATTTGGACAAATTTTTTTTATAACCCTCACAAAGTTTTTTAAATTACTAAGTGGGAGAGAGAATTTTTTAAGAGAAAATCCCACGATCTCCATCAACGTTTTTTAAACTTTTAATAATAAGTAGGTCCTCCAACGAGGAATGCCAATTATTGTAGTGGTCAGTATAAGTTTCCTTAAGGGTAATTTTGGATTCATTATTCACATAGAAAACCCCCAAAGGAGGAGTCTATGTGATATGAGATAATCTAAAATTAGTTGGTGGTATGCACTTAGACATAAAATAATGGGAAGTTCTCTAAAGAGGAATGCTATGATTTTGTGGCACCAAAATGTCGGCTATTTAATTTTTTTGACATAGTTTTTATCTAGATAGTAAAATTAATTGTGTAAGAGGGTACTTTAGATTATAGATGATGGCGTAACCCCTTTTGAGTATAGTAATGACAAATTAACCAGCAACACTATTGATTAACTAAACGACACGCAAACACAACTTAGTGAAGATAAACTCAATTTGAACTCACAAATCTCCCGTGTATAACTCAAAAGATAATAATGAACTTACAAGTAACTCATTTGGAGGGAGAAAGAAGTAAGAACCCCAGATACACCTTGGCAGGCAGTCAAACACCCCAAGCACCCTCAAGGATCTCCGTGAACTATTAAAAGCTTCGTAATAAATGACAATGGTGGGTAAGTAAACTCTTTCTCTGATATATAATCTCTAGTAATAACTCCTAAACTCTCAAAAGGAACATCCTCTCCCCAGAGGTGGTTAGGGTCCTTAAATATCCCCCCACACCACTCCCGGGGAAACTCAGTCATTAATACATGTGAAAGGCATCCCTCATAATTTATGCCACAAACATTAAATGCCTGATGCCCTAGTTAGCTCCACGTCATAAATATTAAATGCCAAGACATGCCTTTTGCCTAACCACTGTGTGTCAGGTGGTTATCATCACAGAGGTGGCTCACCAACTGTCTGACATCCCTAAATACCACGGTGGGTTACTCAAGTTCAGATTTGACATTCTATAGCTGGCTAATGATATCACCTACAGTACATGTGACATTAAGTAGAGGGTTGTTTGGTCCAAAACTCAACGCCCAATGGAACTCAAGGCTTCTCTACCCGGGGTTCCACGGTCAGGGCCTTTTGGTGTTTTACCAGGTGTATCTAAGATGGTTAGGATAATCCCCAATGGTGCCTCATTTCTTAATCCTCCAAACCAAGTCCCTCTAAAATTCCCACGACGAGGTCGTTCGATAGAGCATGAAAGCTCTCCCAGCCCTTGCCAAGAATGGTCTCTCGTGAGTACCGTTCGACCTCACACTAAAAATCATTATACTCATTAGATCATTACAATCTTTATACCCCACAGTCAATATAAACACAGATACAATGTGACTAAGTAACACAACAAGCTAAAGTATGAGCTTCCACTCTGAGCTGTCTTGCTGAGTTGTCACCCTGGGCTGCTTCGCTGCCTTAATCCCAAACACTGTTGTTAATAGGGGGATTATCTCTAATTGCAGGATTACTTTCAAGCCCCCACTACATTTTCCCCTTCGTGAAGAGATTTATTGTGGAAACAAGAAATGTCTGCACGAAAACTTCTCAATCCGAAGAACCTTCTCTCTGAAAAAATTCTGGCCTATTTTCCTTTATTCCAACCAACTACGATTAACGCCTCCAGGAAAAAGTAAAATTCTCCTTGATGTACTAGAGTCGAAGCAGTGTGGCTTATTGGCACTTTGGAAAAGGGACATCGTAACTTTTTCCTGATACTGAGTTTCAACCGTTGTTTCTTGACTATTTAAAATTCTCCCGATAGACCTACTAACTTTCTCAAATACTCATTTTGCCTTTGGGGCAGTGAAATTCTATGCTTTATGCTATGGTGGAGTATAGTTGTAGGCAATGAGTTTTTTGTTAGGACTGCCCCTATCATTAAGACTTGTGAAATTCTCCCTTGTAACGTTTCACCATGTTCAAAAAGGCAGAAATGCTCCCCGATGTAGTTGAGTCACATTTAAATAATGTTTGGACTTGTGGCGAGGGGACATCGTAACTTTGTGGACCATTGGGGAAACGTCTTAGTTGGGAGTTATTGATTATGTCCGATAAAAATTCTGACGCTAAAACTCAAAATTGCCTAAGAAGCAAACTTTTTCTATCCCCCATGCGTCACTTCATTAATGATGTGGTGTTGTCTTCTCAACTGTTCGGACACTTCTCGAAGTGCCACGTGTCCATTTGAAATGATTATTGGAGGCTTTGCACGTGTGGTGGTAAGGAAACTCAAAAGACTGGTTAAGAGATTTCAAACGTCTATTTTTCAAAAGACTTTTCTTTTCCACGTCTTTTTCAAAATCCCATCTTCTTTAGAGAGATAAACTCTTCCAAGACTCCATCGTTGCCAATCTTGTCTCCTCATTCTTTTCCTCTCCAATCATCCTCGCTTTCTAGCCACTCCATTACTATTTCTCTGGTGCATTTTCTAAGCTCTTCTTTGTACTTGTCATCTTTAATGGCCTCTTCAAGCAATCTTACCACATCTGCCACCAATTCTCCACCTTCCACTCCTACTGCCACCACTGGTGCCACCGCTCTGGATGTCTCTCGTTAAGAGCATCTAAGTTTTTACTATCGATCTTTAATCTTTGGAAATTATGATGAGTTCTCTGATGCGTGCAAGACCTGCCACTTTTCGGCCAAGTACGAACCTTTACTGCTGAGTGATGAAGATGAAGATTCATCAAAGTGGGGATTTATTCCTCCAGAGGGGTCTCTATTCTTTCGGTTGGACCGTGGTGACTTTTCTTACTCCCAGATTGATTTCGAAGCACTTGGGGGATCGCCAGATCATTTTCCTGCCTGGTATGCACATATGCACAACTCTCACACTGCAGCTCTTACTAAAGTTGGTCTTCACCGAGCCAGCTGGTTTAGGGAGTTCACTCTTTTCAAGCACAACTCTACACTCCAAGTGTTGGTTTCCAGATGGAACGTTACAACTCACACATTCTTCGCTGCTTGGGGGGAGTTAACTATTTTGTTGGAGGATGTTTGTAAGCTACTTGGGTTTGAGCCCATGGGTGAGTTTACATATCATGATGAGGCCTTAGATGCCAAAGATACCGCTAACTGGGCTGAGCTAGATCGGATTTGCCACAGTTGTATTGGGTCTTCCAATAAGGCTATTTTTACTCCCCTTATTAGCTATTTTTTCGAAGCTCCTACTGCGAAGGACATCACTGTTGTTACGGGCCAAGGTAAAGGTACATATTTAGAACTACCAGCCTATATTCTTGTGATGCTTTTGCGTTTCTTCTTGACTGGGAAACCCAATGACCATCCCAGGAGGGACCTTATAAATATTTATATCCGTTTGTCCAGGGGTTTTAACCTTCCTCTAGCTGCCATTGCTTTGGGGTCCCTCTATACTTGACTGGATCGAACCCACCTTGACATGGCACGATCCCTTAGTCATTACAACTTGGCCAATTTTTCCAATACCGATATTTTAATGGGTTTCCTCTATACCTTTTTTTCCTACCATTATTGCCAAGTCTGTCTCTTATCCCGTGAGCCAAGGAATTAAACCCCCATACCTCTTATGTTTTTATAAAAAACAGAGTCGGAAGGATATAATGGGAGTTTTTGACCTTTTTTACTCCTTTGTCATGAGGCTATACGGAGAATCTAACTTTGCCCATACTCGGAATTGTTTTCCTTCTACAGCTAGAACAGTCACTTTTGTCCCAGTTGTTGAAGATCTTTCACTGGCCGTGGTACTTTTGTTCACTCTTGGGTTTCTTCCTTCCTTCACTTAATGGGGATATACCTTTGAACTTTATATCCCCGATAGGTGTAGCAGGCAGTTCAGGTTTGATTAGGGATCTCCTCGACATGTGTTTCAGTTAATGAATAGGAGGGCTACTTTTGTTGAGGCTTTCACCTTCTACCTTTCTGCGACAGTACTTGCGTGACCTCTACTATGGATGGTCGAGTCACCCTCCCCAGTGCTACTAGGAAAGGGTACTATCTACCTATTATTCCACCAAATTCCGTTTGATGAAACTGTTCATGATTCATACGTTAATAAAAAGTGCCCCCAGTATCCCCTAGTCCTTTCTTTTTTTACCTTTGAATTGGGTCTCAAAGGCAACTCTATTCCTAGAGTTGAGTTCCCTTTGAGTAAAACTGTTAAAGATCCTCCCCTAGAGCTACCCCCTTATTTCCCAATAATCCCTAATGCCACGCCCAAACCCAAGACCATTGCAACCCCCTACAACCGAAGAAGCTAATGGTGAAGGTCCTTCCCAGCCACTAGCCAAAAAAAACTAGGAAGTCCAAGAGTGGGACTTCCTTAAAATCTAAGTCTCAAAATTTGCCTCAAACCCCTTTGGAGGCATTCCCCATCACCTCCGTTCCCCTTCCCATGTCTGGAAAAATGAATGAATTGCTGACAAGGAGGGTTCAGGCTGAGGTGGAACGAATAAATATCGAGTTTCAATGATGCGCTCCTGTCCTTCCCCCTTCTGCTGCCTTCCCCACCATCCTGGTTGATCCAATGGAACCGGGGTTAAAAAGAAAGAAGAGTTCAAAGGTTACTTGAAGTACTAGCGCCGTGGGTGCGAGGAAGAAGACTCTGGGTACCAAGTCCCAGAGGAAAAAAACACCAAATGTACATCTCTCCCTAGCTCCCTCTATTGTTGCCTCCTCTCCTCCTTCGCCAATGGTTATATCCTCCCATTCTCCCTCAGAATTCGAGGTATGTATGTGTGTTGTTTCTCTTACTCACATTTTTTCTAAGGCGAGCTGCATATGTTTAACTCTTAACAACTTTGGTGCAGGAATTTGAAGAAGAATGACCCAGCCCCCCTGTGAGCCCTTTCGTGAGGGGACGTTTTGGTTCCTCTCAGACCGATGTAACTCCTCCCTATTCTCCTATGATCGGGCTTACTTACTCCCACCGTTCGGCCTCACAACGTGTAAAAGATGCTGCTACGGGGGTGATTCCATTGAGTGTGTGAGAATCTCTTCTCAACCAGAGAAAACTTCCCCAGCCTCCTCTGAATTATCACCTCAACCCGATATCCTTCTGCCCATCGTTCTAGCTGTAGAAAGTTCCTCCGAAGTAATATATTATAATTACTTGTTAGGTCTCACGTCTTTTTTTTCCCATCCCGTTTGTCTATTGAACATGATAAACTTTAATATGTTGGGATGCCTCAGGCTGAAATGGCATCTTTGTTAGCTAACATTCTTATTCCCGTTGTGCTGACGAGACTCCTAGCAACTGTTTCCCTCTTTGGTGCCATAACCGAGGTAAGTAACACTTAGAGGTATATTTCTCACTTCTTCTGTACTTATTCCTAATTTCTAACACTTAGCTTTATTTTGTTTTTGTAATTTTTCTCCAGATCTTACCCCACCCTCCTCTCTTAGTGGGATGCCTATTCCCAAGGCCAAGGTAGAAATTCTTGCCCAGCGTGGTGGTTCCTCTGCATCAACCAACGTTGTGGAATTACTTGGAGGTCCAATGTCCTTTTCAATTGAGGCTCCTGTATTGACCTTGGTACCTTTTATTGGCAAAGGAGCTTTATCGACAGTTGAAGCTTCTTTAGTTGGGGGTACCATTGAGGCTTAGAAAGAGGTAAGCCTACCCCCAACAGTTCCTGACGTTATGGCCTCCTTGGTGACGCCCATTCTCGCTCCAGCCACTGCTGAGTTACTTCACTAGTTTCTCTTTGTTTCTTGTTGTTTGTCTTTTATTCTTGACAATGTACAATCTAGAAGAGTCTTCTTTCCCAAACTTTCAAACTTCACCTATAACGGTGAGTTAATCAATGAAAATATTTGTTACGATTTTTCGTAAACTCCACCTATAATGGTGATTTAACAACGAAAATGCTTGTTAAGATTTTTCATAAACTCCACCTATATTGGTGACTTAACAATGAAAAAACTTATGAAGATTTTTCATAAACTCCACCTATAACGTTGACTTAACAACGAAAATGCTTGTTAGGATTTTCCATAAACTCCACGTATAACGGTGACTTGACAACGAAAATGCTTGTTAATATTTTTCATAAACTCCACCTATATCACTGACTTGACAATGAAAATGCTTGTTAAGAATTTCCATAAACTCCACCTATAACGGTGAGTTAACAATGAAAATGCTTGTTAAGATTTTCTATAAACTCCACCTATAACGGTGACTTAACAATGAAAAAGCTTGTTAAGATTTTCCATAAACTCCACCTATAACGTTGACTTAACAACGAAAACACTTGTTAAGATTTTCCATAAACTCCACCTATAACGGTGACTTAATAATGAAAAAACTTGTTAAGAATTTTTCACTTAACTCATTGCTTCATCTACATGTTCTTAGGTTGTTCATGAATCCTTTCCGGCAGAAGAGAAATCTGCACCAGTTCTTTCTCTCATTGCTTCACCCCATTGCCTGCTATCTCAGAAGATTTTGATCACGATGACTAAGGTTCCACGATTGGTGATGTTGCTGAAAGTGAATCTGGTTATGAGCTTCCTCTGCCCGACTTACCTCCTCATGATTTTTGCCTCATGGTCCTTCAACGCTCTCCTCAAATGTCTTACATCCATCGTTTGGTAGTTGAGCGGATTGAAAGCCACCATCCTGAGACTTTTATTGTGGATTGCCCACATTCCAACATCCTCGTGATGAGCTATAGGCTTCAGGGCATGGAGACCATTGTTGCTGATATCGTCAGCACTCCTAATCTAAACCTTACCAGACCTCTCCTCAACCAATTCCTGGGCAATCCGAGGGAGTTGGGTCATGATGGCTTCCGTTTTGACTGGTTGATTGTGCACTTAAAGACTTTTAAGAGCCAGTGACTGATTAGTCAGAGGGAACTACTACATAATCATCGGGAGGATCAATGGGCTGAGAAAGGTAAATCGGCTGAGCTAACACCTCTGTTTGAAGCTGTCAATAAGGAGGCTACCTAACATTTTTGCCTAGCATCTTCTTCGATGCTTCCTGGAAATTTTTTATCTGCTCCAGATATGTGGTTCCTCTTAGACCAATGAATTTTTTTTGTATACATTTTCCTTTTCTTCTTCTTATGTAATTCTTGGGCAGTAGCTCCTAATTTTGTAATGCCCCAAAGTTTATGAATGAATGGAAAAGATGTATATTTTTCCATGTCCTTTCTTTGTGCTATAATATTTTGCATATATTATGAAGTTCTACAATTCTTTCATCTCCACTCGAGTTACAATAAAAACTTGTATATATTAATAACAACGGCTAGATACAATAGTGGTCTAGATTTAATTTCTTACACATGATAAACTTTCAACCATTTATTGTTAATTTTGAATGGCTTGTCTTCTTCCATCTTAGAAATTAAGCAATAATATGAATCATGAGATTCTTTTACAATTAAAGGTCCCTCTTAATTAGATGTAAATTTAGGTAGGGGAAGCCCCCTGATGGGCTTCACTACTATTTTCAAAACAAGGTCTCCCTCCACGAACTTCCTTGGTATCACCAAGTTATCATATGCCTTGGAGAGCTGTTTTGTATACATTTGAAAATGCTACATCACATTATCTCTATGTTCATCCAACGCTTCCAACTGCACATGTCTATTATGGGGGAGCATACTACTTCACAAGTCATATCGAGCAGAGGGAACTTCTAACTCTACCAGAAGAATTGCCTCAACCCCATAAATAAGGGAGAATGGAGTATACCCTGTGGGCTTACACTTGGTTATTCGATAGGCCCACAATACAGCTGTTATCTTATCATACCATGATCCTGGAAAATTCTCCATTGTTTTAGCCAAAATATTAACCAAGGTTTTGCTAGTTGCCTCGGCTTGACTGTTTCCCTTTAAATATGCCACCGTTGAAGTATGATGAACAATGGAGTACTTGTTGTGAGCATCGTTACCTTTGAATTGACGAAAGGGGTTCCGTTATCTGACTGAATAACCTTTGGAATCCCAAAACGATAAATGATGTATTCTATGATAAAGTTTTACACCACCCCTGCTATTTCCCTTCTTAGTGGCATCGCTTTAGCCCACTTTATAAAGCAGTCCATTGCTACTAGTATCCATATCTTCCCCCTCAAAGAAGGATGTATTGCCCCTACTAGGTCAAATTCCCAGGTGTGAAAAGGATAAGGCATTTCCAGCGAGTGTAGGTCCACTAATGGGGAATGGGTCATATTTCCATGAAGTTGGCAAGCTTTGCATTTTCGAATGAACTCAGCAGAGTCTTTCTCCATCGTTGGCCAATAATACCCCAACATCATCAATTGGTCATACAACTTGGACCCTCCTATGTGAACTAGATCCTTCACCTATTTGAGGACTTCGACTGCTTCTTCTTTTATGATGAAATGTAGCGGCCTGTTGAAGTAGCACCTTTGATAAAGATAGCCCGCCTGAGTGTAGAACATTGGGGCCCTTCGCTTGAGTCCTATTGCATCAATTTTCTCTGTTGGGACAACTCCATATTTAATAAAGTCAATATAAGGTTGGCTCTAGTCTTGTTGAGCTTCAACGAAATAACATTCATCAATCAGACTAGAGGCAACCCTATATTGATTAACTACAGGACATGGAATAACATTCATCAACCAGACTGGAGGCAACCGTATATTCATCAACGAAATAATATTCATCAACCAGACTGAAGGCGTAACCCCTTTTGAGTATAGTAATGACAAATTAACCAGCAACAATATTGATTAACTACAAGACATGTAAACAAAACTTATTGAAGATAAACTCATTTTTAAACTCGCAAATCTCTCGTGTATAACTCAAAAGATAATAATGAACTCAGAAGTAACTAATTTGGAGGAAGAAAGAAGTAAGAACCCCAGATACACCTTGGCAGGCAGCCAAACACCCCAACCACCCTCAAGGATCTCCGTCAAGTATTAAAATCTTTGTAATAAATGAAAATGGTGGGTAAGTAAACTCTCTCTCTGATATATATTCTCTAGTAAACTCTCTCTCTCTAAACTCTTAAAAGGAACTCTCAAAAGGAACATCCTCTCTCTCTGAACTCTCAAAAGGAACATCCTCTCCCCAGATGTGGTTGGGGTCTTTAAATAGCCCCCCCACGCCACTCCCGAGGTAGCTCAGTCATTAATACATGTCAAAGACATCCCTCATACTTTATGTCACAAACATTAAATGCCCGATGACCTAGTTAGCTCCACATCATAAACATTAAATGCTAAGACATGCCTTTTGCCTAACCACTGTGGGTCAGGTGGGTGTCGTCACAGATGTGTCTCACTAACTGTCTGACAGCCCCAAATACCACGATGGTTTAGTCAAGTCCAGATTTGACATTGTCTAGCTGGCTAGTGACATCACCTATAGTATATGTGAAATTAAGTAGAGGGTTGTTTGGTCCACAACTCAACCTCCGATGGAACTCAAGGCTGCTCTGCTTGGGGTTCCACGGTCAGGGACTTTTGGTGTTTTATCAGGTGTATCTAAGATGGTAAGGACAAGACCCAATGGTGCCTCACTTCTTAATCCTCCAAACCAAGTCCCTCTAAAATTCCCACAACGAGGTCGTTAGATAGATCATGAAAGCTCTCCCAGGCCCTGCCAAGTATGGTGTCTCGCGAGTATCATTCCACCTCACACTAAAAATCATTATACTCGTTACATCATTACAATCGTTATAGCCCACATTCAATATAAACAAAGATAAAATGTCACTAAGTAATATAACAAGATAAAGTATGAGCTACCACATTGAGCTGTTTGGCTGAGTTTACACGCTGAGCTGCTTCATTGCCTTAATCCTAAACACTGTTGTTAATATGGGGATTATCTCTAATCTCAGGATTACCTTCAAGCCCCATCTACAAATGGAATATGCCTGGCTATTTGTTTTGGGAAAGTAGGTTCTCTAAAGAGGAATACTATTCAAATGGTAATCGGTACGCCAATGATTTCATTTAAAATTGATAGAAGGAACATTAATTTTAATTTAGAATTCAAAAAGTTTTATGCCCTATAATAATTCATTTAGTTATTTGATTCTTACTATTTAGATGAGAAGCTCTATCAATTCGCTTGTTATAATTCTTAAGGAAAACAAATTAACTGTACCTAATTACATTGGCTAGAAAAGGAATTTGAATATTGTGTTGACTGTTGAAGGGTATAATTTTATGTTGTATGTGATCTGTCTTGAGAAACCTGGTGAGGGGACGACCGAAAAGGAAACCTTGGATTATCAAAAATGGATCAAGGTAGATTAGATGGTGCGGTGTTACATGCCTATGTCAAATGTTAATGGATCAGTCATAGATATCATAGATGCGGTGTTACATGGTCCATGGTCCATCGAATGTGACATGTTATATGGTCCATCGATTGATCATTATTAAAAAAAAAATATCTGTCTATGGATTATGTAACATCAACTAATTTTATGACGATAAATCCTAACATTATTAAAGAAATGGATCGATCTATGGACCATGCCTATGACATGATGCTGAACCTCAAAGATATGTTTAGGGATCAGAATCGTGCTGCAAGTCATGTTGCTATGAAAGAACTCATAAACACAAATATGGATGAAAGGACCCCACTGAGAGAACCTATTTTAAGGATGATGTCTCTTATAAATGAGCTTGAAATTCTTGGAGCAAAAATTTATGGGGAAACCCAGGTCAATATTGTTCTCAAGTCACTTCCTGAGTCCTTTAAGCAGTTTCCCCTAAATTACAACATGCACAAACTTCTTTATTCTTAATGGAACTACTTAAAGAACTACAAGGAGATGATGGTCTCATCAAGAATCCAGTAAGTGCTTTTATTGCTAAGAAAGGTTCTACTTCTAAGCCTATGGGAAAGAATAAAAAGGATCAGAAACATGTTATGGTCCCTCAGGCAGCTCATGGGCTTCAGGGAGGTGTGAAAATGCCCAAAGACAAGTGTTTTCACTGTAAGCAGTCAGGTTACTGGAAGAACAATTGTTCAGTTGTCTATAATGAACAGAATAACGCAGGTAAATTCCATTTATTTATCGTTGAATCATGTTTTGTAGTTCGTGCTACTGGTACCTAGTATGTAAATACAGGAGCCACTAATAATGTATGTAGTTCTTTGCTGGGGTTTATGAAAACTAGGCAACTAAGTGATGGAGATATTTATCTGACTATGAGGGATGCTACAAGAGTAGAGGTAGTTGTTGTGGGAGACGTTCATTTAAGATTTAATAATGATAAGAGTTTGCTTTTAAAGGATTGTCTTTATGCACCTCCCATTAGGAGGAATTTGATTTTAGTTTCTTATTTAGACTTTTATGGATATTCAGTTTCTTTTAATAAAACTTTGGTTATTAAGAAAAATAAATCTTTTATTTAATCTAGTACATTAGTTGATAATCTCTATATTGTTAATCCTATCTCTCCCACATAATATATTAATATTTTGCATAATTCAATTGGACCAAATACATAGATAAAGGAACCCTCCTTAGTGAACCAAATATATATTTGGCACTTATGCCTATGTCATATTAATCTAAAAAGGATTCGTAGGCTGGTAGAAAGTGGTAAATTGAGCGCACTAGAAGTGGAGGCACTTCTAGTTTGTGAATCCTATTGAGCAGGTAAAATGACCAAGAGGCCTTTCTTGGCCAAGGGATATAGAGCCAAAGAACTATTGGAATTTTTTCATTCTAATCTATGTGGACTGATGATAACCTGAGCAAGATGGGGCTTTGAGTATTTTATGAATTTCATAAATGATTACTCAAGGTATGCGTACATTTACCTAATGTACTATGAGTCCGAAGCCTTTGAGAAATTCAAATTTTATAAGGCAAAAGTGGAGAAGCATTAAGGTAAAAGTATCAAGACACTACAATCTGATCGTGGTGGTGAGTACCTCTTAGGGGAGTTTAGGTAATATTTGTAAGATCAAAGGATCACATCCCAATTGTCTGCACCTGGTAGGCCTTAGTAAAATGGTGTAGAAGAAAGCAGGAACATGACTTTTTTGGATATGATTAGGTCCATGATGAGTTATATAGATATCCCATATTCCTTTTAGGGACATGCTTTAGAAATGACCACTTATTTACTGAACTTGCTACATTCAAAGGCGGTGTCTACTACACCTAAAAAATTATGGATTGGGTGCAAGCTTAGTAAGAAATATATTCAGATTTGGGGCAGTCCAACACATGTGCTAAAAAGAGATCCTAGTAAGTTAGAATCAAGATCAGAAGTTTGTTTCTTTGTAGGATATCCTAAAGAAACTAAGGGTTATTTATTTTATGATCCTAAGGATCATAAGGTTATTATTAGCACCAAAGATCGATTCTTGGAAGAGAATTCCATGATGGATTATAAACCTAGAAGTAAAGCTGTTCTTGAAGAGTTATGAGGGAACCAATAATATTCTTCATCACCACTAATACATGATGAAATAACGTAATGTGTTGACACTAGTACACCAGCACAGGGACTACCTCATCGTAGTGGGAGGGTTATACATCAACTTGTACGGTTTATGTTCTTGGGAGAGTCTTATGATAAGGTCCTTGATGAACTCGAAGCCGATCCCTATAACAATAATGAGGCTATTCAAGATAAAGATGTAGAACTTTGGCTTAAAGCTATGAATTCATAGATGAAATCTATGTATTCTAATCAGATATGAAGTCTTGTAGATCCACCCAAAGGTATAAAGCCCATAGGTTTCAAGTGGGTCTATAAGAGAAAAATAGGGGTGGATGGTAATCTTAAGACCTTTAAGGAACGTCTTGTTGGGAAATGATTTACTCAGAAAAGGATCATCGATTATTAGTAAACCTTGTTACCGATAGCTATAATAAAGTCCATCTGAATTCTCTTATCCATTGCGGCGCATTTCGATTATGAAATTTAGCAAATGGACATCAATACTGCATTTTTCAATGGGAATCTTGACAAGTGTATCTATATGGTGCAGCAAGACAATTTTATTGCCCAAGGCCAAGAGCATAAATTATGTAAGCTTAAGATGTCCATTTATGGACTTATGTAAGCATCTAGAACTTGGAACATTTTTTTATCAAGTAATCAAATCTTTGGTTTTTGATTAATATCTAGATGAGTCTTGTGTGTATAAGAAATGAACCAAAAACATAGTGGTATTTTTAATAATATATGTGGATGACATTCTTCTAATTATAAAGGATGTTGGAGTGTTGTTTGCAGTTAGAGTGTGGTTCTCCAACCAATTCGATATGAAAGACTTATGAGAAGCTAGTCATATCCTTGGGATCAAGCTTATGTATGATTGCAAGAATATGATCTTGGGTTTGTCACAATAAACTTATATCGATTCCAATATTTCTAGATTTAGCTTGAAAGATTCCAATAAAAGGTTCCTCCCTTTCAGACATGGAATATGTCTTTCTAAGGATCAGTGTCCTAAGACACATTATGAGATAAAGGAAGATGAAAGGAATACCATAAGCTTCAATAGTTGGGAGCCTTATGTATGCTATACACTTAACCTAATATCTTCTTTATTGATATCTGCATCCAGTGGGGTCCTCCCACAGCACAGGTGGTGTGTCGACATCCACACTGGCATCGATGATGACCTTAGAGGTTCCCTTTGTGCACTTGGCTCCTCCTTCTTATAACATTAGACAGGCCAACAGAGGATCGACGTGTATGTTGCATCGTCCCAATGTGATGGCCTTGGAGGAGCTGGAGCTGACAAAGGAGATTTCATAGCCAGCGGTATACTTTTTATTTCTCTATCTTTTTTTTCTTCTGATTTCTTCCTTTGCCTCAGACTGACTGATTTTCTTTTTTTTTTCTTGCAGGACATTCGAGTGTCAACCAATTGGTTGAGGGACATTCGAGATTGGTTAGATTTTGTGACTGCTCACATTTTGAGATTCGATCACGGTTCCTTCTTTCTTGGTACCGTCTGCCTCATCTGAGGAAACATCTAGTTCAAGTAGCGGAGGTACTTCTTCTCATTGTCGGGGAGAGCTTGCGCACTGCAGGGATGGAGGTTCTTAGAGAGATAAGGATCAGAGAGATAAAAAGAATGTAGGTGTGAGAGAGATAAAGAGAATGTAAGTGGGTTCGGTCCGAGTCCCGTTATTTTTATCTTCCAGTAAAACCAGTGTAATACAACAACACCTATGCAATAAAAAAGAAGTTTTTGTTAATCTTTTAGTGGCCTAATGCATATTCTCTTTTTACTTTTCTCCTAATATCGTAAAAAGAATTTAAAATGACTTGAGAGAGAATTTATTTTAAAACAAGATAAGTAAAAAACATAGGTAAAAGGAAATTCGGAATTCCTTAGAATAAATATTATTTTTGTTGAGTTTTTTTATTTTGACAAAAAAGGAAAAAGGGAATTTTGCAAAAAATAGGGGGTTATCGATCGGCATGCCCATTATTTTTCGTATCGGCATGTCCGTCCAGTCCAGTCAACCA
Organism: Sambucus nigra; assembly: GCA_949130495.1. Lineage (NCBI taxonomy): Eukaryota > Viridiplantae > Streptophyta > Magnoliopsida > Dipsacales > Adoxaceae > Sambucus > Sambucus nigra. The sequence goes on from OX422210.1 coordinate 248,146,620, forward strand.
AAGGCTTTGATTGCACTTTCTTCAAGTTCTTGGTACTTAGTGGGGTACGTTTTCCTCTGAAATTTGCAATTTGTTTTGTCTTTGGTTGGAGTTTTCCAAGTATAAATAGGGGGCATGGGTGGAGAATTTTCTTCACACCTCCACATTCCTTCCCTGTTGCATTCTTCTTTCTTCTTATCTCATCACTTTGCGATTTGGCTCTCCCAGAATGTGTGAATTTGATTCTTACGTCAAAACTTTGGAGGCAATGTGCTCATACAATGTTGATTACATGCTTTCAACATTCATCGAGTTTCTTTATGGCGCAACTGGACTATAGAATGGAACATGCTGATGGAAACGATGGAATTCTAGTAACCTGAAGACCATGTCTTTCGCTTTGGGTTTTAAGAAGTCTATCCAACTTATGAAGAGTTCTCTGCCATGTTGGGGATAAATCTCAGTGGTGCGAAAGATATTCCTGAATTTTCTCAGTTTCCTAGGGAGTTTTTAGTGGGACTTCTCTATATCTCGCCTTTGGCAGCTCGTTCACTGGTTACAGGAGGAATGATTTTTCTTCATGCTATAGTGCATTCTATGCATTTGTAGGATATTGGTGATGCGGGCTATGGTGGAGGCATTATTCTTCGCTTAATTTTAAAATTACTGTTGGTGATTGGGGAACTATTTGTGGACCCCCAACTCCCAGCCATCGCTTCACGGATGCCCTACCATTGTAATCATGCGATGATGATCCTGGTAGTAACTCTGAATGGTTTGGATGCCTTGCGGGAAGACCGTTTTGATTTTCTAATGGGTAGCCCCATAATGTTGTTCATGTGGCTGTTAGAGAGATTCTTCATGGCGAACCCTCCTGAATATCCCTTGTTGGTTGTGCTAAACTTCTTTTCTCACTACTTTATCAGTGCTGTGAGAACTGGTTTATGGAACACGGGGGTCAAGGCTTACGTTGGTCTGTGCCTAGATGGGGGGTGCTACCACTCATTCTGGAATAGGGAGAATACGAGTATGCTAGGTTGGTTGGCCCCAAATAGTCCTCTTTATACTTTCCCTAGCGGCTCCTGCCCCAATTTAGGTGGGAACAGATTATGCCACTTCAGACACTAGACTTCTTTCCCGAGGAGGATTTGAGAGAGAACATACGCATGCAACTGGGTTCTTTGTGGTAGAACCACTGGCCGTCGATCCATCCTTCCTAGTTTGTTTGTAGAATCTGACATATTTCAGGGGACTGCATGAAGTGGTTGTGCAGGAGGGTAGTTTCCAAGATGCTAGCTATGAAGACTGAGTAAAAGTGGTTTGACATATTTGACACCATGGAGGGAGGTGTTGTTATTTTCCCTAAGATGGTTTGGGCTTAACGTTCTATGGAGCGTTTGCGGCATTCCATTCAGGCAGGGGAAGTTTGGGGACCCGAGGATGGGGACTGTTTCACTGGCAGCGGTGGGTAGAATCCCTAGGGGATTTTTTGTGAAGCTTTTGTGATGTGTTTGATTATGTATGGGAATAAATTTGGAATGGTTATTTTTAGGAGTAGTTTGAAAGAGAAGTTGTTTGACTCCCTATGCCGATGTAATTGTTACGAAATTTTTCGTCAATGAAATAAAGAAAATTTTAATTATATTGTTGTGCCTCTTGATGAGTTTTTTCATTTGAATTATCTATACCAATCACTAAGGCATACATAATCCCTTTGTTCTTTTATATATTAAAATGAACTATCTCTCTCGGGGATAAGAAAAGAATAGTATTTTATGAAAAAGAAAGGGGTCGTGCTCATGTAAAGCGGATGAGATGTCTACGCATCTCTGGGGTTTTTGAAAATTTTCTGATTTTCATTTTGAAAGTAAAAAGATTTTTAGAGGATAAGAACCCATGTAGTTTTGAGTAGAGGGAAATGATGATTTTTTTAGAATATAAGGGAGATGAGAAGAGTTGTAGGGTGATGAGATTTAGGACTAGGGGTAGAATTTCTTGCTATGGTCAAGATTTACTGGACGGGGCATCTCTTCCCCATTGAGGTCGGTGAGCATAGCAACACCGCCTGATAATATTTTCTTCACAATGTAGGAGCCTCCCCAATTAGGCTTGAATTTACTTTTGGGGTTCCATATGGGCTATATTATTTTTTAAGGGTTAAGTCCCCTTATCGGAAACCACAGTCCTTGACACTCATATTAAATGATTGTATTCGGTGATGGTACCCTTGTATATGATATAGAGCTTTCAGTGTCCTTTCATCTAAGAGTGACCACTTGTCAAGATGACTTTGAACCCAGTCTTCCTCGCTAATTTTTTTTTGAAGCATGACATATAGTGAAGGAATTTCTAGCTAAATAGGTAGGACTGATTCCATGTTGTATACCATAGAGTAAGGGGTAGCCCCAGTAGATGCACGAATTGAAGTGCAGTAGACCCTAAAGGGCGTAAGGGATCTGAGCGACCCAATCTTAACTGATGAAGGGTTTTAGGTTTTTACTAGCGGCTTCAACTATATCATTAGTTTAAGGCCGATAGGGAAAATATTTGTGACTTTGAATCCCATACTCATCGACCACTTCTATGACTTCTGCTTCAAAATGCATCTCGTTGTTTGACACTAGCTCGTGCAGGACCACATAGTGGCAGATGATATTTTTTTCGGATGAACCTGGCCACCTTTTTGCCATCCAGAACTGTGTATGACTCAGATTTGATCCATTTGGTGAAGTAATCAATGGAAACCAAGATGAATTCATTCCCGTTGGAGGCTTTTGGCTTAAATTTCCCTTGATATCGATGCCCCATGTGGAAAACGTCCAGTAAAAGTTATGTTATACAATTCCCGTGGAGGCAAGTATTGGAGGTTGGAAAACTATTGGCATTTAAGATATCTTCGAACATAGGTGGCGCAATCTTGAACCATGGCAGTCCAGTAGTAACCCTGTCAAATGATTTTATTGGTAAGCATATGGCCATTCATTTGGGGTCCGCACTCCCCGCTATGGACTTTCTTCATCATCTCTTTAATGCCAACCCCTACCATGCAGTGTGAATGGGTTCCATCAAGGTTTCTTTTGAACGATGCTTTATCATAGATAATGTATTAAGCAACCAATTTGTGGAGGATTACACGATCTTTCTTATCAGAATTTTGGGGATACCTACCATGCTTGAGGAGGTGCCAAATATTATAGTACCAATAATCGGAAATATCATGATCTTCTTATGTGATGAGCTCAATTTGGTAGTAGTCGGTAGGTTTAGCCTACTTTTAGACTAGGAAGGGGGACATTGTTATTCCTTCGGGCATGTCAACCATGGAGGCTAACGTAGCAAGGGCATAATGGAAGGTGATATCTTAGAATTGGAGGCCAATTCTTCTACTTGGGAATGAAAGGGTAAGTGATTATTGTCCTTGAATTTCCATCTTCTGAGTACTTGACCGATGATGAGGGATGAATCCCCACAGACATCTAGGTATTGAATTACTTTCTTGAGAGAAACTTTGAGGCCAATTGTGTATGCCTCGTATTCGGTCATGTTGTTGGTGTAGGGAAAATCGAGCTTGATGTCAATAGTAGCATGAGAGTCATCAGGGGCAATTAGGAGTACCCCAATTCCATACCCTGTCTTGTTAGTAGTGTCATCAAAGAATATTTTCCATTGAAGGTCTTCTTGGGAGGTACAAAGGATGTTCTCATCCGGGAATTCGAAAATCCAAACATTGGTTTCTTCCATAGGGTAGTCATGGAGGTATTCAGTAATGGATCTTCCTTTTATGGCGTTTTGCGTGACATACACGATATTAAATTCGTCTAGCATCATCAACCATCGGGCCATTCGGCTAGATAGGGTAGGTTTCTTGAGCAGTTACTTAAGGGGATCCATTCGGGATGCAAGTTTGATGGGAAATGCGAGCATATAGTGTCGTAATTTTCTGGTGACCCAGACAAGGGAAACACATACTTTTTCCAAAGTAGTTTAGTTAACATCATACCCGAACAACTTGTGACTGGTGTAATAGATGGCACTTTCTTTACTGGATTCTTCATGGTATTGGACTAGCAAAGCCCCAGCTGCAGTATCTGTTATGGTCAAGTTTAGGAGTAGGGGAAGACCATGCTGTGGTGGTATGAGTACTGGGTATTTCTTGATCAAAGTCTTATATGCAAGTTTTGTTCCAAACCTTAGTTGAATCCTTTCGAAGGAGTTTAAAGATGGGTTTACAAATATAAGTCATCTGGATGATGAACCGGTTGATATACTGTATTTTTCCAAGGAATCCCAAAACTTCCTTCTTCGTTCGGGGTGGTGTCATTTTAAGTATTTCTTTTAGCTTGGTAGGATCTGTTTCAATCCCTTTTTAGTTAACCATGAATCCCAAGAGGTTTCCTTTTGTTAACTCTAGTATTGCCATACTCGTTCGAAGAACTTTCGAAGAATGGGTACATGACCTTCCCTAGTCCTTGACTTGATAAGCATATCGTCCATGTAGACCTCAACTTTTTTTTGTATCAGATCATGCGAGATAGTTGTGGCAGCCCTCTGGTAGGTAGCCCTTGCATTTTTTAGACAAAATAGCATGACGGTGTAACAAAAGGTTCCCCAAAGGGTGATGAATATGGTTTTCTCTTGATGATTTGGGTGCATATTGATCTAGTTATATCAGAAAAACCCATCGACGGATGACTTAAGACTAAGACTAGCCGTGTTGTCCATATATTGGGTAGCGTGTGATCATCCTTTGAAGAGGCCTTATTCAAGTCTTGGTAGTCAATGCACATGCGAAACTTCCCTCGTAATTTCGGCATGGGTACAATTTTGGATAGCCATGTGGGATATTCGATCACATGAATGAAACCCACGTTCAACTGCTTGACCACCTTTTCCTTAACATTGAGCGACCATTTGGTTTGGAGCTTTTATAGTTTTTTCTTGACTGATTTTAATTCTGGGAGAGTTAGAATCTCGTCCAGAGCTATCTCGGGATCAATCTTGGGCATGTCATCGTAGGAAGATGCGAAGACATACATAAATTCCTTCAGTAATTCCTCGAGTTGCGCATACTCATGTTCGTCAAGGGTAGCCCCTATCCTAATCTCATGCAGTTGGCTACAAGAATTGAGATTAATAACAATAGTTTCATCTTCATTAACTTGAATGAGGTTATGTTATTTATTAATGACCTTATTAATAATAGTTAAGAATTGTTCATTTGTAAGATCATCATCACCAATAGTTTGATTAGAATCAAGACAATCAATGTAAGGCACAACAAGAAACTCGAAATCTTTGTTTATTTCATTATTAGGAAAAACAACGTTGAGAACCTCATTAAAGGAGGTCTCGATCACATCAGAATAAGGAGGAACAATAAAAGAAGAAATGGGACAAACATTAGAATTTATTTGTATTTCAGTAGGTGGAACAGGTACAACATGCCAGTTAAGGAGAGATGCGTCAACAACTTTGATCAGGCGAAATGGATTCGATGATGTAGCGCTTGAGTCAACCATGTAGAGTGTTAGCCCCAGTGTCTACAAATTTAATGAATCCTCGGAGTTATTTTCCTTGGAATCTCCTGTATCAGCTACAGTATTTTCAATGAGTGGTCGCACATGATAATGGTAACTTTCATCCCATGAGTAGTTGTCTTGGAAAAAATCTCCATTTTTGGTTTCATATTCTTGTCCACATGAGTATACCACGGCTCGGGAAAGTAGCAGAAGGGGAAATATTCACCCTCTCTCATGAATCTTTCATTTAAGTAATCTCTTGAGATAGTTTTGTGTAATACCCCGTATTTTTATGGCTTTTAAATTTGAGGATTTATTAAATTTAATTTGAGATATTAATTTAATATTAATCCGGAAATTTATTTTTAATATTTACTAGAGTGACGAGAGTTAGTAATTATTGGGAATTTGTTGAATATTACTAGATGAGTAAAATAATGTATACGATTGATTTTTATTAAAATTGTCACGAGTGAGTAAAATGGTAATTACGGAAATTTAAGTCGGGACGCGCCTGTGTCGTGTCAGGACTAAGTTATTATTATAAAAGTGAATAAATTATAAGTCGCCTGTATGGTCATTTTGAGTGCGAAAAAGTTTCCTTAAGGGTCGAGATAGTCAGAAAAGTGTACCCGAGGGTTTAGTTTAGGTCTCGGGGCGTTTTTAGGCCTAATTGACATCCCGGGAGGGTATTATCAAAATTTTGTATTTTTGGGTAATTAAACCCACGAAATTTCCTAAGATATATCAGCCATTAGGAATTGTCATCTAGGGTTATCAATCACAGAACCTTAGAACGTCCATTAGAGAAGAAGGTGGAATGCTTTCCAAGCAATCCAAGGCCAAGAACTCACTCAATCGCACCGCTGCCACCACCAAAACGTAGATCGCACGACGAGGAACGCAACCATATATTTTTCATTAACAAATCAGACCCTTGAATTCCAGGAAAGTATCTATCTTTCTTTGTTTTTAGTTAATGTTCCACCCATGTTAGGTTAGGATTAACAAAAGCATGTTTTATGAAGGAATTTGATAACTTAGAGAATTTAAATAACATGTTTTAGGAGAAATAGATATATTCTGGACATCTCAATCAAATGTATAGGATTACCCACGAATTTGTATGGATTTAGAAGTAAGAAATATGGAAAAGAATTAGAAGAATGGAAGTCTCATGAAAAATTAGGGTTCTTGATAATTATGTTAATTTAATATGGCCAGTAGGGTCTAAGTAGACTCCGTTGAATAAAATTTAATATGGGATAAAATTGTGGGTTAATGGGGAGTTATTCATACATTGGAAATTGTGCATACATTCACTAAAGAATTGAGACTCGTGAAAGATTTAGACCAGAAGGTAAGTGAGGGTATACCTACTGAAAGTATACTTAGTGAGAAATAATACTTCGAGAGATGAGAAGTAAGTATGAAATAAATTATAATTGAGAATAAAAGAGACGAATCCATTATGCGAGATAATTTGGTAAAATTGGTTCTAAGAATGGATAATAATAATTATGGGTCATGGACGAACCTAATATGGAAAATGTGAATATTTATATATAAATGACTATGCGACTGTGCATATATTATGTATCTATGTAAAAATCATACCCGAGCTACTTGCTATCACGGAGGTTTTCACGCAAGGACAGTGTTATCTCGATTGGAACTTTATGGGGGATATTGACTCGTACCCTAGAAGATAGTATCCTATATACAGGCTATCTGAAAATGATAGTCAGATGGTCCTAAGAGACGTGAGGGTATGTGCTGACCTCTTTGTGACTTGAAATTATGCTTTGCCTCTATTTGTATGTATATTGTGTTAATACAGTTCGAGAGTGATTCCGAACTAGTATTTCCCTAAGTATGAGTGGTACGAGGACTTGATAGCAGAGTATACTAGCAACATAGATTTATGTGGGGTGAAGATAATATATATATATATATATATATATATTATATGAGTGACTGATATATATTTACTTACATATGGAAACCTTCTACTGTGTGTATAAGTAGTTAAGTAATGAATAAATGCTTAAACTTTATAACAAGTATTCATGAATTTTGTAACAATACTGAGTGGTTCTAAGTATCGTAAGGAAATGGAAGAGATTAATTTTATAAAACTAAATATCATGGCCTTGGTATTTCTCGAGATAAACTTCATGGGAATAAGTTAGATATACTTATGAGATCAGTGGAACGATAGGCAAGCACACTAGATGAGAGGTGATGATTCTCAAGAGAGTGTCGCATACTAACATGGTTGTCCCATTAGCTGGTAAGCAATTTATATACTTGCTAAACTATTTTAAAACTATTTTACACTCAGGCTCTGACTCGTTTTTTGTCATTTGTTTCTCTCTCTTGTAAATATATGTTTGTATTATAGGTGCCTAGCCATAGGGGCGTCATGCATAGATTCTTTGGACCGGACGAGTTGCAGCTTATGTGGGAGTTGCAGGCCTTTGCTTTAGACAACCTCGTCATTGATTCTATTCTTACTTTAGTTCTTCTTAGTTAAGGCATGTGTCAGAGATTTATGTCTATTTATATTGCCAGTATTCAGTACTCTTTGAGAGTTGACTATTATCGGGATGATTTCATTTATGGTTCTTAAACTTGGTTTGGTTTATCTAGATGGTTTAAATCCTTATGTGTTAATTTCCACCCTTAACATTTATGTGATTCTTAAACTATTGGTTATTAAAAAGGTTTTCGTATTGGAAATTAATAGAATAAAAATAAGACTTTAAATTGTTTTGACACTTAGCTTAATTATTTAGGGTGTTTAAATTGGAAATATTATTTTGCAACAGTGATGCTGAGAATGAACCAACCATTCCCCTTAATTTTTAATTTAATAAAGAACTGATCATCCGGTATTTAATTAAGTGGGGGTGTCACATTTTTGTGCTTTCCATCCTTCTCTTTAGCTGAGGTTGAAGGAGTATTATGAGTTCTTCTGCTGACGGTTGATAACTCAAAGCGCCAACATGAAAGGCTTTCTTTCATAAAATGGGTTCAAGTATCCCCTACTATCGTTGTCCTAGACATAGTCCAAGAGTAAAGTGAATGTTCTTAAACATCTGGATCACATTAACTTTGCCATGAGGGTAATACTCTGGACAAACCCTATCTTTGAAATCATCCCCTACTGGGAGCAAAATTGGTTCGACTCGAAAACCTGACAAAAGCATATCATTTTCCCCATGATATATCTGTAGTACTGGATTACTCGTTCTTGCATTCTCAGTGTTATCTTCGTTGCTAGGATGGTGATGATCTGCCCATTAACGAAGAACTTCAGTTTTTGATGAAGGGAGGAAGACACACCCTTGATATTATGGAGTCATGGTCATCTAAGTAATAGATTGAAATAAGTCGGCATGTCGATGACTTGGAATTCAACAATGAGATTTATAGGGCCAACCCCTATTGTATGTTTTATGGATCTCATCACTTCTCGATGAGTATTATCATAAGCACACATCGCGACAGAGGTTGGACCAAAGTCGTTCACTTTCAGTCCCAAGAAATTGAGGGTCCTCAACTGGAAGACATTAAGAGTTAATCTATTATCCACAAACAAAAGTGGGACAATCTTCCCAATGACTTCGACAGAGATATTGAGAGAATAATTGTGGTTTAGACCAATCTTAAGGATTTCTTCTTCGAAGAGGGATAGAATTCTAGTAGAGGTTAGGGATCCGACATATTCACTACTTCTTCTGGCATGGTAGAAGGAGGGATTGTGGGATCGGTGAGTAGTTTGATTAAGGAATTTTGGTGTAGTTGGGAAGTCATAAGGAGTCCCCACAAGGTGATTTTATCTTGGTCCTTCTTCAATTGTTCGGGGAACTTGCTCTCCTTAAAGGTCATTTTCAGTATAGGAAGTTTCTTAACATCTTTTCCTTTGTCGATCGGTGATGACTATAGGTTTGGGGCTTGTTAATGCCTTCATGATCTAGTTATATGGTTCATAGAAGAGGGGAAAAATAGAAACCCCATTTCATTGTTGATCTTGGGTTGTTCAGCCACCTTGTTAATTTCTCCTAAAAGCTCCTCAAATGATATATTTCCACAAATGCTGATTACTGAGCTAGTGTTTTCTCGGCTTTGCTCTTCATCTGAATTATCGAATTTATCCCACCATCTAGTGGCAAAAAAATCATCTTTACATGAGAAATCAATACACTTTATAACCTCACAGATTTTTCATATATATCCTCCCATTCGACGAGAAGATGTAAAAGTGAAGGAACAAGGTGCCTTTATAGCTTCAAAACATCAAGTGGATCATACTTGCTAAAAATTTGTCTGTCATAATAAGTTTTCCACCATCTGGATGACATAATCTAAGCTGACTTCATCAGTAGGTACCACCAAATTATCTAACTCTCGATCCCATTTTCGAGCTTCCAAGAATAGCGTACTGAATTTATGGTAGTTAATAGTCATCTTGGAGGGAAATTTCAGCTCGAACTCTAGAAGCTGGTTCAACATTGTTGATAATTCAATATATTTCCCTTCACAGCGGGTACGGATATTAATCTATTCCCTTATAAGGAGTGACATATCCTGATTGGAAAAACTGGTAGGATGTAGGAGAAAATATGGGCAAACTTGGAGAGGTTTAAGAGAAATATGGGTATAATGGGTGATTTTCTGGGTAGATAGATCAAATTTTGGGTCTTCCTCTAGGAAGATGGAATTTGTATGGTTTTTTCGTGGATTATGGGTAGTGTTTGGTTTAGGATTGGCTGGTGGGGCGATGATACCCCAATCAATCAGACCTTAGATTACAATTCGAAGGTGGAAACACTAGTGAGTGTTATGGCCATCCGTTTGGTGAAAGTCACAATGGGCATCTGGTTTGAAATTTTTGGGAAGTGGGTTTGGTAATAGGCGAGGGTCCAATGGCTTGGTAAGATTTAAGATTAAAAAGGATTTGTAAACTTTGTAGAATGGAGTGTGAAGCTTGGTGTATTCATTCTTGACTGGGTTAGGGTGACTTTCTTGTGCCTATGGAGTGGCAGGCTGAGAGATGTTATTAATGGTTGAGACTGCAGTATTGGATGGCTTATCATACTTTTTGGGAGTGAGTTGTCCAGATGATTTCTTCTGCACAACTTCTAACTTGGTAAGACTTTCTTCATTCCCCACCCTACTTCTTGAAGATATCTAAAATGAGGGCGGTACTATCCTTCCATAATTGCTCGAACTTGGGGTAAGAAATTCTTCTTTACAATACTGACTTGCTCCTACTCGAAAGGCGGATTAGTCATGGTGGTTTCTTTCTCTATTCACTTTGCTATGAAGTTATTGATAGATTCCCCAAGATTCTATTTGAGAAGTTACAAATCACGGCATGTGACTTCCAACTCCTCGTTATACTTGTACTGTGACATGAATTCATGGGCAACATCCTCCCAACTATGAATTTTGGACTCTTTGAGGGATATGAATTAACGAAGAGAGTTGTCCTTAAAAGTCTGTTGGAATATTTCGGCCGTTATTTCCTCGAAGGCACCTAGGTGAGTTATGGCTCGGTGGTAACTTCAGAGATGAATAATTGGGGGTCCACTACCTCTGAATTTATCGATATTGGGCATCTTGAATTTTTTCCACAACCTTACTTTAAGATAGGGAGACATATAGGTGTAATCCATGTAGTTCCCAAAGATTCTAGCTTAGTCTAACTTCTTAGTCAACATCTTCAGTCCTCCTTGACCTTATTCAATTATTCCTCCTTCAAGTCAATAGTTATGGGTAAGTTAGCCCCTGTCTAGGAAAGATTCGGGATAGGGAGCTGGTCTAGCAGCGGCCCACTAGCAAGAGGAGCACATGGAACATTTCGATATTCCTCGAGGGCCCATATATGCTCGTGTGCCATTGGACCCATAGCACGAGGTAAGAGGACCTCGGGCTCTTCGAGAATAGGGACCCAATTTTTTTGAATCTCATGTACATTGATTTGAAGTTAGTCAATCTTGGTAGTGAGTTAGGTTAGGATCGTCATAAAATCCAGCCGCATATTTAGTACTTGGTTGGTGTTCTCCATGGAAAATGAATGAAGATGAATTCCGAACTCGGACGAAGTAGGGATGGAATTAAAGGAGCCTCAGGGTGGTTCAATGGAAGACCGAAGATAATAAAAAGCCAAGCCAAGGGTCAGGTATGCGATCGACCTGAGAAGGAGAAAAATTAATATTTATTTTTGAAAGAGAAAGGGGCAAATTGTTATTTTTGAAAAGGAAGGAAAATGTTTTTGACATGTTTTTTTTGGAAAAGAGGTGGACAAAAATATTTTTTGGCTAAAAAGGAGGAAAAAGATTTATGGTAAAAGGAAGGAAAAAATGCTTTTGTTATTTTGATAAAAGTGGGAAAAATGTTTTTAACACTTTTGGTAAAGAAAGAGGAAAAACGAGGAAAAGGTCTCAGCATGATTATCATTATCATTATTCTCTTCTCATTTGTATTGGGATTACCTAAATATAAAAAGATATGTCAGACATGACCCAATCTTGGGACATTTGGGTTTGAAAAATATGTAAAAATACGGTTGGACTTGTTGCCAGGCTCATGGGCAGGACCCCGTTTTAAAAGACAAAATTGTGCAAAAATTTGGGCAAGCCGACCTATTATTTCGGCAGAGTTTCGGGTAAAAATTGACAAACTAAATATGAGTGTCCTAGGTTTGACACCTATATGCGGGTATGCAGTTGTTGGGTTAATTGAAAGGGTTCCCCCTTTGTAATGACTTTCATGATATACATCTCGCTTTTGAGGGCAATCGCTACCTGAGTGTACGTGAATTACCTCACTATATTCCTTATGGGGACAATACGTGTGAGAGTGAATTCGATATACTCGACATACGTGAAAGAGTTCCCTGCGATATACCTCCCGACATGAGTTCGGTTAAGCGGTATGATGCTAGGGGAACCTTTCGATATACGTCAAAGTTAATTGGCCAATGGAAGGTGAGGGTCATATCGCTTAGGCTAATTGTGACCTACCAGACCAGTGCCTATCACGAAGTGACCCCTCAATTACGGGACACAATTTGGTCAATATCCATGTTCATTGGTGATGTAGTGTGCAAAATGCATGATTCTACATTAATAAATTATGGAGAGAGTATCTTTATTTAGCATGATGAGAATTATACTACGCAGGGGATAATGTACAGGTATAAGAAGTAAATCTGATATGGAGCATAAAGATTACACTAATCACAGATACATGAGAGAGAGTGATGTGTGAATATCTACAAGTGAGTGTGTCTTAGTGGACCTAAGCATGGATCAACTACAAGTGGTGTGTGACAAGTGTGAGTGAGCATGGATATATACAAGTGTGATAAGTGGAGGTGTGTGTTAGTGACCCCTAAGCATGGATATTCTAAGTGGTGTGTGCAACATGTGGATATAAGTGATCCCCAGGGCATTTAGTGTGAAGTGTACATGGAGCGTATCTACAAGTGTGTGAGTGAGTTGTGATATAAGCATGATGTATGTAAGAAATACCATAGGAAAAGAAAGGGAACATACAGGTAGGTGCATACGCACACAAGAAAAATAAAACACCCATGCAAATAGAGTCTAGTCCTCTTATGAAAAAATGTCCCCAGTGGAGTCGCCATTGTGGCCATATCGATTTATCTCCGTTCTCGCTCTCTCATGCGGGGGTGGGGGGGAAATGGAGGGGAGAAAAAAAAAGGTCTCGCACCCTCATACTCTAAAGGAGCGCTTCGGCCATCGTCGGTGTGGGGTGAATGTAAATAGATGGAGTCGCCAACCTATTTTGCACAGAACAGGCAAAAAAACATGTCGCTGCCTCGAGAGAGCGACATCAGAGATAAATTGATGCTTACGAAACCAATAGTTTGAAGGTTCGGGGATAAGTTATGGAATGGGAAGGTTTTAGACACCCATCGTGCCCTTTCGGTGTATCATGGGCTTGTGTTATTATTTTTCTTTATTTCTCCGTGAAGTGTGTGTGCGTGTATATATAATGGAGATCGAAATTGGCTAACTCATACCATAGAAGGGATAGAGTGAGGCCATCTATAGGAATGTTCCCCCAAAAAATAATATTAAAAATATGATTTATGGGTTTATAGTAATATTGATCGTTATAATGAAACAACAACATGTGTTGGATAAAACGCATCTAAGGATCACAAACATAATATGTATAAGGATATAATAGATGCAAAAATGGGGAATTTGGGAAAATTGGAAATTTGGACTCGACTCTCGAATTTTAATCCAAAATGCCTACATAGCCTATAATGGCATCAAATTCAACGTAGTTAGCATGTAGCATAGGGGTGGGGTTTGTCCCATATATTCGAACGAGATCTTATTATAGGTGTGTGTGTAGAAAATGTGTTTTAGTTTTCGAAAAATATGATGGATAATCCTTTTTGGAATTTATGGGCGTGACCACCTCTTTATTTGTTTTTTTTAATAGAAAATAATTATGTGCAATATAACTGATAAAAATATGGGATGATAATGTGTATGAGCTAAATTAAAAGAACTAAATTATGAACTTATGCAATCAATGCAAAAACAAGAAATGTAAAGAGAGAGGGAAGTTTTTGGACCTTCTTTGAAGAATTAGAGCTTGATATTGTTCTTGGACTAACTCCATTGAAGCTTGATATGAATGTTAGATAAGAGAGAGTGAAATTTTGCCAAATTGGGTGTGAAAAGGATGGAAATTTAAGATCGAATGAAATTTCAAATAAGGAAACTTCGTTAATTATGAGAGAATGTTACTGCGATCACTGATGCTGATGGATCTGAGCTGTCTTTTGGGAGTGAGGTCAAGCCCTCTATTTATAGGATCAGGGGTGGTGCCGATTGGCATGGTACTAACCCTTCTAGTCGGAAGGTAACCCTAGACACACTGCCGATTGGTAGGGAAATGGACTCGTCGATCAGTATTCTCGTGCAGATTTTTTTTGAAAAAGGTCATGGAACGCAGTTTGTTGTCCAAATCATGCATGGGGCATCCTATTAGAAAGGTAATTTAGAGACCTTCAAGAGTCCTTTGAACCTCTATCAAGTTCGGGAGTTGAATTTTGGTCAAATGTGGCTTGAAAGCGCACGTCGGTCCTTTGGATGGGAGATCGTTAGACGAAAACGGATCGTTCGTCTAAACGGTATGTCAGAATAATGCATAGGGTGGATCTTTGGAAAGGTTAGGCAATGTGCTTTGACAATCCAAAGATATTTACTCGGTTCAAAAATTTGACCTTGGTCAACCGGGGCTCGAAAGCTCCCGATGACCTCTTGGACTAAAATGGATCGTTCGTCCATATCGTGAGTCGAAATTATGCACGGATCAGACTATTGGAAAGAATATTCATCTCCCTTCAAAGATCCATTCAGTCTCATTTATGCTGAAGAGTTGACCTTGGTCAAACGAAGCCCAAGATAGCCTGGTGGCCATCAGATCAATTTTCGAGGGAAATGGATCGTTCATCCGAATGGTTATGCTGTTTTGCTCATGGGGTGGACTGTTGGAAAGGGGTTTCAGTGCCCTTTGAAGATTCAAAGAGATTTCTCTCTAAAGATGAAGTTGTTTGGGGTCAAATTGGGTTCTGGGAGCATCCGGTGGCCTCTCGATCGATTTTTTGGTAGTAAAATGGTTAGTTCGTCTGAATCTTTATGCTGATTCGTGCATGGGGAGGACATTGGAATGGGGATTCAGAGCCCTCGAAGATTCATTGAGATTTTTCTCTGATGATAGAGTTGACTGGAGTCTAACGGGGCACGAGAGCAACCCAAGGCCTCTAGATCAGTATGCAGAGTATGGGCTAGGGTTTGTAGTGAAATGGGGATATGCTAGGGACCTAAGGTTAGACTTAGGGGGTCCTAGAAAGTGGTGTCTACAATCACCTTGAGTTCATTGTCTTTATACTGATTTTATAAGACAATGTAAACCTTATGATTATTAGGTTTACTTAGGGCTCTTAATCCGGGTATGATTGATGGACACATTCACTAATTGTTTATTGCTTTGACCTTTTGGGTGAGATTCATTATTAGATCAATAATCTTGATAGATTGGGCAGTAGTGGTTATTGTATGGTGAAAGTATTTTATGGATGGAATCCACATGTCAGTATAGAGACTGGTGATATCCCTTTGAGATTCTTATAAGTTTCGAATGTGTTAAACCTTACAGGTGGATTATGTTAATCCAACACTACAAATAAGTTAAGTTGGATCGCTCAGGGACTTAAATAAATTATCAGTAATTTATTTTATTAACGGGTATCTGTAATCTTAAGGTGGGGATAATTAAATAATTAATAGTGAGGAAGTCAAAATATAATTTTAAGTTAAGGAGTGGTGTTACAATTATAATTATTTAGTAGTATTAATTATAATTAAGGGACTGAGATTAGGATATGAGAAGGGTTAGGTTTTCTCAGGCCCATTAGGAGCCACATCCTTATCCCTCCTTATGATCCTTATTGTAGTAAATATATATATGCAATTAAGATTGATTCTTTCTTAACTAGGACATCACTCTTTGATACTCAAAAGATCCAAATACGTATAGATGAGAAAGAGAGGCATCAAGCATGATAGAGGAAAAAAGAAGGTGGTTACGAAGTAAGATCCCACCCTCTACTCATGACTATTCATATCAGGAATATAGTAGAAGACCGTGAGGTGCATCGACCCTAAATTCTTGATCAACTATCATCACATATTCTGTTCGTGCAAAAATGAGATTAAATGAAATAAATCTGGAAAGGTAAATCCCAATTCCTCCTTGTAGGATTTCATGTATGTGTAACTTTTTTTGTGGTTCAATATATACATGTTTTCAATAGACCCTTGGACTTCCACTCTAACAAAATATATGGGTATAAATGATCCTACGTACAAGGGTAAGTTGTGTGATGTGTACATGGAGGGTTTTTACAAGTGCGTGAAGTGAAAAGTGTTATATACATGAGGTAGATATATACCAAAAGTAATAGAGGGAAAAGGGAACATACATGTAGATGCATACAAACACATGAGAAAAATGATATATACCAGAAGTAATAGAGGAAAAAGGGAACATATAAGTTGGTGCATATGCACACATGTGAAAAATGATAACACCCATATAAGAATAAATTATAGCCTTCTTATGGCAAATAAAATCCCCAACAAAGTCGCCACTGTGTCCATCCATCTCCCAGTTGGAGCACACACGTGCACGGGTTTCGCGCCCTTCCTTGGGGTGCTTCGATCGTCATCAAGTGGGGTTATGTTTTGAAATAGAGTCGCTGACCTATTTTTCATAAAACACGATAAAGAAATGTTGTTGCCTCGAGAGAATGGCATCAAATATATACTGTTGCTTTCGAAACCAATTAGTTCAAGGATTCGGGGGCTAACTTACGGAATGTAAAGGTGGTAGGCACCCATCCCGCCCTTTCAATCTCTCATGGGAATGTTTTATTCTTCTCCTTAATAATTCCATGAAGTGTGTGTGTGTGTGTGTATAGATAAATGGAGATCAGAATCACTTGACTCATATCATGGATAAAGGCAAAGTGCGTTAATCCATAGGAATGTTCCCCAAAATAGTAATTAAAAATATAGTGTGTGCATTTGTAGGATCACCGATCGTTTATAAAAAGACGATGGTATAAGGCGGACAAAACACAAGCATAAATCACAAATATAATATATGAAAATAATGCATCGACAAAAAATAGGAAAAGTTGACTCGAATCTCAAATTTTACCTGTGATGCCTACGTAGCCTAAAAAGGCATCAAAGTTTGAGTAGTTCACATGCAACACGAGGGTGGGGTTTATCTCATAAATCCAACTGAGGACTTTATTATATACACGTGCTTAGAATAATGATGTTTTAGCGTGAGAAAATGTTGTGAGAAATCCCCGTATGGATGATACAAGAAAAACCTCTCTTTTCTTATTTTTGGATTTTTTTACAGAAAATATAGTATGTGCAATACTACTATTAAAAAGTTTGATATTAATATGTGGGGTCTAATAAAGATGAAATGCTAAAGTAAGAATTAAATAACTAATGCGAAAATAAGAGAATTTAAAGAGAGAGTGAAAGGTTTGGACCTTTTACGAAAGCTTTAATGTTGATCTTGATTATTGAAGGGATGGTTTTGCAAGTAGATGGAGGTGGTGGGAGGACAGGGGATATGATTTGCTAAATGGGGAAAGGAATCGATGGAAATGGAATGTGGGGGACATATTTCAATACGAAAACAATGTTGACTATGAGAGAATGTTGCTAAGATCATTAGGAGGGATGTTTATGAGGTGCCTTTCGAAGTGAGCTCATGCTCCTTTTATATAGGGTCAACGGGTGCTAATAGGCATTGTCCTTGACATGCCTATTGACAAGCAACCCCAGACAGACTGCCAAGAAATGGGTTTGACATTTTGCAGTCTCAAGAAGATTTTCTAAAACAATGGTTATAAAACGTAATCTGTAAGTCAGAATCACGCATGGGATGAATTGTTGGAAAGGGTATTTACAGCCCTTTAAGAATCCATTGGGATGCTTCCGGGTTCGGGAATTGACTGGGGTTAAATTGGAATAAAAAATTCCCAACAGTCTTTTAGACAAGAGGATAATGGATCATTCTATTCGCCCACATAATGGACCGTTAGAAAGGTTATATATGGATCTTTGATGTTCCTAAGAGCTTCGCTGAGTTCAGAGAGTTGACCTTGGTCAAACAGGGTCTGAAAACACCCGGTGACCCTTCAGAGTAAAACGGGTCATTTATTTGTGTCATAAGGGTGAATCACGCATAGAGCATACCATTGGAAAGTGTATTTAGAGCCCTTCAAAGAATCATTGAGTCTCATTTGAGCTAAAAATTTGACGGGAGTCAAACAGAGCCCGGGAGTGTCTAGTGGCCTATGTATAATTTTTTAGGGGAATATGGTCCATTCATCTGAATTGTAAGTCCGTTTATTATACAGGGTGGATTGTTAGGAAGGATATTTAGGTCCTTTTGAAGATTTATGAGCTTCCACTCATGTGAAGAAGTTGATTGGGGTCAAAACGGGGCTCGAGAGCGCCCGATGGCCTCTAAATTGGTTTTCGATAGTAAAATAGATTGTTCGTTCGAAACGTAAGGCCGATTCATGCATGGGGTGGACCGGTAAAAAGGGAATTCAGGTCACTTTGAAGATTCATTGAGCTTTCTTTCAGGCGAGAGAGTTGACCAGGAGTCAAACGGGGCACCCGAGAGCACCCGGTGGCCTCTAGATTAGTACTCAGAGTATGAACTGGGGTTTATGGCGAGGGAGGAGTGCTAGGGACCTAAGGAGATTCTTATGAGGATCCCAGAATGTGGTGTCTATAGTATGGAAATGTCCCATGCTAAAAATAGGGTGTTTTGATTCCCCTAAGCCTTAGGGGACCTAATATGAAGATGAGCATAAGTTAGACATCTATAACTTTAGGGGATAATGCTATTTTCTGTTAACTCACCCAAAAAGTATTCCATTGGATCTTGAAGTGTACTACATCTAAAGTGACTTGAGATATTTTTCAAATCACTCACGAGGGTATAGATACCATACAGGTCTTAAAGCTTCAACAACTCTCCATCTGGATTGAGTTGTTATTAGGTGAAATATTACAACAAATTCATTTGCATGAAATCATATTTTTGGTAGGTTATTTGAATGGACATATAAGAGTATAATGGGATGATTATCCAAGGATACAAGGGGTTATGGTTTTGGTGAGAGAAATGTAGGAGGGGAAACTATTTTAAAATTTTCTCAGGCCTATGATCTAGTAATAGAAAACACATAATTTTAAAAAAGGGAAGAACATTTAATAATATTTAAAAGGGATGAGAATAAAACTCAAATATATTGTTCCTCACTTAGAAGAAGAGACTTGAAGACTTGCAAAGAATATAAGGTTATGCAAAGTGAAAGCTAAAAAAATCAACATTGCATGTTGGTAATAGATTTAGCCAATAAAGAATTTAAGTACCAAAAAGAGAAAATAGGTTGTTAAAATATAAAAATGAAAGGATTTAACAGGATGCAAAATATAGAATTCAGATAGAAGTTATTGTGAAATATGAAGTGGAATTGGGATGGCAATGTTAACAACATTTGGTCAAGAATAAACATTGATATTAAGAAAATAAGTAAGTAAATTTTAGGTGGGACTAAAAGGAAAATACTCATTAAAAAAGATACTTGTTTCTGGAATGAGTAAGTTCAACAGATAATACAAATGAAATGAATAAGTTTTAAAGAATGACAAAAGAGTAAAAACCAAGAAGACTTAGAAAGATATAAGATATTAAGAAGTGAAGCAAAATTTATTATTAGAAATGTGCAACAAAATGCACTAGATAATATGTATAATAAATTAGATACCCAAAACGGTTAAACAATTATACATTAACTTATTTCTTCGTCTAATTTAAAGTAAATACTATTTCTCCCCCTAAAGTCTAAACAAGGGATAGAAACAAGTTAAACATGTAATGGTGCATAAACAGGAATAATAAAGCATATGGCAATAATAAAAGAGCAACTAATCCACACAATAACAAAGGATGCCAATTATGATGCGATGACAAGAAAAATGATACCAACTAAAATGTATTGAGCATAAGCCTGGGATATCAATAAAAAATCACAATAATATAGATACCAATTTTGAATCCAAAGCATATATATATATATATATATATATATATATATATATATATATAGAGAGAGAGAGAGAGAGAGAGAGAGAGAGAGATAAACACACAAATGACATAACCCAAAATATGCTTTCCACACTCTTATGGCATAAATGTGTCATATGGAAACGAAAGTGAAGGGGTGTGAACTAGAAACTATTAAATTGTGACCCAATCACTTAAACATATTCAAAGAGTTCCATTTGATTGCAAAAATTTATCAAACATATATAAAGCCTTATGTGAAAGAAAATGGACTCAGAGAACAAAACAAGCACAATTCATACAAGCCTAACATATTCATGATTCTACAAACCAATAAATCATGACAAAAATAGTGCAACTAGGATACACAAATATTGTGCAAACTCGTTGATATTCAATCAATATACTATTATTCTTTTCTTTTCTTTTTAATGAAAGTATCAATCTACACAAACTAGGCCTTGGCTATATTTATCTTTTAATGCCATATTTTTCTTTTAAGCCTTTGGACCACATATTTCTTTTAGGTCCATTGAAAACGGTGGCTTAATCGCAAAGGATGATTGTTCCTTTCATAGCCCCTCCCCATGCACTTTCATATATAATATTTTCTTTTTGCACAAATATCTCTCGTGCAACGGAATAACATGCACAAATCTTCCATAGTCACAAAACAAGTAGATGATTCAACTGGTAGGAGAACATCTAATATAGCTCAAATATTCATGTGAGGTTAAAATTCAAAGAACTCGTGCATGGGTGCAAAAGAGGCATAAAAGTAAGAATCCTTTTAGCAATTAAAATTCAAACTACTTCATGTAACCATGATAAAGAACAATTTAATAATTGAAATACATAACCAAAAGTTCTAGCGATATGGAAGCAAAAATGAAGGATTCAAACACGGTATATGCCACAAAAAGTATGTCAAACTCCAAACACACAAATAAAAAAAACTTTTTGAGTATTTGCGAAGTTTTTACCAAACACAAACAACATTCATCTATAAATACAAACTAAAATCTTTTTGTATTTTTTATTTAATAGCGAAAAATATAAAGGATAAAATACAAAACATAAACATGTCATAGTTCTAGTAAGATATATTTAATGAAGAATGGACTAGAAAATGATAAACAAGCATACAACTAGCAAGAATATATGACATGTAGAACAAAAGCTAGAGTATGCATACATGGAAGCCATTACTCAGAGGATATAGGAAGTGAGGAGTCATTAACAAGCATGCTAGTCCATTAAAAACTCAAAATTTTGAAAAATTCATATTTTCCAAAAAAAAATCAGGATCACACAATATTTTAGTGTAACCCACTCTGATACCACTTGTAAGCGCGCGAAAACCCCCAAATTTTAAACACTTAAAATTAATGTGATGGTTCAATTAAATTCCCAACTAAAATTTCAATTCAAATTTTAATAAAAAACAAACTTCAAATTTTAATTTCTTCAAAATTAAAATTAAGTTAAACTATAAGTGAAATTACACTACACAAATAAATTAATTTCCACTTAAAAAACATTAATTCAACCCAAGTACTTAAAATAGCCTAACAATGATTTGTTCTAATTTTTAATATAGGCCAAACCAAATTTTATCAAATTATATTCTGGACATGAATTAAATTAAACTTACCCAAATTATCCAAACTTACAATAGCACAAAATTAAATAAGTGTGATGATTAAACCAATTTTTATCTTGTTTATCCTAGCATGCATCTATGGTGATTTTTGCAAGAAAAAATTAAACACAATCACACTACACATCGATGTATGAGGAAAACCCACAACGGAAAAAACCTCAGATGACCGTGCCTAACAAATTCACTATGTACAATATTTTTACAAAGATAATGACAAGAAGACTTACAATACTCGACTCGACTCCTTCAAGCCTCGATGCTTCCTTCGCTCTTCAACCTCTGCCTTGTAGATAACTCCGGAGTCCACTGGAATCTTGGAGTCCACCAATGGACGGACAATAACCGTCAACCACACATGGTGCCTTTCACCATGTGAGAATGCCGCAGCAAACTTTTCTCCATTTGTGGTAGAGAAGAACTCAAAATGTCTTCTCTATGGGTAGAGAAGTAAAACTGGATCCAAACACTCTCCAAACAAAGATATATATATATATATATATATATATATATATAGAAACTCGAATTTAAACACAAACAAATATTGGGTGTAAAACTTGGTTTTGTTCTTAAGATAATCAATTCGATAAACAAAATCTAAGGAAACTTTTTGTCAAAAGTATTTTGCTCTCATAGAGCCTTTGGAAGTTCTGGAAATTCTTGCAAAAAAGTTGGTTCCCGCACATATTTTATCAGCAAAAAGTAGTGGGAAAATGAGAATTTATGAAAAAAAATTATCAAAAAAATGCCCAGGTTGTTTGAATGAGGTCATTCGAACGACTTCATTCGAACCAAAACATCTAACAAGAAAACAAAGATTTGGAATTTAATCTCGAATGAGACCCAATTTCGGTCGAACGACTTTTCAGAAAATCTAAATTTTATTTTTTAGCCCAAATCTTTTATAAAACAAGTCTAAAAAGTCTAAAATGATTTTCTAAGAAAATTAAAACTCATTGTGACAAACTTTATAAAAATAACACCCATAAAATATTTTCCAAGTTCCTATATATATAATAGTGCATTCATACCTTTGGAGAGTTGGAATCCTCAAATGTTGACGACGTGAAACATGTGGCACTAATCCCGACAAGGATGAAACTTTAATTCTTGGTCTCTAAGTCTTCAACTTCTTCAAACGTCATAGGCTTGATAGGAACAAACTTCTATCCTATGACTCAAATAGTTTTGTCCGGAATTAAGCCAAAACTACATATGGACTCAACTGGAAATTTGTGTCCTTACAAATAGTGATAGATTGATAAAGGATATGGGTCCAGTTAAGTATATAAAAGACATAATCCAAAATATATTAATTAATGATAACAAATTATAGATAGATGGGAAGAGAATTTTCAAGAATTATTGAATGAAGAATATCCTAAAAAAGATGTTGAGAATATAAAACCAAATATACGAAAGGTCCATCCGGTTACTAAAAAGGAATTAGATATATTGATAAAAAAATGAGGAGGAATAAAGTGGGTGGCCCAGATAGAATACCAATAGCAGTGTGGAGAACAATTGAAAGTCTAGGGGTAGAGAGGTTAACATGTTTATTTAATAAATTTTTAAAGAAGGAATCATGCCAAATGAGTGGAGAAAAATAACCACAATACATTTGTATAAATATAAAAGGGATATGCATAGATGAATCAAACTGATGAATCACATTACGAAATTATAAGAAAAGGCTAGAGAACAAAGGATAAGAAATGAATCAACTATTTTAGACAACCAATTTCGATTTATGCCAGGGCGATCTAACAGAGAAGCTATTTACATATTAAGACAAGTAATGAAAAATGTATAAGCAAGAATACAAATTTGCACATGGTCTTTATAGACTTAGAGAAGGCGTGTGATAAAAATACTTAGGGATATAATATAGTGGGCTTTAAGGAGAAAAAGAATCCCTATTAATTATATTAAAGTTATGAAAGATATATATGATAACACATAGACCAGAGTAAGAACTATTTGTGGATAAAGTAATGATATTACGATTAAAATGGGCCTACATTAAGGATCAACTTTACGTCCTTACTTACTTGCCGTAGTATTGGATGATATTACTAAGGACATATAAGTAGATGTCCCATGATGTATGTTATTTGTAGATGGTATAGTTTTAGTAAATACTTCAAACGAGGCATTAACAATGATAGTAAATACATGGAGAAATAACTTAGAGTCTAAGGGACTGAAAATCAGTAGACATAAAACTGAATATATGGAATGTAAATTTAGTAATGAGTCATCTAATAACATAATGTTAAAGGCTAAAGAAAAAATGATAAAATAAAATAATAATTTTCATTATTTAGGTTCAATGATAAAGAGTAATAGGGATATTGATAACGATGTTACGAGTAGAATATCATCTGGATGGATAAAATTGAGACAAGAAAGTGGGGTGTTATACAATAAGAGGATAACTAATAAATTAAAAGGAAAATTTTAGAGAATGGTTGTTAGGCCATCAACTCTCTATGGATCAAATTGTTGGGCTTTAAAGGAAAAAGTGAACTAAATATTCATATTAGTGAGATGAGGATGCTCCAATGGATGATGACAATTACTAGAAAGAACAAGATTAAAATGAACTAAATATTCGTATTAGTGAGATGAGGATGCTCCAATGGATGATGGAAATTACTAGAAAGAATAAGATTACAAACCAGTTTGTGAGAGATAAGTTAGGAGTAGCTCCTACTAGTGATAAATTAAGAGAAAGTAGACTTAGATGATATGAATATGTGTTATGTTGACAAGAAGACTACTGAAAATAGAGGGTAAAAGAAAAATGGGTTATCCTAAGCTATCTTGGGAATAAATGATTAGGAGAGATCTTAAGTAATTAAATTTGAATGATAATATTGCTTATGATAGATTAGAATGGGAAAGAAGAATCTATGTGGCAAATACCATGTGATGGGATTAAGGCAAGGATGATAATGTTGACAGTGAACTCTCACTTAAATTTGGGTGAGAATATCCTAGACTCAAGGGTAGCTAGGAAATTTTTAAAAATAAATCACGTACGTTAATTTCTCACATCACTGGCTTAAATGTTGTAGGAGGATTAGACAACATGGAGGTTAAAAGTATTATATGGTATCTAAAGACTTTTGAATTGGAGAATTTTCCTCCGCCCAATATGAAGGGTATTATTTTAAAATCGCAAAAGGTGGATCCTTTCGATTCTGACATGACGATTAGTGAATAGGAGAATTTAACCAAATTGGATAAGACATTGGAGAAAATTATCAAAGTTATTAAATTACATAAACCAAAATTGTTTGTGAAAAATGTCGTAACTAAAGTAAGAAAATATTCAACAAATCGATGGAAGAAATATTGGACGTAGAAAAGGATTATGGGAGATTATTCAAATATCAAAGGTTTGGTCAAAGTCATTCGACTATCTTACTAAACTAAGGATTAAGGTAAATGATAATTTGAATTCCATTATTAGTTATAGTGACTTGGGCTCCGTGAGTGAGTCTACCATTGAATGAAACTTTGTGGCATTCACCACCATAAAATATGTGTCTAGTCCATTTTCTTCCATTGCTAAAGATAAGGTTTGTAATTATAATGCCGAGTGCTATACCAAAACATCTTACTATGTCCCTCATGATGGATAAGGTGAACTATAAGCTTACTAAAAAGGTTAAGAAGAGTGTGAGTGATAAAAGTGAAATGAAAAAAGGTGGGGTACTTGTGAGCCAATTAAAGAATGAGGAAGCTACTCTTGTCGAGAAGACTAAGGAGGGAAATTCGAAGTGTGTTCTTTAACATGAAAGGGTTGCTACCCTAAAGAAAGTAATTCTTAAGTCTTATTGAACTCGAAGATTTTAGATAATGAGATTTATAAACTATAGAAGGACCTCGAGGAGTCTAAAAAGGTGAAGTTTGACCTTAAAAAGGTTCAAAAATTTAGGGATGATGATCCTAGGACCATCCTAATCCTCTATGGACAAGATTGGGCTTTCCTATGATTGTTCGAAAGAATTTTCTTAAAAAGCTGATACCGTTTTTGTCAAAAAGTCAAATAAGATTGCTATGCCTACCCCACTTAGGAAAACCACTAAGCTGAAGTGAACACACCACAACTATATATTTGAACCTACTGTCATAAGAAGGGTCACCATAGAGAATTCACTTTTGATCTTAGGAGAGTGTATAGAAACCTATAACTAATAATTGCTTTAGACAAAGTTTTAAGTAAAACCACATAGTTAGAAGGATTGGGAACCTCATTAGAGAAGTCAATTATGTGAATAAATATATGAAGTTTTTAGGTCAAAATGCTAAGCCCAAGTGACCTTTTAGGGATCGAACTAAACTTATTATGAAACACTATGTTCTTGTTATTCATATGCGTTGAAAAATATGGTTTGGTGTCTCTATGGGTTGATAGTCTTGATTTTTATAACCATGTTTCTTTGCATACACATAGCACCTAACCTATTATAGGTAAGGAGTTTTGTCCTCACTTGTGAGGTGTTTGCTTCGCTGCATAGACTATATGTGCTTATAGTTGATTCTTATCTTAGTCTTCATGCCAATTGTGTTCTAGTATTGGATCGTTATTAATGCATGATTATTTATATCCTTAATGAGATATATATTATTTTATCTCTCTTTGGAGTTTTAAAAAGATAAAAAAAATATTTTGTTTAATTATTTTTATTTTTTATTTTAGTTTTATAAAATGAAAAAAATATAAAAATATATATCTTTTTTATTTTCATTCAATTTAAGAAAAACTAAAACATTTTATTGTTGTAGTTATTTTAAATATACAAAAAGATTTTTATTATTATGATTTTTATAGCATATGTTAAGATCATTGAAAATTTGTGGAACACATACTTCTATCTATTTCCTTATACTCAGATTAGAAAATTAGGAGGGTAATACACGTATTTTCATGTTTTTCTTAATCATTATGATGAAGTCTCCGAGAATAATTCATGTTGACTATGTAGTGATCTTCACCATATATCACACATTTACACGAGGTCAATAGAGTGAATTTTTATATTTTAATCTATTTTTTTGTGCACCCATTTTCACTTGGTGGGTGTTGAAATCTTTTAATATCTTAGAATCAATTGGTGGTCCCCACTAGACATCAGACATGTTAGTGGGGAAGAGAGTCAAAGTGATAGACAAATATAAAAAATGGTTCGAACCTCGACTGAGTACCCTACATCCACCGTGAAAGGTGTTTATACATATATTAGATTATAAATGATCTATGGTCCTTCTTAGGTGGCCAAGAAGGTTCAAGGTGTTTGCAGTCTTTGTTACTTGTGAAAGGATCCTTAGGAAAATTAATGATCTTCTGTAAGGAATTTTTCGTATCCTAGTTTATGGCTCAACATAAAATAAAATGTATAAGAGGTTGGAAGTGGTCCAAATCTTCTCCCATTTTCTATTAACGGTGGGTTAGGTAACATGGTTGGGGTTACCCTAAGGTTTGACAACTATAATAACACGGTGGAGTTCTAGTGAAAGTCATGCAGATGGGGTAAGGTAGTTGATGGGAGCATTTAAAGTGGACGTGAGCCTTAAATACTAGTGGGAGTGAATGGTGGCAATAGGTAGAATAATGTTTGTAGCTTATACTTACTCGTCAGAGAATCTGCAAAAGCTTATCCAAAAATCTTAGGAGTTTGGAAAAGACTAAGGTTTCATTGAAATGGTCAGAGCATGTTCCTGGGATACGTCATGATGGTTACACTAAGGAAAAGGACAATTAGACCTTCGGTGGTCAGTTTTCGTTATGCAAAGGTCGGCTGAGCTGGTTTGAGGCCTAGAGCCATTCATCCTAGGTTCTGAGAGCTACGACTTTGAGGTTTGAAAGAGCGACTGGGTATCTCGTGACAATAGTGAGGATGATAGGAATTTTATTTCTATCGCGTGACTTTCTACAAGGTATCCATGGTCTTTGAGGCTCTGTGTTGATCTGGAAAAGGTCTTTGTTAGATTCAGTACCTCTTTCCTTAGATGAGTGAAGGTAAGGGGTTGTGAACCATTGGAATTCCAATACACTTTAATGTGGTATCATCAGTAGCCCTTTTTTTTTATCTTTGTAAGAATTATAAGGGGCAACACTTATTTATTTAAATGAGTACGGGAATTAACATAAATAAACATCAAGAGTCTTATCATTATGAGATTTTATTGGTAAGGAACTTATATTGAGTGTTGGAGGCAAAAAATAGTGGTGCGCCAGGCCCTGAGTGGCTACAAATGAGACCCTTAGGATGGTTTTAGATCTTCACCACTTCCATCAATAATTATCTCCTCTTTCTCAAGCCTTACCTGCAACTATCTCTTCTTCCCTTCTCTAAATTTGAAAAAAATTCTTTCGAAAACACCACCCCTAAAAGATTCTGAACCCCACTCCTTTATTTACAGTGGGACCCCACGTCTCTTGGCCTTCGATAACTGGTAAAGGGGATAGAATCTCTGTTTAACGTCCATCGTTATCAATCCACAATGGTATTCTAGTAGTATAATACTTTGGGGATAACGATCCAAGTTTTTTTGGGGGAGGCCAAGTGGCTTGCAAAATCACTGAGTCGAACCTGGTGGACATTAAGGACAAATACCATAGCCATAATACGATGATTCTGAGGACAGTAAAGCCAGATGAGAGGGATTGTTCTATGGTTCCTAAATTTATATGATTTAATGAGTGATTTATGATCAATGGGGCTAGGTTCCACTACCTCGACCTGTGATGGAAATTCTAAAATTCATCGGTGTGGGACCTTCTCAGTTCATGGACAATGCTTGGAGACCTCTGATGGTCATTCTTCCAACTTTAAAGAGACCATTTGGTGATAATTTGATGTCACACAACTAAGTTTTTTAAAATTTACAGAGTCCAGGAGCAAAGTTAGACCAAGAATCGGGGTCTGAAGTACTTTCCACCCATTGATAAGCATAATGCTCCAAAGTAGTGGAAGGAAAAGTTCTTCTTTATCAGAGGATCTTAGGATACTCCACACCCAATGGATGATATTGGCTTCACTACCCTACAGCGCACTCCCCTAGCCTTGGGTAAGACTCTTTCTACATTCGAATATTTTTCAGCCTTTTGGTAGGAGTCATATTAACACCTCTTCTCTTATAGCATATGTTGAAACTAGTAAGGACGAAATTGACAGGCTAAAGGAGGATATCAAATTAGCCTCTGTACCATTTGAGGTCTTTATCACCCTAATTGTCTCTATAAAAATGGCCTTCAACCACAACCCAAAGATAAATTCTTGAAAGGGGTGACTGAGACCCCAAAGATGGTGGCTAGAGAGTTAGTGGGGGATAAAATCTTCATCTTGGTATAGAAAAAGTGTAAGGCCACGATTTCTGAGGATTTTGAGGTTCTTTAGGATAGTGAGGGTGAGGATGAAAAGGCCAAGATAAGGGTTGAGCTTCCCCTTAGCATATATGAGATTTTGCTTTCTGTGAATAACGTGATTTATTTTGGACTCTGACTATTCACCAAGTATGCATACTAAACTTATGTTTTACCTATATTGATTGCCTTTATTTAGAATCTAGTTACTAACATTGAGTTATTGTTAATTCGGTAGGTAAATATAAATAAATGAGGATGGACAGGCTTTAATCAAAGATAAACTCTACTCCACCCTTTGTGATGAGGGGGGAGGTCTAAGGCTGTGAACCGCATCAAATTCCACACACCTGTGGATGTTATAATGCCTTTAATAAAGTTGGTGGATGATCATAAGTTGAGGTCGGAGATAAATAATATCCCATAATTAAAGACGGTCATAAAACCCCCGTCATCGCTGTAAGAATCTTCGAGGGAAGGTGGGTCTTGTAGGGCAACCAGAGTGTACCTTATATTCCAAGGTACTTGTAGCCCTTAGTTTCAAAGGTTTATTCTGCAAGAGTGTGTTGGTCCCCAAATAAAAGGGTAAGTAAGTGGATGGTGGGTACCTTTTGAAGGAAATGGATTTTCCCAAGGTGTCTAAGCGACCCAATGATCTTATTAAGGAGGAACTAGGAGGGATCAGTTTTTTTTAGGATGCTAAGTACTCCATACCTTCATCCTTAGAAGAGAAGAATTATTATGCCTCTTTTATACAGGCCTAGGTGTTGATGAGAAGGAATAATAGTTTTGAGATGGTGTTTGCAGTAAGGGGATGAAGGACCTTATCTAATTATGAGGAGTTAGTCAACATTCTTGGAAAGGTAACTTCACACTTATTTATTTCATTTCATTAGTTCTTATTTCTTAATTTATCATTCTCTCACATAATTTTCTTGTGTTATAGGCCCAACATCTAACCGATGTCCTTATGGTTGATGTCATTGAAGGTTAGATTGAATGGAAGAAGGACTTAATGATGGTTGATTATTTGATTGCAGCCAAAATGGAGCTTCACTAGGTGGTTTTGAATAAAAACAATTAGGGTTAGTTTCTCTAGATGAGTAAAGGAAGAGACTTAGGATCCAATAAACTCTCTAGAGAAAACCCATGTTTTGAACTAAAAAACAATCCAAGACAATGCTTCATTATTTTTTATTGCTAAAAACTCTCCAGCCGGGGCTGAAAGGGCTAATGATAAAGCCTTAATCAAGCACAGGGAAGTTATGGAGGCCTTATAAGATGAAGTTCTTAACCTTCGAGGTGCTAATGACAAAATTCTCCATTTTTTGAGGGCATTGATGCCTTGAAGTGGAAAGTCTCAAACCTTATCACTGGGATGGATAGTTTGATGACTGAGGGAATTTAATTACAAGAGGATCTCTCTAGACTTCAAGTAAATCACACTAAGATTCTAGGGAAGATAAATCTATGGTAAAAAGTTAATTGAATGATTATGTTAACTATGAGACCTAACTGAGGTTTTTCTTTCAATATCACTCTTTCGATTTTGAATCTTTTTAAGGTCGTGGTCCAAATGCTCGTCCCCGAGATCGATGTCTTTGGTCTCTTACCTGAGGATCCCCACTTTTCTTAGGACAATTATAATATTGAAGAAATAGTGCGGGTGGAGCCGTTGAGGCCTTTAATTTAGAAGCAAAGGAGGAAGAAACCAAAAATTAAGCCCATAATCCCTCAACCCCAAAGATTGAAGCCATGCTAAGCCCATCTATGAAGGAATCCAAGACCCTTGTGAATCCCCAACCTTAAAAGGAATTTTAAATATATGTACTATATTTATACATGGTCCGTTTGATGCCTTGTAATCCTCCCTCCTGTCTTTAATGGCAATAGTTTTTTTTAAAACTTTTGACCTCTTCTTTTACTATTATTCCTTTTTTTTTTGCTTTGCTAACAATTTTTTTCTTATGCTTGTTCTTATCTGATGTATGTGAGTTCATTAGTATCCCCTCTTATCCCCCCAAGATTACTTGTTAAAGCAATAAAAAACTATTAATAACATGTTGAACTTCACCTGAGGGTTCACAGACCTTGGTAACATGATCTAATAAAGAATGAAGTCTTTGAAGCTGTTAATTGAGGTTCCGTTATTGGTCAGAAGACCTCAGAACCATAAGTAGATAAGGATAAAATCCCTAGGTGTTTAAAATTTATACCTTTTTAGGACTTACATCTCATAATTTTTTAACCAACCCTTAACCATCCGAAATTAATAAGGGTGGATGTTAAAATGGGAATTCTGCCAAGCGTCCAAGACCTTATAATTACTATCAACCAAGGGTTAAAACCTTCGCAGATTTATGAGACATTCCACCAAGGGTTATGAGAGCTATTAATTATAATCCACTAAGGACGAAAGCCTTATGGCATAAAATATGGAGTTACACTAAGGTTCCTAAGACCTATGAACTAAATTCCACTAAGGATGAAAATCTTAGGGTTTAAAATATGAAGTTGCACAATGGATCCTAAGACCTCTGAACATAATTAACTAAGTATTAAAGCCTTATAAATTTAAAATATAAAGTTCCACCATTTATTCCATGACCTCTAACTTAACTAGCTAAGAATGAAAGCCTTGGAAGTTTGGGATTTTCACCTCTATTTTAAAAATTGGAAGTCTAAATTTTTTTGTACATAAACACTTGCCCTCTATTTTTTTTAGAATGGAGGTTTTTAAATCTTGTCTTTCTTATCCATGGTTTTAAGTATTTTTATCTTTTAAAATGCTTGACCTCCTAAAAATCTTTTAAAATGGGGGATAAAAAAGTTTTAAGAGTTTCTAAGTTATTTTTGTACTTTTGTTTTTGACAAGATATTTTAGGTGCAAAATAGCCCTTTGATCGACCATTCTGGGTCCTTAGACCTTAGTCAACTATGGTGGAATCATGGATGGAATCCTTGTTAATTCTTTAGTCCTTTTTTTTTCATTATACTTTAGAATATTTATTTGAGCCAAGGATGGATGTTTTCAAAATCTTTCTCATTCGTTTAATACCCTGGAGCCATTATAAACCAAGGATGAAAGCCTTATAGTTCTTAGGGTTATTTGCTTGAGGTTCCTTGGACATCAACCGTTTTATTTGGAGCTAAGGATGAAAGTGTTGCAATTCGCATTGGGTCTTTGGACCTTAGGTTTAATTTAGATCCATGGATTAAAGACTTTTAGCTCATATAAACCCTTCATTCAGACAATGGAGGTAAAAAAAAGTTATTTTCATTTCATTTCAATAATAGAGTACATCACTGGAAGTATTTCTTAAAATATTCTATGTTCTAGGGGTGAGGAAGATCATACCTCTCTATCTTTTTCAAATAATACCAGCCTATCCTTCTTATCTTTGTTACTACATAGGGCATTAGAATGTAGGGCTTAACTTTTCATTGCTTGTATTTATGGTGGCGATGGTGACCTCCCTTCAGACTAAATAATGCACTGTAAAATTTCTATAAAAAACTTTCTTGTTAAAGTACTATCCGTTTTCTTATAGGAAACCATTTTGATTAGTGCAGATTTACTTCTGTCTTCTAGATTATATAAGGACCTCTTATGCCCCCTAGCATTCAAACTGATCTACCCTCTATGTTGGTATATTCATGTCGGTGGGAATAAAAGCCTTAGATCCATAAGTAAAAAAAAATGGGTTTTTTTCTGTATGACTTCGACAGTGGTTTTTTACATCAATAAGATGTTTGGCAGTCCTCAGCCCATAAACCTTTGGATTTATCTATCTTTTCTTCTTTTTTAGACTGTGGATGATAGTCTAGTTGGTTACTTTAACTTGCCCATTTTCGTGAGGGTGTCCTCGTGATGAGTAATGGCTGTTGATCCCATAATCTTAGCTAAATTTTTTGAAGGTTGAGTTGTTAAACTATTTCCTATTGTCTGAGATGATAACTCTTGGAAAAATAAACCTACAAAAAATATTCTTCCATATGAAGTTAATGGTTTTCTTCTCGATGAAGGTGCCCAAGGGTTAAACCACAACCCATTTTGTGCAATAGTTAATCATAACAATGAAAAACTTGCAATACCCTTTACTGAGAGGTAGAGGCCTTTGGACTTATCATTGGGGTCATTTTCTCTGTTAGCTGATTTGGAAAAAAGGTAAACCTTTGGCACTTATCACAATGTTGTAATAACTTATAAACTAAGGTCATTGGACTAAAGTGGGAACTAAAAACTCCTTCATAAAGATCTATAAGGACATAGTTGGTTTCTGGAGGACTAAGACATCGCTCAAGTATAGAGAAATATCCAATTTTGAATATGACCCCATTCTTCAAATAAGACCTTAATGCTAGGGACTTGAGGGGTCCATCTTGAAGCTTTTCCTTTGGTAGAACTTCGTCTTTAAGGTACATTATGATGGGAATGATCCAGTTTGAGCTTTGATCTGCTTTGCAAAGTTGATCTGGAACTATTTAGTACTTGGCAAGGTAACAATCAAAACATCCAGGTCTACCTCATCTGAGCAGGCCACTCACATAAGGCGATTATCCTTAAAATTATCTACTATAGTGCTGAACTTGGGGATTCTTTGGATAAAATGATTCAAGATTGATAAATATCCTGCCATTCGATCGCACCTTAGTCACTTAGTTGACTACCAACTGAGACTCACTGATAGCATCAACTTGTTCTAATTTAATTGGATGGATAATCCTAAGACTACCACTAAATATCCATACTCTACCGCATTATAAAGGCTTTGAATTGAGAATGGAGGGCAAGAGATATTATACCCCTTTTATGGATCAAAAATTAAAGTTCATCCCTACTTCCTGAGCTATTGGAAGAGCCATTCATATGAACAACCCATGTTGGAAATCTTGGGTCTATGTCATAGAATAGTGGGAGCTTGGGCACTTTGGTCACCGTTTGTTTCCTAAGTCTTTGAGTTATTCTTCTACCTCCTGCAAGTTGTTAAATTTTGCAATGAAGTTATCTAAGGTATTTTCTTTTATAACACTCCATTTATGGTATTAATGTTAAATTTTCCCAAGATAAACCAGTTGAGAAGCCTTCCCGAGGTACTATGCTTATGTAAGATTTGTCGGAGGGGTTGGTCCATCATGGCCACTATGGTGTATGATTGGAACTAAGACCTTAAATGTCTGGCTAATGTAATCAGACAAAAAACTATCTTCTCCATCCTTGGATATTTCTTCTCGTCCCCTTACAAAGATCTACTGACTTAATAAATGAGGTACTGAAACCTATATTCCCCTCTAATTATGGATGAGCTGACTGTTGTCGGGGAAACAATAAGGTACAAGTACATGTCTTCCCCGGTGGTGGTTTGGGATAAGAGCGATGGAAATCCAAACTACTTCTTCAGGATTTGGAAAGGTTCCCCATCCTTTAGATTCCATTGAAAAGACTTTTTAAGTATTTTGAACAAAGTAAAACATTTGTTTATGGCCTTAGAGATAAAATGATTCAGGACAACAACTCTTCTAGTAAGTCTTTGGGCTTCTTTAACTTTTATTGGCAATTCCATGTCTAGTAGATCTTGTATCTTTTATATGTTGACCTCTATGCCTCATTTCGTGACCACAAATCCCAAGAACTTTCCTCCAACTACTCCAAAATCACATTTCTTCTGGTTAAATGTCATTTGATTCCTTCCGAGGATGGAAAAGGTCTCCCTAAGGTTTTCCATATGATCCCGAGTCTCCAAACTCTTGACCAACATATGATTGACACAGACTTCCATGGATTTAATGATCAAGTCTTTAAAGGCGGAGTTCACCACCCTCTGATAGGTAGCACTTACATTATTGTTTGCAAAATTCATAACTCTATAGAAGTAAATACCTCTATCCCTGATGAATGTAACCTTTTACTGATTTATAGGAGCCATTTTAATTTTATTTTACCCAAAATAGACATCTATAAAAGAGAGGTGCTCTTGACTAATAGAGGAATCCACCAACGTGTCAATGCCCGGGAAGGGACATCAATACTTAGGATAAGATTTATTAAAGTCAATAAAGTCTAAGCACATCCACTAATTTTTTATTCGCCTTGGGAACCAACACCACATTAAAAAGTTATTATAGATATTGTAATTCTGTAATGAAGCTGGGTTCTAAGGGCTTCCTAGCCTCCTCAATACCAACTGTATTTCTTTCAGGGACAAAGAACCTCATCTTCGGTCATATTGGCTTGTGGTTTGGGTCCACTATGAGTTGGTGGACCATGACCTTATGATCTACTCCAATCATATTTTAGTGGACTAAATACAATGCATCACTATTTTCTTTTCTAGTCAACGCATTTTGACATTAATTTTAGAGAAAATCAAAGCCTAAAAGAACAAAGAGATGATAAAAAGGAGAATTTGGTGTGCACAACACCACTCACTTTATGTCATCTCTTCAAAATAAAAGAGTAAAAAAAAGGTTTAACTGTAATAATACACGTTAACCTTTTCATTTCTATAGCATTTTGTCTTGAATTCAACCTTTTTGGAGTAGATATAAGGTTACTTAAAGTAAAAAACCCTTGGAAGTAAAGAAAATAAGAAAGAGACAAAAAAGGACTTTTGGCCTCTTTTGGATTTGAATGTGACGAAAGAAGTTAGGACTTTGAGTTACAACTCTAAATCTAAATTTATGAGGGGTTTTGAAGGTAAAAGGAAACACTACTAGTTTTTTTTATGGAGAGATAACATTTCTGGGCAGGAAAAAACATTTAAGACAAAAATTAATGCTTGATGAAATTGTAGGCGAGGGCCCTTTTTTATAAGCAAATTGTTTGGGCATGGAATCAATTGGTCCTCTGAATAGACTGATCAACCATACGTATTGTACACGAGGATTGATCGGATAAGCGCGTGTTTTCTTGATTTTGGTTTATTTTGGGCCGTTTTAGGGTTTTTTTGGATGACTTTTTTTAGCCTCTTAAAACCTTTGAGCCTTTTGTGAGGTATTATTTGGGTAACCTTGAGGTTTGGGATTTATTAGGCTTTCGGGAGGTCACGACCAGTTGTGCCATATTTACGGAGTAGAATGGGGTGTCTATAGATCCCCACAACATCAGATTTCACTTTTGGGAGAACACTATTGTAAAGAAAGACATCTATTTTGTGACTGCATGGATCACTATCTTTGGTTGGGAATCTTGGGATTATGCTCCCTTAAAGAGTTCATTTTGATGAAAATGTCATTAAGATTATCGTGAAAGGATTGCGATTCTAGCTTAATTGACATGATTCTTGGGGTGTTTTTAACATTCACATGAAACCGTGGTGCTTCATGACACATCGCGATAACTTTTAATGTCTGCATGAGGCGATGGTTCTTTACGACACACCACTATAAGTATTGACATTCGAATGAGATGGTGGTGATTTATGATTCCT
This sequence comes from Sambucus nigra, assembly GCA_949130495.1. Lineage (NCBI taxonomy): Eukaryota > Viridiplantae > Streptophyta > Magnoliopsida > Dipsacales > Adoxaceae > Sambucus > Sambucus nigra. The sequence goes on from OX422210.1 coordinate 248,183,322, forward strand.
CATGGTAATTTTTAAAGGATGTATAAGACAATGATCATTTAGGAGACACCATAGTAGCTTTTAACATCCTCATGACACGGTGGTGCTTTATGACACACCATGGTAACATTTAACATCCTTTGGAGACAGTGGTCCTTTATAACACACCATGTAACTTTTAATATCTTCATAAGATAATGGTGCTTTACGAAACACCACGACAACTTTTAAGCATGAAACAATGGTTCTTTATGACACAGCATGATAACTTTTAACATTTGCATGAGATGGTGGTGCTTTAAGACAAACCAAGGTAATCGAAGGTAAGGAGTTGTTTCAAAAATGAGAAATTTTTACTTAATTAGGGAGATTTGGACTGAAATCTTTGAGAAGGAATGATCATCCAAGCACTGGCATAACCGACCTTTCATACGCATGCATGATTGATTGAGAAACCATGTGCACGGCTGTTTGGTCAAGCGTTTGGCCCTCTATATAAATGATAATTTCTCCATTTTCTTCATTCTTATCTTATTCACTATCTCTAACCTATCTATAGTTTCTAATTTCTCTCTAGTTTTTGTAGTTTTTTCTTATTTTTTGAGTACTTTTTTTAGGTTCTTAATGATGGATGAAAGAGAATTTGAAGATTTATTGGACATTTTATTAGATGATCTCTCGAATGTTAGGCCTCATTCAAAGGCTGGAGAGCCCGGGGACTGGGGTGATGTGGATAGCTTGTGGATAAGGATTTAGATATTCGTCACCACTCAGCTCAGCCGAACAATTAGACTATTCCTCTTCGGGAGCCTACTACTCATCTTTCTACTATTATACGAAAATATATGCCTTATTTTTCTACATTCCTTTTCTTTTCGCTATGCCTTTATTTGTGCGAACATATGTATTTTTTTTTTATTTTTGTTTATTTATTATTACGTTTTTACGCACTTTTCCACAGCATCATAAGAATGGTAGTGCTACTTGTCTCAGACTTAGGGGTTAACCTAGACGGGTGGTGAATTTATGTATCCATGATTTCTTCTATGGGGCCATTCAAGAGATCGTATAGGGTATAAGATTCGACCCTTTTTTGGACTCCCTTATAATGGTTCGCGCTATTGTCGTGATCCCCATTTTGGCAGAGAGGGGGTGGGGTAAGACTTCCACATTTCACCTTCTAGTAGGTGAGATGACACCCACCCTACTAGATCTGCATGTTTTGATCAATCTTCCATTTGGTTCATTTCCAGTGATGATCCCCGCCACATCCGGCTAACAAGTGCTGGTATAGTTTTCATTCCCGAGATTCTCTCTGGAGTGACATTGGTGCTCAGTTTTCTTGATTCCCACACGTGTGGTCATTGGAGGATCTTGGGGATGGATAAGACTCCAATCCATTTGTTTACGTGGGTCTTCCTACTTTTCATGCTCAGCCACACCATAGAATTCTCCCATTACGAGGCTCTTCATGAGGACTCGCTATTCCCTCTCAGGTATATCAGCTGCATCCATCAGTATGAATGGTGTAGTTTGGATTTAGGGCTACACTTTTCTCACACATGAGCACCATATCCCGATGGCTAGCTAAGAGTCGTGTCGATTATTTGGTGATTTGGGATGTAAATTTTTTTCATGTTTTTATTTTAGTTGGATCTCTTTTTTATTTTTTTACTGATATATATAATTGTCTTTTATCTTGTGAAATTGTGGTGTTGTGAGGTTTTCGTACTATTCCTTAAGGGAATTTGAGGAGGATTATTAGCCTTACTAGATGAGATAGAGGCGAGTCAACTAGAGGGAGAACTTCCATACATATACTTAGGGAGAGATACACACTCTCTTGAGTGGATTGACCACAAAGAGGATATGTGTCCCCCGTCCTTGTTTTAATATTTTTTCAAACCTTTTATATTTTCTTTTATTTTCTCATTAGACATGTTTGGATTATAAATTGCTTTCCTCCCTTGGTCTATGTCCTAGGGGCATTGGGATGCAGATAGGACTTCTCCCCTAGACTACATCCCGGTTGCTTCTTTATACCGAAGGGTCCAAACCTTCTACCTGGGAGAGAGGGTCATTCATCAGTGGCTCTTCTTAACCTAACTAGTTCCTCTGGGGAGCCTCCTTTGGGGATGAGGAAACCAGAACATATTTCTATTGATGACCTGGCATAGTTCACCAGGGGAATTCCAATGGAGTGCGTCCACTTAGACTATATCGTCCCCCATTATTTCTTCGTAGTGGAGAGAATAATGCCATAGGCCCTATCATTTTGATAGGGTTAGGGCTCGAGATAGGCACCCTGATGACTACCTTAGTTCCTCCTTTCGAGGGACCGTCTATGTGCTGGAGGAATTAAAAACACAAGATCATTTGAAATATATTATAATGAAGTTTCAATAAAAAAAATAATTATAGTGGATCTACAGAGGTGATTCAAGATCTCATACCTTTGTGGTTCCTTTTGGATTGAACCGTAGAGATTTGATCTCTTTGGTGTTACACAAATCCCTTTCGTAAATCTAACGGTATGGCAACCACAAAATCAAAATGATTTTTTTTAAATCTTAACAACTTCAAAATAGGATCTTTCACGATTTTATATATCTTTCTCCCTTTATAATATATAGAAATAATTTCATCCCCATTTGATCGACGGTTCTTAAGTTATGGCCTCGATAAGTATACAATTTGACGTGTCTTAAATTTATTTAGGTAGATGAGATTGTGTCTTCTTCAATCGATTTCATCCCCAAACCTTCATATCCATGAATAAAAAGTATTATATCAATATTTGTGTGTATTATAACACTTTTTTAAATATTTAATCTACCTTTTTGATTCGTTCTTGATTCGATTCTAGATCTAATCCGTGTTGTCAAATATTCTTCGTGAATCACTGTTTTATAAAAATTCATGAAGAAAGTGGAACAACGATCTCTGAATCACATGAAATTTACCATGCCTCTTCCCCCATGTATTGACAACTTGTGATTCCAATTTCATAATTTTTGGATTCTCCAATTATCTGAAATCAATTTTACAACATAAGAGCTTTAAAAAAGACCTCGAGATCTTCCATGTTATTCCTTTTTGGTGTGTGGGCACCAAGGATCACAACCCTAACACTCGTTTTTAGGTATTTTTCTAATCTATAATGATCCCCCACTTATTAGGAGACAAGGGGTTGCATATATAGGCTAGCACGGGGAACCCCCAGGAGAAATAGAAGCCTAGTTTCCTACATAATTAGGAATCACAATGAAACTCTATAATTAATTCCATTATTCTATAAATTATTTTGTATTCCCCTAAAGAATAATAATTGCGCTCTGGTCTACTGTCTCAAAATTATAATTTTGATCTCCTCATTATTAAATACTTAATAATCTCCCCACATTAAGATTACAAATATCCATCGACTAAATTAAATTATCGACAATTTTATTTAAACGACCTCTTATAAATTCCATGAGACCGCCCGCTTAAATTATTTGATATATCGGGTAAATATATCCATTGATCGAGTTTGACATAATCAAAACTTATAAGCTACATCAAGAGGTATCATCAATCTCAATCTCTATAACGAGATGTGGATTCCATTCATAATTATCTTTCACCATACACTAATAACCATTTCCCAATCTACCATGCTTATTGATCCATAAATGAATCCCACACAATATATTAAAGTAATGAATAATTTATGCACGTGTCCATCAGTTATGTCCGGATTAAGATCTTAAGCACTCATAATATCCATGAGATATTCATTATCTTATATAGTCGGTATAAAAACAATTATCTCAAATTGGTTCCGTTTAATATACACAAAGTGTACTGACACATTAAGTAAAATATATATCGTTTCCTATAATCAAGATAGATCTACTAAAACATTATTCTACAATCCTACCAACAGTGTGCCCATATCCATCTAAGATTGTGAACCATACTTATATTCTATAAGAACCGATGATTTGATCTTCTGTGTTTAAGCCAAAAACTACACACCAAATCAAATACTATGTATAATAAAAGACACTTATGCATAATATATAAATAATATGATGCAAACATTAATTGTGAATATTCTCATTAATTAGGCGTACTAAAATTCATTAGTGATCCATGACTTTTAGTAACAACCCCAACCCTACGGTAGCCTCTACAGCATCATATCGGTACTTTGCTCTTCCATTAGTGGTCTGTGTTCCTCGTCTATTTGTAAAGTTTAGCACGGATGAGAGGGACCAATACATGGCATCATTACTTTCTCTCGGACTTATTTATTGATACATAACGAATCCAGTAGACACTCTACAACATCAAATCGGTCCTTTGCTTTGCCATTAGTGGTACGTGTCCCTGGTCTATTTGTAAAGTTTACCATGGATGACAGGGACCAGTATGAGGCATCATTCCTTGCTGTCAAACTTATTTCTCGATGCCTGAGGTAGTTTAGGTATGAGATTTTTTTTATTTGAATTTTTTTTATTTTTCTTTATATTGAATCGTGGTGTGTTAATAAATTTTACTGCAGTCTTTTACGATTCCTCGTACGATGTTAGAGAAGTTATCTCGGTCCATGGTTTTGTATTTGGATTTCATTTGGAGGATGATGAGAGACTAAGGTTTAGGGAACCTGATGATCGAGGATGATTCGGATCCTTTTACCTACCGTGGTTGTCACGATACTACAACAGATGTTCTAGAGTCCTCAAGAAGGGTACATCCTCGGCATCGAGGGACTACCTCTTCTATGGTTACTTGGGGAGGTCTGGTTATCCGAGAGAATTCTTTGACATGATCAGCTGTATCTGACTCCAGTGATGATGATGAGGAAGATGGTGACTTGTCTTTTGAGGGATCCCGTGATCACTTTTCTTTTTTTTTCTTTTTTTATATGTATTTTCTTTTATTGAGAATTTAAAGGAGTTGTCTTTTATTATCAAAACAATTATGTATGTAAAGAATATAAGTATCTAATTATTTTGACCCATGTTATTTATTTTCAAGTTATTTATTATTTCATGCCAATTACGACACAGACTTAAAGTAGATATGCTAAGGTTAAAAATGAAAAAAAATTATTTTGAACATTTCCGATCTATTACAATTTTTCATTTTTTGTAACATGTCTTTTCATTTGGATTTGTCAGTCTGTAGGGACAGTCCAAATATTTTGTATTTGGCCTTAGGACTGATCAGCATTAGGGACTTTTCAGGAGGGCCGATCAATTATCCATTTCTCCCTATAATTGGAGGTAGAGTTTTGGCTTGGAAGCCTATAACTTTATCTCTTCTTTCTCATAATCTAGATACACTATTCTTTTCTTCTCTCAGTTTCCTTAATGTGACTCTCCCACATTCTGATGATCAAATTATCCTTAATCACCAAATAAAATCTTTTATTCTAATCTTTGACGATTGGTGTCTCTCGGGACTGGATCGTTATGGTCTAGTTCCCATGTTGTCTTGGCAAAATATCACTATTAACTAGGCCCTTTTGTAGGCAGGTGCTCATTTGTGGTGAAGGATCACCTTTTTTATTTATGTTAGAGGATATTTATCCAACTTTTTATAGCTATTATTTCCTCACACGGTATGGTATAGAACAATCCATAGTGATGCCGCATTTAGGTCAAGGAGGAATCTTTTTTATTACCAAACTATTGAAACTGGATCATATTACTACCTATGAATTCCTTTCCAAGGAATGGATTGATATCATGAGGGTCATTTCTTTCTTCCTATATGACAATCTGGAGAGGATGCATAGGGGAGGATGAAGAGGTTCTCTCGCTTGGCTTTGGTATCTCAACATTTTCTTATCGCGGGTACCATATGTGTTGACAAGCATCTAGCGGACCCAATCTTGTAGATAAAATATTGTTAAATATAAATACCCTTGATTTTAGGTGAGACCATTAATGGATTATATACTTATTATTCACGAGAATACTCTTATCTTCAGGGAAGACAATGCTTTTATATATATGAATTTTGGAAAGGTTGAGCTTGATCAGGGACCCTTTGTCTTCTCCTTATCAACTAACTAATTTCATTTTCAACTGGATATTTACTAACTTTAGTGATATTGAAAAAAATTGGTTTTATTCATTATTCGAACCCGAGCATACTTATCTTCATGGTATTTTTCTGGGAGACTGACTGTATTTCCTAGTTTACCCATGGGACCATTCCCCTGCATCCATTTGTGTGCTTAGGGTTTTTACATCCTTCTATTTTCCATTGCATATGGTGCATCAGTCTATGAGAAGGCAATAGATTCTCCCTCTTTAGGTCGATTACATCTAGTTAAACCTCTTTTCCCGTACTTAGTAAGCACACTTTTTGACTTCTGTTTGAATGTTGTTCCATTGTTCCTTTCGGTTCCACCTGGCTTGTTCAGATGCATGTGGATTCATTTATCCGTGGAGTAGCTTTTGTGTCTGTGGGAGATGGTTAGAAACACAAGAATTGAGGGAGACGGGACTTGATTGGCTTTTCAGGTTGACCATTTTAGTATCCGAGGAATTACGAGTAATATCTCTGCTGTAAGATATGAGTGCAAGTTTCTTTGACCATATGAGAGTTGACAAGATAGGGACAAGTGACAACAATGCTTCACGGGACATGAACATCTTCCTGGATGAGGATTTTAGTTCGTATGATAGTGTGGGTAGTAATTCCCTTTAGGTATCTTTATGTAATTTTTTATTTTTACGATGATGATGAATGTACGTTTATAATCAAAGTATTTATTTTAATGAAAAATGAGTCCCCCCCTATGGGCCTCAAACTCTTCTTTGTCATCCTAATGACTCCGTCATGAATTTTTTATGAATCTAAGAATTAAAATAAAAACATAAAGGATCCACCCTTGAAGGTGTGTGGTTTGGTTGATTGAATTGCCTACATACATCCATTATGCAGTGAAATCGACTCACGTATGATCTTTGAGTAATTTTCTTTGATTTATGGAGGATTAGGCCATACGTAGTTCTTGTTGGTTACTTAATTACTTTCTTTTTTCACACGTAGTACTTCTTGAGATGATCTAAATTACATGGTTTGGCTAATTATTTTCCATCGAGATTAATTTGGAGAGTTGTGTCTCCTGATAACATCTTTTTTACCACACATGGCCCCGTTTAGTTGTGACGAAACTTGCCTTGGGGATCCCATATGGTTTCTATGAATTCTTTCAACATTAATTCACCTTTATTTACTACTATATCCTTGACTTTGTAATTAGATTCTCTAGCGGTTCTTCTATGATAACCCTACATGTGATAGAGTTCCAGTAGGCATCCTTCGTATAGCAATACTAGCACTTCGTCAGCAAAGATCGAGTTGATCAAGATTGGCATTCAAGTATCTCAGACAAGCAAAAGAGTTGTGCCATTATGAATCAGATATATATATATATATATATATAACGTGGGTGATTAGGTGTTATTGCGGGCATCTCCAATGAGTGATGCAGTTTGAGAAGAAGGGTAAGTTGGCACGAAAGTATGTGGGGGACTTTTCCCATCATCGACAAGGTTGGGTCGGTTGCATGTAGGCTCACCTTACGAGAGCATTTGTAAAGGATTCATGGCATGCTCTATGTATTGTCATTGAAGAGGTATATTCGGGGTAACGTATCTTACTGGCACATACTTCTATAGGAGATTGACTTGCAGACAGATATCTCATATGAAGAGAGACCTGTTGACATTTTTTTACTGCAATGAGTGTAAGCTTTGGTCAATGGTGGTACCGTTAATGCGTGTACAGTGGGGACAACATAATATTGCTGAGTAGATGTGGGAGCGTGAGGATGACATGTGGGAAAAGTATATGGAGATCTTCGTTACAGGTACGTTTGAATTTCGGAGATAAAATTTTGTTATTAGGGGGAAAATGTAATACCCCATACTTTTATAAATTAATTTTGTGGGCTTTATATTATTAATTTAATTAGGGAAAATTAAATTGGATTTTGTAAATATTAATTAGTGATATAAAGGATTAATATTTATTATAATTATTATTTACTTATGTGTGATAAGTATATAGTTATGTGAATTATTATATGTCGCATATGAGTGATAGCGACGGTTCATTGTTATATGTTGATATGGTGTTAAATCAAAGAGTCGATATAATTTATGGACGTTGCGTAGGGTACGCATGTCTCGGGCCCGATCAATGAGATATTTCCATATTTTGAATTAGGAAGCTTGAATGACCTTTTTGAGTGCACCGAGGATCCAAAAAGGGTCGAAATAGTCCTAAGAGGTACCCAAGTGGTATTTTTGGGTTTTAGGAGCTTTTTAGATATTACATGGCCCTTATAAGGGTAGGAGGGTCATTTTACACTTAGGGCTAAGAAGAAAAATGGGATTAGGTAAATTTAGGGGATATTTAAGAGTTTGGGAAGGTGGATGCTTGCCCACCTTTCATATTTGACACAAGAGATTGAGAGAGAGCCCTAGAGAAGAGAAAGAGAAAAAGAAAGAAGAGAAAATTCGGAGAGGACAAGAAAGAGGATCAACCTATCACCAAATTCATAGAAGACTTATGATTTCATTCCAGCAAGGCGAGTATTTACTTGAATCATATCACAAACTTAGCGTAGTTAATTACTTTCTTAATTTAAAATATCTTTCTTAATTTAAAATAAAAATCGCAGATTTAGATGATGAAATATTGAAACTTGATTAATTGATGTAGAAACCTAAATGATAAGGGATTAAGGATCTTAAATTGATTATTAATTGAGATTGATCACACTTGTAATTAGAAATAGATTCTAGGATTTAAAGGACGAATATGAAAAACATAGATGGAAATAATAATTCTTTAAAAACCAATTAGATGAACGATTATGATCTTGAATTTATGGGGGTTACCATGTGAGAATTGAATATACAAGGATGTAATCGTGTTTTCTTAATTATAATTGGGTTATCGTTCTTGAATGTTTGTAGACATAACCCTAGAAACAAAAGTGGATGTTTGGGGATGAATCCCGTATAGGAAAAACATATCAGACTAGGGTTTTTTTCCTCTCGTTAGAACCTCGTTCGAAGCTCATCTGACGATATGGATTTCGTTCGAACGTGATCTAATTTCGTTCAAAGGACCCATGGGTTTGGGTCAAAATTGGTATCATGGAAATGTTCGAGGGATTATTATGAACCCAAGAGAGTATGTGGGGGGTTATCCATGTGAATCGATATTTAATTGCAATAAGATTTGTGTCGCTATCATTATTTGGGGAAATAGTAAATAACTAGAGTGTCAATACTTGGTACAAGAGTGAGAATCAAGGATAAAAGTGAGTGATAATTTGATTACTTAATCGAGAAGTTGGTTTAAACTTCGAGATTATGTGTCCCATGTGATGTAGAATATGTGTAAGAGTTCGATACTTATTATATATACATACTAGAGTGATGTGCATATATGTATATATATATATATATATATATATATATATATATATATATATATATATATATATATATATATATATATATATATATATATATATGTGTGTGTGTGTGTGTGTGTGTGATATTTGTTTTATTAAACATACATGCTTACGAATGCTACCGTAAGAGGTTGTGTGTAGTGGATAGTCCATCCTGGCGTTGACTAGAAGGTGTTGGACTGATTTCATGTGTCATAGTACTGTTGCATAACCACTATCCATGTCTGAGGATAGGTGTTGGTTTTGAGTGTGGTTGGGTGTCATTAGGGGTGGCAATTCGGTCAACGGGACATGTTTTGACCCGACACGATATGACACGACAAGGTTTTTTTGGACACAAACACGAAATGAATTCGTGTTTTTTAGCTGACACTAACACGAACCGAATAAAAAATAACATGGCACGACACGACACGACAACCATAATTTCTTAAATTTCAGGCTTAAAAAACAAGATAACACAATAACACGATTACACGACACGACACGACTCATAATTAAGTCACGAACATGATACGATACGACTTCGTGTAAAAAAAACACGAACACGACATGAACACGAAATATCGTGTCAATTTCGTGTCGTTCCGTGTCGTTTTTTCGTGTCGTTTCTAAAATTGTCACCCCTAGGTGTCATGTGGTATGGTTGTGACCTAGGATGTATGTCTATGATTGCCTCCATTGTATGTGTTTCATTTGGGTACGGTGGTGAGATTTGATCTGGTGGCTCGGTGTGAGATATGATCCTGGAGTCGAATAACACGCAAGGGATGTATTCATGAGGTCCAAGATCTAGGAATATAATTATACGTATATAGCGAGTGATATAATATATATATATATATATATATAAATATATATAAAATAAGTTACAATGGTGTTTTCACTATTCATAAGATGGGAAGACACTTCACGGTTCAGATCGAACCCAATAAGGTTGGAAATGGAGGGTTGAGATTAACTTATATCTTATAATACCCTTTTTACCCCTCAAATATTTGGTTCCCCCTATTTTGTTACTTTCCATACTTACAATTTAATTCAAAATTGGGGGTATTTTGATGAAAATGGCAATGGTACTCTGCTTCTCTCCCACTCACACAAACCCTACCCCGATTCTCTCATTCTTTCCCTTGATAGATTTTGGCTCCCTCCCAATGAACACCCTCCTCGGGTTGCCTTCCTTGGGATCCATTACTGCCCACCGCATCCAAGCTTGCCGCCCTAAGGTAATCTCTCATAGACACTCACACGCGCACACACTCACACATGCAAATAAACGAACCTTCCTTTCTTCATCATCTCCATCAGCCTTCGCGTCTTTCTCTTTCTCTCTCTCTCACCCTCTTACACACGTACACACACAAGAAATCACATATATGGTTGATTTTTCGTTTTTTAAAATTATGATTTAGTTTGTTTTAGTTATAAACATTGTTGATTTATTGTTTTGTTTTGAAATTTCAATTGGGTTTTTTAAGTTAACATAGTTGATTTTTTGGTTTTGTGAAATTTTGATTTGGTTTTTTTTGCAATAGGTATATATAGCTTGCAAGAGGTATCTTGATTTGGGTTTTGCAACAGGTATATGGAGCTTGCAAGAGGTATAGAAGAACTTGCAACAAGTATATTAAGCCTGTAATGGGTATACACCATAGGAAATTTCAAATCTCAGTTTTAGATTAGATTTCTATCTTTTTAATTACAGTTTGTGTTCATTTTAATTATATTCTATATTCTGGGGTTTTAATTAATTTAGTTTAGGTTTTCCCATTATTTTTTTGCAGATTTATATTTTAGCTTCTTTACCATGAACTAACATTAGTCTCTTTGATCAGACAAGAATTTTCTCGTCCTAAATCATACACTGAAAGCACGTCCTCACATTGCTTGGCCTCTACATAATTGAGAATAATAGAACGAGCAAAGCCTTACGTCAAGTCATCTCCCATAGCCATGGTATGGAACTGTAATATGGAATTTGTTGATCTTTCCCCTATATTTTCTTTGGCAATTGAGAGGGAATATGCACCCATCATGTTTGAGAAAATGCCCACATGCTATTAGAATATTTTTCCATATAGAAAATTTGTATACAGGATTTGTAGTATTAGAAAATATGTGTTATCTTGCATTTGTGGGGATTATGTTTTTTAGGGTGTATGATTATAAATTTTTGATTATTCATTCCTTACTATTGTGTTTTTCTTCATATATGCAATTTCACAATGTTAATCTCCAAGAGATGGACTTCGCTTCTTTTTGCGTAACCTCAATGGACAACTTCCATATGTCAATACGGATGCGGTGCGTTTAGTATGTTAATGATGTTGAAATTACTTACTTATATATGTTACCTCACAATTTGATTTGCTGATATTGATACCATTCCAAGAGGCTATCTATAGAGAAAGGCCAATAAAATGCTGATACACTTCGTTTGTGTTGATTAGTTTTAAAGTTAGAAATCATTCCTAGATTTTCAACAAAATGTTTTCATGAAATTTGCACCTATAATTATTTTGAAGATGATAGATGGAAAATGGATACATTTCCATTTGTATTATGATGTTTCAACTTATATATTCCACTTATTAATTTATTCTCAATTTTTTTTAACAATACAGGTCTATAAAAAGAAGAGAAAAATCTCAAGAGGTGGAAAATTTCGACGCAACGGTGTAACACAACGGTGATGGTTGATTTAGGAGGAGTGGGAAAAGGTTATATTATTTTCAATGGTATTTTTTATGGGTTTGAGATTTAATTTAGTTTGAGATATCATTTTTTTGCTATGTCTTTTATCTGTTATGATTGTTAATGTTACCAGTGTATGTCTTTGTTCAGGGCCATTCTTTAGGAATGTAAACATAATTTAGTCTCACGATAGAAAAAGCATGTACGAGTCATGTTCTTCAAATCTGGTAGGAGTATAAACACTATTCAATTCTATCTGACTAAACTAAAATGATCGAATCGAGTGTCAATTTTTATTTTTTCAGATTTATATAATTGTGCAAATGTAGGTAAAAGTGAGGGTGTTTTTGTTTAATAATAATAATAATAATAATAATAATAATAATAATAATAATAATAATAATAATAATAATAATAATAATAATAATAATAATAATAATAATAGCCAGCACCGAGATGGATTGTTAGTGAGAGAGGAGACTTGATCGCGAACGGCGGATTTCAGATTACAGTGGGGGGACCGAAAACGGTTAAGGTGTATAAAGATCCAGGTGATGGGGTAACACAATGCATCTACATATGTGAAGCACAAACATGTAAGCACACATGTTTGTGTGAGAAACCCATCAACCTTAATGTTCTCACTTCCAAACATGTAAGCACACACATGAGGTGTTTGACAAAATGGCATCATGTGGTGGTGATATATTTTTTCCTATGTTGCATTTTTTAGGCCTTAATTGCTTAGTTTTGGTGTTATGGTCAATATTTATTGCTGTCATATTTTAAACTTTCAATTCGATTTACAAACTTTTTACAGCCCTTCATATTTTATAACAACAGAGGTGCGATGCAGGTATCATGGTGTTTTATTTCCATCTTTATAAGAGATGTGTTTTTTAATGTCCGTTTGTTGTGGGTATGTGTATATCATGAGTGCGTATATTACTTAATGAATTCATGAATGCATTTGATTTTATGATATTAGGGCTTAGTTTTTAATTAAGCTTTGTTAATTTATGTTTGTCAATTGCTTTGTTCATAAGTTGGGTATATTCATGTCAAAATTCATCCCTATTTTGGATGTCATACCTACGTTTCTTTCTTTGGTATTGATGTTGGAACAATATCTCTCGCGTGTCTCTTTTGAGTCTCCTATATCCTAGGTACTCAATCCGTCTATTTGTCTGTTTTATAGTTTTGTTGGTTGGAGTTTGACTAATATATTATAATGAAGTCTAAAGATTATTATTTTGTTTTCACTTTTTGTATCTTCATGTATGGAGTGTAAATTTATTCATATCAAGTCTAAATGGTACTGGATGGATTACATGTTCAAGAAGCTTATTGGAGACAATTATTAGCACTCTTAAACACTTTCTTTGTAGGAGATAAAGATTGTACCCAATAATGTGATATTTGGTTTATGACATTCATTTTTATGGTATCTAGACAATATTGGATTTGGTTTCTCGTCAATATTTATTGTTCATGGCAATTTGATTGTAATATAAGGTTTAAATACAATTGATTTATATGATTTGAGGAATTTATATGATTTGTCATCAATATAAGGTTCAAATACAATTGTTTAAGCCTTTTAGTTTCATTTTTTGCTTATAAGGTTTAAATACATGAGTATTCTGATCACATGGTACTCTCTATAAACATTATTTTCCATTTTCTTACCAATAAAAGTTTTAAGTTTCTTGCAATTTCATTATGACTCCATTATTAGATCCTAAAATTCTATACATATCTTACTGATATGCTATGTGTATGATGTTAAGTATTAATAGGCTATATGATCAAAAGTTAAACCCCCCTGATCATGGGCAAGTCATATTCATTAATAGACTAGGTGTTAAAGTGTAATCATGTGTTACTTTGAAGATTTTGGTTTTTTTTTTCAGAACAGGAGGCAACAATGGAGTAAAGGGGGGTGAAAGAAATTGACCGAAGACCAGAAAGAGAGAAATAAAGGAAATATGTTGGTGGTTCCGTGAAGATAAAATCCAAATTGACAACAAAAGAACCTTCCCCATGGTTAGATGTTAAAGGAAATAGCTTTTATGCCTCCTCTCTTCTTTTTAAAGAAAACACAAAACATAAATGGTAAAAAAGGAAACTTAAAAAACCAGGTTTAGTGCATATCCTGTAAAGGTGTTGTTATTTGGATTAGACACTGTATAGAACACGTGCCTAATCTAAGTTATCATATCGTACAAATTTTTCATATTGCACACATTTGTTTATTTGGAGTAAATTCTTGGCCAATTTAGTTAACAATATCAACCTATTTTAGTGGACATCACTATTACCGAACTACTTATATGTTATGATACCTTGAACAAAGTGTTTTGTTCATCGCCTTCTTTAAGATTGGATTATGTGTAACACGTGTGCTCACACCAAATGTTAATGGTAGAAAGTATTTTTTTCAATGCCTGGAATGATAGCAACCATAATTTGAAAGGATTGATGACTTTTCTTCACAACTTGCTAGCACCCCTCCACACGCGACTTGCACGCACGCACGCACACGCACCCACCCATCCATAATCCCTACATTTTCTCTTTATATTTGAAAATTAGCTTCATTACATAGGTGATATGCAATTGGATATTTTTTATAAATGGCCCAAGTTCTTCTAAAAGAAACTTCAACAGTGGGTAAAAAGATGCATTGTATCTTACACACGTTTGTAGAGATATCTGTGAGAGTGTTTTAGGTTTGACAAGATTTAATACTCTTGACATAGAATCACTTCTTAAGCATGCCTAGAATATTATTTTAGACCATTATTTTGGTCATCTTTTATTTGTGATAGATTTAAATCTTTTTATGGTGGTTCCTGCTATAAAATGAGCTATATAGGATCTGGACAAAACCAGATATTTTACATATCTGCCTTCACTCTCAGTGGTTGATTGGGGCATGTAAAAACATCAATTTTTGGTATGATAATTTGTTGGGAAAACGAATTACTTCTATGAATGGTTGCACCTATCAATCTTTTGTTGTTTATGTTGTGTGTATTAAATGATCCAGTGTGAATTTATATATGCTATTGTTTAATAATACTTATTTTTGTGTTTCTTTATATTTTCATGCAGAAGTTCTCAAGGTGTCAAAGAAGCTTACTTTTGTTTGTGAGCATTCTTTTCGTTAAAAGGCGTTCGGATAAGTATTTCAACATATACCTGGATAAGTACACTTTACGAATCCTTTAGACGTTTCCAAGGTTAGTTAGCTGAATCATAATTATTTTTCTACATTTTCTTAGTTTATTGATTGTTGTTTAATAAGATGATTAACTGAGCGTTTCACTTTGTTTAAGAGAAATTTTTTTTAGATTTGCAATGTGCATTTTTCATATTGAATTAACTCAAATACAAGTTATCATATCGTACACATTTCTTAACAGTGGATTATGCACGTGTTTTTCTAATGGTGCCTAATTCTGATATGATAACTTGGATTAGCCACCATTAGGCATGTGTTCTACTAATGGTGCTAATGGTGTTTCTATTTGGATTAGACACATTTGTTCTACAGAATTAAATAAGAATTAGGCATCATTATCATATCATACTAGGACCATTAGTAGAATTAGGCACTGTACAGAACACGCGCCTAATCCAAGTTATCACATCGTACACATTTTTTATGGGTATTTGGCTTGAAAGAAGTACTATAGGCATCATTTTGGTAATCTGTAATTCCAGACTCCGTGATTATCAAAGAACTGATACAAAAGGTCAATATGGAGGTAGTTTCCTTCATGTTGTCAACTGATGGAAATTCAAACTATTGGATTTACAATATATCATAAATTTATCATGTTTATCATTAAGATTTAAATTATATGACGAGACATTTTACTGACTTTGTGGAATTTCTAGTTGTTTAATAATAGGGACTAAGTATTTCATGGTATTGTCCATAGGTTTCTGATGTGCAATTAATCGTGCTTTCAAACCCACGCCTATTCTCCTCTATTAAACGCAGACCATAGTATTGGCAGAGCAATTCTAGAAGCAGTAGGCATCTGTAGGTGCATCCACTACTGCAATAACAACACAACAAGATGTCGATGATAATTTTAAATCTATAACATTTATGGAGATAAGTTTCTTTTACATTTTCTATTTCTCCTAATACTACAATTTTGGCATATGCGTTTTAACTCATTGCACCATATGACTGATTTTGTTAGTGTGGATGTGAATTAGTTTAAGAACCCCCTTCTTTGTTCTTATATGTCATGGTGCAATGTGCACGTTAATCGTCTCTACTCTCTGTATAACATGTGTTTTTCATTTGAGACGAATGAATAAATTACACACCCATGTATTACTCATTTTCTATCTTTTGTGTAAAAATATTAACTCTAGATTTGCCTTCTTTAGTTTTCTCTTATTAGTTCTAACTATAATATGTTATAGTTTTGCGTTCTTGTTTGTTCTTTTGATGTATTTTCAGCTGTTGGCTTGATGTTGTCGCGACTATGACATTACAAAGATCATGAGATGAAGGGAACAACATCATTGAATGATTTTGAAAATTCATTTTTCATTGTTAAATGTAGTTAGTTGGAGTTGTTATTCAAGCTATGTTCATTATATTTCATTAATTAGCTATTGTTCATTAAATGTAGGCATGATGGCAATGAGAATCTTGGATTTGAAAAAATGTGTTAAAGTAAATTTGGGATTATGTTGTGTGGATCAATCCACTAGAACGGTTCTACTCGCAAGAAGTGTGAAAATAATGCAAAATGTTACCATTTGTTGGACGAATGTTTTAGCCTCAAATACATTGTGTTTTCTATTTAGAGCTCGAGGTATGGAATTCTATTATATATTGGATGTACTTGGTATGAGAAATGATTATTGTGAAATGGAAGTGTTGCAATTTTTTAGTGGGCCATTTTATTATGATATATTTTTATTGTGTCTCAATTTCATGTTACTAAGGATTTGTGCATCAAATACATCCCTATTGAATCGATTGGCCTTGGAATGAATAAAGATTTTAGAATTTGTTACTTCAATTCGTGATTTTCATTTGTTTTATTTTTTTCTTATTTGTCAATTGAGTTTGTGAATATGCTGGGTGTTATTGTTTATCTAATATGTTCCTCAATCAAGTATCCAACACTAGAGTACTTTAATCAATGAGATGTGTGACACAGTAATTTTATTGCAGCCATATGTAAGGTCAAACGACACATGTACTTTACGAATGAGGTGCCGAAAATAGATCTTTATTGTTACTTATGATATGTGGATCATATTGCAATACCATGCCATTAGCATGGGAATTCAGGGATTTTTTTTATAAATAAATAACATACATGAGATTTTTCATAAATAATGTTTAATCGACTATTTTGTTTACATGATGTCCTGAGTGGACATTTTGTAGTGCTGTTGGGTTTTTTTTTTTGGTCCTCAAAATAGGTGTATAGTCCTATTAACAAAGAAAATTTTGCCCACAATTTCTATAATAGTGTACATTTTTTTTCTTATAATATAAATAATTTTAAAAAAATGTGGATAGTTTAATACTTTGGAATTATTCATCGCGCCTTTAGAAAAATTGACCACGATTGATACTATAATAAAAAACTTTTATGATTTGACCATGATTGATACTTTGGAAATTTTTCGTCGTACCTTCAGTCACGGGCATACCCTAGTATGTATATATATATATATGTACGTATATGTATGTTTTATGCGATATATTTTATGTATCTATTTATAGTGTGAGTGTAGCTACATTATGTTTATTACGCAATTGTTTGTTTATAGTAAATGTATCGCTACATTTCTGTTTACAAATATACTTAGAGATGGTAGTCGTACTTAGCTTATAGAGGCTATTAGATAGATCATGCTTAAATAGCAGTTATATGTCCTTGTAAGACCATGCAATTTAATTTGGATAAATAAAATGAATACGTTAGGTTCATGCTGTAGTTGGCCGATTAGTTAAAGCCCTCAGGTGAGTGTTTGTCGCAGTTTTGTATTATTTTCATAACTTTTAACTCATAACTCCGATTGAAATAATTTTTTTACCATTGGAAAGATAAATCAAGATTCTACCTTTTTACGGTTCCCAGCTTACCCAATCATGAAATGTGGTAGGTCGAATATACCCGTTAAAGTGGTAGGTAGGGTGAATTCTCCAACCCAGGGATCCTAGGGTTTTGATGCAAGCTCCGATTGGCACATGGTCTTCAACATTGGAAATATATTTTAAACATATACTACTTTTATGTTTACTACGTTCTCAAATTATGAAGTTTTTTAGGCCCAAAATGCCCATAAAGTGATATTTAAGGTAAATTGTCTCAATCGGCACTACTCCTCGTTTCTTCCTTTGAAGTGAGACATAAATGAGATTAAGGAGGATTTGACAAAGGGTGTTTGTATATGTAGGGACCACCCTTGATTTCTTCCTTTTAAGTCTATGGTGTGACAAGCTTTACATATTTACATGAATGCCATTATGATCATGAGAGGTTTGGGGTTTTGTTATCGCTAAATTTAGGATTTTTAAGGAAATCTCCTTCTTACTTTGAGAAATCAGTGGTTTATGAAATTGATGTGCCATTAAGGATAATGTAAAAGTGACCCACCTCTCAATTATAAATCACGTTCCCCATAGTAGGCCTATATGGAGACATAGTGAATGCAAGTGATCTATGTGTTAACCAAACAGTCGAGTTCCGATGATTAAGTTACGGATTTGAAAGGTCTTAGGAATCCATCATTTTAGTCTCAAATGTATACATAAAATATCATATTAACATGTTATAGTGTCAAAATAAAAAAACAAAATGAAAATAGTTAATATGCAAATATATTGTGCAGTGTGGTGTTGAATGTGTGTAAATAATATAGACAAAGGATAAATATTTACACATTTTGACTTGTTCAGTTAGATAATAGCCCTAGTGAGACTATGCACGCGGACAAAGAGATTCAATATCCACGAATTTTGTATAGAAACTAGATGGATTTTACCTCTTATAGAGGCTTTATGTAAGAGATCTAGACTTTATTTGATCTTTAAGGGTGCTTTGGAGTGAAACAAGATTGGATATGAAGATGTAAATGATTTATGTATATGAAAGAACTTGAATGATATGGGATCATAAAGTTACTTTGACAATAAAAGAATGAATAAACATCCAACATTAAGAACAAAATAGTAGGTAAAACCCCCAAATCTAGTGATCCACTAACCTATATGAAAGTATTCCATGTCTTTGAGATTTGTTTTTTTGGACATTTTATGAGAATAAATGTCAAAATTTGGGAATATGTACAACATTTTACTTGATTTTTAGAGATGGGTCTTCTGTAATACTCCTATGTATCTACCGTTGGTATAATCAAAGTTAACATAGTTTGAACATAACTTTTATAGAAAAGCCATGCCTAAAAAAAGAAAGGGATAACGAAAAGGGGAATTTGGCCCGCATAACACCACCTTTTTTATGTCAAGACTTCAAAATAAAAGAGTAAGCAAAAGTGTACTTGTAATGTTACACATTAACCTTTTTGTTTTGATAGCGTTTCGGCTTGCATTCAACCTCTTTTTGGAGTAGATATAAGGTTAATTTAAAGTAAAGAACCTTTGAAAGAAAAGAAAAGAAAAGAAGAAAGAGATAAAATAGGTCTTTTGGCCTCTTTTCATTTTGAGTGAAAAAAAGAAGTTAGGGCTTTGGATTACAACTCTAATTCTAAATTAAGGAGGAGTTTTAAAGGTAAAATGAAAGACTTTCAGGGATTTTTTGGAGAGAACACTTATGGATAGGAAAATAATATTTAAGAGAGAAATTAATTATTGATGCAATGGTAGGTGAGGGACCTTTTTTATAGGCAAACTATTGAGGCACTGGACTGATTGG
This sequence comes from Sambucus nigra, assembly GCA_949130495.1. NCBI lineage: Eukaryota > Viridiplantae > Streptophyta > Magnoliopsida > Dipsacales > Adoxaceae > Sambucus > Sambucus nigra. The sequence continues at coordinate 248,203,422 of OX422210.1, forward strand.
TCCTTTGACAGGATCGATCGACTATGTGGATTGTCCAAAAGGATTTATCAAACAAGCACATGTTTTCTTAATTTGGGTTTATTCTTAATCGGTTTAGGGTTGTTTGGATGAATTTCTTGAGAGTCTTAAGTCCTTTGGGCCTTTAGTGAGGTATTATTTTGGTTACCTTGAGGTTTGGGATTTCTTTAGAGTCCTAAGTCTCAAACCTTTCACCTCTTTTTACTTATCATCATCTCGTTTATCTAGAGTAGACACATTCATCATCTCTATGACTAAGCTCTCTCGTTGGAGCTCAGACATTTCAGGTGAAGGAGGCAAAACCTCTATGAGGACTCCAACACTTCTCTGGGAGCTTATTTAGACCTCAGAGAAGCATTAGGTGGCCTCTATTGGCCTATTCTTTTCTTTAATGGAAGTGTTTTAACAATCCATAACTTTCTTCTGATCTCCATACACTTCTCCCACACACATTAGAGTTGGGAACCTCATCACCAAACTTTGAGTTGATATGAAAACAGCCAACTCATTTAGTAAAGGTTTACCCATGATCATATTATCTGCCGAGGGAAGTCTACCACTAGGAACTTATTCTGGATGGTAGAGAAATAATCCCTAGAGCCAATTGTAAGGGGAAGAGTGATGTAATACACATAATAGGTCCATTATCCAATGAACCCAATTAATGGAGTGGGGATGGGTTTCATGTTCTTCATGGTGAGGTATATGGACTTAAATAACCTAGGAACAATATGTTTACTGAGATCCCAGTATCAACTAATACCATATTCATTTTTGCATTGTCCATGATCATATTGACGACTAAAGGGTCATCATATAGGAGGGGGATTCTCTTGAGCTCTTTAGAAATATTAATATGGGATCTTCTTTTGTGATTTGTTTTGCTTATAAATATTATGGACTTGCACTTCATATTTTCCCATGATTCTGAGATGACATTTATAGGATATGAAGGAGGATCAACCATCGAAAAATCCTCTTAAGATAGTATTTACGTCTATAAAAAGGACATCATCTTTGTTTTTATTGTTGCAAGAACCTTTCCACTATACTTGACCATAAACTCAATGAGATGTCCCCTCTTGATCACTCCTTAAATGGATTCTTTAAATAAAAAATAATCATTGGTATTATGCCCGTGGTCTCAGTGGAATTGATAATACTTATATTTGTACCTCCTCTCCTCAGAACCTCTAATGGGCTTTGGAGGAGATAAGATCTAATAATCTTCTATGTGTAAAAATACCATTTTTATAGTGGCTTTGAGTGGAGTGAAGTGTTTGGATTTGGGATTATAGTTCTTCTTTCCTCAGTTCTTCATTTTATTGTCCTCAATGACCTCAGAGGACTCTTCGTTCCTCTGAGGGGAGGCTATAGTGCGCCTTGCTATGACTGCATCTTTTTCATTCATGTACTTTGAGCTTTTTCCAGCACCTCCATTATGGACTATGTGGGTCATTTACTAAACTTTATAAATAAGTCTTTTGATGTAAGGCTTGAGATAAAGGCTCCCACACAAATGGTATTATGTAGAACGTCGACTTGTGGAGATTCTTAGTTCAACCTCTTGTCATAGTCTTTGAGGTATTCATTGAACTTTTGCATAACTTCATTTATCATATTTTAATACCCTATGAAGTGGTTGAGAAAATACTTATCCAATTACGTGAAGCTTCCAATGGTCACTGGTTTAAGCTTGCCTAAATAGTACCTAGACGTCTCCCTCGGAATAGTGGGTAAGGCTATGCACAAGACCTTCTCTAGGGATATATCGAAAAGGCATGAGTGACCTATAATTCTCCAAATGATCGATCGAATCTTTAGACCCGTCAATTGGATCAATAATAGGAATCTTCCACTTTGGGGGAGAGCACGGTGTTGTACCTCGTTGGAGAATGGATATAATGTCTTTTGGATGTCCAACTCTATATTATTAAGAGTTCGTGGCTTATATTAATTAAGGATCTTCCCCAACTTAACTTGCATTTTCTTGATCTCATTATCCTAGGGCCTAGCTACCCAAAAAATCTATGGGATTGATATCCTTGAAGTGATAACCTATGCCTAATGGGGATATGAGTCATATACCACTGTGGAGATATGGAAATATCATCTTGATCATTGTCTCCCCCTAACGGGGGCTCATAGTTATTTCTAGTTATGCTATGATCAAATTTGGTTGGTTCCTCCACCTTAAGTGGTCAAAGAAGTCTCATGAAAATGTCATTGAGTTGATCTTAAAGATCTTTTTGGCGATCTTACATCTCTATAAAATCAAGAGCTAGGTTGGTTAATAGATATTACAAGAAGGCAAAAGTTTTAATATTATTTTGATTTAATGGAACTGTCATTCCCGCAGACTGTGCCAACCTGGTGGGTGTTGAAATCATTTAAGACCTCAGATAAAACAAAACCTCACTAGGTTAATAGGTAGGAGTACCAATGTTATTTATAAGTATATAAAGTAGGTTGGATCGCATTTGAGGATCCTTCTTCCACTGTTAAAGCTGTTTATTAGATTATAAATAAGAATATTGCAATCTATGGGCCTCTTGGGCTTTAGCCAAGAAGGTCCAAGGTGTCTAAGGTCTTTTTACTTGTCAAAGGATCCTTAGAAAGTAGCTAATGGACATCTCTAAATGATTACTTATCCTAGTTTAGGACTCAACAAAAAATACAATGTGTGAGAGGTTATAAGTGGTCCAAGACTTCTCTTATTCACTACTAACAGTGGGTTAGTATAATATACGGCAATAAGAAATTGCTATGGCTATATTAGATGGTCCTATCCTGATTTTTCTTGCCTTAGCCTGCTTATCCAACCTTTAAACATTTGTTATCCTCCTATAGACATACTTTCCCTTGGAGAGAGAATGAGTAGACTACAATAACATGGTTGGGGCTACCTTGGGGTCTGACAGCTATAGTAACATGGTGGAGTGTTGGAAATAGGCTTTCAGGTAGTTTAAGGTAGTTGATGGGACCATTTAATGAGGATATGAGCCTCCAATGCTACTGGGAATGAGTGGTCACAGTAGGTAGCACAATGAATATACTATTTACCTACTCACCAAGCAAGATGAAAAATCTTAGCCAGATGCCTAAGGCGCCTGAAAATAACTGAGTTTTTTAGGAAATGGTTAGAGTATGTTCATGTGATACATCATGATGGCTCCACCAAGGAAGACAACCTTCAGGGATAAATTCTCGTTATGTAAAGGTCCGCTATGTTGGTCTGAGGCCTGGAGCCATTAATTCGCAGGTCTCTGAACTGTGTGTTTGAGGTTGGATAAAGAGACTGAGTATCTTGTGATAATATTATGGTTGCTAGGAATTTTAATAAAAATAATAAGATAATTATTGGTAAAAATTACCAAAAAGGGTGATAGCTACCATTTTTTTGAAACTTATACTTATGTGCTAATGAGAGAAACATAAATTATCAATGAAAATGCATAATGTCAATGGATAGAAATAAAAAATATCTTATAATCAAATATTTTAGGGTATAATAAGTCGAAAACCAATGGTTTGCACATTTTGCCTAGAAAGTAACTTTTTATTCATATACTATTAACTATAGCGGTTAAATAAATTTCTTAATCATCATGAAACTTTGAAAAAATATTTTTTTTAATATAGATGACTCTAATTATTATCAAATATGGATTGGATTAAGGGGTTCATGGTTAAAATAAGTTGAGTTTATCTAAATGTTTTAGGTTTTTGTTTTCACTCCATTTCCCATCCTCTAAGGTTGTAATTGTGACCTTTCCATCAAGTTGTACTAGAAGATAAAAATAAAGCACCACTACTAGACTGGACAATTTAAGACTATCATAGGTTTGTATTTTCATAAGTTTATTTTTAAAGTAAGGAATGACGAGACAAAAATATTTTTATAAAAAAAAGTGATATAATTTTTAATTTTTTTATGAAATATCTGGAAAATTTAGACTGTCATTCAAATGACAAGTACCTCATGAGAAGTCTAATTCACGCGAGATTGTCTTTATCTTTCCAAAAGTTCTCATTCAATGTTCAAATGAGGACTTGAAAATAATTCTAGAACCCCTCATTAGAAACCATCATTACACGACCTCCCCTATTATGAAGACCTTGTTTGAACGAGGGTTCCCCTGGTTCGAAAGAGGGAAACGTTTTTTTAAGAAACATGTTTTTTTTACCCTCTAACACCTGATGTGTATAAAGGGTTATGAATTGAAATTACTGAGGGATGCAGTCCTCTTTTTTATAAAATCCTAGTTAGGGTTGAGAGATATTTTTTTAAATTTTCATGTCTTCCGTGCTTTCAAAATGATATTTTGGTTTACGAATCATCAAAATTCTTTTATCCGAAGAAGATTTCATTATGAGAAATTGTATGGGTTGGATTGCATGTGCTCTACATTTTGGAAGATTGCATCAATTAGATATCGATGGATATTCAGGCATGGGGGTTGTTGATGCTAGATTCAACATGGGACAACTAATTACGATGACATACAAAAACACTATAGTAGAATACGAGGATTGAGACTTCTTAGAATGAAATTATTGTCTTGTAAGTAAGTCATATCAATTTGTCTATAATCCTATAAAAATTTATTATAAAATAGTGAAATTGTTGGGCTGGGTGCAATAGTGGTTTTTCCCATAAGGGTTTCCACTCTAAATCCTATTCTTTTGGTTTCATGCTCTTTACATTTCACATTTGTTCATTGCATCACCCGAGTGACAATTGGAGTGACTAATTTTATTTGGTAAATCTAAAATGGTTCAATTGAAACATAACATTATTTTTTAGATGCGCAATTAATTAAGAAATTAATTAAACTGACACATGGGGTTCCTTTTTTGAATTTGCATCCCCTATATGGAGTTTAGTTTTTATTCAAATTTGGAAGATGTTGGTGGTTTGGGACATTTTAGTGCTTTGGCCGATTAGACTTTAGTGGTTTGTGAAAGTGTTAAGGATTATGGATTAGTGAACGATTTTAGGGAACATGTTTGAGTTTAAGGATAAGTAGTTGATGCCTAATATCTTTGGTATGGAGGTAGAATATCCTAGTGTTAAGGTTTTCTTAGATGATGTGTTTGAGGTTTACGATCATTCATAATGACAGAGAGATTCATGTGTTAGGTATTGGTTGCTAATAGTATTACATTGGAGATTGTATATTGCCCTTTTATTATTGTTTACTTAAGGAATGGATCTTATTACTTATCATTTAACCTTAAGAATGACATTCGTTATATTAATGTTATATTTTGCCTTTGATTGGGATCATGTAGAATGTTTCTTACATGGGATTAACCTACATTTCATTGATTACATTTTTCAGATCATGTTGTGGGGTACAAAAGATGTGCATAAGTAGCATTGAGTGATTTGGAGTGAAGTGATGATGGAGATTCATATAATAAAGGTTTCTTTCACTAAAAAATTTTATTTTCCAAGTCTAGATTTCTAATGATTCTATTTATCATAAAAAAAATTCCAATTGTTTTGTTATCATATTCTTATAATGTTATTAATTTGTTCGATATGCCTACTTTTCAATAAATTAATTTCTACATTTATGAATGGAAAATAAGGGTGTCATAATTGGTATCATAACTAAAACCCAACCAAAATAAGTGTTTTAACATGTTAAGTGATGGTTAATTTCATCCCAAAGAGAACATTGGGGTCCTTAAGTGGACGGGTTATGATGGATTGGTGTCATGGTTGATTTGGTAGCTAGAGAATTACGTCCCACATCGCTTAGGTGAAGGAAATTAATATTTATTATATTTTAGATTTTCACTCTTCTAACAGTGAGGCCTTCTCTACTCAATTGGTAAGTCATGAGTTTCGTGTTACCATTTGTCAGGATTTGAAACCTTATTGGCACCAATTTATGGATCCATGTTGAAATAAAACCCTAGAACTCTGTGTGCACTGGTTAAAGTTGAGACAATATCGATGGTGATGGAATAGGGTATTACAAAGTTGTTCAAGAGCGTTCAGGTTTTAGTGTCCTTAGGATCCATATTGTGCATGTTAGATTTTATGCGTTGACACTCTTTGTGCCTGGAGCCCTTGAGGATTTAGGATTATTTGTCCTCTCTTGCGAGTAGTAAGTATAAGTTTATCATGGTTGATTTTCCATGACATGAATGATTTCCTGAATGTAGGACATGTATTAATGGTATAGTTGATTTTCCATGCCATGGATGATTTGTTATGGGTAGGATGGTTAATGTTAAAATGGTCTATTTTACAAATCATGGATAATCTTATGTTGGTTGAATGGTTAAGGTTTGAGTGATTGATTTTCCATATAATGGATGATTTGCTGAGCAAATGAGAGTAGGGTGGTCATGGTTTATTTTCCACGATATGGATGATTTAAGGAGGGAAGAAACAATTAGGATTGGCATGGTTAATTTTCCACAACATGGTTATTTTGGAGAGGGTAGGATAGTTATGATTGATTTGGTTTATTTATCAAGGTTACGGTTAGTATTATAATGGTTGATTTGTCACAAACTCTATGGTTTGCCAATGATATGACAATTATGATTAGCATGCTTAAGTTTCCATGACCTCAATGATTTTTTGAGGGTAGGATGATTAGGATTAAAATGTTTGATATCCCATAACATGGTTAATTTGTGGAGACTAGGATAGTTATGGTTGTCATGGTGATTTTCCAAAGGTAGAATTCTTAGGTTTGGCATGTTTAATTTTCCAGGTTGTGGTTAATTTGTTGAGGGTAATAAGGATCGTATCGGCATAGTAGTTTTACAGTTGTCTTGGGTGACTAATTCAAGTGGGTCGCTAAGATTAGTAATATAGGTAAAGGGAGAATTTATAGGACTTAATTCCTTTGCTGGGGAGAATAATGTAATACGATATGATTTAAAATAATTAGTTTAATGGGAAAAATAATTTATCTAAGACCTACTAATTTAATTGGTCATTAATATAATTGGTAAATAAAATAATAAATTTAGTGTTGGCTTTTACATCTTATATTTATGTGTTAGTCAATAAGTTGAATTAACATTTGTTATTTGTCAACTAACTTAATTATGTGTTAGATAATTTAATTAGGTGTTGGATTTATCAATATGGTAATAACTAGTTAAATACAATTTTAAAAAAAATCATTTGTTTTATATGAGTTCATTTGATTTAATTTTTCTTGTGGAAATTTTAGTAGATTGTGATTTTGGAGTGAACTTTTTGGATCATTTGGAAGCCCAAATAGTGTGAAAGTGATGGAGTCGTTCACCCATGGGTTGGGTGACCCATTGAGAAAAGTCTCAACATATTTGGAGATGTTTTTATGGCCATAAGGTTAAAATAAATCAGGATGAAGAAACGTTATGGGATTAACATCATATAAACTTAATTAGGTTAACATTATCTCTTAACCAAATCTTAAAACCCTAAACTCAAAATTAAGAGTTTAGCGAAAGAGGAAACTTGGGAGTCAAGATTGGAACGAAATTTGGATAGGGGGATTTGAGAATTGAAGGAAAGAGATTGGTGAATGAATATCAAGTATAATCATCTTTACCAAATTGTTTAACTCATCTCTTAACAGATTAAGGAAAAAAACTTCACTTCATTCATCCCCTTTGTTATGGTTAATTGTAATATAAATCATGTTTAGGAACCTTAAAATTATATTAAAAATTCTAATTATTATTTGTAAAAATTTTAGGAAATTTGTAAATGCATTCGAAGAATTATTGATTAGGCACATATTCTTCATATTTATCCCCTTAATTTTGGTATTTTTATGATCCCGTGCATTATAAATAGCTTGAATTTATCTCGTATTTATGATACTAACCTCATTTGGCAAGTATTCCGTGTCTTGTGTATTTCTCATGTGCTTTATAGTTATTTCATGCAAGTTAGTGCGAAGGAGAACCCAAAACAGTGAAAGAAAGAAAGAAATGTGAAGTTCAAAGGCATTTTCGTAATTTTTCAGCCTTATTCCGTAAGTGAGTCCAATTGGAAAGTTGAATATATTCCAATTACAAGAACACTGGAAAAAACGGCACCTCAATCCGAGCTACGATGAAGAAGTTACGAGGTTTTGAAGTTGCGAGATAATGAAGAGTCATTTTCAGAAATGAAGAGTCATTTTCAGAACTGAAGAGTCAAAACTCTTGAAATTTCTTGTTTAATTCATTTTTATTAGTTGTAAAACGTGGGGAGGCAAGGGAAGAGTCAAATTTAGGTATTATAAAAGGGAAAACCCTATTTGGAAGTGGGAGGAGTTGTTTTTATCAAGTTGTAGGAGCTAGTAGTTAATTTTTAGAGGATTCTTGTATCCAAGAACCCTAGTTTTGAAGTTTGGCTACTATTCAAGATTCAAGGTTCTATTCAAGATTCATCATTCATCCATTGCAAGTAATTTTAATTTATTGTCTTTATTTCTTTCCTAGTTAGTTTAATTAATTTTTGCTTTCTAGTTTTCCAATCCCAATTCAAGTCATGTTCTCAATTTTCTATATTTAATTATGGATTCCTTCACTTTCAGTTTTAAGTTTTCTTTTATTTTAATCATGTTAAGCTAAGTTTTTAAGGGTGGGGATGCATGAACCCAACCCGATGTGGTATGCATAGATATAAAATTTGTCCTCTAAATTAAATATGTGATTAGATCGTGTTGTATTGTTTCACAACCATTGTATAACTTTTGACCTCGTTTGCCCTAGGTAACCGGGGTGCTTAAGGATACAACGTGCGTGAACTATTGAAACACTGCTTTACTCAGTCTTTGATTATGTATGGTGTGGGCTTGAACCTCATATATATAATTCTTTGGAGTACTAAAGACTGGGTCTGATCAATTATCTAATTTATGACTAATTTTGTACTGGCATACACACTAGGGTTTGGGGAGTGTATTCTTAACCCATTTCTTCATTCATATTAATTCCTTCTTAGTTAGTTAATTTCACATGCATAGGTTAATTTAATTAAATGTAGTTAATTCATAGATAAAATCCATAAAAATCAATCATCTTTTTCTTTTCTTTTATTTTAACATCAACTTTAGGATTAAACTACCTTACCTTTGTCGTCACGTTCACACGTCCTAATTCCCTGTGGATTCGATACCCAGACTCACCACTATACTCCTTAAGAAGTGTAGTTACAAGTTTAGATTTTTTTTGTATTGAGGTTGGAAGCCGATAACAACGACTAGCGTATTACACGGACGCTCGGTTTACACCTTGATCAAAATGGCACCGTTGCCGGGGAATTAGATAGACTTTAGGTTACGTTGATTAATCCAGAATTTGATAAAAATGAAATCCAAAAAAAATCAGAAAAATTAAAAAAAATTCAAAAATAGGGGTGTCACGTTTTTTTATTGCCCAATTTGAAATGCCTTACTTTAACTCTTTTGGTGGCTTTAATTGTTATGCTAATAGTGAGGAGGGGGCGCTCAAGATTTATGAACATTGGATCAATATCACTAAAGATGAGTCTCATAAATGAAAGCCTAGTGCTAAGGCCATCCAAATTTATCAAAATGAATTGCTTGAAGAAAAAAGACTTGAAAAAGAATATTGGGAAAAAAATCGTTATTGGGAGCAAGAGTTAGATGCATTATTTGAACCCAATGAGGATTTTTCTTTCGATATTTTTGAAGTTGAAGAATGTTTTCAACCAAATGAGGAATCCGAGGTGATAGAACCAAGGAAGCCTACTTTGGAAGAAGTCTTGATTATTATCAAAAAGCAATCTGATGACCTTGCTACTACAGAGTTGAAAACTAGAGGAACATGCAAGGAGTTGAATGATTATTTGGACAACTTAGAGAAGGTCAAGACTTGCGCTTCACCTCATACTTTTGAGAACGAAATCCTTGAGAGTGATCCAAGTACTTTTGAATCTCAACCTCTTATAAATATTTCAAAATCTATTGAGGTTGACGATCATTTGTCTCGTTGTGTACCCACTATTATCGAACCATTAAATTCATCACAAGAACTGGATGAATGTATTGAGGATGTTGATCCAATTCTTATATGGGAATGTTTTTTTGAGATTCTTCATCTTACGGGCCATACACTTAGATGTGTCACTCCACTAGATCCGGTTGAAAATTTTTGGGGAGAAGATTTTGAGGACAAGGACTCTATGCTTGAATTGTTTTCCAAGACAGACTCTTTCTGTTTGTATGCCCCACTTCCCATACTACTTGAAAAATCTTTGGGATGTGATTCTATTTTTCTTGGATCCCAATGGTACTTGTCCCACTGTGTACTCAAATCCCTCGTTATCCCCCTAAAATTTTTAATTGGTGATGGTTCATTTTTTTCGGCTTACACATGCCTTTCGTTGTTCAAACGGAATTCTTGTTTTCGGGAGGCATGCATCCTAATGAGGGTACACTGATTACCCCTCAAAGTCAAATTGTATTTTGGGTGGACCCTCAAATTTTTCGACTTCTAGTGTATAACTTATTAGAAGTTCAAATCGTAGGTTGTACATAATTAGCTTTTTATTTTTCCTTTTTTTTATAGTTTAGAGTAATTAGTTAAAGTTTTTGTTATTCTTTTTTGCTATGCTTGGTTCTAACATGTTATGTAGATTCAATGGACTCACACTCATCGGGGATCGCTCCATTTGGGTAATATCTTTCTTTCCCCCTCTTTATGTTGTGTTCTTGATTTTCATTGAGGATAATGCAACATTTAAGTTAGGTGTGGGGGATATTCTTCCCGTTAATTGTTTAGATCCATTTATTCGATCACATGTTCTTTCCAAGTGTGTTTTTTTTAGAAAAAAAATTGAAAATTTGTGAAAAAAACCAAAAATATTTTTCTTCAAAATAAATAAAAATTGGAATTTAAAATTTTCAAAAATATCACCTTTATTCTATTTAAAGTCCCCAATTGTTAACAATCAATTGCACTAAGCCAAAAATTGACCGAAGATGGAAATTGAAAGAAAATTGACGATTTAACGAATAAGTGTGGAGATTGATCAAACCCGGTGAGATTTCGAGCCTTTCAATTTTTTATGAGTTTTTAAATCAATCCGAGTTTATGATTAACTCAAAGTTCTTTTCAGCGTTTTAATAAGTCGTTGATGATCTCAATCATTTGTTTTGATCGGTTATGGGAAATGTTTGAAATATTATCTCGAAATTTGTGCTAAATATATCTCTAAACTTTATTTATCTTGAGATGCATATGGTAATGTGATTAGCAAGTTGGACAATGAAGTATACCCTCGTTTGTTTAACCCAAAAATATTAGCTATAATAAAGTTGTGAAAAGTTATCCCTTTTGTGACAACCCCGCCTAATAAAATACCGGGCGATCACACCTATATCAAATTAAAACAGGAGTCTCATATGGATCATTCTTAGCATCACTGTCGAAAAACCATTTAATTACTAATAACCTATTAGGCCGGTGTCAAAATTTTACTTAACTACTCTTTTTAAACGACTATAATTAAAACATCCACACAATTTATGCGTAAAAGAAAATGAAGTGAAATAAAATGACCGAACACTCGGTCGAAAATATACAACCATATTGAATGATGCTAAAAGAATAAATAAATGCATTTGGATCATTGGCCCGAATAATATTAAAGTACCTCATATCTAGAGTACAAGAATGAAAGTGGCTGTCGAGAACCTGCATGCATCCACAGCTGCTGTAGCGGGCGTCTAACTCAAAAGAAGTGCCATCCAGGCGTCCATGTGTCTGGACCTCTCTCTCTCTCTCTATATATATATATATATATATATATATATATATATATATATATATATATATAACAAGAGAGGAAAAGTAGATAAACGGGTCAGAGCCCGAGTTTGAAAATATTTTGCAAGTGCATAAACGCTTTATTTTTAGAAAAATATTTTTATCTCATATTTAAATTGGTATCGCACTCCCATGAGATACCCCTCACCTCTCCTCTAGTAGTGCACACTTAACGCATCCTAACAAAATACCCTAGTCAAGCTATCCCCCCTAACTAGTGTAATCCACCCGAGTACTAAGGGCTAAAGTTCCCTCCATTCTCAACACTGAACTAAGTTCGTGCGTGGGGTGTCTCGCGAAGCAAAATCCAAACAAGGAACCCCCCTGATACACTACTACTTGGCAGGGTTAATGGTAGAGATCCATTAGGCCCGTAGTACAAAACTAATGTATAAATACATTCTTATATATATACATATCACATTCATTTTATATACGTTTCACCATATACATCCGGATAATATCTCCCGGACTGAGGTTTACTTTATATTCATCTTTAAAATACGCATCCGGATATAATCTCCCGGAATGAGGATCCATTTACTTTATCTCAAAAATTTCCATTTCCCTTCCTATATCCAGGAAATGTATATAAAAGTCAATTAATTATTATGAATTTCTTTAACAAAACATACAACTTTTTAAAAGCCAGGTTTATTACCATAAAAATGCTTTTTCGTTTTATAACATCCCATTTCCCTTCTCATATCCTGGAAATGTATTTAAAACCCATTTTTATTATCATAAAAATGCTTTTCATACCACATGCTTCCATTTCCCTTCTTCCATCCAGGAAATGTAATTAAAGCCAATTTATTATCATAAATTGCTTTAATACCAATAATGTCTCACATCATTGAAAACAGTTATATATATATATATCATATAACGCATTCTAAGACCGCCCGCCTGGGTGCACCCCTAAATGACCATCATCTTCTAGTGCCTATCAATTACGACACCTGGGCACCTATACGCAAGACGTCGGGAAGCGGCCATATGCCTGCGGGCTAATCTTAACCACACCCCGGAGTTACCTAACCATCGCAGAAAATATAACATAAATGCTCATATGGACTAGGACTATATCCACCCTGCAATCACTAGCCAGGGTGCTTTACCTCACGCGCGAACTTCCCTTATGATGTCATTTAGAGAGGGTGTTAACCATAAATAATTAATTATGAAAATTATTAATAGGAGGTTTTTTTTTGTCATTTAGAGAGGCTGCAATCACTAGGAGGGTTTTTTTTGTCCCTCCCAATTAACGGTTCAGATTACACTTTGAGGGATTTGGTCTTTATCAACTGATGGTTGAGATTAAATCTGATGTGTTTTGGTCTTAACCATCTAACGGTTGAGATTACATCTTGCTCCAATCTCTTTTGTAGTACTGTTATAGTGGATACATTAAATGTGCCATGATCGAAATGGGTTAAAATGGTATCACTTGGCTCAAATACGAGGATATCAATGAAAAATATTATAATTTAATGCGAGAGGTGTCAGGCTGAACCACTCCCATGTCTCGAGACTGATAAAGACTATCACAGTCAGTTTTGATACCCACCCACTTTACTCTCTCAAACGATTTCTCTCTCTCAAAAACAAAAACCAAATATCGGTCACTCCTTCTTCCTCCATCTAAGCCCTTAGATCGTCTCACCCATTTAATATTCCTCTCTGTCACTCGCTTGCCACCTAAACCGTTAGATCATCTCTTCACCATCATCGCCTTTAAATCTGGCTTCAAAATCCACACACGAGCCTTCGTCTTTTTCATATTAGTTTTTGCATGCTACTTTCACTTAAGAGTGGCGATTGGAAAATAGAACCCCAAACACCCCTGTTTTGGTTCAATGGTAGAAGTGGGGTAGTCTTTCTTTTTCCTCTGTTTGTGTGTTTCATCAACCACATCATTGTCCCTTTTTAATGCTTTGGGTGAGTTCCAGCCACTTTTTCCTTTTGTAATTTGTTTTCTTACCTTTTTATTTTTTTAGCTCCGGTGAGACACTCCACATTTGGACAAAGGCCATGGGGTGTTTGGTTTGATGTTTTAGTTTGTAGGTCATTTTTTTAGCTCTGTTGAGACACTCCACATTCTGTCCCAACCACCAACACAACCACATTCTGTCCCAATTAACGGTTGAGATCAAAACTTGGCGGGTTTGGTGTTAATCAACTGATGGTTAAACATGAGATAGGGAAGTTTTGATTCTACATCCCAAATAAGCCAAAGAAGGTTTTAACAGCCGTGCTCTCTCCCTCTCTTCCTCTCTCTCCCTCTCTCCCTCTCTGTGTGCATGAGATTGATGTTTGCTCAAACTCAAACGATTTTGCTATTTTCAATCAGCCAAGTATATTAGGTTTTATATTGATTCGTGACATTTATTCTCTCGAGGGTCTAGATATGATCTCACACTCACAGGTTCAATTTTTATTTACAGTGTTTTTGTTTGGTGAAGAACCACAACCCTTCAGTCTATACTTTTTCTATTTTCTTATCAACAGGGCCCTTTTTTGGTTTAGTAAAACATATATTATTGTTATTAATGGCCTATTTTGGTTTGGTAAAACATATATTATTGTTATTGATGGCCTATTTTGGTTTGGTAAAACATATATTAGTGTTGTTTATAAAGATCAGGTCGATGGAAACACACCATCCAATTTGAAACGGAGCACCCATTTTGAAACTCTCTCTCTCATTGTTATGATGTTTTATATGTAGAGTTTTCTGATTCAGGTTTTGTATTTATAGATCACGAGGTGTTGGGGCTACAAGTATAGGAGAGAGAGGAAACATCGGGGGACCTGCTACCTCATGCAACGAAGAAAAAAAAGGAGGGTGGGGGGACATGGATTATTTTGCAACGAAGAAAAAGGTACATAGCAAAAAAGTTTTTTTTTTTTATTTTTATTTTGCAATGAGGAGACAAGGTTTGTTTTTTATTTTGTTTGTTCATTTATCCTGATAATGGTTATGTTAGTTTTTTACAGTCTGATAACACAACGCTCAAGGGAAAATCACAGCTCACTTCTCACGAGTCTCGAGATAACTATGACGGGACGATTAACTCTAAATAGTCCTCACCGTACGCTCCATCAGACTTAACTAAACTACCCTCTTTGTGTTAACTTTCAACAAACACATTTTTGTACCTATTACACTCAAGTGCATTTCACTTTTTGTATTATACCTGTTACACTCAAGAGCATTATGATGATTTAGGACGTGTGAATAAAAATCATTTCACTTTTTTTCTCTGTACCTGTTACACTCAAGTCTCAAGTTCAAATATCTGTTGGTTTTACAACGTGAGGTGGGCTTCATGCTAAATGGTTAGTTTAGCTCTTTGTTCTTAGAGAATTTTGGTGTTGACTTTTGATGTTATTTATTTTCTAAATGCTTCACAAATTTTCACGGGTTTTATAATTTTTAAAACGTCCTGATAATTTATTGGTTCATCCTAATATTTTCACGGGTTTACTATTTAAACATGTTTATGCATTTGAAAAATAAACTTAAAATTATATAAACTGATTTTTTATATACAAATTGTATATATATATATAAATATTAACATTTTTTTAAGGGAAAAAAATTCACCTAAAACAAAATATTTCTATATAAATAAAAAATATATAAAATGATTTTTTCTATATTTTTTTTATATGGAAAGAACTGTTTATATAAACTGATTTTTTAAAAATATGTAAACTATTTATAAAAACTATTTATACATTTAAAAAATATATGAACTGATTTTCAATAAAAACAAATATTTTTCGACACAAAAAAATAAATTCGAACATAAAATATATATTTCTAGCTAAAAAATATGAAAATAAAACTGATTTTAGTTTAATAAAATTGTTTTTAGAAAAAATATGTTATTTGCTTAATAGAATTAAAACTGTTTTTGTTTAAAATATATATATTTCCTAAAAAAAATATATTTCTTTTAAACTGTTTTTGGGCAGACCCGTAGAGATGAAAATGTTTAGGATGCAAAGAATTGAATTTGTGGAACAAATTATCGATATAGTTTGTTCAATTTATCAGTATATTTTGTTTGTCCTCCGTAGTCTCCGTGGAACAAATTATTTGAACGAGGTAAACAAAAAAACAAATAGAGTTTGTTTAATTTATCAATACACTTTCTTGGTCCACCGTAGTCTATGTGGAAGACATTATTTGAAGGAGCCAAACAAAAAAACATATAGGGAAAGTAAAATGTGAGTTGAACTTTCTCAGGTTATCCTCTGTTTTGATGGATTTTCTTCACTAATCCTTTGTATGGTCTTGCTATTTATATGTAATTAAGGATTTGGGTTTATTTTTTTAAATTAGTTTAATTTACTTTTGTTATTTCAGTTTACCCATAAAGTCAATATTTTTAGTTTTATTTTAAATTACAAGAAAAGTTACTATAATTGGGTTTTATGTATGGAGATTTTTACGTTTTAATACAATTCTCTTTACACGACACCTAGGAGATTTAAATTTTTTAACATTGCCAGTTGAATGTCCGTCCGTATTATGTGATCTCATGTGTCTTAGTTTGGGAATTTTTTCCTACTTGGTTACATGTTTTAGTACTTGATAAGATTGGCCTTTTTATTTAATTTTTTGAATCATATCTTGGTATATGTAATATAGTACTCCCCTAACATGTTATGGTCTTATCAAATTATTTAGATTTTATGGCTTTTCCAGAATTGATTTTAAAATAAAATTTATTTACCTTTGAGTTTAAAAATATTATTCGCCCTCCTCCTTTAGTATAATTGGTGAAAAGGTATTTTAATAATTATATCATATCGAATAATGTTTTGGCAGTGATCTTGCATCTTAACCATTTCCCTTTTTATCTAGCTACTCCATTTTTTGAAGAGTAATTATTTAATTCTGTGAATATACCGACCACTTTTTAAAAAAATTAACTTTTGGATCTACTTTTTTATATCTATGCTATTTAATGTTCGTAAATACTTTTAACTTGATAACTAGGTTTTAAATGTACAAAACTAACTATACATGTGAATTAGAAATGATGTTTTTGTTAATGTGTTATCTCATAACATGAAATGAATGATGGAGTTATACCACACAACAAATCAGTAAAACAGTACACGCATGGTAGGAATTGTACAAAACACTTCTCAAGCAGTGGTTAGGGTCTGAACGGTCAAATATATATATAACAGCGTGGGGATCAATAAAATTTGAACACCACTACCCATACACAGTTTCATACCCGTTAATAAGACAAGGCTGTAAGGGGTTGTACTCTATGCCCTGACGGGACCCACAATTACAAGGTATAGCATTCTAAAGCTCCGGGTATGAAAATCGAGTATGAAAATCGTGTCCTTGTATGTTTATCCATAAAATTTATTCAGACAAAACAAGCCACGATAAACGTAGCCAACTATATACTAAATGATGGACAAGACAAAACAAAAAAGATATGTGGCTCAAGGCAATCACCATGTCTGCAAAAGATTTGAAAGCCTATCTCATCCTATTCCTTGAAAATCATTTCAATACAGTGACTATTCATGACCTTACCATCGAGTTAGAGTGTGTCAACTTTAGTCAATCACCATGTCTGAACACCTCTTGCTTTGACTGGAATAACGGCAATCAGCTTACCATAGAATTAGAGTGTGACAAGTAGGATAGTTTTGTCGGAACAAAGGCCCTCTAACCTTTCTTTATGTCAATTACGATTTATGGGATAACATCCTCTGCATGGGTTATATCTAAAAAAGCATGACCATTTTTCTTACTGACTTACACAAAAATAATTTAATTTTAATGTTATGTTTACCAAAATAATTTCATGCTTTGTGTAATTGTATTGTTTTGGGGCTTTTAAATTTTAATAATATCATGCTTTTATTTTCATCCACGATTTCTTTTATTGTGCCATTGGGACAAGTAAACTTAATGTGTCTTATAGTGTCGTGTTAATTCGTTATTACCGATTACGGTAATGAATTATTTTGAATCATACATAGGTTGACATATTAGCTCATTTAGACTAATGGATAACCTATAAAAAATAGTAAGAGCTCCAATAATTTTTTTTATTTTACCAAAATAATGGGTCCTAATGGTTATTGATGATTCTGGCGGGTAAACGCAATCCCAATCCATTAACTATTGTATTTTATCTATTTGACGTTGCTATAATCCCAATCCGAAAGGGTTTTTCAACCGTGCTTGGATGTAATCACTACGAGAAAGTAATTGGATCGTTTGTATAATCGTGCCATCGGCATGGGTACATCCTAATATATATATATATATATATGGCCATAATTGCCAATCTCATCTAGCGATGACCAATAACCCCAAAGATTCTCTCAAAGAATCATAATCATGCATTCATATACGCATGATACTAAACTCAAAGTATTTCCTCGCTTTGATAACTAATAAAGACCTTATTCTCATTTAAGGAATTATTGGATATCTCCAATTCATCCTAATAATCCCGTCGGATTCACTCATCCATAATCAACATAATTATGTTATCTCTTTAGATCATAATCCTTTTTAATACTCAAATTTAGAAAGCCCGCTTTAAACTCAAAGAGAATAAGGAGTAAAAATCTCCAAAATTTTGGGTTGAAAACCGAGTACCGATCGACCGGTCCTGAACCCCCGGTCGACCACGAGTTGCAAATAAGCCTACAAAACCAACCAGTAAGCTCTTTTTCCTTGACGCGATCGACCGGCCACATCAGTTCCCCAAAACTAAATTCCTCAAATCTTACGTCCAACAACCTAAATTCATTATCGGGGTTTCTAAACTACACCAAAAAGCATCCCAAACATCTACACATTTAATTCTAGCCTTTATTTTTCCAATTTCCGATTTGATTTCCGAGTTGATGATTTCACCCCGGAACTGCTATCTTTTAAAAATCATATCAAATCGTAAAAAAATTAGAAAAATACGGGGTTGGTACCCACGCGACCGTATCGGAAAGATTTGGAACTTTTGTGTTTTTGCCGAGAGCTAAATCAATTTCTTCCTGGCCTAAATGACCCCACAAGCTATGGGTTTACTATTCATCGTCTTCCCCAAAATCCCAAACTCCATTTTTCTCAATTTTTGTTGTTTCTAATCTCATCCAACAACTTAATAAACATCTAATCTATGTTTTAAAACTAACACATAAATTAATTTGGGGTATTAAACCATTTCCTTTAGTTTTAAACCCTAAAACCCTAAAATCTCAACTTATCATTTAAACCCATTTCAATCCATTTCTTCACTCCATTTACATGGATTTAACACTAAAAATCATTAAGAGTTTACATTACATCAATATGTAAACTCATATCTAAGTTTTTCCAATTTTATTTTAGGGTTCTACCAACTATGATATGAAATAAATGCATAATTGAAATAAAACAAGTAAACACTTGCCTGGAGGATGAAATCCGACGACCTCGAGTCGAATCCGGCGGAGTTTGGACGAAATCCCCCATTTTCTCCTCTTTTCTTTCTTCCTCTATCTTTTCTCTCTTTTCTTTATATTCTTGTGACACCCAGACTAATTAAATACCGGGTAGCTACTCCTTTATAAAATTAATTCAAAATGCCAAGTTGGCTCAGTTAATAGAATCACTGTCGAAAACATTTTATTATTACTAACCACCTAGTATTTAAAAAAAACAAGTTGCCAAATTTTAATTTAAGTCTGATTAACATGCAAGAAGTAAAATGAAGAAATAGATAACACCATTCACCATGCTGAAGTAAAATGAATAACCATCACAATAGTGTAAATAAAGTCTGGAGGAAACCCCTCACTATAATCCCATAACTGAAATAAATAAATTGAAACAATACATGCTAAAGTCTGAAAACTGAAATGTAAAAGATGTCTCTAAAGAAATGGGCAACATGCCCTACAACTGATAGATAGTGACTCTGAAATCCAAAGAAATAGAAGCGTCTACATGCAAATCCCTGTAGCTTCCACAAGCAGCTACAGCTCGTCACCTGAATGAGTACCTATGCTTGGTGTCCTTGTGGCTGGGCACCTAAAATGGTTTTACAAAGAAAAAGATTTGAAAAGCAAACGGGTCAGAGCCCGAATGTGGAGTTATATTTTAAAAACCTGCAAGTTCTTTAAAAACATTTAAAACATTAAATGCAAAGTACATGTTAGGACGTGCACTCACATTATATTCTCACCCCTCGTCTAACTGTTCACTCCTAATGCAAGTACCCATCTATATCTATCCATACTTTTAGCTAAGTGACTACATAACTAGCTAGACTGCCAAAGGTTCTACCCATATTACTCAGTTCCATTTAACATAACAACGCTCGTAATTAAATAGGGGTTTAATGTGAACTCAGTTACTAAATATACCATTGATATAACTATCAGTTAACTCATTATATAACTCGAAATAATACCGTAATATTTTTACAACATTAACATGAGGATTCCCATTAATTTAATGTATATTATTCACATCATAAATATACGATACAAGCACCCCGCAATCTAAGCTATGGTGCACACATACTCTGCTATCAATCCCGGTACATCACGTACATAAGGATTACATATTCCGAATCTCTCAGGAATAGTTTATCGATAACAACATCACAAATAATGGAGGCGAACACAGTCACCATCACATGGGTCACGCACATACCTACGCTCCCATGGTCAGCGGACTTATTAATATCACAATAAGTCTTTCTATGACCTATGTTCATCGAGGTACCCGTCTATATCCCCCCCGTAGGCACACAAGGATTAGAGGGTCCTAAGCGAACGCAACCTCCCGTGATAGCAAGTATGGTAGGTATGTCATACACACAATCCATATACTAATACTAAGTAAACACACATCTTAGTAATACCATATTTTAATCGTAGTACATATCGCATTCTTGTACTAACTATAATTATCACAATTCGTACTATTCCGGTTTGTAATTATACGCGCCATAATTCATCCTCACATCGTAGTAGACACTCACGTCTCAACCCAAATGGTTCATTGAATATAACTCTAGTGTATAATACTCCTCTCAATAACCCAAAAGTCCCAAATCTATCCACACATCAATAAAGGAAGGTCTTCTATATCCTCGAACAAGTTTACGGGACTCTAAAAATCAAAACAGTCCAAAAAGGATCAAACTGTCAACTCGTTAGAAGTCTCGTTCGAACGAGACTTCGAAGGAGTTTGGACTGTCAGGTCATTAGAAGTCTCGTTCGAACGAGGCTGTTCGAACGAGATCCCAGTTCGTTCGAACGAACTGACCCTTCTAACGATATCTCGTTCGAACGAGATATCGAACGAAAATCCCTACTCGTTAATAACGACTGGTCAACTCATTAGAAGCTCGTTCGAACGAGTTCGTTCGAATGACCTGGGGGCTGCTTCTAACGAGCTACCAGTTTCGGCCCAGATTTTTCCCTAATTCGTTTTTCACCATTTTTACTCCTCAAACCTCTTCTAAAGTTCGTTCCTACAATATATTGAGTTCTCTAATCATCCTCAAACATGCCAAGGTGCTATACTAACATCATTAAAGGGGTTTAATACCTTCTAAACATCCTTAAATCACAAGGTTTCTACATAAATTCCCAATTTTCTTCAAGAACATAAACCCTAGATTCTTCTCATCAAAATTTCCCAGATTTTAATTCGTTTATACATCACATAGATATGAAATCTCTGAATTAAATCTTCAAACAATGTTTCTACATGCAAACCTATCCTAAAATTTAAACAACAATCTTCCAATTTCATAGGTTTTCTTTTAACTCTTATATAAGATTGATTAACAATGTTTCTAACATGGAAAAAGCATTCACTGCATAAGGAATGTAATTTAAATCACTTGCCTTGGTTTGATTCCGGACTTGATGTTGATTTGATGAAGAATTTCTTCTCTCCAAGCTTCCTCTCTAATGGTGGCTTAAGGTGGCTAGGGTTTGATTTGGGGAAACTTAGAAAACCTAAATGACAACCTACGTAGCCTTCTAGGTTAATATGGGTTGGTTAATGGGCTTAATGGGTTTAATCCACATCAGATTTACATCTCTAATTTTCGTCACTTTTAATTCCTAAAAATTTAAAATTACCAAAATACCCTTTAAGTTACCGGTATGGCCTAAAAATACCCCGGGACCCAAACTATACCCCCGGCTAGTGTTTTCTGACTATCTCGACCCTTCCGGACGCGTTGGCGCACTCAAAATGACCATACGGATTATAGATTTAAAATTCACTTTTTTTATCATCAAAATATAATACCGTGACGCGGCGGTCCCACGCGTCTCAACAAAATTTCTAAAATGCCGTATATAAATCTCACGACAAATTTTCATAGTACCAAATACATATATAATCATATATGCACATAATCAAATACCAATTCGCATCTCATTAGTATTTATAACCCGGATTAATTTCCAATTAATACGTATTTAATTAATTAATCCCCAAAATAAATATAGCCAAAAGTACGGGGTATTACATACTTCCCTCCTAATAACTGAATTTCGTCCCGAAATTCGAAACTAGAAAGTACCTGCTAAAAATAGCTCTGGATAACGTTCGCGCATCTCATCCTCGCGCTCCCATGTGGACTCCTCGACATTGTGATGTCGCCACTGAACACGCACTAACGGGACTATCTTTGACCGCAGTTTCCTCTCGCTTCGGTCCAAAATAGCAATTGGCCCCTCCTCGTAGGAGCTATCCGGCTGGAGATCGATGTCCTCCATAGCAATGTGAGAATGAGCCAAATCACCTCTAAGGTATTTCCTCAGCGAGGAAATATGGAACGCGTCGTGAATCCGATGCAAGTGCTCCGGTAGTCCAAGTCTATACGCAACCGGTCCGATCCGCTCAATAATAGGAAACAGCCCCACATACCTCGGTGCAAACTTCCCCTTCTTCTCGAATCGCATAATCCCCTTCATTGGAGATACCCTGAGCAAAACCTGGTCCCCCACTTGGAACTCCCTGAAAAACCTCTTCGCATCAGCATAACTCTTCTGCCTGTCTTGAGCTACCCGAATGCGACTCTGAATCAACTCAATCCTTGCCGAAGTATCCTGAATCACTTCCGGCCCAAGCAGTTTGTCGTCCCCCACCTCCAACCAACATGCTGGGGAACGACAAGGCCTACCGTACAACGCCTCGAACGGAGCCATGCCAATCGTGAACTGATAGGAGTTGTTGTAAGCAAACTCCACCAGTGGAAGGTACTGCTCCCATCCACCCCCGAAGTCAATAATGCACATGCGTAGCATGTCCTCTAACATCTGATTGGTGCGCTTTGTCTGCCCATCGGTCTGCGGATGATAAGCCGTACTCAACCGCAATTCCGTGCCCATGGCCTCCTGGAAACTCTCCCAAAACCTCGAAACAAATATCTTGTCTCTGTCAGACACGATATTTAGGGGTACACCGTGAAGTCTCACAATCTCTGAAATGAAGAGCTGGGCATACTGTCCCGTAGTGTAGTCAGTCCTTACGGGTAAGAAGTGAGCGACCTTGGACAACCTGTCCACAATTACCCATACGGAGTCGTGACCCCTCTGCGATGCAGGCAATCCCGTGACAAAATCCATGGATATGCTCTCCCACATCCACACCGGAACCTCCAACGGCTGTAGCAATCCTGCCGGTCTCTGATGATCCACTTTTACGAGCTGATAAGTGGCGCATTTCGAGACAAACTCAGCGATATCTCTCTTCATACCGCTCCACCAATATTGTCGTCTCATGTCTTGGTACATTTTGTCCCCTCCGGGATGTACCGCAAACCGTGAGCAGTGCGACTCTGCCATAACATCGTGTCGTAATTCTTCCCCTTCCGGAACTACCAATCTCCCATTGAAGCGCAATCCCCCGTCTGAGCTAACGGTATAGGACTCGGCTCCCTCTGCTAGTAATCGAACTATCTGCTCCTGACAGAACGAGTCATTAGCCTGTGCCCGTACTACCTTCGTGATAATCTGCGGTGTAACGGTCATTACAGACATGAAAGATCGGGCCACTGCATCCTGGTGTCCCAATTCCTTCCACTTAGCTTTCCACACCTCTGCCACCTCATCTGCTGGCCTGCGGCTCAACGCGTCTGCTACCACGTTAGCCTTACCTGGGTGGTACTAGATGTCGAACTGGTAGTCCTTCACAAATTCAAGCCACCTACGCTGCAGCATATTCAACTCCTTCTGCGTGAACAGATACTGTAGTGACTTGTGGTCCGTGAACAGCTGAAACTTCTCCCCCAAAAGATAGTGCCTCTAAATCCGTAAGGCAAATACCACTGCCGCCAACTCTAAATCATGTGTGGGGTAATTCTTCTCATGAGGCTTAAGCTTACGGGAAGCATAAGCTATGGCCTGTCTCTCCTGCTGTAATACACCTCCAAGCCCTTGCAAAGACGCGTCGGTGTAAACCAAATACTCAACTCCCGGTCTCGGCAATGCTAACACAGGTGCTGAGGTCAACTTGTCCTTCAATTCATCGAATGCCAACTGACAGGAATCACTCCAAATGAACGGCACACCCTTACGAGTAAGATGTGTCAAAGGACCTGCTATCTCTGAGAAACCCCGAATAAACCTCCTGTAGTATCCTGCTAGACCCAAGAAACTACGAATCTCTGTTGGTGTCGTGGGCTGTCCCCACTCCCTCACCGCTGATACCTTCCCTGGATCAACTGATATTCCCTGGTCGGAAATAATGTGACCCAAGAACTAGACTTCCTTCAACCAAAACCCGCACTTCTCGTATTTTGCATACAACTCGTTCTGACGAAGTGTCTGCAAAACCTGCCTCAAATGCTTGGCGTGCTCCTCCTCTGTCTGAGAGTAAACCAGAATGTCATCAATGAAGACAATGACAAGCTGATCTAGGAAATCTCTGAACACCCTGTTCATCAAGTCCATAAACACTGCTGGAGCGTTGGTCAAGCCGAAAGGCATAACCCGAAATTCATAAGAACCATATCTCGACAAGAACGCGGTCTTCGAAACATCCTCCTCCCTGATACGCAACTGATGGTATCCCGACCTCAAGTCAATCTTCGAGAAGAAAGAAGCTCCTCTCAACTGGTCGAACAAGTCATCGATTCGAGGCAACGGATACTTATTCCGTATCGTGACCTTATTCAACTCTCGGTAGTCCACACACAACCTCAGTGAACAGTCCCTCTTCTTTACAAACAAAACCGGAGCGCCCCAAGGTGAGGTACTCCTGCGAATAAAGCCTTGTCCCAACAGCTGCTCTATCTGATCACGTAGCTCTCTCATCTCAGCTGGAGCCATACGGTACGGTGTGCATGCTATAGGTCTCGTACCTGGTAGCAAATCTATAACGAAGTCTATCTCCCGACTGGGCGGTAAGCCTGGTATCTCCTGAAACACATCTGAATACTCCCTGACAACCGGGATCGAATCTAAAGGAATCACAACCTCCTTAGAGGTATCCTCCTCAATGTAATACAGATGAGCGGTCGATCCTCCCTCTGGGCGAGGCATCGCCACTATAAACATCTCTTGCCCCGGAATGGCAAAAACAATGCTCCCGCTGAAGCAATCAATCATGGCCCTATATTCTACGAGCCAATCCATACCGATAATCACATCGTGAACATGCATGCCTAACACTAACATGTCTGCAGGCAATACCAAACCACCGATCTCTACCCCCACTCCCCGGCATATAAAGAAAATAAGTGACCCACTCCCTAATGGTGAGTCGACACACGTCACTGTGCTCTCTGCCGTAGCTAATAATCCTAAAGATTTCGCGAAGTGTGTAGTTATAAAACAGTGTGTAGCACCCGTATCAAATAACACCCGACCCATAGTGCCATGGATAGGAAACGTACCCTCGATCGCGGGCGGTGCCTGTGGAACTGCAGCCTGGTGAACGTTGTAGACACGTCCATACTGTAGCTGCCCCTGCTGAGCTGGGACTGGTGGAATGGGTGGCAATGCTGCCATCTGTGGTGGTGCGGGAAGAGCGGCGGGAAATATAGGTCTCTGTGGCTCCTGGCGAGCACCCTGCTGCTGCTGCTGTGGGGCCCTGCCCCTATCAGGACAATCCTGCTTCTTATGGCCAGTCTTGCCACAAGTAAAGCACTTTCCTGGGAAGTTCCCTCCCCTCTGCCCCTGCTGTCCCCGGCCCTGGTGGCCGTTACCATTCCTCCCTTGGCCCTGCTGGCCCTGATGAAACTGTTGCCCATTCTGCCCCTGCTGGCCCTGATGGCCGTTTGGACCCTGATGGCCCTGACGGAAACCTCCCTGTCCCTGCCTGTAGTTCCCTGACCGGAACCTCTTATTATCCCCCTGCTGGGTACCCTGCTCATTCTGTCTCTGCCCCTGACCCGATTGTGCCCCGCTGGCACTATGTACTCCAGTCCTGCCCTGATGGCTAGACTCCCCCGACCACTTGCCCTCGGCCATATGAAAACGGTGGTCTTGGTAGTGCAATAATGCAGCGTTAACCACATCAGAATACGTGGACAACGATAGGTTCCCTAGCAGATGTTGACGGATCCTCCAATTTAACCCATCGGTGAACTTCTCTATTTTCTTCTTCTCTGTTGGAATCTCGTCTGGAACGATATTCAACAGGTTAGTGAACTCGGCCTCATATTCGGCCACTGTCTTGCTCTCCTGCTTCAAACTCATCAGCTTCCTCCTCATCTCTGTATGAACTGCGGACGGAAAGTACTTGCGGTCGAACCGCACCCAGAACTCCTGAATCGTGAGGGTATCCCTCTCCTCCGCGGTGGTGATAGACTCCCACCACTGTAGCGTAGATCCTACTATCTTGAAAGTAGCTAGTACCTGTTTCTAAACATCAGTGCACTCATGCATCCTCAAATGCCTCTGTATGTCCTTCCTCCATTGGCTCGAGACTACCACGTCTGAGCTACCTGCAAACTCTGGCGGATGCGCTTTCTGAAAAGCGTCACGTACACGCTCCCAAGCAGACGGGAATGCATTAACCTGTACTGGCGCGGCAACCGGCGCCTGAGGTGGTGCCTGCTGAATCACGGCAATCGCGGCATTTACCGCTTGGGCTACTATAGCAGCAACCTCAGCGGCGTTCATCATACCCTGAATTGGAGCGGGCTGTGGTTCGGGCGTAGCATCCCTGGGAACTCGTCGTGCACGTCGTGGAGGCATCTGAAATAAGAACAAAGTTTATAAGTTCACGGTTTATAAAATTAATATAGCTGAAGAACGAAGCATACACAAAAAGAGTACAACAGTCCTAAAATATAGGGCTCTATATCAAAGAAAACGTAGCGGAAACATAATAGCCGTACAGATCCTAAAGGACACTAGAACCTGATGCTCTGATACCACCTGTGACACCCCGACTAATTAAATACCGGGTAGATACTCCTTTATAAAATTAATTCAAAATGCTAAGTTGGCTCAGTTAATAGCATCACTGTCGAAAACATTTTATTATTACTAACCACCTAGTATTTAAAAAAAACAAGTTGCCAAATTTTAATTTAAGTCTGATTAACATGCAAGAAGTAAAATGAAGAAATAGATAACACCATTCACCATGCTGAAGTAAAATGAATAACCATCACAATAGTGTAAATAAAGTCTGGAGGAAACCCCTCACTATAATCCCATAACTGAAATAAATAAACTGAAACAATACATGCTAAAGTCTGAAAACTGAAATGTAAAAGATGTCTCTAAAGAAATGGGCAACATTCCCTACAACTGATAGATAGTGACTCTGGAATCCAAAGAGATAGAAGCGTCTACATGCAAATCCCTGTAGCTTCCACAAGCAGCTATAGCTCGTCACCTGAATGAGTACCTGTGCTTGGTGTCCTTGTGGCTGGGCACCTAAAATGGTTTTACAAAGAAAAAGATTTGAAAAGCAAACGGGTCAGAGCCCGAATGTGGAGTTATATTTTAAAAACCTGCAAGTGCTTTAAAAACATTTAAAACATTAAATGCAAAGTACATGTTAGGACGTGCACTCACATTATATTCTCACCCCTCGTCTAACTGTGCACTCCTAACGCAAGTACCCATCT
The DNA here is from genome assembly GCA_949130495.1 of Sambucus nigra. Classification (NCBI taxonomy): domain Eukaryota; kingdom Viridiplantae; phylum Streptophyta; class Magnoliopsida; order Dipsacales; family Adoxaceae; genus Sambucus; species Sambucus nigra. The sequence goes on from OX422210.1 coordinate 248,231,342, forward strand.
ATATCTATCCATACAACTAGCTAAGTGACTACATAACTAGCTAGACTGCCAAAGGTTCTACCCATATTACTCAGTTCCATTTAACATAACAACGCTCGTAATTAAATAGGGGTTTAACGTGAACTCAGTTACTAAATATACCATTGATATAACTATCAATTAACTCATTATATAACTCGAAATAATACCGTAATATTTTTACAACATTAACATGAGGATTCCCATTAATTTAATGTATATTATTCACATCATAAATATACGATACAAGCACCCCGCAATCTAAGCTATGGTGCACACATACTCTGCTATAAATCCCGGTACATCACGTACATAAGGATTACATATTCCGAATCTCTCAGGAATAGTTTACCGATAACAACATCACAAATAATGGAGGCGAACACAGTCACCATCACATGGGTCACGCACATACCTACGCTCCCATGGTCAGCGGACTTATTAATATCACAATAAGTCTTTCTATGACCTATGTTCATCGAGGTACCCGTCTATATCCCCCCGTAGGCACACAAGGATTAGAGGGTCCTAAGCGAACGCAACCTCCCGTGATAGCAAGTATGGTAGGTATGCCATACACACAATCCAAAACTAATACTAAGTAAACACACATCTTAGTAATACCATATTTTAATCGTAGTACATATCGCATTCTTGTACTAACTATAATTATCACAATTCGTACTATTATGGTTTGTAATTATACGTGCCATAATTCATCCTCACATCGTAGTAGACACTCACGTCTCAACCCAAGTGGTTCATTGAATATAACTCTAGTGTATAATACTCCTCTCAATAACCAAAAAGTCCCAAATCTATCCTCACATCAATAAAGGAAGGTCATCTATATCCTCGAACAAGTTTACGGGACTCTAAAAATCAAAACAATCCAAAAAGGATCAAACTGTCAACTCGTTAGAAGTCTCGTTCGAACGAGACTTCGAACGAGTTTGGACTGTCAGGTCGTTAGAAGTCTCGTAAGAACGAGGTTGTTCGAACGAGATCCTAGTTCGTTCGAACGAACTGACCCTTCTAACGATATCTCGTTCGAACGAGATATCGAACGAAAATCCCTACTCGTTAATAACGACTGGTCAACTCATTAGAAGCTCGTTCGAACGAGTTCGTTCGAACGACCTGGGGGCTGCTTCTAACGAGCTACCAGTTTCGGCCCAGATTTTTCCCCAATTCGTTTTTCACCATTTTTACTCCTCAAACCTCTTCTAAAATTCGTTCCTACAATATATTGAGTTCTCTAATCATCCTCAAACATGCCAAGGTGCTATACTAACATCATTAAAGGGGTTTAATACCTTCTAAACATCCTTAAATCACAAGGTTTCTACATAAATTCCCAATTTTCTTCAAGAACATAAACCCTAGATTCTTCTCATCAAAATTTCCCAGATTTTAATCCGTTTATACATCACATAGATATGAAATCTCTGAATTAAATCTTCAAACAATGTTTCTACATGCAAACCTATCCCAAAATTTAAACAACAATCTTCCAATTTCATGGGTTTTCTTTTAACTCTTATATAAGATTGATTAACAATGTTTCTAACATGGAAAAAGCATTCACTGCATAAGGAATGTAATTTAAATCACTTGCCTTGGTTTGATTCCGGATTTGATGTTGATTTGATGAAGAATTTCTTCTCTCCAAGCTTCCTCTCTAATGGTGGCTTAAGGTGGCTAGGGTTTGATTTGGGGAAACTTAGAAAACCTAAATGACAACCTACGTAGCCTTCTAGGTTAATATGGGTTGGTTAATGGGCTTAATGGGTTTAATCCACATCAGATTTACATCTCTAATTTTCGTCACTTTTAATTCCTAAAAATGTAAAATTACCAAAATACCCTTTAAGTTACCGGTATGGCCTAAAAATACCCCGGGACCCAAACTATACCCCCGGCTAGTGTTTTTCGACTATCTCGACCCTTACGGACGCGTTGGCGCACTCAAAACGACCATACGGATTATAGATTTAAAATTAACTTTTTTATCATCAAAATATAATACCGTGACGCGGCGGTCCCACGCGTCTGAACAAAATTTCTAAAATGTCGTATATAAATCTCACGACAAATTTTCATAGTACCAAACACATATATAATCATATATGCACATAATCAAATACCAATTCGCATCTCATTAGTATTTATAACCCGGATTAATTTCCAATTAATACGTATTTAATTAATTAATCCCCAAAATAAATATAGCCAAAAGTACGGGGTATTACAATTCTCTCCCTCTCTCCCTCTTTATAAAGAAAGAAAAAGGGTTAAAACCCTTAAACCCCAAAAATGACTCGTTTACTCAATTACGAGCCCGTTTAACTCTAAAATTCCCCGAAACTCAATTTCGACAATCGGATACTCTTTTCTGACTATCTCGACCATTTAGAGACTCATGGTGCAGTCGAAATTCCCATCTGAGGTACTTAACCGCAATTCACTATTCTAATCCATAATAATTAAAAGAGGTATTCACATTAAAATATCATCTTCTGTCGCTTTACTCCCCGACGACATATAATTAAAATACCTCGACATATTTAATCCCAAAAATAATCATAACATCCTTCGAAAACCATTCAAATCCTCGAAAATACAAAAAATCACTATTCCGGGAAATTTCTCAAATCCTAATTTATACTTAATTATGAAATTTAATCGTCTCCAAAAGGACGGGTTGTTACATACTCCCCCCCTTACAACGGAATTTCATCCTCGAAATTCGGATACAACCTACATCACCAAACTAGGATCACAAATCCCACTACGTCTTAATACCCCCAAAATCAAAAGGTGTTAACACGATAGTCCTTTACTATATTCCACCTACCTCAAGGTGTACTCCAAAGTACTAGCTTCACTATAAGCTCATCTAAATTCTACCTACTAATGCACAACATCTACGCGTTACTCCTATAGCTTCACCTGCTGCCAATGAGAGAAACGAGTCTATGACTACTGCTCTACATCTTGCAAAGCTTCAACTTTATATACTCCGCCCCTTCTATTTCAGGCGGTATATAATCCAACTCACTAAGGTGCCCATACACCTTTCTAACATGTGCACATCTTCACAACCATAGTGAACGTCTGACACGAAACACTCTCTCCCAATAAGGGTCTCCTATCCTCGGTGTAATACTCACACATGGGTCCTCCCAACCCGCGAAATTCATTCTCCTAACCTCGGCACCTCTAACTCCATCGAACTTACATCCTAACAATACTACGGTCTATGCACTACCCTACCTACACGAAGCTAGTATAATCCTAAATATATCCCTAGTGCCCAAGGCCTCTCTCAACTTACGACATTTGTTTGGTTTCATGTGTGGGACGTCTCGCCAAAGAGAAAGCCAAACAAGGAACCCTCCCATTACACTACTCCATCACGTTGTCGATCATTGAGATATAACGACCTAAGGTACACCAGCGGGACATCCTAAATCCTACCTCACTAGCCTATAAACGCATTCCTACTATTATATCCTTTCGCCCATACGAATGGAAATCTAACTAATCGAAGTGCCTACTCTCTGTAAAAGCACTACGTACATCACACCCAAAACATATTTCATCAAAGTTTTCCTTTTCATTAAGGCCTGGCTATAATCCTCAAATCAATTTCTCTAAGTCCTACTTCACCCACCCACTTGTGGTGAGAGGACCACTTTAGTGCTTTTCCATAGCACCATATTTCCATAAGCATACCATCATCACATGGATCATACTCTATAGTGGTTCATCCACACTATAAGAATTATCAACAAAACCCACATCCTTGCATCCTATAACATCTCTCCACTCCCAACACTGTTAAAATTCATGTGCGGAGCGTCTCGCAAAGTGAAATCCAAATAAGGAACCCCTCCACACACTCCTACTCAACTTTGTCGATCATGGAGGTCCGTTATTTCAAACATGCAACCAGGATAATCCTATCCCCTCTCTCGACCAAAGGTGGTCTGAACTCCCGACTCTATTTAGGAGCCATACCACCAAGCGCTCGTACTAATATTCAGTCCTCATGCGAACCAACAATGAGCTTAATCTTACAGCTCAACAAGAATCATGTGAGCCTTAAATTATATCTATAAGGTTTCCATATACTCAAATCACGATAATGAAACCTTTGCTCATTGAAGTTCCATCTATGCACACAACAATAAAGGCAAGATCAACCTGTATCTAGGTGAGGTATCGCAACAACAACCCATTCCACCCTGGAACTGCGGACACGATAGTCTTTCCATCATTATCTTGCTATCGCTCTGAATCATCTAATAACATTATATACTCACCATATCACCATACTCGTATAAACATATAAAACGAGTATGACAAACCAATATATATATATATATATATATATATATATATATATATATATATATATACACCCTCCTTTATGGCGAATGAAGGAAAGTAAAAATCCACTATTGTGGAAAACACATAGATATTCATTATATAATGTTATCAATATCACTACACAACTCAAATTACACACAAGAATCTAGGACTAACGAACACCGCTCCTTACAATCATCTTACTAGTCCTCTTAACTTCTTCATTAATAGGAAACTCCACTACAAGCTTCAACCTTCTTTCAATGAATTCCTCGGGTCGATGTCTACCAATGGGGTCCTCAAATATGCACCTTTCCAATAAGTGTTAGCAACACGTCTCTAGTGAGCCTATCATTCCTCGAAAGGACTCATTATTCATTGCACCTAACTCACTTAGGTACAAGGTTCACTTCTCCATATTATTCTTTATTCACTGTCGTCTTCTAATCGAACCTTATGTGAATAATCCCAAAATAGCATTATTTTCATTCCCATTGAATCACGAGGACTCACGGTTAAAAAATATCCGTAAGATCCCTTTCGAATCCTTACTTCACTGGGAAATTCAACTTTAGTACCACACTCTACTACGGCGGTACTACGGTACTCATAACTACTATACTTTAGTAGTTGTTGAGACAATCCTTAGCAAACACTGCAAAGGAAGTGACCTCTACAATGGTCCTCATTCCCGACTTCTACTAGCTACTCCAGCTAAGCCTCACCTCCTGCTACCATACAAGACCCGCACATGAATCTCGAATGTGCGCGCAAAGATTTCTATAATTTTCTAACATGGAAGGAGAACGAAATCTAACAAGCGAAATCAACAATCCTAATCCTAAGGCTCTATATCAAATCAAGAGCAAGGATGAAAGCGTAGTACATCCGCACATATTCCTAAGGACATTAGAACCTGATGCTCTGATACCATCTATGACAACCTCGCCTAATAAAATACTGGGCGATCACTCATATATCAAATTAAAACAGGAGTCTCATATGGATCATTCTTAGCATCACTATCAAGAAACCATTTAATTACTAATAACTTATTAGTCCGGTGTCAAAATTTTACTTAACTACTCTATTTAAACGACTATAATTAAAACATCCACACAATTTATGCGTAAAAGAAAATGAAGTGAAATAAAATGACCGAACACTCAGTCCAAAATATACAACCATATTGACTGCTGCTAAAAGAATAACTAAATGCATTTGGGCCATTGGCCCGAATAATATTACAATACCTCCTATCTAAAGTACAAGAATGAAAGCGTCTATCAAGAACCTACATGCATCCACAGCTGCTGCAGCGGGCGTCTAACTCGAAAGAAGTGCCATCCAGGCGTCCCTGTGTATGGACACCTACATATGTATATATATATATACATATATATATACATATATATATATATATATATGTAACAAGGGAGGAAAAGTAGATAAACAGGTCAGAGCCCGAGTTTGAAAATATTTTGCAAGTGCATAAATGCTTTATTTTTAGAAAAATACTTTTATCTCATATTTAAATTGGTATTGCACTCCCATGAGATACCCCTCACCTTTCCTCTAGTAGTGCACACCTAACGCTTCCTAACAAATACCCTAGTCAAGCTATCCCGCCTAACTAGTCTAATCCACCCGTCTACTAGAAACCTATCCATCCCGAGTACTAAGGGCTAAAGTTCCCTCCATTCTCAGCACTGCACTAAGTTCGTGCGTGGGGTGTCTCGCGAAGCAAAATCCAAACAAGGAACCCCCCCAATACACTACTACTTAGCAGGGTTAATGGTAGAGATCCATTAGGCCCGTAGTAAAAAACTAATGTATAAATACATTCTTATATATATACATATCACATTCATTTTATATACGTTTTACCATATACATCCGGATAATATCTCCCGGACTGAGGTTTACTTTATATTCATCTTTAAAATACACATCCGAATATAATCTCCTGGAATGGGAATCCATTTACTTTATCTCAAAACTTTCCACTTCCCTTATGATATCATTTAGAGAGGATGTTAACGATAAACTATTAATTATGAAAATCATTTCTTTTTCATTTTGAAAACATTCATATTTTATTTTCAAAATCATTAACATCATATCATATATATACTTTAATCACATTGTATATATATATATATATATACCTCCTCGAATATATATATATATCTGGCCATAATTGCCAATCTCATCTAGCGATGACCAATAACCCCAAAGATTCTCTCAAAGACTCATAATCATGCATTCATATACGCATGATACTAAACCTAAAGTATTTCCTTGCTTTGATAACTAATAAAGATCTTATTCTCATTTAAGGACTTATTGGATATCTCCAATTCATCCTAATAATCTCGTCGGATTCATTCATCCATAATCAACATAATTATGTTATCTCTTTAGATCATAATCCTTTTTAATACTCAAATTTAGAAAGCCCGCTTTAAACTCAAAGAGAATAAGGAGTAACAATCTCTAAAATCTTGGGCTGAAAATAGAGTAACGGTCGACCGGTCCTGAACCCCCGGTCGACCGTGGGTTGCAAATAAGACAACGAAACCAACCAGTAGGATCTTTTTCCTTGACGCGGTCGACCGGCCATAGGGGCGCGGTCGACCGGTCACACCAGGTCCCCAAAACTAAATTCCTCAAATCCTACATCCAACAACCCAAATTCATTATCGGGGTTTCTAAACTACACAAAAAAACATCCCAAACACCTACACATTTAATTATAGCCTTTATTTTTCCAATTTCTGATTTGATTTCCGAGTTTATGATTTCACCCCGGAACTGCTATCTTATAAAAATCATATCAAATCGTAGAAAAATTAGAAAAATACGGGTCAGCACCCACACGACCTTATCGAAAAGATCTACAACTTTCGTGTTTTGGTCGAGAGCTAAATCAATTCTTTTCCTGGACGAAATGACCCCATAAGCTATGAATTTACTATTCATCATCTTCCCCCAAATCCCAAACTCCATTTTTCTCCATTTTTGGTGTTTCTAACCTCATCCAACAACTCAATAAACATCTAATCTATGTTTTACAACTAACACATAAATTAATTTGGGGTATTAAACCATTTCCTTTAGTTTTAAAACCTAAAACCATAAAAATCCCAACTTATCATTTAAACCCATTTCAATCCATTTCTTCACTCCATTTACATGGATTTAACACTAAAAATCATTAAGAGTTTACATTACATCAATATGTAAACTCATATCTAACTTTTCCCAATTTTATTTTAGGGTTATACCAACTATGATATGAAATAAATGCATAATTGAAATAAAGCAAGTAAACACTTGCCTGTAGGATGAAATCCGACGACCTCGAGTCGAATCCGGGGGAGTTTGGACGAAATCCCCCATTTTCTCCTCTTTTCATTCTTCCTCTCTCTTTTCTTTCTATTCTCTCCCTCTTTATAAATAAAGAAAAAGGGTTTAAACCCTTAAAACCCCAAAACGACTCGTTTACTCAACTACGAGCCCGTTTAACTCTAAAATTCCTCGAAACTCAATTTCGACAATCGTACACTCTTTTCCGACTATCTCGACCATTCCAAGACTCATGGCGCAGTCGAATTCCTATCCGAGGTACTTGACCGCAATTCGCTATTCTAACCCATAATAATTAGAAGAGGTATTTACATTAAAATATCATCTTCTATCGCTTTACTCCACAGCGACATATAATTAAAATACCTCGACATATTTAATCCCAAAAATAATCACAACATCCTTCGAAAATCATTCAAATCCTCGAAAATCCCAAAAATCACTATTTCGGGAAATTTCCCAAATCCCAATTTATACTTAATTATGGAATTTAATCATCTCCAAAAGGACGGGTTGTTACACCTTTGTAACCCAAATTGAGCCAAATAAAATTTACCATTTCTTTTGATAACCCGAAATTCCCAAATAATCCGAAATTGCGAAAATTGAGAAAATTCATCAAGTAAGTCCAAATTGTGCAATAAAAGGGGGCAAGTGAAAAACGGGAAAAAAATGCACAACAAAAAAATAGTGAAAAAAAATGAAAAGAGAAAAAGAAAGAGAAAAATGAGCAAATGCCCGAAAAGGCACAAATGGACGTCATAAGGATATTTTCCAATTCCGAACATTCCGTCCATTTCCATTTTTACCCTTTACACTTTTTAACCGGAAAAGTCCTAACCGAGTATGAATGGTGAAATTAATTACCGCATGGAGAGCTAAGATACAAAAAGATAATATGAGAGATTAAATCGTGTGAACTAGAGGCGATGTTCCCGCTTCCTTATAACCGCACTCCGATGATGAGATCTTTTCACCATATATTTCCTTCTTTTCAATTTTGTATGCGTGAATTTGTGTCCATTATATTTACTCTTTGTATCATTCATATCGAGATAAAACAACCACAATTCGAGTGATTCGTTTGTGAGAGCAATCCGTAAGAATTTGAATCAAAACGAATTTTTGGAAAGTAACGTAATGCTCAATCGGTGGAAATTTGAGGTTGAATTTTTGGCTTTGCACACACACACTATGGTTTGAGACATTTGAATATGAATTTATGGTGATTATTTTTTTAAAAGTTTAAATTGTGCAATTTTTAAGTATTTTTATATTTATTTGAGTCAATAAAGAATTTTGTGGGTATATTCACTTCAAACCCCTCACGAGACACCACTCGTCCTACTAGGGTAACCTAGGGGTTTAAAGGTTTGTTGCATACGCTAAATGCAATCGCTTGCCCGCAAAAAAAGGTATTCTATCCCAATAAAATGATTTTCAAGAGTTGACCCTTGATAGGATTCTTTTACATTGATCGGGATGCGCAAAGTTCTAAATTAGGGGGGTGTGATTAGGCACCTATTCTTCATATTTATCCCCTTAATTTCGGTATTTTTATGATCCCGTGCAGTGTAAATAGCTTGGATTTGTTTTTTATTTATGCTACTAACCTCATTTGTCAAGTATTCCGTGTTTTGCGTATTTCTCATGTACTTTATAGGTATTTCATGCAAGTTAGTGCAAAAGAGAACTCAAAACAGTGAAAGAAAGCAAGAAATGTGAAGTTCAAGGGCATTTTCATAATTTTACAGCCTTAGTCTGGAGGTGGGTCCAATTGGAAAGTTGAATATATTCCAATTACAAGAACACTGGAAAAAACGACACCTCAATCTGAGCTATGGTGAATAACTTAAGAGGTTTTGAAGTTGCGAGATAATGAAGAGTCATTTTTAGAAATGAAGAGTCCATTTCAGAACTGAAGAGTCAAAACTCTTGAAATTTCTTGTTTAATTCATTTTTATTAGTTGTAAAACTTGGGGAGGAAAGGGAAGAGTCAAATTTATGTATTATAAAAGGGCAAACACTATTAGCAAGTGGGAGGAGTTGTTTTTATCAAGTTGTAGGAGGCTAGTAGTTAATTTTTAGAGGATTCTTGTATCCAAGAACCCTAGTTTTGAAGTTTAGCTACTATTAAAGATTCAAGGTTCTATTCAAGATTCATCATTCATCCATTGAAAGTAATTTTAATTTATTGTCTTTACTGCTTTCCTAGTTAGTTTAATTAATTGTTGCTTTCTAGTTTTCCAATCCCAATTCAAGTCATGTTTTCAATTTTCTAGATTTAGTTAGGGATTCCTGCACTTTCAGTTTTAAGTTTTCTTTTATTTTAATCATGTTAAGCTAAGTTTTTAAGTGTGGGGATGCATGAACCCAACCCGATGTGGTATGCATAGATATAAAATTTGTCCTCTAAATTAAATAAATGATTAGATTATGTTGTATTATTTCACAACCATTGTAGAACTTTTGACCTCGTTTGCCCTAGGTAACCGGGATGCTTAAGGATGCAACGTCCATGAACTATTGCAACACTTCTTTACTCATTCTTTGATTATGTATGATGCGGGCTTGAACCTCATATATGTAATGCTTTGGAGTACTAAAGACTGGGTCTGATCAATTATCTAATTTATGATAAATTTTCTACTGACGTACACACTAGGGTTTGGGGGAGTGTATTCTTAACCCATTTCTTCATTCATATTAATTCCTTCTTAGTTAGTTAATTTCGCATGCATAGGTTAATTTAATTGAATCTAGTTAATTCATAGATAAAATCCATAAAAATTAATCATCTTTTTTCTTTTATTTTATTTTAACATCAACTTTAGGATTAAACTACCTTACATTTGTCGTCATGTTAACTCGTCATAATTCCATGTGGATTCGATACCCAGACTCTCCACTATACTCCTTAAGAAGTGTAGTTAAAAGTTTAGTTTTTTTTGTATTGAGGTTGGAAGCCGATAACAACGACTAGCGTATTACATGGACGCTCGGTTTACACCTCAATCAATTATCACAAGGAATCCATTAATAAGTAAAACTAGTTTTTATGTTGAAGTTATGATATTTGGGAATTTCTATTATAATCATTTCATAATATCTTAAAATTTGGAATCACTTCATGTTATATATTATGCATATAATCTAGATTTGTGAGGAGTTTGATTAATTTGGAGAAACTAAAGATGAGAATCATTGGAGTAAAGATCTAGGGGTTTTATCTTAAATTAGGTAATTATGACTATTGTTCTGAGATTAAGTAATTATGTGAGAGAATGATAGAGGAGTCTATCTAAGATAATATAAGAGGATGAAAAAAATGAAGAATAAGGAAAAGTATATATATACAAATTCAAGGGTTACGGAGGAATAAGAAGGGAGCGAAAAAAGTGTTGAGCTTTTTCGTTAGAACATTATCACGTATAGACTGATTTTAACATGGTATATTTGTGAATATGACTTTCGTACAGACTCTAGATCATTAATAGTTTAATTAGAAATACGCGGGAACTAGTTTCAGATTTTTTGAACTCTTATGAATATCTTATAAATATTTTTCCAATAGTGCGCAAGGCCAGAATTCTTTCATATTTACTAAAATATATAGCATTTTAGGTAGTGTTCGTCCATTTGTTGACCTTTAGGTATTTATTCATGTTTATGTTTATTTTTATACATATATTCGTGCTATAGGTGGGTTTTTTAAGCGTATAAGATACCTAATAATCCTAATTTATATTGAGATACTTTGGGAGAAGTTAAGTAATTGTTAGGAACCAAATTGGCCGACCTGGATAGTGTAAGACCATTTAGGTTATGTGCACCTAAATTATAATCTTTTACATATGTGTTTTATTACCATAATGTGGTTGGAGTAATACGATAGGTTGATGCTCCATGGGTTAAGATAAATAATTGGTTTAATACTATAAATAATATAAGATACATTAATGAGTTAGTTGAATACTTTATATCATAATAGTGTGGTTAATGAGCTAGTTTAGTGTTATAATTTACAATTGTATGGTTTAGGAGATCTATTAATACTCTATTGCACGATTGGTTGGATATTGAACTGGTTTAATATTATATATTCCATAAAATTTATTGGGGAGTTGGGTTAATTCTTTAGTGTAATGGGTTGGGTTAGTGCTTAGTATTATAATACTGAACATTATAATACATTGATTGATGTGTTGGTTTAATACTTTATATTATAATAGGTTATTAGTGAACCTAGGTGAGTGCTCTAAATTATAATAATACGGTTAAGGGTTTGTTTAGTGCTCAGTGTTAGATAAGTCGGGTAGTGAGACGTTTAGTGTTGGGTATATCGTCAGGTTACTTATGAGATTATGAGCCTAGTTAGTTCTATATGTTTCATTATGTAATTAGTGAGCTGGTGTAGCACTTTCTATTGTGATAAGTTAAGTTAAAGGTATATGTGGTGCTAGTTAGGAACTAAGGAAAGATAACATAATGCATGTTATGTTGTGGTTAAGAATGATACGTTATATGGTCTCATGTCATTAGACCATATCTTATTGGACTAAATATAAATATATCGAGGGGATGGGTCCTTGTTTGTTTTCTATGTCCTATTCATGGAGTTTAGTTTCAGTTATGAGTTAGAAGATTATAGTGATTTGGTACATTAGGGTGCTTTGATCAGTTAGACCTTTGTATTTTTTTCGTATGTTAAGGATCAGGGATTTTTGCATAGTTTGGGGGGAAATATTTAAGCTGAGGGATAGGTAGTGTGTGTATAGTGTCTTTGATATAACTATAGAATACCTAAGTTTTGGAGTTTTCTTATATGAAATATTGAATGTTAGGGTCTACCCTTATAGTAGAAAATTAATGTGTTAGGCTGTAATTACCTATAGGCTTACATTGGAGATAATAGGTTGCCATGGGATTACATTGGTTTGATGGATGGTTATTGTTAGTTATGATTTCATCATGTGGATGAGATGATTTATATTACTATTGTATTTTACCTCTCATTGGGATTCATAAAGTTTCCTGTGTGGTCTTAACTCGCATTTTATTGATAACATTTTCAGAAGATGTTAGGGTGTACAAAAGATGTGTATAAGTAGTGTTGGGTTCTTTAAAGTGAAGTGAAATTAAGGATTCATATAGTTTAGGTTTCTCTCAGTGATAATTATTAAATTCCAATTGTAGGGTTTTTATCACTCCAATTATAGCAGTTTATTTTTGTATCCGTTTTTTTTCTTATCAAATTCTTAGAACGATGTTGATTTGCTTGATATGTGTTTCTTTACATCAAGTGGGCAGATTTATTTATTGAAAATAAAGGTTGTCACAATTTATATCAAAACGAGTACCCAACTAAAAGAAGTGTGTTGAAGCGTTAATTGATAACATTTCATCCCAACGAGAACATTGGGATCCCTAAGGGGGTGGATTGTGATAAATTAGTGTTGTGATTAATTTCGTATCTAGAGATTTATGTTCTGCATTGCCCAAGTGAGTAAAAGTAATGGTTTATATATATATATATATATATAGATAGATTTTCACTCTTCTAACACCAAGGTCTTTTCAAATCAACTAGCAAGGCGTCTGGTTGGTGATACCACATGTTAGGGGTTCGAACCTCGTTGGCACCAATATGTAGATATGATCTGAAATAAATCCCCAGACTCCTGTGTTCGGTGGTTGAAGTGGGGACAACATCGGTAGTCATTGAGTGAATTTCTCTAGTGTCCTTAAAAACTATGTTGATTCCATTAAGTTTTCCTCATTGGGAAAAAAAAATTTTTGAGCCCTTGAGATTTAGAACTCTTTACACTTTGATATGGGTAGTGAGGATAGGTTTTGCACTGTTGATTTGACACATCGTAAATAACTCACTGAAGGTAGGAAAATTATGATTGATATGATTGATTTTGCACAACATGTATGATTTATTGCAAGTATAATGGTTAGGTTTGATATGTTTGATTTTCTACGACATGAATGAATTTCCTCGAGTAGGATGGTTAGGATTAAGGTGGTTGATTTTTCACTTCATTGATAATTTTTTAAGAAATAAGGGTAGAATAGTCGTGGTTAATTTACCAAAACATGGATGATTTACTGAGGGTTAGAAGTTAAAATTGGCATTGTTCATTTTCCATGACATGGACGATTTGCTGAGGGTAAGACAATTTGAATTAACATAGTTGATTTACCATATCGGGTTTTATTTTTCAAGGGTAGGAAGATTAGGATGGTCTTGGCTGATTTTCCATAGCATGGATGATTTTCTAAGTATAGCACAACTAGGATTGACATTTGTTTGTCACGACATGAAATTTTTTCAAAATGTACAACAATTATGATTGGAATGGTTAATATTCCATGATATAGTTGATTTGATGATGGTAGGGAAGTTGGGAATAAAATGGTTGATTATCCATGACATAGGTAATTTGGCTAGATTAGGATGGTTAGGATTGGCATTGTTGATTTTTCACAGTATGGATGATTTTTTGAGGATATAACGTGATAAGCACTCAAAAGTGTTGATTTTATACCCCGAACAGATGCATTTTAGTCACTCGTATTTAATAAAAATGACCTTATGTTCGCATTTGTTCATTTCTCAAGTCAATACGCAGTTACGGTACAAATAATGCTAAATCAGTATAATTGCGACACAATAGCGGTCAAAATCATGCACCGAGGAAATCAAAGAGACCGCGAAGTCAGAAGTTCCATTGAGCTTGCTCCGATGAGTTCCGATGTCCTAAACCCTATCCCCGGACCATACCTAAGCCTACACCGAGCCTAGACCATCACCCGAGCCTGTGTGTGTTGAATTTGTACTTTTATTATTTTTCTAGATTTTTATTTTGAGTCATTTTATTTTTAGGATTTATTTTAGATTTATTTAGAATTTTCTAGAATTTGTTTTCTAGTCTTATATTTCTTTGTTCTAATTTTAATTTTTATTAGTTTTTAATTTTTATTTTATTTTATTATTTTTCTTAGGATTAGTTTTTAGGAATTTATTTTTATAAGATTTTATTTTATTTTCTTTAGTTTTTAGTTTTATTTTATTTAGTTAGGATTTTTAGTTTTCATAAATTGTTTTAAATTCTTTTTATTTTTTTGAGACTCTTAGTAATAAATTAAAATTTTATTTTTAGATTTTTATTTTTATTTTAGTTCTACTTTTATTTTTTTTGGTAGTGTCATTTTTTAAGGGTAACAAAATAAACACACAACTCATACATTAACTGACATACACCAAACAAACTTACACACACACACACTACCTATTATACACACTCACACACCCTAACACTATCACCCCCATCTTCAACCTCTAACCACTCTCTCTCCTCCCACCTTATCTCTCCACGATCTAATAAAACACCACCCATCCAAACCACCAAATCAATACCCAAAAATTCCAAAACCCGTATACCCACCAACCCGAGCTCCCCTGTTCGATCCCGAAAACTCGGACCTCCCCTTTACCAATTTGAACCGCCATCACCATCCAAACCCCCCAAATCGGCGACCAACCCAATCCCCCTTTAACCCAAACCAACCCGTTTCTTTACCATGCCTGTTTAACCCGATTCAAATCCAACAACTACAAACCCAACACCCAAACCATTTAACCCCAGACCCTTTTGGTTCCAACTCCACCTGCCATTATCTCCTTTAAAATAGGAACCCAAAACCCATTTTCAATTTAAGCCAAAAGCCAATCTTCAAATCCCAAAATATCTCTACACCCAAACAAAGCATTGTGGGTCATAAAAAGAGGAGGACATCTCATTTTAAAGAGGACTCTCATAACACAAAGACGAGAGAGGGATTACAAAAGAGAGAAACACTGTGTATATTCTGTACATAGTAGGTACATAAAAAAAATTCCAAAAATATTAGTTTAGCATTAGAATAATTTTTCGGTTTAGTTTTTTTTTTATGTAATCAAGTGTTGGATTTGTGAAAACAAAAGAACACACATGCATGAATGCGATTCAAGGAATCAATTCAAAAGGAAAATTTTGTGTATTGTATTTCTTGCTCTACTCTTTAATTTGTTGTTCCATGTTTGTGACTGTGATTAATTATTCCATTATGCTTGGCTAGTCACCCTGTTCAAGGGGTGGAATGCACTGCATATGATATTAATTTAATTAATTGATTTCATTAATGTTATAATTCTAGGAAAATTAATTTTTAACTGTCACCAATTAATTTATGCAACGAGAGTTAGTAAATTAATTGTACAAATTATTATTTGAATTTAGGAATCGAACTAGAGATAGTTTTTTTACAAATTTGAATATTAATTATGTGTTGAAATTTGGGAATTCATATTGTTTTTATTAAATTGATCCTAGCGGGTAATTTTGTTGAAAATAGTATAATTCTTAATTTTTCATCGTGAGACATTTTTAAATTAGTTTTCTGAAAAAATATATTATTAAATTTATAATTGTAGCGATATTAGATTATCGATTTAATGTTATCTCAAAATATTTCAAATTAATAAATTGAGAAATTAAAATAATTGATAATGCGGTGTAATCCCATCTCTTGATATTCTCACATTTTTCACACTCGATTGCACATTATTTTTCATTATTTAGTCATTTCATAATTTTAAGCATTTATTAGTTAATTTTTCCATTGAAATTGTTTTTCTAAAGATTTTAAGGAAAAAAATGTAATTGCAAGTTTTTACATTAATTGTTTCACCTTGAAAGATGGATTGATACACGTACTTACCGCAATACGAGTTGTTTTAAACAAATTTTGTAGGTATTCAAGGGATTTTGAGATTGGCTTTTGAAGACAACAAACCTACGCAACAAAAAACTTATCAAATGGCGTCGTTGCCGCTTTCTTGACGTGGAGACAAATTGAAGACTTGTAATTTTTATTTTTTTAGTTGTAATTATTATTCCTCCTCCATCCTCCTTAGACTGGTTGTATAGGAATTTTGAAGCTTTATATTTATATTTGGTGCATTTTGACACCGATTTATTTGTAATAATTATTCATAAAAATTAAAAAGCGAAAAGGGAAACCGGACAAGGTAGAGAGAGGGCGTCCAAGGCGAGGATTTTTTAAGCCTCTCTACTTTGGGTCGGTAGGACTCCCAGGGATGACTCAGATAGGCGAGATATCACTCCGATCGACTCAACTCGGTCTTCACCCCACGTGTGTAAAAATCGTCAGAGGTGCATTTCTTTATCCCTCACGAATCTTCTGTAAGCGAGTTCAATTTTTGTGTGATTATTTTCTCCCGTGTGCTTTTAATTTCTGCATTGCACTTAAATTGAATGGTTTGATGAATTAATTTACCTAAGACCTGAACCCGATCATTAAAACGAGAAGGTATTTCATCATCCAACTCACTCGCTCATCCATTATGTTCTACCCTAGCTGTCATTAAATTTAAAATCAATCAACGAGCTAGCCCCGTAGGAACACATTTTTGCAACAGGCAATCACAAGAATAAATTTCGTGATTTTTATCGCCCGCGGACTTAATTAAAATTTTACTACCCCTCTCACTAATTATAAAGAAAATAATTGGCTACGTGCTCGTTAGGATTTTTTCTTTACTCGTATGTGTCCAATTCAATTCTTTCGGTAGTCAATTTTAGTTCATTTGTCCGAATCAAGAGTTCATTTTATCCCCTTTTTTGTAAAATCCCAAAATGATTTTTCCTTTTTTCCATATTTAAAATGCCAAAATATTTTCCTTTACTTATTTTCAAAAATCACAAAAATATTTTCTTTTCTTTTGAAAAATATTTAAAAACCAAACAATATTCCTCTTGTCATGGCCGAAGAACGTCCTTTACAAGAATACTTTTGCCAATTTACCTTCTTTCGAAGCTTGGGGGATGTTGAGCCCGAATCATACCTGCATACATTGCTTCATGGCTTTCATTCTCAAATACACACTATTGATCCTCATGTGTCTTCCACGCACACATCTCATCTTCCACCACCTCTAGTGATGAGTGTCAACCCATCCCATGCTTCACCATGCTGTGACACCCCGCCTAATTAAACATCGGGTGATCAGTACTTTATTAAATTAAAACAGGTTTTTCAAATGGTTCATTCCTAGCATCACTGTCGAAAACTTTTTAATTACTAATCCCTAAGAAAATTAGACCGGTGCCAAATTTTATCTTTCTTAAAACAGATAAACTAACCATGC
This sequence comes from Sambucus nigra, assembly GCA_949130495.1. NCBI lineage: Eukaryota > Viridiplantae > Streptophyta > Magnoliopsida > Dipsacales > Adoxaceae > Sambucus > Sambucus nigra. The sequence continues at coordinate 248,249,322 of OX422210.1, forward strand.
GGAAACAAAATAATCATGTACTATAACCCAATCAACAAAGTGTAAGTACAAAAGAATAAGAGTAATACCGAATAAACCATCGGCTAAAAATTCCCAAACAACAATAGAACAATAACAATCCACTAATATGAAACTAAAAATCTGAGACTAATACCGGACCACAAGTCCATATATAGAATAGTGTGAGATCCTGTACTAGATCTGAATGAGAGATGTCGTCTAGTCAAAATCCTTTAGGCATCCACTCTGCTACAGCTTCGAGTCCCTAGAAGGAAATCATCATACATGGCGTCCCTGTGGCTGGACACCTAAAAGGTTTTGAAAATATTTTACAGCAAGAGTTAGTACTCAAAACATTTTGAAATATTTAGCAAGCGTTTATCACAATATAAAATGCGATTATTGATTACACATGTTAGGTTCTCGTACACTCTCTTGAGTTTACTCACCCCTCATCTTTTGTGCACACCTAATGTTCTACACTTAGCCTACCTAGCCATATCTTCCAAGCTATCTAGGACTAAGCTATCATCTGAACTTATCTATACTTATGTTCTCATATTTCCCACACCGTACATCCATTATCTTAACATCTCACGAAGGTTAATTAATACACAAGTAACATTTTCTCTATGTTATGTTTCAAAACTTCTCATTTAGTTTCACTACTAAATTTCGACAATCATTACAATTTCTATCTTCCCACTTTTAAAATTAAGTTTCCCTACTTAATTTACTAATTAGATATTCTCTATCTAACTTTACACTTCGTAATTAAATTTCACTACTTAACTTACTAGTTCAGTATGTATGTTTAAATAGATAATATATATCAATCTACTAATACACAGACGTAGAATATCATCAAGTACATATTTCACACACAATATATATACTAAATATCAATCATTACTATTTTGCCCTTTTTATACACGTAAAGGACTCTTGGTTCGGAATGATTCATCGACCCAAAGTAAGAATTGGTTCGGAATGATACATCGACCCCAATTATTTTTATACACAAATGAAGAACTCTTGGTTCGGAATGAATCATCGACCCCAAGGAAAGAGTTGGTTCGGAATTATCCATCGACCCCAACTATTTTTAAGAATATATATATACACATATCCTGGTTCGGGACTCTTTCATCGTGACACCAGTTCATGGTTTGGTTCGGCATTTCTCATCGACCCCAAACATATAATAACTTTATGTTAGTTCGGAATGCCTCATCGACCCTAACATAATTAATTTAGGTATAAATCTCTCGACCTAAAAGATCACATAATTCAGTAGGTACACACCCGACCTATTAATTATATACGTACGTAATATTTTAATCTCATATATTTCTCGTACAATATTCGCTTTACGATTTATCTCATCAGTCTCATTTATTTGAGTATTCACACAACTCTAAGGGTCCTAGTTACCGCTTATATATAATTTCAGTAGTTATTGCTTACCCTACTGGTCTATTACTTAAATTGAATTTACTTCGCCTCGTAACTCAATTTTTGAAGTCCCCGATACTCTACTAAATCGGATTGTACTCGTCGGTCCGTAATCCAAGCCCTACACCCAATTGCCTTTTCGGACCTCAACAATACACCTACTGGTCTTATTCTCACTCCCATATAAGTATATTATAAACCCTAGGATACTCATTCATTCCCGAAAATCAACGAAGACTTAAACACAAAAATTCGAGAAAAACAGCTTGCGTCGATCAATCGACTGCTGGGTTCGATCGATCGACCTAGTCGATCGATCGATAGTTCGAGATCGATCGAACAGGGACAGACACAGTTCGTCTTCTTCGTTAAGCTTTTCTTCCATTTAACAAATCTTCAACTCCATTATTGTCCACCAAACTTTGACCCAATGATCCTAACATGTTTTCACATATACTAGGACAATTTCTATCGTGTCAAATACATCAAAACTCCAATTCCTTTCAAGAAAAAGTGAATTAAACCCATAATTTCTTGAAACCCTAGTTATGGTGTTCTTCGCTTATTTTCATACAAAATCCAGATTTTATTCCAAAAAATCATCATGTCTAATCTGAATATTAATCCTTTACATAAGTTAAATCATGCTACATGCGATTCCTATCCCAACATGTATAAATATCGTTATTCTCCGATCAAGATTTTGATTTAAACAAGACTATTCAAAAACCCTACACATGGGTGTTATAACTTTATAATTTTTGTAATAAAAAACTTGCCTTATGATCAGTAGGGTCTGATTTCATGGTTATAGTTGATGATTGATGATCTTCATCCTTCAATCCTTCTTCCCCAACACGTTGGTAGTGAAAATCTCCTTTGAATCCTTCTTAATTCTTCCTTTTGCCTTGAGAATGGTTTCTCTCTTATCTCTAATGGCTATGGTGTGTTTTCATGGGTTTTCTAACCCTAACCCCTCTATCATACGGCTGATAAAAAGCTCTCAATTTCGTAGGTCTCCATACCCTCTCATGTTAAAAGACCAAAACGCCCCCGAACGGTCTCGATTTAGTCCAAAATTACCCCGGGACTCAACTAGTACCCCTGGGTATACTATTTTGACTAATTTGGCCCTTCCGAACTCATTTGTGACCTCTAAATTATCAGTTGAGTCACTTAAAAATATTACTCGTTCTCACCCCAACACGGTCTACATGCGTTAAGTAACTATTTACCACTCGCAGTAAGTAAATATAATGAGGCAATATAAACCGGTATTTATCTCTCGATTAGAATTCCAAAATTACAATTTTAAATAAAACTCTATAAATTACTACTCTTACGTAATTTAAATTAAGCCGTATTTTCTCATTTAATTCTCCAATTTAATTAAATATAATATTTGGAATATTCAGAAATACGGGGTATTACATACTTCCCCCCTTACAAAGGAATTTCGTCCTCGAAATTAGGATAAGGCTGGTATTAAGACTAAGGACCTTAAATGTCATTGCATCCTCTAATACTCAAAATCAAATCATATCATCCTAACAGTCGCCCCAAGTACAGGTCTTGATTCATTATAAACTCGTATTACATGTTACCCATGCCGCCTATATCATAATTAAGTCTCACTTAATTTACCTTTTTGATGTATAACTCTGGATATAATATCTATGTGTCTCCTATTACTCATAACTAGAAAATTATAATGTATATATATTTCATGCATAATATATACTATAAGGATAATTGGTCCAGCAAAATCATCGGCCCCAATCATCCTATCATTTACATTGGTTCGGAAATCCCTCGACCCTAACGTAAATGTAATACATATGTTGGTTCAGACCTGCCATCGATACCAATATTTATCATCGATTTGGTTCAGAAACATCATCGACCCCAAATCGATCCCTCATGTATTGGTCCGGAACATCATCGACCCCAACACAGAGATTAAACACACTTACTATCGCTTATAAGTAGGAAAATCAATAGGTATATATATCTTACACATAACATATACTATCAACATCTATTTTATAATCACCCCCTTTTATAACAATTTTGGGGTTATTGGCTCAGAATCCCACCTCGATCACCAATAGTGATTGGTTATATTGCCTCGCAATCACACTTTGAGCACAATATAAGTATATATATATCTCATCGCACATGAGAAGACAATTTTTTAGCGATATATTTCACACTTCTTATATTCTAAAATGTCATACCCCAATAGAATGTCCTCATATCATGCGTTAAGGGCTAAATGTTTGAAATGTCTCCTCTAACCACACCTCAAAGTACACATAAGTTCTTAATAGGCATCCAAGAACCTAAACCTTATATACAGTTCATATAGGCAGTCTCACGCTACCTACAAATCTGCTCATATAGGTATACATTCAACCTATGAATTGATTAGTGGGCTTCTCCAAAATTCCACTATCGTAAGGGCGTATTATCTTCCTTTCTCCCCAACGTTGAGTCATAGGCAAACATAACCTACTCAAAATAACACTTTATCTTTATTCCTCCCTGACCATCTCTCACAGGGTGGAATTTTAGGATTTCATTCTGATTCACAATCATGTAGAGCGGCACTGTGTACTTGTGCACTCTCCCTTTTAAACTACATGTTAATCCATCCCGGTCACCCCATTCCTCTACCCCAGCGAAATGTTGGCTTAATTATGACGTTCACAGCCCATCAATAATTTATAAGTCTGTCTCCTCCTTACATCATTGGAAACATAGTTTCACTATCACATTTCGGTTGCTCATTTCGAGTCTATCTTTCTCTATCAACTAGCGGTGTGTCTGGAGAAAATCTCACTATGTCCCTTCCACAACACCGCTTCCCACTCACGTCATCTTTCCCTAAGTGGTACTCTATTCCCCTCTCTCTCCGGGTATATTATACTTTACAATTCGTGCACTCTTTGTAATTGGCGCACTTTTGGGATTGGTTACTTTATAATTTCCCCACCGGAGTACAAAATCATTTTCCGCATCTCTCTATCTCGGATGTCTAAGAAGGCCAATTGATTAGGGAGCCCATATACCCTTTTCTCCGTGCACATTTGTAAAAACACTGCAAGCGTCGCACCCGTAACATGCTTTTCCTCAACTCTAGCCTTGTGTACACGACAAGACTACAATCTTGCGGGTATTCTCCATCCCCTATAGACAAAATCAAATCCTTGCCCACAAGGTCCCACTTATCCCTTCGTGGGGATGTAAGCCTTTCATTGTTCCTCCACAACACTACCGGATCCACTGATGCCATGGAATCTAACAATGTCTCTTTTCCTGACGTGCATAAAAATTCAGTCATATCCCCTTTCGTAACCGAACTTAAACAAGGGACCTCTCCCCCATGCATTCTTACTGAGCGTTGTCGGAACAACACATAGTCGAGATGCCCAAATTCCATTTCTCGGCAATATGTGCAACCATACTCCAATATTTCTAAAGGAGTCAAGTGGCACCGCACTTATATTATCACTAAGTCCTTGGCACTAATTACAATAGCGATCTTGATCTCTCCGCTCAACGGTCATACTACATACCTTGACTCACATCATTTAGGTTCCCACACACCGGAATCAATTACTATGAGATATTCATAATCTCCGAAGTCTCTCACATATTGATGAATAATGACAACTCGGCCTTCTTTCAGGTGAGGCATCATCATATACCCCATTCACTCGAGGCTAAAACCCATATACTTCTTTGTCCATCACTCTGGTGGTTCAGATAGTTTCTAGATATAACACGCTTGTCCTCTTCGAAATGCAAAACTTATTGGAGTTATTATTTCCTCAAATAACTTCGAGCTAAAATAAAACGCGTGGCCCTAGAATCCACACTAGACATCTTTTTAAAAATCCCTGACTCCAAGCCATACTGACCGGTTTGGGTATCCCTCCTCTTGGACTTGGTAGTCTCGATCCTGAACACTATCATTCTGGTTCCCTTAGTTCTGCTAACCAAGAGGAACGCACTATGGGACTTAACAGTCTTGACTTAGAATCTAATCATTAAATCCCCTAGTGGATTTCCACTTATGGCTTGTATCAGTCCCATTACATTTAGTCTTACTCTTTGACTAAATCCTTAAACTCTCTTAGCTCCGCCCACCTAAGAGTATTTACCTCAACCTTGTAAGAAGTACCATACTGTCTTCATATACATAAGTCGTCCAAGAAGAGTTTTACCTAAATTGTGAATTACAACTCGAGAGTCCATTCTCTCAAGGGTTCTTTTCCCTTATACCTATCTCATTGGTACAAGTTCACTTCAATGGATAATTTTATTTTTATTTTTATTTTTTTATTTTTTTCTCACGATTGGCCTCTACCAGGCTTTCACGTGAGGGGTTCAGATATTCCCATTCACTTCGCTTCCGAATTATCATTGGAGAACTTTGCAATTAAACTATACGTAAGGTTCCTCTATTTGTATACGGACCCTCGGTCCGGATGTGGTGACTGGTATCCCCGCCACGTTGCCTCAAAAATTTACTCAAATATTTACCTCTGAGTATTTCTACTCTATCCTTAATGCCGAAACCTCTAGACATACTACTTCCATTGGTTAACATGCACAGTCGCCGTTTTATCACATTTTTACGGCTTGTTCTCATTAAAAATTTCTTCAGACCTCCTCCCTCTATCACTGCATTGGGCGGGTATAGATTAGCATCCCCCTTTGCCATCGCGACACATGGAAAATTCCTGCTATGCCTCAACAACCCTTGTAGCATCTACTTCCATTACACAGCAGGAGTGACCTCAACAATGGTCATATCTCCTAGGATTACCATCTTTGAACACTCCAGGCTTCATGCTGAGCTCCTCCCTCCTGTAGTCCTTCCAACGCCAATGATGGTTCTACCGCCATGTTCGACGTACCATGCCCAATCGAACTCGTATATATAAAACTACATCTACTAAATAGCAGGAGAACGTAAACTACGTACGTAGAGGAGTACAACAATCCTAAGATATGGCTCTATACCAATCAAACGATATGCTGAAAACGTAGTAAGCCGTACAGATCCTATGGACACTAAAACATGATGCTCTAATACCATTAGTGACACCCCGCCTAATTAAACATCGGGTGATCAGGCCTTTATTAAATTAAAACAGGTTTCTCAAATGGTTCATTCTTAGCATCACTGTCGAAAACTTTTTAATTACTAATCCCCTAAGCAAAATTAGACCGGTGCCAAATTTTATCTTTCTTAAAACAGATAAACCAACCATGCGGAAACAAAATAATCATGTACTATAACCCAATCAACAAAGTGTAAGTACAAAAGAATAAGAGTAATACCGAATAAACCATCGGCTAAAAATTCCCAAACAACAATAGAACAAGAACAATCCACTAATCTGAAACTAAACATCTGAGACTAATACCGGACCACAAGTCCATATATAGAATAGTGAGAGATCCTGTACTAGATCTGAATGAGAGATGTCGTCTAGTCAAAATCCTGTAGGCATCCACTGTGCTACAGCTTCGAGTCCCTGGAAGGAAATCATCATACATGGCATCCCTGTGGCTGGACACCTAAAAGGTTTTGAAAATATTTTACAGCAAGAGTTAGTACTCAAAACATTTTGAAAATATTTAGCAAGCGTTTATCACAATATAAAATGCGGTTATTGATTACACATGTTAGGTTCTCGTACACTCTCTTGAGTTTACTCACCCCTCATCTTTTGTGCACACCTAACGTTCTACACTTAGCCTACCTAGCCATATATTCCAAGCTATCTAGGACTAATCTCTCATCTGAACTTATCTATACTTAAGTTCTCATATTTCCCACACCGTACATCCATTACCTTAACATCTCACGAAGGTTAATTAAAACACAAGTAACATTTTCTCTATGTTATGTTTCAAAACACTCATTTAGTTTCACTACTAAATTTCTACAGTCATTACAATTTCTATCTTCCCACTTTTAAAATTAAGTTTCCCTACTTAATTTACTAATTAGATATTCTCTATCTAACGTTACACTTCGTAATTAAATTTCACTACTTAACTTACTAGTTCAGTATGTATGTTTAAATACATAATATATATCAATCTACTAATACACAGAAGTAGAATATCATCAAGTACATATTTCACACACAATATATATACTAAATATCAATAATTACTATTTTGCCCTTTTTATACACGTAAAGGAATCTTGGTTCGGAATGATTCATCGACCCCAATTATTTTTATACACAAATGAAGAACTCTTGGTTCGGAATGAATCATCGACCCCAATGTAAGAGTTGGTTCGGAATTATCCATCGACCCCAACTATTTTTAAAAATATATATATACACATATCCTGGTTCGGGACTCTTTCATCGCGACACCAGTTCATGGTTTGGTTCGGCATTTCTCATCGACCCCAAACATATAATAACTTTATGTTAGTTCGGAATGTCTCATCGACCCTAACATAATTAATTTAGGTATAAATCTCTCGACCTAAAAGATCACATAATTCAATAGTTACACGCCCGACCTATTAATTATATACGTACGTAATATTTTAATCTCATATATTTACCGTACAATATTCGCTTTACGATTTATCTCATTAGTCTCATTTATTTGAGTATTCACACAACTCTAAGGGTCCTAGTTACCCCTTATATATAATTTCAGTAGTTATTGCTTACCCTACTGGTCTATTACTTAAATTGAATTTACTTCACCTCGTAACTCAATTTCCGAAGTCCCCGATACTCTACTAAATCGGATTGTTCTCGTCGGTCCGTAATCCAAAACCTACACCCAATTGCCTTTTCGGACCTCAACAATATACCTACTGGTCTTATTCTCACTCCCATATAAGTATATTATAAACCCTAGGATACTCATTCATTCCCGAAAATCAACGAAGAATTAAACACAAAAATTCAAGAAAAACAGCTTGCGTCGATCAATCGACTGCTGGGTTCGATCGATCGACCTAGTCGATCGATCGATAGTTCGAGATCGATCGATCGATCGAACAGGGATAGACACAGTTCGTCTTCTTCGTTAAGCTTTTCCTCCATTTAACAAATCTTCAACTCCATTATTGTCCACCAAACTTTGACCCAATGATCCTAACATGTTTTCACATATACTAGGACAATTTCTATCGTGTCAAATACATCAAAACTCCAATTCCTTTCAAGAAAAAGTGAATTAAACCCATAATTTCTTGAAACCCTAGTTATGGTGTTCTTCCCTTATTTTCATACAAAATCCAGATTTTATTACAAAAAATCATCATGTCTAATCTGAATATTAATCCTTTACATAAGTTAAATCATGCTATATGCGATTCCTATCCCAACATGTATAAATATCGTTATTCTCCGATCAAGATTTTGATTTAAACAAGACTATTCAAAAACCCTACACATGGGTATTATAACTTTATAATTTTTGTAATAAACAACTTGCCTTATGATCAGTAGGGTCTGATTTCATGGTTATAGTTGATGATTGATGATCTTTATCCTTCAATCCTTCTTCCCCAACAAGTTGATAGTGAAAATCTCCTTTGAATCCTTCCCAATTCTTCCTTTTGCCTTGAGAATGGTTTCTCTCTTATCTTTAATGGCTATGGTTTGTTTTCATGGGTTTTCTAAGCCTAACCCCTCTATCATACGGCTGATAAAAATCTCTCAATTTCGTAGGTCTCCATACCCTCTCATGTTAAAAGACCAAAACGCCCTCGAACGGTCTCGATTTCGTCCAAAATTACCCCGGGACTCAACTAGTACCCTCAGGTATACTATTTTGACTAATTTCACCTTTTCGGACTCATTTGTGACCTCTAAATTATCATTTGAGTCACTTAAAAATATTACTCGTTCTCACCCCAACACGGTCTACACGCATTAAATAACTATTTACCACTCGCACTAAGTAAATATAATGAGGCAATATAAACCGGTATTTATCTCTCAATTAGAATTACAAAATTACAATTTTAAATAATTCTCCATAAATTACTACACTTACGTAATTTAAATTAAGCAGTATTTTCTCATTTAATTCTCCAATTTAATTAAATAGAATATTTGGAATATTCAGAAATACGGGGTATTACACATGCACACAATGCTAACCGTCCTCGACGTATTCTCATGACATAACTAATCTCGAGTCTATTCATGGCAGCCTTATCACCCTTCCATGCAATCTGAATCCTAATACCATGTTGTGGATCCTTACGGTTTCCAACAGTCGTCATTATAACCTCGTGCACCTCATCCCTATCATTACGATTACTATGCTCCTCATGTTGATCAACCTTTTGTCTCTCACGGAGATGCTTCTCCCGTGTATGACCAACTTGAACCCATTCCCCATACTTCATATGATCATTCTCCTCCTCCTAGTGTTTACAGTGAGTTGTGTCCACCTCCACCACCACCTTACACATCCGCTCTCGAATGCCTCTTGCAAAAGTCCGCGCACACTCTTAATTCTCAAAATTAATACCTTCAAAGTCTTGAACGATTAAATTATTTTGAGTATGTGTACGAGTCGAACTTCATCCCAAGTCAACCCATTATTTCCCCCACGTGGGACGATTATGCGTCATCTTGTGCAACTGATTTTGAGTGTGACCAAACCTATCATCCTGAGAATCTTGAAGTTGAGACCACCTAGTGGTCCGGGCCCTAAGTTTACAACTGTGTTGACATATCCATTGACTGTGAGACTGATTCCACACCACCCTATCCTTTCGAACCCACGATTGAGGTTCACCTTTCCCCTTCCATAACTTCCCTATCTATGCCCAAGCCTATACCTTTTGATCCTCCCCTGTGTGTTCCCGAGGAACCATTTATTTATAGTTTAGCTCCGGCTACAAGTGCTTTCCACTGTCCTGAGATTGAGTCTGAGATGGTTTCTACCTCCCTATCTATGGATCCTGTCCCACCATGTTTGGCTCATGTTGCATCATATATTAATGTTGATTCATCTATATCAGATTTGGATGCCTCATTGGATTTTTCCACTACTTCGGATGGTGACTTTTAGGTGGAGAAGTGGACCAAGCCATCTTTAGATACCACAATCCAGTCTGAGTCTTCCTTTCCTCCTCCCAATGAGTGTGTGTCCCTTACTTTCCATTTATCTCATCTTCTCCCAACTTTTGTCCCACCCGACCCACCCACTGTCCTTACCACCCCACCACTTGATTTGGACCTTGATATTCTACCTTCCTTTTTCAGATATAAGCATTTAGGTCTTCACCTCTACCCACCCCCCACCCTAGTGTTCCACGGCCCACTCTTGCATTTTTCTTCCACCTCGATATTTATGAGAGTATTTGTGCTACTCTCAACATATGTGACACCGAGGTTGTTCCTTTATGCACATCATTTCCTTATGTTGTTGATTTTTTCCGGCTACCGCTTTGTGGTGTCTCACGGTGTGACCATCATCATCGTCCATTTATAGAATGGTCATGTACATTCTTTGAGCCCCACCACATCAATACTATCAAACTATTTTGCCTCTTTGTCTAATTAGAGCATCATGCTTATAGGGCCCTTATTTCCCTCACCTTTCGGCTCAATAAGGCCCATGATCGATGCTTATTCTCCCCTGCCTTTCTCATCCTTCCCCGCGGTCCACCGATGCTTTATATCGTGTGATGCACTTTTCCATACAAGTGCATTGACCCGTTTTTTCCTTTATCCAACAAGACTGACGCTTTAGTCTTGTTTGGAGGTGATTCTCGTCACCCAATTTTTCTGCCGCCCCACACTTTCATAGATCTTATATTTAGGGTGAGATTCGCTCGATCTGGATGAAGACATTAAACTTAGCGCTACCGAGAGGCAGCCCGTCATTCAGTGTTTCTGAGTATCTTATCCTGTTTGGGGGTGGTGTTTCACACCACCCAATGATTTTCACATGCTTTATAGACTTGTACATATTTTTTTGTCGCATCTATTTTCCAGGTTTCATCTCTGCTACACTATGCAGTACAATTTCATAAGCGGTTCATTATGGTAATATCTTTCCTACCGTACTCTTTCCGTTTTTCTATATTGTTTTAAACTTCGAGGACGATGTTCTCTTTTTTTTGGGGGTGGGAAATTTATTAAAATCGTACCTCTTTTGAAAAAAATTCAGAAACAAGTGATTTTAAACTTGTTGTTTAGTTAAAATTAAATTTTATTAACATGAATTGTCTATCATCCCTCTTTTAGAAGTCTCAAAATTCTTGCATTCGATACTAAAATTGCACTTTTTATCAATAAATTAAATTAGTACCTCTTAAAGCGTATTTGAACTATGAATTCCTAAACTCGGAAATTTGCACTATCACTTTTGCAATCAAAAGTTGAAGAGTAACTATATCCTCAAGAGATCCTTAAAAGATCACTAGTTGCGACTTAAACCCGTGAGATTTGAGCTTTTCACCTTTTTGAGGGTTTTTACATATCTTTGAGTCACAAGTTTACTAAACTTTCATTGGATACTGCACTTAGTCATTGCATGGTCTCATTATTTTTTTGAAATTTAGCTAATTCACAGAGAATGACATCATCTTTGAGTTGTAAGAAACATGTATCTTGTAGTTTTTACCGAGCACTAAACTGATTTTGCCATCCACTTACCATTTTCACCCTTCCCTCCACCCATTATCTCCCCTTGTCCATTCTATATACCATCCATATATCCTTTTCTCATCACTACCATTATTTTTTTTTTTTAGAAAAAGAGTGTTTGAAATTATCAATGTAAATTGTCTTCATTTTTTGTTATGAAAAGAAAAATGTATCGCAATAAAAAAGGAAAAAAAAGGAAAAAAAAAAAAGCTAAGAAAAAAAAATAGAAAAGAAAAAAGAAAGAAAGCATGCGATCATAGATTTAAAAAAAATGAAGACATTAGTTATTCTTCTGTCACACTCTTCTCAAAACACTTCCATCATATTATCCATCTTCTTCATTTTCCCCTCATACCTTATATAAACCCCATTTTCACCCTTGGTAAAGTGTTCGGGAAAATGAGAAGTCTATATGGTCAATAACTCGACATTCTCAACATAGTGGTTAGCATTCGTTCATGAGATCAAATTTGTTTTCAAGTATCCATCATTTTCGGTAAACTGTGTGAGACGTTTAAACTTATTTACATTTACTCCCCCCCTCACACACTAGAGAGATACACTTGCCCAATTCTCAAAGAGTTCGATTCAGAGAGATATATCTAGTGAGAATTGCAGTTAAAGCTTTGATTCTATAAAGGCAATCTAGGAATTACTTTAATGACACTTAAGATTGTTTCATATTAACACATGTTGAGTTTTAGGAAGTATTACACTTTTTGTTATTAAGTAATTTTATATTTTATTTTGATAGTTGAATACAATGTTCCTTGATATCCTTATTAGTTGGGTTGTATAGCGTTTGATCGTCAAAATAAGAAACTGCATCTCAATAAAAAAAAATTGAGTTTTGTGGGTACATTAACTGCAAACCCTCACAAGACACCACTCTTCCTCCAGGGCAACATATAGGTTTAACGGCTTGTTGCACAAGCTAAGTTCAATCTCCAGTGCCTGCGAAAGTGGTACACTTTTGGTTACTTATCTCTCTTTTGCCTCTATTTTTGCTCAAGGAGTAGCAATGTTCTGTTTGGGGGTGGTGTGATAAGGACCCAAAAGTATTACTTTTATACCCGAAATAGATGTATTTTAGTCACTCGTATTTAATAAAAATGACCTTATGTTCGCATTTGTTTATTTCTCAGGTCAATACGCAGTTGCAATATAAATAATGCTAAATCAGTATAATTGCGACACAATGGCGATCAAACTCATGCATCGAAGAAATCAAAGAGACTGCGAAGTCAGAAGTCCCATTGAGCTTGCCCCGATGAGTTCTAATGTCCCAAATCCTACCCCTGGACAAAACCTAAGCCTACATCGAGCCCAAACCATCACTTGTGCTTGTGTGTCTTGAGTTTGTGCCTTTATTATTTTTCTAGATTTTTACTTTGAGTCGTTTTATATTTATGATTTATTTTAGATTTATTTAGAATTTTCTAGGATTTATTTTCTATTCTTATATTTCTTTATTCTGATTTTAATTTTTATTAGTTATTAATTTTTATTTTATTTTATTATTTTTCTTAGGATTAGTTTTTCGGAATTTATTTTTATAAGATTTTTTTTCATTTAGTTTTTAGTTTTATTTTATTTAGTTAGGACTTTTAGTTTTTATAGATTTTATTTAAATTCTTTTTATTTTTTTAAGTCTCTTAGTAATAAATTAGAATTTTATTTTTAGATTTTTATTTTTATTTTAGTTCTACTATAATTTTTTTGGCAGTGTCATTTTTTTAAGGGTCACAAATTAAACACACAACTCACACATTAACTGACATACACCCAACATACACCTAACCAACTCACACACGCACTACCTATTATACACACTCACACACCCTAACACTATCACCCCCATCTTCAACCTCTAACCACTCTCTCTCCTCCCACCTTATCATTCCACGATCTAAATAAAGCACCACCCATCCAAACCACCAAATCAATACCGAAAAATCCCACAACCCGTATACCCACCAACCCGAGCTCCCTTGTTCGATTCCGAAAACTCGGACCTCCCCTACACCCTTTTAAACTGCTGTCACCATCCAAAACCCCTAAACTGGTGACCAACCTATTCCCCCTTTAACCCAAACCAACCTGCCGCTCTACCATGCCCTGTTTAACCCGATTCAAATCCAACAACCACAAACCCAATACCCGAACCATTTAACCCAAGACCCTTTTCCTTCCAACTCCACCTGCCATTATCTCCTTTAAAATGGGAACGCAAAACCAATTTTCAATTTAAGCCAAAAAATAATCTTCAAATCCAAAAAAATTCTTTACAGCCAAACAAAGCATCGTGCATCATAAAAAGTGGAGAACATCTCATTTTAAAGAGAACTCTCATAACACAGAGATGAGAGAGGGACTGCAAAAGAGAGAAACATTGTGTATATTATGTACATAGTAGATACATAAAAAAATTACAAAAATTCCATAATAAAATTAGTTTATCATTAGATTAATTTTTATGTTTAGTTTTTTTTATCTAATCAAGTGCTGAATTTGTTAAAACAAAAGAACACACGTGCATGAACGCAATTCAAGGAATCAATTCAAAAAGAGACTTTTGTGTGTTGTATTTCTTGCTCTACTCTTTAATTTTTTGTTCCATGTTTGTGACTGTGATTAGTTATTTCATTATACTTGGCTTGTCACCATGTTCAAGGGGTGGGATGCACTGCATAGGATATTAATTTAATTAATTGATTTCCTTAATGTTATAATTCTACGAAATTAATTTGTAACTGTCACCAATTAATTTATGTAACGAGAGTTAGTAAATTAATTGTACAAATTAATGTTTCAATTTAGGAATCGAACTAGAGATAGATTTTTCTGAAATTTGAATTTTAATTCTGTGTTGAAATTTGGGAATTCATACTGTTTTTATGAAATTGATCCTAGTGGGTAATTTTGTTGAAAATAGTATAGTTCATAATTTTTCATCGTGTGACATTTTTAAATTAGTTTTTTGAAAAAGATATTATTAAATTTATAATTATAACGAGAGTTAGATTATCGATTTAATATTATCTCAAAATATTTCAAATTAATAAATTGAGAAATTAAAATAATTGATAATGCGGTGTAATCCCATCTCTTGACATTCTCACATTTTTCACACTCGATTGCACATTATTTTTCGTTATTTAGTCATTTAAATTTTTTTAGAATTTATTAGTTAATTTTTCCATTGAAATTATTTTTAAAGAAAGAAAAAAAGATTTAAAGAAAAGAAAATGTAATTGCAAGTTTTCACATTAATTTTTACCCCGAATGGATGCATTTTTATCACCCGTTTTAATTAAAATTAGCCTTATGCCGTATTTTATTATTTTTCAGGTCAATTAATAGTCGCAACATCAAATAATGCTAAATCAAGCCAATTGCGACTCAATAGCAGTCAAAAGCATTAATTGAAGAAATTCAAAAAGACCATGAAGTCAGAAGTCCTATTTGAGCTTGTAGAGATCAGTTCCGATGTCCTGAACCATGTCCCAAAACCTAACCTAATCCTAAATCGAACACAGACCATCCTCGAGCCCCGTTTGTGTTTAGTTTGTATTTCATAGTATTTTTAGATTTTTATTTAAGTCATTTTTAATTTTTAGAATTTATTTTATTTTGAGTCGTTTTATTTTTTAGGATTTATTTACAATTTTGTAGGATTTATTTTCTATTTTTCTATTTCTTTATTTTGATTTTGAATTTTATTCGTTTTTTATATTATTTTTAGTCTTTATTTTATTAGGATTAGCTTAGGTGTTTATTTTTAGTTTTATTAGATTTTACATTTTTTTAGTCTTTAATTTTTATTTTATTTCTTTTATTTTAGTTTTATTTTATAGATTAAAAATTTTATTTTAGTTTTTTAGATTTTATATTTTTTTCAAGGATTTTAGTTATTTTCATTTTCATTTTTTTAGGATCAAAATGAAACACACACACCACATAAAACTCTACACCTAAAACAACCCCTCCCCCCCCCCCCCCCCCCAACACACACACCATAACACCAAACACTCACCACACCCAATCCCCCTCACCCATCATCTTCCACCCAACAACACTATCTCTCCTCAATCCACCATAACCAACACAACCTTAACCCATCTCCTTCTAATAACCAAAAACACCCATTTATCTCTAAACCAACAACAAACAACCCGAGTATGTCAATCCCAGCGAGAACCGCCAGCGCCCTGCTCCGGCATTGACCCACCTACCCGCTTGAACAATACCCCTTTCTACCTCGAACAACACCCAAAACCTAGGCCATGACGATCTCAACCCGAGACCTGTACCGACCCTGCTTCCATGTCCTCTTACTCGACCCACCTGTCAACCTAAGTTAATTTAAAACCATACCTTAACCCATCTTCAAAAACCACGAAACACACTCATCCATAATCCCAAAAAATCAGAACCTGACATCCTTGACCAAGCCAAAAAATTAAATCCCAAAAATCTCTCAACAAAGAAACCAATTCGTGGGTTAGATTATAAATGAGAAGGCAAGCTCATAAAAAAAGGCAGAGGAGTCTCATATATCAAATACACACAGAGAGAACGTGAGAGACAGAAAAAATAAAGACTGCACATGATAGAAAAATAGTAAAAAAATCATAAAAAAATTAATTTAGGATTAGAAAAAAATATTAGGATCAGTTTTTACTATCAGTTTTGTAATCCAGTCAGTTTTTGTGACGATTTTTGTACACGTGTTCATGCACACAGTTGACATAGAAAATTATTGCGTATCGTATTTGTTTCTCTTTCTCTTTAGTTTCTTATTTGTTAATTGTACGTGTGCTGAAATTTTAATCATGTCTGGCTAAACACCCCATTCAAGGGGTGGGATGAAACGCGTGTGTTGAGTTATTTAATGAACTTATTTTTCATCGATGTACTCTATGCTAATTAAATTGGAAACAAATCACACATTAATTTATGTGGCGAGAGTTAATAAATTAGTGATGAAAATCGATATTTGATTTTTGGATTTGACATAGAGATAAGTTCTATGCTTAATTTCAAATATTAATTCCTTGTGTGCAATTCAAAGATCCATACAAATTTTTATAAATTGATCTTAGCGGATAATTTGTAAGAACAAGTATGAATCTTAACTTTCTATATGTGGTGACAATTCCTAATTTAATTGCTAAAAATGATAAAATTGAATTTCGGATTGTAACGAGAGTTAAGTTTTAAATTCAATATTATTTCGAACTATTCAATTGAATAATTAGGGAATGAAATTAATCTGACTACGCGGTGTAATCCCACCTCTTGTTTCTTTTCATAAATTCTAAACTAGATTATTTTTTTAAATTTTCGTAGTCATTTTAGTTACATAAATTTTTGTTTCCTCACTTGAAAATTATTTTTAAATATAAAAATAAAAAAAACATTTAAAAAAATTTAGAAACACAAAAACATTTTTAATAAAAATTGGAATTGCAAGTTTTCGCGATATCCGTTTCAACGCTAGAAATTGGATTGATACTCGAATTTGCCACGATACTGAATTTTTTTAAAAAATATGTAGGTGATTCCCGGAATTTTAATATTCGAAGTTTGACTGCAACGACATTCGAAATCCATATCCAAGGTACACACAAATTAAGAGTTATCAAATGGCGCCGTTGCCGATTTCTTGAAGATTGAAGCCCGTGAAGATTTGTACTTATTTTTTTTTAAGTAGTTATTCATTCCTCTCCCATTTTAAATTGA
Organism: Sambucus nigra; assembly: GCA_949130495.1. NCBI lineage: Eukaryota > Viridiplantae > Streptophyta > Magnoliopsida > Dipsacales > Adoxaceae > Sambucus > Sambucus nigra. The sequence continues at coordinate 248,267,189 of OX422210.1, forward strand.
TTGTTTAGGATTATTGAGGCCTTGTAATTCATTTGGGGTGCATTTTGACACCGTTTTATTTTTGTAATAATTATTCCTAAAAAAAAGAAGCAAAAAGGGAAATCAGATAAGGTAGAGAGAGGGCATTCAAAGGCGAGGATTAAAAGCCTCTCTATTTTGGGTCGGTAGGACTCCTGGGACTGACTGAAGTAGGCGTACTTCCCCCCAATCGACTCAACTCGATCTTCACCCCATGTGTGTAAAAATCATGGGAGGTAAACTCTTTATCATTCGTGAATCTCCTGCAAGCGAGTCAATTTTTGTGTGCTACTTGCTCCTATGTGCTTTTTATTTCCGTATAGCACTTAAATTGGATTGTTTAATGAATAAATTTACCTAAGACCTACACCCGGTCATTGCAACGAGTTGGGATTTCATCACCCACTCAATCACATCTCCATTTGCTTGTTACCCATGCTCTCACTTAAATTAAAATCAATCAACTAGCAAGACAAGTAGGAACGGTGTTCATTAGGACCCTTTCGAAACGAGACCCTCATAGGATACTCTAGTGAGTCCTTTCCTTACCTGCAAATCTTCATTCAACTATCTTAAGACTTTTATCTAAGGAAACTGGGTTTTAAGTGAGGTCGCCTAGTAAAACGGGTTTGTTCTTTCCCCAACGTGATACCGGATAGTTGTTTATTTTAATAGCTAGTGTGATGAGCCTAACTAGTAAGCCTCTTGTCTCTCGAGACAAAAGTGGGAGCACACTTTTACCGACGAGGCCTAAGATTCCGTATTTTTCTCACCCGCAGACTAATTAAAATTGACTACCCACTCACTTAACTTGAAGATAATAATTTGGATATGTCCTCGTTCGAAATTTTTCCCTTTGTATGCATGTCTAAATTATTCCTTTAGGTAGTCAACTTTTCGCTCCATCTGTCAGTTTTTCCCATGTAAGTCCATCGCTCCTTTTTTCTCGCTTTTTCTGCATTATTTTTTTTTTCCAAAAATAAAAAGTACAAAAATATTTTTCATTTTTTTTCTTCCTCTCTCCACACCCCACAAATATTTTTCCTTTTTCCTTCCAAGCTTTATAAAAATCCAAAAATATTTTTCATTTTTCCTGACTCAAAAAACCCAAAAATATTTTTCGTTGTTTTTATGACAAATTGGCACTGAATCGATCATCGCTTAACACGTTCTCCTAGTGCTCAATCTCTCAATTCCCTCTTAGGTGATCGTTCACTCCTCGTTGATTTTCCTCCTCATCTATCCGATATGTGTTCATCTTCATCGGAGACGCCTAGTTCTCCCACTTCCCCTTGTTCTGTTACCCCACCCATCATGGCCGATGAACGCACTTTAAGGGACTACTTTGCCCAGATTACGGCTACTCCACCTTCATGCATCGTTCTTCCTTCCACTCCGATCGTGCAATTTGAAATTCGCCTCGCAACTATTTCTATGTTGCCCAGTTTTCATGGACTTGAACGTGAGTCTACTTATACTCATTTGCAAACATTTCTCACTCCGTGCGCTACTTTGAAAAATCAAAACTTAGATGAAGAGAATGTTCGTCTTCGATTGTTTCATTTTTCTCTCCAAGATAATGCGTCCATGTGGCTCCATTCCTTGCCCCTGGATTCTATCCACACTTGGGAACAACTTGTCAAGAAGTTCATGTCTAAATTCTATCCCATGAGCAAAACAATGAGTCGCGTCAAGCCATTTAGGATTTTAGACAAAAGCATACTGAACAATGTTGTGAAGAATGGGGTCGTTTTCAAGACTATATTAATAGTTGTCCACATCACGATCTTGAGAAAAGTCACTTAGTCCATAGTTTTTGCAATGGTCTTATCCCTTCTTCTCACACCATGATTGAATCCATGCATAAAGGGAAATTCATGCATTTAGCTCCCGCTGTCACCTATAATTTTCTCCTTGAGTTAGGTGATGACTACCAAGATTGGGAGGGCACCAATGCATTTTAGAGATCCGACCGTTCACGTGTAGGGAACACTTCTGAGATAAAAAATGATCCTGATTTTAAAACTTTGCTACACAGCTTACACTTATTGACTAAAATCGTTGACACTCTAAGTTGTACTATGCAATAAAAATTTTCACTTTCTAAACAAGCAATGACTGTGAATGATTCTAGTCCTTCTTCTTGCAGTGTCTGCTTAAGTCAAGATCATTTAGCTCATTTATGCCCCCTCCTGGAAGATGATCCCGAACCCACCATGGCCCAAGCATGTGCCTTTGATACCACTAGGAAACCCGTCCCCCCTTCGTTTACTTACAATCCTAACAATAGGAATCACCCCTTTTTCTCTTATAAGTATGACCACAACTTCTATCCTTCCCAACCATAACAACATGTTGGTGGTCCCCCTGGGTTTCCATACAACCCATAAAGGCAACCTCACCCTCCTGTCCAGCATCAATCTACTTCTTACCATCAACCGAATTTCCATATTCTTTTGTCCCCCATGACGGACATTCAAACAACAATACTCAGCTTGTTCCTGTTCCCCCTCCTTTATATGAGTATTCACAACTACTTAATTCTCAGTACGAGTTGGTACCCCAACCATCTTATGCCCCTCCGCCCAATTCCTCCACTTTTTCTCTCGAGAATCTCCTCACTCAGTTTATGACCACTCAGAGCCAATCCCTCTAATGGCTTGAGCACCGTTTCAACCAATTCGAGTCTGAGCAAGAGAAAGGTAATTTTCCCAGTCAACCCATTGCTAACCCTAAGGGTAACGGAAAATACTCGGCCTATGAGGTTTGTTCCACTTCCAATCCACCTAATTACCAAGCGGATATGAAAGCGGTGTCTACTCTTTGCTTAGGAAAAAAAGTTGATAATGGTGTTAATGCTCCCAGTGCTGTCCCACACCCTCCCATCCCATCTGTAGAGCCTCTGCCTATGGTACCCCACCATATAAATCCCCATCTCACACTACGTCCAATCTTCCTAATCCCACCTCTATTTATGTTCCCAAAGAACCCTTCCCTCATCGATTGGCTCCCACTAATAAAGCCTAGCAATTTGATGATATCAATAAAGTCTTTTAGAATGTTCACATTAATATTCCATTCCTCACCACGATTCAACAAGTCCCTTCGTATTCCAAATTTTTGAAGGACTTGTGTACTGTGAAGCGTAGGACCAATGTCCCGGGTGATGCTTTCCTCACTGATCAAGCTACGTCCCTTCTCCATAATAACGGTGTTATGAAGTATAAAGACCCTGTTCATCCAACTATCTCTTGCATGTTAGGCGACAAGTTCACTACTAGTGCTTTACTTAATCTTGGGTCACATACTTGTGAAAGTACCTAAAGGAATCGTTGAAGATGTTTTGGTGAAAGTTTTGGACTTTTACTATCCTATTGATTTCATCATCTTAGACACTCCTGCGCCCGACCCAACCAATAATCCTATCATATTAGGTCGCCCCTTTTTGTCCACTCTCAATGCCATCATCAATTGTCATGACGCATCCATGAATCTATCTTTTGGCAACATGACTGTCGAAGTCAACATCTTCCACCTTATGCAACACCAAGTTGATGTCGATTCTATTGATGAGGTGTGTGTGATTGACTCCTTAGTTAATGAAATGTTGGACCATACTTACCCTGCAGATCCTCTCCAATAATATTTGTCTCATTTTGGATCCGACTTTGACATTGATTACTCAGTCTCTAAAATCAATGCCATGTTAGATTCCACTCCCCTGATGGACACTTCTTCTTGGGATCCTCCCTTCACGCCCCTTTATGTCGATACTCTTCACTATCTGGATCAACATGTTCCACTTTATGAACTCACTACCACTGATAGTTCTCCAGAATCTATTTCTATGTCTGAGTCCAATGTCACTCCTGTGCCACCTACTAGTTTGGAGCTTAAGCCCTTAACTCCCGAGTTGAAATATACTTTCTTAGGCCCCAACAACCACAACCTTATCACCATTACTTTCGACTTAACCCCTGATCAAGAAGATCAATTAGTTAACACCCTTACTCAGCATAACACTGCTATAGGATGGACCATTTCAAACATTCATGGTGTGAACCCCAATATTTGTAGTCATCGCATTCATTTGGAGGAGAATGTCAACACTTCTCGTGAACCCCAACATTGACTCAACCCAGCTATGCAAGCTGAGATTTTAAAATGCTCGACTCTGGTATTATCTACCCTATATCAGACAGTCAGTGGGTCAGTCCCATTCATGTCATACTAAAAAATTCTGGTGTCACCGTAGTCAAGAATAGTTACAATGAGCTTGTGCCCACCCGTATGCAAACAGACTTGCGTATTTGTATTGACTATCGAAAGCTAAATGCTGTCACTCGCAAATACCATTTTCCTCTACCCTCTATTGACCAAATGCTCAAACATTTAGCTGTCCATGCGTACTATACTACCAAATTCCTATTGCCCCTGAAGACTAAGAGAAAACTACCTTCACATGTCCCTTCAGCACTTTTGCCTACTCTCGTACGCCATTTGGCCTTTGCAATGCACCCGCAACTTTTCAACGGTGTATGATTAGCATTTTTAGTGACATGGTAGAACGTTTTCTGAAATCTTTATGGATGATTTTTCTATTTCTGGTTCTTCCTTTGAGTAATGCTTTTCTCACCTCACTATGGTCCTTAAACGTTCTCAAGAAAAGGAATTGGTCCTCAATTGGGAAAATTTTCACTTTATGGTAAAAAAGGGGATTGTTTTAGGTCACGTAGTCTCTCGCGACGGTATTGAAGTAGATAAAGAAAAATTCAACATAATTTCCACTCTTCCCATTCCTAAGTTTGTTAAGGACATTCGCTCCTTCTTAGGACATGCGGGATTCTACCGTCGTTTCATCAAGGACTTTTCTAAAATCGCTCGACCTTTAACAGTCCTTTTTTTTGGAAAGGGGTAAAACCCCTAGATTTTATTTAAATAGGAGAAAAAGCCTCTCCTAAGTGGCATAGATATTTTGAAGAAAAAAAAAGAAAGGATATCTATGAGAGACCCAATGAAATGAAAAAATATAGTAGAAAAAAATAAAGAAAACACAATCCATATAACTAGAGAAGTTGTCTGATTGAAGGCAGGCCAATCTTATCAATTCTGAGATATCCCTTTATGATTCTTGGCAGCTGGTTGAAGGAAGTCTAATAAGCATAACTTGAAGATGAGGCTGCTATATTTGCAAGACTATCAACAACATCGTTACCCTGTCTATAAATATGCAGAAACTGGAACTGATGTGTTGAAATTATCATAGAACAATAATCAATGGACTTTTGAATCTTCCAAGGAGGTTTCCAAATTTTTTGACCCATATGGAAAAGAGATTTAGAATCAGTTTCAATGATTAGCTCTTTGATATTCATCTTTAGACATAGATTAAGGCCTTCTTTTAACCCTTCAACTTCAGCATACATGCAAGATTGGAATCCGAAGAATGAAGAAAAGGCAGATATAAATTCACCTTTATGATTTCTGAGGATACCACCACATTCACTTTCACCTAGATTGCCTTTGGAGGAACCATCCACATTTAATTTAAATGCATTTAGAGGAGGCTTTACCCAAGAAATTGCTATGAAAATAGATGGTTTCCAGTGGATTTTCAAACAGAAAAGAGACATAATATGAAGATCATCTTGGGAGACATTACTAGAGAACTGTGTATCTGCTGCCAAAGAGATCATAAGAGAAATTGTATTAGATATAATTGCCTGATCATTCATCTCAATGCCATCAAAGTAGCATCTATTTCTGGCCAGCCAAATCTCCCAAGAAATAATGATAGGAAGGTGGTTAATGAGGAATTGGATATGGGAGTTGAACTTTTTGATCCGCCAGGAAATGAGCATCGATTGACAGGAGTGGAAGTTTAATTTTAGACCAAACAACTTTCCAAAAAAATTCCACACTTGAGAGGCAACATGACCCTTTAAAAAGGTGTGGATGATATTTTCTTCATGAACAAAACAGCATCTGCATCGAGAGGCTAACTTAACATTAAGATTTTTAATCTGAGAGTCAAGGGGAATGGCTTGGTGCAATAACTTCCAGGTAAAAATGGATATTTTTAAAGGCCAAGAAGACGACTAGATAAATTTCCAAACCATAGATGATGGATTTTGAGGAAAGCAGTGCAAATAAGCTGACTTGAAAGAAAAATTACAATCAGAAGTTATTGACTAGATGTAATTGTCACCATCTATCATTGTGATCTCCTCAAAGAAGTTATATACATATTTAATTCTCTTAATGGCATGAGAGCCATTAGCAGAAGAGAGAAAAGAAGATTTGTATTTGTAATTCATAAAGGAAGCCCAAAGACTTTTAGAAGAAAAATAAGACCAACATAGCTTTAAACTGGCCGCTTGATTAAATGTAGTCAAGTTTCTGATGTTGAGACCTCCTTGATCAAAAGGTTGACATATATCCTTCCAAGAAGTCCAATGATATTTAGCTTTGTCCTCATGAGAAACACCCCAGAAAAAAATTAGCAAAAATAGCTTCAATTCTTCTGATAATCGTTTTTGGAAGCTGTAGAACAGCCACTGTGTGAATTGGAATAGAAGTTAGAACATGATTAATTAGAATAAGTCTTCCTCCTGGAGATAGGTATTTTAGCTTCCATCCTGACACCTTCTGTCTGATTTTATCAAGCAAGTCAGCAAAGTAGCATAATTTCAATCTACCATTGTAAAGAGGACAACCAAGATATTTTAAAGGAAGGGCCTTGAATTGCAGGCCTAAATTAGATGAAATAACATTCATTCTGTCAATGGAATTATGTTTCCCAGTAGTGAAATAAATTTTGATCATATTAATCTTCTGACCTGATACATCTTCATAATCACGCAGAAATTTCATTAATTTTTGAATGCTTCTATTTCCACTATTTGTAAAAATGATAATATCATCTGCATATGATAAATGAGAAATAAGAGGAGAACCAAACGGTTGTTTAAATGGAGATATCACATTATCATATAAAAGCTTGTCAAGTCCTCTAGATAGAACTTCAGTAGTAATAATGAAGAGAGTAGAGGATAGAGGATCCCCTTGCCTGAGACCTCTAGATGACTTGAAAAAACCTGCAGACTTGCCATTCACAATCACTGAAAACCAGTTATTAGATAAGATCCTCCATATCATATCAATAAAGAATTCATTAAAGCCAAATTGTCTCAACACGGAGATAACAAACAACCAAGAAACACAATCATAAGCTCCCTCCATATCAAGTTTGAGAATGAGATTAGAACCATGAGATTTTTTATCTAGATCAGCAGTTCATTCTTGGGCCAAAAGAACATTTTTAGTGATAATTCTACCTTGAATGAATTCACATTGATTTGGGGAAATAATGGATGGAAGAATGGAGGTAAGTCTAGAATTTAGAATTTTGGAGATAATTTTGAACGAGAAGTTGGAAAGGCTAATAGGTCTGAAATTAGAACAAGATGAAGGATGCTTAGTTTTTGGAATGAGCGAAATAAAATTTGATGACCAACTCATGGGAATTTGGCCACCTGCAAAGAAAGAGGTTATGTCTTTTATGAGATCAACTTTAATAATACCCCAGCATGAAAGATAAAAACTCCCATTGAAACCATCAGGACCAAGTACTGCATCAGCATTCAAACTCTTTATGGCATCAAAAATTTCTAGCTCAGAAGGATATGCTGTGAGGGACTCATTGAAATCAATAGGAATAATGTGAGGAATAATATCAAGAAAATCATGTATGGGAGATGAAGGCTCATAAGAAAGAAGATTTTGAAAATGAGAGACAAATTCAGCTTTAATATCTTTTTGGGATAGAAGCCACTGCTGATCAGAGTTAAGAATTTTGTTTATACAAAGTCTTTTCCTTCTTGATTTAACAGTGTTGTGCAAAAACTTTGTATTTAGATCCCCTTCCTTCAGCCATTTGATGTTAGATTTCTGTTGCCAATACATTTCTTCAACATTAAGAGCTTTATTAAGCTTTGAGTTGGTAGAATTCATAACCATTCTATTTTCTGATGAAGGGGATTGATCAAATTTAAGCTCATCAGCAATCAGGGAATCTTCTATCCAAAGATGTTCCCTTTGTCTTTGATGACGCGTGTGTTGCTTGTTTTGAGCACCTTAAGGCCGAGCTCACTTATGCTCCTATCATTTAGCCTCCTAATTGCTCTTTAACTTTTGACCTCATGTGTGACGCCTTTGATTTTTCTCTAGATGATTTACTTGGTCAGAGGGTTAACAAGTGCCAGCACGTCATTTATTATGCTACAGAACCGTCCATGACACTCAGGTTCATTACACAACCACCGAAAAAGAGTTTCTAGCCATCATCTTCTCACTCAATAAGTTTAGGTCCTATTTCATCGATTCCCCTATCATCATTTACACTGACTATGCCGCCCTGAGGCACATTCTCAAAAGAAGGATTCTAAGACATAATTGATACGGTGGATTCTGTTTCTTTAAGAGTTTAACCTCAAAATTCGCGATAAGAAAGGGTGCAAAAATTTTGTTGCTGACCATCTCTCCCGCCTCACTGTTACGTCTAAATCTGATCATGTCCCTATTTTTGAAACATTTCCTGATGAGAAACTTTTTGCTATTTCTACCTCTCCTTGGTATTGTGATATTATTAATTTCCTTATTACCGACTGTAGACAGCCCATTATAGCACCCCCTAACCTCTACTTAGGTCCCTAACACCTTTCTTCATCACTACAAACCTAAGTTATACCCTGGGTACTGACCTAGAGGCCATCGGGCACTCTCGGGCTCCATTGGACCAAAAGTTAAAATCTTCAGCTCAGTTGACACTGAATGAATCTTTAAAGGGCACTGAAACCCCTTTCCAACAGTTTGCCATGTGTACGATTCTGACTTATAGTATGGATGAACAATTCGTTTTACTTTAAAAGCTCACCGGACGCTTCCAGGCCCCGTTTGACTAAAGTTAACTTCGTAAACTGAGCCAAACTCTTTGGAATCAAATTAAATCTCCTAACCTTTCCAACGGTCCACCTCGTGCATGATTCTGACTTACCATGCAGATGAACGATCCATTTGCATCCGATAATTCCCCGTCCAAAGGACCGACAAATGCTTCCGAGCCACATTTGACCCAAAGTCAACTCTTGGACCCATGAGCAGTCCAAAAGACTTTCAAAGGTCTCTGAAGTACCTTTTCAATGGTGCACCCCATGCACGATTCATATCAACATTTTACGCTCTACGATCGATTTTTCGAATGAACCTGAAAGAGAGTGCCAAACGACGGGTAGCAAACGCTGCCTATCGGCAGTGTGCCTAAACACACCTACCGATTGTCAGGACCCAAACTATGCCGATCGGGAATGCCTTGGGCCTATAAAAGGGAGGCAGTGTTTGCATACGAATTACGTGGACTTTGGTACCACTATAGGCTACGTAGGCATCTTTGGGTAGAACACGAGACTCGATTCCTATTCCTACATTTTTTTTATGTTTCTATATTCTTTAAACTTAACTCTCTTAGATTCTATATGTTTATATATACATACATTGTTCTTAGTGGCGTATTATTCCATATGAGTTATAATCCCATTATAACGATCAACACTAGGATAATCGCGCATATCCTATTTTCTAATATTAATTTTGGGAACATTCCTACGGATGACTCGCTTTATCTCTTACATGATACAAGTCGATGATTCCTATCTCCACTACATATACACATGGACACATATCACGGGGAAATAAAGGAAAATAACAATAACCCATGAGAGACCGTAAGGGCGTAATGGGTGCCTAACACCTTCCCATTTCGTAACTTAGCCTCCGAATCCTTTTCGAATTATTTTGGTTTCGTATGTATCAGTATGTATTTGGATGCTATCCCTCGGGATGGCTCATTTTATTTTGTCTGTTTTGAGTAAAATAGACTAGCGACTCCATCCCTTTACATTTTTCACCTCATCACCGACGCCGGCCAAAGAGCTCCCAAAAGGGATGCGCGGGACCAAGATCCTCTCGACATAGAAGATACCCTTTTCTCCATCTCTCTCCCGTCGTGAGGATCGGGGATGGCCACAGTGGAAACTCCGTTGGGGAAACATATTTTGAGGGCTAAACTCTATTTACATGGGTGTTATATTTGCTTATATTTTTCCTAATTTTTCATGCCCCCCTTTACTATTCATGTGTACCTCATGCTTATGCTTCTGTTCACATACTTGTAGAAGATTCTCCATGCACACTTCACACCATGTGCACCTAGGATCACATATATCCACATGTTTCACGCATCACCCATCCATACTTGGTATACCATTGGCACTTGTACTTTGCCCCCCGTTTGGCATCATCAAGAAAGATACTCTCGTCATAAGATACTAATAAGAGAATCATGCATGATTCACACAACATCACCAAAGAGAATTGTGATTTGCCAAATTTTGTCTAGTAACTGGAGGGTCACTTCGTGATGGGATCTGGCACCTTCCATTGGCCAAGTACCTTCGACGTATATCAAACGGTTCTCCTGCATCCTACCTCTTGATTGAAGTCATGACGGGGGGGATATCGCAGGGAACTCGTTCACGTACGCCGAGTATATCGAATTCTCTCTCACACGTACTGTCCCCAAGAGGTATATAGTGAGGTAATTCACGTACACTCAGGTATATCAAATGGCTTGTCCACACGTACCAATTTCCCTAAAAAGCAATACGTATATCGTGGAAGCCACACCAAAGGAGGGGAACCCTTTTCAATTCACCCAACAAACTGCATACCCACATATAGGTGTCAAGCCTAGAACACACATGTTAGATTGTCGTTTTTAACTCGAAACTCTGTCAAAACTTCAGGTCGGCTTGTCGCCCAAATTTTTGTGCATTTTTAAAACGGGACCCTGCCCGTGAGTCTGGTTACAAGTCCAACCATAGATTTTCATGTGTTACAAACCCAACTTTTCCAGGCTTGGGTCCCATCCGGCATTTCATTTTTGCATTTAAGAGAATTTAATACAAGTGAGAACATAATAATTATAATAATCATGCTGAGACCCGTGTCCCTAAAACATTTCTGCTTTCTTTATCAAAAATACTAAAATATTTCTCATTTCTTTATCAAAAATCCAAAAATATTTTGTCTTTCAATCTAAAAAACAATATCAAAAATATTTTCATCCCTTTTTGTCGAAAATAAATCCCATTTTACACCTTCTCAGGTTGATCGCAAGCCCTTGGCCTGACTCCTTATTGGCTTTGGTCTTCAGTCAAATCACCCCGGAGTTCTCTCTGTTCCCCTACTACCTCTTTTGAGTTCGGTATCCATCCACTTTCCATGGATAACACATATCAAGTACCAGTTGTGCAGCCAGATTTGGCGATAGTCTTAGCTAAGCTCATGTCCAAGATTGACAACCTCCAGACTGAGGTTCGAGAGATGCAATGAAATCAGGTTCCTGTTCCTCAAGAACCCGAGGCCCTATTCCTTCTTTCTATGGGTCCACCTGGGCCATCTGGGTTCCTAAAGATTATCAGCATGCTCTCCGTGCCCCTCCTGCTAATGGGCCTCCGTCTGCCCAGCTTCCTATGCTGAACCTTACCTAGCCTGGGGCTAACTTGCCTATGATCATTGATCCGAAAGAAGAAGAATTGACCAAGGTCAAAGAAGATCTCAAAATGCTAACTAAGAAGTTCGACCAAGTCAGAATCTATGGAAATCATATGGACTATACCCACATGTCTCCTTATCCTCAGGCAAGGTTACCCGAGAAGTTTAAGATGCCAAATATCAAGAAATTTGGAGGAAGTGGACCCCCGATTATTCATCTTCGCAACTATCATCGTTCTATGACTCTCTCTGGGGCTTCTAAAGAAGTGATGGACCAAGTTATTTCAACAAACTTTAAAGGATAGCGCCCTTCGATGGTTTTTGTCTCTCGAGGAGTCTAGAATTCGTAGTTGGGAGGATGTAGACCATGAATTCATGTTGCAGTAAAAATACAAAGAAGAGCTTAAGGTCACCTGCTATGATTTAGAGCTGCTCAAATAGAACTCTGGGGAATCAGTCAATAAATTCATAGCCCGATGGAGGGAAAAAGTAGCCACTATGACTAATCAGCCATCCGAGGAAGAACAATTCAACATAGTGAAGAATAACTTCTTATCCCATGTTCGAGCAATAATGGGAGGACAATACTATAACCCACTTCCGAGCTCTCAGAGAAGTAGGAGTATAAATCGAGGAAGGTCTTGCTAAAATAGAAGTTGAACCAAAGAAAGTGTCTAGACAGTTCACCCCCCAAAAAATATGACAAACCTGGCAGTGCTGCAGTCTTCCACCATCAATAACATCTCTCAACCAACCACTTCATGGGTACCAAAAAGCCACCTTGTCCCAGTCCGAAAGGAATACACCGAGCTCCATGCTCCCCTCTCCAAAGTTTATCAAGCCCTGTTAAGCCGAAACCTTATCAAACCCTTGGACCCCTGTCCATTGTCAAATCCACTTCCAAGAAACATCAAGGCAGATGCCCACTGTGCCTTTCACCAGACTGCTGGCCATGCCACTGACCAATGCTTTCACCTTCAAAACATAATCCAAGGTCTAATTGACTGGGGTACCATTGCCCCACCAGCCAATCCTAAGTCAAACACTACTCATAACCCATTCCCAAATCATGCCAATGCCATCTTCTTAGAAGAGAGCCCAGAATTTGATCCCTCAAACCAAATCACACCCATATAATCTCCCAAACATCTCCAAACTTTCCCCTATTTCCTCATACACCCTGTTAGCCTCGCTGATCAAGCACTGTCACTCCTTACCAGAGCATGCATCGTTCTCTCTACCCGTTCTAAAAATGGAACTATGGAATTATCAGAAGTGTTAAACCAACTCCTAGAGTTTGGGATGAAATTTCCTCCACAGATGATCATTAATTGCCAAAGGTTCAGTACGCTATTTTTGGAAACACGAAAATGGGACCGAGAGTCAGACAGTTGGGTGGTACCAATCGATGAAGTCAGCCTAGATGAGGTTGTCCAGATCATGGCAGAATCATTCAGCAAAACAAATGATATTTGAAATATGACCGAGGTACTTGATATTCTGAAGTTATAAGGATGCCTAGTCCCTTTACCCTTACTTATCCCCATAGAATGGGAAGACCTGTATGAAGAAGCCATTGAAGTTGTGGAGTGCATTGACTTTATATTGAAAGCCAGAATTATTACCATCGGATGGGGGGAAGAATTCAAAGATTCAAATAAAGGGCAAGCTTCAGAGAAAATTGTCCCGATAACCGACATATGTGGGATAATATCATTCAAGGAACTCCTCGGAGAAATATTCCAGATGGAAGAACAACTCGAGATTGACGAAGAAACAAGGTTCATGTTCTTCCCTTCTTCAGTAAATCACATAACCAGATCAGGGAGGCATTACCAGATTCCAAGGTCACTACCAGCCAACGACAAGGGGAAGGGCATTAAAAACCTTCCTATACCAGAAATGACCCTCGAGGAAAGAAAGATCCTCGATCAACTGAAGAAAACTGAAGCTAACATCACTCTATGGGGGATTTTCATGTCTTCCTAGCTACGCAAAAATGCTTTGATTAAATTTCTCACTGGACCCACAGTTCTTCCTTCCACCACACCAGAAGAAGCAGTAAATTTAGTTGAATCCCTGACCTCTACCCGAATGTTATCCTTCTTCAAAGAAAAAATCCCCAGAATTCGGCTAAACCACAATCATACACTCAATATCTCCGTCGAAGTTATGGGGAAGATTGTACCACTCTCTCTTGTCGATAATGGATCCGCCTTGAATGGCTGCCCATTAAGAACCTTCAAAAGCTTAGGACTGAAGGAAAGTGACCTCGTTCCAATCTCCATAGTGATACGTGCCTACGATAATATCCATCAGGAGGTGATGGGATCCATAAAACTTATTATTGATACCATATTTAGTCTGCTGACGTGGACCATTCACTTGAAGGAACGTGTCAACCTACGTGGAAATTACAAATACTTCCAATGAACAACATACTGTCACCAAGCTACTCAAGCGCCCCGAGAAACTCAATCATACCGAGCATCTTAGGAGCCCCGAGGAACTTAAGATTTCGAGAAACTCAGGCGGTCCGAGCTACTTAGCGTGCAGAGCATCCAAATCAAGAGAATCAAAAGACAGCTGCGCATTAAAAGCACATTATTATCGTACAGATGTATATGTCTACTAGATAACAGTGCATTATCTTTTCATATTTATAGCCTCAAGACTATAAATACATTGTACCCTCCTCATAAGAAGGGGACTTTGGATCTCTTAGAAAATAAATTATCGAGATTCCAAATAAACAGTCAGAAATATAATAACAGTGGACGTATGCCATTTTCATCACGTTGAACCATTTTAAAAATCCTTTGTTTTATTTATTCATTTTATCTGTGATTGATTAATTAGAGATAATTTAATTTTTTACATCAACACTAATAATAGGGGATGGCCCTATAAACCCTGTCGTTGAATTCCAAGTTATTGACATCCCAACTTGTTTTAACTTGTTGCTCGGATGACCTTGGCTCCATAGTATCAAGGGTGTGTCTTCCTCCCTCCATAAAAAATTGAAGTTCTTCATCGAAGGACGAGTCATCACCATTTTGGCCGACGATGACAGTGTCGAGGTGCGAGTACCAGTAATCCAGTCATTGAGATACAGCGGGGTCAAATGATTTTCTCCAATCAGGGTTCTGAGCTGAACCACTTATATTGCCGACAGGGGACGATTTCAAAGAAAGGGTTTATCCAGAATACGACCCTAACGGCAACATCAATATAATTTAGATTTTCAGAAACATACATTTCATGGCCGGACTGGGGCTAGGATAAAGACAACAAGGGATAATTAAGCCCATTGTGCTAAAAATGGCTTTCCTTCCTTGTGGTTTGGGATATCAACCATCAGAACAATAGCTCATAATGATCCGCCAATCTCAACTAAAGAGAAGATTAGATTGCATCCAGACTATCCCAGGTGATTCTTTGAATGGACGATTCATCAAAGAAGGTGAAGACTTCCCTTTTTGTGTCTTTCTGGAACCATTGTATGACCATACAGACAAAAAGATGAAGCCTGGAATGGAGATCTTTTTTCAAGACAGCTACCTATGGGCTGAAAATTTCCAACACCATGTACAACCACTCATCAAAGATACCAAAGATTCTGAGGGAAGTGACTCTTAGGATTCGTTTAACTTACAGACACTGGGACTGATACTCTGTATGGTTCATTTAAGTACTACATCACTGGATCCATCTCACCTGATTAAAGCTGCTGATACACCTCTCCTCAACTGGCATGCTGCGCTGGTACTACCTATTGAAATCCCACCTAACCCCAATGTTCACCCCATGTCTTCTTCTGTTGTTTATCCTTGATTAAATGTAATCGAGACCTCCTTTAACGAGGTTCATAATGTTGTTTTTCCTATTAATGAAATAAATGAAGATTTTGAGTATCTTGATGTGCCTTACATTAATTGTTTGGATTCTAATCAAACTTTTGATGATAACGATTTTGAAAATGAACCATTCTTAACAGATCTAAATAAGGTTAATAACAAATAATATAACCTCGTTCAAGTTAATCAAGAAGGGAGTGTTATCATTAACCTCAGTTCTAGTAGCCAACTCGCGAGAATAGGATAGGGGTTACCCTCGACGAGCATGAGTGCGCACAACTTGAAGAATTATTGAAGGAAATCGTGGATATCTTTGCATGATCTTATGACAATATGCCCGACATTGATCCTGAAATAGCTCAACATGAGATTCCCACTCTTCCAGATTACAAGACGGTTAAATAGAAATTGAGAAAGCTCCGCATCGAATGGTCTCTCAAGGTCAAAGAAGAAGTGGTCAAATAGCTGAACGTGAGCTTCGATCGTGTGATCAAATACGCCACATGGCTAGCCAATATAATGCCTGTGCCGAAATTAGGAGGGAAAGTTTGGATGTGTGTAGACTACCGGGACTTGAACAAAGCCTCTCCAATGGATGATTACCCATTACCCAATATCGACATGATCGTGAACAACCCATCCAGTCATGCTCTCAAGTCGTTCGTCGACGGGTTTATCGGGTACAAACAAATCAAAATGCACTCATATCACCAAGAAAAAACCGCGTTCATCACCGCATGGGGAACATTTTGCTACACTGTTATGACATTTGGTCTCAAGAATACTGGGGCTACCTACCAGAGGGCTGCCACAACCATCCTACACGATCTGAATCATAAATAAGTCGAGGTCTATGTGGATGATATGATTATCAAATCCAAAACTAGAGAAGGTCATGTTCTTGCTCTCCGAAAGTTCTTTGAACGATTGCGAAAATATCAGATAAGACTCAATCCACAGAAATGTGTCTTCGACGTTACAAAGGGAAAACTCTGGGATCCCTTCAAACCTTTCTACTCCCCCAAATGTTCAAGATTTGGCTGGTATAATGGCTAATTTAGCCTAAGGACAAACGACCATGCAAGAAACCATGCGTCAACTTATACAAACTGTTCAAGGAGGAGTGCCGACCCAATCAGGACAACGAAGTGTTCAAAAAACTACCCGTCTACCCTCTTCACGAACTAGGCGAACTCTATTCCCAGAGGAATCTCAATCTAGATGCACCAAATGATATCATACTGATAGATCTAATTATCCTTCTTATCAACCTGGTCGGACTTCATCAGTACGAGCTACAGATTCTCAATGAAACGTCGCTCTATCTCCAGAAAGAACTAGTGCTCTATACAAATTAAGTAGAGTCTCTCCTTTTGATCATTTCATCCCTCGGATGAATAGAAGTCCTCCTAGGATTGCGTCGAGGAACAAAACACGACCATCTGATCTAAGGGAAGGCTCTGCCCAATCACGACCAGCAAATCGATCCCAAGAGGAAAACTCAATGCGATCAGTTGGTCGAATAACTAGGTCTGAGGTGGGAAATGACGCATGGAAGGGGTCTACTCAAAGGTTGGTGGAAAGATTAGGGGAAATGGCTAAGGCCAAGAATCCTCTACAAAGAACTTTTACCCAAGGGACACCATTTGTACAGGCAATTGTGGATTTTCCCACACCATCAAAATTCAAAGATCCTATGGCAACGCCTATATATGATGGAAAAATTGACCCTGTCCTTCATATAAAACAATACCACGCTACTGTCAATATCTATGCAGTTCCAGACGAGATCAGATGCAGAGCATTTTCAGGAACTCTTACCGGATCAGCCCAGATATGGTACAACAACCTTCCTCGGGGAAAAATTATGACTTTCTTTTAACTGGCAGAGCTCTTTATTAGGAACTTATGTTTTGGAGCGAAACGAGTCAAACGAGTAGCACACTTGTTGATTGTTAGACAAAAGGCAGGTGAAAGCACCAGGGACTATGTTACTCATTTCAATAACGAGAAACTTGAAGTAATTGATTACGAGGAGAAAATAACAATTACTACTCTGATGAGTGGACTGTTACCAGATAAGTTGTACTACACTTTAGCTAAAGATCTGTCTAGGACCATGGACGAACTGATGGCAAAAGCAGCCAAAATCATGAATGCCGAGGAAGCCATAGCTGCGAAGAAGAATACAGATACTAAGGAGACCTCCAAAATCACTGATTCGCATTGCATGGCACCTGCAAAAAAAAATATTGTTAATTAGGTCAAAACTAATAACCCACTCATCAACAATAGGAGGTGCAATGAATCAATATAGTACATTCTCATCACAAACAACATAAATTTTAAACTATGATATCTTTTTAATAAATATCTAACTACTACTATTTTTTTAAAAATCGACGAAGTCTCCTTTATTTATTCATGAAAATCACAGGTAGCCAACATGTTTTAAACATTAAAATTTATTCCAAAAATATTATATACCAACCAATAGCAAATTCTTACCACCACCATAACGTCTCCAAAATGTAAAAATGATAACAGTATTGCATACATACCATTTTTAGTTTTGGAATGTTATCTGAATTTGGATATTGGTAGCCAAATACACCGAGAAACTCATGTCTTGCCTTCTTTTGCCAATCTGTATCAATTGAGAGTAGAAGCGTAGTGAATGTGAAAATTTGAAAATGAGAAAGGATATCAGTGTAATATATGGCATATGTAATATTTAAAATAAGAGGGGATTTATCTAATTATGAAAAATGTTATGGGAGGTCCGTGATATTTAGTTCCTAAGATAGATGAGAAAAAAGAAATATATAATGTGTTATCTTTGATATGAACCTTTCTCTCCAAGTTATAAACTCCTCAGAAACCTTGCATCTCAAATGGAAATATCAGTTTCGACATTCATAGAGGAAAATGATTCATTCAGTGCATGCAAGTAACATCTATTACCATATGGACCTTTAACTTTAGTTCTGGTTTGGTTCGCATTTTGTGATTTCTAAAATCCCAGATTGGTAAATTTTCATGAACTCTTAAGAAAAGGAAATGACAATATGAGATTTAAACTCTAAACATGAATTATGAGACTATATATATGCAATATTACCAATTTGGGATTGCAATGTGAACATTTGAGGCATTTTCAAGACCATTCTTGAAAGAATTTCTTCACAAGGGGAGGTTTGTGGAAATTCGCAAATAAGTTCTCTGTCGTCAAAAGAAGTAAATTAACTATAAAGTAGGATCATAAAGTGCTACTTTTAATTTTGAGATAAGATTATTTTATTTTGCCACTAAATATTCAAGAAGATTTGTAGTCAACGGTGGGATACCTTAGTCGCATGGGTCGTTTATGTAGTTTTCTCGAAAAACCATAAACCAAGTACACATGATTATAAGATCTTGATTATAAGAGCCATCCATCCACCTTAGAATGCAAGATTCGTTGCCATAATTGAGCCTACAATGATGCAAAATTAAAATATAATCAAATTAAACCATTTATAAGTGAAGAGAAGAACAAAAATAAGATTTATAAGAGTACGGTTATCCTCACTTAGTGATTATCATGAAATATATAGCAATATTTATCTACCATATGTCTGTAAAATTAAATGATAACATTCTTGTCATTACAATACCTAGAAATATTTATTCTATTGTTGTCCATTCCTTTGAAAATATTTATTCTACTATTCGCCATTCCTTTTAAATTCTGACCAAAAAGTTATATGTAAGTATTGGTTATTTCGGACTGCCAATTCAAACACTTGAGTATAGGCCACTTCGGGCTGCTTAGTGAGCACATCACAGCTCAACTCTGAATTCTGCAGTTGAGGCAGAGTGTACTGAGCAGCGTCAATCGCCTCACTTGCCAAATCACTAACCTGAGCAGTTTCCACAAGAGGATGCTCAGGTAAAATGGAAGTATCCAAACAAGTATAGCAGACTTATATTCAAATCAGCCTTCAGTGAGAAAGTATGGAATTTTTTTTACTATATTCATTTCCTTGGCATGCTACCAATTATGTATACAAATGTAAAACATATGTACTCCTATTTAGTTTTGCGCTTCAAGCCGGTACAAAAAAGGTATCCATAAAATAGGAATAAGAGTTGAGAGTAGTAGACCAGTTGTATCAAAACCAAATATTTTCATTTTCAGGGTCATTAGAGTTTTAGTTTTAGTATATTATTTCTGCTATTGCTGATGCTCAAGAGAAGCGGAGTAACTCTCTTGAAAACCTTAGCAATTCGTTGGCACTAATTTCACTACTCACCTCGACTATCATCCTTTCCAGTTGTGGATAATGAGCGAGAAAGAGCTTTATAAAAAGAATTTCATTAGGAGTAATGAAGTTGAGAACATGTTGTTTCATTAGGAGTAATGAAACAACATGACCTTACGGCTAATGGTTTTGTCATTAGGAGTAAAAAGATTGACAAAATTGAGCAAGAGTTTCAAGAGAGTTAGGCACACCATTATTACAATATCAAGGATAATAAATCAATGATGATGTTCATCAGAGCTTTTCATTCAATGGAATCAAGACGAAACTTCTTGAAGTCTGTAGAGTGCCTGGATGTGCTTTTTTTGTTGGAATAAGAATGAGGAAACTTTGTCCGGGCTGCAAAGATTGTGAGGCTAAGAGGAGATCTTATAGTCGAGGCAAATTTGCTACAGAAGTATGGACATTTGAATGAGGCATCTTCACTCATCCTTGGGTTTTTGTTCTCCAACTCTCTATGGGCTCCTGGAAGCAAAGGGTGGCCCTTGAAGCATTTTACGAACAAGGAGGAAATGTTAGGGAGAGCTAAGTCATTTGCAAAGAAGGATTCAGATCACTTATATGAGTTTGTTTGTACAGAGGTTGATATTTTGTCACATGAGCAGGGTAATTTGATTGACTGGAATAAGTCTTTACAAGCTTCCCAAGAACATAGAAGTCTGAGAGGAGAAATCATATCTGCTCGAAAAATTCTGGACTTCCATTTTCATTTAAACACCTTAAAGTATGAGTTTAATGATGAAATGCCCGTGGATATCATAAATCAGACAAAAGATAGGATTTAAAAGAACCAAGTTTCTGTTCAAACTTTGGTGTACTTTTGGAACCAGTGGAAAGAAAAAATTATGAATATCTTTGAGTGCTTAGTTTGATTTGAAACGCAAGATCACTTAGGTTACAACGAGTTCTATTTTGACTATTTTGGTGTGCTGAGGCAGTTAAGTAGTGAGTTGGAGGACTTCATTTACATGTTTTTGAACTGTGATGCTGATTGGGCGAGAGATATTGATGAAAGATTTCTTCAAAAAAGTGGTGGAAATTTGGTTTCTGCTGATTCTCGACAGTTGGTATCTGCCATTCAGAGTTATTGGCAGCTGAAATTACTTTATGTGGATATGAAGGTGTTGGAAACTATTAAATCTCTCCATCATTTGTCAATCAGGAGTTACTCTTCAGCGTTTTCCCAAAGCATGTATCTTCTTCATATCTTTGAGGTAACAAAAAGAGGTCTCTCGAGTTCGAATGTTCCATAAAGCTTTGGGTGGAGCTCAAAAAGAGGTCTCTCGAGTTCAAATGTTACATAAAGCTTTGGAAGATTATTATAATGCCAACTGGAATAAATTATTTGACTATATTTCACCTAGTTGTTTCTTTTATCTTATATCTTGTGGAGCACCTTCCGATCTCGGTATACTATTCACATGAATTTTTTTTCACAACAAAATCCTCAGTTATCGAATGTCTTATCTATCAGCATTCAATTGCCGATCCAAGTACCATTTTTAAAACTGATGCGTCTTTAGGAGAAATCTACAACTTTGTGGTTGTCATAGTTCATCGGGTTCTTTATGATAAAGTGGCCACAACAACATGGATTCATAAATCAGGTATTAATGTAGCTTCCGGTGTTGAAGTTGTTTGTTATAACTTATAATGTCTTTACTTGGTGTAAACTCGGGAATAGAGTATTGTCAAGTACTTGCTAAACTTCTCGGGAGGAGTGATATAACTTGTATGTTGCCAGAGGAATTCTCTGATGTTCTTCGGAGATGGGGCAGGAGGGGACGCATTTGTTATGGTAATCTAAGTGCAGATGTGCTTTTAGATGCATTTAAAAGGATTAAGGATCCTCTTGTCATTGTGAGGTTGGGGGAAAAAAATTATCCAAAACAATGCCAGGAGCAGGAGTGCCAACATGATGCTCGAAAATCCTAGTGGTGACATTGTTGCTTCTAAACATCAGTAAAAGCAGGATAATTTATATTTTTCCAATCTATTTTTATTTTGGAAGCCACTGTGGTATTAGAAGAACTATGATAACACTTTTCTCCACATAGTTCCGAGGTAGATGACGCTCACAATGGGGGTCATAATTCATAAACTTAGTCGCCAATTGATGGCAGGCATTGCTGCAAAAGTAAAACCTCATTTTATTTTTAATCTACACCCTCAGGTGGCGCATATAACGAAGTTAAATGAATAACTTTGTAATCCACAATAAAGTCGGAATATCTTTGCTTATGAATGGCACGAAAACTAGGGAGCTGAGAGATGTAGCATAAGTGGATGACTACAACTGTAACGGACGATGCTGATTTTCAGTTCCCAAAAAGACTTAACATTGGTTGAAATGACGGTGCCATCCTTAGTACTAATACACTTATGATGGAACCTGGCATTAAGAAGAGAGCGGAAGAAGGCGACAAATTTGGTCTCCAGTAGTCGGTTGCAACTAATCATCGAGTATGGATCATATGGACGATCCAATGCGGGGAACAATGACTCGCCCTCCACTGTCTGGGTGGTTGATGCTGTCATCCCCATGTTTGAACAAAATAGTAATGAAGAGAACACATTCAAAATCAGTAAAACCAATGCATACTTGAACAGAGTTCTGATTAAATCTAGACTTGCCCAGACCCTTCCCACTAGTCACTTTCAAAAATCGAGAGTCCTGTGAAGCGACAATCACTTACCTCGGTTTATTTGATACCATTAGAGCTATCCGTGCCTCTTTCTGAACCACTTCATTGTTGTTTTAACTTTTTACCCCCAAAGCCAACTTATAACACCAAAACAATCATTTATTAGTCAATTTCAAAAACCGAGAGTTCGACCAGAACACAAACACTTCCCACAAGTTATTTGGTACCTATTGGGGTGCATGTGCCTCTCTCGAGGTCACTTGATTGATGTTTTGAGTTTTTTCTCCTTAAAGTCCATTTTACACCATAAAACGAGCGTATAGTAATAAATTTCCGCAACTGGAGTTCAATTATGAAACAAACACTTCCCATGAGATACTTTATTAAGTCTTTGGGTATTTCGATTAATGTTTTGAGTTATTGCCTCCAAAAACCCATTTTTAACATGCAAAAGAACATTTTTAGTTATTCGTGATTCTTTTCATGACACGGTGGAAAATAACAAGCGTCTACTAACAAACTTGTAGTTATTCGTGACTCTTTCCATGCAAAAGAACATTTGTAGTTTTTAACACGCAAAATAACAAGCGTATACTAATTAACTAAGAGCTCAGCGAGGACATGATCCTTCCCTCAAGATACTTTGATACCCTTGTAGTTATTCGTGACTCTTTCCATGCCACTTCATTTATGTTTTTTGTACTCTTTTCAATCCCAAGACGGGTGTCTACTAGTTAATTTCAAAAATGAATGTTTCCTAGTCAACTTAAAAAATCAAGTCCTATGACAAAATGGACATTTCCCACAAGATTCTTTGGTATCTCTTAGGGTGTTCGTCCGTCTCTTTAGGCCACTCAGTTATCATTTTGAGTTTTTGACTCCTAAATCCTATTTTTAATTCTAAAAACAATGGTATAGTATTCAATTGCGGAATAGGAGTTCAGTGAGGACACGACCACTTTACTTAGGTTACTTTTGTGCGTATTGGGGTGTTCATGCCTCATTTCCTGCCACTCAAATCATGAAATATCAAGTTTATCATTTTCGATTCTTTAAAGATCGTGAGATTACTTTTTTGTTTTGACTATTTTTTTTTAATCTAGAATTTCAACTAGTGCCTATTTTTTTATTTATTACTTTCGGGTAGCGCGTTGTATGTTGGAGTTTGTGTCCCAATACATAGTGATTTGAATGTTAAGATTTAGTATTTGATATGGTGTAGGATAACATTAGAGATTTTTTCAACGCTAATACATATTTGTATTAATTGGGTCAATCCCATATATCACAAAATAAAATCATAATCGAATACTAAATATCAAACTAATGGCATAAACTATTTGCAAGGGACATTAATTAATTAACACACATGAACATATCAATAATTCAAACAAAAATTCACACAAAAAAATATACAAATATTCTCGTAAATTAATATTCAAACTATACTACAACAACCAATTGACAATCCGGGTTTTCAATTGGCTCACCCTCAACCTCCTATCACCACTACAAATCAATCCAATCCAGTACAAAACTAATGATATTAATCAATAACCAATTAATAAAATTACCTTTTATCCATCTCAATTTAATGATATTATAACTTGAATTCTCGAGATGAGATCAAATATTTAAACGCTAATGAAAATGTATATGGCAATCTATATTACCCCTGTCAAATAACCATCAATAAAAAATATATGATTGCCATTGAAAAATCATAATTATGATATAAGACAGAAATATTACTATTCTATTATTATAAGTAATTTCTTCTATATTAAAAACTTTAAATATCTCAATAACCAACCAATTACATCAATGAGATATCAAATTACTTTTTCATTACCTTTTCTTTCATTTTAAGAGCAACCAAACAAGGAAATTGACAATCAATATATAACAAACCTAATTTGATGTCTCCAACCATAAAATCACAATTTCATAATTTCCAACTACACTTAACCCTAATTCTTAAAACCCTATCTAACTAACAACCTACACCATCATAATCCCACCAAAACCAAAAGAAAAGGGAGCACGACTTACCAGCTGCAGGGGAAGGGGAGAGATCTAGCACGAGCGGCGATGTCAGCGGAAAAATTTAGAGGCGATGGCAAAGGAGAGTAGGAGGTGACGATTTCGAACCACGATTTACTTGGGTTTTCTTTTAACTTTCTTTTTTTTTTGTATGTAGAAGGGTTCATTTCTATACAGAAGGCGGGAATTAAAATTGGCAAGGTGGGAAACCAAAAATATTTTAACCGTCTCATAAGGTGGATTACTTGGGACGGCTATTAGTATGGAGTCTTATTTGTATTACATTATAAGACGGATAACAATAGGAGTCTCATTTGTATCACTTTATAAGACGGATAATAATAGGGGTCTTAAAAACCATTAGTTTTTAAGACAACTGTTTTTACCCATCCCAAATGGTATGCTTTAGGGACTAAATTTTATCCTTCTCAAAAGCCTCTGTTTTAAAAACTACTTTTTTTTTGTAGTGAAGATGGTAAAACCAAAAAGAAGGATTACAAGAATAATGGTGGCAACAAGCAGTCGAAAGGAAAGAAAGAATTGGAGCAGATGAGGAAATTTGGAAATTATACTCCTTTGAAGGTAGATATAAATCACATTCTGGAGGAGATCAAGAACAGCGAGGAGCTAGCCTGTCTAGTAAAAATGAAGGCAGATCCTCATAGAATGGACAAGTCCAAATATTGCGAATTTCACAAAGACCACGGTCATACGACCAAACATTGCATAGCTCTCCAGAATGAAATTGAAGCACTCATCAGACGAGGAAAATTGGCTAAGTATGTTGATCGCTAAAATGGTGGAAAGACCAGTGACCGAGGAAGGCAAAGATCTAAATCTTCTCGTCGAGCAAAATAAGACAAGAAGAGAGACCACAAAGATGATCCAGAAGATGACCACGATCTCCCCAAGAGACCAAGACAGCTAGAGCGTGAGGTATTTTCAATCCATTTTGGGTCATTTGAATGTAATGTCATTACATGTGGAGATGCAGGAGGTGGAGATCTTACTGCGGAGAGGAAAGATTACCTTAATGAAGCTCAAGCCTGCTCGTACATATAGCGAATAAACTTGGCAAAAGTTGATCGCCCGAGGAAGGTGAATAAAGACAAACTAGTCATTGGTTTCTCTAAAAATGACCTGGCATGTGTACTATATCCTCATGATAACCCATTGGTGATCAAGATGATAATGAAGGAAGTGGTGATTTTACGGGTACTGGTGGATAATGGTAGCTCGACAGACATCATGTTTTACCCATGATTTGACAGTTTGAATATGAAGTTAGCCCAGTTGGATCCCCACAATAGGCCCCTCCTCGGTTTTACTGGAGAAAAGGTTTTTCCACTTGGGACGATCAAGTTGGATATGCTCATTGGTACTTGTCCTGCTTGTCGAACAAAAAGAGTATGCTTTTTTGTAATGGATAAAAATGTCCAATCAACTTGCAACATCATCATGGGAAGGGTAGGTCTGAAGAAGTTCGAGGCAGTACCATCTATTGTACATCAATGTTTAAAATTCCCAACCAATTTTGGAGTAGGAGTTGTGAAAGGCGATCAGAAAGTATCTCGAGAATGCTACTATTTATCTACCGAACAGGAGGAATGTGAAGAATCCAAGAAGAAGACTACTACCTATCAAGTGAATGAAATAGAAGATGTAGAGATTGAAATGTTAAACCCCATAGATGAGCCTTAGCTCGTGAAGGACCAGGTCATGGAGGCTATTGAAAATATCATTCTAGACGACAAGCATCCCGAACGAACAACTCAAATTATTGCATCATTAGATGTATCGATAAAACAGGAATTGATAGGATTTCTAAGGAAAAGAAAGCAGACTTTTTCATGGAGTCATGAAGACATGCCAGGGATATACTCGAGCTTCCTGTGTCATGAGCTCAATGTGAACAAGGAAATCAAGCCAGTGAAGCAGCGAAGAAGAGTGTTAAGTCCTGAGAAGAACCAAGCTATACAGGAAGAAGTAGAGAAGCTACAAAAGACTTTTTTATTGAGGATGTCAAATATCCTAATTGGCTAGCAAATGTGGTTATGGTAAAGAAAAAGAATAATAAGTGGAGGATGTGTGTAGACTTCACTGATCTTAATAAGGCATGCCTAAAGGATCATTTTCCGTTGCCCTGAATCAATCAACAAGTGGATGCTACCTCGGGGCATGAATTGTTGAGTTTCATGGATGCTTATTTTGGTTACAACCACATAAAAATGAAGCCTGAAGACAGGGAGAGTACCTATTTTATCACCCCAAGGGGAACTTATTACTATAATGTTATGCCTTTCGGACTTAAAAATGCAGGTGCAACATATCAGCGGCTGATGAATAAGGTGTTTGCAGAGAAAATCAGTCATAATAGGGAGGTTTATATTGACGATATGCTGACAAAGAGCAAGAAAGATGCTGATCATCGAGTTGACCTAGGTTAGACCTTTGACCAACAAGAGAAATATCAAATGAAGTTGAATCCCACCAAATGCATATTCGGAGTACGAGAAGGCGTATTTCTCGGATATATTGTCAACCAATGAGGTATCGAGGCGAACCTAGAAAAGATCAAAGCCCTATTGGAGCTGCGATTTCCAACTACGAAGAAGGAAGTGCAAAATCTCACAGGGCAAGTCACAACACTCAACAGATTTTTGTCCCGAGCAACAGACAGATGTCTCCCATTCTTCAAAACACTCCCAAAAACTTTTGAGTGGAATGATGAATGCGAGGAGGCCTTTCAAAAATTAATGAAATATCTGGGGACACCTCCATTGTTGTCTAGACCAGTGATGGGAGAAAAACTATACTTGTACCTGGCAGTTTCAGAAAATGCAGTGAGCTCGGCGTTGATAAGAGTGGAGGATGGAGTAGAAAAACCAGTCTATTACTCCAGCAAGGCTTTCCGAGGAGCAGAAATCAGATATCCAAGGTTGGAGAAGTTGGCACTAGCACTGATTGAAGCAAGCAGAAGGATGAGGCCATACTTCCAAGCCCATATTATAGTAGTGTACACTGATGATGATGTTGGAAATAGCACCACCCTTCAAGGTGTTTGTGAGCTCAATTCAATGTTAACAATGGCAACATAAGGGTACACACATATAGTAGAAGAAGATGAGGAGAAGAGGAAGATCATCAGAATATAAGTGGTTCAGCCAATCAGGCCTACATCCACTGTGCAAGTGTGTGATTAATATCACTGTATGAGGGCTCTAATGGCCATAGATAAAAACTCTCAAGCTTTCTCTCTCTACTGTGTATTTGAACAGAGTTTCAGCTAGGGTTGGTAACTTCGGATCCTTTGCAAGGTAGAGGATGACCTCTACATATAGTACGTGGGGGGTGCAATTTACCCCTTAAGCATGCAATGAGCATGTGTGTGTTAATCTAGCCAATCTGATGAAGACATTTGTCACTATCACATGTAGAGAATGATGATGAAATATTCCCTCCACGCGAGGGGAATGATTTGTTATAACTGATTTATGTACATGTGTTCCCAACCACACATATGACCATAAGAGCTCGGCTATCTGTGATTGGTCCCAACCTCGACCTTGAAGAGGACGAGGTTGGTGTGGTAGGGCAACTGCTTAATCAGTGGTGACCTTGGCTTACCAGAAGAGCTGAGGTAAGGCATGCGGGACTGCAACATCGGCTTGGGCTGAGGTAATAGTGGAGTAGCAGGAACGTCGGCTGATTCATAGCCGAGGGTGGTTATGATGGTGGGATTGTTCTTGTAACCTCGACCTGAACCTAGCCGAGGTTGTCATACTTGGGTGGACTGTTAAATAACCCCCCATGGATCATGAAGACCTATCTTTCTAAGGTAGCTAGTAACTTCGGCCATGGCCGACCTTTTTGTGACGAGATCGCTGGTTGTTGATCTATGAGGCTGAGGTCGAGGCTGAGCTACTGTATGAGAGTTATGAGGATGAGGCTGAGGCCAACGTCTTATGTTCCGGCACTTATTTGGATGACCCTGCCAATGATTAAGTCAGGCTGACCCTGTTGAGGTTGACCCTCCTCAGGTCGAGCCTTATCTGGATGACCCTGCTAATAATTAAGCCATGGCCGACCCTGTTGAGGCCAACCCTATTGAGGACAACCTTGTTGAGGCCAACCCTACTGAGGCCGACCCTTATCTGGATGACCCTGCCAGTGATTAAGTCGTGGCCGACCCTGTTGAGGCCAACCCTATGGAGGCCGACCTCGTTGAGGCCGACCTCATTGAGGTCGACCCTACTGGGGCCGACCCTTATCTGGACGACCCTGGTAAGGATTAAGCCATGGCCGACCCTGTTGCGGCTGACCCTATTGAGGCCGACCTTATTGAGGCCGACCCTACTGAGGCCGACCATTATCTGGATGACCGTGCTGAGAATTAAGTCGTGGCTGACCCTGTTGAGGTCGACCCTACTGAGACCGATCCTTATCTAGATGACCGTGCTGAGGATATGTGAGGCTCTTATGAGATGTGATGCATGTCGTCCCAAGAGATGAGGGTACATTTTGGTCATATCAATTACCCCCTAGCCCTTAGTCTTCAATGTATATAGAAGGCTAAGGGATAAAGTATATGTGGGCATATCACTGATTTTTGTCTCTAACAAAGACAAAGGTTTTTAAAGTATGAGATCACCAAGTTAATGATGTTTCAGATATGAGACCACTAAGTTAATGATGTTTCAGATATGAGATCACCAAGTTAATGATGTTTTAGATATGAGACCACCAAGTTAATGATGTTTGGCTCAGATACGAGGCCACCAAGTTAATGATATTGACTCTCATGTCACCAAGTTAATGATGTTTCAGATATAAGATCACCAAGTTAATGATGTTTGTCTCAGATATGAGGCCACCAAGTTAATGATGTTAACTCTCATGTCACCATGTTAATGATGTTTCAGGTATGAGACCACCAAGTTAATGATGTTTGTCTCAGATATGAGGCCACCAAGTTAATGATGTTAACTCTCATGTCACCAAGTTAATGATGTTTCAAATATGAGATCACCAAGTTAATGATGTTTGTCTCAGACATGGGACCACCAAGTTAATGATGTTAACTCTCATGTCACAAAATTAATGATGTTCAGGTATGAGACCACCAAGTTAATGATGTTTGTCTCAGATATGAGGCCACCAAGTTAATGATGTTAACTCTCATGTCACCAAGTTAATGATGTTTCAGATATGATACCACCAAGTTAATGATGTTTAAGGTCTGAGGTCATCAAACTAAGATGCTACCCCCATAAATTTCACCAAATTAATGATGTTTAAGGTCTGAGGTCATCAAACTAAGATGCTACCCCCATAAATTTCACCAAATTAATGATGTTTAAGGTCTCAGGTCATCAAACTAAGATGTTTCACCTTAGACCTTATCACCAAATTATGATGTTTTAAGGTCTGAGGTCATCAAACTAAGATGTTTCACCTCAAACCTTGTCACCAAATTATGATGTTTTAAGGTCTGAGGTCATCAAACTATGATGTTTCACCTCAGACCTTGTCACCAAATTATGATGTTTTAAGGTCTTAGGTCATCCACTAAGATGTTATCCTCATAAATAATTTTTCACCAAATTAATGATGTCTAAGGTCTGAGGTCATTCAAGTATGATGTCTTACTTCGGACCTTGTCACCAAATTATGATGTTCTAAGGTTTGAGGTCATCAACTACGATGGAGCAAGAACCCTCGTGTACCTCTGGTAGGATGCGAGGAACCTCTGTGGGATGAACACATCTGAGGAGAGGTAATAAAAGTCCCTTCTTATATAGGATGTCTCCTATTATGGAGAACATTGCAACTCTGTACCTTAATTTCCTCCTATCTATCTTGGATTTCGGTAGCTCTCCCTCTTTGATATATCTGATGAGGGGGTCCATCCATGAGTCCCCCAGGTTCAAATTGAGGTAAGGGTTACTAACCTCTTCTTCTTCGGTGGTTGCCCTCGGCAAGACCTCGACTGGAACTATTCTTCTGATATCTGTCTTCATTACCGAGGCCAACCTTGCTAATGTATCAGCATGGCTGTTGTTTTATCGGGGTATTCTCTCCATCTTTACCTCTTCGAAACCTTCCAGCATTGTTCGCAACCTCTTCAGGTATTTGTCCATCCTTTCATCCTTAGCCTCATCCAAAACTTGGTTAACAACTAACCTCGAGTCACTATGAAGTAGGAGTCATCTTACCCCAAGGGTCTTTGCCAAGGAGAGGCCTGCGATCATGGCCTCATATTTCGACTCGTTGTTAGATGCCTTAAAGTTGAACCTCAAAGCATACTCAATGTTGGTACCATCTTGAGCTGAAAGTATTATTAGCCCTGCACCGTTTCCACTTTCGCAAGAAGACCCATCAAAAAAGAGGTTCCAGATGTCTTTATCTGATGAGAAGCCCCCTTCTAACATGATTCCTTTCTTAAAGAGGTTCCGACTCATTCTCGGCTATTCCGTTCCTGGTCCCCTTAGATACAACCTCTTCCTGATCTCGGAAGACTTTTACGTTTGACCCCTCTATAGTCTCTGAGTTATTCTCTATCTCAGTCTCTTTGGATACAACCTATTCTGGATCTCGAAAGACATTTATGTTTGACCCCTCTGCATTCTCTGAGTTATTATCAATCTCGATCTCTTTGGATTCAACCTCTTTCGGATCTTGGAAGACATTTACGTTTGACCCCTCCGCAGTCTCTGAGTTATTCTCAATCTTTGTATCTTTGGATATAACCTCATCCGGATCTCAAAAGACGTTTATGTTTGACCCCTCTGCAGTCTCTTTCGAATCTCGAAAGACGTTTACGTTTATATATATAACATCTTTCGATACAGCGCAAAAGAGAAAGAAGGTGGACATGGACACCCTTATAGTTGGGTTCTCCCGACTTGACTTCAAAGGCATCTTATCCCCACATGATGAACCTTTGGTAATTACAACAAGGGTGCATGGATGCGAGGTGCAGAGAATTCTCAGGGATGGGGGAAGTTTCGCAGATGTGATTCCCAAAGAGGAACAGGTTAGATTTCTAACTTTAAGCTTTGCCACTGACTTGGCCTCTGCCAAATGATCTTTCTTCTCAGTAACCTCAGAACCACCCCCGCAAGTCCTCCGCATATGGTGATAATGCCAAAGGAGATCATACAAACCCTCTTCACTGGGGTCTTGTCATCTTTCGGAGGGAGGTCTGGATCATTTTCGTCATCTCCGTCTGAGCCACCATCTCTTCTTGCTTGGGGGTCGTCGTGACATTTGTCGTTCCTCTTATTTTTGGGTTCATCTCTTCCCCTTTTGGGAGCTTTTCCATTAACATATTTACTCAACTTCCCTAACTTCAACATCTTCTCGATCTCATCCTTCAAGGCGAAGCACTTGTCTGTTATGTGGCCATGGTCTTAGTGGAATTCACACCACAAGTTCTGATTCCTCCTATGTGGAGGAGCCTTCAGCTTTTCTGGCCATCTCAGGGATCGGTCATTCTTGATCTCATTGAGGATGTGTTCGCAGCTTACCGTAAGAGGGGTATAATGCGCAAACTTATCATCTGCAGATCTCTTCTTTCCATCCTTCTTCCTTTGGGAATTTCGCTACCACGGTCGTTCTCATCCTCATACTTAGCGGCCATAGCCTCTTCAGCGTTCATTTCTTTTCCCGCAGTTGACAGTAGCTCTGCCATAGACCTGGGAGGGTCTTCCGCGAGTTTCCATAATAACTTCCCTTTCCGAAGACCTCCTATGAGGGCGATCATGGCTATATTCTCTTCGTAAACTTCAACCTCAAGTTTTTCTTTATTGAACTTGGCGATGTAGTCTCTTAGGCTCTTGTCCTTGCCTTACTTGACATACAGTAGATGTGTGGTCTTCTTTTGAGGTCTTACCCCAAAGCAGAAGTTGTGAATGAATCGTTCAGCCAAGCCCTTGAAGTTTTTAATTGAATTCTTCGGAAGAGAAGTAAACCAGCTGTGAGCTGCTCCTATCAAAGTCGCAGAGAAGGCCCTATACTTCATCTCATCAGGTATCGAGTAGATATCCGTCGCTGACTGATACATATCAATGTGACGTACAGGGTTGGTGCTACCATCATACTTGGGAGACACCACGGGCGGTTTGAACTTAGCAAGGGTTGGGAAGCTCACTATCCTTGCCACAAAGGGGGAGCCCTCCGAGAAATCTCTTTGCAATGGGTCTCGGCTTTTAATGAGGTCTCCTATCTTGTCCTCAAGATGTTGGATGGAGTCATTCCATGGTCTTGCAACGTCGGCCTGACCGAGGTTGTCCCCAGCTACCTCTAAGGGGTGAACTGAAGGTTCCCCAACCGCAATACAAAGTCGGTTGTTGACCTCTTCCTGGTCTCTGCCCCTTCCTGCATGCGATCGGCCTTGGTGAGGTTGACCTTGTCCATCTCCTCTTTGCGATCCAACTACGCTTCTCGACCTTGATAACATCTGTCTTGGGTCATTCATTGGGCCCAACCTCTCAAAGGCTGACCCTATGCTTAATCGATCAAAAGTTGATCCTCGTTGTTGGGTCTCTTCACCTCTTCAGCCGCCACAACCTCGACTCTCCTGAAGAGAACGTACAGTATTATTCGAAACCTCATAGGTCTCCCAACATTATTCTGACACATCTTCCGCCTCTAGATCATCATACATGTCCTCAGGGCAAGGGTTTCAGTGCCTCCCCAGGCGTAGATGCCTAGGGTCAGCAACGCCCCTCCTCCGCTGGGGTGTAGGTTGGTCTTTTCATGGTGCCTGGGGTGGTCCCCTAGCCTCAGGAGGGGCTGAACCCCCGTCGGAGTAATCATCTCCGGTGAGACCCCGGGTGGTCTCATGATGTTTTGACTGAGTTGTGTAAATTGATCCTACATTGCTTGTTGCGTTGAAGCCAAAGACCTCAAGGCTGCAACCACCTCCGCCATTTCGGACTGAGGCGGTGCCTGGATGGAACTAGGTCCTCCCTCTCTAGGCGGCAGGAGAGGCGGTGGTAATTCTGGTGCCATATGTTAGCACTATAGAGCTTGAGTAGCAGATGAGCTTAGTACCTCAAAGTACCACTTTCAATGGTGAAACATCTCCACGCAAGGGGTGGTGCCTGGTTCACCACCAGAGTCTCCAGTGAGGTTGAGTGAATAAAGAAGAGGAGATAGCTTCAATAATCCCACAGAAGGCGCCAAAATGATGATGCTGGAATTAGCACCACCCTTCAAGGTGTTTGTGAGCTCAATTCAATGTTAACAATGGAAACATAAGGGTACATACACATATATTATAAGGAGGTGAGGAGAAGAGGAATATCATCAGAATATAAGTGGTTCAGCCAATCAGGCCTACGTCCACTATGCAAGTGTGTGATTAATATCACTGTATGAGGGCTCTAATGGCCATAGATACAAACTCTCAAGCTTTCTCTCTACTGTGTATTTGAACAGAGTTTCAACTAGGGTTGCTAACTTCGAATCCTTTGCAAGGTAGAGGATGACCTCTATATATAGTACGTGGGGGGTGTAATGTACCCCCTAAGCATGCAATGAGCATGTGTGTGTTGATCTAGCCAATATGATGAAGACATCTGTCACTGTCACATGTAGAGAATGATGATGAAATATTCCCTCCATGTGAGGGGAATGATACACATATGCCCATAAGAGCTCGGCTATATGTGATTGGTCCCAACCTCGACCTTGAAGAGGATGAGGTTCGTGTGGTAGGGCAACTGCTTAATCAGTGGTGACCTTGGCTTACCAGAAGAGCTGAGGTAAGGCATGCGGGACTGCAACATCGGCTTGGGCTGAGGTAATAGTGGAGTAGCAGGAACGTCGGCTGATTCATAGCCGAGGGTGGTTATGATGGTGGGATTGTTCTTGTAACCTCGGCCTGCACCTAGCCGAGGTTGTCATACTTGGGTGTCCTATTAAATAACCCTCCCTGGATCATGAAGACCTCTCTTGCCGAGGTAGCTAGTAACGTCGGCCATGGCTGACCTTTTTGGGATGAGACCGCTGGTTGTTGATCTATGAGGCTCAGGTCGAGGCTGAGCTGCTGTATGAGAGTTATAAGGCTGAGGCTGAGGCCAACGTCTTCTGTTTAAGCCCTTATCTGGATGACCCTGCCAATGATTAAGCCAGGCTGAACCTGTTGAGGTCGACCCTACTAAGGCCGAGCCTTATCTGGATGACCCTGCCAATGATTAAGCCATGGCCGACCCTGTTGAGGCCGACCCTATTGAGGCCAACCGTTTTTAGGCCAACCCTACTGAGGCCGACCCTTATTTGGATGACCCTGCCAATGATTAAATCGTGGCCGACCCTATTGAGGCCAACCCTATGGAGGTCGACCTTATTGAGGCCGACCCTACTGGGGCCAACCCTTATCTGGATGACCCTACTAATGATTAAGCCATGGCTGACCCTGTTGGGGCTGACCCTGTTGAGGCCAACCTTGTTGAGGCTGACCCTACTGAGGCCGACCTTTATCTGGATGACCGTGCTGAGGATTAAGTCGTGGCTGAGAGGCCGACCCTACTGAGACCGATCCTTATCTGGATGACTGTGCTGAGGATATGTGAGGCTCTTATGAGGTGTGATGCCTGTCGTCCTAAGAGATGAGGGTACATTTTGGTCATATCAACCGATATTCCATTAAGACAAGATCTGCATAAACCGAAGAAATCAAGAAGATTGATGTACTGGGCAGTAGAACTTGGTGAATATGACATAGTTTATGATCCTAGGTCATTTCTTAAAGGGCAGGCAGTAGCAGAATTTATCACAGAGTTTACTCAAAAACATACCTCCAAAGAATAGGAGTTTAATACAGACCAACCTGTGGATGTTAGAGGGTCATCAAATTTAAACCCCTACCAACTCACGTCGGTGGACGAGCAAGAGAAAATGATCAACGAGCAGCAAGAAGTGCCGGAGGAGGAAAAATGAAGCAAAAAATATTCTATCAACGAACTCTGTCTGATCGAGAATTTGATAATGAAATACCAGTATGGAATTTGTATGTGTATGGCTCTTCGTGCACTACAGGCAGTAGAGCAGGAATTGTTTTAAACAGTTTGGATGAGATTGATGTGGAGTATACTTTGCGCTTTCAATTTAAGGTTTCTAATTATGAGGCTGAATATGAAACCATGATCGTGGGCCTAAGTCTGGCAAAAACCATGATGGCAGAGCAGGTCGTTGTATTCAATAATTCACAGTTAATCGTAAATCAAATTTTGGGGGTGTATGCAGAAAATAGAGAATTAATGATCAAGTATCATGCAAAAGCAATGGAGGTCGTATCGAGTTTTACGGTAGTTCAGTTGATTAGAATACCGAGATTGGAGAATGTAAGAGCAGACACACTAGCTTAGTTAGCATGAGCCACGCGCACCGAGCTATGAAGAACAATCCCGATAGAAGTCCTGGTTGGTTGGAGCATAAATGAAGATTTAATAATGAATTTCATTGCCCTTGATATGGGACCTTCTTGGATGGATCCCATCAGGGCCTATATCGAAGAAGGGATTATGCTACCTGATAAACTCGTAGCTAAGAAACTAATGTTTAAAGTTGCTCGTTATGTATTGACCAGTGGAATTTTATATAGATAAGGAGTTATAGCAGGGCTACAAAGATGTGTCCATCCCTTCAAAGTGAAATATTTGATCGAAGAGATTCACGAAGGGTCTTGTGGATACCATATAGCAGGTCGGACGCTTTTACAAATAATAACAACGCAGAGGTATTACTGGCCAACGATGACAGCTGATTGCGTAGATTATGCCAAGAAGTGGGATAAATGTCAACGTTTCTCTTCCATCCGAAGAACTCCCCAAGCATTATTAACACCCATCACGTACCCTTGGTCATTCACCATGTGGGGAATAGACTTGGTCGGGCCACTTCCAACGACCAGGGGAAGATTTAAATACCTCATGGTTGCTGTGGATTATTTTACTAAATGGGTGGAAGCTGAGCCTCTCATTGATATGACATACGAAAAAGTCTATCAATTTATTTGGAAAAATATTATTTGCAGATATGGTCTACCACATGCATTCATTACTGACCATGGAACCCAGTTTGACAACGAGGAGTTTGTTGCATATTGTCATCAATCCAATGTACTAAAGATCCACTCTGCACCAGGCCATCCCCAGAGCAATGGAAAAACTGAGGTGACAAACAGAACGCTACTGAATGGTTTGAAAAAATGACTGGATAATGCAAAGGAAAATTGGATTAACGAGCTACAATCTGTGTTGTGGGCTTATCGCACCACACCACGAACAACAACGGGAGAGTCCCCATACATGTTGGCATTTGGGAGTGAGGTTTTCATACCTGCTGAATTGGGTATACCTACGCATAGGGTGCTTAATTTCAATTCTCCTGTCAGTGACTTGATGAGAAGATTATACCTGGATATGCTCGAAGAAGTTAGGGAAGAAGCAGCAATCAGGAATGTAGCATATCAACAACGAATAGTTTTGTTCTACAACAAAAGAATGAAGAAGTGTGATTTGAAGGAATGGGATTATGTGCTGAAGAAAGTGATCCAAAAGCATAAAAAACTGGAAGCCAACTGCCACGGACCCTACAGAGTAACAGAAGTTGTTCGTCCAGGGACATATAGGATTGAAACTTTGCGTGGAGAAAAATTCAAGAATGCATGGAATGCAGAGCATCTGCGCAAGTATTATCAGTAATTGAAATTCCTATGTAATGCAGTTTCTTCAATATGAATAAAGTGATGTTTCACCCATTTTTCTTTCTTTGTTGAAATTTTTTCGGAATATTAGTGCTACACACTTCAAAAATCCAAATTCAGAGCAACATACCACTAACCACCAACTCCGGTTGATCGACAATTCAATTACCACCAACTCCGGTTGGTCGAGAACTCTATACCACCAACTTCGGTTGGTCGGGAACTTAATACCACCAACTCCGGTTGGTCGGGAACTCTATACCACCAAATTCGGTTGGTCGACAATTCAATTACCACCAACTTCGATTGGTCGAGAACTTAATACCACCAACTCCGGTTGGTCGGGAACTCTATACCACCAACTCCAGTTGGTAAGCAATTTAATTTCCACCAACTTTGATTGGTCAGGAACTTAATACCACCAATTCTGGTTGGTTGGCAATTCAATTACTACCAACTCCGGTTGGTTGTGAACTTAATACCACCAACTCCGGTTGGTCGGAAATTCAATTACCACCAACTCCTGTTGGTCGGGAAGAAAATGAGATAAGTATAGTATATACATATATTTACCAGTCAACAAGCAAGGACATTCTACAAATTATTTAGAAGAAAATGAAATGGCAAAAGACAAACTTTTTCTTCATTAAAGTAAAACAGATTACATAAGATACGAAGATTAATTCATTACATCAAATATCTTATTCTATTGGTTTCTTTCCCTTTGCTTTTGACATAGGTTCTACCCTAGCTGGAGGATCATCTAAAGAATAAGGGGAATTTATAAAGTTTAAATCTCTCAGCATTCTAACATTCATTAAGGATGGTCGCTAGAGCAAGTGTTCTGGACGAGCTATCTCAAAGTTTGCATGAAGACTGTAATCACCGAGATACCTGGGAATCAGGCATCGATGAATTGCACGAGCAGCAATCCAACTAATATCAAGCTTAAAAGGATACATGGGCAAATCGAGAACTCCAGGATCATAATAATCCCATAAGTAGTGTCCTTACTCCAATTTTAGCACACATATGGCGTTCAACCATCCCTGCTTGTACCCCTCATTATTCGACTGCTGTATCTGAGCATCAAGATGGTACAGAGCTTCATTATACCCAGCCATCCAAAATTCTCTGGGTTGTTTGTGAAACTGATAAGTTAACCTCTCCAGTTGCTCATGGAGCTTATTCACAAGAATTTATTTACTTTTGAGAGCAGAATTCTGATTAGAGTTGCTCGGTGAAGGTCAGAATCTTCTTAGACATTTCTACCGAGGCTTGGTTCTTCGCCATCAACTGAACGACTTGATTCTCTAAAGACGACTGAGTTCTTGCTTCTTTAAGGGTGACCCAACCAGCCATTGCTCGTCCACGAGAAGATCTTTCTCGTTCACGAGTAGATGTAGAAGGTCCAGCTTGTTTCAAAGTTTGTAACTCATCCCTTAAGTTAGCATTTTCTACTTCCAAAAATGAAAAACCATCATGATTTACTAGGACCAAGGCTCCCGAATAAGAAGAAGTAGATTTGAGTTGCTTTATTTCCTCTTTTAAAGCGATGTTCTCCTGCTCCAGCAGCTTGGCAATATGTGTGTGTTCTTCAATTTCAAGTTTCAGAACACTCTACTTTTTCTCATGAGCAGAGATGAATTTGTCATACCCTCTGTCAGCACTCAATTATTGATATTTTTTCTCGTATTCTTGATGCAAAAGGATGGTGGATTCTTTGTACTGTTATTGGAGTTCCTCAATCCTTCCTTGGAGATCCTCAATCATCTCGTAGTAGGCCACATTATTAGCAACAGCACGATCGAGTAGGCACTTCGGATACTGATAATCATTAATTTCTCGTTCAGAGGCATGTGATCCCAGAATATCAACGATTTGAGCCTTAGTGAAATCTGCATGACCAGCTTTGAAATAGTCATTGCATTTCTTCATCAAATCTATATCATGAGCTGATAAGAGTTCCATCCTGGCCACAAACTAGCAAAAATAATATGAAAAATAAAATCAATAATGATGCAGCAGAGAAAGTAAAAGAAAAGTTTAAGACGAACAGTAGAAGTTCAAATTTTATTCATCATAATAGAGGAAATACATAATTCAAGGTTATATTCAAGAAAATAGCAAAATAAAAGACCCGAACAACTTTACACCTTCTCCTTATTTCCTATGACTTCCTCAAAAGGTTTGGATGAAGGGGTTGGTTGCTCGGAAGGCAAGGATAGCTGCTCGGCAGAGGTGCTGATTGGTTGAAGTTACCCGAAAGGCTAAACAACAAGAATAATAGCGTCTTGATCTCCAGTCATCATAGAAGATTCATCTGAAGTAGCTTTATCTTCTTCTTCTTCTCCAGGAGAGGGAGGAGGTCCATGAGTATACTTGTGTAACAAGTTAGAATTCTCAGCAACCTTCAGCTCCTTTAAGGCTGCTACCCATCCATTCCTAAAATATTTAACACCAGCATACTCCATTTGAGAGGACATGACAGCCAGACCTTTGTTCCATCCCTTGTCCCAACCATCACTAAATGACTTTTTTATTGCAGCTTTCTTTTTTACCCTCTCCGAGGAGGTCCTTTCCCTAAGGAGATCTTCGGCAGACTTTAATTTTTCTTCCACCTCTGTTTTATGCTACTCAACATCTTGAAGCCTAGCAACATTTTCCTCAGAATATTTAAGCTTGATCGTAAGATCCTCTTTATCTTGTTCAGCTTCTTTTAATTTCTTCTCCAACTCTTTGGAGGCATCCACAACTTGATCTCTGTTTGCTTCAACAGACTTGAATTGCTTCTCCCAAGAAACTTTGTCCTCCTCGTACTTCTGACGAGATTCCTTTAAAGACTGGGTTAGTCCAGCAAAATCCTCCTCTACTCCACTCAAGGATCTTGAAGCCCTGATAGCTTCATCTTTCTTCAAAATGTTATTGAAACACATCACAAGCTGAAAAAAGAAAGAACTTTAAGTCAATACATGAACATGGTATTAAAAAATAAAGGGGTCAAGCTAAAGATACTTACTGAAGTAATGTGTTGAGTAGCCAGTGTAGTAAGTTTCTCTCAAGAAAAGGTGTCTTCAACACCTTTGAATTCTAGAACAGTGCAAGATCTTACCAAGCTCACAGCAGAGCTCGAAGCAACAAGAGATGGAACACTACCTTCAACATTTGAAGGCTGAGAGATAGGTTCAGTAGGTATCTCAGAAGAACTTATTTTTAATCTCCTCAGAGTAGCAGGAGAATTTTCAATTAAAGATATTGTCTCTATTAGGGAGATGACAATAGTCTTACTCAGAGGCACATGGGGCTTCTCGCCAGCTTCCTTGGCAGCAGTGGGAGGGGTTACATCTATATCTTTGTCCCTTCTTCCGGTACATCTTGTTTACTTTTCTTTGCCTCCACAGTGGCAGAGGCAGACTTGTCAAAAAAGGCAGGAACTCTTCTCTTCTTCATCAGATCAGTGATGGGAATGCTTAAGTCAGAAGAAGAACCTTCCACACATGTTTCAGAGGTTGGTATTTGGTCAATATCAGCCACCAAAGGACGAGGACGAGCAGTAAAAGACGAGGTGTAGCTTTTTTATTGCAACAAGTAAGAAGCAGATCTAATATGCTCCTCATCAACAGAGTGATGCATGCCCCAGATAAGTTTTAAGTGCTTTATATTAACCGCGATTTCGTTTGGAGGTTTCCTTTTACTGTCAACTGTAATAAACAAAAATCAAACGTCAGTGATGCATTTTATCAAATACAAAGAAAACAAGATTGCAAAAATAAAAACAACCTATCCCATTGCCATAAAGTGGAAACCTGGGACCTTGGTATACATCATCTCCATTTAATGGAGGGTGTTACCAATTTTTCATCACAACCCCATGATCAAAATAATCCCTATTGGCATAGGTAAGATTGATAACTAACGCTCTATTCAAAAACCTAGTTTTTAAATAGAAAGTATTGTCACTGGTAACCCATCTGTAAGAATACATAATCTCTGGAATCCCTAAACGGCTTCCATGAAGTTGATTCAACTTATGTACGCCATTAACTATCCTCCATGTATTTGGAGCTATTCTTGCAGGTACAACGTCAAAATATTGGCAAAACTCCAAACACAGGGGATTTAGTGGGAAAGAAAAGACACATTCGGCTACAAAAAGACTTGGGAACCAATGTCCCTCAGCCATAGAAAAATAATCGGAAGGACCAGAAATTTCTTCCAAGATAACCCACAAAGGGATTGAAAACTCAGATCAAAATTTGTCTAACAATTCAACAAGATAAACCATGATGAATAAAGAAAATAAAGAAGAAGGAAGAAAATCTTACAGAGGAAATAGAGATAGTTGTCAATGAACAGTGGAAAGAAAGAAGGCACAAGATAGAGAGAAGATGAAGAGTTCAAAAATATAGATTTGAAAAGTGAAAAACGATAGGATTTCAATCGCACTTAAATACTTTACCTCGGGAATAGAGAAAAACAATGATTACAAGGAAAGACATTTGCATTTTTGGCGGCTAAAAGAAGAAAAGGGCACAAATATCGAAGCGATCGTGAAAATTCTAAATATTTTTTAAGCTTGATATTATGCGCTCAAAAAGGAATTTTGTACAAGGAAAATTTTCCTAAAATCCATGAAGACTAGTAATCCAAGCAGTTTTCAACCAAAATGTTCCACACTCTCGTTCAACCTCAACTGTGAAACATTAGGGGCTTCTGTTGATACCAAATTTAGTGTGCAGACGTGGACCATTCACTTGAAGGCACGTGTCAACCTACATGGAAATTACAAATACTTCCAACGAACAACATACTCCCACCGAGCTACTCAAGCGCCCCGAGCAACTCAATTATACCGAGCAGCTTAGGAGACCCGAGGAACTTAAGATTCCTAGCAACTCAGGCGGTCCGAGCTACTTAGCGTGCAGATCATCCAAATTAAGAGAATCAAAAGACATATGTGCATTAAATGCACATTATTATCGTACAGATGTATATGTCTACTAGATAAAAATGCATTATCTTTTCATATTTACAGCCTCAAGGCTATAAATACAATGTAACCTCCTCATAAGAAGGGAACTTTGGATCTCTTAGAAAATCTATTATCGAGATTCCAAATAAACAGTCAACAATACAATAATAGTGGACGTAGACCATTTTTATCAGGCTGAATCACTTTAAAAATCCTTTGTCTTAGTTATTCATTTTATCTGTGATTGATTAATTCGAGATAATCTAATTTTTTACATTAACACTTATAATAGGGGATGGCCCTATAAACCATGTCATTTAATTCCAAGTTATTGACATCCCAACTTGTTTCAACCGGTTGCTCAGACGACCTTGGCTCCACAGTATCAAGGGTGTGTCTTCCTCCCTCCATCAAAAAATTGAAGTTCTTCGCTGAAGGACGAGTCATCACCATTTTGGGCGACGATGACAATGTCGAGGTGCGACTACCAGTAATCCAGTCCTTGAGATACAACAGGGGTAAAATGATATGCTCCTATCAGGGTTCCGAGTTGAACCACTTATATTCCCGACAGGGGACGATTTCAAATAAAGGGTTTATCTAGAATACGACCCTCATGGCAACCTCAATATAATTCAGATATTCAGAAACATACATTTCACGCCCGGACTGGGGCTAGGACAAAGACAGCAAGGGATAATTGAGCCCACTGTGCTAAAAAAAGGCTTTCTCTCCTTGTGGTTTGGGATATCAACCATCAGAACAAGAGGTTAAAATGATCCGCCAATCTCAACTAAAAAGAAGATTAGATTGCATCCAGACTATCCCAGGTGATTCTTTGAATGGACGATTCATCAAAAAAGGTGAAGACTTCCCATTTTGTGGCTTTCCGAAACCATTGTATGACCATACAGACAAAAAGATGAATCCTGGAATGGAGATCTTTTTTCAAGACATCTACCTATGGGCTGAAAATTTCCAACACCATGTACAACCACTCATCAAAGATATTGAAGATTATGAGGGAAGTGACTCTTAGGATTTGTTTAACTTACAAACACTGGGGCTGGCACTCTGCATGATTCATTTAAGCACTATATCACTGGATCCATCTCACTTGATTAAAGCTTCTAATACACCTCTCCTCAACTGGCATGCTGCACCGGTTCTACCTGTTGAAATTCTACCTAACCCCAATGTTCACCCCATTTCTTCTTCTATTGTCTATCCTTGCTTAAATATAATCGAGACCTCCTTTGATGAGGTTCTCATTGTTGTTTTTCCTATCAATGAAATAAATGAAGATTTTGAGTATCTTGATGTGCCTTATATTAACTGTTTGGATTCTAATCAAACTTTTGATGATAATGATTTTGCAAATGAACAATTCTTAACTGATCTAAATAAGGTTAATAACAAACAATATAACCTCGTTCAAGTTAATCAAGAAGGGAGTGTTATCGTTAACCTCGGTTCTAGTAGCCAACTCGCGAGAATAGGATAGGGGATACCCTCGACGAGTATGAGCACGCACAACTTGAAGAATTATTAAAGGAAATCATGGATATCTTCAAATGATCTTATGACAATATGCACGACATTGATCCTGAAATAGCTCAACATGAGATTCCCACTCTTCCAGATTACAAGCCGATTAAATAAGAGTTGAGAAAGCTCCACATCGAATGGTCGCTCAAGGTCAAAGAAGAAGTGGTCAAATAGCTAAACGTGGGCTTCAATCATGTGATCAAATAACCAACATGGCTAGCCAATATAGTGCCTGTGCCAAAATCAGGAGGGAAAGTTTGGATGTGTGTAGACTACTGGGACTTGAACAAAGACTCTCTAAA
This sequence comes from Sambucus nigra, assembly GCA_949130495.1. Taxonomy (NCBI): domain Eukaryota; kingdom Viridiplantae; phylum Streptophyta; class Magnoliopsida; order Dipsacales; family Adoxaceae; genus Sambucus; species Sambucus nigra. The sequence continues at coordinate 248,311,206 of OX422210.1, forward strand.
GGATGATTACCCGTTACCTAATATTGACATGACCATGGACAACACAGCCAGTCATGCCCTCAAGTTGTTCGTCGACAGGTTTGTCGGGTAAAAACAAATCAAAATGCACCCAGATCACCAAGAAAAACCCGCATTCATCACCCCATGGGGAACATTTTGCTACACTCTCATGCCATTTGCTCTCAATAATGCTGGGGCTACCTACCAGAGGGTTGCCACAACCATCCTACACGATCTAAATCATAAATAAGTTGAGGTCTATGTGGATGATATGATTATCAAATCCAAAACTAGATAAGGTCATGTTCTTGCTCTCCGAAAGTTCTTTGAATGATTGCGAAAATATCAGATGAGACTCAATCCACAGAAATGTGTCTTTGGCGTTACAAAGGGAAAACTCTTGGAATTAATGGTTAGTGAAAAAGGGATAGAAGAAGATCCTGCCAAGATAAAATCCATTCTTGAGATGCCACCTCACCGAACGAAAAAAGAAGTTTGTGGTTTCCTTGGGAAATTGCAATACATCAGCTAGTTCATCAGCCAGCTAACCTCCATCTGTGAACCAATTTTCAAACACCTCCGAAAGGATTCAACCAAAGTTTGGAACGAGGCTTGCCAAGAAGCTTTTAATCGAATCAAATAATATTGGACCCAACCTCCGATACTCATGCCACCACAGTCTGGTCTCCCCTTGCTTCTATACCTAATCATAACCGACACTGCAACTGGGGCTTTGCTAGCCCAATACCTTGAAAATTCTCACAAAGAAAGAACTATCTATTTTGCTAGTCACAAATTGGACAAATACGAATTTAACTACACTACTTTGGAAAAGGCATGTGTGGTGCTTATATGGGTCACCCAAAAGTTGCGACACTACATGCTCGCCTTCCCCATTAAACTTGTATCCCGAGTGGACCCCATCAAGTACTTGCTTGAGAAACCCACCTTATCCAGCCGAATGGCTCATTGGTTGATGCTCTTAGCTGAGTTTAATATCGCGTACGTCACGCAGAAATCCATGAAAGGAAGAGACATCTCTGACTACCTCGCTGACTACCCTATAGAAGAAGCTGATGACTGGATCTCTGAATTCCCATATGAAAACATCCTCTGTGTTGCTCAAGACGGCCTTCGATGGAAAATGTTCTTCGATGGCGCTGCCAACAAAAAGGGATATGGCATCTGGATACTTCTGATCACCCCAGATGACTCCCATACTCCCATCGCTATCAAATTGGATTTCCCCTACACCAACAACATGATTGAATATGAGGCATATACGGTAGGCCTCAAAGTTTCTCTCAAGAAAGGAATTCAATGCCTAAATGTCTACAGGTATTCTGCCCTCATCATCGATCAAGTGCTCAAAAAATGGAAAGTTAAAGACGCGAATCTCTAAGCCTTACATTCCCACTTAGAAGAACTAGCCTCCCAATTCCAAAACATTACCTTCCATTACCTGCATCGAGCAAAAAATAACCTTGTCGATGACCTTGCTACCATGGACTCCATGGTCGACATGCCCGAAGGAATAATAATGGCCCCCTTCCTAGTTCAAAAGCAAGATAAACCATCCCATTGCTACCACATTGAGCTCATCACCACAGAAGATCCCAAGTTAGGCAATTGCTGGTACTATGATATCTGGAACCTCCTCAAGCATGGTAAGTATCCCTAGGGTTCCAACAATAAAGATTGAGAAGCCCTCCGAAGATTGGCCTCCTAGTACATCATCTATCACAAAGCACTGTTCAAGAGAAACTTCTATGGAGCCCATCTACACTGCATCGCAGGGGCTGACATTGAAGAGGTAATACAGAGGATCCACAGTGGGGAATGTGGGCCCCACATGAACGATCACATGATTTCCAAGAAGATCATATGATAAGGCTACTACCGAACCACCATGATCCAGGATTACACCGCCTATGTTCGAAGATGCCTCAAATGCCAACAGTTCTCCAACCTTCAACACCTGTCTCCGTGTGAATTATAGAACATGACTTCTCCCTGGATATTCTCCACATGGGGCATCAAAATCATAGGGAAAGTTACATCCAAGGCCTCCAACGAACATGAATTCATCCTAGTTTCCATTGATTACTTCACTAAATGGGTCGAAGTTGAGTCATACGCAGTCCTGAATGCCAAGAAAGTGGCCAAATTCATCAAGAAAAAATCATCTGTCGATATGGGGTCCCGCACGAGCTACTATCAGATAACGAGTTAAATTTCAAGGCATAAGTCATAGAAGTAGTAAACGAGTATAGGATCCAAAGACAAAAATCTTCTCCCTACCGACCTCAGACCAACGATGCAGTCGAAGCCGCCAACAAAACTCTAAAAGCCATCATCAGTAAGATGACCGAAAGCTGTCGAGATTGGTCTGACCGAATCCTTTATGCCCTCTGGGGCTACTGAACCTCAATCCAAACCTCTATTGGGGCTAACCCTTACTCTCTAGTCTATGGCATGGAAGCAGTCCTACCCGTGGAGCTAAAAATATCCTCGTTGCGCGTCATGCTTGAAAGCAAAGTTAGTAAAGAAGACTGGTACTAAAACCATCTTGATGAGTTGACCCTACTAGATGAAAGGAGATTGAAATCTCTATACCACATATAAGGATACCATCGTCATATAGCGCGATCATTCAATAAGAGAGTTAAGGATCGCGGTGTCCGAGAGGGGGATTTAGCCCTCAAGGAGATAGTAGAGCCCATCTGGGACCCTAGAGGGAAATTTATGCCCAATTAGAGCGGCATATACATCGTCAAGAAGATCTTATTCGGCGGTGCCGCCGTTCTCATTGACCTAGATGGAGAAGAGATGGATCGTCCAGTCAATCTGGACCGCCTCAATAAATTTAACCCCTAGTCCGAAATCTCGGCGCGCTACGACTCTTCTCATCTCCCTTCTATTCTAAAAAAAAAATCTTCATTTCCCTTTACCCAAAACTACGTGAGCCTGATCCTCTGCAAAAAATCATTTCCAAACAAACTAAAAAATTAAAAAAAACCCCATAGGTACGTAGAAAGCTCATACATCTTACATGAGCACGACCCTTTTTTTCATAAAAAACTATTCTTTTCTTATCTCCGATAAATGAGAGCTCATTGTAGAATATATTTGAACAAAAAGATTATGCGTGCCTTAGCGATCGGTATAGATAATTCAAAATACAAAATTCATCAAAAGGCACAGTTGGATGATCAAAAAATTGTTTATTTCACTAATAAGAAATTACAGTACAATTACATAAGAAATGAAACGGATAACTCCCTCCCCCTACCTTCCTAAAAAGACAAATAAATTCCCAAATTTATTCCCCACTACAAAACAAACTCTCCAAGAGTCCTACCCATAGCTACCAGAGGAGCCCGCTCAATCATCATCTACATCCTAGGGTCCCCAAGATCCTCGTGCCTGGATGGAGTGCCGTAGACTCTCCATGGACTGATAAAATCGAACCAACCTCGAAAAGACCACAACACCTCCCTCCATGGTATCAAATAAGGCAAGCCACCTTTGTCTAGTCTCCACTTCCAACATCTTCCTAACTACTCTTATCCACAACCACTTCATATAATCCTCAGGGATGTGACAAACTCTCCCAAGAGACTGAGAGGGACGGATAGACAGACGCTGACTCTCCCACAAAGAGCCAAGCCGCATGTGCAGACGCCTCTCTCAAATCTTCTACCGAAAAGAAATATAGTGTCTGAGGTGGCATTATCTGCTCCCAGCCAAATTGGCATAGAAGTCGACAAGGGAAATAGAAAGAGGTCTGTCTGAGACCAACAATCTGAACATACAGGTATTCTCCTAGTTCCAGAATAGGCAGCAACTATCCCCACCAAGGCACTGACCAGTACAAATTTAGAGCCCCATGCTCCACAAACCAGTTCTCCCAATTCTCAATATCCATACCAACACTAATGAAATGGAGCAAAAAGAAGTTGGTTACAGCCGAGAAATGATACTTCGGAGGAGTCACCAGGTGGAATCTTTCAGACAACCACATGAACAGCATCACAGGGCTACCCCTCAAAAATTCAGAATGACCTTCTCGCCAGGCATCCATGCCATTCAGAGTCTCTTCCAGTATCACTGCCGTAGGATTGTGACGGTAGGATATCCATGAAGTAATAGCTACAAGTTGTGGGTCCACCAGCAGTTCCCCAGTCACTAGCAGTACTTTCAAAACCAGGCCCAGAACGATGGCTCTGGCATATCTAGCATCACCAACCTCCTACAAATGCACAGACCGCAGCACCACTGGAAGAGAAATCATTCCTCCAGCAACTAAGGATCTACCTACCGAGGGAGGGACGCAGAGAAGTATAATCAATAGCTCCCGAGGAGATCGGGAAAACTCAGGTAAAGCATCCACCACAGTAGGATTTACTCCCAACATTGCAGAAAATTCCTCATAAGTCGAACAGATTTCTTCCAAGCCAAAGCGGAATACATGGTCTTCGAGGTACCAAAATTATACCACCTCCATCAGCATGCTCCATTATATGGGCTAGTACGCCATAAAGAGACTCGATGCATGTTGAAAGCATCATAGTCGACGTTGTAGGAGCAAATCACCTCCAAAGTCTCGAGGTAGTTGGAAAACTCAACACTACCATGGAGAGCCATCTCACAGAATAAGAAAGTTAAGATGTGAAGGTGTGATGAAAAACTCCACCCTTACCCCTCTTTTATATTTGAAAACCCTCACAAAAGACATAATCCCTGTAGAAATCGGAGTAAATTCTGCCCCATAAGGTACCAAAGGCTGAAGAGGGTACCAATCAAAGCTTTTATTGATTAGACTGGACTGACCTGCCGATAGGTAGGACAAGGTGCTTGCCAAATCGATAACCGCTTATTTTTAGAAACTTACCTTTCTCCTCTTTTGTCAAAATCAGAAAAGTTAATAAAAATGAATTGATATTTCAAACAGAATTTCAAATTCCACTTTAATATTTATATAATTCCTCACTGTGAATAAAACTTCGTTTCAAAACTTCCAAAAATATTTCTTTTTTACGGTCTCACCAGCAAAGTAAAAAGCTCATATGCCTGCATTCATTCATTCATCATTAACATAAGATAATCAAAAAATTTCTTTGCATTGCATAGATATAATTCAATTTTACATCAATCTTACAGGAAATCAAGAAAAGTAAAAACAACGGGGCTCAGCCCGAACCCACTTTCTCTCTCTCTCTCTCTCTCTCTCACTTACCCTTCCCCCTCTCTCTCCTAAGAGCTTCCATACATGCGACGCGCTCTCTTCCCCTTGCAGAGAGATGACGCACCACCGCTACCTGAACCAGACTCCTCCCCGGATGAGGCAGACGGCACCAAGCAAGAAGGAACAGGAACCGCATCCTGAATATGGGCAATCACCTAAGATATCCAGTCCCTGATATCCCTCAACCAAGTGGTGGACACCTGAACTTGCTGCAAGAGAAGGCAAAATCAGTATCAAGCATAAAAGATCAAAAGAAACCAAAAATAAGCAAAAGAGAATAACAAAAAGATATACTAAAGGACGAAGAACCTCCTCCGTCAAGCCCAACTCCTTCAGTTACATCGCATGGGGACGATGAAATATAGGCACCATCCCTCCATCAGCCCGTTGGATATTGTATGAAGGGGTATGCAAGCTCACAAAGGGGACCTCTGAAGTCTCCATTGTAACACCCCGTCCGCCCAGGGAGAGCGAACGGAGTGCTAATGCGATAAAATAAATCCAAATCCACAAGTGACAAGGTATAGAGCATCTAAGTCCTACAATAACAAAAGAGAAATTACAAATCTCAATCTCTTCAAATTAAATACCAAATCTCTCGAATTACATACAACAACTAACTCAAAAATAAAATACAAATCTCCAAAGCTCTATACATCAAAATAATACAAATCTTTCCCAAACAATCCTCGCTAAAATCAATCTCCATAGCGCCCCAAAATTAGCGCTAGCCTGCCACTAAAAGAAAATATGGGGAAGTACATAATACGACAAGAAAGATGCTCAACAATTATATTAACGATGAACAAAGCGAACAACATGAGTACGAATATTCAAATCAAAATGCAAATCTCAAAGCATTTATCAATATAATTTCTCAACAACACTTTAATTGGGTCACCAGGCCTCACCACATCCGTATATGCTTTATCAAGCCATAGCCCGGGAAACAGGAATTTTGGCGGGTGCCCAACGTTCGTGCCATATTAAAATCTCATGACAACGTGCTCAACAACAATATAATGATACCACATGAATCAAAATAATTTCAATAATTATTTTCCGGATTTCAAAGAATTTATCAATTCAAATATGAGTTCAATTAACAAGAATTCAAAAAGAATGACACTCGCGATATTTAAGGAGCATATTGTGTAAAACCCCATACCTCAAACCATGATGAGAAACTGATGATCATATCCTCGAGATCAACTCAAAAGATATACAAAATCTCCTCCAAGAACCTCCAACAAAATATCCCCAAGAACACCTCTAATCTAAGGTTGGAACTCACAAATCTCAAGGGCCAATGTGTATATAAAAAGAAGAGGAATATAAAATATATTTGCTGCCAAAATTTGTGCCAAAAGTATGTTAAAAGGGTTTCCCACGACTTCCTTTTATAATGCAAAGAAATTAAGAGTTGGAATCCAAAAGACTCCTTTAAATAAGGCAAAGAAATGAAGAGTTGGAAGTCAAAACAACTCCAAGAGTTAAAAACATTTTAAAATCATTTTAAAATCCGTTTTAACTCACTTTTCGAAATCGTTTGAAATTCTCGCCTTTAAAAATAATAAACAACATATTTGAGCAGTAAAAATAATTTTATCAAAAACTTTATTTTCCTCCATTTTCCAGAAATTAATTAAAATAGTCCAAAATTACGCGGGTTGTTACACTTCCCCACTAACAATGGAATTTCGCCCTCGAAATTCGCCGAATGCCTAATTCGAAAAAATCAGGCCAACAATCTCCAAAATAATCTCGTCTCCAAAAATAATTTCCTCGCATCTAATCTCGAAACCTATCACGAATATCACCTAAAATTTTCTATCTCCAAAAATTGCTAACCACGCAATGAACCCAAAATCCAAGGCCCGAGGGTTGCCGTATACCTAAGCTCTGATACCATTTGTAACACCCCACCCGCCCGGGGAGAGCGAACGGAGCGCTAATGCGATAAAATAAATCCAAATCCCCAAGTGACAAGGTATAGAGTATCTAAGTCCCACAACAACAAAAGAGAAATTACAAATCTCAATCTCTTCAAATTAAATACCAAATCTCTCGAATTACATACAACAACTAACTCAAAAATAAAATACAAATCTCCAAAGCTCTATACATCAAAATAATACAAATCTTTCCCAAAAAATCCTCGCTAAAATCAATCTCCATAGCGCCCCAAAATCTGCGCTAGCCTGCCACTAAAAGAAAATATGGGGAAGTACACAATACGACAAGAAAGATGCTCAACAATTATATTAACGATGAACAAAGCGTAACAACACGAGTACGAATATTCAAATCAAAATTCAAATCTCAAAGCATTTATCAATATAATTTCTGAACAACACTTTAACTGGGTCACCAGGCCTCACCACATCCGTATATGCTTTATCAAGCCATAGCCCGGGAAACAGGAATTTTGGCGGGTGCCCAACATCCGTGCCATATTAAAATCTCATGACAACGTGCTCAACAACAATATAATGATACCACATGAATCAAAATAATTTCAACAATTATTTTTCGGATATCAATGAATTTATCAATTCAAATATGAGTTCAATTAACAAGAATTCAAAAAGAATGACACTCGCGAGATTTAAGGAGCATATTGTGTAAAACCCCATACCTCAAACCATGATGAGAAACTGATGATCACATCCTCGAGATCAACTCAAAAGATATACAAAATATCCTCCAAGAACCTCCAACAAAATAGCCCCAAGAACACCTCTAATCTAAGGTTGGAACTCACAAATCTCAAGGGCCAATGTGTATATAAAAAGAAGAGGAATATAAAATATATTTGCTGCCAAAATTTGTGCCAAAAGTATGTTAAAAGTGTTGCCCATGACTTCCTTTTATAATGCAAAGAAATGAAGAGTTGGAATCCAAAAGACTCCTTTAAATAAGGCAAAGAAATGAAGAGTTGGAAGTCAAAACAACTCCAAGAGTTAAAAACATTTAAAAATCATTTTAAACTCCGTTTTTGAAACCGTTTGAAATTTTCGCCTTTAAAAATAATAACCAACATATTTGAGCAATAAAAATAATTTTATCAAAAACTTTATTTTCCTCCATTTTCCAGAAATTAATTAAAATAGTCCAAAATTACGCGAGTTGTTACATCCATCACCATAGATGCTGACGGACCTCCACCGCTATGGGAGGACCCCACCAGTCGAATCAAACTCATAAGAGGGAAAGGCAATGCATCATATATGCTAGGCGCCATCAGCCAGCTCATCACGAAGTCCATATAATCATACGACACAGCTGTATGAGTGTACAACAGATATGACTCGCTAATCATCATCGCGATCCTCGCATCCTCTGACAACAGTCGCTCCCGACTCATAGATATAGGGGGACTCGTAGGTGGCACCACCACCTCCTCCTCAGGAATCTATCGAATCACCCTCTCCTCGAGATACCAAGAGTGGCTAAACTTATGTGCCAACAAATGCCTCATCTGCGCATTCACTCCAGTCAACCTCGTATCCTGAACAGCCGTCCCCCAAGGATAAAAACTCCCCTAAAAAATCCCCATCAAGATATAAGTCAATAAAAAATTAGAGCACACAAAGACCAGGACTAAAGAACCAAAAAAGTCTTACCCTATCACTAGTTAGGCCATTTAAGACCTGATGTATCGCCTCTAGAGAAAGAGACTTCCTCGACTGCCGATTAGCCTTCCTCCACCGATACAACCGGCAAAAGTGCCCAACAGTCTCATCCTTCAGAGCAACCAGCTGGGTATTACACCTAATCACCTCATAGAACCACGTCTGCCAAAGACAAGAGTTCTCAATCAAAAATATACGCACAAGGAAAATGCGAATGCATGAAAGGAAAATGCGCAAATTAAAGAATACCTCAAGAAGATACGTGGCTCCGGTGAAAGACTGTTGGTAGCACCAACTGAATGCATCAAGGGAAAAAAAAGGGTTGCCAAAGTCAGGCTCCCCCAATCATAGAGAGGGATGTTCGAAACCATCCTCAAGTATGGTAAAAACCATAAGTGGAAAACGTTGCTGCTCGACGACACCAAAAATCCCCCCAGCACTAGAAAAATAAAAAACTGGGCCATCTACCTCACCTGCAGCCCATCCTCCACATCAATCACCCTACTCAGCAAAACATTCCTCAGTAACGATAATCGAATAGAATCCCCAGATACAATCCTCCCCGCATCACCAAGCGCCGCCCGCACCGCCTCCGGCGTCACCCACAAAGATTGATCCACATCTATCTACTCTCCATCAAAATCCATCCCTAGTAGCTTCTTCACATCTATGGGAGCCATAGTCATCTCTCCGAAACCAAAATGGAAAGTATGGGTAGTGTCCCACCACCTCTGCCCCAAAGAACATAAAACCGTCGTCGAGCGAGGCGTCTCATCCAGCACAAACGCCAACCTCCCAATTTCTACTGATGATACCACCCAACGTACCACAGGTGGAAGGTTCTCCCAGATATCCTTAAGCCCCGTCATCCTACGGGAACGCATGGTCGACAAAGAAACATCAGTCTGTCAAAGAAAAACCTCGTCAAAATCTAAGAAAAAAAGAAATCACCAAAAAAGAATGCCAAAAGTCATTTTACTTACATAACCACCAGGGTTCACCACCCTCCAAGAGAGATGATGCGATGGCTACCACAGAAAAGTCCTCTCATCCGCAACTGGCTCAAAAGCATCGAAAGAGTTCTCACTTCCCAAAGCAAGAGGTGCCCTGGCCCTCCATTCCATGTTTGCCCAGTTATCAACATCCAACCACTCTCGGTGTACTACACTGCTCACAAAAGTGGCCATCATTTTAGATTATAGAATGTTAGAACAATTTACCAAAGAAAATCGCAGAAAGAGAGAAAGCAAGAAGCTGTGAAAAATGATGGGAACCCGCCCCTTTTTATAGGAAGATAAGGGTCATGCCGATCGGCACTGACCCCAAACCTACTGATCGGTACTGCCCCTTTTATCTTCTTAAAGCAGTCCGAAAGTCCTTGCCACTAATGAATGACATCCTCCACACCCTGCTGACCGGCATCCCCCTTAAATTTTCATGTTTAAACTCCCAAAAAAACCCTGAAAACCCTAAAAAATCCTCAGAAAATTCCTAAAAAATCTCGAAGAGGATTTAGAACATTTTCACCAAGAAAATTTCACACTACCTCAAGCGAAACCCACCCCTATTTCCCTAGCGAAACTCTCAAAAGCCAAGTGAATTTTCACCCGACAACATCCCCAGAGGACCTCTAAAGTATCCCAAATTCCCCAAAGGTCTCAAATTTCCCTGAACAATACGTCCAAAACCTGGACCACCTAATCACTTCCCCACTGGAATTTATAGCATCAGAATGGCTATTACCCCACAAAATCTCCAAAAGATACGAGGATTTCCCCAGCAATTAGCTCCCTAGCTCAAATCAAAATCAGGAGGTAATTTCCCCGATAGACTTCCCTGAGAACATCTCAACTTAAGCCCTCAGAATTGGCTTCGACCCACAGAATTGGTCATCTCAATTTAAACCCTCAGAATTGTCTTCGACCCGCAGAATTGGTCATCTCAATTTAAGCCCTGAGAATTTTCTTCGACCCACAAAATTGGTCATCTCAATTTAAGCCCTTAGAATTGGCTTCGATCCGTAGAATTGGTCATCTCAATTTAAGCCCTCAGAATTGGCTTTGACCCGTAGGATAACTAATTGGTCATCTCAATTTAATCCCTCAGAATTGGCTTCAACTTGCAAAATTGGTCATCTCAATTTAATCCCACATAATTGGCTTCAACTCGCAGAATTGGTCATCTCAATTTAAGCCCTCAGAATTGGCTTCGATACGCATAATTGGTCATCTTAATTTTAGCCCTTAGAATTGGCTTCGACCCGCAGAATTGGTCATCTCAATTTAAGCCCTCAGAATTGGCTTCGACCAGCAGAATTGGTCATCTCAATAATTGGTCATCTTAATTTAATCCCTCGGAATTGGTTTCAACCAGCATAATTGGTCATCGCAATTTAAACCCTCAGAATTAGCTTTGACTCACAGAATTTGTCATCTCAATTTAATCCCTCAAAATCAACATCGACCGTCTGAATCGGTCATCCTCATCCTTAGGTCCTCAGAATCAGCCTCGACCCTCTAAATTGTTCATACTGTTTCAAAGGCATCATGCAGTATCTATTCAACGACTATCATTTATTCCAAACTCATTGTAAAAACCCGCCTTTTTGGAGACAATTAAATTCCATAATTAAATATAAATTGGAGATTTGAGGAATTTCTCGAAATAGTGATTTTTGGTATTTTTGAGGATTTAATGATTTTGCATGGATGTTGTAATTACTTTTGGGACTATATAGGTCGCAATAATTTAATTATATGTCGTTGTGGAGAAAAGTGACCAAAAAGGTCAGATTTTAGTTGGAAAACCCGCATAAAATTATTTTGGGATTAGAATAGTGATTTGTGGTCAAGTACCTCGGATGGAAATTTCTACTGTACCATGAGTTTCGAAATGTTCGAGATAGTCGGAAAAGAGTGTCTGATTATCGAAATTGAGTTTCGAGGAATTTTAGAGTTAAATGGGCTCGTAATTGAGTAAACGAGTCATTTTTGAATTTTTAAGGTTTAAACCCTTTTTCTTTCTTTATAAAGAGAGGGAGAGGGAGAAAAAGATAAGAGAAGAGAGAAAAAAGAGAGAAGAAAGAGATGAGGAGAGAAAAGAGGAGAGAAATGGAGATCCCGGGCCAAACTCCGTCGGATTCGACTCGAGGTCGTCGAATTATATCCACGAGCCAAGTGTTTACTTGCTTTATTTCAATTTTTGCATAAATATCTCATACCGTAGTTTGGTATAATTAAACCCTAAAGATTTTGGCTTGGGTATTCGTGGATAAAATGGGTGTTCGGGAGTTAAAACGAATAAACACCTAAAATTGAATAATTGGAGAAACTTAGCTTTTAACTTAAATTGTTGGGTGATTCCGGGTTCTAGGATGTTTAGAACCCGTATTATAAGTGTATTTGTTGTTGGTTTGAGTTGTAGGCCATTGGGTGCAAAGATGTAAGCATGGGGGAAGCTTCCATGGCTGAAACAGCTTCTCGGAGAAGAAGCTGCCCGCCATGATCGATCGATCGATCATGGGGGCTCGATCGATCGAGCCATCGATCGATCGACAGCCATGGGTCGATCGATCGACCCTTGCTAAAAGTTGGCAATTTTTCTAGGATGATTTGGATGGCATAGATTCCATTTCATCCTTCTTTGAGGTTGATTAAGTGATAACCTAAGGGACCTTTTAGGACTATATGGTCCTCTCATTAAAGGAATTTAAGAGGCTTAAGTGAGGGTTTTAAATGAATTACCCTTAAACTATATTTTCAAGGAAAATAGAACAATTGTAGAATTTGAGGGTTTAGGGTTCCAAAATTATGTTGGGGACTTTAAATAGATCATATGCAAAAGGTGTAGTCCTTGGGTTCATGGAAACAAAATCCATAACCCACTAAATTTAAGGTTGTTCGGGTGAGGTAAATCCCTAGGATGGTTTAATGGGCTTTTAGGCCTAACTACAATGCATATAGGAAGCATAATTATAATCGATGGTAGATTGGGTATATCCTATGAGATAGTTAGGATAAATTGGGAATATAGATATATATTCGCCTAGTGTGAAATGGTATAATTGGAGATATCCAAATGAATCCGTAGATGGGATTTTGGTATATAATACTTATTAAAGTAAGAATATACTTTGGGTTTAGTAAAATGCATATATGAATGCATGATTATGATTCTTTGAGAGAATCTTTGGGATTATCAGTCATTGTTAGATGAGATTTGCAAATATGGCTATTTATATATTCTAGGAGGAATATATGGTATATGTATATACTATGTGATTAAAGTATATATATAATTTGAGATACAGGATTTTGAAAATAAAATATGAATATTTTCAAAATGGGAAAAAGGTAAATGATTTTCATAAATGATAAAAATAAGGATACACACCTCTCTAAATCGCTATCATAAGGGAAGTTGCGTGCGTATGGTGAAGCCCCCTGACAAATTAACGCAGGGTGGATATAGTCCTATAGTCCATATGAGCGTTTGTTGTATTTTTTTCGGCGATGGTTAGGAGATTCCGGGTGTGGTCTTGACAATCCCGCAGGCATATGGCCGCTTCCCAACGTCTTGCGATGTAGGATCCCATGTTGTCTTGATGATAGGTCCTGGAAGATTATAGCCATTTAGGGGCGCGCACAGTGGGCAAACCCGGATGGGAGGTCTTAGAACACGTTATATTAAAGCAATTCATGATAATGGATTGGCTTTAATTACATTTCCTGGATATAGGAAGGGAAATGGGTTATATGGATTGGCTTCGGTAACACTTCCCGGATGGAAGAAGGGATGTGGAAGCATATGATATGATCAAAGCATTTTTATGATAATGAAAATGGCTTTGAATGCATTTCCTGAATATAAAAAGGGAAATGGGATATTTTGAAACAGAAAAGCATTTTTATGATAACAAAACTGGCTTTTAAAAAGTTATATGATATGTTAAAGTAATTCATGATAATGAATTGGCTTTTAAATACATTAACTGGATATGAGAAGGGAAATGTAAGGTTTTGAGATAAAAATGATAAGTATTGATAAATAATTTGAAAATGAATTCTCATTCGGGGAGATAGATCCGGATGTATATGGTAATATGTATATATGTGGATAAATTGAGTGCCGAGGGTCTAATAGATCCCGACGATCGACCTTGCCGCATAGTAGTGTATCGGTGGGGTTACTTGTTTGGATTTCACTTTGCGAGACACCGCACGTACGAATATGGCATTGTGTTGAGACTGGGGAGAAGTTTAATCCTTACTGATCTAATATTTGTAATTCTTATGGTATATATAAATTTATATATGTTATGTACTGAGGGACTGGCGGATCTCGACGATCGACCTTGCCACATATTAGTGTATCGGGGCGGTTCCTTGTTTGGATTTCGCTTTGCGAGACACCCCACGCACGAACATGGAATAGCGTTGAGACTAGGGTGAAGTTTAGCCCTTAGTACATTTCTTGGACTATCTAGGGTAGATAGTGGTTGGGCGATAGACTAGTTTAGCAGGGTATCTTGACTAGGATGTTTCGATGTTTAGAGGGATGCGCTAGGAGTGCACTGTTAGAGGAGAGGTGAGGGGTAACTCATGGAAGTGCGATACCGAACTTAAATATGAGATAAAACCTTTTCTAAAATAATAAGGCATATATGCACTTGCTAAATATTTTCAAAACTCGGGCTCTGACCCATTTATCTACTTTTCCTTTCTTGCTAGATATATATATATATATAGGTGTCCAGACACAGGGATGCCAAGATGACACATCTTTCGAGTCAGACGTCAGCTGCAGCAATTGTGAATGCGTACAGGTTTTTGATAGCCGCTTCCATTCTTGTACTCTAGATAGGCAGTACTGTATAAATATTCGAACCAAAGGTCCAACTGCATTTATTTATTCTTCGAGTACAACATTCGATATGGTTGTATATTTTGACCGAGTGTTCGATTATTTTATTTAATTTCAGTTCCATTTACGCAAAACGGTGTGGATGTTTTATTGTAGTAGTTAAAAAGGAGTAGTAAAGTTAAAATTTTGACACCGGCCTAATAGGTTATTAGTAATTAAATGGACTTTCGACAGTGATGCTAAGAATGATCCATATGAGACTCCTGTCATAATTTGATATAGGAGTGATCGCCCGGTATCCCATTAGGTGGGGTGTCACAGATGGTATTAGAGCATCAGGTACTAGTGTCCTTAGGAATCTGTACGGACGTACTATGCTTTCAGCGTTGCTCTAGATTTGTTATAGAGCCTCAGGATTAGGATTGTTGATTTCTCTTGTGAGATGTCGTTCTCCTACCGTAGTATAAGATTATAGTAATCTTTTGCGTGCTCGTTCGAGATTCGTGTGCGGAGATTGGATGGTAATAGGAGGTGAGGCTTATCTGGGCAGCTGGTAGAAGGTGGGTATGAGGACCTTAGTATAGGTCACTCTCCTTATGGTAATTGCTAAGGATTTTGGCGGCAACTACTAGAGAATGTTGGTTAAGAGTACCGCAGTACCGCTAAAGAAGAGAGTGGTACTAAAGTTGAATTCCTCATCAAAGTTGAGGGTTCGAAAGGGATCTTATGGATAGCCTTAACCGTGAGTCCCCATGACTCAACATGAATGAGAAGAATGATGTTTTGGATTATTCACATAAGGGTCGGCCAGAGGCCGAAAGTGGATAAAGGCGAAGATGTTGTTATGAGTTTTACCTCAATCGAGGAGGTATATTTGCCATGACTAGATAAAGTCGCGGTGTTCATTAGCCCTAGACTCGTGTGTGTATTTTGAGTTTTGTGGCGGTCTTGATAACATTATAATGTATTTCTATGTGCTTTTCGCGATAGCGTAATTTTATTTTCCTTCATTCGCCATAAAGGCGGGTGTTGATATATTTAATACATATATATCTAGTTTGGGTTGCTCGTTTTATATGTCTATACGAGTATGGTGATATGATGTATATAACACATCATGGTGTATTTTTGGAGCGATAGCAGGCTAAGAATGGCAAGTCTATCGTGTCCATGGTTCTTGGATGGAACATGTTATTGTTGCGGTGTCTCACCTAGATATAGGTTGAGTTCACCTTAGTTATTATGGGTAGATGGAACTTCGATGAGTAGAGGTTTCATCATCATGATCTTGAGTATATGGTGACCTTGTATATATGATTTAAGGCCGCGGGATTATTGTTGAGCTGAGGATAAAGCTCATTATTATTTCCGCAAGGACTAAAAAAAAAAATATTACGAGCGTAGGGTGGTATGACTCTTAGTTAGAGATAGGAGTTCAGACCACCTTTTGTGGGATTAGGGGATAGGGATATCCCGATTGCATGTTGAAATAACGGAACTCCATAACCGACGAAGTCAAGTTTCAATGTGTGGAGGGGTTCCTTGTTTGGATTTTGCTTTGCGAGACACTCCACACTTGACTCTTAACGAGGTCGGGAGTGGAGAGCTGTTATAGGATGAAAGGATGTTGGCTTTGTAGAAAGGTCTTATAGTGTGGATGAACCACTATAGGCTATGAGCCACATGATGTTGATATACTTATGGAAAGATTGTGCTATGGAAAAGCACTAAAGTGGTCCCCTCGCCACAAGTGGGTGGGTGAGGTTGGACTTAGAGAAATTTGTTTGAGGATAATAACCAGCCTTAATGAAAAGGCAAATTTTAAGAAGGTGTGCTTTGGGAATTATGTACGTGACACTTTTACAGAAAGTGGGCACTTCGATTGATTAGATTTCCTACTGTATGGGCGGAAGGATAAGATAGTAGGAATGCATTCATAGGCTAGCCTAGTAGGATTTAGGACCTCCCGCTTGTGTGCCTTGGGTCGCTATATCTCGATGACCGACTATGCGAGGGAGTAGTGTAACGGGAGGGTTCCTTATTTGGATTTCGCTTCGGTGAGACGTCCCACGCACGAAACCAAGCAAATGTCGGGAGTTGAGAGACGCCTTGGGCACTAGGGACATACTTAGGATTATATTGGTTTTGCGTAGGTAGGATATCGCATAGACCTTGGTATAATTACGATGTAAGTTTAGTAGGGTTAGTGGCGCCGAGGTTAGGAGAATTGAATTTCGCAGTTTGGGAGGACCCATATATGAGTATTACACCGAGGTAAGGAGATCCTTATTGGGAGAGAGTGTTACGTGTCAGATGTTCACTACGGATTTGCAGATGTGCACAAGTTAGAAAGGTGTATGGGCACCTTGGTAAGATGGTTTTGTATACCGCCTAAGATGGGATGGGCGTAGTATATAAAGTTGAAGTTTATTCCGTTAGGCACTAGAAATGATGAGTGCTATGTGACGCTATTGGAGTCACTTTACAACCGTGGTAGTCGTATGGTATATGGTCGGGAACCATTGGGTTAGTATATTTCCCTTGAGGTTTTAGGATTTGTAGTGATCCTAGTTAGATGGTGTAGGTTATATCCGAATTTCGAGGAAGAAATTCTATTGTACGGGGGGGAGTATGTAACAACCCGCCTTTTTGCAGACAATAAAATTCCATAATTAAATATAAATTGGAGATTTGAGGAATTTCCCAAAATAGTGATTTTTGGGATTTTTGAGGATTTAATGATTTTCCATGGATGTTGTAAGTACTTTTGGGACTATATAGGTCGCAATAATTTAATTATATGTCGTCGTGGAGAAAAGTGACCAAAAAGGTCAGATTTTAGTTGGAAAACCCGCATAAAGTCATTTTGGGATTAGAATAGTGATTTGCGGTCAAGTACCTCGGATGGAAATTTTGACTGCACCATGAGTCTCGAAATGTCCGAGATAGTCGTAAAAGAGTGTCCGATTATCAAAATTGAGTTTCGAGGAATTTTAGAGTTAAATGGGCTCGTAATTGAGTAAACGAGTCGTTTTTGTGTTTTTAAGGGTTAAACCCTTTTTCTTTCTTTATAAAGAGAGGGAGAGGGAGAAAAATAGAAGAGAAGAGAGAAAAGAGAGAGAAGAAAGAGAGGAGGAGAGAAAAGATGAGAGAAATGGAGATCTCTGGCCAAACTCCGCCGGATTCGACTCGAGGTCGTCGGATTATATCCACGAGGCAAGTGTTTACTTGCTTTATTTCAATTTTTGCATAAATATCTCATATCGTAGTTTGGTATAATTAAACCCTAAAGATTTTGGGTTGGGTATTTGTGGATAAAACGGGTTTTCGGGAGTTAAAACGAATAAACCCATAAAATTGAATAATTGGAGAAACTTAGGTTTTAACCTAAATTGTTGGGTCATTCCGGGTTCTAGGATGTTAGAACCCGTATTATAAGTGTATTTGTTGTTGGTTTGAGTTGTAGGCCGTTGGGTACGGAGATGGAAGCTTGGGGGACGCTTCCATGGCTGAAAACAGCTTCTCGGAGAAGAAGCTGCCCGTCATGATCGATCGATCGATCATGGGGGATCGATCGATCGATCCATCGATTGATCGACAGCCATGGTTCGATCGATCGACCCTTGCTCAAAGTTGGCAATTTTTCTAGGATGATTTTAATTGGATAGATTCCATTTCATCTTGCTTTGAGGTTGATTAAGTGATAACCTAAGGGACCTTTTAGGACTATATGGTCCTCTCATTAAAGGAATTTAGGAGGCTTAAGTGAGGGTTTTAAATGAATGACCCTTAAACTATATTTTCAAGGAAAATAGAATAATTGTAGAATTTGAGGGTTTAGGGTTCCTAAATTAGGTTGGGGACTTTTAATGGATCATATGGACAAGGTGTAGTCCTTGGGTTCATGAAAATGAAATCCATAACCCACTAAATTTAAGGTTGTTCGGGTGAGGTAAATCCCTAGGATGCTTTAATGGGCTTTTAGGCCTAACTATTATGCATATAGGAAGCATAATTATAATGGATGGTAGATTGGGTATATCCTATGAGATAGTTAGGATAAATTGGGAATATAGATATATATTCGCCTAGTGGAAATGCTATAATTGGAGATATCCAAATGAATCTGTAGATGGGATTTTGGTATATATTACTTATTAAAGTACTTTGGGTGTAGTATTATGCATATATGAATGCATGATTATGATTCTTTGAGAGAATCTTTGGGATTATTAGTCATCATTAGATGATATTGGCAAATATGTCCATTTATATATTCTAGGATGAATATATGGTATATGTATATACTATGTGATTAAAGTATATATATAATTTGAGATAAAGGATTTTGAAAATAAAATTGAATATTTTCAAAATGGGAAAAAGGTAAATGATTTTCATAAATGATAAAAATGAGGATACACACCTCTCTAGATCGCTATCATGAGGGAAGTTGCGTGCGTATGGTGAAGCCCCCTGACAAATTAACGCAGGGTGGATATAGTCCTATAGGCCATATGAGCGTTTGTTGTATTTTTTCGGTGATGGTTAGGAGATTGCGGGTGTGGTCTTGACTATCCCGCAGGCATATAGCCTCTTCACGATGTCTTGCGATGTAGGATCCTTGGTTGTCTTGATGATAGGCCCTGGAAGATTATAGCCATTTAGGGGCGCGTACAGTGGGCAAACCCGGACGGGCGGTCTTAGAACACGTTATATTAAAGCAATTCATGATAATGGATTGGCTTTAATTACATTTCCTGGATATAGGAAGGGAAATGGGTTATATGGATTGGCTTCGGTAACACTTCCCGGATGGAAGAAGGGATGTGGAAGCATATGATATGATCAAAGCATTTTTATGATAATGAAAATGGCTTTGAATACATTTCCTGAATATAAAAAGGGAAATGGGATATTTTGAAACAGAAAAGCATTTTTATGATAATAAAACTGGCTTTTAAAAAGTTTTATGATATGTTAAAGCAATTCATGATAATGAATTGGCTTTTAAATACATTTCCTGGATATGAGAAGGGAAATGGAAGGTTTTGAGATAAAAATGATAAGTATTGATAAATACTTTGTAAATGAATTCTCATTCCGGGAGATAGATCCGGATGTATATGCTAATATTTATATATATAGATAAATCGAGTGCCGAGGGTCTAATGGATCCCGACGATCGACCTTGCTGCATAGTAGTGTATCGGGGGGGTTCCTTGTTTGGATTTCGATTTGCGAGACACCCCACGCACGAATATGGCATTGTGTTGAGACTGGGGAGAAGTTTAATCCTTTGTGCTCTAATATTAGTAATTCTTATGGTATATATAAATTTATATATATTATGTACTGAGGGACTAGCGGATCTCGACGATCGACCTTTCCGCATAGTAGTGTATTGGGGGGGTTCCTTGTTTGGATTTCGCTTTGCGAGACACCCCACGCACGAACATGGCATAGTGTTGAGACTAGGGTGAAGTTTAGCCCTTAGTACATATCTTGGACTATCTAGGGTAGATAGTGGTTGTGTGATAGACTAGTTTAGCAGGGTAGCTTGACTAGGATGTTTAGATGTTTAGAGGGATGCGCTAGGACTGCACTGTTAGAGGAGAGGTGAGGGGTACCTCATGGAAGTGCGATACCGAACTTAAATATGAGATAAAACCTTTTATAAAATAATAAGGCATTTATGCACTTGATAAATATTTTCAAAACTCGGGCTCTGACCCATTTATCTACTTTTCCTTTCTTGCTATATGTATATACTAGCGTATGCCCGTGCCTGAAGGCACGACGAAAATTTTGCAAAGTACGTAATCGTGAAACGACGATAAGTTTTCAAGTACTTAATATCGAAACGCAAAAAAATTCGAAGTGCATAATCACAAAACCACAAAAAATTCGTTCCTCGCCAAAACAAAATGTAATTTTAAAAAAATTGGTCATAATATCCTTTATTTATAGGACTATCCTGCATAACGGTAGTGTTCACAATTGGTAATAAATCTCATGTCATGTTTATTTTGGTAAAGTTCGTTTTTGGTTAAAAAAAATTAGGTTGTGTTTGAGATAGGTAAACAATAATATTTCATGTCGTGTCGTGTTTATTTTGTTCATAATTGCAAAACAAAAAGAACATAATTGCAAAAAAAAAAATGTTACCCGACAACAAAGTGAAATAAAAAAAAAAATTATTCAAAATTTTCTAAAGAATATAATACATATTTGGTCAAGTGACTCACACGGCACATACAATAACAAATTGTCCAACAACATTCACATATAATATGAAATAAAAAAAATATTCACTGCATTAACAAATCCATTGCATTGACATTGTGCCTCAAATAAACAAATTGTGCATTGAAAAAAAATTGGACTGAGTCTCCTTTGTTTATTGGACTATCCACACTCTTAAAGGGTTACAACCAATCCCACAATATTCAATAATCTCAACAGTAAAATCTAACAAATATTTTAATGAAACAAATTTCGTAAAAACAATCACATACATGAATTGAAGTCGTCCCGCATGTTCCACTAAAACAATTGTCCGTAGTTTTCAAAATGTGACCTGATACAAAACAAAAAATATAGTTAGTTAATTAAATTGTTTATGGAAAAAAATTCAAAATTTTTTCAAAAAAAAATAATATTTACATTCTCAGTTATTTTTCTCAAAAAATATCCCAAAACAAACTACAACTTATTTTTATATTTAACTCACCACATAATTGGAAGTTTACTGAAATGATCCAAGTAAAAAATCGTTAGATGAACTGTGGTGTGTGTTCCAATATCTTAAAGAACGCCAACCCAAATCCAAATACCCTAGATTAAAAAAGCCGAAATGACATTAGGCGTGGGAGAAATTACCTGGGGCGGCTTCATGGGAGGGGGACTGCGTGGGAGGGTGCGTGGCATAATTACTTGAGGCAGCTGGGGCTTCTGCGTGGGAGGGGCTGCTGCGTGGGAGGGGGCTGCTGCATGGGGGGGCTACGTGGGAGGGGTATTGGTAGAGTGGGAGGGAGGGGGCTGCGTGGGAGGGGGTGTTAACGGGGAAAGTTAAATGAGGGAGAGAGAGCTGAGGGTTTATGAAAATTATACAATTTTATTGAAAAATAATGAGAGATATAAATAATGAGTATAAGAGAAATGCAATTGTTTAAAATTACATCGAACAATATCCGGGAATAATAGGTATTACAAAATAAAATTTCTAATTAAACAATAATCAGTTAATATTGGTAATGAACGACACAATAATCAGAGTTCGGTAATATTGAATCAAAGATAACGGTTCAAATGAAAGCTTGAATTTGCACTTTAACTGTTCAATCTATTCAAATGATAAGAGTTCAAATATAAAAAACAAACTTCAATCTTAATTATGAACAATAAGCATATTCATAATCATATTTCAGTGAACCTGCGTATGGAACTGAACAACCAAAAAAATCCTATATGATAATTGTTATGGGGATTATCAAGTGCATTAAAACTTATTTTCAGCAGCATTACCTATTCATTTCTGCAATATCAGTACCTATTCGAAATGTGTCATTGAATTGTATCGCCGCAGCAACACACGTTCACTCGTTACTATCTTCAAATCTTATCGCAGTAGCATCAGTACATGTATCGCAACAACAAAATAATTGCTATGTTTATTTTTCTTTTTAAAGCTAAAGTATTTGTGGTATGTTTTAGTAAATGGACATCTGACATATCAGGATTTGATCTCGACACAAAAATAACTGCCCAAGAAAAAAAGTGTTTTAGCGTCATCAAATTAGTCCATTTTTAAATCAAATGGAAATTCTTAGGGTTTGGGGAAAAGTTAAATTTGGGAAGTCAGGTCTGTTTAGTATTGTTTGATAACAGGTTTTGACATTTATGCCCCCCAAATCAGTTGTTGCCTGACATTTGCTGTCTTAGGGGGCATGGGTGGAGGGTGATTGGGAAAAAACCAAGTTTGGGGATGAGACTCTATATATAATTGAGGCCCATTTGTGTAATCTAAGTAGGACTACTTATAAGAAAACATATAGTATTAGACATGAATATTATCCCTCTTGATAAAAAACAATGAGTAAAAATGAAGAAATTTCATGAAATGTACACAAACCACAACAAAGATACCAAAATATCAAAACTGATTATAGGGGCAATGGGGAGTGTGTATGAAAAATCAAAGCTTAAGACTCAATAATCCAGAATATTTTGTCAATTCTTTTAGTTGTATAAAAAATTATATCATAAAAGCACAACTGAAGATGTTCAAAAAGCAATCGACTCTGCAACACAGGTTCAATAATGAAAAACATCATAAATGAAAACTGAAAAACATAGGTTCAAACACAGGTCCTCTGAAAATTAAATTTGGTGTCTAACATGGAAACCGACGGTGAAGTAAAAAGTAACAAATCCGATATGTACCTCGTTCTTGTGTGGTAAAATTTCAACAGATGATTTTTGTAATGAAGAAATGATTCTTGCGTGGTAGAAGTTCAAGAGATGATTTTTGCTTTTCAAATGTAGAAATGATTCCTGCGTGGTAGAAATGATTTTTTCTTTTCAAATTCAACTTTGTATATATTAAAGAACAATTGAAGATACCTCGCAAGAGCATGTCATTTTTTGTGAGGTGGAGGTTCTTTAGTAGTAGTCGAATTCAAGGGTCGGTTACCCCTCGCCATGCTCCTGCTCCTGCTCTGCATTTTATCTCTTCAAATATAAACTAACCATTCTCTGTTTCATTATCTGGTACAGGATTGTTAGAGGTAATGAGATGAGGATGATGGTAATGAGATGAGCAAAATCTGCAGATAAATGGAATCAGAAATCCATCAAGCATACAAAAATACAATAGAAGAAATAAAAATAAAAACTACAATTTTAAGAAAAATACTATACAATCCGAACCAAAATCCATAAGACCACACAAATCAGAACCGTTACCCTAAAGTTATAGTTGTAAAAAAAAAAAAGAGAACGTGAGACCATACCTCTAGTTCTATCCGTTTAACATCCACGGAGGAGAGAAGAATGAAGTGGGAAAGAGCTTGGGTGAGAGACATAATAAGAGAGAAGTGAAAGAGTGAAAAGGAGAAAGACCTGAGGAAATCCATTACACCATTACCCCTTCTCGCTACTCCCCCCAACTACCAGGTAATCCTTACCTGCTAAAAACCCACATCTTCCCTAAACCCCGACGCAACCTTTCAACCCCTGCCTTCTTCAAGCCATCCCTCCCCCACCAAGCTGCTCCCACCACTCACGCAAACCAAGAAGCCACTCCCCCTACCTACTTTTGTCCCCATTTTCCTCGCTTAGTATTATAATGAACACTTCCCCTGCTTTTACAATCATTATTAATAATATTGCAATTGAAATGATAATAGCACAATTAATAATCTCAAATCACAAATGAATACATATACATAGATAAAAAAAATAATTGTAACCGTGTATTTACCATTCCAAAGACAACCATCAGGCAAAACCACAAAGTAATGAGTCCATTTCAGAGAAATCAAAAAGCTCCTAAGAAATTCGAATTTCAACAAAATATTTAATTTCGAATATAAATTTAAACGAACTGATCTGATGCCTTGTTAGCAGCCTCAAGATCCTTCTTAAGGATTTATAGCTTCTTTGACCTAAAGTTGAATCTCTAGGAAAGAAAATTGTACTTTTTCATCTTCTCGCATGTTTGCTTGCTCCACATGAACCTACAAACAGGTCGAATTATTGTACTAAGTCCTCATCCCGATTAATCTGGAGTCTAGTCATACGACGAAAATATTTGAGAGTTGGGTATTTTGTCAACCCTCGGGACTGTATTTTGAACTAACTATTTTCTTTAGAGCTAACTATTTTCATGATATGCATCTTTAAGGGCTCAATGCAAATCTCATTATCAAAAACTACTGTCAAGTTGTATCAACTAAATATCATTAATTTACCTTGCAAATTTAAAAAAAAAATCATTTGCGCATAATTATATGCAGCCCTACAAAAATTCAATATATCAAGGTTTCACTATAACCAGAAAACTCTACGAATAGATGAACTGGATAAGAATATCAATAACGATAATCAAACATTAGTCCTATGACGGTTTGTCTATAACCCAAGAATATCAAGAATTAGCGTGATGATATTAGTGAAGTTAGTAGGCAATGAAACCCCCCATGTTATAAAATGAGAACCACAACTCCAAATCACTACACTACAAACTTGGTAACCACTCATGTCTAACCACAGTGAAGCCCCTCGTGTCTAATGATATTCATATAAGTATTGATAAACGATAAATAGTTTTAAAACAACAAAAACCTGAAGTGGTTTTGGTAATCCAAAAAAGTCATTCTGATATCAATCAAAACTCAAACAGGAGACAACTTGCCTCTTACTTTGATTGTGGATTAAACAAAATATATAGATCAAAACCAATGTTTTTCTTACCTTTCAATACTACAAACACTAAATGTCGTACCATAAAAATGGACACTTGATATTAGAATCCAGATAGATAAAGCATTGAATTCATTATAGTTGTCATGGTATTGGCACTAAACATATGTAATTTTAAAGTCACAACAGTCTCGACCCTGGTAGCTAGGGGGTGTCCACCTTCTACTAAGAAAAATCAGAAGACAAAAATTACGTGAAACATGAAAAGTCAACAAATTACAATACCAATATTTTTAAACAATTTATAAAATATGTATTTAAACAATTTACTACAAAAACGATCATTAGTTAAACACATAACAAATTAGATTGTAGGATTCAAAATTGATTTGATTGCATTAGGTAGGAGATTGATATACACCGACACCTCTTAATTTATGTCAAAGAATCTGCAAAATAGAAAACAGACCCTCACAAATCACATGTTAAGATAGCCAAAAAAAAGGAAAAAACATCAATGTAAAGAAGTTAACCTCAATTTTTGGGGCTATAACAGAAGACAATAGAAAAAACATCAATGCAAAGAAGCTAACTGAGCATAAATAATGTAACATCCTCTGCGGAAGGTATAACAGAAGACAATATTAGAATTAGAAAGTAGCTGATTATATAAGTAAAATTGGTGGTATCGAAATTAAAGTAACACCACATTTGTGTTATAATGAAGAGTTCCCTATGAAAGTTCCTTTTACTGTTATAATGAAGAGTGTTGTCAAAATCAAGAACGACCAACATGCCTAGTGGATTAGTACATATGCCCCATGTTATTCAAAATTAAAACCCCAATCAAAAATTTCAATTGGATCTAAACAAAAAGTAAGAATGAATTCTTGCATTCCAACCTTGTGCCACCTTGTGCCACAAAATGTATTAACATTTATCAAAATTGTGGGAAGAGAAATAAGTTAGATCAAACATGACATTAATGGAATGCTCCGAGTTACACATACAACCTTGGCATTAAGAAAAATTCCACATGTCCCCTTAATCAAGATTAGGCGCATAATGTACAAAAACAGTCGTTCACAAAAAAAATAAACCCAAAGATTGACAAAATTAATGGAATGCTCACTTTGGAATTTTGTCAAATACTTGGTAGCAAAAATGAACTCTATCGAAACACGAAAATACCGAGTCAAATACCTGGAACCAAGAATGAACATTATACCCAATCAAAAATTTCAATTGGATCTAAACAAAAAGTAAGAATGAAATCTTACACTCCCACCTTGTGCCACAAAACGTTTTAACATTTATCAAAATTGTGGGAAGAGAAATAAGTTAGATCAAACGTGACATTAATGGAATGCTCTGAGTTACACATACAACCTTGGCATTAAGCAAAATTCCACATGTCCCCTTCATCACGATTAGGCACATAATGTACAAAAACAGTCTTCCACAAAAAAAATAAACCCAAAGATTGACAAAATTAATGGAATTCTCACTTTGGAATTTTGTCAAATATTTGGCAACAAAAATGAACTCTATCGAAACACAAAGATACCAAGTCAAATACCTAGCACCAATAATGAACATTATATCAAAGCAAACTCAAAATTATATATTGGAAGGCAAGCCAAAAATTATATATTGCTCTGCCATCATATAGCATGTTCCTAAAACCATTGTTTGAGAATAGAAAATCTGTCAATATCTACCATAAAGAAATAATAAAGAGCTACTATAATAGTGAAAACAAACGATAAAACATTAGTGACTGCAAAGAGGAAATATCAACACCCAAAAATGATATCAAATTGTTGCTTACCCTTGCGAGTGCTGACAACCACATCAAATTCACTAAATCAGTGAAAAGTTCATAATCAATAAAAGAAAAAATAAATAATTAAAATTAAAAATAAAAAAAATGATCGAAGAGGGAAAAAGCACGTGGATCTGTAGCACAGGTGGGTAGAAAGCACAAAGTTCTCAACAGCTAAAAGTGAGAGAGATATAACCTTTAGCATGGGTGGGCAGAAGCAAGTGGATCTGGAAACCAATTTGAATGAAACATATCACATACACAGATCGAAGATAACTAAACCATTAACATCAGAAACTAATCCTTAAAATCATAAACTAAACCTAAAATTGAAACCAATCTATTTGAAACTTACCTAGGCGAAGCGACGTCGGTGAGCGAGGAGATGCAGCGTGAAGTCGGGTATTTCTTGGGTTGGTAGTGAGAGAGCGGGAGCAAAGGAAGAGAGGCTAAGAAATGAAAAAGGGTGTTAGTTTTGGTTGTTTA
Organism: Sambucus nigra; assembly: GCA_949130495.1. Classification (NCBI taxonomy): domain Eukaryota; kingdom Viridiplantae; phylum Streptophyta; class Magnoliopsida; order Dipsacales; family Adoxaceae; genus Sambucus; species Sambucus nigra. The sequence goes on from OX422210.1 coordinate 248,338,687, forward strand.
CCAAAATATCCCCCTTTTTGAATTAAGGGGTAAATTTGATGAGTAAAAAAAGGGGGGAAACCAAATATTTGAGGGGCAGATTTGTAGAAAAGGAAGAGATGTGATCTCAACCAGTAAAATGTGTAAGGAGGTGGCATCGATCTAGACCGTTAAAAATGTGTATATTTTCAAAAACCAAGCTCCCATATTATATATATATATATAGGTGTCCGGACACAGGGACGCTTGAATGACACATCTTTCGAGTTAGACGTCAGCTGCAGCAGCTGTGGATGCGTGCAGGTTTTTGATAGTCGCTTCCATTCTTGTACTCTAGATAGGCGGTACTGTATAAATATTCGGACCAAAGGTCCAACTACATTTATTTATTCTTCGAGTACAGCATTCGATATGGTTGTATATTTTGATCGAGTGTTCGGTTATTTTATTTAATTTCAGTTCCATTTACGTAAAACCGTGTGGGTGTTTTATTGTAGTAGTTAAAAAGGAGTAGTAAAGTTAAAATTTTGACACCGGCCTAATAGGTTATTAGTAATTAAATGAGCTTTCGACAGTGATGCTAAGAATGATCCATATGAGACTCCTGCCATAATTTGATATAGGAGTGATCGCCCGGTATCCCATTAGGTGGGGTGTCACATATGGTATCAGAGCATCAGGTTCTAATGTCCTTAGGAATCTGTATGGACGTTCTATGCTTTCAGCGTTGCTCTCTATTTGTTATAGAGCCTCAGGATTAGGATTGTTAATTTCTCTTGTGAGATCTCGTTCTCCTACCGTAGTATAAGGTTATAGTAATCTTTTGCGTGCTCGTTCGAGATTTGTGTGTGGAGCTTGGGTGGTAGAAGGAGGTGAGGCTTATTTGGGCAGCTGGTAGAAGGTGGGGATGAGGACCTTAGTAGAGGTCACTCTCCTTATGGTAATTGCTAAGGATTTTGGCGACAACTACTAGAGAATGGTGGCTAAGAGTACCGCAGTACCGCTGAAGTAGAGAGTGGTACTAAAGTTGAATTCCTCATCAAAGTTGAGGGTTCGAAAGGGATCTTACGGATAGCCTTAACCGGGAGTCCCCATGATTCAGCACGAATGAGAAGAATGTTGTTTTGGATTATTCACGTAAGGGTCGGTCAGAGGCCAAAAGTGGATAAAGACGAAGATGTTGTTATGAGTTTTACCTCAATCGAGGAGGTATATTTGGCGTAACTAGATAAAGTCGCGGTGCTCATTAGCCCTAGACTCGTGTGTGTATTTTGAGTTTTGTGGCGGTCTCGATAACATTATAATGTATGTCTATGTGCTTTCCACGATAGCGAAATTTTATTTTCCTTCATTCCCCATAAAGGTGGGTGTTGATATATTAAATATATGTATATATATATCTAGTTTGGGGTGCTCGTTTTATATGTCTATACGAGTACGGTGATATGATGTATATAACACATCATAGTGTATTTTCGGAGCGATAGAAGGCTAAGAATGGCAAGTATATCGTGCGAATGGTTCCTGGAGGTAACATGTTATTGTTGCGGTGTCTCACCTAGATAGAGGTTGAGTTCACCTTATTTATTATGGGTAGATGGAACTTCGATGAGTAGAGTTTTCATTATCATGATTTTGAGTATATGGCGACCTTATATATATATGATTTAAGGCCACAGGATTATTGTTGAGCTGAGGATAAAGCTCATTATTGTTTGCGCAAGGACTTAAAAAAAAATAGTGCGAGCGCAGGGTGGTATGACTCTTAGTTAGAGATAGGAGTTCAGACCACCTTTTGTGGGATTAGGGGATAGGGATATCCAGGTTGCATGTTGAAATAACGGAACTCCATAACCGACGAAGTCAAGTGTCAATGTGTGGAGGGGTTTCTTGTTTGGATTTCGCTTTGCGAGACACTCCACACATGACTCTTAACGGCGTTGGGAGTGGAGAACTGTTATAGGATGCAAGGATGTTGATTTTGTAGAAAGGTCTTATAGTGTGGATGAACCACTATAGGCTATGAGCCACTGGATGTTGATATAATTATGGAAAGATTGTGCTATGGAAAAGCACTAAAGTGGTCCCATCGCCACAAGTGGGTGGGTGAGGTTGGACTTAGAGAAATTTGTTTGAGGATAATAACCAGCCTTCATGAAAAGGCAAATTTTGAGAAGGTATGCTTTGGGCATTATGTACGTGACACTTTTACAGAAAGTGGGAACTTCGATTGATTAGGTTTCCTTTTGTATGGGGGGAAGGATAAGATAGTAGGAATGCGTTCATAGGCTAGCCTAGTAGGATTTAGGACGTCCCGCTTGTGTGCCTTGGGTCGCTATATCTCGATGATTGACTACGCGAGGAAGTAGTGTAACGGGAGGGTTCCTTATTTGGATTTCACTTCGGCGAGACGTCCCACGCACGAAACCAAGCAAATGTCAGGAGTTGAGAGAGGCCTTGGGCACTAGGGACATACTTAGGATTATATTAGTTTTGCTTAGGTAGGATATCGCATAGACCTTGGTATAATTAGTGTCTAAGTGTAGTAGGGTTAGTGGAGCCGAGGTTAGGAGAATTGAATTTCGCGGTTTGGGAGGACCCATATATGAGTATTACACCGAGGAAAGGAGATCCTTATTGGGAGAGAGTGTTACGTGTCAGATGTTCACTATGGATGTGCAGATGTGCACAAGTTAGAAAGGTGTATGGGCACCTTGGTAAGATGGTTTTGTATACCGCCTAAGATGGGATGGGCGTAGTATATAAAGTTGAAGTTTATGCCGTTAGACACTAGAAATGATGAGTGCTATGTGACGCTATTGGAGTCACTTTACATCCGTGGTAGTCGTATGGTATATGGTTGGGAACCATTGGGTTAGTATCTTTCCCTTGAGGTTTTGGGATTTGTAGTGATCCTAGTTAGATGGTGTAGGTTATATCCGATTTTCGAGGACGAGATTTCGTTGTAGGGGGGGGGGGAATTTGTAACAACCCGCCTTTTTGGAGACAATTAAATTCCATAATTAAATATAAATTGGAGATTTGAGGAATTTCCCGAAATTGTGATTTTTGGGATTTTTGAGGATTTAATGATTTTCCATGGATGTTGTAATTACTTTTGGGACTATATAGGTCGCAATAATTTAATTATATGTCGCCCTGGATAAAAGTGACCAAAAAGGTCAGATTTTAGTTGGAAAACCCGTATAAAGTTATTTTGGGACTAGAATAATGATTTGCAGTCAAGTACCTCGGATGGAAATTTTGACTGCACCATGAGTCTTGGAATGTTCGAGATAGTTGGAAAAGAGTGTCCGATTGTCAAAATTGAGTTTCGAGGAATTTTAGAGTTAAATGGGCTCGTAATTAAGTAAACGAGTCATTTTTGGGTTTTTAAGGGTTAAACCCTTTTTCTTTCTTTATAAAGAGAGGGAGAGGGAGAAAAAGAGAAGAGAAGAGAGAAAAGAGAGGGAAGAAAAAGAGGAGGAGAGAAAAGAGGAGAGAAATGGAGATCTCGGGCCAAACTCCGCCGGATTCAACTCGAGGTCGTCGGATTATATCCACGAGGCAAGTGTTTACTTGCTTTATTTCAATTTTTGCATAAATATCTCATACCGTAGTTTGGTATAATTAAACCCTAAAGATTTTGGGTTGGGTATTCGTGGATAAAATGGGTTTTCGGGAGTTAAAACGAATAAACCCATAAAATTGAATAATTGGAGAAACTTAGGTTTTAACCTAAATTGTTGGGTGATTCCGGGTTCTAGGATGTTAGAACCCGTATTATAAGTGTATTTGTTGTTGGTTTGAGTTGTAGGCCGTTGGGTACGGAGATGGAAGCTTGGGGGACGCTTCCATGGCTGAAATAGCTTCTCGGAGAAGAAGCTGCCCGTCATGATCGATCGATCGATCATGGGGGCTCGATCGATCGATCCATCGATTGATCGACAGCCATGGTTCGATCGATCGACCCTTGCTGAAAGTTGGCAATTTTTCTAGGATGATTTTAATTGGATAGATTCCATTTCATCTTGCTTTGAGGTTGATTAAGTGATAACCTAAGGGACCTTTTAGGACTATATGGTCCTCTCATTAAAGGAATTTAGGAGGCTTAAGTGAGGGTTTTAAATGAATGACCCTTAAACTATATTTTCAAGGAAAATAGAATAATTGTAGAATTTGAGGGTTTAGGGTTCCTAAATTAGGTTGGGGACTTTTAATGGATCATATGGACAAGGTGTAGTCCTTGGGTTCATGGAAATGAAATCCATAACCCACTAAATTTAAGGTTGTTCAGGTGAGGTAAATCCATGGGATGCTTTAATGGGCTTTTAGGCCTAACTATTATGCATATAGGAAGCATAATTATAATCGATGGTAGATTGGGTATATCCTACGAGATAGTTAGGATAAATTGGGAATATAGATATATATTTGCCTAGTGTGAAATGGTATAATTGGATATATCCAAATGAATCCGTAGATGGGATTTTGGTATATATTACTTATTAAAGTAAGAATATACTTTGGGTTTAGTATAATGCATATATGAATGCATGATTATGATTCTTTGAGAGAATCTTTGGGATTATCAGTCATCATTAGATGAGATTGGAAAATATGTCCATTTATATATTCTAGGAAGAATATATGGTATATGTATATACTATGTGATTAAAGTATATATATAATTTGAGATAAAGGATTTTGAAAATAAAATATGAATATTTTCAAAATGGGAAAAAGGTAAATGATTTTCATAAATGATAAAAATGAGGATACACGCCTCTCTAAATCACTATCATAAGGGAAGTTGCGTTCGTATGGTTAAGCCCCCCGTAGGCATATGGCCGCTTCCCGATGTCTTGCGATGTAGGATCCCAAGTTGTCTTAATCATAGGCCCTGGAAGATTGTAGCCATTTAGGGGCGCGCACTGTGGGGAAACCTGGACGGGCGGTCTTAGAACGCGTTATATTAAAGCAATTCATGATAATGGATTGGCTTTAATTACATTTCCTGGATATAGGAAGGGAAATGGGTTATATGGATTGGCTTCGGTAACACTTTCCAGATGGAAGAAGGGATGTGGAAGCATATGATATGATCAAAGCATTTTTATGATAATGAAAATGGCTTTGAATACGTTTCCTGAATATAAAAAGGGAAATGGGATATTTTTAAATGGAAAAGCATTTTTGTGATAATAAAACTGGTTTTTATAAAGTTATATGATATGTTAAAGAAATTCATGATAATGAATAGGCTTTTAAATACATTTCCTGAATATGAGAAGGTAAATGTAAGGTTTTGAGATAAAAATGATAAGTATTGATAAATACTTTGTAAATGAATTCTCATTCCGGGAGATAGATCCGGATGTATATGGTAATATGTATATATATATCGATAAATCGAGTACCGAGGGTCTAATGGATCCCGACAATCGACCTTGCTGCATAGTAGTGTATCGGGGGGGTTCCTTGTTTGGATTTCGCTTTACGAGACACCCCAAGCACGAATATGGCATTGTGTTGAGACTGGGGAGAATTTTAATCCTTAGTGCTCTAATATTAGTAATTCTTATGGTATATATAAATTTATATATATTATGTACTGATGGACTGGTGGATCTTGACGATCGACCTTGCCACATAGTAGTGTATCGGGGGGCTTCCTTCTTTGGATTTCGCTTTGCGAGACACCCCACGCACGAACATGGCATAGCGTTGAGACTAGGGTGAAGTTTAGCCTTTAGTACATTTCTTGGACTATCTATGGTAGATAGTGGTTGGGTTATAGATTAGTTTAGCAGGGTAGCTTGACTAGGATGTTTTGATGTTTAGAGGGATGCGCTAGGAGTGCACTGTTAGAGGAGAGGTGAGGGGTACCTCATGGGAGTGCGATACCAAACTTAAATATGAGATAAAACCTTTTCTAAAATAATAAGGCATTTATGCACTTGCTAAATATTTTCAAAACTCGGGCTCTGACCCGTTTATCTACATTTCCTTTCTTGCTACATATATATATATATATATATAGGTGTCCAGACATAGGGACGCCTAGATGACACATCTTTCGAGTCAGACGTCAGCTGCAGCAGCTGTGGATGCGTGGAGGTTTTTGATAGCCGCTTCCATTCTTGTACTCTAGATAGGTGGTACTGTATAAATATTCGGACCAAGGGTCCAACTGCATTATTTATTCTTCGAGTACAGCATTCGATATGGTTGTATATTTTGACCGAGTGTTCGGTTATTTTATTTAATTTCAGTTCGATTTATGCAAAACGGTGTGGATGTTTTATTGTAGTAGTTAAAAAGGAGTAGTAAAGTTAAAATTTTGACACCGGCCTAATAGGTTATTAGTAATTAAATGGACCTTCGACAGTGATGCTAATAATGATCCATATGAGACTCCTGTCATAATTTGATATAGGAGTGATCACCCGGCATCCCATTAGGCGGGGTGTCACCCTTACCCATCGAGGGGCTCTATAGACACCCAATTCTAGCACCCCCAACCTCTCCTTAGGTCCCTAGCACCTCCCTTCATCACTACAAACCTAAGTCATACCTCGGGTGCTGACCTAGAGGCCATCGGGCACTCCTGGGCTCTATTTCACCAAAAGTCAAACTCTTCAACTCAACTGAGACTAAATTAATCTTTAAAAGGCACTAAAACCCCTTTCCAACGGTCTGCCACGTGTGTGATTCTGACTTACGATAAGGACAAACGATTTGTTTTACTCTGAAAGGTCACCGAACGCTTTCAGGCCCCGGTTGACCGAAGTCAACTTCCCAAACTGAGCCAAACTATTTGGAATGTCAAAGTACATCTCTTAACCTTTCCAACGGTCCGCCCCGTGCATGATTCTGAATTACCATGCTAATGAACGATCCATTTGCGTCCGATAATTCCCCGTCCAAAGGACTGACGAATGCTTCCGAGCCATATTTAACCCAAAGTCAACTCCCGGACCTGGGAGCAGTCCAAAGACTTTTGAAGGTCTCTGAAGTACCTTTCCAACAGTTTGCCCCGTGCACGATTCGGATCATCTATTTGCTCTCTATGACCGATTTTCTGAAGGAACCTGAAAGAGACTGCCAAACGGCAGGTTCTAAACCCTTCCTATTGGTAGTGTGCCTAAACACACATGTCGATTCGCAGGACCAGGACTATGCCGATCGGCAATTCCATGGGCCTATTAAAAGGAGGGCCTGACCTAATTATAAAAGGACACAATATCTAAAATCCATCTCTCTCAGCAAGCTTTGAAAACCACTCTCGAAGTCAGTGTGATTTCCACATACAAATCCCTTTCCAACCTTCACATTTCATCATCTTTTTCATCAAACTTGGTGAATTAACTACCCTCCATCATCACTAAAGTGCAAGGCTTGCTCTCCAACATCCAAAATCCAGCTTAAGATCTTCAATAAGGTCCGACATTCTCAACTCTCTCTTCAAATTCTCCTAAATTAGCATTAACTTCTTTTATTACTTAGCACTTTTATTCTCTCATCTCATATATCCTAATATAATTTTTATCTAGTATTATTGCACATCTCTTATTTTCATATAAATAAAACCCCAAAAATAAGAAAAAGAGGGTTTGCTCATAAATTCCAAACAGATATTCTCACACTTTTCTCACAACTAAAACACTCTTTTACACACAGACAGACACACACACACACATATAAGATAAGTCCCCGGTTGGATTTACAGGATAAATCCCACCCCTCGTTTTGCATACGAACTACTTGGACTTTGATGCCTCTATAGGCTACGTAGGTGTCTCGGGGTACAACCTGAGACTCAAGTCCTATTCCTACTTTTTTTCTATGTTTTTATATTCTTTAAACTTAACTCTCTTAGATTCTATATGTTTATATATTCATATATTGTTCTTAGTGGCATACTATTCCATATGCGTTATTGTCCCATTATAACGATCAACGCTAGGATAATCGCATATATCCTATTTTATAATATTACTTTTGGGAAAATTCCTACGAATGACTCGCTTTATTTCTTCCATGATACAAGTCGATGATTCCTATCTCCACTACATATACACATCCACACATATCACGGGGAAATAAAGGAAAATATCAATAACCCATGAGAGACCATAAGGGCGGAATGGGTGCCTAACACCTTCCCATTTCGTAAGTTAGCCTTCGAACCCTTTTCGAATCATTTTAGTTTCGTATGTATCAGTATGTCTTTGGATGTTGTCCCTCGGGATGGCTTCCTTTTCTTTTGTGTGTTTTGAGTAAAATAGATTAGCGACTCCATCTCTCTACATTTTTCACCTCATCAACGACGCCAGCCGAAGCGCTCCTGAGAGGGATGCGAGGGACTAAGATCCTCTCGACATAGAAGATAAACTCTTCTCCGTCTCTCTCCCATCGTGAGGATCTGTGATGGCGACACCGACCAACTGCCCAATCATTGGTAAAAAAAAGAGCATTTTAAGTTCATGGCCCAGGTGAAGTTTTACTCTTGGGATAATCCCTTCCTTTTTAAGTATTGCCCTGATCAAGTCATTCGTCGTTGTGTTTCTGACCATGAACAGTCCAGTATTCTCTCCTTTTGTCACGATGGTGCCTATGGTGGCCACTTTAGCTCCAAGAAAATCGCCACAAAATTTTGCAAAGTGGTTTCTACTGGCCCAGTCTTTTTCTGGATGCCCACCACTAATGCCAGGCTTGTTCCAAATGCCAACAATCTGGGCATATCTCTCCTCGTCACATGATGCCTCTCACACCCATTCTTATCGTCGAAATCTTCGATGTGTGGGGCATTGATTTCATGGGTCGATTTCCCTCATTGCATGGTTTCCAACATATTCTCATTGCCGTTGATTATGTTTCCAAATGGATAGAATCCATCGCGTGCTGCACCAATGACCATCTCATTGTGGTAAATTTTCTTAAGGGGTGTGTCTTCACATGTTTTGGTACTCCCAAAGTTATCATTAGTGATGGGGGTAAACATTTTTGTAATCGAGTCTTTGAACATATCGTGAAAACGTATGGTGTTACCCACAAAGTTAGTCTCTCTAACCACCCTTGGACTAGTGGTCAAGTTGAAGTTTCCAACTGTGAAATCAAGCAAACCCTAGAAAAAACAGTTAATCCTAAAAGGAAAGATTAGTCCTTACGCTTTAACGATGCTTTGTGGGCATACCGTACTGATTTTAAGACTCCGATTGGCATGTCTCCTTATCTCTTGGTCTTTGGTAAACCATGCCACTTACCTGTCGAGCTTGAACATCGTGCTTATTGGGCTATTAAAGCCCTTAATTTTGATATCGACAAGCCAGCATCCATCGAAATCTCCAACTTAATGAATTATAGGAGTTACGAAATGATGCCTACGATTTGTCTAAGAAGTACAAGGACAAAATGAAGTGGATCCATGACCAAAGAATCCTATGCAAAGCCTTCCATCATGGTCAAAAAGTTTTGTTATATAACTCCCGTCTTCATTCCTTTCTCGGGAAGTTAAAAACCAGGTGGTCTGGACCCTTTATTGTTGAATCTGTTACTTCTTATAGTGCAATCATAGTTCAAAATCCTAAGGATGGTAGACTATTTAAGGTCAACAGCCAACGATTGAAGCCTTTCTTAGAGCTCGCCCCCTCTCATATAGAAGAAATTGACCTTATTGTCCCCATTTATGAAGACTGACTATTCAGTCTTGTTTCGGGTGATTCTCATCACCTAATTTTTTTGTCGCCCCGTGCTTTCCTACTTCTTATCCTTAGGGTTAGTTCCGATCGGTCTGGCTGAAGACGTTAAACTTAGCGCTACCGGGAGGCGTCCCATTGTTCATTATTTCTGAGTATTGAGTCTTATCCTGTTTGGGGGTGATGTTTCACATCACCCAATGATTTTCACTGCTTTATAGACTTGTGCGTATTTGTGTCTCATTTGTTCTTCAGGTTGTATCTCTACTCCACCATGCAGTACAATTTCATAAGCGGTTTATTATGGTAATAACTTTCATCTCTTGTGCTTTTATTTCTAGATATAGTTTTAAACATCAAGGACGATGTTCTATTTTATTGGGGGGTCGAAATCGTACATCTTTTGAAAATGTTCAGAAACAAATCATTTAAAACTTTTTCTGCAGTTAAAATTAAAATTTTTATAACATGAATTGTCTATCATCCCTCTTTTAGAAATTTCGGAATACTTGTGTTTGACCCAAAAATTATAGTTTTAACCTTAAATTAATTAATACATCTTAAAGCGTATTTGCGCTATGAATTCCGAAACTCGACAAAATTTGCACTATCACGTTTACAATCAAAAGTTGAAGAGTAAATATATTCTTAAGAAAGCCTTAAAAATCACTAGTGGCGACTAAAACCCGTGAGATTTGAGTTTTTCACCTTTTTGAGGGTTTAATGTATCTATGAGTCACAAGTTGACTCAACTTTCTTTGGGTACCACATTTATTCGTTACATGGTCTCAGCATTTTTTCAAACTTGGCTTAATGACTAAGAATGACATTACTTTCGAGTTGTAAGAAACATGCGTCTTGTAGTTTGTCCCGAGAACTAAACCGATTTTTCCATACACTCATCTCTTTCCCTATCGCATTATCATTCACCCATTATCATTTTCCATATTGCCCTTATCCATATGTCCCAAATACCATCCATCATTGCCATCTTTTTTGAGAAAAAGAGTGTTTGAAATTTTCTGTGTAAATTGTCTTCGTTTGTGTTATGAAAAGAAAAATGCATCGCAAAAAAAAGAAAATAATAATAATAATAATAATAATAATAATAATAATAATAATAATAATAATAATAATAATAATAATAATAATAATAATAATAATAATAACAACAACAATAGAAATGAAGAAAAAGGAAAGCATGCGATCATAAATTCAAATGATGAAGATAATAGTTATTTAATGTATGTCACACTTTTCTCAAAAACCCTATCATTCATCTTCTTGATTTCATTATCCCTAATGATATTTAATGATACTTAAAAGTGATCTAAGAATTACTTTAATGATACTTAAAAGTGTTTCACATAACACACGATGAATTTTAGGAAGGATTGCGCTTTTGGTATTAAGTAACTAATATCTCATTTTGATAGCTGAATACGGTGTTCCTTGACGTACTTTTAAGTTGGGTTGTATAGCCCTTCATTGTCAAAATAAGAAACTGCATTTAAATAAATTTTGAATTTTGTAGGTATATTCACTGCTAACCCTCACGAGACACCACCCGTCCTATTGGGTAACCTATAGGTTCAACGGCTTGTTGCACATGCTAAGTGCAATCGACAGTGCCTGTGAAAGTGGCACACTTTTGGTTACTTACCTTTGTTTTCTCTCTAATTTTGCTCGAGAACTAGCAATGTTCTGTCTGGGGGGGGGGGGGTGAGAAGCAACTAAAAGTGTCTATTTTATACCCCGAATATATGCATTTTAGTCACTCATTTAAATTAAAATTGGCCTTATGCCATATTTTATTATATTTCAGGTCAATCAGTAGTCGCAACATCAAATAATGCTAAATCAAGTCAATTGCGACTCAATAGCAGTCAAAAACGTTAATTGAAGAAATTCAAAGAGACGGTGAAGTCAGAAGTCCTATTTGAGCTTGCAGAGATCAGTTCCGATGTCCCGAACTTTGTCCCGAAACCTAACCTAATCCTAAACCGAACCTAGACCATCCCCGAATCCCGTGTGTGTTTAGTTTGTATTTTATAGTATTTTTAGATTTTTATTTAAGTCATTTTTAATTTTTAGAATTTGTTTTATTTTTAGTCGTTTTATTTTTTATGATTTATTTAGAATTTTCTAGGATTTATTTTCTATTTTTCTATTTCTTTATTTTGATTTTGACTTTTATTAGTTTTTTTTTTACGATTTTTAGTCTTTATTTTATTAGGATTAGTTTAGGTGTTTATTTTTAGTTTTATTAGATTTTACATTTTTTTAGTCTTTAGTTTTTATTTTCTTTCTTTTATTTTAGTTTTGTTTTATAGATTAAAAATTTTATTTTATTTTAATTTTAGTTTTTAGAGATTTTATACATTTTTAAGGATTTTAGTTATTTTAATTTTCATTTTTTTAGGGTCAAAATTAAACACACACCCCATAAAACTCTACACCTAACCTACACCTAAAGCAATCCTCCTCCTCCCCCCCCCCCCCCCCCCCCCCCACACACACACACACCATAACACCATACACTCACCACACCCAATCCCCCTCACCCATCATCTTCCACCCACCAACACCCTCTCTCCTCAATACACCATAGCCAACACAACCTTAACCCATCTCCTTCTAATAACCAAAAACACCCACTTATCTCTAAACCAACAACAAATAACCCGGGTCTGTCAAAACCGACCAGAGCAGCTGGCGCCCTGCTCCGGCATCGACCCACCTACCCGCCTTAACAATATCCGTTTCTACCTCGAGCCACACCCAAAACCCAAGCCATACCGATCTCAACCCGAGACCTGTCCCGACCCTGCATCCATTTCCTCTAACTCAACCCACCTGTCAACCCGAGTTAATTTAAAAACCATCCCTTAACCCATCTTCAAAAACCACGAACCACCCTCATCTATAATCCCAAAAAATCGAAACCTCACATCCTTGACCAGGTCAAAAAATCAAATCCCAAAAAACTCTCAACAAAGAAACCAATCCGTGGGTTATATTATACATTAGAAGGGAATCTCATAAAAAAAAGGCAGAGGAGTCTCATATGTCTGATACACACAGAGAGAACGTGAGAGATAGAAAAAAAAAAGGGACTACAGAGGGTAGAAAAATAGTAAAAAAAAATCATAAAAAAATTAGTTTAGGATTAAAAAAATTGTTAGGATCAGTTTTTACTTTCAGTTTTGTAATCCAAACAGTTTTTGTGACGAGTTTGGGACGCGTGTTCATTCACACAGTTGACACAGGAAATTATTGTGTATCGTATTTCTTTCTCTTTCTCTTTAGTTTATTCTTTGTTAATTGTGCTTGTGCTAAAATTTTAATCATGTCTGGCTAAACACCCCATTCAAGGGGTGGGATGAAACGCGTGTGTTGAGTTATTTAATGAACTAATTTTTCATTGATGTGTTCTAGGCTTATTAAATTGGAAAAAAAATCACACATTAATTTATGTGACGAGAGTTAATAAATTAATGATGAAAATCGATATTTGATTTTTGGATTTGAGTTAGAGATAAGTTATATTCTTAAATTAAAATATTAATTCCTTGTGTGCAATTCAAAGATCCATACAATTTTTTATAAATTGATCTTAGCGGATAATTTGTAAGAACAAGTATGAATCTTAACATTTTGTATGTGGTGGAAATTCCTGATTTAATTGCTAAAAAAGATAAAATTGAATTTTGGATTGTAACGAGAGTTAAGTTTTAAATTCAATATTAATTGGAACTATTCAATTGAATAATTAGGTCATTAAATTAATTTGACTACGCGGTGTAATCCCACCTCTTATTTCTTCTCATAAATTCTAAACTAGATTATTTTTTAAAATTTTCCTAGTCATTTTAGTTGCATAAATTTTTGTTTCCTCCCTTGAAAATTGTTTTTAAATATAAAAATAAAAAAAAATTTAAAAAAATTTAAAAGCACAAAAAGATTTTTAATAAAAATTGGAATTGCAGGTTTCCACGATATCCGTTTCAACGCTAGAAATTGGATTGATACCCGAATTTGCCACGATACTGAATTTTTAACAAGTTTTGTAAGTGATTCCAGGAATTTTGATACTCGAAATTTTACCCCAACGACATTCCAAGTCCATATCCAAGGAAGAAACAAATTAAGAGTTATCATTTATTAAATCATATAAATGATGAATTTGAGCTAGAACATATACATATGTTGCTAATGCTTTTTAATTCACTTGTGTAAATAGCTATATGATTTTTTTTATGAAATCACACCCGAACTAGAATATCAAATTTAAACGACATGTTAGGATATTGGTAGAGATTGAATATAATGACGAGGTTGATTAAATTAACGTGTAATCAAACTTATAATGTTAGAGTTATCACATGTTAAAAATAATGAATCATTAGGATTATTAGGTTATGTAATTTTGTTTTGTAATTTCATTAATATTATTTGTAGATGATTCCTTCTAGATATAAGACTATAGAGTGGGCAATTTTATATGTGACTCTTTCAAGGTATGAGACTAGAGAATAGTTATTATTTTTAGTTGATGCTTGCTAGGTATGGGAGTAGAGATCGGTCACCCTTTCGGTTGGTTGTTTCCTAGGTATGGGACTAGGGGATACATGTTACTTTGACTTTATAGGTGTGATACTAGAAAATGATTACGAATTTGGCTATTTTCCTAAGTGAGGAACTAGGAGGTAGGTATGGTTTTTGTTATCATTGTGGGAAAGTGGTAATTAATGAAAATATAATATAATTAATGATAACTTAATTAATACCTTAGATACTAATGGCCATTAATGATTAATGGATTGTGGCGTCATCATTTTTGTGGGTGTACATTAACTGGCTACACTATATGTGTGAGACCTACAATGTCTTGGCTATTTGATGGATTTATGTGAGCGTTATAGTATTTATGTGTTCTACTATTTATCGGACCTAGGAAAACTAGCTATACTAATGATTTTATGTTCACATCATGGCACATGAGGTGTGTAGCATTGACTGGCTATTAAAAAGTAAGTGCAAGACCAACGCAAATATGACTATAGTGACAGTTATTGTGTGGAGATACATGACGGTATGTCCAATAAAAATATCGGCCACCGAGATATAGTGATGTATGGATTTTCATGGATATGAGTTTTATGCATACCATGGTTTGTGTAAGGTCCTATAGAAGATAAATGGGCTATAATGGTGTTACATATGAAGAAAATATGAAAAGATAATATATGTTGAAAGAAACATAATCGAAAAGATGGGTATTTAAGTTAGTTTACTTCACTCATATCATTATTTTAAATTGGTTATCGTTTATTAAAATATTTTATTATGATTTTATCTTATTTAATGCTTATGATTCAGTTTATGTAATTCTAATTGGGAAGAGTAACTAGCATTCTTATAGTTAGCCCTGACCCATTACTATTGACTAACGTTTAAGGTTAGGTTGTTTTTAGATGCGTAATTTGGAGATTAGCAAGACGTGTGACAAGAGATGTATTTTATGCATTGTTTTAGTTTTCCATTTTGGTCATTTATTTATGAGATAATTGAATTGGATTTAATGGGTCATTTGACTTCACAATTGGTTTATGATTTTATTTGAAGAGATTTATTAATGGAATTATATCATTAAAGTTTATATTATTAGAGTTTTATGGATCTTTTGCGGTGGATGGTTTATTTATTGTGGTGTATCCCAATTATGTTATGTGGATTTTTTCTAAATGTCTCATATTTTTGTCACATGAAAATAAAAGTATCTTAATTATAACAATTTACATATCTTGGTATTGGCCTGATCACCCTCAATAGAAAAGTATGCAGGTTATTACAAGATGATTAGGATTGGTATGGGTGATTTACTATGATATGGATGATTTATCGAGGATAGAATGGTTAGGATTGGCATTGTTTATTTGTCATGGCATATAGGAATTTTCAAGGGTATGAAGATTAGAGTTGACATGGTTGATTTGCCCTAACATGGTTGATTTTTCGAGGGTATGAGGGATTTGATCCACACGATTAATTTACCTTGGGCTTGGGTGACTAGTCTTAGTGGGTCGGTAACCTTATGAATAAAGGTAACGGGTAAATTTTGAGTATGAAATTCCTTTGATAGAGGGAAAGATTGTAATACTACGTGATTTTAAATAATTAACTTTGTGGGAAATAATTAATTTAATTGGTAAAATAGACATGTTAATTTAACTGGTAAACTAAATAATTAATTTACTCTTAATTTTTACATGTTAGATTTATGTGTTAGAAAATTAGTTGATTGAAAATTCTTATGTGTAAAAAATTCAAGTATGTGATAAGTAGTTTAATTAGGTTATATATAATTTAATTTGGTAATACTTATTAGAATTATACTTTTAATAAATTTAATGTTTGTTGTATGTATTCATTATATTTATTTTATCTTGATACCTTATTAGTAGATTGTGATTTTGTAGAGGACTTATATGGTCATTTGGAAGTTCAAATAGTATTACAATGATCGATTTTGGACTTATGGGTTAGATGACCTATTTGGACAAGTTTGGAGATTATTTCGGGTCCCGTAAGGTTAAAGTAAATTTGGATAATTAAAAGTGACAACATTAACATTATTTAAACTTTAGTTAGGTTAACATTTGATAGATAATCCAATCTTAAGACTCTAAAACTAAAGTTTAGAGGATAGTATGAGAGGAAACTTAAGAGGAAAGATTGCAAAGCAAGTTGTAGATGAGAGCTTCATGACTGAAGAAACATAAATTGGGGGAATCAAAATCAAGTATTATGATCTCCATCAAATTGATTAGCTCATCTCTAAATAAATTAAGTAAGGGAACTTCATTATACTCTTTCCCTTTGGCATTGTATAATTGACATAGGAATCATGTTTAGGACCCTTAAAATTAGATTGAGAATTCTAATTTATTATGTAGAGATTTTTTTAGAAATGTTTAAATGAATTAGAATAACGATTATTTGGAAGAAATTTAGAAATGAAACTAGGGTTTGTGTTGAAACTACGATTTTTTAGGATATTTGTATCATCACCTTTTGATTAATTCTGAAATTTGGAAGTAAACATGTTAGAAATTATGCATGAAATTATGCATGTTAGAATCATTTGCTTAAAAAACTAAGTTTCTTATGTTAAATTTTAAAATCGATACTATACATATGATATTAAGTAATTATTTGAGAGACATCTACATGATGATTAATAAAATTAGATAAGAAGAAAAAAAATAAGGATGGAGAAGGAGACCTATAAAAATTGATATGTTAGAGAGGAAGTAAAAGGGAGTGAAAGAGGTGTTGAAATTTTATAGACAAAAATAATCACTCCCCAGATATTTTCAAAATCTCCCCACTCAAACAAACTTTTAAACATATTCAGTAAATTCCCAATTAATAAAAATCAACAAAGAGTAAAAAATTATTATTATTAACTTAGAAGAAATCTCTTTCAACCTCAATAATGTACACCTTAAATACATCCACTTCTCGACATTTTTCACTTAATAAATAAACACATCCAAAACTTGAAACATCAACAATAAAGGTGATAAAATACATTTCTCCACTGAAACACGTGTGATTAAGAGTCCACAAATAACAGCGTGGATAATTTCAAGATACTCACTACTTCTTATAGCATCTTTCTTGGTATGTTTCGTTTATTTTCCTTTAATACAATATATACACACACTGAGATCAGTAAAATCTAGGTTAAGAAGGATCCCATATTTTAGAAGTATCTATAGTATTTCTCTGAAGATATTTCCCAGTCTTTTGTGACACAAAAAGATGAATTTTCTTTCTTTAGTCTACGTTTTGTTCCAACATTATAATGAAAGGTCAAAAGGGTTTCAACAAAATAATCATCAAGTTTTAGTTTGTAGAACCCATCATCTGACACACCAAAACTAATAAAGTGTGCATTTAAAAATAAACTAAAGCAATCAGTCTCAAATTTAGAAGAATATTAATCACTATCAATTTTAGATAACGAAACTAAGTTTTGGGAAATAGAAGGTACATGTAGAGTTTTTTGTATCTCTAAGTAGTATACCGTGTCTAAAAATAAACAAAAGTTTTCAATGGATTCGATTGGAGATTTTACCCGATTTCCCATGTAGATAAAACATTCATTTATATTTGGGATGGTTTAAGTCGTAAGGAATCCCCCCATTGTATTTGAAGCATGAAAAGTAGAACCATAGTTAATCCACCGAGTATTACGAGGAACTTTAGCGAGTTTGATTAGAAACATATGAAAAGTATAATATTTATATTTCTTTTTGAACTATGCCTTATATTTATGACAGTCATTCTGAAGATGACCAAATTCTTACAAAAGTGGCACTTCATTTCATTGTCACTATCCTTCTTTTGAGCCTTAGCAACATTATTAGATTCATTAACAGTTGGTGCCTTTATGTTCTTTTCCTTGCCATGATTCTTGTCTTTATTTCTAGATCCTTAAGTTACTAGATTGACATGGTGATTTCCATGTTGTTTATGGCTTGTCTCCTCTTAAACAACCATATTGGCCAACTCATTCACATTCAATTTGTATTTAATAGTATTGTATATAATTTGGAATGGGTCATACCGAGGAGGTAAGGAATTTAAAATAAACCTAACAAGAAAAAATGCTTCCTTATTCATTCCCAAACTCTTAAGTTTGAAAGTTTGGTTACGCTCATGCATCCCTTAAGGCCCATCACATGTCATTGTTGTTAATTTATCCATTAGTGTCACAACGAGTGACTTATCGGCACTACGAAAATGATCTTTCACAACTTTAAAAAAAATTCTTTCGCACTATTATTTTTGGGAAGTGAGGTGTTAATATTATTTGCAACTGTCATTCACATAAACATCATATTAAGTCTATTTGATTTCTCCTAAGCTTTAAGGAGATTTTTTTTACCCGCGGTACTAGTCTCAGTAAGAGCGAAAGGTTCTGTTTAGAGTGCCAAGTCTAGATCTAGTACACCTAAGTATACTTCAACTTTTTCACATCGATCTAAAAAGTTAATTCCATTGAATATCGAAACAGACAAAGCATGTGAGTGCAGTGAAACACGAGTAGAGACTGCAATAAATATATAAATTAATAAATTTACATTAATTGTTTAATTTTAAACATTTATTAACAATAAATGACGTTATGAACAAATAATATCATTACGATTTTCCCTCTGGGAATAAATCATAACATATAAAGCGTCCACTCAATTTAATTTTATTTGTAATAGGCCTAAGTAATCATAAATATCTAATTAATTGGACATGGTACCTTTGGGTATCCATTTTCCACAAAACTAAAAATTAAATTCTAGTCACCCTATTTCAATTGAAATCATTTCCAAATAATATGCCTTTGGGATAACTATTTATCTATGATTTAAAAAAAAGAAAAATAACTTTTTTTAATATGTCATTATCTTAGTATAATATTATATGCATTGGGGATGTCAAACTTATAATAAAAGAAATATTTTTAATTTTTCTCCAGAAAGTAATATGAATGCAACAAACACAAAGAACACATGATTTACATGTCTCGACATATCATCATGCTTACATCCACTTGGAAGGGAGGGAGATTAGTATATTTCCTGGAAGAACAAAGATGGTTGGAGTGCAAGGGTTGGTAGCTGAGAGTTCAATTTGTCGTGTGCAAGATACAAGTCAATATCCTCAAATTATGTGAGGTCGCCCTTATTTGTAAATACAATGGTCTTATTCGTTTAGGTCACTATATGATAACTCTATTTATAATCCATTGAATCCTTTTAGGACTAGTCATCCACATCGCCTACCTGATCTTCCAAGATTTATAATTACCTCCCTATATATTTGGCTGACTACGCTTGTTGTCCCCTGATCGCCACGTGTCAGCCATCTGGCTCATATTTGGCTATATTACTTTTAATAATAGGATGATTGACCAATAAGAAAGTCGGCCTTATTTTTTTTGTTGTGCTTGGCCACATGTCACTATGGATTTCTCCAATCATCATTTTTATCTTCATTCATGCCCACTTATAGAAGTGGGCAGTAATGATTACTTACCGTCAAGCACATTTCCCACTCCTTGAAAATTGTGAACCATCAACAGGATTTTTGAAGAATGATGATGCATAGGTGCATTTACTGTGCTTCCATTGGGCAGGTTTCTAACCCAATTACCGAACTTCGGCTGATTAGACATTGTTGAGGGAAGGTATAACGCCTCCAAATCCTTTTACATTAAGCATTTCAACCTGAGCAAGGAATTTTTGCTGCTTCTTTATTTCTTTAGACTTCATCGTTACTATAGCTCATAACTCTTATGTGACACCCCTCCCAATTAAATATCGGGTGATCATCCTTTATTATATTAAAACAGGATTCCCATTTGGTTTATTCTTAACATGACTATCGGAAACCATTAATTATTAATCACCTATTAGTTAATTAAGTCGATGTCAAAATTTTATCTTTTCATTTAACAAATAACAATATGCGGAAAACTAGATTAAACCATTCACACACAAGATATAAGTAAATAAATGTCTTATCGAATAAACCACCAGCTACAATTCTAAATCCAATAGATAATAAATAAATCCCAATATAAGTCTTAACTAAAAACTGAATAAAGTGTTGAAGGGGCAAGACGATCGTATAGTGAGATAAAGAGATCATAATCTAGGAATGAATAACTGAAGCGTCTAATACAAATCCTCCTTGCATCCACGTATGCTGTAGCTACACATCCTTGGAATTGATAATCAAGTCTAGCATCCCTGTGGCTGGTTACCTAAAAGGTTTTGAAAATATTTATAACAAGAGTTAGAACCCAAAATATTTGAAAAATATTTAGCAAGTATTTATCACAGTTTAAAAATTAGATATTAGATACACATGGGTTTACGTTCACTCTCTTTAGTTTCCTCACATCTTAACTATAGTTCATGCTTAATGTTTTGTACTTAGCCCACCTACCCATTCTACCCAAGCTAAATAGACATAAGTACTTATCTGAATTATCGATACGTCTAAGTCTTTGTATCACCCATATAGTACGCTATCCAAATTAATATTTCTTGTATGTTATTAATATCCTAAGTAACATTTCCCATATGTTATCATTTAATCATTTAATTAATTTTCTCTTCTTAATCTACTTTTTATATATACACTATCTAACTGCCTATTGTCACAGATAAGTAGAATATCCATACAAGTATATATTTTACACACTAGTATATATATAAACATGGTCCCTTAGGATAACCACCATTAATACGGGCATATTCTGCCATCAAGTCCATGTATCACACGTACTACAATAAGGACCATTGGCTTGAAATGTCTCCTCGAACCTAAAATCAAATAACACGTAATGGAGCTGAGCATAGTTCTAAGACTTTTGGCTACGCACATACCTAACGTACCCAAATGACTTGCCAGTCCCAATAATACATGACTCTTAGTGAGACGCCCCAAGTTCTATGTTCTGGGGAACAAATCCAGACATCACTGGAATCGTCATGGTGGGATTGCCCACTACATGGGAAGCTCCACGATAGTAAGAAATGTGGGTATGTTAACATCCAGGCATATAATAGGTATTCACACATAACCTATATATATAGAGATATATTCATTATGTATACACCCAACCCAACATCAAAGTTTGTATGCAGTATATATCATTCGAATATGTACCGTACAATCAATTTACAATTTATAAATCTCAATCGTATTAAATCGGGTATTATTTCCTAACCGAAGGGTCCTAGTTTCCCCCTTAAGTATTTTCAGTAGTTAGCTTAATCATAACCTACTGGTCAATATAATAAATCCATTTGAAACCCTCGTAACTCATTCTCATGCTATCGAATACATTACATTACAATTTAATACCAATTAATTATCACCTTAATTCTCTCTATAAAAGTAAGTCACAACCCTATTATAGTCCTACTGAAATACAATAAATCTCTTGTTATGTTTAAAGGATGCTCCAAAAGTTTCTCAAACAATAATTCACAACTTAGGGGATTAAAAATGGGAATCTTCCAAATCTGTGCAAATCAAATCGATTCACCCTAGGGCCGAATCTATTCTCCCATGGGCCAAATCGATTCAAAGTGTAGAAGGTCGTCTCCTTCGTTGGGTTTTAGCATTTTTAACCATTTTTCTTTTACACAACTCTCATGATCCTTCACCAACCTTACACCCAAATGTCCCAAATATTATATATATGTATTAGGATGATTTTCAACATAATTATAACATCAAAACATTATGATTTCCATTCAAGAGCATATCAAATCGTTTATTCATCAAAAACTTAGACTTTTCATCTTCTTCATGTATACTCACATAAAACCCATATTTTCTTCATGTTGTTCACCATACATAATTTGATTACGTCTACTCTACATGTGTGGATCAACTCTACATGCAGATCCTACCCAGACTGTGTGTTCTAATCATCTATACTTCAAGAACATCATTTAAATCATATTTTTAACACCCTGTTCTACATGGGTACCATAACTTCAAAAGAAATTACAAATAAACACTTGTCTATTTATGATTGATGATATGAATTCGTGAATGGATGATGAATTAGTTTTTATTTCCTTCTAATCTACACTCCATTGATTATGGTGGTGCAAGAACAAACTTGAATCCTTCAAGAATTCTCTTTTAAGCTTCAAAAATGGCTTCTCCTTCTTTTCTAATTGCCTCTCTTTATTTTCTATGTTTCTAACCCTAGCCTCTCCCAATTTTATTCTGATAAAGGCTTGGAAATTCGTAGCTATCTTAACCCTTGGTTACCAAATGACTGAAATGCCCTAATACGGTGCGAGTTTGGTCTAAAATTACCGTGGGACCCAAACAAGACCCCTAGGTATACTATTCCGACCATTTCGACCCTTTTGGAATCATCCGTGACCTCAAAATCATCATTTGAGTCATTATAAATGAATCTCTTATCTGACCTCATTTTAGTTTATCACCGACCCTCAATTGAGATATAATAATTTCTTGTCGTTTACCTCACTACGACGTATTATAATAGTCACGTATTATTTACTACACACTTAGTAAATATCATTCTGTTTATATTAATCATTATATCTCCTAATTAATATTTAAACAGACACATAACAATTAATTCATTTAAATTATGACACACTTGTAATTTGAATTTATCGAATTAATTGAATATTTAATGTTAAAAAATACGGGTTGTTACATACTTCCCCCCTTACAAAGGAATTTCATCCCCGAAATTATGTCATACATATGGCAAATAACTCTGGATATTGCTATTTTATGTCATCCTCTTACTCCCATCTCCACTCATCAACACTGTGGTGTCCCCACTGAACTCTGACTAATGGCACCATCTTAGATCAAAGCTTATGCTCACTACAATCCAGAATAGCCACGGGTCTCTCCTCATATGAGACGTTTGGTTGTAAATCAATCTCTTCGAGTGGAACATGATAAAAAGCTCTCTCGCTCCTTCGATACTTCTTTAGCAATACCACATGAAACACATCGTGTATCTATTGTAGATGCTCTAGTAAACCCAGTTTATACGCTACTGGTCCCACTTTCTCAATAATAGAGAAAGGTCCCACACACTTTGGCGCTACCTTCCCATGTTTGTCGAACCTCATAACCCCCTTCATGGGAGACACTTGTACTAACACCTGGTCTCCAATCTCTAACTCAACATGTCTTCAGTCTACATTAGCATAACTCTTCGGAGAACACATTATATATTGACTTACTTGAGTTCATATAAGTAGGAGTTCCAACTAGTTTGGATATCTAGACAAAATGGGTTAGATTATTTTGAGAACTCCATCTCCTCAAATGTTCAAAATCATTGAAGAAATCTAGTCTTAGAGAACCTTCAAGATCAACATAAAGGGAAGTTAATTATAAATCGTAAAATCACAAATACGACACTTGCACTGCATCATACATATCACCTATTTTCTTTAATGGTTTTTCAAGACTTCAAATCTTTTTAAAATCAATCTAATTCAATATAAATCATTTTTAAATAATTTTCAAATGATTTTTGAATTAATTAAAAAATGGTTTTCAAAGTGTTGTGGGTATAAGTTGAATATTATTTTCTATGTTGATTGTTTGCCTAGGTAGAATCCAAAAGTGCTAGAGAATTGGAGGTGTGCTGTGTAATTATTTTCAACATGCGTTTTTTCCTTCATCCCGTCTGTACACATGTTGGTAACCTATTGAGTGGATTTTTGTATTCTGTCAGACCCAAAATGCGTACACATCCTCAGCCCTTGGATCATCTTAATCAATGTACTGCATGCGTTTTGACACAATCCTTGTGAACCCAGCCTAAACCAATCAGTGTGCATTTAACCCACCACTTGTGTTGAACCGTTGGATTAAAGTCAATCTCTCAAGACTCAATCCCAACCATTGGATTGAGGTCGATGTTCTGGATCCTTCTACGTTTAGTATAAAAAGGACCCAAGCCTCAGCATTTTGAGACTTTTGCCATTTCATTATTTTCTGAGAGGAAAGATAGAGTAGAGAGAAGAGAGAGAAAGTAGAAAGAGAGGGAAAGAATAAGAAAGATATTATAAGAAGAAACCCTAAGTTTTCTTCGTATTTTAACCCCCTGAGTGTTTCTCCCAAACAAAACACCAAAACCTAAATAGTTCTAAACACCAAAAAATCCATTTTCGAGAGTTAAATCCATTTAGAGCTTCTGTGTTCTTGGCGTTGTGTTTTTATTTGAAGGCCTCTTCAAATCATTGATTCTCTCAAAACTCAACTCTAAGTAAGACTTAAGTTTCATTATTGAAACTAAGTTTTTCTAAAAGATAACATCATATGATTTTTTTTGTTTCTCTTTTTAGATCTAGCATTTTAGATCTATTTTGTTTCAATAAATTTTGAAATAAAAACTCATAAGTTTTAAAATATTTTTCAAATCTTGTGAGTTTTGTGTTTCTAGTTTTTATTTAATATTTTATGAAATACTGGTGTATAAAAATAAAAGGAACACAAAGAATTCTTCCTAAAGTTTTAATGAATACGGATCTGAAAATGAAGTTTTATCAAAAAAATTATTGAATCAGTTTCCGCTTGTTAAGTCTGAATTTGTTTTAATAAAGTAGACTTCTAGACTATTTTGGATCTCAATTAGAGGTTTAAAATTTCAAAAATATTTTCAAAACCCTGAAATTGTTTAATAACTTGAACCGTCTTCTGATCATGGTATCCTTGAGATCTATGGATAAATAAAAGCTCAAGAAGTATTGGCTTGAAAAATCAAGATTCAGAAATAACTTTCATTTTAGAACTGTTGTAATTTGTTAGGAAAGTTTGTATAAATCTTGAGAGGGTGATTAGTATGTTTGCATGTAGTAGCACACCACAAACTCTATCTCACACGAACACTTAGACACTGTGGTTCTGTCTAAGGATCTTGAATTTGAAAGAGTTACTGGAATCAGAATTCAAAGAGAAGGAGATCAAGGAAAAGACAAAGAAGCAGCAAGAAAATATCAAGTTCCAATTCATAATACCTTAGGAGTGGAGAATCTCGTGTAGGTGCATTCTGAACTTGGGATAGGATATTTGTTTTTTTCTTAAGTGTTGTAACTTGATTTTTATTCTAGTGGATTTTTATTTTGTGTCGTAGAGGGCATCATGGATGTTTCCCTTGTTTATGGGTTTTTCCACGTTAAAGTTCCTGTGTCTATTTCTTTGAATGTTCTTAACTCTTGTTGTGATTGGGACTGCATAGTAACTTTAGTAGATGTTTATTAGAATTTAAAAAGTAAGGTAATCAATTATCAAATTTAATCCATACATTCAGAAAGTATTTTATAACACATCTTATGTTTTTCGAAAAGAGTTTTGCCCAAAAAGTTTATTCGGAGTTTACACAAATTTATAACATTTTGTTACTAACCTTATAAACAAATATTTTAGTATTAAAGCCTTTTTGCAGCTGGTATCAGAGACGGAACACCTTTTGTGATCCTGAAACTTGAGAAATTATTTTCGAAACTTGTTTTTGAAAAATTTCTGAGTATGAAATTTTTTTTTGAGAAGTTAGGTAACCTGTCCAGACCACCACTCTTTGATGGAAACAATTTTTCTTACGAGAAAGTATAAATGACTGCTTTCATTCAAGGAACCCTGGGTGATGAAGTCTGGGAAATGTTTGAAATAGGGTTTGAACATCCTACTAAACCTACCTGTACCACTGATCCAACAAGGATTAAGAAACTTCTTAGTGAATTTACTAAGGAAGAGAAAAACTGTCTCTTGATAATAACTGTTAATGTAAAAAATTAGATCATATCTAATTATTCAATCACAGATAAATAAATGAGACAAAGAATTTTTAAAGTGGTTCAGCCTTATAAGAATGGCCTATGTCCACTGTTATGTTATTGCTGATTGTATTGGAATTCTCGATTACATGTTATCTCAAGAAATTCTGGTCCCTTTACAATGAGGATTGTACAATGTATTTATATCTCTGAGGCTGTAATGTGAAAGAGTACTACATTAAATGATGTACATATGAAAGGGTGATACATTTAATGCTCCTTAAGCGTATGCGTCTGAATGATAAGCATTTAATGAATATTCAAAATGTTGGTTATCCTGTTATTAATACTTTGTTCGAGATGCAGCTCGGACCGCCTGAGTTGCTCGGACCGCCTAAGCTTCTCGGTGCTCAAGGGTTCCTCGGAGAGTTCTCGTTCCTCGGAGCGTGTGAGTTCCTCGGGGAAACAGTGTTCCTCGTTGTAGTATGGTTCCTCGGAGCGTGTGAGTTCCTCGGAAGTGTTTGTTGTTGCCACGTAGACTGCCACGTGTCTTCACTTTATTGATCCATGTCAGCAGACTAAATTTGGTATCAATAGAAGCCCCGAATGTTTATTATTTCGAAATTTGAGGAGTATGGAACATTCTTTCTCGGAATATGATAGCTTGAAATAGTCCTCCTGATTTTTAGGAGTGTTTCCCTTGTATTTATTTCTCTTTCCAAATTCGTAGAATCAGGCTTTTTTGAATTTTCAGAACCGCCTCGATCTCTGCGTACTTTTTATCCTTTTAGCCGCCGGTAGCGTAATCGTTTCTTCTCGCTTCGATTGCCGCGCCCTTTTTGTTCCTCTAGCCGCCGGTAGCGTAATTGTTTCTTTTTGTAATCATTACTTTACCATTTCCCAATGCAAGGTATTTAAACTTCACAGACACTCCCATCGTCTTCTACCTTTTCAAATTTGTATTTTCGAGTTTTCCATCGTCTCTTTCTCTCCTGTGTATTCATCTCTTCCATCGTCTGTTGTCATTAGATCCACTCTTTTTCTGTAAGATTTTCTTCCTTCTTCTTCTTCTTCATTTCTTTTATTCATCATGGTTTATCCTGTTGAATCTCTTGATAAGTTTCGCTCTGATTTTTCTATTCCCTCCTGGGTTGTTCGGGAAGAGCTTTCTGAGCCTTCTGATTATTTCCGCTTGGCTGAGGGACATTGGTTCCCCAGTCTCTTTATTGCTGAGTGTGTATTTTCTTTTCCACCCAATCCCTTATGTCTGGAATTTTGTCAATACTTTGACGTTTTTCCTGCAAGAATAGCCCCCAATACATGGAGAATAGTTAATGGGGTGCATAGGTTAAATCAAATCCATGGAACTCGCATAGGGATTCCATAAATCATGTTTTGCTATAGATGGGCAGTTGGTGATAACACCTTTTATTTAAAAACTAGATTTTTGAATTGGGCCTTAGTAGTCAATCTCCCGGATGCTAATAGGGATTATTTTGAGCATGGGGTTGTCATAAAAAATTGGAAACATGCTCCTTTATCTGGAGATGAGGTTTATCAGGGTCCCAGATGCCCTCCCTATGGCAATGGGATAGGTTATTTTTATTTCATTTTATTTATTTTGAAATCATGCTTCTTTTGTGTTTGATAAAATGAGCTACTGATATTTTAATTTTTATTTATTTGCAGTTGATAGCAAAAGAAAGTGTCCAAAGGAAGCAGACGTAAATATAAGACATTTGAAACTTATCTGGAGTCTGCATCAATCTGTTGCCGATGAGCATATTAGGTCGGCCTCATATCTGCTGCAATACAAGAGCTACACCACCTCTTTTATTGCTCGTCCAGTAATAAGTGAATCAGAGCCAGTACCTGCTTCCACCAGTTCTTCACCTGAGTCACACGTTCCTTTAAGTGAAAGGATGAAGAAGAGAAAACCTCACACCCTCTTCAAGAAGCCTGACTCTAGTGCTGGAGAGGATAAAAGAAGTAAGGTTGATTTCCCAGAAGGGACAAAGAAGACTGATGCGCCTTCCCCGGCTGCTGCTGTTGTGAAGGTTGTTGAGAAGTCCGTAGTGGCTCCGAGCAGGTCTGCTGCTCCTGGAGAGGTGATTGTAATATCACCGACCAAGGGTTCTTCCATGGTTGAATATGTTCCTGTTCCCCCGAGGAGGCTGAAGAAGAGCTCCCCGGTCAATTTGGATGACACCATCACTCATCCACCAACTATTGGAACTGGGGTTCCTACTTTTGTTCCCCCGAGCTCTGCCATGAGCTCGGTAAAGTCCTGTATCATTCCCGAGGTCCAAGGTACTGAAGAAAACCTTACTCGGGACATGGTCACCTCATTAGCTGCTCTCCACCTTACTTCTGTAAGTGTTCTTACTTTGAACTTTTCATATTTCCCTTGTCATTTCTGTTTCTAACTTGCTTTCTTTTTCTTTTCACAGTTGACCAGCCGCTTCAATATAATTCTGAAGAAGGATGAAGAAATTAATGATTCATGCTCCTCACCTAGTGTGGAGGAAGCTCTGAAGGAAGCTATTAAATCTTTAGAAGATTCTCGCCAGACATATGCTACTGACAAGGCAATCTAGGAGAACAAGCTTGCCTCCATCGAGCAGGAGAAAGCTTAAGTTGCTGAAGTCTCCCAAGGGTTGGAGAAAAAAGTGAATGTTTTGGAGAAGAAAAATAAAGAGTTTGAATAGAAGCTCAAAACTGCTGGGGAGCTTGAAGATAAGCTTAAGGTTGCTGAGGAAAAAATGAGCCAACTTTAGAAAGTAAGTCGGCAGAAGGAAGAGGTTGAGAATAAATTGAAGACTGTTGAAAACCTGCTGTCCGAGAAGTTCAAGAGGAAAATGGTTGTGAAGAAGTCCTTGAGTGCTGGCTGGGACAAGGGGTGGAACAAGGGATTGGCTGCCATGGTGTCGCAAGTGGACTATGGCAGTCTCAAATACTTTAAGGATGGATGGGTTGCTGCTCTTCAATAGATGAAAGTGGATGAAAATTCCGAACTCTTTCAGCAACACATCCATGGTCCCCCTCCAACTCCTGAAGACTTAGAAGAGGACGAAGCTGCCTACGAAGAGTCTTCTACGGTGATGTGAGATCATCCCCCAACCATCCAGCCTGCTTTCGAGGAACTTCAGTAAATCGTTACTTCTTCCGAGCAACTGCTGGAGCTCCCCAGGCAACTTTCTACTCCTTCCGAGCAACCTACTTCCTCGTCCCAGCCTCCCGAGAAGGTTTTGGGAGACAAGGAAAAGGTGTAGAGTTGTTAGGGTTTATCTTTATATTTTTCTTTTGTCAATTGTAACCATGAATATGTAACTCTGAAATCTTGTACTTTTAACCTTTATGATATAATAAAACTCGAACTTATGTTTATTCATACTGTTGTCTCTTCTTCATACTCTATCTTGATTCTTATTGATTGTTGCTTTTTCTTTCTCTGCTAGTTTTTGGCCAGGATGGAATTACTATCTGCCCATGATACAAAGCTACTGCGACAATGTAATGAATACTTTAAGGCTGGTCACACAGACCTGAGTGCAGCACAGGTCATCGACATCCTCGGCCAAGATGCTTCAGAACAGGCAGTTGAAGCATATCAATATCTGAAATGTCTACTTGATCGAGAAGTGGCCAATAATGTGGCTTATTATGATATGATCGAGGATCTCCAAGGCACCCTCGAATATCTTCAGCAACAATACAAAGAGTCCACTTCCCTGTTGCATGAGGGCTACGAGAAGAAGTACAAGCAACTCAATGCTGACAAGGGGTATGAGAAGCATTTTGCTGGCTACGAGGTGAGGGAGAGAACTCTGAGGGGCGAAGTCGAGGAATGAAGATAAATAGCCGAGTTGCTGGAGCAAGAAAACAATAACCTGCAACGAGAGTTATCACAGTTGAAGTCTGCAGCTTCTACTTCAAACTCCTTAATCCCAGTGAATGATGAGGGATTCTCCTTCTTGGAGGTTGAGAACGCCAAATTGATGGACGAGTTGGAAACCTTGAAGAGGTCTGGACCATCAGCATCTTCTCGTGTTCGAGCAAGAGCTCCTCGGGGACGAGCAAGAGCAGATCAAATTCCTGTCGAGGAACAGAGGACTCAGTCTACCTTAGAAAACTAGGCCTTCCAATTAATGGCAAAGAACCAGGCTTTGGCTGAAATGTCAAAGAATATCAGGGACCTGGAAGAAAAACTTTCCACGCAGAAGTCTACCTTGGAGAATAAAGAGATCTTCATAAAAAATCTCCATGAGCAGCTGGATAGATTAACATATCAATTCCACAAACAGCCCAGGGAGTTCTGGATGGCTGGATACAACGAAGCTCTCTTTCACTTGGACGATCGTATCCAGAATGCCAATAATGAGGGCTACAAGCAAGGTTGGTTGAATGCCTTAGGTGTGCTGCAATTTGAACAGGGTCATTACCTATGGGACTATCATGATTCTGGGCTGCTCGACTTACCCGTACCACCATTCAAACTGGTTATGAGTTGGATCCCTGCTCAGGCCATTCCTCGGAGCTTGATTTCCAAATATCTTAGTGACTACAATCTCCATTCAAATGTCGTAGTATCTCATCCCGAGCACCTCTTAGATCGACCATCCGTGATGAATATCAGGATGTTAAAGGATCTCAGCTTCATAAATTCTCCCCTGGTTTTAAATGATCCGCCTGCTGGCGAGGAACCTGTGTCAAAAGCATAGGGGAAAAGACCAGTAGAGTAGGAATTTTGATGTAATAGTTAGTATACACTTCAATATCAATGTAACTTTCATTTCATTATCAATGTAATTTGTTTTGGGATTTAATGAAAGACTTTCATTTATGTTTGCAATCTTAATTGCTATTGTCTTGTAAAACACTTTATATTTGTGCATGTGTATTTGATAAAAAGATAACAATATTGTGTAGTTTGTCGATCAACTTATTGTCGAGTAGTTTGAAATTGTGGTAATCATTTGGCAAAAATAATATTTTGTTTCTCGACCAACTTAGTAATAATTAAAAAGTTACGAGTATAAAAAATGTTGCTCGATCACTTTAAATTTTACTTGTCGATCAACTACAGTTAGTGGGTTTTTATCCCCGACCAGCCGTAGTTGGTAGATTTTTCTCTTAAATGTTTGCGACCAACCAAGGTCGGTAAATTTTCCTTGTCAACCAACTACAGTTGGTGATTTTCTATCCCCGACCAGCCATAGTTAGCCTTTTTGAAATAATTTTACCTCCCGACCAACTCAAGTTGGGATTTTCGAGAATATATTTACTTCCTAACCGACATAAGTTGGCATTTTTAGGAATACTTTTATTTCTCGAGAAACATATAGTTTTATTTCCCTTAGGAATACAAATTTTACTTCCCGGAGGAATACAAGTAGTTTTACTTCTCGGAGGAATATTGGTAGTTTTACTTCCCGGAGGAATATAGGTAGTTTTACTTCCTGGAGGAATATAGGTAGCTTTACTTACCGGAGGAATATTGGCAGATTTACTTCCCGGAGGAATATATGTAGCTTTACTTCCCAGAGGAATATTGGTAGCTTTACATCCCGGAGGAATATAGGTTTCTCGACCAACCTTAGTTGGCATTTTCGAGAAAAAATTCGAGTAGCCCGAGCTTTGCCGAGTATTGTGTAACACTAGTATTCCCCCTAAAAACTTTCAATAAAAATAAAGAATCCGGAAGAATATCTTCATTCTATTCATCACTAATAATACTTGCGCAGGTGCTCTGCGTTCTATGCATTTTTAAACTCCTCCCCTTCTAGAGTTGTTATTCGGTAAGTTCCTGGTCGAACAACTTCTGTAACTCGGTATGGTCCATGCCAGTTTGCCTCCAGTTTATTGTTCTTTTGAATTACTTTCTTCAACACATAGTCTCCTTCTTTCAGGTCGCACTTCTTTACTCTCTTGTTGTAGAATAGAGCTGATCGTTGTTGGTATGCAACGTTTCTGATGGCAGCTTCTTCTCTAACTTCCTCGAGCATGTCTAAATCTAATCTTCTCATTAATTCGTTGACACGGTAATTGAAATTCAGTACCCTGTGTGTTGGGAGGCCCAACTCGGCAGGTATAATAGCTTCACTTCCAAACGCTAGCATATATGGAGATTCTCTAGTTGCTACTCGGGGAGTAATTCGGTAAGCCCATAGTACTGACTGTAACTCGTTGATCCAGTTTGATTTTGCATCATCCAGTCTTTTCTTCAAGCCATTTAGCAGCGTTCTATTTGTCACTTCAGTTTGTCCATTGCTTTAAGGATGGCCTGGTGCTGAGTGGATCTTCAACACATTTGATTGATGACAATAGGCGGCGAACTCCTCATTATCAAATTGTGTTCCATGGTCTGTGATGAAATCATGAGGAAGACCATATCGACAAATGATGTTCTTACAAATAAATTGGTACACCTTCTTGTACGTCATATCAATGAGAGGCTCGACTTCCACCCATTTAGTAAAATAATCCACTGCGACGATGAGGTATTTGAACCTTCCTCTAGTCTTTGGCAGTGGTCCAACCAATTCTATTCCCCACATGGAAAATGTCCAAGGGGAAGTGATGGGTGTCAATAATTCTTGTGGAGTTCTTCAGATGGAGGCAAAGCGCTAGCACTTATCACATTTCTTGGCATAGGCTACACAATCAGCGCTCATCGTTGTCCAGTAATATCCCTGCGTTATCATCCTTTGCAAAAGAGTCCGACCTGCTACATGGGCTCCACAGGACCCTTCATGGATCTCTTTAATCAATTCTTTCACCTCGGAGGGATGTACACATCTTTGCAAACCTGCCATAATTCCTCATTTATATAAAATACCGTTAGTTAATACATACCGAGCAGCTTTAAACTTCAATTTCTTGGCTGCGAGATTATCAATTGGTAATTCTCCTTCCTCAATGTATGCCCTGATAGGATCCATCCAAGATGGTCCTAAATCAAGGGTGATAAAGTTCATCACCAAATCTTCATCTATACTCCGACCATCCAAAACTTCAATTGGGATTGTTCTTCATAGCTCGGTACGAGTAGCTGATGCTAATCGAGCTAAGGCATCTGCTCTGGCATTCTCCATTCTCGGTATTCTGACCAGCTGAATAGCAACAAATTCTAATACCAACTCCATCACCTTTGCATGGTATTTGATCATTAATTCTCCTTTGGATGCATATACTCCCAACATTTGATTTACAATTAATTGAGAATCACTGAAGACAATAACGTGCTGCGCCTCTATAATTTTTGCCAAATTAAGACCTGCAATCATGGCCTCATACTCAGCCTCATTATTGGAAGCTTTGAATTGGAAACGTAGGGCGTATTCCATGTCGACCTCGTCCGGAGTGCTCAAAACTATCCCTGCCCCAATGCCTGTTGTGCAAGATGATCCATCTCCATATAGCCTCCATATAAGTAACTCGTCTTCAAACTTCTGATCTGATAGAGTTCCTCGGCGAAATATTTGTTTCTTCCTTTCATCGTCCCCTGATATTTCTTACTCTTCGTCGATCATCTTTTCTTGCCCCTTTACCAACCGGAGTTGGTCTGAGCTTGAATTTGATGATCCTGTAACATACACTTGCTCTTTTACCAACCGGAGTTGGTCTGAGCTTGTGTTTGTTGATCCTGTAACATTCACAGGTTGATCAGCGAGCAACTTTTGTTCCTCGGGGGTATCAGGATAAGTGAACTCTGCTATAAAATCTGCTACAGCTTTCCCTTTTAGCGATGATCTGGGTTCATAGACTATATCTCATTCTTCGAGCTCTATTGCCTAGTACATCAATCTCCCTGATTTTTTGGTTTATGAAGGGCTTGCCTCAATGGCATATCAGTATATACTACTATGGTATGAGCCTGGAAGTATGGCCTCATTCTCCTACTCGCCTCAATCAGCGCCAGTGCCAATTTTTCCAGCCTTGGATATCTGATTTCTGCTCCTCGGAAGGCCTTACTTGTGTAATAGATTGGTTTTTGTACTCCATTATCCACTCTTATCAACGTCGAGCTAACTGCGTTCTACGATACTGCTAGGTACAAGTACAATTTTTCTCCCATCACCGGCCTGGACAACAGTGGAGGTGCTCCCAAGTATTTCTTCAAGTCTTGAAAAGCATTCTCACATTCATCATTCCACTCAAAAGTCTTTCGAAGTGTCTTGAAGAATGGGAGACATCGATCAGTTGCTCGTGATACAAATCTGTTGAGTGCTGATACTCGTCCTATAAGACTTTGCACCTCTTTCTTCGTCGTTGGAGATCTCAGCCCTAATAGAGCTTTGATCTTTTCAGGATTTGCTTCAATGCCTCGTTGGTTGACAATTTATCCGAGAAACATGCCTTCTCGTACTCCAAATATGCACTTCATCGGGTTCAGCTTCATTTGGTATTTATCTAGTTGATCAAAAGTCTGACTTAAGTCAACTAGATGATCATCAGCTTTTTTGCTCTTCGTCAGCATATCGTCAACATAGACTTCCATATTGCAACTGATTTGTTCAGCAAAGACTTTGTTCATCAGCCTCTGATATGTCGCACCTGCATTTTTTAAACCAAAAGGCATAACATTATGACAATAAGTTCCCCTAGGGGTAATGAAAGAAGTACTCTCCCTGTCTTCAGGTTTCATTTTAATCTGATTGTAGCCAGAATAAGCATCCATGAAACTCAGTAGCTCATGTCCCGAGGTAGCATCGACTAGTTGATCAATGTGGGGCAGTGGAAAGTGATCCTTTGGGCATACTTTATTGAGGTCGGTGAAGTCTACACACATCCTCCATTTGTTGTTCTTCTTCTTTACCATCACCACATTAGCTAACCAGTCAGGATATTTAACATCTTCAATTAAGCAAGCTTTCTGGAGTTTCTCGAATTCCTCCTGTATAACTTGATTCTTCTCGGGGCTGAACACTCTTCTTCTCTGCTTTACTGGCTTGATCTCCTTATTCACATTAAGTTCATGACATAAGAAATTTGGATCTATTCCTGGCATATCTTCATGACTCCACGCAAAAGTTTTCTTTCTGCTTCTAAGGAAAGTTATCAATTCCTATTTTAGTGAGGTTTCCAACGACGAACCCATTTGAGTAGTTCGTTCAGGGTGCTTGTCGTCCAGAATGATGTTTTCAGTAGCTTCCACCACTTGACCCTTCACGAGTTGTGACTCATCTTTGGGATCCAATGTTTCAATTTCTGCCCCTTCTTCCACTTGATAAGTAGTAGTATTTTTTCTTGATTCCTCCAGTTCCTCTTGCTCGACGGATGAATAATAGCATTCTAGAGCTACTTTTTGATCACCTTTAACAACTCCTACTCCAAAATTTATTGGAAATTTCAGGCATTGATGCACCGTAGATGGTACAGCCTCAAACTTCTTCAATCCTACTCTTCCCATGATGATATTTTATGATGACTGAACATTTTTATCCATCATGAAGAAGCGTATTTTTTCTGTTCGACAAGCAGGCCACGTACTAATGAATATATCCAACTTGATCATCCCAAGTGGAAATACTTTCTCGCCAGCAAAACCGATGAGGGGTCTATGATAAGGCTCCAGTTGAGATAGATTTAGATTTAAACTATCGAAGCACGAGTAGAACATGACGTCTACCGAGATGCCATTGTCGACCAGTACTCTTGAAATTATTACCTCCTTCATTCTCATCTTGATCACCAATGGGTCATCATGAGGATACATAACACCTGCAAGGTCATTCTTTGAGAAATCAATGACCAATTTCTTTTTGTTCACCTTTCTCGGGCGATCCTCGTCAGCTAGATTTATTCATTGAATGTACGAGCAAGCTTGAGCCTCACAGAGGTAAGCTTTTCTCTCTGCAGTAAGGTCTCCTCCTCCTACATCTCCACCTGTTATAACATTACAGTCAAATGACCCAAAGCGTATTGAAAATACCTCTCGTTCTGGCTGCCTTGGTCTCTTGGGAAGATCAGGGTCATCCTCAGGATCAACTTCATAGTTTCTCTTCTTGTTCTCCTCTGCTCGATGAGGAGATCTAGACCTATCTCTTGTTCGGTCATTGTTCCTTCTTTCGCTTCCACGATCAACATACTTTGATAGCTTTCCTCATCTGATGAGTGTTTCAATCTCATTCTGAAGAGCTATGCAATTTTTGGTCATATGGCCATGATCTTTATGAAACTCGCAATACTTCGCCTTATTCTTCTTGTTAGGGTCTGCCTTCCTTTTCTCTGGCCAGTTTAGTTCCTCGTTGTTCTTGATTTCCTCAAGAATATGGTTGATATCCTTCTTCAAAGGAGTATAATTATCATATTTCTTCATCACGTCCCATACCGACCTATTTTTTGAATGTTTGTCATTACCATTGTTCTTATGCTCTTTCTTCTTAGCTTTATCAGCTTCCACCTTGGTTTATTTGGCATCCATATTCTTCTTCGCAGCCATAGCCTCCTCGGCATTCATAATCTTGGACGCTTTTCCCATCAGGTCTGACATGGTTCTAGGTGGATCCTTGGCCAAAGTGCAGTACAACTTGTTGGGCAGTAGTCCACTCATCAAAGCGTTAATCGCTGTCTTCTCCTCATAATCAATGACTTCAAGTTTCTCGTTATTAAAATGAGTTATGTAATCTCTAGTACTCTCACCATCTTTTTGTCTAACACTTAACAAATGTGCTACTCGTTTAACTGGCTTTGCCCCAAAATATAAATTCCCAATGAATAACTCGACCAGTTGAAGAAAAGTTGAGATCTTACCCCGAGGAAGATTATTATACCATATTTGAGCAGATCCAGTAAGAGTTCCCGAGAATTCTCTATATCTCATCTCATCTGGAACAGCATAGATGTCGGCTGCATCTTGGTATTGTTCTATATGAAGGGCAGGGTCAGTCTTTCCATCATATTTGGGGGTCACAACAGGTGCTTCGAACTTTGATGGTGTTGGAAAATCTACAATGGACTGGACAAAAGGTGTTCCTCGAATAAAGGTTCGTTGTAGGGGGTTCTTAGCTTTAACCATTTCCCCCAATCTATCCTCCAGCCTTTGAATAGAACTTTTCCATGCATTATTTCCTTCCTCGGGCCTATTGGTCCAAGCAACTGATCGCGTTGATGTGGCTTCCTGGGATCTCTCTTGACGAGCAGCTGGTCGCGACTGGGCAGATCCTTCCCTTAAATCTGATGGTAGTCGAAAACTCCTCGATGGGGCTCTAGGAGGACTTTTGCTTCTCCTAGGTCCTAATCGATTGAAAGGTGACACTCTGCTTAATCTTTCTAGCACACTGGTCCTTTCTGGGGAGAGAGTGATACGTTGTTCAGTATTTGTGGCTCGCACTGACGAAGTTCATCCAGGTTGATAAGAAAAATCTTCAGACTCCTCATTGCGATATGAATTGGTACGCCTAGTACGCGAAGAAGATGCACGGGTATTTCTTTGAATACTTCGTGGTCTTGAATGGGTTGGTGCACCGCCATGGAGGGTTTGTATAAGTTGACGCATAGTTTCTTGCATGAAGGTCTGGCCCTGAGCTAGATTTGTCATTATTCCAGCCAGATCTGGAATACTTGGCGGAGCAGATGGATTTGGAGGGCTTCCAGCGTTTCGATTGCTAGATTCTGGAATATCAGCCATTTGTGGTGGATTGTTTTTTATGGAAAATGATATTACCAGTCGTTCCTACAGACGGCGCCAATCTGTTGATGTAAAAAATTAGATCATATCTAATTATTCAATCACAGATAAATAAATGAGACAAAGAATTTTTAGAGTGGTTCAGCCTTATAAGAATGGCCTACGTCCATTGTTATGTTGTTGTTGATTGTATTGGAATTCTCGATTACAAGTTATCTCAAGAAATTTTGGTCCCCTTATAATGAGGATTGTACAATGTATTTATAGCCCGGAGGCTGTAATGTGAAAGGGTACTACATTAAATGATCTACATATGAAAGGGTGATATATTTAATGCTCCTTAAGCGTATGGGTCTGAATGATAAGCATTTAATGAATAGTCAAACTATTGGTTATCTTGCTATTAATGCTTTGTTCGAGATGCAGCTCGGACCGCCTAAGCTTCTCGGTGCTCAAGGGTTCCTCGGAGAGTTCTCGTTCCTCGGAGCGTACGAGTTCCTCGGGGAAAAAGTGTTCCTCATTGTAGTATGGTTCCTCGGAGCGTGTGAGTTCCTCGAGGAAACATTGTTCCTCATTGTAGTATGGTTCCTCGGAGCGTGTGAGTTCCTCGGAAGTGTTTGTTGTTTCCACGTAGACTGCCACGTGTCTTCACTTTATTGATCCATGTCAGCAGACTAAATTTGGTATCAACAATAACAAAGGAAAGAAAGCCATCTTTATGTAAATTAATGAACATGAATTCAAAAGAATATCCATATATTCTACTTCTAAAGAGGCATAGTACACTTTAGTCATTGCTCATGAGGATCATGAACGTGTCAAAGCTGGAAAAACTCAAATGCTTATTCAGCAATATAACACCCTGATTATGAATGACAATGAATCCTTTGACGATTTCTACAAAAAGGTTAATAGATATTTTTACAAAACTTCATGAAAATGCTATAGCCTACAGTAGAAAGTAAATTGCGTCAAAGATTCTTAGGTCATTGCCATCTAAATTTAACAACAAGAGATATGCTATTGAGGAAATGAATGACCCTAATGTGACTCCTGAATTACTTAGCAGTAAACTTAGGACTGTTGAATTGGAACTAGACTTTAAAAAGCAATTGACGAGAAAGACTAATAAAGTATCTAGTTCAAACATTGTGTTTTCATCTAAATTACCAGTGCCTAAATTGAACACTCCATATTTTGACACTAACTGTCTTGAAAACTGTGATTTGGAAAACCTTGACAATGAAATAGCTCTTATGAGTAAGCATTTCAAAAAGATTTTGAAATTCAGAAATGTTGTAACCTATAAACAAGGCAAATCTAATTATCAAGGAAATAAATCTCTCAGACCTCATGACAGAGACAATACCAAACACACTTATGATAATAGGAGGAACTATGATCCAACAGACCTAAACCTGACATAAAAGATGTTAAGTGTCATCATTGTGGTAAACTTGGTCACTCTGCTAGTAAATTTCCAATTAGTTATAACAACAGTAACAAGGGCAATAAGTGTAAGACATGGGACGACTCTAGAGATTCTGATGAGGATGAAACTGAGTCAACCCAAATGAATGAGTATTGTATGTCTTTCTTTACTAAGATAATATGTAATGATGATGCATGCTTGCCTGCTCATGAACTTGACTTGTGTGACACCCAGACTAATTAAATACCGGGTAGCTACTCCTTTATTAAATCAATACAAAATTCCAAGTTGGTTCAGTTAATAGCATCACTATCGAAAACATTTTAATGATTACTAACCACCTAGTATTTAAAAAGTAAATTCCCAAATTTTAAATTAAGTCTGATTAACATACAGTAAAAGGATAATGAAAGAATAACAACCATTCACCATAACGAAGAAATAAAATAACCAACAAAGTGATAATAAGTCCAGAGGAAAACTCCTCACAACAATCCCACGACTGAAATAAGTAAAACAATGTACCCTGAATTAATTACATGCCAAAAGTCTGAAAATTTGAAATAGGAAATGTTTCTAATAGAAATGGGCGACATGCCCTACACTGACGAAATCTTAATATAGAGTCAAGGTAGATGAAGCATCTACTAGCAAAGTTCGGTAACTTCCACAAACAGCTACAGCTCATCACCTGAATGAAAATCCTATGCATGGTGTCCTTGTGGCAGGGCACCTAAAATGGTTTTTACAAAAAAATAGATTTGAAAGCAAACGGGTCAGAGCCCGAAAGTGGAGAGTATTTTAAAAATAGCAAGTGCTATAATGACATTAAAACAATGAATACAAAATACATGTTAGGACGTGCACTCACATGAAATACTCACCTCTCGACTAATTTTGTGCACTCCTAACGTACCGTACCCATCTAAGTAACATACATATCTAACCAAATCGTAATAAGTTCTACCCCCTTACTACTCGATTCTTATTATGAGTTCTAGCGTTAACAACTAAATAGAGGGCTTTACTTAAACTCGGATTCTCGATTATTACCAATACAATTCATTATAGGTTATCCCTTTATAATTACTCAAAGCATTTCTATATTTATACTCACATTACCAACATGAAAGTTCTCATTAATTTAAGTGTATATTAGTCACGCCATAAATATACAATACAAGCACCCGAGACTAAGCTGCGGTGCACACATACTCTACTATCCATCTCGGTACATCACGTACATAAGGATCACGCATTTCGAATCTCTCAGGAATCGTTCTCAGATAACAACAATTACAAACAGTGGAGGCGAACACAGTCACATCACATGGGTCACGCACATACCTACGCTCCCACGATCAACAGACTTATTAACTCCCCAATAAGTCCTTCTCTGACCTATGTTCTCGAGGTACCAATCTAAATTCGGGCAACACGAGGATTAGAAGGCCCTAAGCGAACGTAAACCTCCCGTGATAGCAAGTATGGTAGGTATGTCATACACATAAAATCATATACATATACTAAGTATGCACACATCTTAGTAATCACCATAATTTATTTGCGGTACACTTCTCATTCTCTTACCGACTTATAATGTTACACAATTCACATGTTCCCGGTTAATTCAATTATTTAAGCCGACAATAATTCTCGCATCGTAATAGTCACTCACGTCCTATTCCACAATTTCCATTCAATTCAAATCACACTTCTATGTTTTACTCCACAATATATCCCAACTATATCGATTTATCATCAAGGGACTGTTATCTCTACTATTAAACAAGGTTATGGGACACGCGAAATCAAAACAGGCCAAAAAGCCTAAACTGTCAGCTCGTTAGAAGTCTCGTTCGAACGAGGTTGTTCGAACGAGAGTTCGTTCGAACGAACTGGGCATCTAATGAGATCACGTTCGAACGAAAGACATCGAACGAACATCCCTCTCGTTAGAAGGCAAACTGTCAACTCGTTAGAAGCTCGTTCGAATGAGCTCGTTCGAACGACCTGGGAAGGTCTTCTAAAGAGAGGCCAGTTTCGAGCCCAGAATTTCCTTTTTTCGTTTTTCCAACTTTCTACACCTCTAATCCCATATACAATTCGTCCCAACAGCATTTTTAAGGTTTCTAATACACACTAAACATTCGTAGATCATAATTAAACATTTATATAGGGCCAAATCTTCCTAAACATCATCAAATCATCAAATCCCCTCTGTTTTCCCCAAATCCCATGAACATGAACCCTAGAAAATTATATTCATCCATAGATATAACTAAATTCGTTTTTATGATATAAAAGATGTATCTTCATCTGAATAATCACCCTAACATTGTTCTACATGCAATCTCCTCATAAAATTATAAATCTCTAAATCCAATTCAATGGGTTTTTATCATTCTCCAAGAACAATACAATTTCATAAATTTTCCTACGCATGGAAGAAGCATTCTTTGCAAAAACGAAATTAAACCACTTGACTTATGTCTTTGTCTGATTTTGAGGTTGAATCTTGAAGGTTGAATTGTCCTCTCTCTCTTTCTGCAGAATTCTCTTCTCTTTCTCTCTCTCTCTCTACAAATTTCTTCTCTAGGGATGACCATGGAGGTGGAGGTTGGTTTTTGGCAAGTTTAAGGTTTCTAAACTTCTCTTGTAGCCCACTACCTAGATTGGGGTTGGAAATGGATTAGTGGGTTAAGACTAAGTCAGATTTTTAATTCTAATTTTCGTAGGTTTTAATTCCCAAAATTCCAAAATTACCAAACTACCCTTTTTCGTTGCCGGTATGGCCTAAAAATGCCCCGGGACCCAAACTAAACCCCCGGCTAGTGTTTTCTAACTATTTCGACCCTTCCGAACGCGTTGGCGCACTCAAAATGACCATATGGTTAATAGAAATAAAATTCTCTTTTTAATTAAAATAATTATATTCCTGACGCGACTGTCACACGCGTCCCAACAAAATTTCCAAATTGCCTTATTTCAATCCCACGACAAATTTCATAATTCCATAATCATATATAGCCATATATACTCATAAAAATCAAATACCAACTCGCATCTCGCTAGTTTTATCCGGATTAATTTCCAATTAATACACATTTAATTCAATTAATCCCATAAATAAATATCATAAAAATACGGGGTATTACATACTTCCCCCCTAATAACAGAATTTCATCCTGAAATTCGAAACTAGAAGGTACCTGTTAAGAAAAACTCTGGATAACGTTCGCGCATCTCATCCTCGCGCTCCCATGTGGACTCCTCGACATTATGATGTCGCCACTGAACACGCACTAACGGAACTATCTTTGACCGCAGTTTCCGCTCACT
Source organism: Sambucus nigra (assembly GCA_949130495.1). Lineage (NCBI taxonomy): Eukaryota > Viridiplantae > Streptophyta > Magnoliopsida > Dipsacales > Adoxaceae > Sambucus > Sambucus nigra. Next base: position 248,381,149 of record OX422210.1, read on the forward strand.
TCGGTCCAAAATAGCAATCGACCCCTCCTCGTAGGAGCTATCGGGCTGGAGATCGATGTCCTCCAAAGCAATGTGAGAATGAGCCAAGTCATCTCTAAGATATTTCCTTAGCGAGGAAATATGAAACACATCATGAATCCGATGCAAATGCTCCGGTAACCCAAGTCTATATGCAACAGACCCAATCCGCTCGATGATAGGGAATGGTCCCACGTATCTCGGTGCCAAATTCCCCTTCTTCCCAAATCGCATAATCCCCTTCATAGGAGATACTCTGAGTAAAACCTGGTCCCCCACTTGGAACTCCCTAAAGAACCTCTTCGCATCAGCATAGCTCTTCTGCCGATCCTAAGCTACCCAAATGCGACTCCGTATCAATTCTATCCTTGCTGAAGTATCCTGAATTACTTTCGGCCCAAGTAGTTTGTTGTCCCCCACCTCCATCCAACATGCTAGGGAACGACAAGGTCCACCGTACAATGCCTCAAATGGAGCCATGCCAATAGTGAACTGGTAGGAGTTATTGTAAGAAAAATCCACCAGTGGAAGATATTGCTCCCATCCACCCCCGAAATCAATGATTCACATACGCAACATGTCCTCCAACATTTGGTTTGTACGCTCGGTTTGCCCATCGGTCTGCGGGTGATACGCCGTACTCAACCGCAATTTCGTGCCCATGGCCTCCTGAAAACTTTCCCAAAACCGTGAAATAAATATCTTGTCTCGGTCAGACACGATATTTAGGGGCACACCGTGAAGTCTCACTATCTATGCAATAAAGAGCTGGGCATACTGTCCCGTAGTGTAGTCAGTCCTTAGGGGTAGAAAATGAGCGACCTTGGTCAACCTGTCCACAATTACCCAAATGGAGTCATGACCCCTTTGTGACGTAGGTAACCCCGTGATAAAGTCCATGGATATGCTCTCCCACATCCACATTGGGACCTCTAATGGCTGTAGAAGTCCTGTCGGTCTCTGATGGTCCACTTTTACCAGCTGACAAGTGGCGCATTTGGAAATAAATACGGAAATATCTCTCTTCATCCCGCTCCACCAATACTGTCGTCTCATGTCTTGGTACATTTTGTCCCCATCGGGATATACCGCGAACCGTGAGCCGTGCGACTCTAACATCACCTCGTGTCGCAATTCCTCCCCTTCCGGAACTACCAGTCTCCCATTGAAGCATAATCCCCCGTCTGAGCTAACGATATAGGACTCAGCTCCCTCTGCTAATAATTGAACTATCTGCTCCTGACAGAACGAGTCATTTGCCTGGGCCTTTACCACCTTCGTGACAATCTGCGGCGTAACAGTCATCACAGACATGAATGATCGGGCAGCTGCATCCTGGTGTCCCAACTCCTTCCACTTGGCCTTCCACACCCCTGCCACCTCGTCTACTGGCCTACGGCTCAACGCGTCTGCTACCACGTTAGCCTTCCCCGGGTGATATTGGATATCAAACTGATAGTCCTTCACAAACTCAAGCCACCTTCGCTGCCGCATATTCAACTCTTTCTGCGTGAACAGGTACTGTAGGGACTTGTGGTCTGTGAACAATCAAAACTTCTCCCCCAAAAGGTAATGTCTCCAAATTCGAAGGATAAATACCACTGCCGCTAACTCCAAGTCATGAGTGGGGTAATTCTTCTCATGAGGCTTAAGCTTACGGGAAGCATAAGCTATGGCCTGACTCTCCTGCTGCAATACACCTCCAAGTCCTTGTAAGGACGCATTGGTGTAAACTAGATACTCAACTACCGGTCTCGGCAATGCTAACACAGGTGCTGAGGTCAACTTGTCCTTTAACTCATCGAATGCCAACTGATAGGCATCACTCCAAGTAAACGGCACACCTTTACGAGTCAGATGTGTCAAAGGACCTGCTATCTTCAAAAATCCCCGAATAAACCTCCTGTAGTATCCTGCTAGTCCCAAGAAACTACGAATCTCAGTCGGTATCGTGGGCTGTCCCCACTCCCTCACCGCAGATACCTTCCCCGGATCAACAGATATCCCCCGGTCGGAAATAATATGCCCCAAAAACTGAACCTTCTTCAGCCAAAACCCACACTTCTCATACTTTGCATACAACTCGTTCTGACGTAGTGTCTGCAAAACCTGCCTCAAATGCTCAGCGTGCTCCTCCTCTGTCTGGGAGTAAACCAGAATGTCATCAATGAATACAGTGACGAACTGATCTAGGAACTCTCTGAACACCCTATTCATTAAGTCCATAAACACGGTTGGAGCATTGGTCAAACCAAAAGGCATAACCCGAAACTCGTAGGAACCATATCTCGTTAAGAACGCAGTCTTCGAGACATCCTCTTCCCTGATACGCAACTGATGGTACCCTGATCGCAAATCAATCTTTGAGAAGAAAGAAGCTCCTCTCAACTGGTCGAATAAGTCATCGATTCGGAGCAACGGATACTTATTCCGTATTGTGACTTTATTCAACTCCCGGTAATCCACACACAACCTCAACGATCCATCCCTCTTCTTCACGAACAACACAGGGGCACCCCACGGCGAAGTACTCCTCCGGATAAACCCCTGTCCCAATAACTGCTCAATATGATCCCGTAACTCTCTTATTTCAGCTGGAGCCATACGGTAAGGTGCGCGGGCAATAGGCCGAGTGCCCGGCTTCAAGTCGATCACAAAGCCTATCTCTCTAGTCGGAGATAATCCAGGTATGTCCTGAAATACGTCGGCAAACTCTCGAACAACCGGAATCGAATCAAGTGGTATCACCACTTCCTTAGAGGTCTCCTCCTCTATATAGTACAAATGAATGGACGATCCTCCCTCAGGACGAGGCATCACCACTAAAAACATCTCCTACCTGGGAATGGAAAAGATAATACTCCTACTGAAACAGTCAATCATGGCTCGGTACGCAACTAGGCAATCCATGCCAATAATGGCATCATACTCGGTCATATCTAATACTAACATATCCGCGGGTAAAGTAAACCTCCCGACCTCTATACCCACGCCTCTACATACACGTGAAATTATGGAACCCCTACTCAACGACGAATCTACACAAGTAACCGTACTCTCGGCGGTGTCTAATAGCCCAATGGTGCGTGCAAATATCATAGCAATAAAACAGTGTGTAGCCCCCGTGTCAAACAAAATATGCCCCATAGTCCCCTGAATAGAGAACATACCCTCAACGGCTGGTGGATCCCGTGGGACTGCGGCCTGCTGAAGCTGATATACTCTCCCATACTGAAGCTACCCCTGCTGAACTGGGACCGCTGGGATGGGTGGTAATGCTGCCATTTGTGGTGGCGCCGGGAGGGCGGAGGGAAACATAGGTCTCTGCGGCTCTTGTCGAGCACCCTGCTGCTGCTGCGGGGCCCTGCCCCTATCAGGACAGTCTTGGTGTTTATGGCCAGTCTTGCCACAAACGTAACACTTCCCCGGGAAGTTCCCCCCTCACTGTCCCTGCTGTCCCCGACCCTGGTGGCTGTTACCATTCCTTCCCTGGCCCTGCTGAATCTGCTGATGACCATTCCGACCCTGTTGGTTCCGATGGCCGTTCGGACCCTGATGGCCCTGCCGGAAACCTCCCTGTCAGTGTCTGAAATTCCCCGATCTGAACCTCTTATGATCCCCCTGCTGGGAACCCTGATCACCCTGCCTCTGCCCCTGAACAGAATGTGCTCCACTGGCACCATTTCCCCCAGTCCTGCCCTGATGGCTGGACTCTCCTGACCTCTTGCTCTCAGCCATGTGAAAGAGATGATCCTGGCAGTGTAACTGTGCAGCGTTAACCATGTCAGAATAAGTGGCCAACGAGAGGTTCCCCAATAAATGCTGACGGATCCTCCAAGTCAACCCGTCTTTAAACTTCTGGATTTTATTTTCCTCTATCGGTATCTCATCCGGAACAATATTTAGCAAATTTGTGAATTCGGCCTCATACTTGACCACAGTCTTACCCTCTTGTCGAAGGCTCATCAACTTCCTCCTCATTTCCGTATGAACAGCTGACGAAAAATATTTGCGGTCGAACCGCACCCAAAACTCCTATATAGAAATAGTATCTCTCTCCTATGCGGTGGTAATAGACTCCCACCACTGCAATGTAGAACCTACTAGCTTGAAAGTAGCTAGTATCTGCTTCTAAACCTCTATGCACTCATACATCCTCAGGTGCCTCTGAATATCCTTCCTCCACTGACTAGATACCACAACATCGGAGCTACCTGCGAACTCCGGAGGGTGTGCTTTCTGAAAAGCATCACGAACACGTTCCCAAGCAGACGGGAATGCATGTGCCTGAACTGGCACGGCTACTGGCGCCTGAGGTGGTGCCTGCTGAACTACGGCTAGTGCGGCATTTACCGGTTGGGCCACAATGGCTGCAACCTCGGCGGCATTCATCGTGCCCTGAACTGGTGCGGGCTGTGGTTCTGGCGTTGCATCCCTGGGAACCCGTTGTGCACGTCGTGGAGGCATCTGAAACAAGAATAAAGTTTATAAGTTCGCAGTTATGAACTCAAAATAGCTGAAGAACGTAGCATATACAAAAGAATACAACAGTCCTAAAATATAGGGCTCTACATCAAAGAAAGCTCAGCGGAAACATAATAAGCCGTACAGATCCTAAATGACACTAGAACCTGATGCTCTGATACCACTCTGACAGCCCGACTAATTAAATACCAGGTAGCTACTCCTTTATTAAATCAATACAAAATGCCAAGTTGGTTCAGTTAATAGCATCACTGTTGAAAACATTTTAATAATTACTAACCACCTAGTATTTAAAAAGTAAATTGCCAAATTTTAAATTAAGTCTGATTAACATACAGTAAAAGGATAATGAAAGAATAACAACCATTCACCATAACGAAGCAATAGAATAACCAACAAAGTGATAATAAGTCCGGAGGAAAACTCCTCATAACAATCCCACGACTGAAATAAGTAAAACAATGTACCCTGAATTAATTACATGCCAAAAGTCTGAAAATCTGAAATAGGAAATGTTTCTAATAGAAATGGGCGACATGCCCTACAACGGATGAAATCTGAATATAGAGTCAAGGTAGATGAAGCGTCTACTAGCAAAGTCCTGTAACTTCCACAAACAGCTACAGCTCGTCACCTGAATGAAAATCCTATGCATGGTGTCCTTGTGGCTGGGCACCTAAAATGGTTTTTACAAAAAAAAATAGATTTGAAAGAAAATGGGTCAGAGCCCGAAAGTGGACAGTATTTTAAAAATAGCAAGTGCTTTAATGACATTAAAACAATGAATGCAAAATACATGTTAGGACGTGCACTCACATGAAATACTCACCTCTCGACTAATTTTGTGCACTCCTAACGTACCGTACCCATCTAAGTAACATACATATCTAACCAAACCGTAATAAGTTCTACCCCCTTACTACTCGATTCTTATTATGCATTCTAGCGTTAACAACTAAATAAAGGGCTTTACTTAAACTCGAATTCTCGATTATTAGCAATACAATTCATTACAGGTTATCCCCTTATAATTACTCAAAGCGTTTTCATATTTATACTCACAATACCAACATGAAAGTTCTCATTAATTTAAGTGTATATTAGTCACGCCATAAATATACAATACAACCACCCGAGACTAAGCTGCGGTGCACACATACTCTGCTATCCATCCCGGTACATCACGTACATAAGGATCACGCATTTCGAATCTCTCAGGAATCGTTCTCAGATAACAACAATCACAAACAGTGGAGGCGAACACAGTCACATCACATGGGTCATGCACATACCTACGCTCCCACGATCAGCAGACTTATTAACTCCCCAGTAAGTCCTTCTCTAACCTATGTTCTCAAGGTACCAATCTAAATCCGGGCAACACAAGGATTGGAAGGCCCTAAGCGAACATAAACCTCCCGTGATAACAAGTATGGTAGGTATGTCATACACATAAAATCATATACATATACTAAGTATGCACACATCTTAGTAATCACCATAATTTATTTGCGGTACACTTCTCATTCTCTTACCGACTTATAATGTTACACAATTCACATGTTCCCGGTTAATTCAATTATTTAAGCCGACAATAATTCTCGCATCGTAATAGTCACTCACGTCCTATTCCACAATTTCCATTCAATTCAAATCACACTTCTATGTTTTACTCCACAATATATCCCAACTATATCAATTTATCATCAAGGGAATGTTATCTCTACTATTAAACAAGGTTACGGGACACGCGAAATCAAAACAGGCCAAAAAGCCTAAACTGTCAGCTTGTTAGAAGTCTCGTTCGAACGAGGTTGTTCGAACGAGAGTTCGTTCGAATGAACTGGGCATCTAACGAGATCTCGTTCGAACGAAAGGCATCGAACGAACATCCCTCTCGTTAGAAGGCAAACTGTCAACTCGTTAGAAGCTCGTTCGAACGAGCTCGTTCGAACGACCTGGGCAGGTCTTCTAACGAGAGGCCAGTTTCGAGCCCAAAATTTCCTTTTTTCGTTTTTCCAACTTTCTACACCTCTAATCCCATATACAATTCATCCCATCAGCATTTTTAAGGTTTCTAATACACACTAAACATTCTTAGGTCATAATTAAACATTTATATAGGGCCAAATCTTCCTAAACATCATCAAATCATCAAATCCCCTCAATTTTCCCCAAATTCCATGAACATGAACCCTAGAAAATTATATTCATCCATAGACATAACTAAATTCGTTTTTATGATACAAAAGATGTATTTTCATCTGAATAATCACCCTAACATTGTTCTACATGCAATCTCCTCATAAAATTATAAATCTCTAAATCCAATTCAATGGGTTTTTATCATTCTCCAAGAACAATACAATTTCATAAATTTTCCTACGCATGGAAGAAGCATTCTTTGCAAAAACGAAATTAAACCACTTGCCTTATGTCTTTCTCTGATTTTGAGGTTGAATCTTGAAGGTTTAATTGTCCTCTCTCTCTTTCTGCAGAATTCTCTTCTCTTTCTCTCTCTCTCTCTCTCTCTCTACAAATTTCTTCTCTAAGGATGACAATGGAGGTGGAGGTTGGTTTTTGGCAAGTTTAAGGTTTCTAAACTTCTCCCGTAGCCCACTACCTAGATTGGTATTGGAAATGGCTTAGTGGGTTAAGACTAAGTCAGATTTTTAATTCTAATTTTCGTGGCTTTTAATTCCCAAAATTCCAAAAGTACCAAACTACCCTTTTTTGTTGCCGGTATGGCCTAAAAATGCCCCGGGACCCAAACTAAACCCCCGGCTAGTGTTTTCTGACTATTTCGACCCTTCCGGACGCGTTGACTCACTCAAAACGACCATTCGGTTAATAGAAATAAAATTCACTTTTTAATTAAAATAATTATATTCCTGACGCGACTGTCACACGCGTCCCAACAAAATTTCCAAATTGTCGTATTTCAATCCCACGACAAATTTCATAATTCCATAATCATATATAGCCATATATACTCATTAAAATCAAATACCAACTTGCATCTCACTAGTATTTTTTTCCGGATTAATTTCCAATTAATACACATTTAATTCAATTAATCCCATAAATAAATATCAGAAAAATACGGGGTATTACAACTTGTTGATGCTATTAATAATTTTGCTGATAATTTTGTTCCTATTACTGCTGAAAGATTATGTGTGAGTCAAAGTTATAATGTTGATGAAGAATTAAATGTGTGCGTGAGTAAAGAACCTATAAAAAAATATAGGGGACAATTCACACAATGCACATAGTGAGTTTGATGATGATCTGCCTGATTTACATGAATTATACACTAAAATGGTTAAGAAGAGTTCTTGCATAGAAAAGATGATAAAAACCTTAAGTGAGCGTATCGATTTACTTAACCAAATCATTAGCAATAACACTGAAGATTATACTGCCCAATGTGTTGCTCATCAGACTGAGATTGAAAATTACAACTTGAGAATAAATTCTTTGATTCAAAAGAACAATGAATTTGAACAAAAATACAAGGCAACCCTTATTGAACTAGAAGAATCAAAGAAAAAGGTTTAAAATGTGTTTAAAAAATGCCAACACTTTGAAACACAAACCAAGACTTATGAAAAAATTATTACTGGAAGAAAATTTGACTCTGAAGATAAGTCTGGAATAGGTTTTAGAGAAATAGTGCAAACAAGTAAGACCAAAGTTTCTCTTGAAAATGTTGGTTTTATAAAGCAAGGCCAAACTTCTCAAAATATTCAAAAAGGTGAACCTAGCCTCAATGTCTCTCAATCAACACATAATCCGTACAATCAACAGTTGAAACTAAATAGTCAAACCGAATATGTTTATACTTTTGCCTGAGACCAAAGATAGAAACCTAAATCTAATGATGACTGGACTACTGTACCTAATAGATTCAAGCCAATTTTCAAAGACTTTAGTAAGAAAGTCAAGTCCTATACCCATCAGTACTATTCCTACTCTGATATTTTTAGCCATACTCTTGATGAGTGTTTCCAGAAAAGGACATAAACTCCTTCCTACCAGAACTTTAACTATTCTAGGAAATCTTGAAATACTTATATACTTCTTAGACAGGCCACAAACAACTCTAACTCTAAAAAGAAAAAAAGGAGGGTCCAAGACTAAGAAAAAATCATTTAGAAAGTCCCCTCAAACCTTTTTTATATCAAAAGGACACAAAAATTTTAAAAATAGGCCTATTTGAATTAGAAAAGAATATTTACTACCCCAACTGAAGTGCAACATTGTCATTTCTGCTTTAAAGGCAGAAAGAACTTCAACTGGATGGTATTTAGACTCCAGATGTTCTAAACATATGACTGGGGGCAAACCAAATTGAAGAACAAGACAGACTTCCTTGGAGGAAGTGTCATGTTTGGAGATGGTGTTTCTTCTCAGATTATAGGTAAAGGAACATTGAGTGAGCAAGGGCTTCCTGAACTGAATGTTGTTCTCTTAGTTAAAGGCCTTAAATCCAATTTCTCAAGTATATCACAATTTTGTGACTCCAATCACTCAGTTACCTTTTTTAAAAAAGATTGTAAAATTATTGATGAAAAGGTAATTGTATCTTATTAGGAAATAAAACCCCAAAAAACTGATACACAGTAATACCTAATTCTGAATCTTGCAATGTTGTCAGATTAGACGATTCTGATCTATGGCACAATAGATTGGGACACATAAATTATGATAACCTTAGAAGATTGAGTTCCCAAGAGATAGTTAGAGGTTTGGCAAAAATTAAAAATTATTTTACTCCTGTATATGGACCTTCTCAGGAAGGCAAAATAAGTAAATCCCCACACAAGAAAGTTAAAGATGTTCTTACCACTAAGCCTATAGAACTTATCCACATGGAATTCACGGTTCCTTCAAGATCTGTTAGTTTCTGTGGAAACTTTTACATCCTAGTTATAGTAGAAGACTATACGAGATATAGATGGGTTGATTTTATGAAACAAAAGTCAGATACCTTCAATGAATTCTTAAGAATCCTATTAAAAATTAAGAATGAGAAGGATACCCAAGTGTGTTGAATTATGAGTGATAGAGGTGGAGAATTTAAGGAATATGGAATTTATGAGTATTGTGTAGCTAATGGCTATAAACATGAGTTTAGTGCTCCCAAAACCCCATAGAAAAATGGTATAGCTGAATGTAAGAATAGGACTTTACAAGAAATGGCTAGGGTTATATCACATGCTAATAATCTCCCTAGATATTTTTGGGTAGAATCTGTACAAACCACGTGTCATATTATTAATCGTATCTACCTCAGAAAAAATTCCAAAGAAACATCGTACGAGTTATGGTTCCACAAAAAGCCAAACTTAAAATATTTTAAAACCTTCGGCAGTATCTGCTATATCTGTAAAGATAGAGATCATCTTTCAAAATTTGATACCCGAGGAGAAAAGGTAATTTTTATTGGCTATTCCCAAAATAGTAGGGATTTGTGTGTGTTTAAATACATAACCAAAACTATTATGAAATCAATTAATGTAATTGTAGATGACACAAGTGTTAGGAGTAGTGACAGTCAACCAGTAACATTTGTTGAGGACGAACCTGTTTTATCCCCTGATCCTCAAGATGATACTGATCCACTACCACCTGAGAATCCCTCTGTACCCACTTGGGTTTCTAAAGATCATCCCACTGAAACCATTTTCGGTAATCCTTCGGAACAAGTCAAAACTAGACCCTAACTTCGACAAGTGGCACAATTTTCTTATTTTGTTTCTCTTGAGGAACCAAAAAATGTTAATGATGCCCTTACTGACTCATGTTGGATAAATGCTATGTAAGAAGAGTTAATCCAATTTAAGAGTCACGATGTTTGGAATCTGGTTCCTAGACCAAGATATTCGAAGGTTATTGGCACAAGATGGATTTTTAAAAACAAAATTGATGAAAATGGGGAGGCCATTAGAAATAAATCTAGGTTGGTTGCTCAAGGATACTTCCATATTAAGGGAATTGATTTCGATGAAACTTTTTCACCTGTTATTTGTCTGGAATCTGTTCGTCTCCTCCTTGCAATTTCTTATCATATGCAATTCAAATTATTCCAAATGGATGATAAATCCTCTTTCTTAAATGGAATTTTATCTGAAGAAGTTTACGTAGAACAACCCAAAGGATTTGTTGATCCTGTAGACCTAGACCAGGTCTTTAAGCTTAATAAATCCTTATACGGCTTGAAACAAGCTCCTAGATCTTGGTATGAGAGATTGTCTACCATCTTAGTGTCTCGCAATTTTGTCTGTGGCAGAAATGATCAAACATTATTTATCAGAAAGGAAAATCAACATGTCTTAATCACGCAAGTATGTGTGGACGATATTATTTTTGGTTCCACTTGTCCTAAACAAGTAGAGAATTTTCTAATATCATGGATACCAAATTTCAGATATCTCTAATGGTTGAACTACAATATTTTTTAGGTTTACAAGTAAAAAAATGCAGTGATGGTCTTTTTATTTCTCAATCCAAGTATGCTGCAGATTTAGTTAAAAAATTCGGCTTAGAAAATGTGAAAAATTCTAGAACCCCTATGAGTACCTCAACTAAACTTTCTAAGGGTGATAATGGGAAAAGTGTTGATCCCACTCTTTATAGAAGTATGATAGGGAGTTTTCTCTATGTTATCGCGTCTCGACCCGACATATCCTTCGCCGTTTGTATATGTGCTAGATATCAAAGTAACCCTAAAGAATCTCACTTATTAAGTGTAAAAAGAATTATTAAATACATTAAGGGTACTTTAAAACTTGGTATTTGGTACACAAATGATACAACTAGTTCTATTGTAGGATACATCGATGCCGATTGAGCCAGTTGTTTTGAAGATAGTAAGAGCACTTCTGGTGCTTGCTACTATGTAGGCAATAATCTCGTAGGTTGTTCGTGTAAGAAACATTATTGTATTTGATTATCTAGTGAAAAATCTGAATATATAGAAGCTGGTAGTTGTTGTGCTCAATTAGTATGGATTAGACAAATGCTTAGTGATTTTGGTCTTACAGAAAAACAATTAACCATGTTTTGTGATAATTAAAGTGCAATTAATATTTTCAAAAATCCTATACTGCACTCACGAACTAAGCAAATTAAGAATAGACATCATTTTATCCGTGACCTTGTCGAATCCAAAGATCTCATTATTGAATATCTCAACACTCAAAAAAACTCGCAGATCTCTTTACAAAAACTTTAGCTAACATTTGATTTGAGTATTTGCGAACAGCTGTAGGCATGATCACTCTCAATTAATCTCTATTTTTTGTGATTTATACCCCTTGTATATTTGAGAAAAATTGGGGGAGAAGATATTGAGTATTGCTTAGCGATTTTTATATATATTTCTTATTTTAACTAAACTAATACGCCAATTTAGTGTTTATCTTGTTATAGGCATTTCAGACCCATTGTTTATCTTTTTGTGGGGTATTAGTCTGTATATAGTTGAGTGATGTATTTTTTTACCTTATTTTAGGTTCTAGGATGGGAAAGGGTAGTTAGACTTTTTGTATAGGACAAATAGGATTTCTTTTCTTTTTGACCCACGAGTTTTGAATACTCAATGGAATTTTGTCTCTAATATCCAAAGGGGGAGATTAAGAACACACTATATATTGACTTACTTGAGTCTATATATATAGGAGTTCCAACTTGTTTGGATATCTAGACAAAATAGGTTAGATTGTTTTGAGAACTCCATCTCTATAGGACATTGAAGAAATCTAGTCCAAGAGAACCTTCAAGATCAACATAAAGGGAAGTTAATTCTAAACCTTAAAATCACAAATAGGACACTTGAACTTCATCATACATATCACCTATTTTCTTTAATGGTTTTTCAACACTTCAAATCTTTTTAAAATCAATCTAATTCAACATAAATCATTTTAAAATGATTTTTGAATTGATTAAAAAATGGTTTTCAATGTGTTGTGGGTATAAGTTAAATTTCGTAAACTTATTTTCTATGCTGATTGTTTTCCTGGGTAGAATCCAAAAGCGCTAGAGAATTGGAGGTGTGTTGTGTAATTATTTTCAACATGCTTTCTTACCTTCAACCTATGCATTCACGTATTGGAAACTTGTCGAGTGGATTTGTGTTTTCTGTTAGACACAAAATGCGTACACATCCTCAGCCCTTGGATCATCTTAATCAACGTACTGCATACGTTTTAACTCAATCCTTGTGAACCCATCTTAAACCAATCAGTGTGCATTTAACCCACCATTTGTGTTGAAGCGTTGGATTAAATTCATTCTCTCAAGACTCAATCCCAGCCATTGGATTGAGGTCGATGTTCTGGATCCTTATATGTTTAGTATAAAAAGGACCCAAGCCTCAGCATTTTGAGACTTTTGCCATTTCGTTATTTTCTGAGAGAAAAGGGAGAGTAGAGAGAAGAGAGAGAAAGGAGAAATAGAGGGAAAGAATAAGAGAGATATTATAAGAAGAAACCCTAAGTTTTCTTCATAGTTCAACCCCCTGAGTGTTTCTCTTAAACCAAACAACAAAACCTAAACCGTTCCAAACACCAGAAAACCCTTTTTCGAGAGTTAGATCCATTTAGGGTTTATATTTTCTTGGCGTTGTGTTTTTATTTGAAGACCTCTTCAAATCATTGATTCTCTCAGAACTCATCTCTAAGAGAGACTTAAGTTTCAGTATTGAAAGTGAGTTTTTCTAAAAGAGAACATCACACGATTTTTCTGTTTCTCTTTTTAGATCTAGCATTTTAGATCTACTATGTTTCAACAAATTTTTAAATAAAAACTCTTAATTTTTAAAATATTTTTCAGATCTTGTGAGTTGTGTGTTTATAGTTTTTATTTCATATTTTATGAAATACTTGTGTACAAAAATAAAAAGAACACAAAGAATTCTTGCTAAAGTTTTAAGGCGTATAGATCTGAAAAAGAAGTTTATCACAAAAATTGTTGAATAAGTTTATGCATGTTAAGTCTAAATATGTTTTAATAAAGTAGACTTCTATTCTAGTTTGGATCTCAATTGGAGGTTTACAATTTCAAAAATATTTTCAAAACCCCGAAATTGTTTAAGACTTTGAACCATCTTCTGGGCAAGTTATCATTGAGATATATGGATAAATAAAAGATCAAGAAGTCTTGTCTTGAAAAATCAAGATTTAGAAATAACTTTCATTTTAGAATTGTTGTAATTTGTTAGGAAATTTTGTATAAATCTTGATAGGGTGAGTAGCATGTTTTCATGTAGTAGCACATCACAAACACTATCTCACACGAACACTTAGACACTGTGGTTTTGTTTGAGAATTTTGAATTTGAAAGAGTTGCTGGAATCAGAATTCAAAGAGAATGAGATCAAGGAAAAGACAAAGAAGCAGCAAGAAAAGATCAAGTTCCAATTCAGAGTACCTTTGGAGTGGAGAATCTCGTGTAGGTACATTCTGAACTTAGGAAAGGATCTTTGTTTTTTCCTTAAGTGTTGTAACTTGATTTTTATTCTAGTTGATTTTTGTTTTGTGTCGTAGAGGGCACTGTGGATGTTTCCCTTGTTTAAGGGTTGTACCACGTTAAAATTTGTGTGACTATTTTTTGAATGTTCTTGACTGTTGTTGTGTTTCTGACTGCATGGTAACTTTCGTAGATGTTTATTAAAACTTAAAAAGTAAGGTAATCAACTATCAAATTTAATCCATATATCCATCTTATGTTTTTCGAATAGAGTTTTTCCCAAAAAATTTATTCGGAGTTTACACAATTTATAACATTCTTTTATTAACTTTGTAAACGAAGTTTTTAGTATTAAAGCCTTTCTTCAACTTCTTCCTGTCCTAATCTATTCGAATACGCCCCAAATTAGCTTGATCTTAGCAGTAGTCTCCTGTGTCATCTCTTGCCCCAATAATTTGTTATCTTGTACCTCTAACTAGCAAGCGGCTGAACATTGTCTCCCATAAAGTGTCTCAAATGGTGTCATGCCAATGGTGAACTGGTAAGAGTTGTTATATGCAAACTTTACTAATGGAAGGTATCGCTCCCAACCTCCGCCTAAATCTAGAATGCACATCCTTAACATGTCCTCTAGCATCTAGCTAACCCTCTCAGTTTTTCCATTTGTCTGCGAATAATATGCAGTACTCAATCGTAAGTTTGTGCCTATGGCCTCCTGAAAGCGCTACCGGAAGTGGGATATAAAGATCTTGTCTCTATCAGACACGATGTTAATCGATACCCTATGTAGTTTAACTATCTCTATAATGAATAGCTGTGGATACTGCATCATCTCAAAATTAGTGCAACCTGGCAAGAAATAGGCCACCTTGGTCAATTGATCCACCATCAAACAAATGGAGTCATGACCTCTCTGCGATGTCAGTAACCGAGTAATAAAATCTAGCAAAATTCTTTTCCATTTCCACATAAGAATATCTAATGGATTTAGCATCCTTGAAGGCCTCTGGTGGTCTACCTTCACAAGCTGACAGGTAACACACTTTGAAACAAACTCGGCTATGTCCCGCTTTATCCCTGACCACCAATATTGTCTCCTTATATCCTAGTACATCTTATCCCCACAAAAATATATCGCAAACCTCGAACCGTGAGACTCATTCATCACAACATGCCTCAAGTCTTCATCTTTTGGCACCACTAGCATCCTAGTAAAACATAGGCCTCCCTTTGAACTGATCGAGTAAGACTTCGCACCCTTGGCTAATAACTACCGTAATCTGTCCTGACAGAATTGATCCTTTGCCTATTCTCTCACTACATGCATCATAATATCGGGGGTTATAGCTAAAACTGACATGCATGCTCTGGCGATCTCATTATCGTGTCTAAGTTCATTCCACTTCGCCTTCTAAACCTCCGCTAACTCCCCAATGGGTCTTTGACTCAACGCGTTTGCTACCACATTAGCCTTACTAGGATAATATTGTATATCAAACTGGTAGTCCTTCACGACCTCTAGCCACCGCCTCTGCCTAATATTTAGAGCCTTTTGTATGAAGAGATACTGAAGTGACTTATAATCCGTGAACAACATATACTGATCCTGCCAAAGGTAGTGTCTCCATATCCTCAAACTAAACACAACTTCTGCTAGATCTAGGTCGTGTGTGGGGTAATTCTTCTCGTGGGGATTAAGCTTTCGAGATGCATAAGCTATAGCCCTCGTCTCCTGCTATAATAAACCCCCGAGTCCCTGCAAGGATGCATCAGTATAGACCATATACTCCAATCCTTCCCTAGGCAATGCAAGTATGAGTGTTGATGTAAATTTCTCCTTTAGCTCATCGAAAGTTAACTAGTAGTGATCATTCCACACAAAAGGTACCTCTTTGTGACTCATAATCTTTAAGAACCTTTTAATGAAGTAATAATAATAACTAGCCAACCCCATAACTGACCCTTGAAATAAAAGCCTTGACACTGACCCTTGTAACCCCGACCCTGCTGGCCACTGATAATATGCAAATATTGCGTATTTTATCCCTCAAACCTATGTATTTTAGCCCCATCAGGTATCTTATTCTCAATGTTTATGCTCGTTAACCAGACAATCTCGAATTTCTATTTTAACATTCTTTGTGGGGGGTTAATTGAGCTTTTATCGGTATTTGGATGTTAAGTGTGAAGTTCAGACACATTTCGGCTAATTTTCGCACGCAATCGCACGTTGAAGGGCATTTTAGTCAATTCACAGTTTGGGCATCTGCCCTAGCATCTTCATGGAAGTTATATCCCTCCTCACAAGCTTCGCATGGTCGCGAATAGTGCTCAAATCCTATCCCTAACCAAGAAGTTACGACAATTTTAGCGTAAGAGAATTCCAAATGAGCCAAAACAGGAGGAAGATTCATGCGGACCAGCTTGATCGATCGATCGATCCTCCAATTTTCATTCATCGTGGGAAGCAGTGGGCTCATATTTGATCGATTGATCAAAGGGATTGATCGATCAAAGGGATCGATCGATCGATCCCCTGTTTTCTTCAGATATTTTCCCTTTTATTTTTTTTCCTTTTCTTTTCTAATTTTATTCGAACTTACAATATAAAGTTTTGTTGTTGTAAATATCAGGGATTCAGTAGATAATTCATTTTTTAGGTTAGATATTTCCTCTTGGTTTGACACCCATTTGGGTTTGTAAATTTCACTTTCATCTTTCCTCTCCATTAATATAGTTGTATTTTCTTTATTTCTTGCTTTCTAATTTAATTTATATGCTTTCATTTTGTTGCTTTCTAGTGTATTTTTATAGCGTTTATTTATCGCTTTCCTTTACCGCATTTTTAATATGATTTCTAGCTAAATTAGTCTAGGTTGTGTCGGATTGAACTCATTCCTATTGACATGTTGCTTTGCTTTGGTGATGGAGTTAACGGGTCTATTTCGTGTACGTTTTCCTATTTATTGCGCCTAGGATATTTGACGGGGCATATCATGTATGCTCCATGCTTACGACCTTGCTTGCGTAATTTCTGGGGTATTTGTTGATGCCAAAATCTTATTAGGCTGTTATGTGAATTTAGGGGCGTGACAACCCTTGATTTAATTGATTGTCAAAACGAGACGCATTCCAAATAACTCGTCGACCCATGTAACCATTTTATACTAATTAAGGGTGAGGGATATTCGACGCAGCCTATAGTTTTTACTCGTTTTATTAGTCTAGCTTTATTTTCCCATGCCTAGTATAAACTTTCCCTTTCTGTATCTTTTCATTTTTGTTCATATTTATATTTTACTCTTTTATTCCTGAAGTAATAAACCAAATAATATTATATCAACTCGTCTCTGTGGATTTTTGATACCTGAATTACCCCTACACTTGTATCACAAGTGCAGTCGTAATTTAGGTTTTTGTATTGAGGCGATAAACAGAAAATAGCGATCGGTGGTTTGACGCAACGTCACTTTTCACCCTTAATCAAATGGCATCGTTGTCGGGGATGAGTTTGTTTTAGAATTTATTTGATTTAGTATTTCATAGTATTTTCTTTCTATTTGTATTATTTGCCTAACATTTTTTGTAGGACTTCTACATTTGAGCACCAAGAAATGTTTAAATTGCCCGCGCGCATCTACTTTGTGAAATTCTCCACTTCGAGCCAATTTTTGGGGTAAGCATGTCTTACTCCAATTCTTTCGGTAATCATTGTTATAATTCTCAAAATGCTCGTAATCCTATGACTTTCGGTCAATACTTAGTGTCCCAAAAAATTACAAATTCAAATATGACTTTGGACGAGTATAACGAAAGTCAAAACTTGGGTAATTGGAATTTTGATGATGATGATAATGATTTTGGACCTCCAACTCCTTATAATAGGAATTTTGAAACGAATTGCAATAGTTTTCAAAATTCTGATAATAATGAGTTTAAGTTTAAGTCCAATGGTAATTTTCAAAGTTCGCATTTTCAAGTATCCGCTCCTTGACCTATGAATTTCAGTGAGCGCTTGCGCATGCTTGAGAATGAGAAACTTGAAAATCGCTATCGGGAAGAAAATTGTTTGTGGGAACATGAATTGGATTTATTATTTGAATCCGAAGATGATTTTTCTTCCTATACTTTTGAAGTCGAGGAATATTTTGAACCAAATGAGGACTTCATGCCTACTTTCGAACAAACCATTGTTGACTTAGCCCATTGCATAATAGATATTGAAAGTGAGGATGAAAATGATGTAATATCTATTTGCAATGAAATGATTTCTTTTTTGGCCCCCAAAGAAGAACATTTCATTGAAAATGATCTTATTTCTTTCAAAACTCGATCTTCAAGTGATGATGATGCATCTCTTGAGTTTGAATTTCTTTCCTCCCCATTTTCATTTTCTGTTATCACACCGTCACAAGTACCCGATGAATCAGTTTTAAACTTTAATGTGTTAAGCCTTTTCGCCGATGAGGAGTAATTGATCAAGTCGCCTTCCATAAATGCATATTTGCCTTCATACGCGCCCCCTCCCATTGAAATTTCAAAACCCTTGGGAGGATATTCGAATTTTCTCAGTCCCCACATGTTTTTGTCACCCGTTCAATCCAAATCCCCCATTGTCCCTACAAAACTTTTAATTGACGATTGTTCATTTCTTACGCCTTACACATGTCTTCCGTTGTTCAAAAGGAATTCATATTTTTTGAAAGGCATGCTTGAGGGTGAGGCTACACCGGTAATCCTCCAAAGTCAAATCGTTTTCATGGTGGACCCTCAGCTATTTACACTTCTAGTATATAGTTAGTGTGAAGCCTAAATAGTAGGTTGTATATAGTTAGCTTTTTATTCTTTTTATCTTTTCTTTCCTTTTTAATTTAATCTAGTGTAATTAGTTAACTATTTATTATTTGTTTTTTATATGCTCCGTACTAACTTTTTTTGTAGATTCTTTGGACTTATTCTATTGGGGATCGCTCCAATTTTGGATAATATCGCTCTTTTCCTCTCTTTAACTTCATTCTTGATTCACATTGAGGACAATGTTAGGTTTTAAGTTAGGGGGTGTGGGATATTCTATCCATTTCTTTATTTAGTCCATGTTTTTGCTCACATGTTAGTTACTTAGTATGATTTTCTTAGAAAAATTCAAAATTTTCAAAAATATTTTCTTTTTTTTTCTCTCCTTTATTGGGTATTTTGCCTTTGTTTTCGATGATAAATTTCAATAAGTGCCTGATCCAATAGACAACCCAGTGATGCATGTTCTCAATTTTAGAAGTTATTAGACTTTAGTCCTCAATCATTGATATTATGAATAACTTCATGAATTAAACTTTAATCCCATGAGCACATGCACTTTTATTGTTCTATTGATTTGGTTTAAGATTTTTATAATTCGGTGATATTTTGTTGCATTTTATATACTTACACCAAGTAATCTTTGTACCTTTCATCGTTTGTGAGTATATACACTATTCTTTTCTCTTTGAAAACGTTGAACTCGTCAATAATCTCTATATTCTTTCATTCATCGTTCATTAATTAAGTTTATATATTGAAATGTGTTACTTGAGCATGGTTTTCATATATTGTTTTGACTCGAGAATTGCGTAAACTTTATGAAATGATCATAAGCCATCTTTGTATATCACCCATATTAGCCTTGACCTCACCTTATACGTTTCCCCTCGTCAACCCCTTTGAGCCTAAATATAGCCCTTCGTTTCATAACCCAAAATCCCATAACCAAATCTAAATTGGAGTTTTAGCCCATAGATACACTCTCCATACCTTTGTTTGGAATGTTTCTTGGGATTGAATGATGTCGGTTTTAATTTAGGCATGTGAGAGTGAAAAAAGTAAAGAAAAGAGATGTGAAAAAAAAAGCAAAAAGAAAAAGAAAACATAAGAAAAAGAAAAAAAGAAAAGAAAGAGAAAGTTGTATATGTTGTATATAGTTCAATAAGCTTTGATTACTCTCCAAATGATATATCTAATGCTTTTTTGGAAGTTATCTTTCCAATTTTGAAATTGCCCACATTCTTCCCATTATCCCGAGTTTTCATCTCCGAACACTTTGAACCCGTACATACATATCCTTCATTTCATACCCTAGCCTACATTATAACCCTAATAAAGTCCTATGTGATCTTAAGTAGATGTAATTCAAAGGTTTAAATAGTTTTGATAATCTATGAAAATACATTTCTCCTCTTTTAATGAACGGTATTTTTCATTGAGATTATAGTTTTTCATTTTCGTATATAGCATTCTTCAATTGTGACATGTTTGCAACCTAGTTTGCCCGCATGTTTCGTGTGTTATCTCCCTGTTTCGAGTGACTTCACTTGATGAGTGTAATGCCCATGAGGATTGAATACATGCTTGCCTTTATGTTTATCTGGTTTATATAAGTTTTTGCCAAATCAAACTTTGCATGTGCTCGCTCCCCTCCCACATTTTAAGGTTTCAATTCTATGAGGTGCATTCTATAATGTTAATGATTTGGACTTTTTGTGATTTCATTTACCTTGCTAATAGCGTGTATGAAATCTTGTTCGCTATTGTTGGGCTTGTCACATGTTGGGTTGGGCTTATATTGAAGAAACCATATGATGTTTGTGGGTTTCATCCCTGAAAACCCTCACGATACAACACTCCTCCACTACGGTAACCTACGGGTTTAACGACTTATTGCATATGATAAATGCAATCGAATCGCCCGCGAAAGTAGCCTTAGGCTTTTATACCATATTTTTTTACTTGTATCATACTTTTGGTTTGCTTGTAGTTATTGTTGCATCCTATCTCATTGCTATGGACTAGCAATGTGTATGTTAGGGGTGTGATGATACGCAAATATTGTGTATTTCATCCCTCGAACCTATGCATTTTAGCCCCCTCGAGTATCTTATTCCCTATATTTATGCTCATTAATGAGACAAACTCGGATTTCTATGTTAATAAGCTTTGCAAGGGTTAATTGTGCTTTTATAGGTATTTGAATGCTAAATGTGAAGTTCGAGCACATTTCGGCTAATTTCTGTACGCAATTGCACGTTCAAGGGCATTTTAGTCAATTCATAGTTTGGGCACCTGGCCCATAATCTTCACGGAATTTGTATCCCTCCTAGAATGCTTTGCGTGGCCGCAAATGATGCGTGAATCTGATCCCTAATGAAGAAGTTACGACAATTTTAGCTGAAGAGAATTCCAAATGATCCAAAAGAGGATGAAGATTGATGCAGACCTGATTGATCGATCGATCGATCAAAGGGATCGATCGATCGATCCTTCAATTTTCATTTATTGTGGGAAGCAGTGGGCTTATATCTGATCGATCGATCGATCGATCCCCTATTATCTGCAGATATTTTCCCTTTTATTTTCTTTTTCCTTTTCTTTTCTAATTTTCTTCCAACGTATTATATAAAGGATTTTTACTGTAAATATCAGGGATTCAATAGATAATTCATTTTTTAGATTAGATATTTCCTCTTGGTTTGACAACCATTTGGGTTTGTAAGTTGTACTTTCATCTTCCCTCTCCATTAATATAGTTGTGTTTCCTTTATTTCTTGCTTTCTAATTTAGTTTACATGCTTTCATTTAGTTGTTTTCTAGTGTAGTTTTATCGCATTTATTTACCGCTTTCCTTTGCCGCGTTTTTAATATGATTTCTAGCTAAATTAGTCTAGGTTGTGTCGGATTGAACTCATTCCTATTGACATGTTTCTTTGCTTTGGTGATGGAGTTTACGGGTCTATTTCGAGTGCATTTTTCTAGTTATTGCGCCTAGGAGATTTGACGGGAAATATCATGTATGCTTCGTACTTACGACCTTGCGTGCGTAATTTCCAAGGTATTTGTTGACGCCAAAATCTTATTAGGCTATTATGCGAATTTAGGGGCGTGACAACCCTTGATTTAATTGACTGCCGAAGCGAGACGCATTCCAAATAACTCGTCGACCCATGTAACCATTTTATACTAATTAACTTGGGTGAGGGATATCCGACTCACCTATAGTTTTTACTCGTTTTATTAGTCTAGCTTTATTTTCCCATGCCTTGTATAAACTTTCCCTTTATGCATCTTTTACACTTTTATTCCTGAAGTACTAAACCAAATAATATTCTAGCAACTCGTCTCTGTGGATTTTCGATACTCTACTTACCGCTACACTTGTATCGCAAGTGCAGTCGTAATTTAGATTTTTGTATTGAGGTGGTGAACAAAAAATAATGATCGGCATTTTGATGCAACACCACTTTTCACCCTTAATTAGCCACCTCCATTGTACGCTTGTCCTTAAAGGCCCTAGGGAACCTGTTGCTGATGATGCCTTGCTTGAAACCCTGACCCTCCGATCGGTAGCCTCCTGACCTAAATCTCTTGGCCTGACCCCCTACCAAGAATCCTGCCCCTGCTGTCTCACCACCCGCTATTAAGGTGCCCTACTGACGCCAGTTCCTGCTGTCCTACCTAGCTGGTCCGACTCACCTACTCTCTTCCTTCCCTTCATATGGAAGCGGTAGTCTTGTCAATGTAAAAGTTCAGCATTAACAGCCTTTGCATACATCTGTAATGCTGTGTTACTGAGAAAATATTGCTTGATACTCCAGGCCATCCCATCCATAAACTTGAGCTTCTTCTTCTATTCGGTGTTCACTTTATCTGGCACAAAGTTAGCCAAACCAGTGAACTCTTCTTCATCATCAGCCACTGAACGGTCACCCTGTGTAACATTATTAAATTTCCTCCTCATCTCCGTATAAACAGCAGACGAAAAATACTTGCGGTCGACCTACTCCCAAAACTCTATTATCGGCATCTTATCCCTCTCTTGTGAGGTGGTAATAGACTCCCACCATTGCAGTGCGGCACCCACAAGTCTAAACATAGCAAGCATCTATTTTTGAGTGTCACTTCACTCAATTATACGTGGGTTACTCTCTATGTCTTTCTTCCACTAACATGCTACGATAATATCCGATCTCCCTAAAACTCCGATGGGTTGCCTTTCTGAAAATACTCCCTAACTTTCTGCTAAGAAAATGACCCAACTTCGGCCTAAATCGCTCGTGCCACTAGTGGATGTGGCTGAGTTTGTGGAAAATGGATGGCCATGGCAGTCATGGATGCATTGACTACCTGGGACACTATCTAGGCCACCTATGTAGTCTTCACTAACCCCGATGGTGGTTGTGACTATAGTACCACCAACTCCTAATGAGCCTCTCTCACCTCATCTCTCACTGCTGCTCTCGCTATTCTACCTCTCTTGGGTGCTATCTGAAATTTAAAACGAGTTTTATGAGTTCATAGTCAATACAAAATCTAATAGCAAAAGCATGATATCTCAAACATGTAAAGATAAAAGAAATAGTCCTAACAATAGGGATCTATATCAAAAGAATGATATGTTGAATTCGTAGTAAGCCATACAGATCCAATGGACACTAGAACATGATGCTCTGATACCATCTGTGACACCTGGCTCAATTAAATACCGGGTGATAAGTCCTTTATTAAATTAAAACAGGATTCCTATTTGGTTCATTCTTAGAATCAATTTTGGAAACCATTAATTACTAATCACCTAATAGTTAATTAAGCCAGTATTAAAACTTTATCTTTTCATTTAACAGGTAACAATATGCAGAAAACTAGATTAAACCATTCACACAATAATAGAGTCTAAACCATCACAAGATATAAGTAAATAAATATCTTGCCGAATAAACCATCAGCTACAATTGCAAATCCAAATAATAAATCCAATAGATAATAAATAATTCCCAATGTATGTCTGAACTAAAAACTAAATAAAGTGCTGAAGGGGCAACATGCCCATAAATGAAATACTGAGATAAGGAGATCCTAATCTAGGCATGAACAACTGAAGCATCTAATCCAAATCTTGCATGAATCCACATATGCGGCAGCTATGCATTCCTGGAATAGATGATCAAGTCTAGCATCCCTGTGGCTGGACACCTAAAAGGTTTTGAAAATATTTAAAGCAAGGGTTAAAACCCAAAACATTTGAAAAAAATTTAGCAAGTATTTATCATAGTTTAAAAAATCAGTTATTAGATACACACGTTAGGTTCACGTACACTCTCTTGATTTTACTCACCTCTCAACTAAAGTGCACGCCCAACGTTTTCTACGTATCTCATCTAGACATTCTACCCAAGCTAACTAGACAGAAGTACTTATCCGAATTATCGACACGTCTAAGTCCTCGTATAGTGCGATATTCGAATTAGAAATTCTCATTTGTTAGTAATATCGTAAGTAACATTTTCCATATGTTATCATTTAATTAAGTTTCTTTACTTAATCAACATTTTAAATGTACACTACCTAACTACCTATTGCCACGGATAAGTAGAATATCCATACAACTATATATTTTACACATTATTAACACGGGCATAATCTGCTATCAAGTCCATGTACCATACGTACTACAATAAGAACTATTAGCTCGGCATGTCCCCCCGAACCCAAAATCAAATAACACGTAATGGAGGTGAACATAGTTCTAAACCCCTGGGCAATGTACATACCTAACGAACCCAAATGACCTGGCAGTCACACTAATACACAACGCTTAGTGAACTGCCATAAGTTCTATGTTCTCGGGCACAAATCTAGACCTCACTGGAATCGTCAAGGTGGGATCACCCACTACGCGGGAACTTCTGTGATAGCAAGCAGCGTAGGTATGTTCACAATTAACACTAGTCATATAATAGGTATTCACACACACACACACACAATATATATATATATATATAGAACACCCCGCCTAATTAAATGTCGAGTGATTGGTCCTTTATTAAATTAAAAAACAGGTGAACGGTTGGTTCATTCTCAACATCACTATCGCAAAATAATATTTCCAATTTGAGCATCCTGAAAAATTAAGCTAAGTGTCAAAACCATTTAAAACCTCACTTTTCCTTTATTAAATACCAATATAAAACCCTTTTTAATAATAATAGTTTGAGAGTCACATAAATAAAAGGATAACAATAACTACACTACCATTTAAACCGTCTTGATAAACCAAACCAAGTTATGAACTATAAATGAAATCATCCTGATAAGAGTTAACTCCCGAGGAGTACCGAACGCTGGAAATATCACAAATCTCCAACAAATCCAACTGGAATAGGAAATTGGGCGACACATGAAATAACTATGAAGATCTAAAGTAGGAATTGATTCAATGGCGAAGTCGTCTAAAGCAAGGTCCTGCAACTCCCACATAAGCTGCAACACATCCTATCAAAAGAACCTAAGCATGACGCCCCTGTGGCTGGGCACCTGTAATACATACATATATATACAAGAGAGAAAGAAATGACAGAAAACGGGTCAGAGCCCGAGTGTAAAACAGTTTTAAAAATAGTTTAGGAAGTATTTAAAATGCTTACCAGCTAATATCACAACCAAGATAGTATGCGACACTCTCTTGAGAATCTCCACCTCTCATCTAGTGTTCACCCCTAACGTACCTCTAGGACATCCTAGTTATAGTTCCCACGCTAACTAGATTAACCACATGTATCCATTCTTTATAGCCCAAATTATTCCCACGTATTAACCTTATAATACATATAACGATGTTATATATATATATATATATATATATATATATATATATATATATATATATATATATATACTGCACCCCGAGACATAGCTGTGGTGCTGCATTACTCTGTTATCTTGTCCCAATACATCATGTCGATGTATACGGGACTATAGGTTCGGTAAAGATTCCTCAAACCACAAATATCAAATCACAAATAATGGAGGCGAACATAGTCCTAAGACTTTGGTCTACGCACATACCTTCGCACCCAAATGACCATTCTATACCATTGTTCTCACTAACGGTAATCGACCTAAGTCCTATGTCCTTGAGTGGCAAATCAAAAATACCATGGATTCATTAGGATATGACTGACCTCACGGGCAAACCTCCCATCGATAGTAAGTAAGCTAGGTATGTCATACACAGATACATAATATATGCACATTCACAAACTCATACATATAAATATTCATATTTTCCAAATTAGGTTCGCCCATGACCCATAATTGTTATTATCCATTCTCAACACAAATTTTACTCGTTCATAGAAATCTCGTACATAGAAATTTTACTCAACACAAACTCATACATAGAAATCTCGTTCGAACGAGATCGTTCGAACGAATGGTTTCGAATGAACTACCAACTCTTTAGAAGGGGTATTGTCATCTCTTTATAAGTCTCGTTCGAACGACCTGGGCAGGTCTTCTAACGAGATGGCCGAATACGCCCAGAAAACTCCCAATTTGTTTTTCTCATTTCTTCTCTTCTCTAAATTCACCCTAAGACTATCCTAGTTACGTTTTAATGTTTGTAAACTATATTTAGTCACCCTAAATCATTTCTTTACATACTTTTGGGGTCAAATCTTACAAATTAACATGACAAAGTCATAAATCCCCAATTCTTGTCCCAAACCCTATGAACTTGAACCCAGAATTTAATTTCATAAAAAGACTCCTTATTAATCCGTTTTCAAATCATCAAAAGTTATGTTTTGTATATAGAATTCGACCATAATCATTCTACATGCAAATTCCTACCCAAAACCACAAGTTTCACAATAATTCCATTGGGTGTTCTTCATCAAAATTTCCAAAAACATAAATATTTTTCTACACTACACATGGAAGAAATATTCAATGCACTTAAAAATATTAAATCACTTGCCTCAGATTTGTTCTTAAGATGTGTTGTCGATGATTTGAGGTTGATTCTCTCCTTTTTCCGGTCACAATTCCTTTCCAATTCTGGTGATGGGGAGATGGTTTGGTAAAGACCCTCTAGCCTCTCTTCTAATTTCTCTCAAAACCTCCGTAGCCCACTCTCTCACTTTTGGCGGATCTTTTAATAATCTTTAATTTACTTCAAAAATTCGTGGGTTTTAATTCCCTTATTTTTAAAACTACCAAAATACCCTTTTAGGTTGCCGGTTTGACCTAAAAATGTCCCGGAACCCAAACTAAACTCTCGGCTAGTGTTTTGTAACTATTTCTACCCTTTCGGACACGTTAACGCACTCAAAATGACCATTCGGTTGATAAAAATATAATTCACTTTTTAATCTAATTAAATTCATTCCTGATGCGACTGGCACGCGTGTCCCAACTTAATTTTCCAAATTGTCGTATTTTAGCCTCGCGACAACTTTGATATTTTCAATACTCATGAAATATTCAATTTTAACATCATAATCAAATACTAACTCACATCTCGCTAGTATTTATATCTGGATTAATTCCCAATTAATTTTCATTTAATTCAATTAATCCCTTAAATAAAAATCAATAAAATTACGGGGTATTACAGAAAAATATATGGTTTCGTTCCTCCTCACGCGATCTACGTTTTGGTGGTGGTGGCGATGAAATCGGGTGAGTTCTAGGCCTTAGATTGCTTGAAGAATCTTCACCTTCTTCTCAAATCACTTCACCTTCTTCTCTAATGGCTGGCTTAGGCTTTGTGTTTGTGTTTGTGTTTGTGTTTGTTAACCCCAAGAGACAACTCTAAATGGCTAATAAATACTAAGAAAATTTGTGAGTTTAATTACCAAAAATACAAAATGTCTAAAATACCCTCCTGGGATGTCAATTAGGTCTAAAAACGCCCCGAGACCCAAACTAAACCCCCGGGTACACTTTTGTGGCTATCTCGACCCTTACGAACACTTTGGCGCACTCAAAATGACTATACGGACGACTTATAATCGATTCACTTTAATAATAATAATTTAGTCCTGACATGACACAGGCGTGTCCCGAATTAAATTTCCGGAATTGCCATTTTATTCACTCGTGACAATTTTAGTAAAATAAATCTCATATATTACTTTACTCATCTAGTAATATTCAAAAAATTTCCAACAATTACTAACTCACATCATGCTAATAAATATCAAAAAATAATTTTGGATTAATATTTAATTAATACCTCAAATTAAATTTAATACATCCCCAATTTTAAAATCCATAAAAATACAGGGTATTACATAATTCCCCTCTAATAACGGAATTTTTTCCCGAAATTCCAAAAAATAAAGTGTAACTGGTAAGGACAACTCCGGGTATTAATCTCACATCTCATGTAATTTTTGTCGTACCACCCATATCGTACATTACCAAATACCCCCACTAATGTTATACTCCAATCCTTACTATTTAGTTTAGATTATCTTGAGTTAAACTTTACCCAATCCGTACTATACCATCCTCATGGAAAAATTATGGGGAGTAATGATCCTAAGTCATCAAACAACTAAATCTGGAAGTCACAACTTCTACTTTTATTAACCTCAAGAATACTTACTGTGTCACAAATAGGGAAAATACTACAATCCAACCATCCAGGGCACACATGCACCCAATGTGTGTACATTCAATCATAAGGTCTAAATGAATGTTATTCCTCTGTAAGGTTACCCTTAATTAACTGACTACCTAGTCAATAATCCATATTTCCATAATTTCCACATTCTCATTTGGCGATTCCATTTTCCTCAAATCATTCTACAACTCATAACTCTCTGATTAATATATATATATAAAGGGAAAAGGTTATAAACTCATATTCTAAAGACCTAACTTACTTCGACTCCCAATGTTCTTTAGTTTCATGTGTGGGGTGTCTCCCAGAGCGAAATCCAAACAAGGAACCCCCCGATACACTACTACCTAAAATAGTCGGTCCTCGATACTCCTCAAGTCCTTAGTCTATAGTATATAACATCCCAAAAAGTTTTATCTATTTGTATAAAATTCTACTTATTCACTCTCTTGTCAAAGACAATACGCGGGCTATAACGATCAATCTTAATCTCATATACAACAAGTAAATCCATGTCGATAATCACATCCTGCTCGGATATGTCTATAACAAGTAAATCCCCGATAAAATTAAACTCACATTTTGATATATACAAGAAAATAATAGGCGTCCCACTACCCATCGGTGAGTCTACATAAATAATAGTGCCAATGGCCAAGTCTAGTAACCCTATGGCCCACGCAATTCTAATAGCTACAAATGAATGTGAGGTCCTAATTACAATCATTATTCTCCTCATAACTCCATATATAGAAAACGCACCCTCATTCGCGGGCGGTGGTTGTTGACTCCCACTATTATAACTTTGCTCCGATGAGTTAAGAAAAATTTTACCCCTAATTTTCAATTTTAGTTAACCACACTCCATTATATGTCTAAGCCTTTGAATATATTGCCTTCTTTGGGTAACACAAAATTCCCGCATTTCTAGAACTTATACAGATAACTCTCCTCAATTTTCCATTTGACCCTCTCCCAAGCACACCACATTGGGTGAGTCTAATTTGGCACACTTTAGACTATAACAGCATTTGGAATTTTTAGGCTGCGTCCTAACCGCCAGTCCTAGCCTCACGTGCCATAATAGGGGTGACTTCGACTACGATCATCATCCTCGAATATACTTCACGACCTCACTAAGCCCTGCCTCCCGTTACTCGTCCAACGGCCCTCATCTATCATACTTCATTGTTCGAACATGCCCAAATATAAATAAGATTCATAGATATATACACGATAGCAAGAGAACGAAATCTCACCAAAGAAATAAACAATCCTAAACACAGGGCTCTATATCAAAGAAAGCTACGATGGAAGCAAAATAAGCCGCACATATCCTAAAGGGCACTAGAACCTAATGCTCTGATCCCACCTATAACAGCCCGCCTAATTATATACCTGGTGATCAGTCCTTTAATAAATTAAAAACTAAGTGAACGGTTGGTTCATTCTGAGCATCACTGTCACAAAATAATATTTACAATTTGAACACCCTGAATAATTAAGCTAAGTGTCAAAACCATTTAAAACCTCATTTTTCCTTTATTAAATACCAATATGAAAACCTTTTTAATAATAACAGTTTGAGAGTCATATAAACAAAAGGATAATAATAACTACACTACCACTTAAACCGTCTTGATAAACCAAACCAAGTTATGAACTATAAATGAAATCATCCTAACAAGACTTTACTCCCGAGGAGTACCGAACACTGGAAATATCACAAATCTCTGAAAAATCCATCTGGAATAGGAAATTGGGCGACACATGACCTAACTATGAATATCTAAAGTAGGAATTGATTCAATGACGAAGTCGTCTAAATCAAGGGCCTCCAACTCCCACGTAAGCTGCAGCACGTTCAATCCAAAGAACCTAAGCATGATGCCCCTGTGGCTGGACATCTGTAATACATACATATATATAAAAGAGAGAAAGAAATGACAAAAAACGGGTCAGAGCCCGAGTGTAAAACAGTTTTAAAAATAGTTTAGAAAGTATTTAAAATGCTTACCGGCTAATATCACAACCATGTTAGTAAGCGACACACTCTTGAGAATCTTCACCTCTCATCTAGTGTGCACCCCTAACGTACCTCTAGGACATCCTAGTTATAGTTCCCACGCTAACTAGATTAACCACATGTATCCATTCTTTATAGCCCAAATTATTCCCATGTATTAACCTTATAATACATATAATGATGTTATAAACATATATATATACAAGTGATGATATCTACTATGTGGCTAAAGTAGAAATGTAAGATAGCTATGTATGAAAACATGGATAAGTCCCTTACTAATTCAATTCAACTAAGTGTTTTCATACATAACTATCTTACATTTATACTTTAGCCACATAGTAGATATCATCAGATGTATATATATATTCACTATATTATATATATACTATACTGCACCCCGACACACAGCTGCGGTGCTGCATTACTCTGCTATCTTATCCCAATACATCACGTCGTTGTATAGAGGACTATAGGCTTGGTAAAGATTCCTCGAACCACAAATATCAAATAAAAAATAATGAAGGTGGACATAGTCCCATGACTTTAGGCTACGCACATACCTACGCACCCAAATGACCGTTCTATACCATTGTTCTCACTAATGGTAATCGACCTAAGTCCTATGTCCTTGAGTGACAAGTCAAAAATCCCGTGGATTCATTAGGATATGACTGACCTCACGCGCAAACCTCCCATCGATAGCAAGTAAGTTAGGTATGTCATACACAGATACATAATATATGCACATTCACAAACTCATACATATAAATATTCATATTTTCCAAATTAGGTTCGCCCACGACCCATAATTGTTATTATCCATTCTCAACACAAATTTTACTCAATTATTTCTCATAATGGATTCTTCTCTTTTATTCTCATTTATTATTTACTTCGTACTTATGTCTTATCTCTCGAAGTATTCTCTCTCACTATGTATAAATATAAGTAGGTATACCCTCACTTACCTTCTAGTCTAAATCTTTCATGAGTCTCAATCTTTTAGTAAATGTACGCACAATTTCCAATATATGAATTACTCCCCGTTAACCCACAATTTCATCTCATATTAATTTCACTCAACGAAGTCTACTTAGACCATATTGGTCCTCTTCATAACCCTTTATACTTATCAATGATGATCAAGGATTCCTACGCATTTTAACCGGACTAAATAAAAAGGGGGAAAATATGCAGTTTTTCCGGAGGGTTCAATCGATCGACGAATGGGGTCGATCAATCGATCGTCGATCGATCGATGCTCTTTGTCGATCGATCGATCATGCATCTCTTGCCCAGTTTTCTGCAATTTTCAGCCTATGGGTTCAATCATTTTAACCCCTCCAAACCTCTATAATTTCATCCCAAACTCCCATCAAAGTAATCCAAGTGTATAAGCAATGTACATAAACAATTTCTAACGTAACGACATCAATAAATCCTCAACGAATCAATCAAAAACGGGTTTAATCTCAAATCTCTTTATATAACCAAATTTTGCATGAATAATCACCACCCTCTATTTTAATCAAGATCTTCTTCCCAAATATCATAATAAATTCATGGGTAATCTTCTACATATGATCAAGATTTTAGACTACATGGTTCTCCCTATAACACATATAAATTCTTTTCCAAAATATATAATTCTTCCATTAAAACATATGATTTTCATTTCTAGACTAACATGGAAGGTACATTAACTTGGAATTTATCAAGATAGATACTTGCCTCAGATTCAAGGGTCTGATTTGTTGATGAAAAATATATGGTTGCGTTCCTCATCGTGCGATCTACGTTTTGGTGGTGGTGGCTATGAAATCGGGTGAGTTCTAGGCCTTGGATTACTTGAAAACTCTTCACCTTCTTCTCAAATCTCTTAACCTTCTTCTCTAAAGGCTGGCTTAGGCTTTTTGTTTGTTAACCCCAAGAGACAACTCTAAATAGCTAATAAATACTAAGAAAATTTGTGGGTTTAATTACCCAAAAACACAGAATGTCTAAAATTCGCTCCTGGGATGTCAGTTAGGTCTAAAAATGCCCCGAGACCCAAACTAAACCCCTCGGTACACTTTTCTGACTATCTCGACCCTTCCGAACACTTTGGCGCACTCAAAATGACTATAGAGACGACTTATAATCTATTCACTTTAATAATAATAATAATGTTGTCCTGACACGATACAGGCGCGTCCCGAATTAAATTTTCATAATTGCCATTTTATTCACTCGTGACAATTTTAATAAAATAAATCTCATATATCACTTTACTCATCTAGTAATATTCAACAAATTTCCAATAATTACTAAATCACATCATGCTTGTAAATATTAAAAAACTAATTTTTGGATTAATATTAAATTAATACCTCAAATTAACTTTAACAAATCCCCAATTTTAAAATTCATAAAAATACGGGGTATTACATAATTCCCCTCTAATAACGGAATTTTGTCCTGAAATTCAAAAAAATAAAGTGTAAATGGTAAGGACAACTCCGGGTATTAATCTCACATCTCATGTAATTTTCGTCGTACCACCCATGCAGTACATTAGCGAATACCCCACTAATGTTATACTCCAAGCCTTACTATTTAGTTTAGATTATGTAATAGCTAAACTTTACCCAATCCGTACTATACCATCCTCATGGAAAAATTATGGGGAGTAAAGATCCTATGTCATCAAACAACTAAATCTGGAAGTCACAACTTCTACTTTCATTAACCTCAAGAATACTTACTGTGTAACAAATATGGAAAATACTACAATCCAACCATCCAGGGCACCCATACACCCAATGTGTGTACATTCCATCATAAGGTCTAAATGAATGTGATTCCACTGTAAGGTTACCCTTAATTAACTGTCTACCTAGTCTATAATCTGTATTTCAATGATTTCCACATTCTCAGGGCAAAGGTTATAAACTCATATTCTAAAGACCTAACTTACTTCGACTCCCAACATTCTTTAGTTTCATGCGTGGGGTGTCTCACAGAGCGAAATCCAAACAAGGAACCCCGCGATACACTACTACCTAAAATAGTCGGTCCTCAAAACTCCTCAGGTCCTTAGTCTATAGTATATAACATCCCAAAAAGTTTTATCTATTTATATAAAAGTCTACTTATTCACTCTCTTGTCAAAGACAATACGCGGGCTATAACGATCAATCTTGGTCTCATATACAACAAGTCAATCAATGTCGATAATCACATCCTACTCTGATATTTCCATAACAAGTAAATCCCCGATAAAATTAAACTCACGTTTTGATATATACAAGAAAATATTAGGTGTCCCACTCCCCATCGGTGAGTTTATGTAAATAATAGTGCCAATGGCCAAGTCTAGTAACCCAATGGCCCACGCAATTCTAATAGCTACAAATGAATGTGAGATCCTAATGACAATCATTATGCTCCCCATAACTCCATAGATAGAAAATGCACCATCATTCGCGGGCGGTGGTTGTTGAATCCCACTATTGTAACTTTGTTCCGATGAGGTAAGAAAAAATTTACCCCTAATTTTCAATTTTAGTTAACCACACTCCACTATTTTGTGACACCCCGACTAATTAAATACCGGGTAGCTACTCCTTTATAAAATTAATTCAAAATGCCAAGTTGGCTCAGTTAATAGCATCACTGTCGAAAACGTTTTATTATTACTAACCACCTAGTATTTAAAAAGTAAGTGCCAAATTTTATTAAATCTGATTAACATGCAACAAGAGTAATGAATAACTAAATAACACCATTCACCATACTGAAGTAAAACAAATAACCATCACAAAATGTAAATAAACTCTGGAGGAAAACTCCTCAATACAAATCCCACAACTGATGAGTAAACTGAAATAAATAATTAAAACTGAATACTGAGCAATACATGCTAGAATCTGAAAACTGAAATGTAAAAATGTCTAATAGAATTGAGCAGCATGCCCTACAACTGATAGATGCCGAGACTGGAATCCAAATGAGAGAGGCGTCTAAAAGCAAGTGCCTGTAGCTTCCACAAACAGCTACAGCTCGTCTTCTGAATGAGAATCCTATGCTTGGTGTCCTTGTGGCTGGGCACCTAAAATGGTTTTACAAGAAAATACATTTGAAAGCAAATGGGTCAGAGCCCGAAATTGGAAATCATTTTAAAAACCTGCAAGTGCTTTAAAACATTTAAAACATTAAATGAAAAGTACATGTTAGGACGTGCACTCACATTAAATTCTCACCTCTCGACTAACTGTGCACTCCTAACGTAAGTACCCATCTATAACTACCCTTTCCACTAGCTAAGTGACAACGTAACTAGCTAGACTACCAAAGGTTCTACCCATTTTACTCGGTTAATTTAACATAATAACGCTCGTAATTTAATAGAGGTTTAACGTAAACTCAGTTACTAACTATGCCATTGATATAACTATCAGCTAACTCATTATATATCTCGAAACAATACCGTAATATTTTTACAACATTAACATGAGGATTTCCATTAATTAAATGTATATTATTCACATCATAAATATACGATACAAGCACCCCGAAATCTAAGCCATGGTGCACACATACTCTGCTATTCATCCCGGTACATCACGTACATAAGGATCACATATTCCGAATCTCTCAGGAATAGTTCAGATAACACAAATCACAAATAGTGGAGGCGAACACAGTCATCATCACATGGGTCACGCACATACCTACGCTCCCATGGTCAGCGGACTTATTAATATCACAATAAGTCTTTCTATGACCTATGTTCATCAAGGTACCAGTCTATATCCCCCCCCCCCCCCCCCCCCCCCGTAGGCACACAAGGATTAGAGGGTCCTAAGCGAACGTAACCTCCCGTGATAGCAAGTATGGTAGGTATGTCATACACATAAACTATATACTAAGCATTCACACATCTTAGATATCACCATTTTAATAAGGTATAAGCTACATCATAATACCATTATTCCAAACTTATGTATTTCAAGTCTCCCGTTAATATAAAGTTAAATTACCAACACGTCTCACGTCGTAGTCCCTTAACCTTAAAACCTATCTATAATAGATTATTAGGTTCCGATTATCCCAAATATAACATCTTTATTCCTAAGGTCTTTACTTCTGCTCTAAACCTTATTTCATCGAATTACACAATTTTGCACTATTAACCCAAACGTTACCTCTCTAACGAATTTCAATAACCTAGAATAATTCCCCGAATTGCATTCTAATTAAAGTCCACTATAATAATCACACCTACTGGTCTTCCTTAAGGGTGAGGGTATTCATAAGTTCTCCAAACATATTCTCCGAGGGTTTCTGCCATTAAAATCAAATTAAGGAAAATTTTACTCATTCTGGGAAGGTCGATCGATCGACCTATGAATATCGATCGATCGATCTAGTCGATCGATCGACTGATGAATGTCGATCGATCGATCGAACAGGTATGGCTACGGACTGCTTCGTTCTGCAGATTAGAAAACGTCCCAAAACTTACTTCTAACGTATGATTCTCAAATATAACGTTATAGTAATGTCATATAACAATCCTACAATATTACTAACGTCCACAAACCACTAATTCAACATCTAAAGGCTACATATGGGTCAAACTTCATCAAAAACCTAGTGTCCAGATTTTATCTCAAGAACATTCATAAACTTCATCTTAAATCCGTTTTTGGTATAACAAAAGTCGATAATTCTCTTAATATAATCTTCCAGTAACATTCTACATGCAACCTATATCCCAAAATTTAAACTAATAACTCCAATCTTATGGGTTTTTCATTATCTTCAAAGAACATACAGAATTTATGAATAATCTAACATGGAAGAAGCATTCTCTGAAATTTAAATGGAATAAATCACTTGCCTTGATTGTTTCTGAATCTGGTGTTGGATTTGTAATCTCTTTCTGCAGATTTTCTGCAGAATTCCTCCTCTTTCCCTTCCTCTCTAAGCTTTCTTCTTCCAAAGATGGCTATGGTGGCTAGGGTTTTCTTTGGGAGAGTTGGAAGACTAAATGATAACCTGTGTAGCTTATGGGGTTAATAAAGGGTTGGTTGGGTCAATTCCTTATCAGATTACAACTCTCAATTTTCGTCACTTTTAATTACCCAAAAATTCCAAATTACTAAAATACCCTTTAAGTTACCGGTATGGCCTAAAAATACCCCGGGACCCAAACTATACCCCCGGCTAGTGTTTTCTGACTATCTCGACCCTTCCGGACGCGTTGGCGCACTCAAAATGACTATACGGATTATAGATTTTAAATTCACTTTTATTAACAAAATAATATACCGTGACGCGGCGATCCCACGCGTCTCAACAAAATTTCTAAAATGCCGTATATAAATCTCACGACAAATTTTATAGTACCAGATACATATATAATCATATATGCACATAATCAAATACCAATTCGCATCACATTAGTATTTATAACCCGGATTAATTTCCAATTAATACGCTAATTAATTAATTAATCCCAAAAATAATTATAGTCAAAAGTACGGGGTATTACATATTTGTCCAAGCCTTTGAATATATTGCCTTCGTTAGGTAACACACAATTCCCGCATTTCTAGAACTTATACAGATGACACTCCTCGATTTTCCATTCGACCCTCTCCCAAGCGCACAACGGTGGGTGAGTCTAATTTGGCACACTTTCGACTATAACAGCACTTGGAATTTGTAGGCTGCGTCCTAACCGTCTTTACAGTCCTGGACTCACGTGCCATAATAGGGGTGACTTCGACTACGATCATCATCCTCGAATATACTTCAAGGACTCACTAAGCCATATCTCCCGTTACTCGCCCAACGACCCTCATCTCCCATACTTCATTGTTCGAACACGCCCGAACGTAAATAAGATTCATAGATATGTACATAATAGCAGGAGAACGGAATCTCACCAAAGAAATAAACAATCCTAAACATAGCGATCTATATCAAAAAAGCTACGATGGAAGCGTAATAAGCCCCACAAATCCTAAAGGACACTAGAACCTGATGCTCTGATACCACCTGTAACACCCCGCCTAATTAAATACCGGGTGATTAGTCCTTTAATAAATTAAAAACCAAGTGAACGGTTGGTTCATTCTCAGCATCACTGTCGCAAAATAATATATCCAATTTGAACACCCTGAATAATTAA
Source organism: Sambucus nigra (assembly GCA_949130495.1). Lineage (NCBI taxonomy): Eukaryota > Viridiplantae > Streptophyta > Magnoliopsida > Dipsacales > Adoxaceae > Sambucus > Sambucus nigra. Next base: position 248,418,772 of record OX422210.1, read on the forward strand.
GCTAAGTGTCAAAACCATTTAAAACCTCAATTTTCCTTTATTAAATACCAATATGAAAGCCTTTTTAATAATAACAGTTTGAGAGTCACATAAACAAAACGATAAGAATAACTACACTACCATTTAAACCGTCTTGATAAACCAAACCAAGTTATGAACTATAAATGAAATCATCCTGACAAGAGTTAACCCCCGAGGAGTACCGAACGCTGGAAATATCACAAATCTCTGACAGATCCAACTGGAATAGGAAATTGGGCGACACATGACCTAACTATGAAGATCTAAAGTAGGAACTGATTCAATGAAGAAGTCGTCTAAAGCAAGGGCCTGCAACTCCCACATAAACTGCAACACGTCCAATCCAAGGAACCTAAGCATGACACCCCTGTGACTGGGCACCTGTAATGCATACATATATATGCAAGAGAGAAAGAAACGATAGAAAACGGGTCAGATCCCGAGTGTAAAACATTTTAAAAATAGTCTAACAAGGATTTAAAATGCTTATCGACTTATATCACAACCATGTTAGTATGTGACACTCTCTTGACAATATTCACCTCTCATCTAGTGTGCATCCCTAACGTACCTCTAGGACATCCTAGTTATACTTCCCATTCTAACTAGATTAACCACATGTATCCATTCTTTATAGCCCAAATTATTTCAACCTATTAACCTTATAATACATAAAATGATGTTATAATATATATATATATATATATATATATATATATATATATATATATATATATATATCCATTTAGATTCAACATGGATAAGTCCCTTATTAATTCAATTCAACTAATTGTTTTCATACATAACTATCTTACATTTCTACTTTAGCCACATAGTAGATATCATCACATGTGTGTGTGTGTGTGTGTGTATATATATATATTCACTATATTATACATATACTATATTGCCCCCCGAGACAAAGCTGCGATGATGCATTACTCTGCTATCTTGGCCCAATACATCACGTCGCTTTATAGGGGACTATAGGTTCGGTAAAGATTCCTCGAACCACAAATATCAAATCACAAATAATGGAGGCGAACATAGTCCTAAGACTTTGGGCTACGCACATACCTACGCACCCAAATGACCGTTCTATACCATTGTTCTCACAAATGGTAATCGACCTAAGTCCTATGTCTTTGAGTGACAAGTCAAAAATCCCATGGATTCATTAGGATATGACTGACCTCACGCTCAAACCTCCCATCAATAGCAAGTAAGCTAGGTATGTCATACACAGATACGTAATATATGCACATTCAGAAACTCATACATATAAATATTGACATTTTCCAAATTAGGTTCGCCCACCACCCATAATTGTTATTATCCATTCTCAACACAAGTTTTACTCAATTATTTTTCATAACGGATTCGTCTCTTTTATTCTCATTTATTATTTACTTCGTACTTACTTCTTATCTCTCCAAGTATTCTCTCTCACTAAGTATAAATATCAGTAGGTATACCCTCATTTGCCTTCTGGTCTAAATATTTCATGAGTCTCAATCTTTTAGTAAACGTATGCACAATTTCCAATATATGAATAACTCCCCGTTAACCCGCAATTTCATCTCATTTAAATTTCACTCAACGAAGTCTACTTAGACCCTATTGGTCCTCTTCATAACCCTTTATACTCTATCAATGATGATCAAGGGTTCCTACGCATTTTAATCGGACTAAACAAAAAGGGGTAAAATATGCAATTTTTCAGGAGGTTTCGATCGATCGAGGAATGGGGTCGATCGATCGATCGTCGATTGATCGATGCTCTTGGTCGATCGATCGATCAAGCAGTTCTTGCCCAATTTTCTGCAATTTTCAGCCTACGGGTTCAATCATTTTAACCCCTCCAAATCTCTATAATTTCATCCCAAACTCCCATCAATGTAATCCAATTGTATAAGCAATGTACATAAACAAGTTCTAACGTAACGACATCAATAAATCCTCAACGAATCAATAAAAAAGGGGTTTAATCTCAAATCTCTTTATAAACCCAAATTTTGCATGAATAATCACCACACTCTATTTTAATCAAGATTTTCTTCCCAAATATCATAATAAATTCATGGGTAATCCTCTACATATGATCAAGATTTTAGACTACATGGGTTCTCCCTACAACACATATAAATTTTCTTCCAAAATATATAATTCTTCCATTAAAACATATGATTTCCATTCCTATACTAGCATGGAAGGTATATTAACTTGGAATTTATGAAGTAAATACTTGCCTCGGATTCAAGGGTCTGATTTGTTGATGAAAATATATGGTTGCGTTCCTTATCATGAGATCTACGTTTTGGTGGTGGTGGCGATGAAATCGGGTGAGTTTTATGCCTTGGATTGCTTGAAGACTCTTCACCTTCTTCTCTAATGGATGTGTTTGTGTTTGTTAACCCCAAGAGACAACTCTAAATGTCTAATAAATACTAAGAAATTTCGTGGGTTTAATTACCCAAAAATACAGAATGTCTAAAATACCCACCTTAGATTTCAATTAGGTCTAAAAATGCCCCGAGATCCAAACTAAACCCCCGGATACACTTTACTTACTATCTCGACCCTTCCGAACACTTTGGCGCACTCAAAACGACTATACGAACGACTTATAATCTATTCACTTTAATAATAATAATAATAATAATAATAATAATAATAATAATAATAATAATAATAATAATAATAATAATAATAATAATAATAATAATAATAATAATAATAATTTAGTCCTGACACGACACAAGCGCGTCCCGAATTAAATTTCCATAATTGCCATTTTATTCACTCGTGACAATTTTAATAAAATCAATCTCATATATTACTTTACTCATCTAGTAATATTCAACAAATTTCCAATAATTACTAACTCAAATCATGCTAGTAAATATTAAAAAATAATTTTCGGATTAATATTAAATTAATACCTCAAATTAACTTTAATAAATCCCCAATTTTAAAATCCATAAAAATACGGGGTATTACATAATTCCCCTCTAATAACGGAATTTTGTCCCGAAATTTGGAAAAATAAAGCGTAACTGGTAAGGACAACTCTGGGTATTAATCTCACATCTCATGTAGTTTTCGTCGTACCACCCATACAGTACATTTTCGAATACCCCCACTAATTTTATACTCCAAGCGTTACTATTTAGTTTAGATTATCTTGAGTAAAACTTTACCCAATCCGTATTATACCATCCTCATGGAAAAATTATGGGGAGTAACGATCCTAAGTCATCAAACAACTAAATCTGGAAGTCACAACTTCTACTTTCATTAACCTCAAGAATACTTACCATGTCACAAATATGGAAAATACTAGAATGCAACCATCCAAGGAGACCATACACCAAATGTGTGTACATTCCATCATAAGGTCTAAATGAATGTGATTCATCTGTAAGGTTACCCTTAACTAACTGACTACCTAGTCTATAATTTGTATTTCTATAATTTCCACATTCTCATTTGGAGATTCCATTTGCCTCAAATCATGCTACAACTCATCACTCTCTGATTAATATATATATATATATATATATATATATATATATATATATATATATATATATATATAAGGTCAAAGGTTATAATACATATAATGATGTTATAAACATATATATATTTATATATACATGTGATGATATCTACTATGTGGCTAAAGTAGAAATGTAAGATAGCTATGTATGAAAACATGGATAAGTCCCTTATTAATTCAATTCAACTAAGTGTTTTCATACATTACTATCTTACATTTCTACTTTAGCCACATAGTAGATATCATCACATGTATATATATATATATATATATATATATATATATATATATATATATATATATATATATATATATATACTATACTGCACCCCGACACACAGCTGCGGTGCTGCATTACTCTGCTATCTTATCCCAATACATCACGTCGTTGTATAGAGGACTATAGGTTTGGTAAAGATTCCTCGAACCACAAATATCAAATCAAAAATAATGAAGGTGAACATAGTCCCAAGACTTTGGGCTACGCACATACCTACGCACCCAAATGACCGTTCTATATCATTGTTCTCACAAATGGTAATCGACCTAAGTCCTATGTCCTTGAGTGACAAGTCAAAAATCCCATGGATTCATTAGGATATGACTGACCTCACGCGCAAACCTCCCATCGATAGAAACTAAGCTAGGTATGTCATACACAGATACATAATATATGCACATTCACAAACTCATACATATAAATATTCATATTTTCCAAATTAGGTTCGCCCACGACCCATAATTGTTATTATCCATTCTCAACACAAATTTTACTCAATTATTTCTCATAATGGATTCTTCTCTTTTATTCTCATTTATTATTTACTTCGTACTTACTTCTTATCTCTCGAAGTATTCTCTCTCACTATGTATAAATATAACTAGGTATACCCTCTCTTACCTTCTAGTCTAAATCTTTCATGAGTCTCAATCTTTTAGTAAATGTACGCACAATTTCCAATATATGAATAACTCCCCGTTAACCCACAATTTCATCTCATAGTAATTTCACTCAACGAAGTCTACTTAGACCATATTGGTCCTCTTCATAACCCTTTATACTTTATCAATGATGATCAAGGATTCCTACGCATTTTAACCAGACTAAATAAAAATGGGGAAAATATGCAGTTTTTCAGGAGGGTTCGATCGATCGACGAATGGGGTCGATCGATCGATCGTCGATCGATCGATGCTCTTTGTCGATCGATCGATCATGCATCTCTTGCCCAGTTTTCTGCGATTTTTAGCCTACGGGTTCAATCATTTAAACCCCTCCAAACCTCTATAATTTCATCCCAAACTCCCATCAAAGTAATCCAAGTGTATAAGCAATGTACATAAACAAGTTCTAACGTAACGACATCAATAAATCCTCAACGAATCAATCAAAAACGGGTTTAATCTCAAATATCTTTATATAACCAAATTTTGCATGAATAATCACCACCCTCTATTTTAATCAAGATATTCTTACCAAATATCATAATAAATTCATGGGTAATCCTCTACATATGATCAAGATTTTAGACTACATGGTTCTCCCTACAACACATATAAATTCTCTTCCAAAATATATAATTCTTCCGTTAAAACATATGATTTTCATTCCTAGACTAACATGGAAGGTACATTAACGTGGAATTTATCAAGATGAATACTTGCCTCAAATTCAAGGGTCTGACTTGTTGATGAAAAATATATGGTTGCGTTCCTCATCGTGCGATCTACGTTTGGTGGTGGTGGCGATGAAATCGGGTGAGTTCTAGGCCTTGGATTGCTTTAAGACTCTTCACCTTCTTCTCAAATCTCTTCACCTTCTTCTCTAGTGGCTGGCTTAGGCTTTGTGTTTGTTAACCCCAAGAGACAACTCTAAATGGTTAATAAATACTTAGAAAATTTGTGGGTTTAATTACCCAAAAACACAGAATGTCTAAAATTCCCTCCTGGGATGTCAGTTAGGTCTAAAAACGCCCCGAGACCCAAACTAAACCCCTCGGTACACTATTCTGACTATCTCGACCCTTCCGAACACTTTGGCGCTCTCAAAATGAGTATATGGACGACTTATAATGTATTCACTTTAATAATAATAATAATTTAGTCCTGACACGACACAGGCGCGTCCCGAATTAAATTTTCATAATTGCCATTTTATTCACTCGTGACAATTTTAATAAAATAAATCGCATATATCACTTTACTCATCTAGTAATATTCAACAAATTTCCAATAATTACTAAATCACATCATGCTTGTAAATATTAAAAAAATAATTTTTGGATTAATATTAAATTAGTACCTCAAATTAACTTTAATAAATCCTCAATTTTAAAATTCATAAAAATACGGGGTATTACATAATTCCCCTCTAATAACGGAATTTTTTCCTGAAATTCAAAAAAATAAAGTGTAAATGGTAAGGACAACTCCGGGTATTAATCTCACATCTCATGTAATTTTCGTCGTACCACTCATACAGTACATTACCAAATACCCCACTAATGTTATACTCCAAGCCTCACTATTTAGTTTAGATTATCTTGAGCTAAACTTTACCCAATCCATACTATACCATCGTCATGGAAAAATTATGGGGAGTAACGATCCTATGTCATCAAACAACTAAATCTGGAAGTCACAACTTCTACTTTCACTAACCTCAAGAATACTTACTGTGTAACAAATATGGAAAATACTACAATCCAACCATCCAGGGCACCCATACACCCAATGTGTGTACATTCCATCATCAGGTCTAAATGAATGTGATTCCTCTGTTAGGTTACCCTTAATTAACTATCTACCTAGTCTATAATCTGTATTTCTATGATTTCCACATTCTCAGGGCAAAGGTTATAAACTCATATTCTAAAGACCTAACTTACTTCGACTCCCAACGTTCTTTAGTTTCATGAGTGGGGTGTCTCATAGAGCGAAATCCAAACAAGGAACCCCGCGATACACTACTACCTAAAATAGTCGGTCCTCAAAACTCCTCAGGTCCTTAGTCTATAGTATATAACATCCCAAAAAGTTTTATCTATTTATATAATAGTCTACTTATTCACTCTCTTGTCAAAGACAATACGCGGGCTATAACGATCAATCTTGGTCTCATATACAACAAGTCAATCAATGTCGATAATCACATCCTACTCGGATATTTCCATAACAAGTAAATCCCCGATAAAATTAAACTCAGGCTTTGATATATACAAGAAAATATTAGGTGTCCCACTCCCCATCGACGAGTCTATGTAAATAATACTGCCAATGGACAAGTCTAGTAACCCTATGGCCCACGCAATTCTAATAGCTACAAATGAATGTGAGGTCCTAATGACAATCATTATGCTCCCCATAACTCCATAGATAGAAAACTCACCATCATTCGCGGGCGGTGGTTGTTGACTCCCACTATTATAACTTTGTTCCGATGAGTTAAGAAAAATTTTACCCCTAATTTTCAATTTTAGTTAACCACACTCCACTATTTGTCCAAGCCTTTGAATATATTGCCTTCGTTAGGTAACACACAATTCCTGCATTTCTAGAACTTATACAGATGACACTCCTCAATTTTCCATTCGACCCTCTCCCAAGCGCACAACGTTGGGTGAGTCTAATTTGGCACACTTTCGACTATAACAGCACTTGGAATTTGTAGGCTGCGTCCTAAACGCCTTTACAGTCCTGGCCTCACGTGCCATAATAGGGGTGACTTCGACTACGATCATCATCCTCGAATATACTTCACGGACTCACTAAGCCCTATTTCCCGTTACTCGACCGACGGCCCTCATCTGCCATACTTCATTGTTCGAACACGCCCGAACGTAAATAAGATTCATAGATATGTACATGATAGCAGGAGAACGGAATCTCACCAAAGAAATAAATAATCCTAAACATAGGGATTTATATCAAAAAAGCTACGATGGAAGCATAATAAGCCGCACAGATACTAAAGGACACTAGAACCTGATGCTCTGATACCACCTGTAACACCCCGCCTAATTAAATACCGGGTGATCAGTCCTTTAATAAATGAAAAACCAAGTGAACGGTTGGTTCATTCTCAGCATCACTGTCGTAAAATAATATATCCAATTTGAACACCCTGAATAATTAAGCTAAGTGTCAAAACCATTTAAAACCTCCATTTTCCTTTATTAAATAGCAATATGAAAACCTTTTTAATAATAACAGTTTGAGAGTCACCTAAGCAAAACGATAACAATAACTACACTACCATTTAAACTGTCTTGATAAACCAAACCAAGTTATGAAGTATAAATGAAATCATCCTGACAAGAGTTAACTCCCGAGGAGTACCGAACGCTGGAAATATCACAAATCTCTGACAAATCCAACTGGAATAGGAAATTGGGCAACACATGACCTAACTATGAAGATCTAAAGTAGGAACTGATTCAATGACGAAGTCGTCTAAAGAAAGGGTGTGCAACTCCCACATAATCTGCAACACGTCCAATCCAAGGAACCTAAGCATGACACATCTCTGGCTGGGCACCTGTAATACATACATATATATATATATAAGAGAAAGAAATGACAGAAAATGGGTCAGATCCCGAGTGTAAAACAGTTTTAAAAATAGTCTATCAAGGATTTAAAATGCTTATCGACTTATATGACAACCATGTTAGTATGTGACACTCTCTTGACAATATTCACCTCTCATCTAGTGTGCACCCCTAACGTACCTATAAGACATCCTAGTTATAGTTCCCACGCTAACTAGATTAACCACATGTATCCATTCTTTATAGCCCAAATTATTCCCACGTATTTACCTTATAATACATATAATGATGTTATAGACAAATTTATATATATATATATATACATATATATATATATATATATATATATATATATATATATATATATATATATATATAGAGAGAGAGAGAGAGAGAGAGAGAGAGAGAGAGAGGGAGGCTATAGTAAATCATGCTCTATACATCAACCATGCATCACACCTAATTCTAAGCCCTAAAAAACTTTTTTTTCAAAATTTATATTTTTACCTTGAAATTAACCTTCTAATCAACCCATATGCAAAAAATTAGGTGAAAATACATTTTGTAGCAATTTTTAAAAAATCCACAAAAAACAGTTAAAAATACCTTATTTATATGGGTCTACGCGAGAAGTTTTTTATGGATTTTTTAAAAATAGCTACAAAATGTATTTTGACCTAATTTTTTGCATATGGGTTATTTGGAAGGTTAATTTCAAGGAAAAAATATAAATTTTGAAAAAAAAAGTTTTTTAGGGCCTATAATTAGGTGTGATGCACAGGTGATGTATAGAGAATGTTGTACTATAGCCTGCCTCTCTCTATATGTATATATATTTATATATATATATATATATTTATATATATATATACTATATTTCACCCCAAAACACAGTTGCGGTGCTTCATTACTCTCCTATCTTGTCCCAATACATCACGTCGCTGTATAGGGGATTATAGTTTCGGTAAAGATTCCTCAAACCACAACTATCAAGTCACAAATAATGGAGGTGAACATAGTCCTAGAACTTTGGCCTACACGCAAACCTACACACCCAAATGACCATTCAATACCATTGTTCTCACTAATTTTAATCGACCTAAGTACTATGTCTTTGAGTGACAAGTCAAAAATCCCATGGATTCATTAGGATAAGACTGACCTCACGCTCAAACCTCCCATCAATAACAAGTAAGCTAGGTATGTCATACACAGATACGTAATATATGCACATTCAGAAACTCATACATATAAATATTCACATTTTCCAAATTAGGTTCGCCCACCACCAATATTTGTTATTATCCATTCTGAACACAAATTTTACTCAATTATTTCTCATAACGGATCCGTCTCTTTTATTCTCATTTATTATTTGCTTCTTACTTACTTCTTATCTCTCAAAGTATTCTCTCTCACTAAGTATAAATATCAGTAGGTATACCCTCACTTACCTTCTAGTCTAAATATTCCATGAGTCTCAATCTTTTAGTAAACGTACGCACAATTTCCAATGTACGAATAACTCCCCGTTAACCCACAATTTCATCTCATATTAATTTCACTCAACGAAGTCTACTTAGACCCTATTGGTACTCTTCATAACACTTTGTACTCTATCAATGATGATCAAGGGTTCCTACGCATTTTAACCGAACTAAACAAAAAGGGGGAAAATATGCAGTTTTTCAGGAGGTGTCGATCAATCGAGGAATGGGGTCGATAGATCGATCCTCTTGGTCGATCGATCGATCCAGAAGTTCTTGCCCAGTTGTTTGCAATTTTCATCCTACGAGTTCAATCATTTTAACCCCTCTAAACCTCTATAATTTAATTCCAAACTCCCATCAAAGTAATCCAAGTGTATAAGAAATGTACATAAACAAGTTCTAACGTAACGACATCAATAAATCCTCAACGAATCAATCGAAAAGGGATTTAATCTTAAGTCTCTTTATAAAACCAAATTTTGCATGAATAATCACCACCCTTTATTTTAATCAAGATTTTCTTCCCAAATTTCATAATAAATTCATGGGTAATCCTCTACATATGATCAAGATTTTAGGCTACATGGGTTCTCCCTACAACTCATATAAATTCTCTTCCAAAATATAAAATTCTTCCATTAAAACATATGATTTTCATTTCTAGACTAACGAGGAACATATATTAACTTGGAATTTAGCAAGATAGATACTTGCCTCGGATTCAAGGGTTTGATTTGTTCATGAAAAATATATAGTTGTGTTCCTCATCGTGCGATCTACATTTTGGTGGTGGCGGCGATGAAATCAGGTGAGTTCTAGGCCTTGGATTGCTTGAAGACTCTTTACCTTCTTCTCAAATCTCTTCACCTTCTTCTCTAATGGATGGCTTAGGCTTTGTGTTTATTAACCCCAAGAGACAACTCTAAATGGCTAAATGTAGGAGGGGCTTAATGATAAGCCTCTCATTAAATTATTAGATGAGATTAGAGATGATTAAAATTGACAAAAGTCCATGTATTTATGCGATTGAGGTATTATTATGCGCATCGGACATATCACACGTATTTATATATTATTTACATATTAACTAGACAATATTCTAGTATTGAGAGTTTTGACATATGTTATGGGACACATGCCACTTAAAATAGGACATGTGTCACCACGGGTTATTTGACATGTGGCGACCCACTTATGTTGGTTTTAGCTATATATATGCCCCACCCCCATACATTTGAGAGAGAGCTTCTTGAGAGAGAAGAGTGATTTCTTTTCTTATGAGTTTTTAGAGAGAGTTTTAGAAAAGAGTTTTGGAGAAGAGTTTCAACACCTCCCATCTCTCCGAAAAACCACCACAATGAGTTTTTCGGCGAATAGTACGAACCCACGAACTACGCTGACTTTGATTCTGAGCATAACGGATACGTAGGCGCAACCGAAGTTACTCAAGTCAAACACGTGCTAAAATCCGATATTTACCCAAATTAGACTACTCTCTTACATTTGGCGACTCTGTTGGGGAGGTATTCGTGATTTTTATTATGTAACGCCTCGTTCGCACTCGAAAAAGTGGACGAAGATGGAGAAAAGAGGTTGACAACATAACTTCTTCTCAAAGATTTATGGGGAAAAAATATGCAACTTCATCTCAGATAAGTATATGATTTTCGTACTTATAATATTTCATGCTTTGCATCAAAATTCCATGATATTTTACATAGGAGCATTAGTTATGATGTCTATCTAAAACAAACACATGCCCTTGACAATAGAACAAAAATTATTTGACAGTCATATCTTTATCTGAGATTATATATATATTTTGAGTTTACATAGAACTAATAAAACTATGAATGTTTCAAATAGCTTGATACAATTTCTTTCACACTTAGAACTATGCTGGTATCTCGGGTGAAAAATAAAATAGTTTTAAATATATATATGTGTGCTTAAAAAACAAAATATATATATATATATATATATATATATATATATATATATATTTACACACATATATATATACCTACTGATTGATAAGTTGATTGATATGTGGGTGAAAATACTAGCTAAACTGTCTCAATTTACAGATTTCGTACAAATATACTGTCCACATTAATTAATTGGACTGCTTTATGGTATAGCTTCTATTAAAATATTAGCAGAATGGTATATCCATCACATAAATATCTTAGTATCTGATAAAATATTAAAGCTAGGCTATTGCGTGCAAGTCATTTTACAGCTATCGTCAAGGTGCAGAGTACACTTGTCCGACAAAACCACGTGGGTGGTGAGTAGCAATAAACTATTGTTATCACATACGTTAGCAATAGTACACCTTAATATGAGTTGAAACCAATGAAGCTTTGATCCAAGGATCCACTACCCGAGGAAGCTTAGACTGGTGAACAATAGAAAAAAAAAATAGTGTTTCTATCTAGTTCCACCATATGGTCTACAAATTACGATTCATGCAAGATAGTGTTCCGATGGACTACAGTTCGACCGGAGTTCATCACCGATACATATAAAGGTCGGCCAAGCCTTTTAAACAATTCCAACAGCAAAACATAAGTTGAAAACCCAAAATTATTCTTACCAGGGAAACTACGGTATCCATGTTTCCATCTAAACCCTAAAAAATCTGCAGATAAGGGTTGTCTTCAATAGTAATGGGACGGAGGCCAATCTCAAATTTAGAACCGCGTCACCACTTATGGAAATTGGTAAAGTGATTTAGCTGAGAGATTAAAATCTAGATATAAACCAAACCATCATTGGAGCTTGAAAAATCTGGCAGATATCAATTAGAAACCGACGAAAGTCATGCCGAAGAGCCTCTACTCGATGTAGCTTAGACTAGTAAGAGACCATCTCTCTCCGATTCACAATATAAAAAAACCCAGCTTGAATATTAACTGTGTACAAAATCGATCCATATTGACAAGATTGGACATATTTAAAATTGAAATCCGAAGTATCTTATACCGACATACCACATCTGAGCCCAATCCAACCTGAGTTTCCATGGATCTCTATGGGCGCTATTCCAAGAGCAAACTCCAATAGAGCTCCTTCGCGTTGGGATCCTTCGCACTTTCCATTTTGGGTACATGATCCCTCGTGTTTTTTTGTTAAGGTATATGATTAGATGGTCCCTCGCATTTTGATATATGCTAGTTGGTAGTATGAACGAACCATGGGGGTTTTAAGATTTGATAAAGCTTTGAAAAAAAGGGACAGATCTTTTGGGTACAAAACGAGAAACCGACGTCAAAAATTTGAGAACCCCTGTATTTTGGCTTTATTTATGCTTTTCATATTATGAATAGGCATTGCCCAGCTTGCACGGGCAGGATACGCACGTGTCAAACCAAAAGGCAGTTGGCGACTACATACCATTTGGGATTACGAGTTTCCTCGGAGATGATAACACCTGTTGAGACGAATTTGTTATATATATATATATATATATATATATATATATATATATATATATATATATATATATTAAAAAAATGAGTATTATTAAGCTATTTATGGAATAGTTAAATGGTTAAAAATACAATTATGATATCATTGATTAAATGAGATTATTTTATATTTAATCAGATACATTATATATATTGAGAGGTATATTTACTCGTAGTTTTAACACCACAGTATTATACCAATTGTTAATTGGAATATGAATAAACTATTGAATTAGATCCGTCGAAAATACTCAAATTGGCAAGACATGTTATTTTTAATGTCACTTCATAAGGGCATTATTCATTATCAATTATAAATACGGTCGTGGCATGTGATTTGAATAAAATAAATGCTAGAATAATATCAAAATGAAATGTGCAGATTCCACAATTGAAAGTGGATGCGTTTATCACGCTTATTGGGGGAATTGTATATATTGTTTCTTGGGCTTCCTCGAAACATACTTGTGCATGTTTATCGAGAAACATAAAATAAGTCATGCGGATATTATGTTTATAGGACATTTTCTTTCGTTATTCAATGATTTTAGATAAATATGAACATGGTTTATCCTTCTGGCGCCTGTATACGCGTTGAACCACGGCACCAGAGATACAACTATTGTGGTTTGCTAGTATGATCTTTCGCATGATATATCTATATGTTATGTTATAACATAAAGCTCAAAGAGAGTTATAAGGAGTGTAATGAACCTTCATCTAAATACCGAGTTTTTATAAAACATTTTGTAAATGTTATTTTATAGTTGGAGACCATGTTGAACATGACTAATATATTATGAAACATCTCGAGTATGTTTCACAATTCAGAATTCACCTTGATATTTTACACACTCTTGAGCTTGATAGGACATGTTCTTAGACAACATTAAATTGAGCATGATACACCTATGAGAATCGGTGATTATGATTCATTTGCACAAATATCCCTAGAATTTATTTATTTATTTTATTTTATTACATTTAATAAAACAAATAAAGGGGGCATGATGATAATTGTAAATCTCCTGAGTTTTACTAACCATTTACAAAATTATGTTTCATGTCAGAAAGAAATTATTTTACCGAGGCTTCTAAATGAGCAGATATTGAGTGACGCAAATATCAAGTCATTGTTGAAAGATATGGTAGTTTGAGATATACCCCATGAAATGTAATGATTAGGTTGCTTTCATTTTTTGGGGTGGGCATTGTAAATGATATACGTAATTTATTTTATTTTATCTCGAGATAAAAATAAAATAAAGGGGGCAAATGGATATTATGATGTAGCATAGCTTGAAGTGTAAAGATTTTTCGACATCCTCTGCGACAAGGTTAGATTGATGCACCTTCAGAGTAGAGTAACATCCAAGCAGGCCATTACAAAAGTTTCTTCAGTTTCTTTCACAAAGAGTTCAGATGGGTTAATTAGTTATCACTTAGAAATTGACAAAGTCAGTCATCCTTCAGATATGACATCATATTACGAGAACTTTGTGAGTATTGAGAAAAGTCTTCTACAGAGGTGTATTATGTTCCAAAAAACTTTATCAAATTGGTCGGTAGTAGAACCACGATCATTATGACTTGACTCGTCCGAAGAAGTTGGTCATTGATGGAAACAGATGAAGGACCACGCTCAGTTTGTCATTTAGCAGGTATGGTCTCCCGTCCTGAGAAAGTGATACAGAAGAATGAGCATACAAAAATCTTAACAAGTGTTTTCATTGTTAAGTCACCGTTATGGGTGTCACCGTTATATGTGGAGTTTATGAAAAATCTTAACAAGTGTTTTCATTGTTAAGTCACCGTTATAGGTGGAGTTTACAAAAATTATAACAAGTGTTTTCATTGTTAAGTCACCGTTATGGGTGTCACCGTTATAGGTGGAGTTTACGAAAAATCTTAACAAGTGTTTTCATTGTTAAAGTCACCATTATGGGTGTCACCGTTATAGGTGGAGTTTATGAAAAATCTTAACAAGTATTTTCATTGTTAAGTCACCGTTATAGGTGGAGTTTACAAAAATCTTAACAAGTGTTTTCATTGTTAATTCACCGTTATGGGTGTCACCGTTATAGGTGGAGTTTACGAAAAATCTTAACAAGTGTTTTCATTGTTAAGTCACCGTTATAGGTGGAGTTTACAAAAATCTTAACAAGTGTTTTCATTGTTAAGTTACCGTTATGGGTGTCACCGTTATAGGTGGAGTTTACGAAAAATCTTAACAAGTGTTTTCATTGTTAAGTCACCGTTATAGGTGGAGTTTATGAAAAATCTTAACAAGTGTTTTCATTGTTTAAGTCACCGTTATGGGTGTCACCGTTATAGGTGGAGTTTATGAAAAATCTTAACAAGTGTTTTCATTGTTAATTCACCGTTATGGGAGGAGTTTACAAAAATCTTAACAAGTGTTTTCATTGTTAAGTCACCGTTATGGGTGTCACCGTTATAGGTGGAGTTTTCAAAAAATTTTAACAAGTGTTTTCATTGTTAAGTCACCGTTACAGGTGGAGTTTACGAAAAATTTTAACAATTGTTTTCATTGTTAAGTCACCATTATGGGTGCCACCGTTATAGGTGGAGTTTACGGAAAATCTTAACAAGTGTTTTCATTGTTAAGTCACCGTTATAGGTGGAGTTTACAAAAAGCTTAACAAGTGTTTTCATTGTTAAGTCACCGTTATGGGCGTCACCGTTATAGGTGGAGTTTACGAAAAATCTTAACAAGTGTTTTCATTGTTAAGTCACCGTTATAGGTGGAGTTTACAAAAATCTTAACAAGTGTTTTCATTGTTAACTCACCGTTATGGTTGTCACCGTTATAGGTGGAGTTTATGAAAATTCTTAACCAGCGTTTTCATTGTTAAGTCACCGTTATAGGTGGAGTTTACAAAAATCTTAAACAAGTGTTTTTGTTTTTAAGTCATCGTTATGGGTGTCACCGTTATAGGTGGAGTTTATGGAAAATCTTAACAAGTGTTTTCATTGTTAAGTCACCCTTATAGGTGGAGTTTACAAAGAATCTTAACAAGTCTGTTTTCATTGTTAAGTCACCTCTAACGTTGGAGTTTTCGAAAAACCTTAACAAGTGTGTTTTCATTGTTAAGTCACATCTAATGGTGGAGTTTGCGAAAAACCTTAACAAGTGTGTTTTCATTGTTAAGTCACCTCTATCGGTGGACAAAAAATCCTAACAAGTGTGTGTTCATCATTAAGTCACCTTGTAGATGTGAGTTTGCGAAAAATATTAAAAAGTGGTAATTTGAGCGAGTCAATAGTACGTACATGCACAAGAAACCTCATCGTGATTAAAACAAGTCAAAAAACATTTGCACTAAAAGATTAATCGAGGGCTATAAAGTAGTTATTATGTAAACCATAATAATACTTACACCAAGCTTGGTTGAGAATGATGAAAGAGAATGTTGAGGTAGTTATTATGTGTCTATGATAATACTTTTTATCAAAGTAGAGTTACGAATAATCACAATAAAAATGTGGATGCATGTTCATTTAAGTAGGAATGGGGGCAACACTCATTGTGTATCATTCGACTGAAAAGAATGATAAACGAGGTCCTTCGGAATAACCTATGAGATCAAAGCCTTAAAATGAGATTTTAAGATATGCGATATGAAATTGATGTATATCATGTAACTGAGATATGAAATATGAGATTGCATTATATCATAAAATGCGAGATATGAGGTAAAAGTACATCATCAAGAAGAAATGAGATATGAGATTATTACCCAGAATCCATAGGTCGATCGAACATACGAAAACTGACTAAAATTGTTTCGTACATGCAGTCAATATATTTCAGACATGTATCAATATATCAACTATATGTACGAGGGGACAAATGTAGGAGGGGCTTAATGATAACCCTCTCATTAAATTATTAAATGAGATTAGAGATGATTAAAATTGACAAAAGTCCATGTATTTATGCGACTGAGGTATTAATATGCGCATCGGACATATCACACTTATTTATGTATTATTTACATATTAACTAGACAATATTCTAGTATTGAGAGTTTTGACATATATTATGGGACACATGCCACTTAAAATAGGACATGTGGCGACCCACTTATGTTGGTTTTAGTTATAAATAGGCCTCACCCCCATACATTTGAGAGAGAGCTTCTTGAGAGAGAAGAGTGATTTCTTGTCTTACGAGTTTTTAGAGAGAGTTTTAGAAAAGTGTTTTGGAGAAGAGTTTCAACTCCTCCCATCTCTCTGAAAAACCACCACAATGAGTTTTTCGGTGAATAGTAGAGCCCTCGAACTACGCTGACTTTGATTCTAAGCATAACGGATACATAGGCGCAACCGAAGTTGCTCAAGTCAAACACGTGCTAAAATCCGATATTTACCCAAATTAGACTACTCTCTTACACTAATAAATAATAAGAAAATTCGTGGGTTAAATTACCCAAAAATACAAAATGTCTGAAATACCCTCTTGGGATTTCAATTAGGTATAAAAATGCCCCAAGACCCAAACTAACCCCCCGGGTACACTGTTCTGACTATCTCGACACTTTGGCACACTCAAAACGAATATACGGATGACTTATAGTCTATTCACTTTAATAATAATAATTTAGTCCTAACACGACACAGGCGCGTCCTGAATTAAATTTCCATAATTGCCATTTTATTCACTTGTGACAATTTTAATAAAATCAATCTCATATATTACTTTACTCATCTAGTAATATTCAGCAAATTTTCAATAATTACTAACTCACATCATGCTAGTAAATACTAAAAAATAATTTTCGGATTAATATTAAATTAATACCTCAAATTAACTTTAATAAATCCCCAATTTTGAAATCCATAAAAATAAGGGGTATTACATAATCCCCCCCTAATAACGGAATTTCGTCCCGAAATTCAGAAAAATAAAGCCTAACTGGTAAGGACAACTCCGCGTATTAATCTCACATCTCATGTAATTTTCGTCATACCACCCATACAATACATTTTCGAATACTCCCACTAATTTTATACTCCAAGACTTACTATTTAGTTTAGATTATCTTGAGTAAAACTTTACCCAATCCGTACTATACCATCCTCATGGAAAAATTATGGGGAGTAACGATCCTAAGTCATCAAACAACTAAATCTGGAAGTCACAACTTCTACTTTCATTAACATCAAGAATACTTACCATGTCACAAATATGGAAAATACTACAATCCAACCATCCAAGGAGCCCATACACCAAATGTGTGTACATTCCATCATAAGGTCTAAATGAATGTGATTCATCTGTAAGGTTACCCTTAATTAACTGACTACCTAGTCTATAATTTGTATTTCTATAATTTCCACATTCTCATTTGGAGATTCCATTTTCCTCAAATCATGCTACAACTCATCACTCTCTGATTAATATATATATATATATATATATATAAGGGCAAAGGTTATAAACTCATGTTCTAAAGACTTAACTTACTTCGCCTCCCAACGTTCTTTAGTTTCATGCGTGGGGTGTCTCGCAGAGCAAAATCCAAACAAGGAACCCCCCCGATACACTACTACCTAAAATAGTCGATCCTCGAAACTCCTCAGGTCCTTAGTCTATAGTATATAACATCCCAAAAAGTTTTATCTATTTATATAAAAGTCTACTTATTCACTCTCTTGTCAAAGACAATACGTGGGCTATAACGATCAATCTTGGTCTCATATACAACAAGTCAATCCATGTCGATAGTCACATCCTACTCGGATATGTCTATAACAAGTAAATCCCCGATAAAATTAAACTCACATTTTGATATATACAAGAAAATAATAGGCGTCCCACTACCCATCGGTGAGTCTACATAAATAATAGTGTCAATGGCCAAGTCTAGTAACCCTATGGCCCACAAAATTCTAATAGCTATAAATGAATGTGAGGTCCTAATGACAATAATTATGCTCCCCATAACTCCATAGATAGAAAATGTACCCTTATTCGCGGGCGGTGGTTGTTGACTTCCACTATTATAAATTTTCTCCGATGAGTTAAGAAAAAAATTTCCCCAAATTTTCAGTTTTTGGTAACCACACTCCACTATATGTCCAAGCCTTTGAATATATTGCCTTCGTTGGGTAACACACAATTCTCGCATTTCTAGAGCTTATACAGATGACAGTCCTTAATTTTCCATTTAACCCTCTCCCAAGCGCACAACGTTGGGTGAGTCTAATTTGGCACATTTTCGACTATAGCAGCACTTGGAATTTGTAGGCTACGTCCTAAACGCCTTTACAGTCCTGGCCTCACGTTCCATAATAGGGGTGACTTCAACTATGATCATCATCCTCGAATATACTTCATGACCTGACTAAGCCCTGCCTCCCATTACTCGCCCAACGACCCTCATCTTCCTTACTTCATTGTTCGAACACGCCCGAATGTAAATAAGATTCATAGATATATACATGATATCAGGAGAACGGAATCTCACCAAAGAAATAAATAATCCTAAACATAGGGCTCTGTATCAAAGAAAGCTACGCTGGAAGCATAATAAGTCGCACAGATCCTAAAGGACACTTGAACCTGATGCTCTGATACCACCTGTAACACCCCGCCTAATTAAATACCGGGTGATCAGTCCTTTATTAAATTAAAAACCAGGTAAACGGTTGGTTCATTCTCAGCATCACTGTCGTAAAATAGTATTTCCAATCTGAACACCTTAAATAATTAAGCTAAGTGTCAAAACCATTTAAAACCTCATTTTTCCTTTATGAAATACCAATATGAATTTTTTTTTAATAATAACGGTTTGAGAGTCAGATAAACAAAAGGATAATAATAACTACACTACAATTTAAACCGTCTTGATAAACCAAACAAAGTTATGAACTATAAATGAAATCATCCTGACAAGAGTTAACTCCCGAGGAGTACTGAACGCTGGAAATATCACAAATATCTTACAAATCCAATAGGAATAGGAAATTGGGCGACACATGCCCTAACTATGAAGATCTAAAGTAGGAATTGATTAAATGATGAAGTCATCTAAAGAAAGGGCCTACAACTCCCACATAAGCTGCAGCACGTCCAATCTAATGAACCTAAGCATGACACCCCTGTGGCCAGGCACCTGTAATACATACATATATATACAAGAGAGAAAAAAATGACAGAAAACGGGTCAAAGCCCGAGTGTAAAACAGTTTTAAAAATAGTTTAGCAAGTATTTAAAATGTTTACCGGCTAATATCACAACCATGTTAGTATGCGACACTCTCTTGAGAATCTTCACCTCTCATCTAGTGTGCACCCCTAACGTACCTCTAGGACATCCTAGTTATAGTTCCCACGCTAACTAGATTAACCACATGTATCCATTCTTTATAGCCCAAATTATTCCCACGTATTAACCTTATAATACATATAATGATGTTATAAACATATATATATATATATATATATATATATATATATATATATATATATATATATATATATATATATATATATATATATATATATATGTCCATTTAGGTTCAACATGGGTAAGTCCCTTATTAATTCAATTCAACTAAGTGTTTTCATACATAACTATCTTATATTTCTACTTTAACCACATTGTAGATATCATCACATGTGTGTGTGTGTATATATATATATATATATATATATATATATATATATATATATATATATATTCACTATATTATATATATACTATACTGCACCCCGAGACACAGCTGCGGTGCTACATTACTCTGCTATCTTGTCCCAATACATCACGTCGCTGTATAGGGGGCTATAGGTTCGGTAAAGATTTCTCGAACCACAAATATCAAATCACAAATAATGGAGGCGAACAAAGTTCCAAGACTTTCAGCGACGCAGATTCCTACGCACCCAAATGACCGTTCTATACCATTGTTCTCACTAATTGTAATCGACCTAAGTCCTATGTCCTTGAGTGACAAGTCAAAAATCCCATGGATTCATTAGGATATGACTGACCTCATGCGCAAACCTCCCATCGTTAGCAAGTAAGCTAGGTATGTCATACACAAATACATAATATATGCACATTAATAAACTCATACATATAAATATTCATATTTTCCAAATTAGGTTCGCCCACGACCCATAATTGTTATTATCCATTCTCAACACAAATTTTACTCAATTATTTCTCATAACGGATTCGTCTCTTTTATTCTCATTTATTATTTACTTCGTACTTACTTCTTATCTCTCGAAGTATTATCTCTCACTAAGTATAAATATCAGTAGGTATACCCTCACTTACCTTCTAGTCTAAATCTTTCATGAGTCTCAATCTTTTAGAAAACGTATGCATAATTTCCAATGTATGAATAACTCCCCGTTAACCCACAATTTCATCTCATATTAATTTCACTCAACGAAGTCTACTTAGAGACTATTGGTCCTCTTCATAACCCTTTATACTCTATCAATGATGATCAAGGGTTCCTATGATTTTAACCGGACTAAACAAAAAGGGAGAAAATATGCAGTTTTTCGGGAGGGGTCGATCGATCGAGGAATGGGGTCGATCGATCAGTTTTCTGCAATTTTTAGGCTACGGGTTCAATCATTTTATCCCCTCCAAAACCATATAATTTCATCCCAAACTCCCATCAAAGTAATCCAAGTGTATAAGAAGTGTACATAAACAAGTTCTAACGCAACGACATCAATAAATCCTCGACGAATCAATCAAAAAGGGGTTTAATCTCAAATCTCTTTATAAAATCAAATTTTGCATGAATAATCACCACCCTCTATTTTAATCAAGATTTTCTTTCCAAATATCATAATAAATTCATGGGTAATCCTCTACACAAGATCAAGATTTTATACTACATGGGTTCTCCCTACAACACATATAAATTTTCTTCCAAAATATATAATTCTTCCATTAAAACATATGATTTTCATTCCTAGATTAACATGGAAGGTATATTAACTTGGAATTTAGCAAGATATATACTTGACTTGGATTCAAGGGTCTGATTTGTTGATGAAAAATATATGGTTGCGTTCCTCATCGTGCGATCTACGTTTTGGTGGTGGTGGCGATGAAATCGGGTGAGTTCTAAGCCTTGGATTGCTTGAAGACTCTTCACCTTCTTCTCAAATCTCTTCACCTTCTTCTCTACTGGCTAGCTTAGGCTTTGTGTTTGATCACCCCAAGAAACAACTCTAAATGGCTAATAAATACTAAGAAAATTCGTGGGTTTAATTACCCAAAAATATAAAATGACTAAAATACCCTCTTGGGATGTCAATTAGGTCTAAAAATGCCCCGAGACCCAAACTAAACCCTCGGGTACACTTTTCTTACTATATCGACCCTTCCGGACACTTTGGCGCACTCATAACGACTATACGAATGACTTATAATCTATTCACTTTAATAATAGTAATTTAGTCCTAACACGACACAGTCGTATCCCGAATTAAATTTCCATAATTGCCATTTTATTCACTCGTGACAATTTTAATAAAATCAATCTCATATATTACTTTACTTATCTAGTAATATTCAACAAATTTCCAATAATTACTACCTCACATCATGCTAGTAAATATTAAAAATAATTTTCGAATTAATATTAAATTAATACCTCAAATTAACTTTAATAAATTCCCAATTTTAAAATCCATAAAAATACGGGGTATTACAATATGTGTGTGTGTGTGTGTGTGTGTGTGTGTGTGTGTGTGTGTGTGTGTGTGTGTGTGTGTGTGTGTGTGTATGTGTGGTGACAAAAAACACATCACAAATTATAGAAGAAAGCAGTCACTAGAAGATTAAGAACATCATGCAATCATAACACAGCACAACAATATACATGGTTTGGAAAAATTGCCTACATCCACCGAGAGGTCTACTATTTTTATTAAGTATCTCTTAAGATGGTTTCTTTACTACATGCCCCAGGCTAGGGGTTACAATTGTTTGATTCTCGAATATGGTTGTAACCTCCACGATAAGCCATGAATCCCTTGAATATCTCTTCGAGATTCTTGGGGATACACTTGGTCTTATCTCGGGTTAGTTTGATAAACGTGACCCATAATTTTGTTCGGGCACATAATTATCCCTTATGGGTGTGGTCAGCTACTCTTATGGGCTAATCGGAAATGGGAACCCACAATTTCCCCAAAAAAAATTGGGGTGATGAATTGGGCCCACAAATTTAAAAGAAAATATTTCCCTTCTGATGACACAATAGCAATTTACATGATTAGGAGAGAAGCGATTTTTTCGTTCGCAAGTTATTAAAGCGGTAGATCTTCTTCAAACTGTGTGAACTATCATTGGCACGTTTAAACTCAAGTGTTGGAGAAACTCAGTCATCAGTTCACCTTCTCTTCATATTATGCTTTCCAAGTTGTCTTTTGCTCCTTGTCTTCTAAAATCAAGGCTTTCCAGTGTTTCCATCTTGATTCTTACTTCGTAAGTCTTCGGTTCCTTTGTTTTTCTTTTCTAATTTCCTTTCATCATAGCTCTTCACTCTATTGTAGCTAGGTTTTCCTGGGTTTTCTCATGGCTACGATAGACAATAAATCTTTTCTTGAGTTTAGAAAATGCTACAATATCCCTAACTGGGTAGATATTGAGTGTGCCCCAGTTTCCTACAATGTTCGTGATGTTGAGGATTGATACTGGATACATGTCATCCTGTTATCTCAAGGGGGTTTAAGGTTTCCCCCAAATCCCTTATTTTTACATTTTTCAATACTTTGACATACTTCATACTCAATGCTCTCCAAATGTTTATAAGATTGTCAATAGAGTCCCTAGGATAAATCAGCTTTATAGCACCAATTTAGGGTTAACTGCAATATGTTATTGTTATACTTTTTCTCGCACAAGCGAGGGTCTTCTATATCTGAAAGCCAAGAGTCTTAATAGGGTATTGGTAGTGAATTTACCCAATTCCCATAAAGACTACTAGTTTGAAGGATTCATTCTAGAAATTGGCAATTTCCTCCCCAAGCAGAGGGCATAAGGTATAGGGAACCTCAGATCTCTACTTATGGGGGAGGAGTACATAGGTTGTTACCAAACCTTTTTCATTTATTTATTGCTTGGTCATCTTGATGTGTTTTTCTTCGAATGTTCTCCTCCATTTTCCTTTTTTAAAGAAGGCTAAAATTCAATAACGTGCTCCTCGAGAGATTTGAGATGCTTAGTTGGTGAAAGATTAGAAGATAAGAGACTTTATAGCTGAGGGTGAGCACCCTAGGTTTGTTGCATTCCTATTGGAGTACAAAATACTACTACCAATTTCATTGCTTGTCTAATGGACACTATATCTCACCTTGATATCCCAAAAGAAGGAGTTGGT
The DNA here is from genome assembly GCA_949130495.1 of Sambucus nigra. Taxonomy (NCBI): domain Eukaryota; kingdom Viridiplantae; phylum Streptophyta; class Magnoliopsida; order Dipsacales; family Adoxaceae; genus Sambucus; species Sambucus nigra. Next base: position 248,443,247 of record OX422210.1, read on the forward strand.
GCTTCTGGATCCATCGAACTTGACGAGGAGGAGGAGAGAAACTCAGAGGTTACTATTGCTAAAGGTGGTAGCAGCGAGGTAGGATCCAGTGAAAAGAGATCCAGGGAAGAAGGATCTAATGAGGAGAGGTTTAGTGAAGGAGAGTCCAGTGAGGTAGAAATGGATCCTCCAAGAAGAAAAAATCTAATCTAGGACAATGATGATGATGATGATGATGATGACCTTTTATCCAACAGGGTGGAGTTTTTAAAATAGAAGCTTGCAGATTTTATTGGTTGTTCCAAAACAGTGGATCACGAGAAGGAGGTGGAGAGGAAGAAAAAAGAAAAAGAGGAGAAAAGGAGGAGAGAGAGAGAGAGAGAGAGAGGAATAGAAGAAGAAAGTAGAAGAGAGGAAAAGAGAAGAAGGGAAAAGGAGAGAAGAAGAGAGAATGAAGAAGGCACAGGCCTCAAAGACCTCTATAGTGACTGTAGCTATTCCTACTGAGGGGGCCTCAGTGGCTACAACCCCTCATCTTTCCCCATTACTACTTGAAAAGGAAGTACTCACACTGGACCGTGAGCTATTGTCGAGCATATGGACTGACTAGTTAGCCCGAAAGTCAGCTCAGGGGCTTACTTTAGTAAGGACACTTTTCTTCTTTGGATTCTCTTATCTTGTGATACCTTCATACTTTGTTAATTAACGTCTATCTTCTCTTGCAGTTCGTCTCTAATTACACTATCCTGCTGCGTGTTTGAGATGAAATATCCAGGAGGAATACCGAGCTCAAAGAGAGTTTAAGGTCCTCTCAAGAGGCTTTGAAGTCTTGCAAGAAAGATTTGACAAATGCCAAAAAATATTTTAATCGGAGAAGTCTGACGTGGTAAAGGAGTTATTCGAGCTATGCAAGTCCTATAATATGGTGATTACTAATAAGCTGGTTGTAATAGAAGCGACCAAAGTGCCGGCGAAAGCGAATAATGTGCTGGCCAAGAAGGTGAAAAAGTTGGAGGCAGAGGCGGCTACTGTCCGGGAGAGCATGTATAATGAAGAATGGGAAATATCATATAAAGACGTTGAAGGCTAGATTACCTACGTCGGCCAAGTAGGCTTCAAGAAAGGCTGGGATCGAACTTTGATCGCTACTAGCATTGCTAATAACTCCCCCTATTCTTCTTACACCACCTAGGCCCCAAACCTATAGTGAACGAGGATGCCCCTGCTACTCGAGCTATTGTGGAACCAATTGCCCTTATTGTACGTGCTTCGTCTGCTGATCAGGGAGTGGTCTCTGTTTCAGCAGAAGGTGGTGTACCTGGTATTGGCGCTGGCAAGGCTGCTGAGGACCTTGTTGCTAGTAAAGGAAACTATCCCTCTTCCTCTGAGCAGGTCGAAGCTATCAGCTAGACTTTTAGGTTTTTTCTCTACTTGTGTTCCTTGCATGATTTCATTTTTATTTGTACTTGGATGGTGCAAATTTATTTTGAATGAAAAAGAGCAAACTTTTGTTTTCATTAATTCATATTTCTCTTGCCATTTATTTTTGCTATTTATAGCCTATTAATTTAAATGACTATATCCCTGCCATTTCTCACCTGGGTTAAATCCTTATTCCAAACATAAGCGCCCAAGAAAGCTGAGCTTTCACACAAATCTGTAAGTCCCTTAGGGAAAGGAACAAGGACTATAAGGACTAATCCTAAGTGGTTGCTAGACTAAAGGATAGACTTAAGGAAATGGAAGAGATTGGTGCCTCTGTTCAAGAAGAGATGGATGCCTTGAAGGCTAAGCTTCTAGATGCATCTGAAGATAATCAAATGGGGGATCTACTGCAGAGGGAAAATGATGCTCTGAGAAGAGAAGTTTCATGTCTCAATGGGAACGCCCCGAGCAATGCTCCTCAAATCCTGCAAGGGTCCTATTTGTCATTCTTTCATCAAGCTAGATCAGATGATAATGCTTCTCAGAGGGATATTGGCGAGTTAAAGGGGGATGTTCAGGGAGAATATGCAATTGTTGTCGATCTTCAAAGAGATGTCTCATGATTGCAACACTTTTTTCGAAAGGGTCCTCGACAGGTATGGGCTGATGGCTATGATCAAGTTGGGAAGATGCCTCGACAAAGCTGAAGGAGGCTGAGGAGTTAAATTTTATCAAAGGGTGGCTAAGTGACCTCAGGGAGTTGATGGTCCTTAAAACTTCTACCTTATGGTATATAAATGAAATTACTACTCCATCTTTGGAGACAAATCCCTTTCTGAGAGACAACCATTGGATCCCCATAGATGCCATTGTAGTTCAACTATTAGAGCCATGCCCATAGGGGGCTGTGGAGATCTTTATCCCTCATCCTGATGATGGTCGAATAGCTCGAGTAGAAAATTATCTTGTTTGTCACCCAAGACTTTCGTAGGCCTTAAAAAATTTCTTACTGTTGTTTTGGGCGTATGCCGACTAAACATGTGTCGATTGCTTTTCATTTATGAATAATCAATATGAAACTCTAATCATTTTTGGCACTTCAATCGACTAAATGACATTTAGAGCTACCTTTTATTTGAGCATTACCCTAGTCCAATATGCCTTAGCCATATCATTCCGTCCACTTTACCTTTTAGGTCATGTCGTCACACTACCTTAGGCCTAAGTAGGGCCATAGTGAGAATACACCTGGTCAATGGGCAATCCACCCAAGTAGTATATTCAATCCAAACTGTGTTGTTGACCAATCTGAGTTGGCCATGTTGCCTAAGTATCCCCTGTAGGTCTTTATTTATCGCCGAAGAAACCTGAGAGGCCAATTGTGTTTTTTGATAAAGGCCTAAGGAAGGTCACTTGTTAACCTTGCTAATCATGTTTTGGATTTCTTTGATTAGGGTAGACCTGACACTGTGTTGTAATCATAGAGGGTTGGTTTATAAGATCCCTTGACTAAAGCAAGTTAGTCATCTTACTGTAGTCCAGGAACTCTGTTATATTCATAAAAGGGGTGAAGTCTGTTACTTGGAAAGGGTGCACTTTGAAATATAATCAAGACAACCAAGATATGTAGAATGCCAAGGATGATTAAATTTTATAATCAAAACTGCAAATAAAGAGCAACATCAGTTTGTAAATGAAAATTAGCCTAAACAATGATGCGTAGTTAAGGGAAGTCTAAAAGTAGAACTTCTTGATATTGGAGACATTCCAAGCCCTTGGTATCACCCTGCCCTCCAACGTTTCCAAGTGATAGGCTCCTTGCAGGTCATCCCTTACTATCTTGAAAGGTCTTTCCCAGTTTGGTCCCAGTTTTCCATCTAATGGTTTTACCACACTATCGAGGACTTTCCTTAAGACATAATCCCTGGCTTGGAATTTCCTCAGATTAACTTTTTAATTGTACTGTCTGGATAGCTGTTGTTGGTAGGATGCCAACTTAACTAGAGCCAATTCTCAATGTTCATCAGCTAAGTCAAGTTCAATGAGTAATGCTTCATCATTATGGCCTTGGTTGACCAGTGTAGATCTCATGGTAGGGAGTTCGACTTCTAGTGGAATGACTACTTCCATTTCATAGGTGAGCACAAAGGGAGTTTCCCTAGTTGCCCGCCTTGGGGTCGTGCGATAGGCCCAGAGGATATGAGGCAGCTCGTTTACCCAAGCACCTTTGGCCCGTTCTAGTAGTTTTTTTAGTCCGTCAATAATTGTCTTGTTGGAAGCTTCAGTTTGCCCATTTCTCTGAGTATATGCTACGGAGCTAAAATAATATCTGACCCCATGATTGTTGTAGAAGCTTTGGAGGAGCCCACTTTCGAACTAGATCCCATTATCAGTAATATGATTATCTTGGGTATGCCGAAGCGGGTGATGATGTTCTTCCATGTGAATCTCGCCATGTCTGTGTCCCGGATATTCGCCAGTGGTTATGCCTCTATCCACTTCATGAAGTATTCTATGGAAACTAACAAATACTTTCAATTTTTGGATGTAGTAGGTAGTGGTCCTATAATATCCAAACCCCACTGGGCAAAGGGTTATGGAATGGTCAATGATTTGAAGTCGTTGGCGGACTAGTGAACTATAAGGGAGTGTTTTTGACATTTTTTGCATTTACAAACATAGATCCCAGCATCTTTTTGCATATATGGACACCAATGCCCTTCTTCATTGCTGGAAAGGCCAATAATCTTCCTCCTGCATGACTTCTACAAATGCCTTCATGAAGTTCGTACAGAACCTGCTCGATATCTTATGGATTAACGCACTGGAGGTAGGGGCCAGTGAAGGATCACTTATACAATTTCCCATCAGGAGATAAGTGAAAGTGAGTAGCTTTGACTCTTATCGATGTACCGACCTCTTATCACCTGATAGTGTATCACTTTGTAGATAGTCTATGATGGCATCCATCCAACTTGGTTCTCTTCCGATATGAAGAACCTTCTTGGATTCGGCAGCTCGATCAATACTGGGTTATGCGAGGAAGTCTATTGTTCTCTTCAAATAAGAGTCTAGTACAAAACTTAGTGTTGCTAAGGCATCGATGTGGCTATTTTGTCCCATATGGAACTTTTGAACCTTCACTTTGTTAAAGTTGGCCATGAGTCACTTTACAATGGCGAGGTAAGCTTCCATCCTTTCATCTTTTGAGTTGAAATCTCCACTTATCTGATTAGATACTAGTTATGAATCGCCAAAGACTTGAAGGTGTTTTGCCCTTAGAACTTGTACTTTGTGGTGGACAGCTATTAGTGCATCATATTCTGGTTTATTATTGGAGGCTTTCAATCCTAGCCTGATACCCTACTCGAGCACTGTGTTTTCGAGAGTTACCAATATGATGCCTACCCATACCCCCCGGGAGTTGGAGGCTCCATCAATGTGTAAGTTCCAAGCATTAGATTACTGTGTGCTTTCCATTGATCGATTAGTTTTTGGTTGATCGATGGGATGGTCTCTTATGAATTAAGCAATAAGAGACCATCCCATCGATCAGCCAAAAACTAATCGATCAGCAGAAGGTGAGCTTCTCTAATGGAAGGTACCATTGCTCACCATCCAAAAGTGTCTTTCTTGCATAGTAAACTAGATATTAACCTCCCTCCCTTTCACATACCAAGGTGGAGCTCACTGCGTGGTCTGATACAGTAAGGTAAAGATATAGAGGATCTGATGATACGTAAATATTACGTATTTCATCCTCCGAACCTACGCATTTTAGCCCCCTTGAGTGCCTTAATCTCTATATTTTAGCCCGTTAACCAGACAACCTCATTTTATATTGATAACATTCTATATGAGGTATAATTGGGATTTTGTAGGTATTTAGGTACTAAGTATTGAGTTCGGACGCATTCCGGTGAAGTTTCGTACGCAATCGAACGTTCAAGGGCATTTTAGTCATTTTACAGATTAGGCACCTGGCCCAACATCTTCATGGAAGTTGTATCCCTCCTCGCAAGCTTCGCGTGGCCGCAAACAATTCGCAATTCCGATTCATAACGAAAAAGTTACGGAAATTTTAGCGGAAAAGAAATGCAATCCAAAAATGGGAAAAATGCAGTCTGCCCCTGCTTGATCCATCGATCGACCAACGGTAGATCGATCGACCCTTCCCATTTTTTCCCCGTCTTATATAATCGATCGATCGACCAAATGGTAGATCGATCGACCCCCTATTTTTCAGCAGATATTTTGCATTTCTTTTCTCTTTTCTTTTCTAATTTAATTCCCACTTGGTATATAAGCCAATGTTGATGTAATAAACAGAGGTGAACGTTTTTAGATAGTTTTAGAAGATAGAATAGGTTAGGGTTTGGGTTTTTGGATGGTTCTTCTTCATTTATACTTGGTTTGACACCCCATTTGTTGTGTAAGTTGACTATTCATCATCCTCACCATTAATATAGCTTGTATTTCATTCATTATTGCTTTGATAATTAGGTTTACATGCTTTGTTAATTAGTTTACATGCTTTGATTAGTTGCTTTCTAGTGTAAATTCACCGCGTTTATTTCTCGCTTTCCATTTACCGCATTTTCAACATGCTTTCTAGGTAATTTAAATTAGGTTGTGCTTGAATTGAACTCACTCGGGTTGATGCGTTGCTTTGCTTTGGTGATGGTGTTTACGGGTCTATTTCTGGTGCGTTGTCCTAGTTATTACGCCTAGGAGATTTGACGGGGAATATCATGTATGTCCCGTGCTTACGACCTTTCGCGTGTAATTTCTGGGATATTTGTTGATGCCAAAATCTTATTAGGCTTTTATGATGATTTAGGGCGTAACAACCCTTGATTTAATTAACTGTCGAAATGAGACGCACTCGTAATAACTCCTCGACCCATGTAACCATTTTATACTAATTAACTCGGGTGAGGGATATTCGACGCAACCTATAGTTTTACTCGCTTTCATAATCTAGTTTCAATACCTTGCCTAGATTAACATTTCCCGTTATGCATATTTTTCCTTTTAGTTTGTAATCATCTTTTACACTTTTATTTCAGAGTGTTAAATCACTTAAATTCTAGCATCTTGTCCCAGTGGATTCTCGATACCCGACTTACCACTGTACTTGACTCGCAAGTGAAGTAGTAACTTAGGTTTTTGTATTGAGTTGGAAAAACGAAAATAACGATTAGCGTCTTTACACACGCTACTTTTCGCCTCTCGATCAAAATGGCGTCGTTGTCGGGGACTAGTTTGTTTTAGACTTTGTTTGATTTAGTATTTCATAGTATTTTCTTTCTATTTGTATTATTTGCTAATATTTTGCAGGACTTCCACATTTGAGCACTTAGAAACGATCGAATTCTTTTCGCGCGCACTTACTTTGTGGGATCTGCCACTTTAGCCATTTTTAGGGTAAGCATGTCTTATTCCAATTCTTTCGGTAATCCTTGTTATAATTCTTAAAATTCTAGGCCTATGACTTTCGGTGAATACTTAGCATCCCAAAGTATAACAAATTCAAATATGACCTTGGGCGAGTATAACGAAAGTAAAAATTCAGGTTATTGGAATTTTGATGATGACGATAATGATTTTGGGCCTTTACCTCCTTATAATAGGAATTTTGAAACGAATTCGAATAGTTTTCAAAATTTCTATAATAATGAGTTTAAGTTTAAGTCCGATCGCAACTTTCAAAGTTCCCATTTTCATGCATTCGCACCTCGACTCATGACATTCAGTGAGGGCTTGCGTATGTATGAGAATGAGAAACTTGAAACTCGTTATCGGGAAGAAAATCATTCGTGGGAACATGAGTTGGATTTATTATTTGAGTCCGACAATGATTTTGCTTCCGAGACTTTCGAGGTCGATGAATGTTTTGAACCAAATGAGGTACTAGTGCCTACTTTGGAACAAGCCATTCTAGACTTTTCCCATTGCGTAATAGATATTGAAAGTGAGGATGATAATGACGTAATATCTATTTGCAATGAAATGATTTCTTCTTTGGTCCCCAAAGAAGAACATTTCATTGAAAATGATATTATTTCATTCGAAACTCAAACTGCATGCGATGATGATTCATCTCATGAGTTTGAATTTCATTCATCCCCATTTTCATTCTCTATTGCCTCGCTGGAACAAGTACCCGATGATTCGGTTTCAGACTTTAATGTTTTAAATCCTATCGCCGATGAGGAGTACTTGCTCGAGTCGCCCTCCACGATCGCATCTTTGCCTTTGTGTGTGCCACCCCCCATTCCAACTTCAAAATCCTTGAGAGGATTTTCAGCTTTTCTCGGTCCCCACTTGTTTTTGTCACCCGTGCAATACAAACCCCCCATCGTCCCACCAAAAGTTTTAATTGGCGATGGTTCATTTCTTCCACCTTACACATGCCTTCCGTTGTTCAAACGGAATTCATATTTTTCGGAAGGCATGCTTGTATGTGAGGGTACACCGATTATCCTCCAAAGTCAAATCGTTTTCACGGTGGACCCTTAGCTATTTAGACTCCTAGTGTACAGTTAGTGTGAAGCCTAAATAGTAGGTTGTATATAGTTAGCTTTTTATTATTTCTTTCTTTTTATTGTAGTTTATTGTAATTAGTTAACTTTTTGTTATTTGTTTTTGCTATGTTCAGTAGTAACTTGTTTTATAGATTCTTTGAACTTGTTCTTATGGGGATCGCTCCACGTTTGGGTAATATCGCTCTTTTCCTCTCTTTGACTTGGTTCTTAATTTACATTGAGGACAATGTCAAGTTTTAAGTTAAGGGGTGTGGGATATTCTATCCTATTTTAGTCCATGTTTTTTCTCACATGTTAGTTACTTAGTATGCTTTTCTTAGAAAAATTAAAAATTTCAAAAAGATTTTCTTTCTTTTTTCTCCTTTTTTGGGCATTTGCCTTTGTTTCCGATGATAAATTTCAATAATTGCCCGATCCAATAGACAGCCCAATGATGCATGTTCTCGATTTTAGAAGTTATTAGACTTTAGTCTCGATTATTGATATTATGAATAACTTCATGAATTAAACTTTAATCCCTTGAGCACATGCACTTTTAGGGTTATATTGATTTGGTTTAAGATTTTTATAACTCGGTAATCTTTTGTTGCATTGTATATACTTACACCGAGTAAGCTTTGTAGCTTTCGTCGTTTGTGAGTGTATACACTATTCTTTTCTCATTGAAAACGTTGAATTCGTTGGTTATCTCTCTATTCTTTCATTTCACCGTTCATTAATTTAGTTCATACTTGAAATGTGTTACTTGATCATGATTTTCATATATTGTTTTGATTCGAGAATTGCGTAAACTTTTGGAAATGATCATAGGAATTTTTTGTTATATCACCCCTATTAGCCTTGACCTCACCCTTATATGTTTACCCTCGTTAACCCCTTTGAGCCTAACTATAGCCTTTCATTTCATACCCAATTCCCATAACCAACTCTACATTTGAGTTTTATACCATACATACACTTTCCATACCTTTGTTTGGAATGTCACTTGGAATTGAATGATGTTATTGTGATGTCGGTTGCAATTTAGGCATATGAGTGTTTGATAAGTAAAGAAAAGAAAGTAGTGAAAAAAGTGAAGAAAAAGAGAAAGCTAAAAGCAAAAAGCAAAAGAAAACATGAGAAAAAGAAGAAAAGAAAAGAAAGAGAAAGTTGTAAATGTTGTATATAGTTCAATAAGCTTTGATTACTCCCCGGTGATATAACTAATGCCGTTTTGGAAGTTGTTTTCCAATTTTGATATTGCACGCATTCTCCCATTATCCCGAGTTTTCATCCCGAACACTTTGAATCCGTACATACATTCCTTTCATTCCATACCCTAGCCATACCTACATTACAACCCTAGTAAAATCCTATGTGATCTTTGGTTGATGTAATTTAAATGTCATAATAGTTGTGATAATCTGTGAAAATGCATTTCGCCTCTTTTAGTGTGTGGTATCCTTTCATTGAGATTACAGTTTTTCAGTTTATATATAGCATTCTTCTTTCGTGACATGTGTGCGTCCTAGTTTCTATTTAGATTTACTCTTTATCCCGCATGTCGCGTGTGTTACCTCCCTGTTTTGAGTGAATTCACTTGATGAGTGTAATGCCCGTGAGGATTGAATATATGCTTGCTTTAATTTAGTATCCTATTTATTTAAGTTTTTGCCAAATCACACTTTGCATGTGCTCACTCCCCTCCCACATTTTAATGTTTCAATTCTATGAGGTGCATTCTATAATGTTAATGATTTGGACTTTTGTTTGAATTCATTCATTTTGCTAATAATGCATATGAAATCCTTTTCGCCATTGTTGGGCTTGTCGCATGTTGGGCTGGGCATATTTTGAGGAAACCATGTGATGTTTGTGGGTACCATCTCTGAAAACCCTCACGAGATGACACTCGTCCACTAGGGTGACCTAGGGGTTTAACGGCTTATTGCTTACGCTAAATGCAATCGAATCGCCCGCGAAAGAGGCCTTTTGCTTTTATACCATACTTTTGTACTATCTCCTGTTTTTGGTTTGCTTGTAGTTCTTGTTGCATCTTATTTCATTGCTAGGGACTAGCAATGTGTAAGTTAGGGGTGTGATGATACGCAAATATTGCGTATTTCATCCTCTAAACCTACGCATTTTAGCCCCCTCAGGTGCCTTAATATCTATATTTAAGCCCGTTAACCATACAACCTCGGTTTATATTGATAACATGCTATATGAGGTATAATTGGGATTTTGTAGGTATTTAGGTACTAAGTATGGAGTTCGGACGCATTTCGGTGAAGTTTCGTACGCAATCGCACGTTGAAGGGCATTTTAGTCATTTTACAGATTGGGCACCTGGCCCAACATCTTCATGGAAGTTATATCCCTCCTCGCAAGCTTCGCGTGGCCGCAAACGATGCGCGATTCCAATTCAGAACGAAGAAGTTACGGCGATTTTAGCGGAGAAGAAATGCAAGCCAAAAATGGGGAAAATGCAGTCTGCCCCTGCTTGATCGATCGATCGACCAAATGGTAGATCGATCGACCCTTCCCATTTTCTCCCCGTCTTATATAATCGATCGATCGACCAAACTGTAGATCGATCGACCCCCTATTTTTCAGCAGATATTTTGCATTTCTTTTCTCTTTTCTTTTCTAATTTAATTCCCACTTGGTATATAAGCCAATGTTGATGTAATAAACAGAGGTGAACGTTTTTGGATAGTTTTAGAAGATAGAATAGGTTAGGGTTTGGTTTTTTTTATGGTTCTTCTTCATTTATACTTGGTTTGACACCCCATTTGTTATGTAAGTTGACTATTCATCATTCTCACCATTAATATAACTTGTATTTCATTCATTCTCGCTTTGATAATTAGGTTTACATGCTTTGTTAATTAGTTTACATGGTTTGATTAGTTGCTTTCTAGTGTAAATTCACCGCGTTAATTTACCACTTTCCATTTACCGCATTTTTAACATGTTTTCTAGATAATTTAAATTAGGTTATGCTTGAATTGAACTCACTCGAGTTGACGCATTGCTTTGCTTTGGTGATGGTGTTTACGGGTCTATTTCGGGTGCGTTTTCCTAGTTATTACGCCTAGGAGATTTGACGGGGCATATCATGTATGTCCCGTGCTTATGACCTTTCGCGTGTAATTTTCGGGATATTTGTTGACGCCAAAATCTTATTAGGCTTTTATGATGATTTAGGGCGTAACAACCCTTGATTTAATTAACTGTCGAAATGAGACGCACTCGTAATAACTCGCCGACCCATGTAACCATTTTATACTAATTAACTTGGGTGAGGGATATTCGACGCAACCTATAGTTTTACTCACTTTCATAATCTAGTTTCAATACCTTACCTAGATTAACATTTCCCATTATGCATATTTTTCCTTTTAGTTTGTAATCATCTTTTACACTTTTATTTCAGAGTATTAAATCACTTAAATTCTAGCATCTTCTCCCAGTGGATTCTCGATACCCGACTTATCGCTGTACTTTCCTCGTAAGTGTAGTAGTAACTTAGGTTTTTGTATTGAGTTGGCGAAACGAAAACAACGATTAGCGTCTTTACACGCGCTACTTTTTGCCCCTCGATCAGGATCTCCCTATCTAGGGATCACGAGCAAGGGTTATCTGCTGAGATAGGTCTTGAGTTCTTCTAAGGCTCTAGAGCTATCCTCGTTCCACGTCAAGTCTTGTTTCTTTTTAATAGCGATAAGAATGGTTGACATCACTTTGAGGACTTAGAAATAAAGCGATTGAGTGCAGCGAGCATCCTGGTGAGCTTTTGGACATCCCTCATCATTGGAGGGGCTAGACTTTGTTCATGGCATCAATTTGGTAGGGGTTCACCTCGATTCCTCTCTCACTGACCAGGTATCCAAGGAATTTTCCTGACTAGGAACTGAATGAACACTTATTCGCATTAAGTTTCATTTGGTATTTCCTGAGGGTATCAAAAGTACCTTCCAAGTCGGAGAGGTGATCATCTTTGAGTTTACTCTTGACGAGCATGTCGTCGATATACACCTCCATAGTCTCCCCCATTTACTTCCTGGACATTATAGTAATCGGCCACTAATAAGTCACTTTTGTATTATTAAGACCTAAGGGCATAACCTTTTAGCAATATAAACCAACAGGAGTTATGAAGGAGGTCTTATCTTGGTTTGGCCCGTAAACGGGGATTTGATGGTATCTAGAGTAAGCATCTAAAAGCCTCATCCTTTCATGAGTTAATGTGGCGTCAACAAATTGATCAATCTTTGAGAGAGGGAAGTTGTCCTTGGGACAGGCCACGTTGAGGTTAGTGAAGCCAATACAAGCTCTCCGTCTTCCATTGCTCTTAAGAACTACCACTGGGTTGGATAACTATTTAGGAAATTTGACTTCCCGTATGGAACATGCATCTAGTAACTTTTGAACCTCTTTCTCTATTTCTTTTTCTTTCTCTGGCGTTGTTCAACGAACCTTCTGTGCGATTGGCTTGAAGACTGGGTCAACGTGCACCCGATGACAAACGATGACAGGATCTATCCCAGGCATCTCGTAGGGTTTTCGCTTAAAAACATCCAAGTTTCTTCGAAGGAGCGTGACTAACTCTTTCTTCTCACGATCAGTTAAGGAGGTACTAATTAGAAATTTCTTCTCAGTCGAGCTGCTTCCAGTCACAACCTCTTCCAGGTCTTCGAACACCCTTTTTGAGGGGTGGATCTTGGTTTCCTCTACCCCTGGTCGACCTTACCTTAGTTTCTATTTGAGGGTTGGAAACCCCTCTTGAGCTTCCTCCTAACTCTTCGATTTATCTGTTTTCCTCTCCTACTTGGGTCGAATGGACAAGATAAAGCACTTTATGCCCATAGCTTGGTCGATGTGGATATCTACCACTCCCCGATCTGTAACACACTTGAGCTTTTGATGGAATGTTAATGGTATGGACTTCATTGCATGGAGCCACCATCTACCGAGGATAGCATGGTACGAAGACTCAATGTCAACTATAACAAATTCAATCATTTTTAAAAAATTTCCTGCTCTAACTGGAAGGACAATCTTTTACAAAGGAACTGTGATTTTTCCCGCAAAGACGACCAACGGAATGGTGGCTTCCTTGAGGTCAGTGACACTCAGCTTCAACTTTCGAAACAACTCCGGGTAAATCACTTCAGACGACCTAACTTGGTCGACGAGCAATCTGTCAACATCCCAGTTGGCTATCCTAAGTGTTATGACCAGTGCATCACGATGCGGGGTTTTACCCCTAACCAAGTAATCTTTTGTGAATACAATATGCTTGTTATAATTGACATCCAATGATTGCCGATGCTTCCTGGCTTGATTTTTGGCGGGATCAATCTGAAAGGCCTGCACGACTATATTAAGCTTCTTGACTTCCATCCGACCAGAATTTCCTTGTATTTTCTTGAGGTCTAACGCCCCGTGGATTACTGTGAACTCGTGGTCGATATCCTCCTCGAGGACATTATCGGTCATTTTCTCTCCATTTGTTTCTGCCTTATCTGTCTTTTTTTAATGAACTTATTGAGATGCCCAGCCTAGGTCAACTCCTTGAGATGATATTTGAGGGCTTTACAAAGGTCAGTTTTGTGTCCACCCTCCTTGTGGAACGCGCACCTTAGTGCATTATTTCGTTTGGTGGGGTATCCCCCCATTTTCATTGGCCACTTGATAATTGGCTCATCTTTGATCTTGGCGAGAATCTTATATATTGGTTCCTTAAAGGTCGTATTCACAGCATGAAATGCCTTCGAGGGATCATTTTTGGAGCCATTTTTTCCCCCGTTCTTACTCCCTTTCTTTTGAGGCCAATTATTCTTCACTCCTTTACTCGCATTTGGGCGACCATTATCCCCTGTGTTAAGATGGGTTACATCTTCGACTTTGGCGTATTTCTCTATACGAGCCATCAAGTTGTCAATGGATGTATCCTCCTTATTAGTTAAAGACTAGTGTAACAGGAAGGAGCTTAGCAAATCGATTTTGAATGATGCTACAACGACCTGCTCCGAAAAATCCTTGATTTCATTAAACACTTCCTAATACCTCTTGATGTATTCCCTGAGGTTCTCTTGTGGATTTTTTTCATAGTAAGAAGTGCATCCATCCGATTCGGGTGGGAACTGCTTGTTATGAAGCGAGCTGTGAATAACTAAGCCAAATATTTAAAGTTTTTGATGAACCTGTGTGGTAATCTCTCGAACCACTTTGGGCCCACCGTTCAAGTTGGAAGGGAAGATACGACACATGAACATGCCATTATGACTCCATAGGGTCATGGTTTGTCGATATTACTGGACATGATCAATGGGATCAGTCTTTCCATCGTAGATATTAAACTTAGGGATTTCAAACTTTTTTAGAGCCCCTTCTTAGTCTATTAACCTTGAAAAGGGGACTTCATTTGGGTTTTGAGCGCTCTTCTGGATAACTTTCGCATAAATATGGCACTACGATGAGCTGGGTACTGGTCCATCTCTCTTCGGACCAAGCTCCTTATGTCGTCGTTTTGCCGACCAGGACTTCTGTGGCATCGAGCTTGTTAAGATCGCTCTGATCAATCATTATTTGACCTATTTCTCTCGATTCTTTTTTATCCACACCTGGGGCGCCTTCCTCGATTGCGAGACTTGCTCGCTAGAGGGCTAGGAGTTTGTTCATGGAGTCACCTCATATTTCGATGGAGCTCTCTCTCCATTCTTTCTAATAGACCTGGCAAAATGAGGCACGAAACGATAACACGCCATGCCAAGAAATTATAAGTTAATGGGTTTAGTCTTATCGGGGTTGGATCATTAATGGGTCAACACGGTAGATCCTTTATCATAAAGGGTCGTGTTTGGGTTTTTACTCTTACACGATTAAACCCATTTATATCCATTATTAGCTGTTAGTGGTATCGGGTTTTATTGGGTCATGTGACCCAAACTAATATTACACCCATTATAACCCAACCTGAACTAATATTACACCCGAACTAATATTACACACATGAAGACTAACAGGTACTAACGGTTATTAACAGGTACCAACGAGTATTAACTGGTATTAACGGGTAATATAGGGTCACCTAACCCGTTACTCGTTTAGACCCGTTAATATTAACGAGTGTTAAAGATTTGGGTCGTGTATCCGTTAATATTAATGGGTCGTGTTTGAGTATTATCATTGAACCTGTTAGTCTTAACGGATCGTGTACCAGTTAAGGGTGTTTTCACCCGTTAACACAGCTTGATAACTCGTTAACACGACCCGTTGACAACTCTACATTCCAATGCCCTTTTTAGGCAAGCATTTTCATCTTCCTTCCAGCATGTAGCCTCCTCTTGTTCTTGCAGTCTTACTTCATAAGAATCAATTAATTTGGATATTTGTGTGGACCTAGGCGGACCCTATCTTTCTTTAGAGATATGCCTTTCTTCGAGGAGTCTCGGGATTAAATGGTGAATCTCAGACCTCACCAGTTGAGGGATAGGCTGCTTTTGGACATTGGATGTCTGAGGAACGTTGCTAGTGGGGTGAGACATTGCTGTATTTTCATTGATGAGTGCTTTCGTAGGAATAACAGTCGTTTTTCCACAGACGACGCCAATTGTGGTGACAAAAAACAAAACACAAATTATAAAAGAAAGAAATCACTAGAAGATTAAGAAAAGCATGCAATCACAACATAACACAACAATATACGTGGTTCGATAAATTGCCTACGTCCACGGAAGGTTGACTGTTTTTATTAAGTATCTCTCAAGAGGGTTTCTCTGTTACATGCCCCTATGCCCCGGGCGAGTTGTTACAATTTATTGATTCTGGAATGCGGTTGTAACCTCCACGATAATCCATTAATCCCTTACATATGTATTCGAGATTATTGGGGATAGACTTGGTATTATCTCGAGTTAGTTTAATAACCGTGGCCCATAATTTGGGTAAGGCACTTAATTAGCCCTTATGGGCATGGTCACCTACTCTTATGGGCTTATCGAAAATGGTTACCCACAATATATATCTGTAGGTATACACCCAAGTCAACATAAAAGTCTGACTTAGTATATATAACTCGAATACGTACCGTACAATCAATTTACGATTTATAAATCACTATCGTGTTAAATCGGATATTATTTCTAACCTAAGGTTCCTAGTTTCCCCCAAAGTATTTTCGATAGTTAGCTCAATCATATCCTACGGGTCAATATAATAAATCCATTTGTGTAACTCATTCTCATGCTCTCAAATAAATTACATTACTAATTAATCCCAATTAATTCTCGCCTTAATTATCTCAATAAGACTAAGTCACAACCCGATCATAGTCCCACTATAATACAATAAATATCTTATTATATTTAAAGTATGCTCCAAAAGTTTCTCAACTAAGAATTCATAAGTTGGGGGATTAAAAAGGGAAATCTTCCAAATCTGGGCAAATCGAATCGATTTGAAGTGTAGCAGGTCATCTCTTTCGTTCGATTTTATCGTTTTTCACTATTTTTCTTTTACACAACTCTCATGATCCTTCACCAAAATTACACCCAATTGTCCCAAGCATTATACACATGTATTAGGATGATTTCCAACGTGATTATAAAATCAAAACACTATGATTTCCATTCAAGAATATATCGAATAATTTATTCATCAAATACCTAGAGTATTCATGTTCTTCATGTATGCTCACATAAAACCCATATTTTCTTCATGTTGATCACCATACATAATTTGATTTTGTCTACTCTACATGTGTGGCTCAACTCTACCATATTATGTGTTCTAATCATCAATACTTCAAGAACATCATTTAAATCATATTTTTAATACCCTATTCTACATGGGTATCATAACTTTAAAAGAAATTGCAAATAAACACTTGCCTCTATATGATTGATGATCTCAATTAATGAATTGATGATGAATTGGTTTGTCTTCCCTTCCAATCCACTCTCCAATGATGATGGTGGTGCAAGAACAAACTTGAATTCTTCAAGAATTCCCTCTTAAGCTTAAAAAATGGCTTCTCCTTCTTATCTAATGGACTCTCTTTTCTTTCTATATTTCTAACCCTAGCCTCTTACAAATATATGTTAATAAAGGCTTTGGAAATTCATATGTCTCTTAACCCTTGGTTGCCAAAATGACTAAAATGCCCTCATACGGTGTCAGTTTGGTCTAAAATATTCTCGGGACCCCAACAATATTCGTGGGTATACTATTCTAACTATTTCAACCCTTTTGAAATCATCTGTGACCTCGAAATCATCATTCGAGTCATTCTAAATGAATCTCCTATCTCGACCTCATTTTAGTCTATCCCTGACCCTCGGTTGAGATATAATAAAACCTCACTGTTTAACTCACTATAATGTATAATAATAGTCACGTATTATTTACTACACAATTAGTAAATATTATTCCGTTTATATTAATCATTACCTCTCCCAATTAATATTTAAATAGACACATAACAAATTATATTTAGTCACGACACACTTGTAATTTAAATTTAACCGAATTAATTAAATATTTAATGCTAAAAAATACGGGGTGTTACAACTTCCCACTTTTGTCTTTTTTTCCTCGTATTTTCACTTTGTCCAGAAGTGGAAGAAAATATGAAGTGTTTTCCATAGATAACTTTCAGGAATTTCATACCAAGTACTTAATTCCTGATAATATTCATATTAGGGTTTCACCAGAGGATGAGGACCTCTTTGGCCTCCAACATAGTGAAGACACTCTTATGAGAGTGGCTATATTAGAAGGGGGAGTTCATCTTCCTTCCACCCATTATTGGTGGAAGTACTCCGTTATTATGGAATACTTATAATCCAGGAGAACGGTAGTTTCTTTCAAATCATAATGGTGAAGAGTTCCCAATATGCGCGTTTTTAAACAAAGCCAATTTTCTCCGAAAATTATTCAACTTTTAATTATGCACCAAACCAAGTTGTGAAAACCCAATTCTTACTTTAAACCAATTTTATCTTGATTAATCCTAAACATGCATCTAGTGATTAAAGAAAGTAAAATAAAGTAAAGAATACTCACAACGCCGGATGTACGAGGAAAAAACCCAAAACGGGAAAACTACCTCGGACGGCCCAAGCCAAACAATCACTATTAATAATGGTTTTACAAAGACAGATTAGCCTTACACTAAGACTCAATCCCCGCGGGTCTTGATGCTCCTTCTGATCTTCAACCGTTCTTCAACAGTGCCCACGCAGAAATTCTGTCTTCCACGATACTTGTCCACAACACACGCGTCAACGTATGTCTCGGTGTCCACCGAATGGCTTTGATTCGTCTACGATGTCGAACAAGAAGTACTTCTCTTTTCTTCATCGTGAAACCCTTTGATGTTCAATGATAGAACAAACTTCTTTGGTGCAGCAAGATCACTTAAACATATAATAATGATATCTCGAATCTTTTCGAACTTCTAAGGATGTGTTTAAGCTTTGAAACCTTAGAAAAATATGTGCTAACAAGTTTCTGGTTCGTATACTGTTTTCCAGAATGTACACTTACGAAATTTTGATGCAAACACGCTTTAAATAGGATTAAAATGCCACCTCGAAAATTGTCTCGTTCGAATGACTTAAGGTTCTCGTTCGAGCGACATACGTATCTCGTTCGCGTGAGATCTAATGTCGTTCGAGCGAGAAGTTTGACTTTTTAACTTTTCAATTAAAATGTTTCTTTAAAGAGACCCATTAAATTCAGACTCCTTTTTTGAGCTATTCATAATTAAAACGTAGTGTAAATAATTAAACACTTTTAAAAACATTTTAAAATATTTTTTCTTTATAAAAATACATCCTTATATTTTATAAAAAAAATCCGAGCACCATTAATTATACGCATTCATACCTAAGTGATCTCGAAATGTAATTAACTTTGAAGACGATTAAACTTGCGCTAAATAAACTTCGGCATGATTAAATCTTTGAAGCTTTGCCACAACGTCTTCAATTTTCTTCAATACGTCATAGACCAAGTGGGATCGTGACACAAATAAACATCTCCCTATGACATATTACAAACACAGTTTTGTTCATGGAATTAAGTCAAAACAATACAGGGACTCAATTGGAAATTTATGTCCTTATAAATCTCCCCCTTTAACTATTCCGGGACAAAACTAAACCAGTGAAATGCCTAACGGGGCTGCCAAGCCGTATGACGCCTAAATCCCATCCCATAAACCCAAAATCAAAAATACAGGACATGGACTAGTATATGTAGAAACTACGAGCATAAACTGTCTGAATGTGATGTAGACTTGAAATCTCGAATCGCTGAAGCATACCTACACACATGAAACAGACAAACAAATACCCAGTGAAGTATGGAGGAACAAATGAAACCAATATATATTTATACAAATGATACCAAACAATAATAGATACCAATATGAATAATCTCTGAAAAATCATTTGTTACACAATTTGAGCAGCAAAGTGATACCAATATGTAATACCAATTTGCAAACATATGTAAACCAAAACATGCTCAAATCTCCCCCAACATCACATACATCTCTCCTCCTTTTTGTCTCGAATAGACAATCCGGTGAAAAGATAAACCAAATTGAAATATCTAGCATGAGAATACCGAATTGAATCAATGCGAAATCGCTAGATAATCATGCAACAACCAGTTAAATATGATCAAGAAATGACAAATCAGTAGCTAGTAGACCAAGGAATCACACAAAGAATATATCAATCTAATCAGGTGTGATAAATGGACTATATGCAAAATCCAATTTTGAACCAATTTAAAACCTGCATATAAACCAAACAGTCCAAAAAAAAACTTCCAGCAGTACCAAAAAATATATCAATTTAAACCAATGGACTGCAAACCAATCAGAAGCTCCAAAACAGCCTGTCGTTCGAACGAGCCAGGGACATTACTCAAACGAGTTGAGGATGTCGCTCGAACGAAGTACAATTATCATTCACGCGAGATGGGGAAGTCGTTTGAATGACTTTCCGCGACCTTCCAAAATTTCCCAGATTCCCAGAAATATTATATAATATTGCCCAGTGAAAAAATTTCCACAAAAAATTCCAGGAAGGTCCTGACATAAGCAAAACAGTGTTAAATAGCTTTTAACACTAAACTCAAAAACTCATAAAAACTAAAAATGTGAGTTACATGAAAACATAGTACCGATGTGCTCAAATATGGATATGGAATGTATAGGCGTAAAACTAAAACAAATGAGTCACAATTCCAACACATCGAAACGATCAAGAAGTTCTAATTGATAGAGATAAATCATCAAACTTTATCATAGCCATATGACAATTAAAGTGTGAGCTTAATTAACTAAACATACTACATGCATACAAATCTAGAATTTTGACGATTCAAAAAACAATAGGGTCAAATTGCAATGTTTCAACATCAGGATTAGTTATGCAAACCTGTTTAAATTTTTAATTCATCCAAACTCCCTCGATAATATCATATTTTCTTTGGAATGAACTAAACTAATTTGTCCCTTTTCTTAGCATATTGCATTTTCTTTTAGGCTCTTTTAAACGGTGGCTTTCACGATGAGTTAATTTTAAACTCTCACAGCCCTTTCCCGTGAATCACTCATCATTTTTACCAATTCAAATCCTCACGATAAACGGTTCTTACATGCACACTTCTCCTTAAGTCTACGTACACATATATGACAAGATTGAGATAAGACCGCCTCACCAAATTCAAATATGCAAGAGAAGTCAAACATCCATATAAACTCGTGCATGTGTGCAATGTTGACATATATACAAAGTCGAATCAAAATGCATATCAACTTCGAAACAACCCCATATAAACGATGGTTCAGATCATTCTAGGCATCGATAATAATGACCAAATTTCCTAGCCACATGGATATGAAACGATGGTAGGGAGGTTCAAGCACACCAATATGCCACATTAAACATGTAAACTCAAAAACAAAAACCTAAAATATTTTTGGCTTTTCAAAAGTTTTCTCAAAAACAAAATCTTTTTGTATTTTTCAATAGGACTCAAACAAATGAAAACTATAATAAAAAAATGATACACATGTCATAATACTAACAATGAATATATCATGAAGCAAACTAGCATATGACAAACATGGAAACACTATCATCCTTTAGATTTAGCATGGGAATAATCAAGTGCACCCAAATGATAATCATGAAGTTTAATTCCTAAAGCCACTAAATTCGATCTCCTAACCCAAGTAGGTGTAAAACGACACATGGGGGTTTGGGGAACCGGGTCAACTTTATTCTTAAACTTCCTAGGAGCTTGTCTAAGGTCGTAACAATAATGCCTAAGGTGACTTTTCCTACCACAAAACGTGCAAGTGTAGTGGTGGTGGGAATGATTACCTATATGTGGACCTTTTCTAACCTTCCTAGTGTTCTTCACACGTGCGGGGGGAATGGGAACAACTCTCTCACCAAAACCTATACCTTTCTATCTCCCTTAATTTGAACGGTGCCTAGGATCTTATCTAACTTCTCCGACCTAGCCTCTAAATCAAAATTGACTCTAGACGAGTCTCTCAATCTCTCCTCCAACTCGTGAATCCTAGACTCGAGCAAACGCCTAGACTCCTCAAACTCTAAAATCTCCTTTTTTACGGACTCCATCAAACCACGGAGATTATCTCTCTCTTTCTCCACAAACTCTAGTTTTTCCCTAAACTTCTTCTCTCGTGCCCTACGATCCTCAATCAAACTATCATTATTTTCTATGGCACTCTCATTCAAATTAGCTTGCAATTTTGAGTTAGTCTTTTTCACCTTCACCGTTTCGGCATACAACTCATTAAACACATTTTGCAACCCTTTCACATGTACCTCCTCCTCGTCACTCTCTTCTCGCTCACTAACATGAGATACACTCAAAACCTCCTCATAAGTGTCATGCACATGAGAATCTTCGTCGCTCACATGACATGCCATAAACGTAACAAAGTTACGATCAATGGGGGAACTCTCTCCCTCTTCCGGATCACTATCACTTAAGATGGCATTATAGACAATGGGTTGCTTACCCTCTTTCTTAAGTCTAGTGGGACACTCCTTAACTTTGTGACCGTACCCCTCACACCTAAAACACTTATCCGACTCATCTCTCTTAGGCTTCTCAAACTTATCCTTAGAGGTGGGATCTACTTTGTTGTTCTTGAATTTTTCAAATTTCTTGGCATCTTTCGATTGCTTTTGAAACTTAATAAAATGTTTAAATTTCTTTGTCAACAAAGCAACATCCTCAAAATTGGAATCGGAATCAGAATCCGAAACTTTAATTTCCTCCTTCTGGGTTTTCAGAGCAATACCCTTTTCTTTCTTAGGCACTTGCTTGAAGGTAATCATGTCGATTTCATAGGTTTGTAAGTCACCAATAATTTCTTCTAGTTTCGTCGACTCTCACCTACCCAAGGAGTTTAGAATGGTCAGTTTCACATCAAACCTACTACGCAATGACCTAAGAATTTTCTTAATGACACGGTTGTCGGGAATTTTCTCACCTAGGTTAAACGATGAGTTGAAAATATTGGACAACCTAGCATAAAACACATCAAAAATATCACTCTCTAACATCCTAATTGTCTCAAACAGTGTAGTGAGATTTTGAAGTTTTGACGTCCTAACCATGCTAGTGCCCTCGTGAGTGAGTGCCAAAATATCCCAAGCCTCTTTTGATGTTTCACAAGTCATAATTCTATTATGTTCTTCCTGTATGACATGTGAAGCAATAATTTGCAGACCCTTAGAATTATATTGTGCAAGTCTTTATTCAGTTTCGATCCATGACTCAACAGGCTTTAAACTAGTGACCTCACCTACAATAGTGACAGGGGGTGTCCAACCTTTCTCAACTGCAAGCCACACACGCTCACCAATAGATTTTAAAGCACATCTCATTCTCATCTTCCAATAAGTGTAATTAGTTCCATAAAAAACAGGAGTTCGAGAAAATTCATTATATTCAGAATTCATCTTTGAAAACACACGGGATCACAAAATAAATAAATAAATATTTTCTAGCTCTGATACCAATTTGAAGAGTGCCAAGTATGTGTGTTTTTAAAAAAAACCAATTTTCTCCGAAAATTATTCAACTTTTAATTATGCATCAAACCAAGTTGTGAAAACTCAATTCTTACTTTAAACCAATGTTATCTTGATTAATCCTAAACATGCATCTAGTTATTAAAGCAAGTAAAATAAAGTAAAGAATACTCACAATGCCGGATGTATGAGGAAAAAACCCAAAATGGGAAAATAACCTCGGATCTCCCAAGCCAGACAATCACTATGAATAATGGTTTTACAAAGACAGATTAGACTTACACCCCCCACGGGTCTTGATGATCCTTCTGATCTTCAACCGTTCTTCAACAGTGCCCACGCAGAAATTTCATCTTCCACGATACTTGTCCACAACACACGCGTTCACGTATGTCTCGGTGTCCATCGAATGACTTTGATTCGTCTACGATGTCGAACAAGAAGTCCTTCTCTTTTCTTCATCGCAAAACCCTTTGATGTTCAATGATAGAACAAATTTCTTTGGTGTAGCAAGATCACTTAAACATATAAGAATAATATCTCGGATCTTTTCAAACTTCTAAGGATGTGTTTAGGCTTTGAAACCTTAGAAAAATATGTGCAAACAAGTTTCTGGTTCGTATACTGTTTTCCAAAATGCACACTTACGAAATTCTGATGCAAACACGCTTTAAATATGATTAAAATGCCGCCTCGAAAACTGTGTCGTTCGAACGACTTAAGGTTCTCATTCGAGTGACATACGTATCTTATTCGCGCGAGATCTAATGTCGTTCGAGCGAGAAGTTTGACTTTTTGACTTTTCAATTAAAACATTTCTTTAAAGAGACCCATTAAAATCAAACTCCTTTTTCGAGCTTATCAAAACTAAAACGTAGTGTAAAAAATTAAAACACTTTTAAAAACATTTTAAAATATTTTTTCTTTATAAAAATACATCCTTATACTTTATAAAAACAATTCCGAGCACCATTAATTATACGCATTCATACCTGAGTGATCTCGAAATGCAATTAACTTTGAAGACGATTAAACTTGCACCAATTAAACTCCGACATGATTAAATCTTTGAGGATTTGCCACAACGTCTTCAATTTTCTTCAATACGTCATAGACCAAGTGGGATCGTGACACAAATAAACATCTCCCTATGACATATTACAAACACAGTTTTGTTCGCGAAATTAAGTCAAAACAATAGAGGGACTAAATTAGAAATTTATTTCCTTATAAATGTGCACAGTCGAAATCAACCAAATTTATGGGGCCAACCTTGCCCTCATTAAAATCTGATATTGTTACAACCTGAGGTCTTCCCAAGGGCTTGACATATATCATTTTCAAGCCAGAGATAAGTCTGCAACCCGTAATATACTTGCCTATATATCGAAAAAGCATATTAAAATGAATTTGCACAGTTCACATGTGTTGACTTCTAGACATTAATTACATTTAACATGTGGCATCATATTGAATCATCAAATATAAATCTCCAACTTTCAATACCAACTATTTGATAGTCGAGATCAAAGGTCCCTCCTGATTTATTATATAGATATTATAGCAACAACATGTTCCATTTTCATAATTATTTAACACTACAAAGAAACTATATAATTTTAACAAATCTAAAAATTATGTATAGATAGATAGATAGATAGATAGATAGATAGATAGATAGATAGATAGATAGATAGATAGAGCAAAGCTCATATACATCATGTTTTCTACAGCATCCATACATCACACCTAGTTCTAGGCCATAAAAAAAGTTGAATTTGTTTTTTATTTTACACATGGAGTTAACCTTCTAATAACATATGTTCAAAAAAGTAGATCAAAATACAATTTCTATCTACTTTTTAAAAAGCCAACAAAAAACTGCTAAAACAACCTTATTTATAAGTGTTTGTGACCCAAGAATTTTGTGTATTTTTTAAAAATATCTAGAAAATTTATTTTGACGGAATTATTTGAACATGTATTGATTGAAATATTAATTTCAATAGAAAAAAAATTAGGAAAAAAAAATTCCTTAGGGCCTCAAACTAGATGTGATGTATAGAGAATGATGTAGGAGAACCTTCATCTCTCTCTCTCTCTCCCCCCCCCCCCCCCCCCCCCCCCCTCTTAAAACTAGAAAGAAAATTGCTCTTGAATTCATTATTTAGGCATGTACAAAGATAAGGCCTGAACATCTTTAAAAAAATGGAACAACATAACTCATTAGAGATTTTGACAGAATACTCAATTGGTTAAATGGAATAGAAATAAAGATCTTCATAAAAGGTTCTTAAAGGCTTTTTAAAAAAGAGGAAAGTACTCCTAGGTCCTTCACAAACAAATTTTAAAAACTAAAGAAAGTTTGACAAATTTTAAATACTTAGATCCACTAATTCTCTTCTTGTAGAAGTCCATGATAGTGACATAACAAGTGAACCTAATAGTAAATTGTGTTTAAATGTTTAAAAATTATCAATAAGGGACGTAAGTGTAAATTTCCCTTAAAAATCAGTTAAGGATGGAAAGTTACAACATTCGTGTGTCCAGCAGTGAAATGCACATAGACACTCGAGAAATCCGATGTTTTCCAACAATTATATAGTGTCACATTTCTAAACATTTAGAGTGAGTTCCATAACCACTCAAAATCGCGCATAACCGCACCGTAATCGCCCATATTCCTATATGCACAAAATACACTTGTCCCGTAGTTCTCGCAATATGACCAACAACTAAAAATAAAAAACATGGGAGTGTGTACAAACGAATGTTTAAAAATTGTACGAAATACTTAAGATCTCTTTCAAAAATTACAAGTATTTAGTCCCACTTTTACAGATTCATTTGTAATCGCTCTCATATTTTCATTTTTTTAGTTGTTTGTCATGTTTTAACAATTATGAGATAAGTGTCATACTCTACGGAAAGGAAGAGAGACGGTTGTATGGTCATTGATAATTTTCAGTGAATACGGGAATTAATATAATTTTAAAAAGATATGAAATGAAAGCCTAACAAAACTTTGAAAATGATACTAAAACAAAAAACAAAAAACAAAAAACATATATTCTAAATACAACATTATTTTATGGTTAAGCAAAACAAACAAAAAACCGATCTGGACAAACTTCTAAACAAATTAACCAAGTGCATTATGAATATGGAGTAGATGTTAATTAAATTTGAATTCTTGTCCGTTTCTAATATTTTTTTTCAGTGTTTTAGGTAATTTTTCTGTTTTTTATTTGAAATCAATTTTTTTCAAATTTTTGACAATTATTTTTTTCTTTTTTTACTATTTTCTATTTTTCTTTTTAAAAAATTCCTTATGTATTTTCTATTTTTATGTGTTTTTAATCTTTTTATTAGAAATTTATCTTTTTATTCGAAATCTGTTTATATTCACATTTTCTACGAAAAAAATATATATTTTTAATATTTTTTGTTTTTCTTTAAAACATTTTCCCTATTTTATGTACTTTCATGTTTTTAATATTTTTTTATATTTTCCGTTTTTCTTTAAAATATTTTTCCTCTTTTATGTATTTTTCTGTTTTTAACATTTTCTATTATTCTTTAAAATATTTTTGTTGTTTGTGCTATTTTCTATTTTTCTTTAAAATATTTTTCCTGTTTTTTTATATTTTTTTGATAATTTTTTGAATTTTAATTGTTTATGAATTTTGCTTTTTTTAAATGATCAAATACCAAAAAGTACCTCAAACATTTTTTAATACACATTTAGTCCAAGCCTTTTTATTTTGTACCAAAAAGTCATTTATTCTCTTATCTTTAAAGGTCTGTCTTATCTTTAAAGGTCTGTGACAGCGGCATAGTAGAGCTTTTTTGGCATGGTAAAGGACTTTTTGGTGCAAAATAAAAAGGTTTGGACTAAACGTGTATTAAAAAAAGTTCGAGAGACTATTTGGTATATGCCCCTTTTTTAAATGTCTTTTTTGTATTTCAATGTATTTTTCGGTAATTATTTTAAATATTTTGTCTGAATTATTATTTTTAGAATTTTGAAGATTTAAAATCTTTTTTTGGTAATTTTCAGAATTTTTAAATACATATTCATATTTTTCAAATGTTTTAAAAAAATTGTAAATTTTTGCAAGGCTTTTTGTTATTTTAAATATATTTTTTAGTATTTCCTTCATTTTTAAATGTTTGTGTTGTTATTTTAGGATTTTATTCAAAAAAATAATGTTATGACAAAAATACTCTTAGTTTAAGTCATGTGACACTCATATGCCTAACTGTTTTCGTAAAAAATTAACTGAGTTAAATGTTAGGAGATTACTTGTAACTATTTTCAAAATTTTAAAAGTTAAGTGTAGAAATTGAAAGTTCAGGATCAAAGTTGTGGTTTTTAAGTGTAGTTCACCCCATATTTTTTTACCATGCATAAAGAGTTGCTCGGCAGAACATTTCACGTGCTATGCTTGGGCTTACACACACACACACACACACACACACACATATATATATATATATATATATATATAAACGAGCACCGCTGCATTATTTTAGTGTAGGTCTTAGAAAATTTATTAGCCATCCTACGGTAAATAGAACGATTCAAGGTTTAGCATACCCTACCTTATTAATACAAGAAAAGCAAGAGTGAGTATAAAGAATGGTCCCCACCTATGAGATGGGATCCAGCCAACATTGTTTTGTCTATGCATAAATCTCTTTTAGTGCCATTTTCATCACATGATTCATATAAATACACGACTTTAGGTGGAAACATGAAGTCCTGTCAAAAGTGCATGCACATGATTGTGTCAACTGGATTGGTTTATGATAGAGCAAGCTTTGAAATGATATGGTCCATGCACTGCACGGCTAGCTGTTTTAATTTCATTTCTAGCAAAGAACATTGATGGGCTTTCATAACCTTTATGCACCGTGCATGTGAATTTCAATGTTGTGTATAATAGGGAAGCTTCCTCTCGAGGAACAATATCATACTTTCTCCTTTGTGAAAGAAGTTTTTTTACTTAACCTGTGAATTCGGAGATAGAAGCATGTTTTCAATAAATTATTTGCTGTACTTTGAAAAGCTGAGAAGGAACAGAAAAAAGAGAGAAAGAAAGGGACTATTTTAATTAATTAATTTGCAGAGTCATTTGATACTGATGGGGTATTCATGAGGTTCCTCTAATGCCTTCAGAGTGCGGGTTACATGGGTCTTTGGGTGGTCAGGAAGGATGAAAGCAAAGTCCAAATTATTTAAATAAGGAAAAGTCAAGCCCTCCACATGCTCTGCATTTAAGGCCCATTTTGCATTTTCCCAATGCTCTTTAGGATCCGTTTGGTTCGTAGTGAAATACTTTTCACCGTGTTAAAAGTAAAAGGTGAATTATTAGTGTGGTGATTTTGTTTTCACCATCTCCGTTTGGATGGTCGAGTTTTCACTAGGTGAAAATTTTAACTTTTTCACCATTTGTTGTTTGGATGGTCAAGATTAATATGGTGAAAAAATAAAATGACCATATTACCCACATACTTCAAATGCATATAACTATTTTAATTTTCATCACACAAGTATCAATGACCATTAAAAAATATGCATTTACCCAAAACTAAAATTTTACATAATCAACCCCACACCTAGTCATATTTCGCTACGCAAGACAAATAAGTAAAAAAACAATACCAATTAAAAATAAAGTCCTTATTAAAAAAGAAAACAGTCCCAATTTAAAAAAAAAAAATCCAACAATGAAAAAAAACTGTCATTTGTAAAAAAAAAATCACAGTTAAAAAAAAGAGTCAACTATAAAAACAGTAGTCCATAATAAAAAAAAAGTTCTCAACAATGAAAAAACAGTCCCAAATAAAAGAAAAGTTTTCAACATTGAAAAAAAAACAATCCCAATAAAAAAAAAAAGTCCCAACTATAAAAAAAAAAGTGTTCCAATTAAAAGAATTAAAAAAAAATAGTTCCCAACTATGAAACCGTCCCAATTAGTAATTAAATTCCCAACAAATTACCATGCACCAAACAAATATTCATTTTTTTTATTTTTTTTTATGGGAATAGAAATTCTCACACCCTCTATATGTTCCCCCACACCCTTTGAATAATAAATGACAATTGCGCCCTTAAATTTATAAAAGCAAAATGTCCAATTTTTTCACCTCCAACTAAAATAATTACATTTGATAAAAACAAAAAAATTATATTTTCAATAAAAAAAATTGTTTTTTATAAGTAATAATAAAAAAAACTGTTTATAAAATGTAAAATCTTATCTATTTGTTTTATTAAAAAACTGTATATAAAACGTAAAATTTATTTTTCTTAAGAAACTCTTTTCTTAAAAAGTGTTTTATTTTTTATTTACAAATTTTATTTTTGGTTAAAAACTGTTTTTTTTATTATATTAAAAATAATCTTTTTACTATTTTTAAAAAAATATTATCTGCGGCAGTGGTATGTATAGGCGGTCTGACCACCTATACATACCGCCGGCGCGGAGCATTTTTGTCTAATATGTCGGTCCGCGCCAACGGTATGTATAAGTGGTCGAACTGCCTATACATACCGCTGACGCGGACCATTTTTTTGTATAGTAAAAAGATTATTTTTAAAATAGAAAAAAAATAGTTTTTAACTGAAAAAATAAATAACGAAACAATTTTTTTAAATAAATAAAAGAAACAGTTTTTTAACTAGAAATGATAAAAAGAATGTCCATTTTTTAAAATAAATAACGAAATAGTTTTTTATCAACGTCCATTTAAATAAAAAGTAATATCTTTTTTTATAAATAAAATAATATTTTTCAAATGAAAAAATAACTTTTATAATTTTTATATTTTCAGAATATTAAAATTTTAATTTTCTAGAATATTAGGATTTTAATTTTCAAAATATTATGTTTTATTTTTTTCTTAATATTACCTTTTTTTTTTAATTATAGATTTTTGGGCAAAAGATTATATTTGCTCAAATCATATTTACATAGAGGGTCTTTTGATCTTTTAGTATTTAAATATTAAAAAGGGTGTGGGGAAAGACATAGAGGGTGTAGGAATAGCTATTCTATTTTTTATTTTTTATTTTAATTTTTAATTATTTAATATTTTTATTTTTAATTTTTTTTTATTTTTTAAAATAAAAAATGAAATTTAGAAAAAAAATATTTTTTTAAAATGAATATTTGATGATCGTATTAATTGAGAGGGAGAAATGAATGTGTGATAATAGTAAGTGGAAATAGGAAAGGTTACTTTGGTAATAAGATAAATTTAATTGTTTTCACCTGTTAAATTATTCACTTTACCCATGGTTTAAAATGGTTAAAGTTTCACCTCACTTTTCACCATATTCATTTTATTTCACCGTGTTAAATGCCCAACCAAACACATATTTTACCTAGGTGAATTTTATTTTAACGCGGTAAAAAATATTTCACCACGAACCAAACGGACCCTTTGAGATTTTTCTCCTGAAGTGATTTCATTTCAATCAACTCTTTTATTTAAGATTCGAAGAAGGGTTGAAGATCCTCGAGGGCACTTTGAGCATCCTGTGAAAGGTCTTTCACACTCACTAGCTTAATCTACCTAATTTTGACAGCATTTATATTTAGTTAATCTTGAGATTGAGATTGATGGCAACCCAATACTCTTCCTCAAGTTTACATGAGTTGAATTACCAGTTTATTAGAACAAGTCTCGTTTAAGATAGCCTACAAAACTACCACAGTCTGTTAGAACAAATCCCATACCAAATACACACAATCGGTTGCAGATTTAGAAATCGGAAACTGGGGGCAGGGTATATATGATGATTGTTTGGGAGCTAAACCCATAAAAATAAAATTATTTCCCCAAATATAATAATTTTAGTATTAAAACAGCAAGTTAACATACCCAAATGGTGAATTCATATTTTTGGGTATATATCAAGCTAGCAAATTGTATATTTGTAGCTCTGAGCCTAATTGAGGTCGAACCAATGCAATATTTTTGGGTGTGTTTTAATTCTTAGAAGGAAAAAAAATAACACATATAAAAAAAATTATTTTCTTTTAAGAAATAGATTATGTACTTTTAGGAGTTAAAATAATATTAGTTATGGATATAAGACATTCAACTTTATATTTACATATTAATCCCTTCTTTTTATTAAATTAATTTTATTTTTTCGAAAATGCCAATTTTACAGTTATATATATATATATATATATATATATATATATATATATATATATATATATATATATATATATATATATATATTGGGAAATTGAATTTATTCAAGTTTTGAGAGAAAAGTCCTCTCAAGGTAGCATTACAAGAAGATAAAGGCTATCAAAGTCAAAGATACAAACTAAAGAAACTGAAAAATCTAAACATATGAAATTTGAAATTCTTTGAATAAGTCTATGTAAAAATGACAATGGGGGGATTTGAAAGGTCTCACTTCGAAGGCCACCTTAATGTCATCGTATACTAGATCTATAATATTCCGGGCATTCATCGCAACATTATCGAATTCCATTTTATTTCTGGCACACCAAATTCTCCAACAAATGAAAGCAGGGATCATATTACAAAGAGTAAACTTGATCGATTTTCCCCTAGTGCATAACCACCAATTGATAAGACCTCCTTTCACGGTATTAAAATTAAAAGTTACGCCCATCCTTTTTTGGAAAAAATTCCAAACTTCTAAAGCAATTTCACCATTAGCGAAGAGATGGTCCCGATTTTCCTCTTTTGGTACTTGACTACATCTACATCTCAAATGCAGAGGGATTTTTAACTTCTTGATATTCTTGTCAAGGGGTAAACCATCATGTAGGAGTCTCCACATTAAAGTAGAAACTTTAGGGACGATGCGTTTATCCCAAATGGACTAGAAAGAAAGTTGAACACAATCTTTTTTCCTAATGTAATCCCAAGTAAGCTTAAGATTGAAATTATCCCTCATATCCAACTCATTGTAAGTAGTAAGAACATTTTGCATTCTTTTCCAAGTGTAACTGGAAAAAGATGGAGTACCACTAAATTCATGATTTTGTAGTTTTCTATATTTTGCTTTCATGAATTTAGACCATAAACCATTTTTGTTAAAGAATGAGAACCATAATATGCAAGTGTATGCCTTACACACATCTTCTAAATATTTAATACCAAGGCCACCTTCGTTTTTGGGTAAACATACTTTATCCCAACTAATCCAGTGTTTTATAATTTTACCTTCCTCTGAGCCCCATAGAAAATTTGCACAGGTCGTATTAATGTCATGAAATGTCTTCTTTGGTGGATCAATGGCAGCCAAGTATTTGAAAGTCATCGAATGAGCAACACTCTTAATAAGAATATTTCTTCCTGCTTGAGTTAGAGACTTGGACGCCCAACCTGCAATTCTTTTTTTAACTGTTTTCCGCCAGCGACTGAAAGTGGATTCTCTTCTTCCTGCCTTGATAGATTAAGACTCCCAAATATTTGAAAGGGGGCCTTTTGTATTTGAAACCCGTCGATCTAGTCATTTCTTGGATCTTTTCCTTGGAGGTATTGTTCGGCATCAAGAAAAAACTTTTGTCGTGATTCACTAGCTGCCCCGAATTAGTTTCATACTCTGTGAGAAAATGCAGGAGATTTTTGGGACTATTTTTCCCACCGGTTTCAAAAATAAAGATGTCATCAGCAAATGATAAGGAAGAAATTATTGTACATGATAGGGGCGGACCAAAGTGTTGAATATCTCCCTTTTCCACCAGATTATGCATGCCACGAGACAACACTTCAGCTACTATGACGAATAAAGTGGGTGATAGAGGGTCTCCTTGGCGAATTCCTCTTTTCGAATTGAAAAAATCACAAAGCTTCCCATTAATGGCTATAGAATACCACCTGAAATACATCTCCAGATCCAATCAATTATTAGTTCACAAAAACCAATTGATCGAAGAGTTTTAATAATAAAGTGCCATGAAAGCCTATCATATGCCTTAGACATGCCTAATTTATAGATCACATTTTTACCTCGCACTTTTTTATTAAAACTTTTCATCATTTCTTGGGCTAAAAGAATATTTTCATTTATATCACTCCCTTTGATAAACCCCGTTTGAGATAACGAAATGATATTAGGAAGAATATCTCGTAAACGGTTGTTTAAGATTTCTGAAATGATTTTACTAGGAAAATTACACAAACTTATAGGCCGGAAGTCAGTGCTTCTTGTAGGGTTCTGAATTTTTGGGATGAGGATTATTGTTGTGGCTAACCAACTTCTAAGAATATCACTTCCCAGGAAGAAAGAATGAATAGCAGCAATAAGTTCTGATTTGATGATGTCCCAAGAATGCTGAAAAAAGACTCCATTATCCATCTGGGCTTGCTGCACATTCTTTATTCATAGAGAATACCACTCCCTTGATTTCTTCTTCATCTGGTATTTATGAGATTCTTTCATACGTTGTGTCATCTATCAACTTTGGGATGCAAGTGAAAATTCCATCATCGATAGCCAGAGCTGATTGATCACCCAAAACGTCTTTGAAATGATTGTATATCTCCTGTTCCATTTCAGAATCGGAGGAAGTCCAACTGCCATTTTCTTCTTTTTTTACCTTGTGTATGTTGTTGATGCAATGACGATGGTTCACGTATGAGTGAAAAAATTTAGTATTTAGGTCTCCCACTTCAACCCACTTAATTCCCGCTTTTTGCCTCCAGTAAGATTCCTCATTTTTAAGGGCTAGAAAATAAGTCGCTTGAGCTTTATGCCACTCACTCCTGTTCAAATCGTTGGGGTCGTTGTCTGCCAGACCTTCTACCACTAACAGATTTTCCTCGGTGTCAATAAGTTGAGCATCAATTTTTTTAAAGTTTGATATGTTCCAGGATTTGAGAATCTACTTTAGGTATCTGAGTTTCAAAACAAAGACTTGCATTGGACTCCCAACTTGAGGCACTCTCCAAGCCTTTTTTACAACTTCAATAAACAAATGGTGGGACGTCCAAGCATTGATGAACCTGAATGGTTTGGGACTTCTATCGTTTTGAAAATAAATGGTATTGACTAGAGGATTGTGATCAGATTTGATACGAGGCATGTGTTGAACCGTTGTGACAGTGTTCGTAAGAAACCATTCATTATTACCAAGAACTCTATCTAGGCGAGCCCAAATTCTAGCAATACCATCACGGTTATTACACCAGGTAAATCGAGACCCATTAAAAGAGAATTCTAATAGACCTGCTTGAATTAATGTGTTTTTGAAATCCTTAGCTCCTCTAACATCTATTGCATTACCCCCAGCTTTTTCATCTTGGTTTTTGACAATGTTAAAATCGCCTCCAATTATCCACTTCTCCTTAAAATTATTTGCAATATCAAGGATGTTACCCCCACAACTCCTCTCTATCCATTCTGCCACATTTAGCATATACAGTTGAGAAAATGATTGGGCTATCAAAATTAGAATGTTTAGCTCTAATGGAAATTATCTGATCTTCATTTTGGATGATACTTATATGCCAATCAAATTTCCAAAATATCCATATTTTGCTATTGGCATTAGCAACACACCCACAAAAATTTATTTGTTTTCAAGCTTTCTGCATATTAGTTTCCTCCAGCTTTGGTTCCATAATTGCAACAACACCAATGTTATGTTTTTTAATGATACGTTTGAGTCTACGAATAGCAGGCGCATTAGCCACCCCACGAATATTCCAGAATAGAAGATTAATCATTAAGATTATTTAAATCTTTATTCTTTGGAACCTTACCTGCAAACTTGGTAGTGATAGGGTAGTTTTGAGCCAAGGCTTTCTTGTTTTTTCGCTTCCTCCTTGAGACCACTGTGAATTCTTGTTCCCCACGTAAACATGGGTATTTTTCTGATAATTCATTCGAGAAATCTATAGAGTCCTCTGTGCAGAAATCAACTACAATATCTTCATCTTCAGTATCTGATGACCATTTAGGTTTCCACTTGTCTCTGGCTATGATGGTTGCATGAAACTTTTTAGGTCTTGGGGACAGGTTAAGGTTATTAAGAAAAGATGGGTTTTTTGGGAATTTGATAAGTCCTGGTATAAGAGACATGTCAAAATCAGTGTTCGGTTCACATGATTCTTTATTTTTCAATAAATCGGGAAGCGCAGTTGACAAAACATGATAGCGGTTAATGGTAACAGTGGTCTGGGTGTCACGTTTATGGGTGGGTGAGGTCAGGTTCAAAATTTGGTGAAGGCGTGGTATTAGGTTTAGGGTTATCATCTGCATGGATAAAATGTTTTGAAGGAATAATTGTAGGGTTGGATATAGCAGGTAATGGCTGAGGTTTAAATGCGGGTTGAGAGGAAATTTTTGGTTTTATTGGTCTCTTTTCTTGCCATTTTTGGTTTGGAAGAAAAGCCTTAGGATTGTTGGTGATCTGTGAAATATCTTACTATGCTTTTAGAACAATCAACTTTTCTTTTATAAAAATGGTTCCTGTTATAGTTTAAGGACAATCATTTTCTCTCT
This sequence comes from Sambucus nigra, assembly GCA_949130495.1. Lineage (NCBI taxonomy): Eukaryota > Viridiplantae > Streptophyta > Magnoliopsida > Dipsacales > Adoxaceae > Sambucus > Sambucus nigra. The sequence continues at coordinate 248,478,796 of OX422210.1, forward strand.
CTCTCTCTCTCTCTCTCTCTCTCTCTCTATATATATATATATATATATATATATATATATATATATATATGACTACTATTACTATTTTAGGACAATCAACTTTTTTTTTATAAAAATGGTTCCGATTTTTTTGTCCATAATAAAAAAAGATTATACATTTTAGGACATGTAATAATGTTGGCTATGGATAAAGGACACTCAATATTATTATTTTTTTGTAAAAATAGTCTCTATTTTTGTAAGTTGATTTTATTTATAATAAAATACCAATTCTACTTTATATTAGAAACAGTAAAACAATATTTGTCTTTCAACCCCCAGACATTTGCGTCTTCGATCACTAGATTTTTTTGCCTTCGGTCACTGGAGAGCTTTCCATCGCCAATGTTTTGGTCAAGAAAACAATAAATATGAATTCACAATCTGAAAAATACAAAAAAAAAAATAGATTTTTTAATTTCTCAAACACCTCAATTTTTTTTACACCATTTGGCATCATACCTTCTTGCTAATCCCCAAACTTGTGAACTCCAAATTCAAATTTATAAATATTTCACTGCAAAATTAAATTTGTAGAGTCAAATGCACTAACATTTTTTCACAGTTTAAAACTGCAAATTTAATTTGCAATGTAAAATCTTTTGAATCTCCAAAATAAAAATCATGTCAACACTTACTATCTCCTTATCTTGAAACCTCTCATTCACGATAAAAATAGTTTTTTTATTGGACAACCTGCTCACATTTTTCACTTGAATGAGTTGGTACCAACTAAACTAAGTTATCACATATAGGAAGGGAACAAAAGAAATAAATACAAATACAAAAAATATTTGAAGGTGAGAATGGAAACTTCTCCTGTTCACTATTTTTCATTGGCATGAAACTATTGACGTATTTTGTTAGTGGATAATAGATGAAGGTGCTGAACAGATGAGCATATTTATATGAATATTTAGTAGGCAAAATATACAGCTTGCTAAAGGGTAAGGGGTTTTACTTATTAACTGATTTTGTGGAAAAGATGTGAATGAGATATTTATCTAATAGATCTGGAACATAATTGACTATGGGTTTGAGTGAGGATGAGTTCCCAATTTTGTTGTGTTTAATTACCAAAACTTTGAAGCGTTGTCAGATCTAATAGATCTGGAACTTCTTATTTCGAACTTTCTTGGTGTTTCAATGTTTGAAACGAAGAGAGGTGGGGCTGGAAAGGAGGTCTCCGCAGGAGAGAGTTAAAGATGGAGGTTGCTGCAATCGAGAGGACATGTCGGAGGTTGTTGTCACCAGAGGGAGCGCTGCGGGTTGTTGTCACCTTATTTTCTAGACTGACGTAAGAGAATGGGCTAATGGAATGTATATGTCAGGGGGTGATTAAAAAATGAGCGGTATTTTGGGTAGGGCTGTGTTTTTTTTTCGAACTTTTCGATCCGATTTTTTCCGAATTTGGAATGAAATTTTAGTTTGCCGAATTTCGATTTTCCTATTTCTGATTTTTTCGAAAAAAATCGGATCGGAAATCAGAAATAATTCTGAATTTTCGATTTTCCGATTTTTCCGAAACTATGCCGATCCGATTTTTCTGATTTTTTTCCGAATTATTTCTGATTTTTTTGGAATTATTTTCCGATTTTCGATTTTTCCGATTTCTTTTCCGATTTTTTGAAAGTTTCCCATATCCCACATCGGTTGGGAGAGGGAGAGGGCTCCAAAATATGCTCTATAAAAGGAGAGTATCCTCCTAACTTCTACACAAATATGAAAAATGAGCCAAATCCTCATGTGTTTACATGTTGGGTTAAGCCATTTTCATTGTTTTTTTAAAATGAGAATTTCGAGTAATCGAAAATCCATAATTTATTTTTTTGAAATTTCCGAAATTTCTGGATTTTTAATATATTTTGTGAATTTACTATTTTTGCCGATTTTTCGATTTTTTTGAATTCGGAATTTTTTTTAATTTTCCGAAAAAATCGGATCGAAAATCGGAATAGTTATTTTATTTCCGAAAAAATCGGAATTTTTTCCGAATAGGCATTTTCCGATCCGATCCGGCCGAAACACAACCCTAATTTTGGGGAGTGAAATATTTTAGGGACTATTTTTATATAAAACAAAATATTAAGTGTCTTATTTGTATTATATGACTGTTATAAATAATTTTTTTTACAAAAACCATAAAAAATATTAAGTGAAAAACTTCTATTATAGTTTTAGGACAGTAAACTTTTCTTTTATAAAAATGGTACCTTTTTCTTTTGTCCTAAATATATTTTTTTAAAATAGCATTTCCATAAATTATTTTTTCTTTAAAAATATAATTTCATTTTTTGCTTAAATTTAGTGTTTTATTAAAAAAAAAAATAGTAGTATTATTGTTTATTCAAACATTAGACAATGGATGTCATCGTACTTCATGTCATCAGAATACAACCACCAGTGTTCCTTCATCGAAATGAAAAATTAAATTTGCAGTGTCATTTCTTTTTTAGCAGTTTTTAATTTATATATCCTCCATTTTTTTCTTTTCATAAGAAAATGATTATGCTCAATACTCATTTTTTTAGTATCACAACATGGAATAAGTTTGTTGTATTAACAATGAAAATTTAATTTTGTACTAAAAAAATGCAAATATAATTTCGTAAACTAGCGGAGAAGCGACGATAATAAGACGATAAAGAGTGGTTAAATGGTATTACATCAAAAATATCAAATAAGCAATAGAAAATTTAAAAATTTGACATTGCAAAATTAATTTTGCATTTTGGCAAAGTAATAGTGGTGGCGGAAGTTTTGACTACATGAGGTTTGGTGACATTCTTAGTCCAATATTTGAAATTAAAAAAAGATTTAGTATTTTTTTTAAATAACACACCTCATTTTTAGCCAAAAATACAAGGGATAAAGTTTAAAAAAATACAAATTTAACCCTGATGTTTGGGGTGATTTTCGATTTTGAGCCTAATGTTTTACAATTTATAATGTTAACCATAAAGTTTAAAAATTGATTCAATTATATCCACAGTTACATTGCCGTTAAGAATTGTAATGGGGGTGTTGACTTGGCAATCCACTTAGACTTTTCATTTATTAGAATGACCAATCAAACACTGACACATGCATTAGAAAAATAACTAATAAAAATTAAAAATTTCCACACATACAAGATTCAAAATAAAAAGTTATTAATGAAATAATTATTTGAAAAAATTAATTCAATATACCCATTTAAACTAAAATAATAAATCAGATAATTCAAAAAATCTCCACCCACCACCGAAGGCCTGTTGCCCACTATCCAACTCCTTCCACCTCACACACATACCTACGCTCGCGCACACACACATACACATACACAAATACACACTCATACATATACAAATCATACATTAGCCTTGCATGTATAAACATACCCAAACATCCACTACAAGAAAAATGAGTATTAGGGACGGTAAAAATCCGTCCCTAAAAGTACACAAACCGTCCCCAAAGAGTATTAAGGACAGATTTTGCAACGGTAAAAAACCGTCCCTTATACTAGGCGTTGCAAATATTATAGGGACGGATTTTAATGTCCTAAATGTTAATCCATGGACGCTCTACATTTGGCATTAGGGACGGATTTTTCCGTCCCAAATGGTGTTACCGCGAAAAAATTCCCACTCCCGCCAATAGTATTAGGGATGGATAAACTGTCTCTAATACTACTCAGATTCTGGCAACCCAATTAGGGCGGCAAAAATCGTCCCAAAAGGTAATTTCAATTGATGCAAAAATGGGTATTAGGGACGATAAAAACCGTCCCAAAAGGTATTCTCAATTAATACAAATAAGTATTCGGGACGGTTTATAACCGTCCCAATTGATAAATAAAAAATTATCATAAATAGTCATATTATTATATGTTTTCTATTGCAATAATAAATGACGTCTAATTTGCATTATAAATCAAATCATCCGATCATAAATGCAATATATGAACCACATTCATTGAAGTACGTATCCAATAATAATTTCTTCCATTAAACGACATTCAAGTCGAAATATTTAAATGAGTACAAAATCATACTAATTAATAAGATATACAATTGTCAAAAGAAATATCATCCCGAAATTAAGATGATAAATATGGTTGTCACGCTTCAAAAACTTCTCTTAGTGTCACATGTAGTAGATACACTCAAAAACATGTCTCTTCAACTTCTTGTACACAACCCGTAATCAATAAATAATCATTCTATCAAAATAATATATCCAAATATATTAGTTAATCGTATCAATAAAATTTTACAATTTTTTTTTTTATAGAGGCTCCTTTGTTCATACATGAAATCCAACCTGTTTAATCAATACAAAACCCTGCACGGCCATATAAAAAAATTAAAATAAGAATCTCGCATATCAATAATTCTTTACAATTTAAAAAAAAATTCAACTGAGTTTCCTTTGTTTATACATGAAAACCAACCTGTTTAATCAACACAAAAGCCCGCACCGCTATAAAAAAATTTGAAAAATCTCCCATATCGACAATTCTTTACAATTTTTAAAAAAATTCAACAGAATCTCCATTGTTTATACATGAAAACCAACCTATTTAATCAACACAAAAGCCTGCACGACCAGGAAAAAAAATTAAAACAACAATCTCTCATATCAATAACAATAATAAATAAACAATCTACCTGTCGCAAACCATTGCTTTGTTAATGTGTTCCACACGAATAAAATATAACCCTAAAATGTTATCCAGCAAAAAAAAAAAAAGAAGCAAAACAAAAAAGATATCAGTAATCAAATAATGTTTAAACCAAAAAGTCTAACTATTGCAAATTCTCGTTGTATACTCAAACCAGGAGTCCCTTGACTACACGATCGGTTTGTACGAGTTACATTTTTCTCGTGCGAGGTGCTCGAGCCTCTCACTTGACCGTTTTGTGACTGTTTTATGTTTTCATTCCTTGACGCCATGTTTTTAAGCCTAAGTCTAAATTTTACAAATTCTCGTCGTATACTCAAATTGGGAGGTCGGGGATTACGTGGTCGGTTCGTACGAGTTACATTGGTCCCGTGTGAGGTGATGGTGCCTCTAACGGGACCGTTTTGTAGTTGTTTTACGTTTTCACCCTTTGACATCATTATTTTAAGCCTAAGTCTATTTTTTTACAATTCTCGTCGTATACTCAAATCAGGAGGCCAGGGACTACGCGGTCGGTTCCTACGAGTTACATTGGTCCCATGCGAGGTGCTCTTACCTCTCATGGGACCGTTTTGTGGTTGGTTTACGTTTTCCCCCGTTGATGCCATGTTTTTAAGACCAAGTCTAAATTTTTATAAATTCTCATTGTATACTCAAATCGAGAGGCCGGTGACTACGGGGCCGATTCATACGAGTTACATTGGTCCCGTGAGAGGTGATCGTGCCTCTAACGAGACTGTTTTGTGGTTGTTTTACATTTTCAGCCTTTGACGTCATGTTTTTAAGCCTAAGTATAAATTTTACAAATTCCCGTCGTATACGAAAATCGAGAGGCTGGGGACTCGTGGTCGGTCAGTACGAATTACATCGGTAACGTGTGAGGTGATCGTGACTCTCACAGGATCGTTTTGTGACTTTTTTATGTTTTTACACTTTTATGTCATGTTTTTAAGCCTAAGTCTCAATTTTTGTAAATTCTCGTCGTATAATCAAACCGGGAGGCTGGTGACTACGAAGTCGGTTCGTACGAGTAACATTGGTCCTGTGCGAGTTGATCGTACCTCTAACGGAACCATTTTGTGGTTGTTTTAGGTTTTCACCCTTTAACGCCATGTTTTTAACCCTAAGTCTAAATTTTACAAATTCTGGTCATATTCTCAAACCGAGAGGTCGGAGACTATGCGGTCGGTTTGTACGAGTTACATTAGTCCCGTGCGAAGTGCTCTTGCCTCTCATGGGACTGTTTTGTGGATATTTTACGTTTTCACCCGTTGACGCCATGTTTTTAAGCCCAAGTCTAAATTTTTGTAAATTCTCATCGTATACTCAAATCGGGAGTCGTGTGACTACGCGTTCGGTTCGTACGAGTTACATTGGTCCTGTGCGAGGTGATGGTGCCTCTAATATGACTGTTTTGTTGTTGTTTTACGTTTTCACTCTTTGACGTCATGTTTTCAAGCCTAAGTCTAAATTTTACAAATTCTCATCATATACTCAAATCGAGAGGCCGGGGACTACGCAGTCGGTTCCTACGAGTTGCATTGGTCCCGTACGAGGTGCTCGTGCCTCTCATGGGACCGTTTTGTGGAAGTTTACGTTTTCACCATTTGACGCCATGTTTTTAGGCCTAAAGGTTTAAATGTTGCAAATTCTCGTCGTATACTCAAACAGGGAGGTCGGGGACTATGTGGTCGGTTTGTACGAGTTATATTTCTCCCGTGCAAGGCGCTCGAGCCTCTCACTAGACCATTTTGGGATAGTTTTATGCTTTTACACTTTTATGTCATGTTTTTAAGCCTAAGTCTCAATTTTTGCAAATTCTCGTCGTATACTCAAACTGGAAGGCCGGTGACTACGGGGTCGGTTCGTACGCCAGAATAATGCTTATGTGATATGGATAATGTATTATTAATATATATAGTGTTAGGTTGTTATATTTAGTTTAATCTTACCTTCAAAAATTATGAAATATCGAATTGGTTACAAACTTAAAATTTTGAAGTTTTTGATAGGAATGTTCATGTTGGAGACTAGCTTTGGCTTGAAGAGAGAGAATAATGAAGCTTATGAAGAAAAGTGAGAGGAGAAATTGGATAAACATTTATCAAAAATTACATAAGACTCCCTAAGGTAATTCAATCAATAAATCTTTTTATTTTTTGCGTATTATTAATTAAAATGATAGAAATCATAAGTTTTTTACTGAACTTTCATTCCTTGGTGTATATGTATGTATATATACAAGTTTGAAGAAAGTCGAATGTGTAAACCTTTTATATTGATAATATTTGGTAATATTGTGTATTCAAACTTCGATATATTTTTGTATACTTACTGGAATTGAGAAATTCCAAATGGAGATGAAATTCGACTCACATATGCATAACATATTCGAAAATTAAAATTAAACTCTTTGTGGTTCGGCCTTAGTGATCGTTGTAAGTTGGTATGTAGTTTTTGTTTGAATGAATGCTTTTAGATATACCTTAAGTTTGATAAAGATTTTGACATAGCAAATGAACTCTAAAAATTATGAAACTTTAATTTTGTGTTATTCAGTATGTTTATGGACAACGGATGGAAAATAATAAAAATTTACGATGTACAAAAATTATAAAATTCTTAGAAGTTGAATGCATACTAAAGGAGATTACATGGCATATTTACTATGTTATAAAGACATGTGCCTATCTTGCTCTAGGAACCTTTAAATGATGCGTCTTCTTTTGTATTGAAAACCTAATATGATAAGGATTGAATTAACAAGAAGAAATTAAATCATGCTTTCGCTATGATTCGAATATGTTAAATATCTTAACATTAATTTAGATGGAACTTCATTTATGATAAATGATTTGAATGGGATCATGTGATGCTTATGAATTGGGTTACATTTAAGTTATTCTTTGGTTGATTAATGTTCTTATGATGATACTAATATTATAAGAATGATAGGAAGGGAAGGAGAACCGATCGAACCAGTGCTAGATAAAGGCAAAAGGAAATCCCATTAAGTTGCTAAGGTGAGTGTACTTATGCACATATATATAGATATGAAAATTATACGATGGATATGAATATATCTCTAAGAGTGGATTTATTTGAATACTTCAGTATTCAGGACTTATTTGGATATTAAAATATCTAGGATTGGTTGGGTCTTATGTTCCAGGATTTCAAATGGATAAAGATGTAATGATTTGTTTTGTATTATGACAAGGATTTGTAGGAACTTTTTTTCGAGGATTGTTATTACCATAACGGGAAGACGAACTGTTGACCCCTGATGAGGTTGGTGGTGGTGTCGACCCTGGACGACCCTGCTATGGCCGAGGCTGCTGGCCACTGATCCAAGGCCCTTCCAACGTCGGCCTTATCCTCGGCCAAGGTTGGTGTCTTTGAGCCGAGGTGGCACATTTGGGACACATCAATCACCCCCTAGCCCTTAGTTACATGTGAGAGAAGGTGACTGTGGGGTCTCTACATCTCCGAGGTATTTCTTGTGCCAATGTCCATTTGACACTTGTCCATTGCTGAAGTGTGAGGCGTGCCTTGCAAGGCAATGATGTCAACCGTCCTTTGGGGCTCCCAAGGAAATGATGTTCCTTGGGAAACGTGCATTCACATTAAGGGTTTAAACCCTATTTTCCCTCTTTCTTCTTCACTTCTCTCTTTTTCTTGTTTCAACTCGCGTCTGCAGCTTTCTCTCTCTAGAAAGGCTCTGGCTTGAAGCTTTTGGTGGTGATTTCTAGCATTTTCTTCCTTCACCCTCACCATTTCATCTTCAAGTATCCTCTACCAATATATCTTCTTCATTTTTCCAGTCTTCTTATTACTTTTGCATTTTCCGGTGAGTTTTTGGAGATTTCCAGCGAGGTTCCATTTTTTCTGGCGAACTGTTCTTTGTGTTCTTCGTAGTAATTGCTTAAATTTTGATAGTTTGATCCTTAGTTGAATCATTCCATTTGCCCGTCTTTATTTGTTATTTAGGAGAGTTGTAAGTGTAGGGTCTGCCTCTTATGCTCAGACCCCTTTACCAACTCTTAGAGGAGTTCCCTTCTCTCAAAGAGAAGACTTTAGAGAAAATTAGGCAAATAGAAAGAGCGCAGGAGGAAGCTCGTAGGTCAGAGGAGTTACCCCCAGACCTATCTTTCCCCCACCTCTGAAGGTAATATACCCTGAACCATCAGAACCAGCTAGCCAAGCCGAGGTACCTATAGAACCCTCACCAATGTCTGAGTCTAAGTCTTCCACATCAGACCCTATGTCTGTGGATTCTTTCCAAGAGTCTATGGACTTCTCAAATCAACAAGATCAGGTCCCTGATCAAGCAGAGGTCTCCAATCGGGCCTCGTCTCATAAAACTTTAAGCACATAGTCTTCTTCCTCAGAGGTTGAGATTGTTGGACCAAGCGTGGCTATTCCACCAATACTCGACGCCATTCCCCTGTCGGCCATCATAGAGGCTGAGTTTGCTCAGAGGTTCCCAAGTAACCCTCCAACGTCTGCTCCGATCGACGTTGAGCTAGATAATGACGATGATGATGATGCCGAGAGTGATGTCGACATCTCTGAGGTGGTCGAGATTGATAGTACAGTTAGTGAGGTCGACCTTCTTTGCTTCACATACCTATACTCCATCAGCCCCTCCATAAAGCTCAGGAGACCTCTGAGGGAAGAGAGGGCTTACCACGGTCGAGATGGTGAGATCTACTTGTACGAGAATATGTTCAAGCTGGGGTTTCGTTTGCCCATCCATCCCATCATTAGGCCTATACTAGGCTACATCAACTTGGCCCCTTACAAGTTGTCACCCAATGCTTGGAGGGTAATAATTGAGGCCATCATCTTATGAAGGGTTGTTCATCACTTAGACCTTCCAGTCCAAGTCTTTGTAGGATGCTATGTCCCTTCATCTTCTAGAAACCATCCGAGCTATTATCATTTTGTAGCTCAAAAACCTGAAAAGAAGATGCTTCAGATAACTCAAACTTCGAATCATAATTGGAAGCCTCGCTACTTCTTTGACTCAGGGCCATAGGAGTTTGGCCCATGTGTCCCCTCTTCCCCACTAGAGCCAAGGATGCCTATAAGATGGGGAAAGGTTACAATGTCTGCAAAGGTCGACCCTGGTTTGAGCCTGCAAAATCTTCAGAAGGTTAAAGACCTTCAGGATCAGGGGATGCATTGTTTGCTCATCAAATTTGAACACCTAATGACCTCCCACTACCTCTCTAAGACTGGTTTAGGGGGAAGTCCTCTTACAGAGCTTGGTAAGTGTTTTTTATTCCAAGTTATACCTCTGAGTTTATGCATGTCTGACTTTCTAACTCAGACCTTTCTATTTTGGAGAGCGTCCTAAGGGAATAACCGATGAGCTTTGGGAAATGGAAGCACCGAGTTTGATAAAGCTTGCCAAGAAGGAAGGTCTGGATGCCCCTCCTCCCCCTCCCTCAACCTCAAACTCTCACGCCACAAAGAAGAGAAGTTCTACCGACCCTGCCCCTGAGGATTAGAGGTAGAAGAAAAAAGGTGGGGACTCGGCCATCCCGATATCCTCTACTGATGTATTAGATGCTCGTATAGAGCAACTAAAAATCAATGACAGCATCATAGGCCACAGTCTGCAGGCACTGGATGCCATCGGCTCTGCCATGACCGATATTGATAAACATTTTTGCCGGTCCATAGACACACCTCTACTAGTTGAGTTCAGCCTCACAAGTCCATTCAGGTATGTCTTCCGATTTTAGTATAGCTTCAAAGTGTAACCTCTATTTTGAATTTTAACTCATATACACAATCACATGATTTTCAGGGCCTGGCTGCCATGCATCATCTTGCCAATTGGACCCTGAGGAAATTACCACTCATCCAGAAGGGTCAGGAGGCCGAGAAGGTGCAAAGCTCCCTGATTGCCGAGGTAGACCGTCTAAAGTATTCTTTGGTGGGGTCTGAGAAGAAGGTTAAGGACCTGGAGAAAGAGATCTCCAAGCTCAAAAAGGAACACGTTGCTACTCTGAAGTCCAAGGACGACGTTTTCCAACAAAAGGTCGACTCTACAGTGAAGGCAGCCCTCGAGGATTCCTTTGAGGGGATATTGGTTAATTATAAAGTCTCTGATGAATTCATGAGATTCGGCTTTGAGTACCTCGAACGAGGTATTAAAGCTACTCTCAAATGGGCGGATGCTAAGGAAAAGGAAGTAGGAAGTTTGAAGGGCTCTGACTTCATAGGTCTGGGTTTTGCTAACCCTCAGCTTGCCCAAGCCCTTCAAGAGGTTGAAGAGGAGGTCGCTGCCCCTGCAAAGACTGCCACACTGGACGGTACGGAGATAGAGGGAGCTGACCACAGAGAAGATGGGGCCGAGGTGACCAACGTCGTCCAAGAGAATCAGGTCGAGGATACCAGAACTCTCCCTTCAAATCCTTAGGCTCAATTGTTAAGCTTTCTGTACTTTTTTATAACCCCTGATCAGATGTAACCTCTGAAGAACATTCTCAACTTATATTTTTGAATTTTTACAACTGGATAACAACCTTTGAGGAGGGTTTTACTTCATTTGTTTTGTTTGTTGAATGCTTATTTGCCATGCGATGTTTTAGCTCTGAAGTCTTATTGCAATGATGTATGTTTAAACTAAATTAAGTCTTACCTCAGACCGTCACCACACAGTGATGTTATAAGGTCTGAGGCCATCAACTAAGTGGTCATCCTCATAATTAATTTCACCAAATTAATGATGTTAAGGGTCTGAGGTCATCCTAGTATGGTGTCTGACCTCAGACCTTGTCACCAAATCATGGTGTTATAAGGGTTTGAGGCCATCAACTAAGATGTTATCCTCATAATTAATTTCACCAAATTACTGATGTTAAGGCTCTGAGGTCATCCTAGTGTGGTGTCTGATCTCAGACCTTGTCACCACTTAATGATGTTATAAGGGTCTGAGGCCATCAACTAAGATGTTATCCTCATAATTAATTTCACCAAATTAATGATGTTAAGGGTATGAGGTCATCCAAGTATGGTGTCTGACCTCAGACCTTATCACCTCATGGTGTTATAAGGGTCTGAGGACATCAACTAAGATGTTATCCTCATAATTAATTTCACCAAATTGATGATGTTAAGGGTCTGAGGTCATCCAAGTTTGGTGTCTGACCTCATACTTTGTCACCAAATCATAGTGTTATAAGGGTCCGAGGCCATCAACTAAGATGTTATCCTCATAATTAATTTCACCAAATTAATGATGTTAAGGGTCTAAGGTCATCCTAGCATGGTGTCTGACGTCAGACCTTGTCACCAAATCATGGTGTTATAAGGGTCTGAGGCCATCAACTAAGATGTTATCCTCATAATTAATTTCACCAAATTAATGATGTTAAGGGCCTGAGGTCATCCTAGTATAGTGTCTGACCTCAGACCTTGTCACCACTTAATGATGTTATACAAAAATTGACATGGAAACTGATCTCTTATTAATAACCTCTTCATAAGATGGTACACTTACATAACTTTTTGCAACATCATATGTAATAATTCTTTAGGTGATCAGCATTCCAGGGGTTAGCGAAAGGTTCCCCTTCTAGGTTTTCTATCCTGTAGGTCCCGGGCACAACCTCTTCTGTCACTTTTTAGGACCATGCCAGTTTGGGTGGAGTTTGTTTGTTTTCTATAGGGTCTTCTTCAGTACTAAGTCCCCCACGACAATGGGTCTTGACTTCACCCTCTGATTGTAGAATTTTGCTGCTCTCTACTGGTAAGCTGTTTGTCTGATTTCTGTGTCTTCCCTTCTCTCTTCAATCAGATCTAGGTCTAGTCTCCTCTCTTCTCCATTTTTATCAGGGTCATAGGTCTGAACCCTATGAGTACGGAGTCCCACTTCTGTTGGTATGACGGCCTCTGCGCCGTGTGCTAGCATGAACGGGGTTTCTCCTGTTGGTGTCCTTGTCGTGGTTTTATAGGCCCATAATACAACGTAAACCTCTTCAGTCCAACTCCCCTTTGTTTCTTCTAACCTCTTCTTGATTTCGTCGAGGATTGTTCTGTTTGTGACTTCTGTCTGACCGTTTGCCCGAGGCCGGCCGGGAGATGAGAAGAACTGCTTTATCCCCACTCTTTCGCAATACTTTTCTAAAGAGGAGTTCTTGAACTGGGTTCCATTATCTGAGATGACAGTGTTTGGGAGGCCATGTCTGCATATAATGTTCCTCTAAATAAATTGGAAGGTCTTATGTTCTGTGATCGTTATCATCGGCTCTGCCTCCACCCATTTTGAGAAGTAGTCAATGGCGACTATCAAAAACTGGTAATTATTGGCAGCTATTGGTAGGGGTCCTACTAAGTCAATTCCCCATACTACAAATGGACATGGGGAAGTGATTGACGTCATAGGTTGATGAGTTTGGTGAGGAACGGTGGAGAATCTCTGACATTTATCTCACCTCTTCACGTAAGCTGCTGCATCTTTGGCCAAGGTTGGCCACCAGTATCGCTGTGTAATTATCCTTTTGGCCAAGGGTCTTCCTCCTATGTGACTGGAGAAAGAACCCTCATGAACTTCCTGTAAGATGCAAGGAACTTCGATGGGATGCATACATCTGAGGAGAGGAAATAGAAATCCCTTCTTGTATAGAACGTCTCCTACTATGGAGAACTTGGCAGTCCTATATCTCAATTTCCTCCTCTCAAGCTTGGATTCCGGTATCTCTCCCTCTTTGATATATCTGATGAGGGGGTCCATCTATGAGTCTCCTAGGGTTCAAATTAATACAAGGGTTGCAAACCTCTTCTTCCTCAATGGTTGCTTTTGCTAAGACCTCGACCCGTACTTTCTATATGACATCTGTCTTCGTCGCCGAGGCTAACCTAGCCAATGCATCTGCGTGGCTGTTATTTTATCCAGGTACTCTCTTAAGTTTTGTCTCTTCGAAATATTCTAACATCATTCTCACCTTCTTCAGATACTTAGCCATACTTTCATCTTTGGCCTCATAGACTCCCAGTACTTGATTGATAACTAACCTTTTATCGCTATGAAGTAGGAGTCATCTTACTCCTAAAGTCTTTGCTAATGAGAGACCTGCTATCATGTCTTTATATTCGGACTCGTTGTTAGAGGCCTTGAAGTTGAACCTCAAAGCGTATTCAATGTTGGCACCATCTGGAGATGAAAGTATCACCTGCACCGCTTCCACTGTCACAGGAAGAACCATCAACAAAGAGATTCTAAATATCTGTATCCGATGAGAAGGCCCCTTCTGACATGATTCCTTGGCTGAAGGGGTATCGATCATCCTCGTTCTTCGCTACTCCTCTCACGATCTTCTTAGATACGACCTCTTCTTGGTCTCGGAAGACGTTTGGCGTAACCTCTTCCTATTCTCGAAAGATGTTTGGTGCAACCTCTTCCTGTTCTCATAAGACCTTATTATTTGACCCTTCGGCATCCACTAGGTCATTCTCTACCTCGGCCTCTTCCCATGTGAACTCGGTAACAAAGTCTACGAGGGTCTACCCTTTAATGACTAACCTAGGTTGGTAAGTAAGGTCATACTCCCCTAACTCGATGGCCTAGGTCATCAATCTTCCAGACTTCTCAGGTTTATGTAGAACCTATCTTAGTGGGGAATCGGTGAGGACGACCATGGAATGGGCTTGGAAGTAGGGCTTCATTTTCTTGGAAGCATGTATCAGGGCGTACGCTAAATTTTCCATACGAGGGTAAATCTGCTCAGACCCTTGAAGGGATTTACTGTTGAAATACACAGGCCGTTGGATTCCAACGTCTTCTTGTACTATGGCTGCACTGATAGACAATTTAGAGACTGCTAGATAAACATACAATTTCTCCCCTACTATGGGCCGAGATAATAACAAGGTAGACCCAAGGTAAGACTTGAGTTGGTTAAAAGCCTCTTCGTACTCTTCGTCCCACTGGAAGGCCTTTCTAAGCACTTTAAAGAATGGAAGACACTTGTCTGTTGCTCTGGAAACAAACCTGTTGAGTGCGGCCACTCTCCCCATGAGTCTTTGGACATCCTTGATACTCCTTGGTGTCTTCATGTCAAGCAAAGCCTTGATTTTCTCAGGGTTTGCTTCGATTCCTCTATGATTGACGATAAATCCAAGAAACTTACCAGCTCCTACCCCGAAGACACACTTCGCGGGGTTGAGTTTCATCCTGTACAAGTCCATAGTATCAAAGATTTTTTTAAGTTCTGCCACATGAGTGCAGGCCTTTAAGCTCTTCGTCAGCATATTGTCTATATACACCTCCATAGTCTTGCCTAATTGATCTTCGAACATCTTATTCACAAGATGTTGGTATGTCGCCCCCGTATTTTTTAGACCGAAGGGCATCACTTTGTAGCAGTACGTCCCTTTGTCGATAATGAAGGCTGTTTTCTCTGAGTCTTTTGCATCCATGAAGATCTGATTATAGCCTAAATACGCATCCATGAAGCTCATGAGCTCGTGCCCTGTAGTAGCATCTACCATCTGATCTATTCGAGGTAATGGATAGCTGTCTTTTGGGCAAGACCTGTTCAGGTAAGTGAATTCGACGCACATTCTCCACTTTCTATTGGCTTTGGGCACGATGACTACATTCGATAACCAATCCGGATATATGACTTCTCTAATAAACTCAACCTCTTCCAATTTTTTAACTTCTTCCCGAATGACGTCGTACTTCTCCCTGGAGTAAACTCTTCATCTTTGTTTGATCGGCTTGGCATCTTTCGTCACATTAAGCTTGTGCACATAACCTCAGGGTTGATGCCGGGCCTATCTGCGTAACTCCAAGAAAAGACACTCTGCCTCTTCCTCAAGAAGTTTATCAGCTCTTCCTTGATTTTTGTTTTTAAGGCTTTGTCGATCTGGATGGTTTTTTCCGGTTCGTCCTCATTGAGGACGATGGATTCTACCTCTTCCGTGGACTCTCCTTTCTTCAATTTTGTTTCATCTCTTGGGTCAAGTGTATCAATGCTATAAGTGGTGGTTTCCCTCTTATGGGCCTCTCTCTCTTCGGCCAAGTTAAAGTAACATTCTCGTGCTATGGTCTGGTCACCTTGTACTTCCCCTACCCATAGAGGGTCAGGAATTTTAGCATCTTGTGGACCATTGACGGTACGGCCTCAAACTCCTTAAGGGCTACTCTTCCTATGATGAGGTTATAGGCCGAGAAGACATTTTCATCCATAATGAAAAAGTTGATCTTCTGGGTCAACCTCTTAGGTAACTCATCACCCATTCATACGTCCATCTCATACATGCCCAATGGATGGACCTTTTCACCGCTGAAGACCATTAAAGGATGATGATAGGGTACCAGCCTAGCTCTGTTAAGACTTAGGCTCTTGAAGCAGGGCCAAAGTATCACGTCTACTGAACTACCCCCATCCACGAGGATTCTCTACACCTCGTATCCATGTACTCTTGTTGTTATTACCAAGGGGTCATCATGTGGGGCTAAGATACCTTTGAAGTCGAGTTGGGAGAACCCAACTATAAGAGTGTCCATGTCCACCTTTTTTCTCTTCTGCGCCATATCGGAAGACGTTAGATTTACAACTTTTAGTTTGGCCACTGACTTGGCCTCTGCCACATGAGCTTTTCTGTCAGCCACTTCAGAGCCACTGCCTGTAATCCCTTCGCATATGGTGTCAACACCGAAGGAGATCATGCCAACCCTCTTCACTGGAGTGTTGTCATCTTTCGGCGGAAGGTTCGGATTGACTACGTCATCTCCTTCTTAATCATTATCTTGTCTAACTGGGGCATCATCACGGATCCTGTCATTTGCCCTCTTCTTAGGGTCATCTCTTCTACCTTTCGGAGCCTTTCCATCAACATACTTCCTTAACTTTGCAAACTTTAACATCTTTTCAATCTCATCCTTCAAGGCGAAGCATCTGTCTGTAATATGGCCATGGTCTTGGTGGAACTCGCACCATAAGTTTTTGTTCCTCTTATGTGGAGGGGCCTTCAGTTTCTCCGGCCATATTAGAGTCTTATCATTCTTAATCTTATTGAGGATACGCTCACAGCTCACAGTTAGAGGAGTATAGTGAGAGAACTTGTCATCGATTGACCTCTTCTTTCCATCTTTCTTTCTTTGGGACTTCCCGCTACTACCATGGTTCTCATCCTCATACTTGGCGGCCATTGCCTCTTCGGCATTCATGACTTTTCCCGCAGTTGCCAGTAGCTCTGCCATAGACTTGGGAGGGTCTTCCGCGAGTTTCCACAATAACTTCCCTTTCTGAAGACCTCCTATGAGGGTGGTCATGGCTATATTCTCTTCGTAATCCTCAACCTCAAGTTTTTCTTTGTTGAACCTGGCGATGTAGTCCCTTAGGCTCTCGTCCTTGCCTTGCTTGACATATAGTAGATGAGTGGTCTTTTTTTGAGGTCTTACCCCAAAACAGAAGTTGTGAATGAATCGTTCAGCCAATCCCTTGAAGTTCTCAATTGAATTCTTCGGAAGAGAAGTGAACCAGCTATGTGCTGCTCCTGTCAAAGTCCCAGAGAAGGCCCTACACCTCATCTCATCAGGTATCGAGTAGATGTCCACTGCTGACTGATACATCTCAATGTGGTGTACATGTTTGGTGCTACCGTCATACTTGGGAGACACCACGGGTGGCTTGAACTTAGCTGGAGTTGGGAAGCTCACTATTCTTGCCACAAAGGGGGAGCCCTCCGTGAAACCTCTTTGCAATGGGTCTCGGATCTTAATGAGGTCTCCTATCCTCTCCTCAAGACATTGGATAGAATCGTTCCATGGTCTCCTACCATCGGCTTGATCGAGGTTGTCCCCAGCCACCTCCAAGGGATGGACTGAGGGTTCCCCAGCCGCAGCGTAACGTAGGCTGTTGACCTCTTCCTGATCTCTACCTCTTCCTGCGTGAGGTCGGCCTTAGTGTGGCCGATGTTGTCCCTCTCCTCTTTGTGAGACGTCTGCGCTCCTTGACCTTGATAACCTCTGTTTTAGGTCATTCACGGGGCCAAACCTCTCAAAGGCTGACCCTCTACTCAATCGATCAAAATTTGATCCTCGCTGCTGGGCCTCTTCACCTCTTTGACCGCCACAACCTCAGCTCTGCTGAAGAGGACGTACAATATTATTTGAGCCTCATACAGCTCCCAACATTCTTCTGGCGCATCTTCCACCTCTAGATTATCATACTTATCCTCCGGGCAAGGGTTTCCTTGCCTCCCCAGGCGTAAGCGCCTAGGGTCAGCAACATCCCTCCTCCACTGGGGGACATGTTGGTCCTTCATTGGTGCCTGGGGTGGTTCCCTGTCATCAGGATGAGGCTGGACAGCCGCCGGAGTGATCATTTCTGGTGAAATTCCGGGTGGCCTCATCATAGTTTGGCTGAGCTGTGCAAACTGCTCCTGCATAGCTTGTTGCGTTGCAGTCAAAGACCTCAAGGCTGCAGCTACCTTCGCCATTTCGGACTAAGGCGGTGCCTGGCTGGAACTAGGTCCTCCCGCACCAGGCGGCGGAAGAGGGAGTGGTACCTCTGGCGCCATATGTTAACACTAAAGATCTTGAGTAGCAGATAAGCTTAATACCTTGAAGGACCTCTTTCAATGGTGAAGCAGCTCCATACAAGGGGTGGTGCCTGGTTCACCACCAGAGTCTCCGATGAGGTTAAGCTAAGGAGGAGCAAGTGATAGCTTCTAAGTTCCTACAAACGGCGCCAAAATGATGATGCTGGAAACAACACCACCCTTCAAGGTGTTTGTGAGCCCAAGTCAATGTTAACAATGGCAGCATAAGGGTATACACTCATATAGTAGAAGGAGGTGAGGAGAAGAGGATTCACACCGGAATATAAGTGGTTCAGCCAATTAGGCCTACATCCACTGTTCAAGTGTATGATATGTATCATTGTATGAGGGCTCTAATGACCATGGATACAATCTCTCAAGCTTTCTCTCTCTACTGTGCATTTAGACAGAGTTTCAGCTAGGGTTGCCAATTTTTGGGAATCCCCTTCTAAGAAGGAGAAGATAAGTATTTATAGTGCCTGGGGGGTGTAGTGTACCCCCCATGCATGTAAAGAGCATGTGTGTGTTGATCTAGCCAATATGATGAAGACATCTATCCCTGTCACATGTAGAGAATGATGTGAAATATTCCCCTCACGTGGAGGGAATGATTTGTTATAACTGATTTGTGTCCACGTGTCCTTACCCACACATATCAATAAGAGCTCAGCCTCCGCACTTGGTCATGACCTCGGCCTAGAAGAGTCCGAGGCTGTTATGGTTTATCTACCCATCCAATCCGAGATAAGCTGATATGGTCTCGACTAACGTGAAGCCGAGGTAAGGTATTAAGGTCGTCCTGGGTCGAGGTTAAGCTGGAATAGGCCTGAAACATCGGCTGATTCACTGATGGGGTTGACCTTGGTAGAAGAATGGCTCCTTGTAACCTTGGCCTATCCCCGGCCGAAGTCATCATTCCTGGGTGAACTGACGAACTACTGACCCCTGATGAGGTTGGTGGTAGTGTCGGCCCTGGTCGATCCTGCTATGGTCGAGGCTGTTAACCACTGATCCAAGGCCCTTCCAAAGTCGGCCTTGTCCTCGGCCTAGGTTGGTGTCTTTGAGCCGAGGTGGCACATTTGGTACACATCATGCACCTTCCATTCTGGGCACCAAATGTTTGCTAGCTCCCCTCTAATAGTTGGCCTCTCATTTCAGACACATCCAAATTTACCTTCTGGTTATCTGGAACTTTCATCACTGCAAAAATGTTCTCCAGGTCTCTAACCCACATATTAGCTTCTATAGGTTCAAATAATCTAGAATATTCCGGAGTATTCAACTCCAAAAACTTTGCCTGGTATCCTTAATTTCTTTTATGCCTCTTTCTCAATTCTGGCAATAGTCTTTGATTACAGATATCTAATATGTTGTTCTTCCATTAATTCCATATTTCTTTCCTATTTTTCTTCCATCCTCATCATTTCCTATGTCATTATTTATATCTCTGTAGGTTTCTCATGCTCTAAAGCCCTTCTTCTAACACGCTTCTCTATTTCAGTATGCTCGTCTGTATGAGAAGATACTCCCTCTTTTATATGTTTTCCATCCTCTGATTTTATCTATAATTATCTATAATACAACAAAGTTCTAACAACCAACATAAACAATTTATAATACAAAATTATTGGTTAGTACATAAACAATTCAATAATATCAAATCAAACCAATAACTGCCATCTAACCGTCACACGTCCTTAATTTATAACCTGGACGCCCTGATACTACTAATTATCACACCCCAAACCCAAATCAATTCTAATAATTTTGTTTTACAATAATTAAATCATAGTATCCAACCAAATTAAATATAATTAATTTCATGATTATCATGTAAAATGTACACACGTAATTAACATCAGAGTCATAATTAGAGAATATACAATACCATGATTAACTATTATAATCGTCAAATCAAACTATGGTAGCTCTTTATATACAATATATGGGTGAAATAAAACCATAAGTGTGACAAGAACAAAAATCCCATATCTAACACCAGCTTTCTCTAACGGAGAAACTCTCGCAATCATCCCCATCGTATGGTGTCCTAGCTGGAAGTAACATAACCTAAAAATGTTAATATACAAACATTAATCTATAAGCTTAGTGAGTTACTACTTCCCTACAGTAAAATAACAGTTCTATATCAAATCTTTGTATATAAAATTTAATAAGGAATGATGACCTCGGTCGGGGATAGGCCGAGGTTACAAGGAGCCATTCTTCTACCAAGGTCAACCCCATTAGTGAATCTGCCGATGGTTCAAGCCTATTCTAGCTTAACCTCAGCCCAGGCGGACCTTAATACCTTACCTCGACTTCACGTTAGTCGAGACCATACCGACTCATCTCGGATTGGATGGGTAGCTAAACCTTACCAATCTCGGACTCTTCTAGGCCGAGGTCATGACCAAGTGCGGAGGCTGAGCTCTTATTGGCATGTGTGGGCAAGGACACATGGACACTAATCAGTGATAACAAATCATTCCCCCCACGTGAGGGGAATATTTCATCATCATTCTCTACATGTGACTGGGACAGATGTCTTCATCATATTGGCTAGATCAACACACACATGCTCTTTACATGCATGGGGGGTACACTACACCCCCCAAGCACTATAAATACTTGTCTTCTCCTTCTTAGAAGGGGATCCCTAAAAATGGGCAACCCTATCTGAAACTCTGTCTAAACACACAATAGAGAGAGAAAGCTTGAGAGATTGTATCCATGGCCATTAGAGCTATCATACACTTGCACAGTAGATGTAGGCCTAATTGGCTGAACCACTTATATTCCGGTGTGAATCCTCTTCTCCTCACCTCCTTCAACTATATGAGTGTATACCCTTATGCTGCCATTGTTAACATTGAATTGAGCTCACAAACACCTTGAAGGGTGGTGTTGTTTCCAGCATCATCAGTACAAATGTTTTTACTTGGGTTAAGTTTATTAAAGATTTGTATGTTAAGTATTTTCCTAAAGTTTTAAGTGGTAGAAACTGAAGGAGTTTATATATTTGATCCAAGAAAAAATGTATGTGAGGGAGTATGAGGCTAAATTTACAGCTTTGTCTAAATTTGCCCCTAAGTATGTGGAGGATGAGGAAGAAAAATGGAGTAAGTTAGAAGAGGGACTGATTTAGCCCATTCAAAATATAGTGGCTACTTATGAGTTATAAGACTTCTTTGGTGAAGAGAGCCATGATAGCAGAATGGAAAATGAACTATGGGATGGCAAGTAGAGAGAGTTTTAAGTAAATTAGATTTGACTCCTCTCAGTCTAAAAGAGATGAGGGTGGAAGTACTAAGGTGAAACCTCAAAAATTTCAGAGAGGTGGTGGAGATAGTGGTAGAGGTCAGGGGAGATTTGGTTTAGATACCAGGGGTGGAGGATCTTCTAGTCTAGTTAGGAGTTCGAGAAAAGATGAGGCTTCAGCGGGAGTTGATACATATTTTTTTTATAAAGAGGAAGAGGATTATAAATCTAAGTGTCCTAAGTTTAAAGGACTAGTATGCTACCATCGTCACCAAGTGGAGCATGTTAAGAAGAATTGTTGGCAGCTGGCAGAGACTCTAGCAGCACTAAGTGAGGTAGCAAGCAGAGTGTTACCTCTAGGCATTGGAGTGAAAAGTGTGGATAGAGGACAAGCTAGTGTTTTTAGGCTAGGTGGACGAGTCTTTATGATGAAAGAGGCTCAAGTTACTTCAGATGTGGTGATAGGTACACTTTTTGTCACTGATATAAGTGCTTATGTTTTGGTTGATCCTGATTCCACGCATTCTTTTGTGTCATATGCTTTGGAAATATATCTGAGTAGACAATGTACTCGTTTAGATATGGATTTCGGTATTTATATGCCTATGGGGGATATGGTTCTAGTTGAATATATTTTTCATGATTGTGTTTTGACTGTGGGGATTAGATATACAGTTATAAACTTACTTCCATTAGTCATATCTGATTTTGACATAATTCTGGGAATTGATTGGTTATCTAAATATCATGCATATATGGATTGTTTTCATAAAGAAGTTATTTTTAATATGCTTGATGAGTCTGAATTTAAATTTGTGAGGGGAAGGAAAATTGTTCCAGGTTGCATTATTTTTGCTATTCAGACGAAGAAATTGTTGATTTCCAGAGGTATTTCCCAATGAGTTGCCTGGGGTGCCTCTAGAGAGAGAAGTTGAATTTAGTATTGAATTATCACCAAGGATAACTTATATTTCTATGGCACCATATAGAATGGCATCTGTTGAATTGAAAAAACTCAAGATTCAGTAGCATGATTTACTTGATAGGGGGTTCATACAACCTAGTGTATCTCCATAGGGTGCACCAGTTTTATTTGTGAAAATTAAAGATGGTATTATGCATTTATGTATTGATTATATGCTATGGAATAAAGCTATAATTAAGAATAAGTACCCTTTACCTCGTATGGATGATTTATTTTATTAGTTGTAGGGTGCTAAAGTGTTTTCAAAGGTAGACTTATGATCAAGTTATCATCAGTTGAGGGTGAAGGAAAGTGATATTTATAAAACTACTTTTCACACTCGGTATGGTCATTTTGATTTTCTTGTGATGCCTTTGGAGTGATAAATGTTCCAGTTGTATTTATGGATCTTATGAATCGGGTACTGTATCCGTTTATTGATTTATTTGTGATAGTTTTTTATTGATGATATTCTGATTTATTGTATATGTGTTGAGAAAAGTATAAGCTATTGTAAACTGGGAGAGGCCCATTAATGTGATTGAGGCGAGGAGTTTTTTGGGTTTGGCTGAGTATTATAGGAGGTTTACAAAGGGATTTTATTCTATTTCCTTGCCAATGACTAAATTAACCCAAAAAGATGTTAAGTTTGAATGGAATTCTAATTATGAATTTTTTTTTAAAGATTCATGTAGAGATGGTTTTGTTATTTATATCGATGCTTCACATCAGGGGTTGGGTTATGTTTTATGCAGCATGGTAAGGTTATTGCTTATACTTATAGGTTATTGCGTACACATGAACATATTTATCCTACGCATGATTTAGAACTTGCTGCTATTCTGTTTACCTTAAAATTGTGGCATCATTATTTGTATGGTGAAGTATGTGAAATTTTTATTGACCATCAAAGTCTTAAGTATTTATTTACTTAGAAGGAGTTGAATTTGTGGCAGAGACAGTGGATGGAGTTAATTAAAGATGATTGTACAATTCACTACCATCCAGAGAAGCGAAATGTAATTATAGATTCTCTGAGTAAAAAGGCTTTGAGCAAGTTATCTTGTAATCGGTGTGATGGAGTTGTTCACATTATGGAGTTGAGATTGATGGGAGTGGAATTTCAAGTAGCAGATGGGGAAATATTCTTTTATCATGTAAGTGTGAGGCCTTTGTTAGCTACCCGTATTCGAGATTTGCAAAGTCAGGATCCATATCTTGAGAAAAAATGACAAGATGTCAAAGATGGTAAATCTGATGATTTTGGTATTGTTAATGATGGATCTTTAGTGTATAAGTAATGATTATGTGTTCCTAATGTGGATGGTTTGAAAGCAAAATTTTTAGATGAGTATCATAATTCCATTTATACTATGCATCCTGGTAGTATTAAAATGTATAGGGATTTAAAGGAGAATTATGGTGGAATCATATGAAGAAAATAACTTATTTTATTGCTAGATGCCTTATATGTCAGCAAATAAAAGTGGAGCATTAGAAACCTGCGGATTTGGTTCAACGATTGTCAATACCGTAATGGAAATGGCATCATGTAACGATGGATTTTGTGGTTGGGCTTCCTCGATCTCAAAAGGGATCATATTCGATTTGGGTAATCATAGGCATGTTAACCAAGCCATCTCATTTTTTAGCAGTCAAGACTATGTATATATTTGATAAGTATACAAAATTATATGTTAATTAAAGTACTTTATTGCATGGAGAACCTGTATCTATTATTTCAGATAGGGACCCTACTTTTACATCCAGATTTTGGGATAATCTATAGTATGCCATGGGAACTAACTTAAAGTTTAGTATTAATTTTCATCCTCAAACAGATGGATGGTTTGAGAGGACAATTAGAATTTTAGAAGATATTCTTAGAGCTTGGTGCTTGATTTGGAAGGAAATTGGGATAAATATTTTCCATTGATAGAATTCACATATAATAATAGTTTTTAGTCTACTATTGGTATGGCTCCTTATGAATCATATTAAGATAGACGGTGTCGTATACTGGTATGTTAGGGTGAAGTTGGTGAAAGGAAAATAGAGGGTCCAGAGTTGATTGAAGTAACCACTGAAGTGAAGATCGTTCAAGATAGAATGAGAACGGCTCAAAGTAAACATAGAAGTTATGCGGATAAACGATGAAAAGATTTGGAATTTCAGATAGCGAAGTACGTGGTTCTTTGGATATCGCTGAAAAGGAGTTATGAGGTTTGGAAAGAAATGGAAGTTAAGTCCACGTTACTTGGGCCTTATAAAATTCTTGAGAAAGCCGGGAGGGTTGCCTATAAGTTAGCATTGCCACCGGAGTTAGCCCAATTAAATGATGTTTTCCATGTTTCTATGCTGATAAAGTATGTAGTGGACCCTTCACATGTATTAATGGAGAAACCTATTTAGTTGGAGGAAGACTTGAGCTATGTGGAAGAACCACTTACTATCGTGGATAGGAAGTAATAAGTGTTGAGATCCCAGATAATCCCACTTGTGAAAGTTATTTGGAGAAGGAATTCCATGGAAGAACCTACATGGGAGAGAGAGGATAGTATGAAGATGTGTTATTGTATTTGTTTGACTCTAGTAACCAAGGTATGCCAATTTTGGGGACGAAATTTCCTAGAGGGGGGAGAGTCGTGACAACCCAGATATAATTATGATAAATTATGTTTTAATCATGCTTACCTTACATGATATGGATATTGTGTTTTATATATATATATATAATTTTAGGTTATTATATTTAGTCTAATCCTACTTCAAAAATCATGAAATATTGAATTGGTTACGAACATAAAATTTTGATGTTTTCGATAGGAATGTTCAGATTGGAGACTAGGTTTGACCCTTATAATATAACAATTAACTAAAGGTAAAAACTATATAGTCGTAGATATATGATTTAGGTTTGTAATACAATAAACTTCATATCAAACGTAGGTCCGAGTAAGAAGTTATACTAAAATTACAAACAAGGGCAAATATTTCCATCCGTTTAAATGGTATTTCATCTTTTAATATAACAAATGTCTCAATTCGATTGGTTGGAAAGGGAGGTTGGTTTGGCCGACTGAAACACAATATAATTACCTCATTCTTCATCAAATTCATCCATGATATAATTTTGGCTTGAAGAGAGAGAATAGTCAAGCTTCGGAAGAAAAGTGCGAGGAGAAATTGGATAAAAATCCATAAAAAATTACATAAGAGTCCATAAGGTAATTCTATCCATAAATTTTGTTATTTTTTTGTATTATTGATTTAAATGATATAAATCATCAATTTTTTACTAAACTTTCATGTATCGACGTATATCTATGGATAGATATAGATTTGAAGAAAGTTGAATGTGTAAACCATTTATATTCCTCTGTTTATTAACGTTGTATATTCAAACTTCTATATCTTTTTGTATCCTTAATAGAATTGGGAAATTACAATATGATATGAAATTAAACTCATATATTCATAGCATATCTGAAAATTATAATAAAACTCCTTGTGGTTAGTCCTTAGTGATGAATATAAGTTAGTATATAGTTGTTGTTTGCATAAATGCGTTTCGATATACCTTGAGTTAGATAAAGCTTTTGACATAGCAAATGAAATCTAGAAATTATGAAACTTTAATTTTTTGTTATTCAGTGTTTATAGCAAATGGAAGGAAAATGATAAAAACTTATGTTGTAAAAAAATTATGAAAATCCTTGGAAGTTGACTGCATACTAGAGGAGTTTATATGGCATATTTAATATTTTATAAAGAAATGGGCCTATCTTGCTATAGAAAACTTGAAATGATGCGTCGTATTTTATATTGGAAACCTAATATGATAAGGATTTAATTACCAAGAATAAATTAAAGCATGTTTGGTCTATGATGTAATTATGTTAAATATCTTAACATGAATTTAGATGGAACTTCATTTATGATAAATGATTCGAATGGGATCATGTGATGCTTATGCATTGGGTTACATTTAAGTTATTCTTTAGATTATTTATATTCTTATGATGATACTAATATTGCAATAATGATAGGAAGGGAAGGAGAACATTTCGAACCAGTACCAAACAAAGTCAAAGGAAAGTCCAGTAAGTTGCCAAGGTGAGTGTACTTATGATTGTTTCGTATATGTAGATATGAAAATGATATGATGGATATAAGTATAGCTCTAAGAGAAAATTAATTTGAATAATTTGAGATTCAGGATTTGTTTGGATATTCAAATATTTAGGATTGGTAGGGTCTTATGATCCAGGATTGAAATTGGACAAAGTTCCAATGATTTATTTTGTCTTATGACAAGGATTTGTTGGAACTTTTGTTCCAGAATTGATATTGCCATAATGGTCAAGAGTGTTGGACTTAATATGTAAATATTTGATATAAAACTATTATTTTCCTGAAGGTAAGGGGTAACTCTCAATGCTTATAGCTTAATGTTTGTATTTTAACATGTTTCGGGTTATGTTACAGCCAACTAGGACACCATACGATGAATGATTTTGAGAGTTACACCGCTAGAGAGAGCTGGGGTTTTATATGGTATTTTCATTGGTATCACACTTATGGTTTTATTTGACCCATACATTGTATATAAAGAGTTACCGTGGTTTGATTTGACGATTATAATAGTTAATCATAGTATTGTATATCCTCTAATTATAACTCTTATGTTAATTATGCTACGGTACCGAAAATATGATTATGTTCATTGTGTATATTATACATCGTAATCATAAAATGAGTTATATATCATTTGGTTGGATATTATGATTTAATTATATTAAAATAAATGATTCAAATGAATTTGTGTTTGGGGTGTGACAGTAATACCTTGTAATTTTAAGTGAATTAAAATCCTTATATTTAGTTTATATTGATTTATATTTATCTAGAGTGACTGGTGATGCCATTAATTTATGTGTGTTATTTGAAATTGATTTTGTATAAAAAATATGTTAAGACATTAATAATTATTTAAGAGAAGTTGTAGAGGGGGCTTGAAGGTAACCTTGAGTTTAGAGATAATTTCTCCATTAACAATAGTATTTGGGATTAAGACAGTGTTACAGCTTAAAGAGATGGAGCTCAGTGAGACATCTCAATACGATGCATCTTAGTAAGGCAGCGTTGCAGTTCAAAATGATGCAGCTCAGTAAGGTAGTGATGTAGCTCAAGTGAGGTGGGTCAGCGTGGCAACCCTGAGGTATCTCCAATGAAGAAGATGGCCGAGAGAGTTGATCCTTTAGTTATATTATTTTACTTGGCCTTGTTGTATCTCTTTATTTACATTTACCACGAGTTTTAACGATTATAATAATTTTTAGTGTGACGTCGAACGGTACTCACGAGAGATCAGGGTTGGCAGGGCATGGGAGAGCTTTCATGCTCTATCGAATGACCTCACCGTGGGAACTTCAGAGGGACTTGGTTTGGAGGGTTGAGAAGTGAGGCATCATTGGGGATTGTCCTAACCATCTTAGATACACCTGGTAAAACACCCAAAGGACCCTGACTGTGGAACCTTGGGGGGAGCAGCCTTGAGTTCCATCGAGAGTTGAGTTGCGAGCCAAACAACCCTACACTTAATGTCACATCTACTTTATGTGATGTCACTAACCAGCTAGGCAATGTCATATCTTCACTTGAGTAAACCACCGTGGTATTTAGGGGTGTCAGATAATTGGTGAGCCACCTCGGTGACGATAGCCCCCTGACACACAGTGGTTAGGCAAAAGGCATGTCTTGACATTTAATGTTTATGATGTGGAGATAACTAGTGCATCAGGTATTTAATGTTTGTGACATAAAATATGGGGGATGTATTTCACAGGCATTAATGAATGAGTTGCCTCTGCGGAAGTGTGGAGGGATATTTAAGGACCCCAACCACCTCTGGGAAGAGGTTGTTCCTTATTGAGAGTTCAGAAGTTATTACTAGAGAGAATATACATCAGAGAGAGATTTATTACGAACTGGAGTTTTTACTCACCCACTGTTGTCTTTTATTACAAGGATTGTAATACTTGACAGAGATCCTTGAGGGTGGTTGGGGTGTTTGGCTTTCTGCCAAGGTGTATCTGGGGTGCTTACTTCTTTTTCCCTATAAATGAATTACTTCTGAGTTCATTATTATCTTTTGAGTTATACACGAGAGATTTGTGAGTTAAATTGAGTTTATCTTCACTAAATTGTGTTTGTGTGTCTTGTAGTTAAGTGATGGCATGATTAGTTAACTTATCATTACTATACTCAAAAAGGGGTTACGCCTCCATCTAATCTGAACTATGCTCTTACATTTGGTGACTCTGTTAGGGAGGCATTCTTCTAAGCAAGGAGTATGGCGCAGGATAACGTTAATCTAAGGCTTAACTTTGATGACATTAAACACAATAAAGAACTGGCACCGAGAGCGATAGAGGCTTCAAGGGATGGAGCCCCTCAACTAGATGAACCTTCAGTCCAAGCGGCGACAGGTGTCCCAGCGATGGCATAGGCTTCTACGAGCACTGGGTTGGGACCAACCCAAGTGGAACTCTTCATGAATAAATTTTATGAGGTTTCACAAAATCCTGTAGCTTCAACGGTGTTGGGAGGATTTAAAGCCAACTCCTTCGTGACACCAGGGGAAGCCCCAACGGACCCACTAAGAGCAGTTCTTACGAGAACGGTCCCGGAAAGTATATCCAATGGTAGGAACTCCAGGAGTATCAACAGCTCCAACTGTGATGATTTCTTCAGCTGTAACGGGCACTCAACTGATGGTCCCATTGGTCGTCACTTCAATGGAATCATCCATGGAAGAGATGAGGAAATATATGCAGAAAGAGATGCTGAAATTCATGCAAGCCTCCCCACAATCCATGGGCTAGGTAGCTTCGGTCTATGACAATTTTCGAACGCCTTACCCCTAGGAATACAATGATGAGCCCTACCCAAAAGATTATATTCCTCCTATCTTTGAAAAATACACAGGAAAGGGTGGAAACCCTAAGGAACATATTGATATGTCCAAAGTGCACCTGCTAGCTCAAAGGAATCAACCTTGTCCTATGTGATGGCCGAGGTAACAATAGCTCAAGATTACCCATTAGATATCTCGTCCTTCATAAGGCTAGCTACGACTGACATTACCAGTACCCCCTCATTTGGACATCATCCGAGGTCTACATGACTCATGGGGTCAGTTATCCATCAGGTCGGCTACAACCGACATTACAAGTATCACCTCGGGGAGGGCATCAACCGAGGTAAGTATGGCCATGGGTTATCCATTAGTATCACCATCAACATCAGCTATTTCCGATGTTAAAATTTTGACCTAGAATCAGCAAATCCTTGCAGGCTCAGCATCAGGTGCCAAGACAACATCGGCCCTGGCCGACATTCATATATCTAACCTCGGCTGACATCCCAGTCAAGGTCATCATATAATCCCCAGCCCAGATAGGGGTCGTACTTCACCAACCTCATACTCATCCATGCCAAGGTTGGTACAATGCAAAGACAACCGAGTATCTACATGCACAAGTATGGTTTGGAACACATGGTTAAGTGTGTTATAACTAAATCATTCTCTCCACGTGAGGGAATATTGAGGTCGTCATTATTTAGTTGAGATCAGCCAAGTGTCATCCTAACACTAGTTGGATCTTCATGCACATGCACATTGCATGCGTGGGGGTACATTAGAGCCCCCCAAGCAGTATATATATATATGGAGCATCCTCAACATTGTGGGGGATCGATAATTACAAACCCTAGCCAAGCTATGGTTCATTTACAGTAGAGAGAGTGGAGTGATTGTATTGCTAAGGCCATTAGATCCCTCTTTTGATAGTGATACTTACACTCACTTGCACAGTGGATGTAGGCAATCGCCGAACCACTTATATTGGTGTGTTTCTCCTCTTCTCCTCATCACCTTCTACATGTCTGTGTGGTTATTTGCTACCATTGTTATGACTGTTTGAGATCTACTACCTCTTTACCTGGTGGTGCTATTTACAATATCATCAATTTAGCTCCCTCTGTGGGAACGAGAAGTAATATCTTCTTCTTTTTCTTCTTAACCTCACCAGAGACTCTGGTGGTGAACTAGGCCTCACCCCTTGCGTGGAGTTGTTTCACCATTGAAAGAGGTCCTTTAAGGTATTAATCTCATCTTCCTTATAAGCTCTTTAGTTTTAACATATGGCACCGGATTTACCACCACCTCCTCCACCATCTGGTGCTGGAGGACCCAGTTCCAGTCAGGTGACACCTTAGTCCGAAATGGCTAAGGTGGAAGTAGCCTTGAAGTCATTGGCCGCTAATCAACAAGCAATAAAAGAGCAATTTTTACAGCTCAGTCAAAATATGATGAGTCCACCTGGGGTCTCACCGGAGATGATTACTCCAGAAGCTGTTCAAACCCATCCTGAAGCTAGGGGACTACCCCAGGCAATGCAAAAAGACCAACCTACCCCTCAATGGAGGAGGGACATTGCTGACCTTAGGCGTTTACATCTGGGGAGGCAAGGAAACCCTTTCCCTGAGGATAGGTATGATGATATGGAGGCAGAAGATGCTCTAGAGGACTGCTGGGAGCCGTATAAGGTTTCGAATAACACGATACATCCTATCCAGCAGAGCAGAGGTTGTGAGAGAAGCAGATATGGGGGTGCCCAACAGAGATGATCAACTTTTGATCACTAGAGCAGAGGGAAAGTTTTGGCCTAGTTAATGAACTAAGACAGAGGTTTTCCAGGTCTAGAAGTGAAGCAAGTTCACAAAGGGAAGAGGGGAACATCGGCCTCATCAGGGCCTACCCCAACATGGACGACCCCAACATAGCCGAGATCAGAATCAAGAAGAGGTGAATAGCCAACGTTGTGTAGTGGCTGGGGAACCCTTAGTCCACCCCTTAGAAATGGCGGGGACAACCTCAGCCCGACCGACGTTGCAAGGCCATGGAATGCCTCCATCTAACGACTGGAAGAGAAGATAGGGAACCTCATTAAAAGCCGAGACCCACTGCAAAGAGGGTTCTCAGAGGGTTCCCCATTCATGGCAAGGATAGTGAACTTCCCAACCCCTGCAAAATTCAAACCACCTACGGTGTCTCCCAAGTATGATGGTAGTACCAACCATGTGCATCATATTGAGATATACCAGTCTGCAATGGACATTTATTCAATCCCAGACGAGATCAAATGCTGGGCCTTCTCTGGGACTTTGACGGGAGATGCACACATCTGGTTTACCTTTCTTCCGAAGAACTCTATTGAGAACTTTAAGGGCTTAGCTAAACTGTTCATTTACAATTTCTGTTTTGGGGTAAAAGCTCAAAAGAAGACCACTCATCTGTTGTATGTCAAGCAAGGCAAGAACGAGAGCCTAAGAGACTATATTTCTAGATTCAACAAAGAAAAATTGGAGGTTGAAGATTATGAAGAGAGTATAGCTATAACAACCCTCATTGGAGGACTCTAGAAAGGGAAGTTGTTATGGAAGCTCGCTGGAGATCCTCCCAAGTTCATGGATGAGCTATTGGCAACTGCAGGAAAGGTCATGAACGTTGAAGAGGCTATGGCCTCAAAGTATAAGGATGATAAAGAAAGTGGTAGCAGGAAGTTCCAAAGGAAGCAAGATGGAAAAAAGAGGTTTGCAGATGACAAGTTTGCACATTATACTCCTCTAACTGTAAGTTGTGAACACATCCTCAGCGAAATAAAAAATGACCAGTCCCTAAGATGGCTGGAGAAGCTGAAGGCTCCTCTACATAAGAGGAACAAGAACCTATGGTGTGAGT
Organism: Sambucus nigra; assembly: GCA_949130495.1. Lineage (NCBI taxonomy): Eukaryota > Viridiplantae > Streptophyta > Magnoliopsida > Dipsacales > Adoxaceae > Sambucus > Sambucus nigra. The sequence goes on from OX422210.1 coordinate 248,511,103, forward strand.
TCCACTAAGACAATGGCCATGTGACAGACAAGTGCTTCACTTTGAAGGATGAAATCGAGAAGGTGTTGAAGTCCGAAAAGCTCAAGAAGTATGTCGACGGTAAAGCTCCTAAGAGGGGAAGAGATGACCCTAAAAAGAAGAAAAACAAATATGTCAAGATGATCCCCCAGATAGAAGAGATGATGACTCAGATGGTGATGATGAGGATGATCCTGACCTCCCATCGAAAGACGACAATGCCCCAGTGAAAAGGGTTGGTATGATCTCCTTTGGTGTTAACACCATCCGTGGAGGACTAGCAGGGGGTGGCTCAGAAGTAGCCGACCATAAAGCTCATGAGGAAGAGGTTAGGTCATTGACCAAAGTAGAGGTTGTGAATTTAGCTTCTTCAGAAGCTAAGTAGAAGAGAAAGAAGGTGGATGTGGATACTCTTGTAGTTGGGTTCTCCCGACTTGATTCCAAAGGTATCTTAGCTCCACACGATGTCCCTTTGGTAATCAACACGAGGGTGGATGGGTGTGAGGTTTAGAGGATCCTTGTTGATGGTAGAAGCTCTGAAGATGTTATGTTTTGGACCTACTTCAAGAGCCTAGGCCTCAGCAGAGCAATGCTTGATATACCCGTTTATACCCTCAGCCTGGATGAGGATTACCTCCTATATGGACGACCCTACGAGGGGCCGACCCTTCACCAGGCCCCAGCTGGCCACCACCAGGTCCAGACGACCCTACGAGAGGCCGACCCTGACCCAGGCTCCGGACGACCCTACGAGGGGCCGACCCTTCCCCAGGCTCCGGGCGACCCTACGAGGGTACGACCCCTCCCCAGGCTCTGGACGACCCTACGATGGTACGACAGTACGAGGCCAGAATCAAGCCAGACTCCCTACCGGATGAAACTTTGCCCTCGGCCTCGGCTCATAGGCCGAGGGTGACATCATGACAGTGCGTGGTTTGGGACACGCGTGGAACAGTGCGCGTCAGGCTCATATGACACATGGCAGACCGTTATAACCAAATCACACCCTCACGTGAGGGAATATTATGTCATCATTTGGCATCTACAGGTGTCAACAGGGGATTGGTTAGATCATCATTCACATGCACCATGCTTACTTGGGGGGTACACTACACCCCCCAAGACCTATATATACTTGTCATCTACAACCCTACAAGGGATTGATCCATGAACAATAGCCCTAGCTAAAACTCTGCTTATACACACACAGTAGAGAGAGAGAGAGGGTTAGGAGCATTGTATCCAAGACCATTAGTGCCCATACTTAGTGGATCACACACTCACACTGGATGTAGGCCAAATTGGCTGAACCACTATACATCATTGTCTTATTTCCTCTTATACTCATCCACTTCTACACACTTACATACTTATATACTTGCATCTCTATGGATGCCATGGATGCTTCTGCTTGAGCTCACTATCACTTATCTGGTGATGCTAAATCTTAGCATCATCAGTTTGGCGCCGTCTGTGGGAAAATAGAAAACATCTCTTCCTTTGTACAGCTTGACCTCACTGGGCACTCTGGTGGTGAACAAACACTCCCCCTGAGAGGAGGTGTTTCACCATTGAAAGAGACCCACTAAGGTTCCCAAGCTCACCAGTATTTTCTTCAGTTCAACTTTTCATAGCTCAAGCACATGGCACCTGAGATGCCACCGCCACCACTTCCCCCGCCGGATGAGGGGGGAAGACCCAGTTCCGGTCAGCCGCCGCCTCAGTCTGAGATGGCTGATGTGGCAGAAGCCCTAAAGTCTCTGGCAGTAAGCCAGGGGATGATGCAGGAGCAGTTCACAGCTCTGAGCCAGAACATACTGAGACCACCAGGGGTCTCACCTGAGATGATCACTCCGGCAGCAGCCCCAGGACAGCATGAGGCCAGGGGACCACCCCAGGCACCACGCAAAGACCTGCCACCCCCTCAGCGGCGTAGGGATGTTGCTGACCCTAGGCGTTTGCGCCTGGGGAGGCAAGGAAACCCTTGCCCTGAAGACAGGTATGACGATCTGGAGGGGGAGGAGGCCCTAATAGAATGCTGGGAACCATACGAGGTCTCCAATAATACTGTGCGACCTCTCTAGGACAGTAGAGGAAAGTGCGGGAGACCAAACCCTGATGGTCGTCCGAGAGGCTCTACTTTTGACCACCTGAGCAGGGGGTCGGCCTTCGAGAGGCTGGGCCCAGTAAATGACCTGCGGGATAAGCTGTCCAGGTCGAGAAGTGCTGCGAGATCTAGGAGGGAGGCAGCAGAGGGCCGACCCCAAAGACGGGATGACGGCCAAAGGGAAGTAAATAGCCGACACAGGCCTGCTGCAGTGGAACCCCCCATCCACCTCCAAGAGGCAGCGGGGGATAACATCGGCCACGCAGACCCTATGAGGCCCTGGAATGACTCAATCCAGCGGTTAGAGGATAAGATTGGCGACATACTGAAGAACCGAGACCCTCTTCAGAGGGGATACACCATAGGCTCACCCTTTGTGGCAAAGATAGTCAACTTCCCCACGCCATCAAAGTTCAAGCCTCCTGTGGTCACCGCAAGATACGATGGGAGCACCAACCCTGTCCACCACGTGGAGATGTATCAATCGGCGACAGACATATACTCTATCTCAGATGAGATGAGGTGTCGTGCCTTCTTTGGTACCCTGACAGGGGCTGCCCATGTCTGGTACACGTCTCTTCCAAAAAATTCCATTGAAAACTTCAAGCAGTTGGCAGACCGGTTCATCCACAACTTTTACTTCGGGGTGAGACCACAGAAGAAGACCACACACCTGCTCTATGTTAAGCAGGGAAAGAATGAGACTCTGAGAGACTACATAGCCAGATTCAATAAAGAAAAGCTGGAGGTGGAAGACTATGAGGAGAGCATAGCTATGACAGCCCTGATTGGAGGGCTCCAAAAGGGGAAGCTATTATGGAAGCTTGCCGAAGACCCTCCGGGGACGATGGCTGAGCTGCTGTCAACAGCAGGGAAGGTGATGAACGCCGAAGAGGCGATGGCCGCAAAACATGAAGACGAAAAAGGAGGTGCAATCGGGGGAAAATACCCTAAGAAGAACAAAGAAGGGAAGAAGAGGTCCACGGATGATAAGTTCGTTGGTTACACCCCTCTAACGGTCAACTGTGAACAGATCCTCAATGAGATAAAGAGTGACCGGTCCCTGAAGTGGCCTGAGAAGCTGAGGGCAGCCCCCGGCAAGAGGAACAGGAACCTGTGGTGTGAATTTCACCAAGACCATGGTCACGTAACAGACAAATGCTTTGCTCTTGAAGATGAGATTGAGAAGATGCTGAAAGAAGGGAAGCTCAGAAAATACGTGGACCGAGAGGCCTTCAAGAGGGGCCGAGGGGACGACCCCAGAAAAAAGCGAGTTGATGCATGCAAAGAAGGTCCTCAAAAAAGAGGGGACGACCCCTCTGATGATGAGGACGACCCTGACCTCCCGCCAAAAGACGACCACGGTCCTGTCAAGAGGCTCAATATGATCTCGCTCGGTGTAGGAATGATCTCCGGGGGATTAGCAGGAGGAGGGTCTGAGGTCGCTGACAGGAAGGCCCATGTTGCTGAGGCTAAGGCGGTGACGAAGGTGGTGCACTCAACCTCCCTAGAGGTCAAGTCAAAAAAAAGGAAGAAGGTTGATATGGACACTTTGATAGTGGGATTTTCAAGGATGGACTTCAAAGGCCTCTTGGCCCCTCATGATGACCCTCTCGTCATCACTACCAGGGTGCACGGGTGCGAAGTGCCGAGGATCCTGGTAGATGGGGGCTCATCCGCAGATGTGATGTTTTGGCCATGCTTCAAGGCCTTGGGCCTCAGTCATGCCAGACTTATCCCATACCATCATCCGTTGATCGGGTTCAGTGGGGAGAAGGTTCACCCCTTGGGAATATATGAGGCTGATGTCAGGATGGGGGACGAATGGCCGAGATGGCTCACCAAGAGGGTCAGTTTATTTGTGCTGGATGAGCATGTGTTTTCGGTATACAACATCATACTGGGACGTGTGGCCCTCAAGGGGTTTGAAGCTGTGCCGTCCACAGTCCACCAGATGGTTAAGTTCCTTACCCCTTACGGGGTGGGGGAAGTTCAGGGAGACCAGACGACAGCGAGAAAGTGCTACTACAACTCCACTGAAGAAAGGGAGGCACACAAGAGGGCTACAGCCACTTACAACATTGATACCCTAGACCCCAGGGACGAGACGAAGCTCAAAAAAGGAGAGGCCGCTGAGGAGGTAGAACCCATCATCCTCGATGAGGATGACCCGGGAAAAACCGTCCAAGTTGGCAAGTCTCTGGAGCCCAGTATCAAGGAAGACCTCATCAAACTGTTGAGGAGAAGGCGAAGCGTCTTCGCGTGGAGTCATGTAGATATTCCAGGGATCGACCCTGAAATCATGTGCCACAAACTCAATGTGGTAGAGGGAGTGAAGCCGGTAAAGCAGAAGAGGAGGATTTATTCTAGAGAGAAGTACGAGGTCATCAGGGATGAGGTTAAAAAATTAGAAGACGCTGAATTTATCAGAGAGGTCATCTACCCTGAATGGCTGTCCAATGCAGTCATTATCCCAAAGGCCAACGGGAAGTGGCGGATGTGTGTGGACTTCACAGACCTCAACAAGCACTGCCCTAAAGACAACTTCCCTCTCCCTCGCATTGACCAGATGGTAGACGCTATCGCAGGCCATGAGCTCATGAGTTTTATGGATGCCTACTCAGGGTATAACCAGATCTTCATGAACCCTGATGATTCGGAGAGGACTGCCTTCATCACTGATAAGGGGACATACTGCTATAGGGTCATGCCCTTTGGCCTAAAAAATGCAGGGGCAACGTACCAGCGCCTCGTAAACAGAATGTTTGAAGATCAAATGGGAAGTCTATGGAGGTCTACGTAGACGACATGCTGACTAAGAGTCTGAAGGCAGAGGATCATGTGGCAGACCTGGAGAGGACCTTTGATACGATGGACAAATATCAGATGAAGCTTAACCCGGCCAAATGTGTCTTCGGGGTCGGAGCAGGGAAGTTCTTGGGGTTCATTGTCAATCAAAGAGGCATCGAGGCCAATCCTGAAAAGATAAAGGCCCTTATTGAGATGAAGACCCCCAAGTCCATTAAAGACGTTCAGAGGCTCACAGGGAGAGTGGCTGCCTTGAACAGATTTGTGTCAAGGGCCACAGACAGGTGTCTACCATTCTTCAAGATCCTCAGGAAGGCCTTTGAATGGAGTAAAGAGTGTGATGAGGCTTTCAAGGATCTAAAGTCATACTTAGGGTCTCCTTTGCTGCTGTCGCGACCCGTGCAGGGTGAACGACTTTATGTGTACCTCACCATCTCAGAGTCTGCCATCAGCGCAGCCATTGTGAGAGACGAGGACGGAATACAGAAGCCTGTATATTTTAACAGCAAGGCACTCCAGGGGGCAGAGCAAAGATACCCGAGGATGGAAAAGTTGGCCTACACTTTGATCCATGCCTCAAGGAAGATGAAACCATACTTCCAGTCCCATACTATGGTCATCCTTACTGACTCTCCTCTTAGGCAGGTCCTACACAAGCCTGAAAAATCAGGAAGGCTAATGACCTGGGCTATAGAGCTAGGGGTGTTCAATATTGTGTATCAGCCTAAGACAGCCATTAAGGGGCAAGCGCTGGCAGACTTCGTGGCTGAGTTTACTTGGGAGAGCGATGAACCCGAGGGTGAGACCCCCGGGGAGACAGATATCCAACAAGACAGGATCATCGACACGCCTGCAGCCAGGGCTGAGGCAAGCACCGCTAAGAGGAAAGCAACCGAAAACGAAGAGGGAAGATACATCTTTAGACAGGGGTCCCTCTCCGAGGGAAGTTTCTCAGAAGAAAAGACCATGTGGAGACTCTTCGTCGACGGGTCCTCTTGCGAAAGCGGGAGCGGAGCTGGACTGATAGTATCAGCACCCGACGGCACAAACATCGAGTACGCCCTGAGGTTCAATTTCAAAGCCTCCAACAATGAGGCTGAGTATGAGGCCTTAATAGCTGGCCTTTCCTTGGCCAAATCTCTTAGTATCGGCCAAATTTTTGTTCACAGTGATTCGAGGCTGGTGGTGAATCAGATACTAGGAGCCTATGAGGCCAAAGACGAGAGGATGGCTAGGTACCTTGAGAAGGTGAGGTCATTGCTGAAGGACTTTAAAGAAGTGAAATTCAAGAGGATACCTAGGCTCGACAATGGCTGTGCTGACGCCCTTGTAAGGTTGGCCTCAGCTACTAGGACAGACATAAGGAGGACAGTCCCGGTAGAAATCTTTCTTCGACCAACTATTGAAGACGTCGAGGGAACACTTGGCATTTGCATAAATGTTGCTCAAGAACCGTCATGGATGGATCCTCTGATCAGATACATTAAAGAGGGAGATATGCCAGAAGCAAGCCAAGAAAGGAAGAAGCTGAGATACAGGGATGCAAAGTTCACTGTCATCGGAGACACGCTGTACAAAAAGGGGTTCCTACTCCCCTTACTTAGGTGTGTGCATCCCTCAGAAGTCCCTTCTATTCTGCAAGATGTGCATGAAGGGTCGTGCTCAAGCCACATTGGGGGTAGATCCTTAGCAAAGAGGATGGTCACCCAGGGCTACTGGTGGCCGAACTTGGGGAAAGATGCCGCAGCATATGTAAAGAAGTGTGACAAATGCCAGAGATTTTCCACCATCCCTCACCAGCCCCATCAGCCTCTCACCTCCATTACATCCCCATGGCCGTTCGCAGTGTGGGGGATTGATCTGGTAGGACCCTTACCGAGAGCAGTCAATAACTATCGGTTCCTCATCGTAGCAATTGACTACTTTTCAAAGTGGGTAGAGGCCGAACCGATGGTCACGATCACGGAGCAGAAGACCTTCCATTTTATCTGGAAGAATGTGATATACAGATATGGTCTACCCAACACCCTCATCTCGGATAACGGGACCCAGTTCAAGAATGCCTCTTTACAGAAGTACTGTGAGAGGGTAAGTATCAAACAATTTTTCTCCACCCCAGGGCGACCTCAGGCCAATGGGCAAACCGAAGTTACGAACAGGACAATCTTAGATGGGATTAAGAAGAGGCTTGAGGAGGCAAAAGGAAGATGGGTCGAGGAGTTATATGCAGTGTTGTGGGCATACAGGACGACAATAAGTACCTCTACTGGGGAGACCCCCTTCATGTTAGCTTATGGATCAGAAGTAGTCATCCCCACCGAGGTCGAGTTTCCCACTCATAGGGTCCAAATGTACGACCCCCAGGGAAATACGGAAGAGAGGAGACTTGACCTGGATTTGATTGAGGAAAGAAGGTAGGATGCTGAGATAAGGCAAGCTTCCTACCAGAAGAGGACCGCAAGGTTTTACAACTAGAGGGTGAAACAGAGGCCAATCACAGTAGGAGACTTGGTCCTCAAGAAGACTTGGCAGAAGCCCAATAAACTCCATCCTAATTGGCACGGCCCCTATAGGGTCACCGACGAAGTTGTCCCTGGGACCTATAGACTAGAAAGCCTAGAGGGGGAACCTTTTTCCAACCCCTGGAATGCGGATCATTTGAAAAAATACTACCAGTAGTATTGTAAGGTCTTGATAGGACATGGTTGTAATAAGCATTGTTTCGACAGAACACATGGAAAATTAATGAGAAATATCAGTGTTTCCCTCATCCAGTGGTTATCAGTTCTAGCACGCATGGAAATATATACAGAAAACTACCCTCGGATATAATGAGGATCAGTGGAGGGGACGACCCCACCACAGTCCTCAAGAAAGACGAGGGTAGACTTTGTTAAAAACCATTAATTTGGTTAATTGAACCCTCGGCTATAATGAGGATCAGTGGAGGGGACGACCCCACCACAGTCCTCAAGAAAGACGAGGGCAGACTTTGTTAAAAACCATTAATTTGGTTAATTGAACCCTCGGCTATAATGAGGATCAGTGGAGGGGACGACCCCACCACTGTTCTCAAGAAAGACGAGGGTAGACATTGTTAAAAACCATTAATTTGGTTAATTGAACCCTCGGATATAATGAGGATCAGTGGAGGGGACGACCCCACCACTGTTCTCAAGAAAGACGAGGGTAGACTTTGTTAAAAACCATTAATTTGGTTAATTGAACCCTCCGCTATAATGAGGATCAGTGGAGGGGACGACCCCACTACAGTCCTCAAGAAAGACGAGGGTAGACTTTGTTAAAAACCATTAATTTGGTTAATTGAACCCTCGGCTATAATGAGGATCAGTGGAGGGGACGACCCCACCACAGTCCTCAAGAAAGACGAGGGTAGAGTTTGTTAAAAACCATTAATTTGGTTAATTGAACCCTCGGCTATAATGAGGATCAGTGGAGGGGACGACCCCACCACAGTCCTCAAGAAAGACGAGGGAGGGGTTAATAGCATCAACAAGGAGCAAACCATAAAAGAATTAAGTATGGAAGACAACAATTATGGAAGAGACTGGTATTAATAAAACATAAGTATCAAGTGTTTTTACAAGGCCTTTGAACAAAAATACAAAAACGAGGGTATGGGCTACAGGCAGCCACCCTAGGGGACGACATCAGAGGGAAGGGCCTCAACATCAATGGGAATGGTCTCCTCAGTTACTAGCACCGGATGATTTTCAGATGTACCGACCCCCTCGATCTGGACTTGGGACTCCACCTGGTTAAGGGCCTCGGCAATTAGGGGGTCGTCCAGTTGAACACCCTCCAGTGAGGGGAGAACAGAGGAGACGACATCGCCAAATTTGAGGACGACCCATCGGCAGGCCGTCCTAATCCCCCTTTCTAGATATTCAAGGCCGAAGCCCTGAAATTCATCTGAGATCTTGTATGCCTCAACAGCATCAGCCTCGGCTTTCCTGATGGTTGCTTCCAAATCAGTCTTATGCTGGGCCTCCAGGTTGATCAGAGCCTCATCCCTATCCTTGATGATCAAGTCCTTGTCTTGCAAGTCGGCATCGTGCTGCCTCATCAGCTCATCTAGGACACTAGCATGCTCGATCCTGGCACTCTCAAGCTCAGCCCTCGCAGTGTCAAGCTCAGTCTTTGCTGTGTCTAGCTCTGCCTGCAACTCAGCCTCATGTTGAATGGCCCTCTCAGCTTCGTGAAACTTTTGTTGATTCTCGGCCATCCACTTGGTGGCTGAGGTCAAGGCACAAACAGACTGCAAGAAAAAAATGAAGAAATATCAAGGGGGGCCGAGGGAACAGTTAGTGAAGTTAAAGAAGGTCAAGACCAATACCTGAGCAAGGGAGTGCAGACCGTAGTCGTACACTTTGGCTGGTGGCATCTTTGCCAAGAACTCGAAGTCAGAGGCCGACGGTGCAGAGAACATCGAGGCCTTGGCTACTCTCAGGTTGGCAATAAGAGATGAGGGGTCGGCCCTCAGATGGGACAGATTTTGAGACCAGAAGGCCCCCATGCTGGACGAAGAGGTCGTCCCCTCAGAGGCTTCGACCCTTGCCCTTGTCCTTGGATCAGGCCGATGCTCAACAGGAGCCTCAGGCTCCTTCCTTTTGTGACTATCGGCTGTTAGCTCAACAACCGTCGGCCCTGAGGCCCTTGTCTTCTTGGGAGCTTGCTGAGGCTCCTTCCCCTTCTTCTTTGACAGACCAGCAAGTAGGCTTGGAGCAGTCATATCCCAGAGGTAATCTGACACACCTGCAGGACGACCTGAAAAGGATACGATGCATCAGAAATACAGAGATAAATGGGAAACACTTCAAAAAAGTAGAAAATAGAAGACGTGCTGTATCACTCACATAATTCCGTCAGAGGGACGACCCTCAAACCAGCTTCTTTGAGGTACCGGGGGGTCATCAAATCTTCGAACTTTGGGATCTCACCCCCTCTCCCTCGTCCCCTCAGATACTCAATAATATCCCTTTCCTCCAAGCTAAGTCCGGGGTCTGACCTAGATTTTATTGAGGGATTAGACCATTTGTTAGGGACCCTCGGACCGTCGGCAGAAGGGGACACCTCGACAGAGCTCTCCCATGCCCCAGATATGAAGAACCTCTTTTTCCAATCATGATTGGAAGTTTGAGCCACGTGGAGAAGCTTCTTCTCAGACCTTCTCGCCCCTAGATGATAGTATCCGGGCTGTTTAGATGAAGAGGTGATATTGTAGCAGGCCATGAACACGTCGGACGAGGGCTCATCAGTGAAAGAATTTTTCCACAAAGAGATATACCCCAGTATCGTCCTCCAAGAGTTGGGTGGAAGTTGCGAAGGGGAGACGCCCAAAGCCGACAGAATATCTACAATAGCAGGATGGAAAGGAAGTCTGACACCTACTTTGAACATTTGCTCGTAGACTGCAACCTCTCCCTCTTCACCCTCAAAAACCCTCTCAGCCTCAGAGGGAACCCTCATAGTTACCCCAGAGGGCACTCCATAAATATGCCTCCATATCAGAAGGTCCCTGTCCCTAACAGAGGAGATAAAAAACGAGGCATGGGAGGTATCAACCTCATCATCTGTATCGTCGTCCTCGTCCTCACCTCCTTCCCCCTCATCACCTGCAGGAGGACCCTGAGGAAAAGCCACTTGGAAGGCATTGGGGGATAGGGTTGTCACAGGGACAGCCTCAGAGGGGATCGTACCCTCGGCCTCTCGGGGAGGGCTAAGATCAGACGTGTCCCTTCTACCAGACGTCCCGGCACCATTTGGAGAGAAGGTTCTCTCGTCCATTTCACTTGGGTTGGGTGTATCGTCCGGACGAGATGACGACCCGCAAGACTCAGAGGGTTCAGATGGTCTTATGGTGGCAAGAGGAATGGGAAAGATGGGTCATACCCAATTAGGGTCGGCCCCTCGTCTCCTCTCTTCCTCTTCCTCAATTCGTCTGATCTCGGCAAAGAGCTTTTCTCTCAAAGGTGGGAATTCAGACACTAGGTGGTAAAGCCTCCTAAGCATTAAAGGGAAGACCCTACACTTAGAGAAATTATACTAGACTTGGATAATACAACTACAAACACTTGGGGGATTGACCAGGTTTGACTTTTGGATCAAACCAAGGAACTAAAACATTTTTCTTCAAGAATATCCAAGAACTAACAACCGGAGAAGACACCGAAAAAGGCAATGGGGGAACTAGAAAGTGCTGATCTATGACCCTAAAAAAATACACTGAAATGAAGACAAAAGAAGGCGAGGGGAGAAAAAGGATACCTGATGAAGAGAGAACAAGAGTGCTGCGAGGCCTGACGAAACGAAGGCTGCAAGTGGCGAAGCTTACTGGTTCTAGAGAGAGAATAGACTTGGGCGCGAAGAAGAAGAAGATGGAGAGAGAGAGTTTGAAAATCTCTTAAATACTTTGGTAATGAGTGGACCCATTTACCAAGAAAGATATAATTAGGGCACAAGGCCCCAAGTGCACTGCGCAGCCGCCATGCATTGGAAACTGACACAGCAATGAGTATCTGCCCAAGTGTCACTCATCTAACTGATCGTACATGCATCTCATTTAGTACACTATCCCTCAGCCATCTCAGCAGTACCTATGGCTAAGGGCTGGGGGGTGATTGATATACCCGTTTATACCCTCAACCTGGATGAGGATTACCTCCTATACGGACGACCCTACGAGGGACCGACCCTTCACCAGGCCCTAGCTGGCCACCACCAGGTCCAGACGACCCTACGAGAGGCCGAACCTAACCCAGGATCCAGACGACCCTACGAGGGGCCGACCCTTCCCCAGGCTCCGGGCGACCCTACGAGGGTACGAACCCTCCCCAGGCTCTGGACGACCCTACAATGGTACGACAGTATGAGGCCAGAATCAAGCCAGACTCCCTACCGGATGAAACTTTTCCCTCGGCCTCGGCTCATAGGCCGAGGGTGACATCATGACAGCGCGTGGTTTGGGACACGCGTGGAACAGTACGCGTCAGGCTCATATGACACATGGCAGACCGTTATAACCAAATCACACCCTCACGTGAGGGAATATTATGTCATCATTTGGCATCTACAGGTGTCAACAGGGGATTGGTTAGATCATCATTCACATGCACCATGCTTACTTGGGGGGTACACTACACCCCCCAAGACCTATATATACTTGTCATCTACAACCCTACAAGGGATCGATCCATGAACAATAGCCCTAGCTAAAACTCTGCTTATACACACACAGTAGAGAGAGAGAGAGGGTTAGGAGCATTGTATCCAAGGCCATTATTGCCCATACTTAGTGGATCACACACTCACAGTGGATGTAGGCCAAATTGGCTGAACCACTATACATCATTGTCTTATTTCCTCTTATACTCATCTCCTTCTACACACTTACATACTTATATACTTGCATCTCTATGGCTGCCATGGATGCTTCTGCTTGAGCTCACTATCACTTATCTGGTGATGCTAAATCTTAGCATCATCAATGCTTATACCCTATCATCATCCATTAATTGGCTTCAATGGGGAGAAAGTCCATATCCTGGGCATGTATGAGATGGATGTACGGACGGGTGACGAGTGGCCTAAGAGGTTGACTAGGAAGATCAATTTTTTAGTGATGGATGAAAATGTATTTTCGGCCTACAACCTTATCATATGACGAGTAGCCCTCAGGGAATTTGAGGTCATGCCATCAACGGTCTACAAAATGCTAAAATTCCTGACTCCCTATGGGTTAGGGGAAGTGACAGGTGACTAGACCACGACACGAGAATGATAATTCAACTCGGTGGGAGAGAGAGGCACATAAGAGGGCAACAACAACATATAACATTGATAGACTTGATCCTAAGGATGAAACAAAGTTGAATAAATGAGAGGCCATGGAAGAGGTAGAATCCATTGTCCTCAATGAGGACGAATCGAAAAAAATCGTCTAAATCGGCAAGGACCTAAAACTCGAGATCAAGGAAGAGCTGATAAATTTTTTGAAGAAGAAAGAGTGCCTTCGCTTGGAGCCACGCAGACATGCCTAGCATCGACCCGGGGGTTATTTGCCATAAACTCAATGTGGAAGAAGATGCTAAGCCAATAAAACAAAGACAAAGTGTTTACTCCAGGGAAAAGTATGATGTCATCAGGGAAGAGGTCAGAAAGTTGGAAGAGGCAGAATTCATCAAAGAGGTCATATACCCAGAGTGGTTATCTAACACAATCATTGTGCCCAAAGCTAATGGGAAATGGAGGATGTGCGTAGAATTCACTAATTTGAACAAGTCTTGCCCTAAATATATCTTCCCTTTGCCTCAGATTGATCATATGGTAGATGCCACGACATGGCATAAGCTTATGAGTTTCATGGATGCGTATTCAGGGTATAATCAGATCTTCATTGATGTTGAAGACTCGGAGAAGACAACATTCATCACTAATAAGGGGACGTATTGCTACAAGGTCATGCCCTTCTGATTAAAGAATGTAGGGGCCACGTATCAACGTCTTGTAAATAAGATGTTTAAAGATCAAATTGGCTGGACCATGGAGGTATATGTAGATGACATGTTGACGAAGAGATTGAAGGTCCAAACACACGTGGTCGACCTGGAAAGAACTTTCGACACCATGGACCTATACAGGATGAAGCTCAACCATACCAAGTGTGTCTTCAGAGTAGGAGCTGGAAAGTTTCTTGGATTCATCGTCAATCAGAGGGGTATAGAGGCCAACCCCGAGAAGATCAAGGCTTTTCTTGAAATGAGGACACCAAGAAGCATAAAAGACATTCAGAGGCTCACTGGAAGAGTTGTTGCACTCAACAGATTTGTTTCAGAGCTACGGACAAGTTTCTTCCATTTTTCAAGGTTCTTAGAAAGGCCCGAGTGGGACTAATAGTGTGACAAGGCCTTTAAGGAGCTCAAGTCCTACCTTGGGTCCCCTCTACTCTTATCCCAACCCATTCTGGAGGAGAAGTTGTATGTTTATCTAGCAGTCTCAGAGTCATCTATAAGTGAAGCCATAGTATGGGAAGACAATGGGGTACAGAGGCATGTATACTTCAATACTAAGGCCCTTAAAGGGTCTGAATAGAACTACCCTCGGATGGAGAAGTTGTCTTACGCCTTGATACATGCTTCCAGAAAGATGAAGCCCTATTTACAAGCCCACTCTATGGTCATCTTCACTGACTCCCCACTAAAGAAAGTCCTCCACAAGCTCAAGAAGTCAGGCAGATTGATGACCTTCCCCATAGAGTTAGGAGAGTATGATATTGTTTAACAACACAAGGTGGCCATCAAAGGGCATGCACTCACAGACTTTGTTACTGAGTTCACATGGGAGGAGGCTGAGATTGAGAATAACTCAGAGATTGCAGAGGGATCTAATATTAACATCTTCTAAAGCTCGAAAGTGGTTGTGTCCAATAGATCCAGAAGAGGAGTAACTGATAATGAGGAAGACATGTACCTCTTCAAGTAAGGGAACCTTTCAAAGGGAAACTTCTCTTCAAATGAAGATGTTTGGAACCGCTTCGTTGATGGGTCCTCTTGTGAAAGTGGAAGTGGTGCAAGGCTGATACTGTCAGCTCTGGATGGTACCGACGTTGAATATGCACTAAGGTTCAACTTCAATCTTTCAAATAATAAGTCCGAGTATGAGGCGCTGATAGCGGGGCTCTCCTTGGCAAAAGCCTTTAGAGTTGGTCGACTCCTACTACACAGTGACTCGAGGTTAGTTATTAACTAAATACTTGAAGTATATGAGGCCAAGGATGAAAGGATGGACAAATACCTGAAGAGGGTAACAACGATGCTAGAAGCCTTTGAAGAGGTGAAGATGAAGAGGGTACCTAGGCAAGACAACAGTCGTGCAGATGCACTAGCAAGGTTGGCTTCAGCAATAAAGACAAGCATCAGAAGAACAGTACCAGTCGAGATCCTGCTCAAACCAACCATTGAGGAAGAAGAGATGGACAACTCTTGCCTCAATTTGAACCTACGGGACTCATGGATGGACCCCTTTATCATATATATCAGATAGGGAGAGCTGTCAGAATCAAAGTTAGAAAGGAGGAAATTGAGATACAGAGCTACCAAGTTCTCAATAATAGGATACGTCCTGTATAAAAAAGGATTCCTACTACCTCTCCTCAGATATGTCCATCCCATAGAGGTCCCTGACGTCCTGCAGGATGTACATGAGGGTTCTTGCTCCAGTTACATAGGAGGAAGACCTTTAGCGAAGAGGATAATAACACAGGGATACTGGTGGCCGACCTTGGCCAAAGATGTTGCTTCCTACGTAAAAAAGTGCGACAAGGTCCAGAGATTTTCTACTATCCCTCACCAACCTCATCAGCCTATGACATCAATCAGTTCTCCTTGTCCCTTCGTTGTATAGGCGATTAACTTGGTAGGACCATTGCCAAGAGCTGCTAATAATTATCAATTTTTTATAGTAGTAATTGATTACTTATCCAAGTGGGTAGACGCTGAGCCGATGATCACGATTACAGAGGAAAAGACCTTCTAGTTCATCTGAAAGAGCATTATATGCACACATGGCCTTTCGAACACCCTCATCTCAGACAACGAAACCCAATTCAAGAATGCTTCTTTTGAGAAATACTATGAGAGAGTCGGTATCAAGCAATTTTTCTCTTCTCCTATCCGACCTCAGGCAAACGGTCAGACCAAAGTAACGAATCGAACAATCCTCGATGGGATTAAGAAGAGGTTGGAAGAATCCAATGGGAGATAGACAAAAGAGGTTTTTGTATTATTATGGGCCTACAGAACAACGACAAGGACAACAATGGGGGAGACACCATTTATGTTAGACCATGGCTCAGAAGCCGTCATACCTACAGAAGTAGGACTCCCCACTCACAGAGTTCAGACCTATGACCCCGAGAAGAATGAGGAAGAGAGAAGACTCGACCTAGATTTGGTTGTCGAGAGAAGAGAACATGCCGAGGTCAGACATGAAGCTTACCAGTAGAGAACAACAAAGTTCTATAATCAGAGGGTGAAATAAAGACCTATAACTATAGGAGACCTAGTACTGAAGAAGACGTTGTAGAAGGAAAATAAGCTCCAGCCGAACTGGCATGGTCCTTACAAAGTAGTCGATGAGTTTTTACCTGACACATACCAGCTAGAAAATCTCGAAGGGGAACCTTTCTCCAATTAATGGAATGTTAATCACTTGAAGAAATATTACATATGATGTTGCAGTTATTTTCTTGTAATACATATATCATTTTATGAAGAGAATGTTAATGATTGTTTCATCATGCTTTAGTGATAAACTTATGAGGTGAAACATCATAATTTGGTGACCTCACACGTTGAACATCATTAATTTGGTGAAATTTATGAGGTGAAACACCAAAATTTGGTGACCTCAGACCTTGAACATCATTAATTTGGTGAAATTTATGAGGTGAAACACCATAATTTGGTGACCTCAGACCTTGAAAATCATTAATTTGGTGAAATTTATGAGGTGAAACGTCATAGTTTGATGACCTCAAACCTTAAACATCATTAATTTGGTGAAAGATCTAAGGGAAAATATCATAATATTATGACCTCGGACCTTAAACATCATTAATTTGGTGAAATTTATGAGGTGAAACATCATAATTCGGTGACCTCAGACCTCAAACATCATTAATTTGGTGAAATTTATGAGGTGAAACATCATAGTTTGATGACCTCAGACCTTAAACATCATTAATTTGGTGAAACGTCTAAGGGTGAACTTCATATTTTGATGACCTTAGACCTTAAACATCATTAATTTGGTGAAAGGTCTAAGGGTGAACTTCATATTTTGATGACCTCAGAACTTAAACATCATTAATTTGGTGAAATTTATGAGGTGAAACATCATAATTTGGTGACCTCAGACCTTAAACATCATTAATTTGGTGAAATTTATGATGTAAAACACCATAGTTTGATGACCTCAGACCTTGAACATCATTAATTTGGTGAAATTTATGAGGTGAAACACCATAGTTTGATGACCTCAGACCTTGAACATCATTAATTTGGGGAAATTTATGAGGTGAAACACCATAGTTTGATGACCTCAGACCTTAAACATCATTAATTTGGTGAAAGGTCTGAGCGTAAAAATCATAATCTGATGACCTCAGACCTTAAGAATCATTAATTTGGTGAAATTTATAAGGTGAAACATTATAATTTGGTGACCACATACCTTGAGCAGCATTAATTTGGTGAAATTTATGAGGTGAAACATCATAGTTTGATGACCTCAGACCTTAAACATCATTAATTTGGTGAAAGATCTGAGGGAAAACATCATAATTTGATGACCTCAGACCTTAAACATCATTAATTTGGTGAAATATATGAGGTGAAATATCATAATTCGGTGACCTCAAACATCATTAATTTGGGGAAATTTATGAGGTGAAACATAATAGTTTGATGACCTCAGACCTTAAACATCATTAATTTGGTGAAAGGTCTGAGAGTGAACATCATAATTTGATGACCTCAGACCTTAAACATCATTAATTTGGTGAAATTTATGAGGTGAAACATCATAATTTGGTGACCTCGGACCTTAAACATCATTAATTTGGTGAAATTTATGAGGTGAAACACCATAGTTTGATGACCTCAGACCTTGAACATCATTAATTTGGTGAAATTTATTAGGTGAAACACCATAGTTTGATGACCTCAGACCTTAAACATCATTAATTTGGTGAAAGGTCTGAGCGTAAGCATCATAATCTGATGACCTCAGACCTTAAGCATCATTAATTTGGTGAAATTTATGAGGTGAAACATCATAATTTGGTGACCTCACACCTTG
This sequence comes from Sambucus nigra, assembly GCA_949130495.1. Lineage (NCBI taxonomy): Eukaryota > Viridiplantae > Streptophyta > Magnoliopsida > Dipsacales > Adoxaceae > Sambucus > Sambucus nigra. The sequence goes on from OX422210.1 coordinate 248,528,915, forward strand.
AACATCATTAATTTGGTGAAATTTATGAGGTGAAGAATCATAATTTGATGACCTCAGACCTTAAATATCACTAATTTGGTGAAAGGTCTGAGGGTAAACATCATAATTTGATGATCTCAGACCTTAAACATCATTAGTTCGGTGAATGGTATGAGGGTAAACATCATAATTTGATGACCTCAGACCTTAAACATCATTTAATTAATGATAAATTATGAGGGTAAACATCATAAATTATGAGGGCCTTTAACAGAAGTTCATTATATGATAAATAACATTCAAGAGAGAGCATTCATTGAAAGCAAAAAAATCCTTTGAAGAAGATGGTATAACATGTCGTCAGAATTACAAGTCAGATATGCCTCAGAATATGTTATCATAGTTTACAAAGCATTGAGATAAAAAACAAAAAAAATTATTACAAGTTAAAAGCTTCACAAATCAAGGTTTAAGGGTCTGCAGCCACAGTGGTGCCCTCTTCGGAGACATCTCGGCTCCTTCATCTCGAGGGTTAACATCCTCAGTCTGTGTACCTTCCAATGGCGCAGTCTCGACAGAAACATCACCCTCTACTTCATCCTCAACCTTTTGCAAGGCCTGAGCAAAGCGAGGATCGCCAACGCCTAGACCAATAAAGTCTGAGGCAGATAAGCTCTCTGATTCCTTCTCCATTGATGTTGCCCACTTCCCAGTTGCCTTAATACCTCTTTTGAGATATTCAAATCTGAAGCTTATAAACTGGTCATAGACTTTGTAGTTGGACAAGATCTTCTCAGAGGCATCCTTAAAGGCATCCCTTACTACAACATTAACCTTTTCCTGAAGGACGTCGTCTTTGGCTCGCAAAGCGGAGGTATTGTCCTTCTTGAGCTTGGCTATGTCCCTATCCCTCTGCTTCACCTTATTCTCAGACTCCTCCAAAGATGTTTTCAAATTTTTAACCTTTGCATTTAAAGAGGCTTGCACCTTTTGGGCCTCCTTTCCCTTCTCAATAAGGGGCAACTTCCTTAGGGTCTAGTCAACGAATTAGTGCATAGACAGAATACCCTACAAAAAAAAGTCAGACATATGAGTGCAAGACTTAATCCATTTAAAGCTGAGGTTACACTTAGAATAAAAAAGAAAAAGTTTTTACCTGGATAGACCTGTGAACGCTAAACTCGTCCAGCAGAGGGGTATCCAAAGAGCGTAGGAAACGCTTATCCGCGTCGGTCATTGCAGAACCGATGGCATCCATTACCTTCAGACAATAACCTATTAGGCTTTCACTTATCTTCAGCTACTCCAGACGAGCAACCAATTCATCATCAGAGGAGATTATGATGGCATAATCCCCCTTTTGGGTTTTGCTCGGCCTTTGATCCTCCGAGCTAGTAGAGGAGGATTTACTCTTTTTTGTAGCGTAGGACTTGGATGTATCGACGTTTTGCTTGGGTGGAGGAAGGGCTACATTATGGCGTACTTTCTTCATCAGCTTATCGACGAAGCTCGGTCAGTGGACTTCCCCCTAGTCCAGTCTCATACAGGTAATAGGGGGTCATCTGATGTTTGTACTTGACTAGCCAACCGTGCTCCCCCTGATCTTGAAGATACTTAACCTTTTGTAAGTTATCCTGGCTAAGACCATGGTCGACCTTGGCAGAAAGTGACACCTTTCCCCACCTCATAGGTACCCTTTGATCCAACGATAAAGAGGTGGCATAAGGACCAAATTCCCATGCCCCTGAGGTAAAGAAATACCGTGGTTTCCAGTTGTGATTGGAGGTCTGGGTAACCAGTAACATATTTTTGTTCAACTTCTTAGCTAGGAAGTGATAGTAGTCGGGGTGGTTTCTGGCAGAGGATGTGATATAGCATCCTGTGAAGACTCCAACGGGAAGGTCTGAGTGGTGGAATGCCTTCTAAAGGATGATAGCACCAATTATCACCCTCCAGGCATTGGGGGATAATTGTGAAGGGGCAAGGTTGATATGTGAAAGTATGGCTCTGATCGAAGGATGGATGGGGAGATGAAATCCCAGCTTAAACATCTGCTCGTACACACTGATTTCTCCATCTCGGCCACCAAAGGCTCTCTCACCTCTCAGAGGTCTCCTAAGTATAATGGAGGGACTTATGGAATAGAGATGCCTAAAATCTAAGAGGTCATGCTCAGTAATAATACTCTCTATCTCGATAGCCTCCGAGGTATCAATGTCACTCTCATGACCATCATCCTCATCTCTGGCAATGTCGGCTTGGGTAGCCATAGGGACACCATCAGGAAATCTTTGAGCGAACTATGCCCTAGTGGTGACCGATAGAGGGATAACAACGAGGGGAGGGGGAAGAGCCACACTCGGCCCAACAATATCGACATCTGAAGAAATCTGTGAGGTGCTAGCACCATTGTGGGATGAGGCACGACTTTGGACCTCATCCTGATCAGGGACCTAATCTTGCCTAATGGAGAAATACATAGCCTCTTGGAACGAGTTTATAGACATAGGGTCTGAGGTAAATGACTCATACTCATACATTGGAGAAGAGTCAATTGGATCCTCTGCTGGCTCAGCGGGCTCGAATGGCTTAGAGTATATCACCTTCAGAGGTGGAGGAAAGATAGGTCCGGAGGGAAGGCCTCAGCCTTACGAGCTTCGTCTTGGGCTAGTTCTATCTATTTAACTTTTACAAAGGTCTTCTCTCTAAGAGAGGGGAAATCTTATATGAGCTTATAAAGAGGTCTGAGCATAAAGAAGATGACGATACACTTGGACTCTAAACCACAAATAAACAACTGGGGACAACTTAAACTAAGGATCAAACTTGGTTTTTGAAAAATTTCAAACCAAGAACAATCAAGAATAAGTTCCCCAGAAAACTCAAAGAGCCATCAGAAAACTGAAAGAACCACCGAAAAACTCAAACTATCACCGAAAAATGAAACAAATGGAAAAATAAGGCTGAAAAATGGCAAAGGAAAGGTAATAAGCAATACCTGATAAAATACGAGGGAAGAATAAGAGGATTGATAAGAGAAATCCACAAGACACAACCTCGATCAAGGTCTGGAAGAGAGAGAAAACACAAAAGGCTCAGGTGGGAAAAATGAGAGAAGTGAGGAAAAAAGAGAAAGGTAAGGGATCTTAACCCTAAAATCTGATTGCACACGTCCCAAGGCCCATTATTGCCTTGGGAGCCCAAAAGATAACCAACATGCATTACACTGTCAGGCATGCTACCCACTTCAGAACTGGACACCTGTCAAGGAGATATTGGTACATTACGAAATACAACCTCGAACATACATACCCCTTAGTCACCTACTTACAAAGGTAACTAATGGCTAGGGGTTATTGATATGCCCAAAGTGCACCTGCCAGCTCAGAGGCATCAACCTCGGCCTGTATGATGGATGAGGTAATAATAACTCGGGATTACCCATTAGTGATCTCATCCTTTATAAGGTCGGTTACGTCCGACGTTACCAGTAATCCCTCATTTGGGCATTAGTCGAGGTCTGCATGACTCATAGGGTCAGTTGTCCATCAGGTCGACCACAGCCAACATTACAAGTATCACCTCGGGGAGGGAGTCATTCGAGGTAAGTATAGACATGGGTTATCCATCGGTATCACCATCAACATCGGCCATATCCGACGTTAAAAGTTTTAACTAGAATCAGTAAGGCCTTACAGGCTCGGCATCAGGTGCCAAGACAGCATCGGATCTAGCCGACGTTCACGTATCTAAACCCGGCTGATATCCCAGCCAAGGTCATCATATAATCCCTAGCCCAGACAAGGGTCGTACTTCACCAAACTCATACTCATTCAGGCCGAGGTTGGTACTAAGCAAAGAAAACTGAGTATCTACACGCATATGTATGGCTTTGAACATGCGGGCAGTCTGTTGTAACTACATCATTCTCTACACGTGAGGGAATATTAAGGTCATCATTATTTAGTTGAGATCAGCCAGGTGTCATTGTGACACTAGTTAGATCTTCATGCACATGCACATTGCATGCATGGGGAGTACATTAGAACCCCCCCCACCCCAAGCACTATATATATAGGGAACATCCTCAACATTGTGGGGGATCGATAATTACAAACCCTAGCCAAGCTATGATGCATTACAGTAGAGAGAGAGTTGAGTGATTGTAATTATAAGGACATTAGAGCCATCTTTTGATAGTGATACTTACACTCACTTGCACAGTGGATGTAGGCAATCTCCGAATCACTTATATTGGTGTGTTTCTCCTCTTCTCCTCATCACCTTCTACATGTCTGTGTGGTTACTTGCTGCCATTGTTATGACTATTTGAGCTCCACTACCTCTTTACATGGTGGTGCTATTTATAATATCATCACATATTAAACGCTTCGTTGAGCACTTGGGGAGCATTGCAATAACAAGACACTCAAGTTAAGGGAATTTTCTAAATCCTTAACTGATAAAGCATATACTTGGTATTCTCACTTAGCTCCCAAGAGTGTTTCCATATAGGAGGAGATGCACGTTTTGTTCGTTCAGAAGTTCTTTCTGGAAGAAGATGAGTTTACTTTTACCCAACTGGGGAGGGAGAAGCAACGACTCGGGGAAGAAGTAGTGTATTATGTTTGAAGGTTCATGTAAAGGTCCCTCGATGTGAGGGAGGAGGCCAAATAGTCCAAGATACTACAGATCTATGTGGAGGGAGTGCTTCCTGAGTACATCTGCCATCTTATTAACGAGATGCATGAGGGGACTTTTTCCGCATTCCTAAAAGAAACAAGGAATATCTCGTTGGTTGTACAACTAAACCCAATGGTGGTACCCATGATGTTCAGGAAGCCGATACAACCCGTGGGTGGAATACACCGAAGGAGCAGACGGGGGCAAGGTAACGAAGAGGGACAAAAAAAGGAAGTTCAGGAGAGACGGGGAAGACCCACCATCGTTTCCTTGTACAGTAGAAGAGGCTGTCAACTATTACAATGAAATGGTCCAACGAGGAATGGTGTACGAACCAAAGGGCATCCCCATTAGGGAACCCGATGCTGCAACTAGGGTGGATCCCAAATATTGACATATTTATCAAAATATCCAACATCCAATGGAGGGATGTTTTATGCTAAGAAGAATCATCGACAAGTATGTGAAGGTAGGTATGTTGTAAATCCCTCCGCAGAACGTTAACAATAACCCACTCCCAACGCATGGGGTCAATCTGTTGGTGGCCTACGATAAGGAGGCAGAGAGAAAAGAAACAGAACTAATGACGGAGCAGGAGGAGTTTGAAGAATCTTTGAAAGATTGTACTAAGGGAATGGATAACGTAGTGTTAGCTTATTATAAAGAAAGTGCTAAGGATGCGGAGGACACATATCGCGTTAAAGGAGAGGAAGCCGACCAAGCTATAGAGTACTACACAGTTTCAAAATCCCTAAAGTTTAACTAGTTCTTTGACCAAGTAGGGATACCAAACGAGAGTAGATTGGAAATAACCTAGGTAATCCTTGACATTGCAAGGAAGGATGAAGTCCCTTCGCAGAGATGGAAAGGGCCCGTGGCTAGATTGGTAAAGAGGTTTCTGTCAGAGATAACTTTTAACAATGCATATAGGATCATAAGGTTCCCTCATAATAGGTCATTGTATGTGACTTCCAGCATTAACGGGGTTAGATTTGCAAGGGATCTTATGGATGGGGGAGCTTCCATCAATATCATGCCAATCAACTCTTTCCACGCAGCTAATATTTTGGAGGAAAGGTTAGTCCCCATTCCTTTGGTGATTTCAGGTTATGACAACCAGTCTTCCAAGTCCATTGGGTACGTGAACAATGGAATTATGATAGGAAATCTGAGTTCCCATATCAAATTCCATGTAATAGAAAGTGTAACTTCCTACCATCTGTTGATAGGAAGAGTGTGGAAGCACAACAAAGGGCTAGTTCCCTCGACATATCACCAATGCGCCAAGGCGAATATCAAGGAAACGGAGGTGACCATTAGAGCTACAAAGATCCTTTCACTGTCGAAGAAGCTCACCTAGTAGACGCAACCTTTTACACGGAACTAGAGGAGGACGTCGGAGTCCTAAAGAGAAGAATGGAGGGAGCGTGGGTTCCCTCGATCAGAGAAAGTTAAACGAGCAAAATAAAGAGGTTGTAAGAAGCAAATGAGTGATGGCCAGAGAAGCCCATCAGGTGGTCCCTAATCCCCAAAACATTTTGAAGCAGCTTAAATATAGGATGAGACCTAGAGTTGACCCAATGGATTATGAGGTCCAATGACAAAGTGTGTTGAGCTAATTTTTAGGAGGAAGAGTGGCTGAGGCTTCTAGAGAGAAGAAGAGGAAGGCAGTGAAGACTACCAGTAGATAGTACAAAAAGGTAATTACCGAAGAAGGAAAAGTGGCGTATTATTTATAATTATGTGAATGGGCGGTCGAAGAAGCTAATAAGGAGGCTGACCCAATATATGAGTGTTTTTTGATGGAATAACGGGGGCAATGTATGGTGATAGACAACTCCAACATACAAGAGTTTGGGGAAGATGTTGCCAAAGAACCAGATTATATGGCAGATAGACCAAAGCCACAGGCATAAGAGTTGGAATAGTTAAACCTGTCAAAAGAAGGAAAGGATCCAAGGCCCATCTTCATCTCGAAGGATCTCAGTAAGGAGAAATGAGAGGCTTTGGTTAAGTTGATTCAAGAGTTCATAGATATTTTTGCGTGGAAGTACACAGAGATGGAAGGGCTGGATGAGGAAGTAAGTTTCCACAAGTTGAACGTGATTCCTTCATCCATTCCAGTGAAATAAGCAACCAAAATATATAAGCCTTATCTAGACTTGAAGATCAAGGAAGAGGTCCAATGCTTACTGACGGCATGGTTTATCAAATCAATACAGCACCCACTCTGGCTGTCTAGCATTATCTGAGTGGGTAAGAAAGACAAAAATTAAATAAGGATCTGTGTGGATTTTAGAGACTTGAATAGGGCTTGCCCTAAGGAAGAGTTCCCTCTTCCCTCCATCGATAGCCTGATAGATGCAACGACTGGTCATGAGATGTACAGCTTCATGGATGGGTATGTAGGGTAAAACCAGATCTAGATGGACCCTACGGATGCAGAGAAAATGATTTTTACAACCCCATTGGGCAACTTCATGTATAAAGTAATTCCCTTTGGAATCAATAATGCTGGGGCTACTTATTAAAGAACAATGATAGCCATTTTCCATGACTTCTTTCACAAGTTTATGGAATTTTATGTGGATGATTTGGTCATCAAAACGAGGAAGGAGGAGTCCCATATAAGTGATTTAAGGAAGGTGTTTGCTCGGTGCAGAAAGTATAAACTGAAGATGAACCCACTAAAATGCGTCTTTGGAGTAACTAGTAGAAAGTTTTTAGGTTTTGTGGTTGATCGACAGGGAGTACAGATGGAACAAGACAAATATTAAGTGATCATGGAGATACCCAATCCAAGAACGGCAAAGGAGCTGAAGAGTTTCCTTGATAAAGTTTCTTACCTTAGGAGATTTGTGACTGGATTGGCCGAAATGAAGCACCCACTTATGAATATTTTGCCAAAGAACACGAAATTCAAGTGGGAGGAGGTTCACTAGGAGTCTCTCACTGGACTGAAAAAGCTGCTCATTTCACCACAGACCATGGTTCCTCCAAAGGTAAGAATACCATTGTAGTTATACCTCTCATCCACCATGAGGTTCGTTGGAGCTCTGCTGGCACAGAAGATTGACGGGCAAGAATGACCAGTCTACTACCTCAGAAGAATCACACATGGTCCAGAGTTCAGGTATAGTAGATTAGAAAGGCATTATTTAGCTTTAGTCTTTGTAGCGTAAAAACTTATACAGTCTATTATATCTTTTACAATTCATATTGTAACCAGGTGTGATCCTATTAAGTATTTGCTGGCAAAAACTATATTGATTGGTAGGGCAACTAAGCAGCACCTCATCCTATCAAAATATGACTTGAAGTGTGTGGTCTCTTGCGCGATCAAGAGCCAGGCGTACGATGACCTATTTCAATCTTCCCTTCTGGGACGTTTGAGCCACCTAAAGAAAGTATTCCAGGAGACGACTTGCAGGCCAATTACTTAGATTCAAGTGATGAAGAATGGATGATGAAGTTTGATGGATCTTCGGTAGAAAAGAAAGGAGGGTCAGGGGTTATTCTATCAAAAGTAATAAAGGATATTTGTCTTTCCTATAAATTAGATTTTCCTTGTTCCAACAATGAAGCCGAATATGAAGTGTTAAAGCTAGGGTAACTGGAGGCCCTTCGAAGGTAAATTCGTTCACTTTGCATCAAAGGTGATTAGAACATGGTGATTCAACAAGTGAATGAAGAATATGCATTGAAACACATAATCCTAGCACCATACCGAATAATCATTCACAAGCTCCTCAGCCAGTTCCATCGGAACAAAATTAAGAGATATCCTTGAACTATGAATCACCATCCAAATGTCTATGCCATCATCACCCAAAAAATGGTCATGAGGAATGATACAACTACAGTCGTGATTCAATGAACAACGACGCCTTCAGTAGTATAGTCAATTCTGCCGATGGAGGAGGACAATGACTGGAGGGGAGAAATTAAAAAACAACTGGAATCTCGGGAAGGAGCGATGGAGCTGAGGGATTTAGCCCAATACTTTACAAACCAGGGAAATCTTTAAATTTAAAACGCAGGAGGATGGTTATCAAGATGCATCAGACCAGAAGAAGCAGAGCGTAGGTTGAAGAAAATACATGAAGAGCATTTTAAAACAACTGAGATACCTCTTTATTGGAGAATTCAAAGGGAGGGCTATTTCTGGCCTAGAATGAAGCAGGATTCAGTAGAGTTACAATGGCAGTGCAATAAGTGCCAGTTATTCTTCGAGGTAGCAGAATGTCATTTCATTGAAGCTCAACCAGACTGGAGGCAACCTTATATTGACTTCATCAAATATGGAGTTGTCCCAATAGAGAAGATTGATGAGATAGGGCATAAACGAAGGGCCTCTAGGTTCTACGTTCAGGAGGGGAATCTTTATCAAATGTGCTAATTCAACAGTCCATTGTGTTGTAACACAAAAAAAAAACAACCGAAGTCCTCAAACAGACGCACAATCCATCTCATATAGGAGGAGACAAGTTGTATGACCAGTTGATGATATTGGGGTATTATTGGCCAATAATGGATAAAGACTCTACTGAGTTCGATCGAAAATGCAATGCTTGCCAACTTCATGGAAATATGATCCATGCCCCATCGGTGGACCTACACTCCTTGGCAATGCTTTATCCTTTTCAGACTTGGGCATTTGACCTGGTAGGGGAAATACATCCTTCTTCGAGGGGGAAGATATGTATACTAGTAGCAACAAAGTGCTTTATAAAGTGGGATGAAGCGATACCACTAAGAAGGGCAACAACATGGGTGGTGAGGAAATTTGTCAGAGAATACATCATTTGCCATTTTTGGATTCCAAAGGTCATCCTCTCAAATAACATAACCCCTTTCGTCAATTCATAAGTAACGATGCTCACAAATAAGTACTCCATTATTCATTATACTTCAACGGTGGAATATCCAAAGGGGAACGGTCAAGGTGAGTCAACTAACAAAACCTTGGTTAATATTTTGGCTAAAACGGTGGAGGATTTTCCAAGATCGTGGGATGACAAGATACTAGCTGTGTTGTGGGCCTATCGAATAACCAAGAGGAAGCCCACAGGGTATACTCCATTCTCCCTTATTTATGAGGCTGAGGCGATTCTTCCGGTAGAGTTTCCCTCTGCTCAATATGCCTTACGAAGTAGCATGCTCCCTCAGAATAGACATGTGTAGTTGGAAGCATTTGATGAACACAGAGATAATGCGATGTAGCAATTTCAAATGTATATAAAATAGCTCTCTAAGGCATATGATAACTTGGTGAGACCAAGGAAGTTCGTGGAGGGAGACCTGGTTTTGAAAGCAGTAGTGAAGCACATCAGGGGGCTTCCCCTACTTAAATTTGCAGCGGGAGGGACCTTTCATTGTAATAGAAGCTCATAATTCAGGTTATTGCTTAATTTCTAAGATGGAAGAAGACAAGCCATTCAAAATTAACAATAAATGGTTGAAATTCTATCGTGTGTAAGCAATTAAGTCTAGACCACTGTTATGTTTAGCTATTGTTATGAATATACTAGTTTTTATTGTAACTCGAGTGGAGATGGAAGAATTGTAGAACTTCATAATATATGCAAATAGTTATAGAAGAAAAAAAGTACACGGGAAAAACATACATCTTTTTTCGATTCATTCATAAACTTTGGGGCATTACAAAATTAGGACATACTGCCCAAGAATTACATAAGAAGAAGAAAAGGAAAATGTATACAAAAATTCATTGACCTAAGAGGAACCACATATCTGGAGCAGAGACAAAATCTCCAGGAAGGCCCGAAGAAGCTGCTAGGTAGGACTGTTGGGAATTAATAGAAACCTCTGATCTCATTTACGCTTGTGTACACTCGATGAGGAGTTTCTCTCGTTTCAGCTTTGCCAGACGTAGAGCTTCTTCGATGTCCCCCACTTCTTTGTTAACAGCTTCAAGAAGAGGTACTAGCTCAACTAACTTATCTTCCTCAGTCCGTTGACCCTCTCGATGCTTATGAAGTTGTTCCCTCTAGCTGTCCAGTCGCTGTCACTTCAAAGTCTTTAAGTGCGCAATCAACCAGTCAAAACGGAAGCCATCTTGACCCAACTCCCTCAGATAGCCCAAGAATTGGTTAAGGAGATCTCTAGTAATGTTGGGACTAGGAGTGATGATGATATCAACAACAACGATCACCATTCCCTGAAGCTTATAGCTCATCACAACAATGTTGGAACGCAGGCAATCGACAGTAAACATCTTAGGATGGTGGCTTGAAAGCTTCTCAACTACTAAGCGATGGTTGGCAAGCATTTGAGGAGAACGCTGGAGCACCATCAGGCAAACGTCGTGAGGAGATAAGTCAGGCAGAGGAAGCTCACAGCCATATTCACCATTAGCAACAGAACCAGTCGTGGAACTTTGGTCATCGTGATCAGAATCTTCTGAGATAGCGGGTTCCCGATGGGATGATGCCATGGGCGAAAGAACTAGTGCAAATTTATCTTCCACCGGAAAGGATTCATGAGCAACCTGAGAACATGTAGAAGAAACAATGAGTTTATGAAAATATTAACAAGTGTTTTCATTGTTAAGTCACCGATATAGGTGGAGTTTATGAAAAATCTTAACAAGCGTTTTCATTGTTAAGTGACCGATATAGGTGGAATTTATGAAAAATCTTAACAAGTGTTTTCATTGTTAAGTCACCCATATAGGTGGAGTTTATGGAAAATCTTAACAAGCATTTTCATTGTTAAGTCACCGTTATAGGTGGAGCTTATGAAAAATATTAACAAGTGTTTCCATTGTTAAGTCACTAATATAGGTGGAGTTTATGGAAAATCTTAACAAGCATTTGCGTTGTTAAGCCACTGTTTTAGGTGGAATTTAGGAAAAATCTTAATAAGCATTTTCGTTGTTAAGTCACCATTATAGGTGGAGCTTATGAAAAATCTTAACAAGTGTTTTCATTATTAAGTCACCAATATAGGTGGAGTTTATGGAAAATCTTAACAATCGTTTTCCTCGTTAAGTCACCGTTATAGGTAAAGTTTGAAAGTTTTGGAATGAAGACTCTTTTAGATTGTACATTGTCAAGAATAAAAGACAAACGAAGAGAAACTAGCGAAGTACCTCAGCAGTGGTGGGAGCAAGAACGGGCGTCATCAAGGAGGCTATAACAGTGTGAACTATTGGGGGGTAGGCTTACCACTTTAGAAGCCTCAATGGAAGCCCCAACAAAAGAAACTTCAACGGACGGTACATCTCCTTCGCCAACAAAAGGTACCATGGACAATACAGGAGCCTCAATTGGAAAAGACGATGGACCTCCAAGTAATGCCCCAACGTTGGTGGATGCAGAGGAACCACCATGCTAGGAAGGAATTTCAACCCTAGCCTTGGGAATAGGCAACCCACCAAGAGGGAAGGGTGGGAAAAGATATGGAGAAAACTGCAAGCTAAGTGTTAAAAATGGGGAATAAGTACAGAAGAAGTGAGAAATACCTCTAAGTGTTACCTTAATTATGGCACCAAAGAGGGAAACTGCAGTTATTACTCTCGTCCACACAGGGGGAAGAAGAATCTTAGCTAACAAAGACGCCATTTCAACCTAAGCATCCCAACATATCAAAGTTTAGCATGTTAAATAGAAAAGGGGATGGAGAAAAAATATGTGAGACCTAACAAGTAATTGAAAATATGTTACCTTAGGGGAACTTTCTGCCGCTGGAACGATGGACAGATGGACCTCGGATTGAGGTCATAATTAAGAGGAGGTTGGGGGAGTTGTCTCTGGTTGAGAATGTATTCCAATGGACTCGATGGAATTACCCCCCGTAGCAGCATATTTTACACGTTGTGAGGCCGAACTGCAGGAGTAAGTAAGCCCGATCATAGAGGAACGGGGAGGAGTTACATCGATCGGAGAGGAACCAAAACGTCCACCCATGAAAGGGCTCACAAGGGGGGCTGGGTCTTTCTTCTTCAACTTCCTGCACCAAAGTGGTTAAGAGTTAAACAAATTCAGCTTGCCTACTAAAAATGTGAGTAAGAGCAAAAACACACATACATAACTCAGATTTAGAGGGATAATGGGAGGATATAACCATAGGTGAAGGAGGAGAGTAGGAATAAACAGAGGGAGCTAGGGAGAGATATACATTTGTAGTTTGTTTCCTCTAGGACTTGGTACCCAGAATCTTCTTTCTCGCAACCATAGCGCCAGTACTTCGAGGAACCTTTGAACTCTTCTTCCTTTCTGACACTAGTTTCGTTGGATCAACCAGGATGGTGGGGAAGGCAATAAAAGGGGAAAAGACAGGAGCGCATCGTTGAAACTAAGCATTTATTCATTCCACCTCAGCCTGAACCCTTCTTTTCATCTCTTCATTAATTTCTGTAGACATGGGAGGGGGAACGAAGGTGATGGGGAATGCCTCCAAAGGGGTTTGAGGTTGAGTTTGAGACTTAGATTTTGAGGAAGTCCCACTCTTGGACTTCCTAGTTTTTTTTACTGGTGTATGGGAAGGCCCTTCGTCAGTAGTTGCTTCAGTTGTAGGGGCAGGCTATTTGGGGGTTACAACAGTCTTGGGTTTGGGCATGGCAGTAGGGATCATTAGGTAATAATGGGGTAGCTCGAGGGGATAATCTATAATAGTTTTACTCAAGGGAAACTTAACTCCAAGAATGGAGTTACCTTTGAGACCCAATTCCAAGGCAAGAAAAGAAAGGACTGGGGGATACTAGGGGGACTTTGTATGAACTCACGAATCATGGCTAGTTGCATCAAACAGAATTTGGTGTCATAAGAGGTAGATACGCCCCCTTTACTAGTAGCACTGGGGAGGGTGACTTGACCATCCATAGTAGAGGTCATGCCAAGTACCGTTGCAGAAAGGTAGAGGTGCAAGCCTCAGTAAAAGTATCCCACTTATTCGTCAACTGAAAAAAAGGTCAAGGAGCCCCCTGATCAAACCTGAACTGCCTTCTACACCAATCGAGGTTATAAGGTTCAAAAGTAGATCCCCATTCAGTGAAGGAAGGAAGAAACCTAGTAGTGAACAAAATTATCACGACCTGTGAAGGATCTTCTACAACTGGGACAAAAGTGATCGTTCTATCTGTTGAAGGAAAAAAATTCCAAGTGTGAGCAAAGGTGGATTCTCCGTATTGCCTCATGAGAAAGGAGTCGAAACGGTAAAAAACTCCCATTATCTCCTTTTGACTCTATTTTTTATGAAAGCATAAGAGGCGTTGGGGTTTAATGCCTTGGATCATGGGATAAGAGATAGACTTGACAATAATGGCAGGAAAATGGGTATAGAGGAAACTCGTTAAGATAATGGTATTTGCAAAATTGGCCAAGTTGTAACGACCGTGTAAGGTCATATTTTCATAAATTCGTTATCAATTTGTTATGTCATATACCGATACACCGTCGAAGAGCATTCAAGAGAAATCTACATCAAAGACGGATCCGAATTAATCAAGTTCTTCATTATTCAAGGCTCCACGAAGTTTACTTTAGTAAGGTTATGTTTTAAATGCCTTAACTTTTCACTTAGAGCTTTTGGGATATTTTTTACAAAATATTTTTCTAAAGATTTTATTTATTTTCGGACACATTTCCGTAGAAAAATCATAACTAATTCATAAAAAATCATAATGATATGAAACTGGCGGACACGCGTTCGTATTTTCGTATCGAAATTTTTTATAGGATCGCATAGAATCTCGCTTGATAGGTCGTTCAAACGACCTGAAATTGTCTTTCAAATGACATAGCATGTCGTTAGATCTCGTTCGAATGACTTTTGTTCTTCGTTCGAGCGACTTGCTGATCTCATTCGAACGAGCTCTGTTTTCGAGGCGGAATAATTTTCTATAAAATCTCATTATTTGGTTCTGTTTTCATTAAGAAGTCATAGCGTTTTGACGAATAGAAAAACTGCAAAAGCAGAATCCTTTTTGGCCTCTTCCTTTAAGGTTTTAATCCCTTTTTGTTTTCAATTCACAAAACTCCCATATGCTTTAGTGAATTGTTTTGGTGTTGAAGAACACACCTTGCTACTGTTTATCTTTATGGGAAGAAGTCTACAACCGAAGAGCTGCGTGCTACTGTGGAGGGAGTCCTTATAAATATCACACTTGTGGAGAAGCCGTTTCTCTTCTTCATTGCTGAACACCTGAAGTTCCTGCAGGAGATTTCAGCCGAGACATCGGAACCGACACCTGTGGGTATTTTGTATGTCACACTTATTTCATTGTAATCCGTGTAAGCCGTTTTCTTACAAATTATAGTGAAATAAAAGGTTTTGCCCCTTTGGGGGATTTTTCCTGAAATTGTTTGTTTTATCCTGCATGCTTTATTTTACTGGATAAATCATCTAGATGCATGTTTTTTGGTTTAACTAAAATTTGGGATTAATTAAAATTGGATTTTATTTGAGAAGTCATAATATTTTCGCTGTAGCGATTCTACAAATTGGTATCAGAGCTTATTTAAGCAATCTCCACTTTACAAATTGGTATCAGAGCTTGTTGCACTAAGTTATTGTGTTTTGATCCTGATTTTGCATAAAAATGGCTTTTGATGGTTTTGATGATCTTCGATGTCAAATTTTTGAAAAAGTTAATTGGAAAATTCACACGAACTCTTGTTTTAAATCTTCTGTTGAAAACGAATCTGAGAGTTGTTCTTGTTGTGAGGGTGTTGGTCACACGTTAGATGAGTGTACCGCAAATTTAAAGAAGAAAGTGAATAAACCGGTTTCTCATGTTTCTACCCTTAGTGATTGTGATTCGAAAGAAGAAGTCTTTTATGCTTCTAGGAGAGAGTTTCCCATCCGTGTTACTAGTGATGAGAGTGAGGGTGAAAAGAGTGAGGAGGAAGAAGAAGAATTGAGTGAGTTGGAAGTTACCTACAATAATTTGTATTTTGAATATTTAAAGACAAAAAAGGCAAACTTGAAACTTGAAGCTCAATAGAAATATTATTCCTTAAAAAATAATGATGTTTTAGTTGAAGAACTTAGGGCACGAGAGAAAATTTTGAGAGAGAAGCTGGGATATGTCGAGGGTGAGAGAGATGATATTCGAGGCGTGATGGAAGCTATGAAAAAGGAGCTTCTTGAGTTTGAGGAGTCTAGGCGCTTACTTGAATCTAGGATAGATGAACTTGAGAAAAGTTTGAGAGATTCGAGTAAGGTGAAATTTGATTTGAAGTCTAGGTCTGAAAAACTTGATAAGATTTTAGGCACTATCGAGATTAAAAAGGATAGGGGTGGGATTGGTTTTGAATAACATGGTGCACCCATTCCCACACGTGTGAGAGTGCCTCCTAGGATTGTGAAGAAAGACGTACCTAAGGTTGTTAGGAAAGAGCCCCCTAGGAACATCGTGAGAGTGCCTCCTAGGATCATTAGGAGAGATCCACCTAGGAAAATTCGGAGAGCGCCACCTAGGAAATTGATGAGATAACCACCTAGGAATTTGAGGAGAAGGCCGCCTTTAGGTAACACTTACCGCCCGATTTATACTTGCACACATTGCGGTAGGCAAGGCCATCTTAGGCATTTCTGTTACAAGCTTTTAAATGGACCTAGGAAGGTTAATAGAAGAATAAATTCGATTCCCCACACCCCCACACCTCGTTACACATCTATTTGGGTCAGAAAATCGGATTTAGAGGCTTATGGTTTACTTGTCCACGATTCCCATTTGCTTGCATGTGATTCACCACATGTGAAATCTTTTGCTTGATTGTGTTGGATGTTTGCCATACATTAGCGACGCATCATGTTATACTCTTTCTAGTGTTATGACTCACTTTGATGTAGAGTACATTGGTATATTTGTTGCATTTGTGTGTTTCGCTACTGATTTAGCACTGTTTTGGATCTGTTTGCTCCTTTCAGGTACCGTTTTCACGAAATTTTTGCACTGGGCAAAACTGTATGATTTTTTGGGAATACTGGGAATTTTTTATTTTCTCGTTCGAGCGAGATGTATTGTCATTTGAGTGACATCTCTATCTCGTGCGAAGTCGCATCTCGCGACATGCCCTTATTGTTCGAGCGACATAGCGATATCGTTTGAGCGACCGGTCTGAAAATTCTATTTTTGCTTCCCTTCTGATTCCAGTACCCGGTGTTCATATGCTTAGATTTTCGGTACTGATGGGTTTGCTTCTGGTCGTTTATATGCAGTTATTCTTGGTATCCATGCTTAATTGATAACACTGCATTACTCATTTATCACATATGCGTTCATTATGGATTCTCTTGTGTGATTACTGTGTGCTAGCATAGGATGTTTTGCATATCGATATTATATGCCTATTGCTAGTTGTATCATTTTGTAGTTATATTTTTTTTTTGAAAATTATGAAAAAATACAAAAATATTTTATTTTGATAAAATTTTTGAAAATCCAAAAACATTTTTGTATTTTTTTTACATCGTTTATGGATGAACACTTAGGTGACCGAGTCACAATATCATTCCATTTATCCATGTGACTATTTGATAGTGTTTTGAGACAATAGGTCAATTCATCCATGTGCTTTATAATGTTTGGAGTCATTAATATGTAACTAAGTGTCACTTCCTACATGTTTGACTCATAATTTCCTTTATTGCACACATGCACGGATTTATTTGATTATTGAGCTTGACTTATCACATGTTGGTTGGGTGTTTTCATCTCAATCCTGTCCTTAAAACGAACCAAGTGCAATAATACGAGAGTAATAAAAGTAGTGCATGTAAAAACCATTGCCTTTGAGGAATTTGTTTAAGATAAAAAATGATGAGTGTACACGGCAAAGGGCTGCAAGTGAATAATAATCACGTCGTGAAAGCCACCGTTTGAAAAGAGCCCACACAAAAAATTAAGGCAATCAAAAGATGAAATATGCCAAAAATTTGGGCCAATAGGTTTTCTCTAAGTTGAGAATTTAGTACCTCTTTAGATATAAAAATTGAATTATTATGTATGAGGGAGTTTTGGATGGATATATCAATGGGTTTGCACGTCTTTTGAAAAGTTCTCGAAACGACACTAAATAGTTTTGGACGTTATTGGTGTGAAAATTATTTAGACTTTGATTTGTTGATTTGATTAAGACTATGTCATTTAAATTCAATAATTTTTACACCTAAGGATTCTTTTGATGTTCATTCGTTAGGGGTACACGTATGCATCATGCACATATGATTGATTGAGTTTATTTACCTATCGAATGTGTTCACACCCATTCATTACGTTTCCATGACTTGGATGTTTGAGTTTAAATCCATGGTGTGATTTTTTTAATATCCTATTTTTGTATGAAAAAATTGAAAAATAAAAAATAGTTTGTGAATGTTTTTGGGATACTCCTTTGTATGCGCGTTGATTGATTCATATTTGCTATGAAATTTTATCATGACACTCCATGTTTTTATTGTTTCTTCTTAACTATCCATTTGGGGACATCATCAAAAAGGGGGAGAAAGAATTATCAGTTATGGGGGAGTTTTTGCATTATGGGGGAGATTTGATTTATTAATGCTTTATTCTTATATCATTTCAAACTCGTTGCGTCACGAAGGTATTTTTCTTTATCTCATGTGTGTAGGTACAAAGACTAAAGATTATGATGTTGCACACCCTGATGAGAAAAGCTTTGAGATTTGATGAAGATTTTCGAAGAACAGTTTGAGATCTTGCAAATTTATTCATGGGAGGGTAGATTTGTATAGGTATTTTGGTTTTTTGATAATTCAGATTTTTTATGTATGTATCGGCATAAACATAGGGGGAGATTTGTAAGGACATTTTTTCATAAGTCCGTTATCAATTTGTTATGTCATATACCGAAACACCGTCGAAGAGCATTCAAGATCAATCTACATCAAAGATGGATCCGAATTATTCAAGGTCTTCATCATTCAAGGCTCCACGAAGTTTACTTTGGAAAGGTTATGTTTTAAATACCTTAGCTTTTCACTTAGAGCTTTTGGGATATTTTTTACAAAATATTTTTCTAAAGATTTTGTTTTCGGACACCTTTCCGTAAAAAAATCATAACTAAGTCATAAAAAATCAGAATGATACAAAACTGGTGGCCACGCGTTCGTATCAAAATTTTCTACAGGTGAGCTTAGAATCTCGCTTGATAGGTCGTTCGAACGACCTATAATTGTCATTCAAACGACATAGCATGTCGTTAGATCTCGTTCAAACGACTTTTGTCCTTCGTTTGAGCGACTTGATGATCTCGTTCGAACGAGCTCTATTTTCGAGGCGATGCGATTTTCTATAAAATCTCATTATTTGGTTCCATTTTCATTAAGAAGTCATAGAGGTTTGACGAACAGAAAAACTGCAAAAGCATAATCCTTTTTTGCCTCTTCCTTTAGGGTTTTAATCCCTTTTTGTTTTCAATTCACAAAACTCCCATATGCTTTAGTGAATTGTTTTGGTGTTGAAGAACACACCTTGCTACTGTTTATCTTTGTGGGGAGAACTCTACAACCGGAGAGCTGCGTGCTATTATGGAGGGTGTCCTTATAAAGATCACACTTGTGGAGAAGCCGTTTCTCTTCTTCATTGCTGACCACCTGGAGTTCCCGCGGGAGATTTCAGCGGAGACATCGGAACCGACACCTGCGGGTATTTGTATGTCACACTTATTTCACTATAATCTGTGTAAGCCATTTTCGTACAAATTAAAATAAAAGGTTTTGCCCCTTTGGGGGATTTTTCCTGAAATTGTTTGTTTTATCTTGCATGCTTTATTTTATTGGATAAATCATCTAGATGCATGTTTTAGGGTTTAACTAAAATTTGGAATTAATTAAAATTCGATTTTATTTGAGAAGTCGCAATATTTTCGCTGTAGCGATTCTACAAATTTGTATCAAAGCTAATTTAAGCGATCTCCACTTTACACCGAAGGACCATTCCATGTCAAGATGGGTTAGATCCAGTCAACTATAGAGGGACCCCAAGAAATGGCAGCCAGAGGAAGGTTAAAA
Organism: Sambucus nigra; assembly: GCA_949130495.1. Classification (NCBI taxonomy): domain Eukaryota; kingdom Viridiplantae; phylum Streptophyta; class Magnoliopsida; order Dipsacales; family Adoxaceae; genus Sambucus; species Sambucus nigra. Next base: position 248,548,580 of record OX422210.1, read on the forward strand.
CCCCTGTCCAAGCAGATAAAAATATTTATATGGTCCCTCCTAGGTTGGTCATTAGGTTTCCCAGTCAAGAAGAAATGCGAAAGCAGCATAAGAATATAGGCTGGTAGTTCCAAAGATGTACCTTTACCTTGGCTCGTAACAGTAGTGACGTCCTTCGTAGTAGGAGCTTCAAAAAATAGCTAATAAGGGGAGTAAAAGTAGCCTTGTTAGAAAACCCAGTGAAATCGTAGCAAATCCTATCTAGATCAGTTTGGTCAGCAGTCTCTTCGGCATCCAAGGACTCATTATGATATGTATACTCACCCATGGGCTCAAACCCAAGTAGATCACCAACATCCTGCAACGAAATGGTGAACTCCCCCAAGGAAGTGAAGAATGTGTGAGTTATCACGTTCCATCTGGAAACCAACACTTGGAGCACAATATCGTGCTTGGAAAGAGTGAACTCCCCAAACCAGCTGGCTCGGTGAAGACCAACTTTAGTAAGAGCTGCAGCGTGAGAGCTCTGCATGTGTGTATGCCAGGCAGAAAAATGAGTTGGCGATCCCCTAGGTGCTACGAAATAGATCTGGGAGTAATGAAAGTTGACACGATCCAATTGGAAACGTAGAGTCCCTTCTGGAGGAAGAAAGCCTCACTTTGATGAATCTTCATCTTCATCACCCAGTAGCAAAGGGTCATACTTGGTTGAAAAGTGGCAGTTCCTGTACGCATTAGAGAACTCATCATACTTGCCAAAGATGGGAGATCGGCGGTAAAAACTTAGCGGTTCTCAATGAGCAACATCCAGGGTGGTGGCACCAGTGGTGGAAGCAGGAGTGCCAAGTGGAGTATTGGTGGCAAACATGGTAAGATTGCTTGAGAAGGCCATTAAAGATGACAGGTACAAAGAAGAGCTTAAAAAATGCACCAAAGAAATAATAATGGAGTGGCTAAAAAGCGAGGATGATTGGAGAGGAAAAGAAGGAGGAGACAAGCCTAGAAACAATGGTGTCTTGGCAGAGTTTCTCTCTCTAAAGAAGACGGGAGTTTGAAGAAGACGAAAAAAAGAGAAGTGTTTTGAAAAATAGACATTTGAAATCTCTTAACCCGTCTTTTGAGTTTTCCACCACCACACGTGCAAAGCCACCTATAATTATTTCAAATGGACACGTGGCACTTCGAGAAGTGTCCTGACAGTTGAGAAGGCAACGCCACGTCATAATGAATTGACGCACAGGGGATAGAAAGGGTTTCCTTTTTAGGCAAGTTTATGTTTTGGCGCTAGAATTTTTGTCAGACATATCCATTAACTCCTAACGAGTAAGCGGCCCCAATGGTTCAAAAACGCCATGATGTCCCCTCGCCACAAGTCCAAACGTTATTTAATTATGACTCAGTTACATTGGGGGGCATTTCTTCTTTTTAGAATATGGTGAAACATTACAAGGGAAATTTTCATTAGCCACAATGATAAGGGCAGTCCTAACAACAAACTCACCGCCTACAACTATAATCCACAATGGTACAAGCGAGAGAATTTCACTTACCCAGAGTCGAAACGGGTACTTGATAAAGTTAGTAGGTGCATCAGGAGAATTTCAAATAGTCAGGCTAAAATGAATGAAGCTCAGTGAACAGGAAAACGTGGCGATGTCCCTTCGCCAAAGCACCAATAAGCCACAGTGCTTCGACTCAAATACATCGAGTGTAATTTTACTTTTTCCTGGAGGCGGTAACCATAGTGGTTGAAACAAAAGAAAAGATGCTAGAATTTTTTCACGCGGATAAGGTTCATCGGACTGAGAAGTTTTCATGCAAAAATTTCTTGTTCGCACAACAAATCTCTACACGAAGGGGCAAATGTGTAGGGGGCTTGAAGGCAACCTTGAGTTTAGAGATAATTTCCCCATTAACAACAGTAATTGGGATTAAGGTAGCATTGTAGCTTAAAGAAATGGAGCTCAATGAGACAACTTAGTACGATGCAGCTTAGTAAGGCAGCGTTGCAGTTCAAAGTGATGCAGCTTAATAAGGAAGTGATGTATCTCAAGTGAGGTAGGTCAGCGTGGTAGCCCAGAGGGATCTCCAACGAAGAAGCTGGCCGAGAGAGTTGATCCTTTAGTTCTATTATTTTACTTTACCTTGTTGTATCTCTATATTTACATTTACCATGAGTTGTAACAATTTTTAGTGTGAGGTCAAATGGTACTCACGAGAGACCAGGCTTGGCAGGGCCTGGGAGAGCTTTCATGCTCTATCGAACGACCTCACCGTGGGAACTTCATAGGGACTTGGTTTAAAGGATTGAGAAGTGAGTCACCATTGGGGCTTGTCCTGACCATCTTAGATACACCTAGTAAAACACCAAAAGGACCTGACCATGGAACCTCGAGGGGAGCAGCCTTTAGTTCCATCGGGCGTTGAGTTGCAAGCCACACAACCCTCTACTTAATGTCACATCTACTTTATGCGATGTCACTAACCAGATAGACAATTTTAGATCTACACTTGGGTAAACCAACGTGGTATTTGGGGCTGTCAAACAGTTGGTGAGCCACCTCTATGACGACAACCCCCTGACACACAGTGGTTAGGCAAAAGGCATGTCTTGGCATTAAATGTTTATGGAGTGGAGATAACTAGTGCATCAGGTATTTAATATTTGTGACATAAAGTATGAGGGATGTCTTTCACAGGAATTAATGATTGGGTTGCCTTAGGGGTAGTGTGGGGGGTCTATTTAAGGACCCCAACTACCTCTGGAGAGAGGGTGTTCCTTATTGAGAGTTCATAAGTTATTAATAGAGAGAATATACATCAGAGAGAGATTTATTACGAACCAGAGTTTTTACTCACCCACCATTGCCAAGGTGTATCTGGGGTGCTTACTTTTTTCTCCCTCCAAATGAGTTACTTCTGAGTTCATTACTATCGTTTGAGTTATACATGAGAGATTTATGAGTTCAAAATGAGTTTATCTTCACTAAGTTGTGTTTGCGTGTCTTGTAGGTAAGTGATGGCGTGATTAGATAACTTATCATTACTATACTCAAAAAGGGGTTACGCCTCCATCTAATCTGAACTACCCTCTTACAGAAGTAAATAGTTATTTTGATTATTTGTATATGACTTTTGAGATGGATAAAAGGTCCAATTACACTTTGAAATATTGGGTTCTAAGGCCCATAGGTTAGTATAGGCCTTGGACTAGACTTTAGACTAATTGGAGTGCATTTTTGGGCTTAATGAGTTATGGTCCATGTAGAGGCTAAGCCAAATTTCGTGGGTAATTAGTATAAAATAAACTAAATCATCTTGTACATTTGGATGCAACCCTAGGGATAAGAAAATGAGAAAGAAGATTTGGGTCTTTTCTTATACGATTCAACCTAATTGAGAATTGAGAAGTTTGTTTAGTATAAGATTATAATTTAAGTTACATTATAATGTCATTATTCATTGGATTCTTAATTTAATATGTAAATAATTTTAATTAGACAATTTATATAACCATTTTCAGGATTAAAGAATTATACTCTATTATGAAATTGGGATGATTATCATGATTTTGAGTAGAATTTGATAAATTGATGATCTAGCCATTATAATTCATCCTAAAGGTTAGGAATCCCTTATTAATCTTATGAAATAAACTGAAATTGGGTTGGATTGAGATGGAATCATGAGTATGGTTCTTGAGATGACAATTAAGTATAATATTTAAATCTTGTATTAGAAGAGCTTAAAATCATTGGAGAGAAGTTAATATTGGTATTGGGACTAATATAAATAAAAAAGTAAAGTTTAGGGCTATTTATGGACCTGGAAATGTGAAATTGCGTTTAACAATGGCATACTTTTACTGGAAAGAAGAAGGGTTTTGTTAAGATCTTGTTTAAACCATAATTTGGAGTTATTCAAACGAACATAATATTTTCATTAGAACGACAGTAGGACTTCGTTCGAACGAACATTGTATTCTTGTTCGAATGAGGAGATGGAATGACTTTAAAGAAAAATTATATTTTCTTAATTAAAAAAATTAATAAAGGTGATTAAACTATGATTTAGACGTGTAACCCTTATCTGTATAGAATTTATTTATCTGGCCCCTTAATGGTATGATGACAGGTTAGGTTGGTTTTGATTACCCTGAACACTACGTGATGAACGCTCACGATATCTAGAGTGAGTTGCTTGGGTCGATCCTTTTGTATAGTTTGGGTATGGGACTATATGATTAGTGTGAAGGCATAGTGATTATTCCTTTAGAGATGATTTAATAGTAATATGTGTGGGACAACCTATAAGTATGCCTCTCTGAAGGTTATAGGTTAGGTATTTATTTTATGCAAGCTTGTGATGGGGCCCTTTTATGCAAAACACGTTTTAGATCATAATGGTTTATGATGTTATTAATGTATAAACTTTCCACTGATATTATACAATGGTGAAGTTCAAAGGAATGAATGTGGAATTGTACCTAAAATTCGGTAGTGATGTAAAAAACTTAATTATGGGGAACACATTGGGCTCGAGAGTAGACACATGTGATATGTACAATTATTTGGGTTGGGACAACTGAAAAGCAACTAAAAGACTAGGTGAAGATGCATAGTCATAATTTAATCCTAAGTCAATTATATTTTATGAAACTTAAGCTTGCTGTTTACGTCTCCTATTAATAGTTTTCAGGACATAGGCTCCAATGTAGCCTCTCCCCTAATTCAAGCTTGATCTCATCTTCAGTAATGATCTCATAGGATGTAGGTGTCAATATTGTGTACTCAAACTCTATAATTATTTTTATGTTTATATCTATTTTACATTTGAGTTAGCTGATACTTTATGTTAGTTTTAACATGTTTTAATAGACAACGATAGTATGCGATGATTCTAGTACTTTATGTTGGTTTAGTATTCGAGTTTGTTTGGTTCACCTCTATTTTATGTTACTTTATTACTTTTATACATTGTTAAATTTAATTTCCAATCATTCTTAGAACAATATTCAATTATTTTGAATCCGTGGAGTTATAATTAGGCCTGATCAATCAAGTATTAGATTTTATGGGGTGTCAGAGTTGGTATTAGAGCATTTTAGGTTTTGATGTCCTTATGATCTTAAGTGGGACCGTCGCTTTTTGCATAACGTTATTTGATACTTTAAAGTTTGCATTTAGATTTTGGAATATGTTTTCCATGTGTATACTCATACAAATTGTGTACTATCTTTCAGATGGTGAATACCCGTAGACGACTAGGCTGACCACGATAGGCTGCTAGTGTCGATTCTGAGGCTGTGGGTGCCCCAACAACCACCGCCACCTCTATCACCACCATAAACCATGGATGAACTTGTTCCTGTTCAGTCGATTACATCTTTATGGGAGAAACTGATAGGAGCTTTTGAGAAGGTATGTCCACTTGAGTTCTCTAGATCAATTAATCCTATCATAGCATTGTTGTGGAGGTATGACATTGAGCATCATGTTCGGATACACAAAGGCAGATGCTAACAAACTATCGGCTTGTAGAAAATACATTATATGGGTGATAATTGATTACCACTATAGAGGATCGATCTCAAATGATTATTTCACAATTTTGGGAAAAGTTTAAGGGGAAGTATTTCCCTTCAACACAATAAGAAACTTTGAGAGTTAAGTTTGACAGATTGAAACTGGATGACCTTAAAATAGCATATTATGAAAAAAAAATTAATCGACTCATGGAATTTTCCCCAGAGATCAAAGATTCAGAGTTGAAGAAGATTGATCGGTTTTTACGAGGACAGACATGGGTAACTAGGCACATTCAAATGGAAAATCCGGTGTACATGTCTTACACACTGATAATGGATGTTTCACGAAGACCTTGACTTGAATTTAACATGTTTAAGAAATAGAAGGAACCGAAGAAAGATAAGGTTGGTTATGTCCAAGTCCGAAGTCAGGAGAGGTAATAGAGGGAGTCTTCCAGTTCCAGAGAAGATCATGTCAAGGAGATCAACCCCTGAAGCAATTTAGAGGATAAGTTTATTTTCATCTCCAGGGCGGCCAGGGAAAGTGCGGTCCGGGGTTGGGCAAAGGTTGGAGCCATCAGGATAGACCCTAGGGACAAGGACTTGATGATCGTGGCCAGGAGCGTCCCATCCGGGGATTATGCTATACTTATGGAGAGAGGGGGCATTATTTTTTCAATTACCCTAAGGTCAACTAGGAAGGATATCAGGGATTACAATAGACCTTTTCATCCAACCTCATTATCAGTCTTTTCCTCCAGCACCAACAGTTCCTATAGCTTATAGAGGCCCTCATCTTCATTATGAACGTGTGTATAATGTTCATCAGGTAGATCATCCATCACGGTCACAATCAATTGAGGACATGTTTTATATTTATGGGTCTTATGCACGGGTTTTATTCGACACGAGGGCATCACACGCATTTTTCAGTTGTACATTTACATCTACATTAGGATTGGTAGGCATAACTGTGAATGTACAGTCGCATGTGGATACCCCAATAGGAAGGGGTGCTACCCGACGTCATGTGTGTAGAGGCATAATGATTGAGATCAACCAATTGTGTTTTTTTTCCGATGACTTATTTATTTTAGATATGACTACCTAAGATGTTTTATTGGGCTTGGACTGGTTCACTTAGTATCATGCACATAAAGATTTTAGTGGGAAGGCAATTACGTTTGCTATTTTTGGTCAGGAGATGTTTTTAGTAGGGATGCCTAGACTCGAGGGGAGTCTAATACATATTTATATTATGTTGACACGACTTCATCTAAGGGTTTTACTGTATCGCTAGATTTGATATATGTTATCCAGGGGTTTTCGGACGTGTTTGAGGAAGTACTAGGATTACCACAACTAGGGAGGTCTATTTCAACATTGATATAATGCTGGGTACCAGACCCATTGTGAGGGAATCGTACCAGATGGTTCCATTAGAAATAAAGGAGTTGTGCGTGTAGATACATCAGTTATTGAGCCAGGGGTTTATATGGAGAAGTACATCTACATGGTGTGGGATACATTTTTATTTGGGATGAAGAAAGAAGATTTCCTTAGATTATGCATAGACCATCGAGAATTGAATAAAGTCACAATTCGAAACTAGCATCCATTGCTGCATATAGAAGATTTTTTTCACCAGTTGAGGGGAACATCATGTTTTTTAATGCAATATGGATCATATAAGTTTTGGGTCATGCTGTTTAGATTAACCAACGTGCCAACAATATTTATGGATATGATAAATCAGGTATTTTGACCATTTTTAGATCAATTCATCATTATGTTTATAAAAGATAATTTATTAGCTCTCATTTAAAGTAGAAACATACAAAGCATTTGAAGTTGTTGTTACAAATACTACGGGAACAAAAGTTGTATGCTCAGTTCTCTAAGTTTGGATTCTTACTTCGAGAGGTACAGTTCTTAGGCCATGTTATATTTGAATCATGAATTTTGATGGATTATAGCAAAGTACTTGAAGTTGGTTAGTGGGGAATACCCACAACACCTACCGAGGTTTGAGGTTTCTTGGATCCGGTAGGTACTACAGGATATCCATTTAGGGGTTCTTAAAGATTTTCAGACCACCGAAACATCTCACTCGGAAGGGAGAAACTTTTCTGTGGAATAAATATTGCCGAAAATCTTTTGAAGAGCTCAAGGAAAAACTTACCACCGCACCTATCCTTGCGTTACCAACGTATGACTTGGAATATTTGGTATTCACAGATTCATCGTTACAAGGGATAAGAGGTGTACTTATGTCCCGAAAGCTAAAGTTTCATGAGAGTAATTACCCCACCCATGACTCGGAGTTTGAAGTGATAATACTTTCCCTTCGTATTTGGTGACAATATCTATTGGGTATACGGTAAAAATAATATTCTTATCAAAAGAGTCTCCAATACTTATTTACGAAGAGGGAGATGAATATGTGACATGGGAGATAGTTAAATTTTGGGAATGACTGCCATTTATTGATTTAGTACCACCTAGGAAGGTGAATGTGGTGACCGATCCATTAAGTCGATGACCGACAATTACTTTTGAAATGTTATGTGTCGAGCAGGGGGAGGCATTTTCAGAAATAGTGGCAACACAGTGTAAGGACACACGGGCTTTATATTTAACAGATTCCTTTTGGGGATTAATGACTATTACACTAGCCATGGTGACATGGGTAATATAGGCACAATATTCAAACTCCTTCTGCTAAAAAAAGGGTCCTGGACTAGTGTGAGGTGGAGTTTTTTTATTCTCTATTAGTTTGAATGATGGGTTGAGATTTTAAGTCTGATTGGTGGTGTCGGAGAATTCTAAATTTAGGAGAGTAATTTTAGCTAAGGCTCGTGGTTCACGATTCATGGTACATATTGGCGAGGATAAGATGTATGAAGACATGTACAAAATTTATTGGTAGATTGGGATGAGGAATGATATAGTGGAGTTTGTGTCTAAGTGTGCTACTTCCCATCTAGTGACGGCGGAGCACCAAATGCCAACAGTGGAATTGTAACCTTTTGAGATTCTCGTATGGAAGTGGGAGAGCAGCTCTATGGACTTCGTAGTGTGATTGTCCCAGTCCCATAGAGGTCATGATTAGATTTATGTCATTGTTAATAAGTTGACAAAGGTGGAAATTTCCTTCCAGTTCAGACTCATCTCACAGTCGAGCATTACGCAATTTTTTTTGTAAGAGAGATTGTACGACTCCATGGTGTACCACTTGACATTGGGTTTAACCGGGACAGTTCTGTCATATTTCGACCATGGAGGAGTTTTAGGAGGCTATAGGAGTACACCTTATTATAAATATGACTTTTCATCCTCAGTTTAACATCTAAACTAAATGGGTGAACCAGATGTTAGAGGATATGCTCCCAGCTTGTGTGTTGGATCTCAAATGGGGTGGGATCAACATCGACTCCTTGTAGAGTTCGCTTACAACAATGTATGGAACACTCCAAGTCAATATATGGGTGACCATGTCATTCATTGAGTTTTTGGTTGGAATTCGAGGAGCACAAGATGTTCGTGTCGGACATTATCCGGGACACCTTAGAGACGGTGGAACTCATCCAAGAAAGAATGAAGACATCACATGATCGGCAAAAGAATTAAGGTGAAAGAAAGGGATAAAATTAGAATTTTAGGTAGGGAATCGAGTGCTTTTACAAGTCTCCCTGATGGAAGGGGTGGATAGATTTAGATTTAAGGGGAAGTTAGCACTCCGTTATGGTTGAGCCTTCATAATTTGTGATAGAGTAGGCTTATGGCATATCGATTGGCCTTACCTACCCACCTACAGTGAGTAGATTATGTTCTCTACGTATCGATGTTGAGGAATTTTCTCAGGGGTAAGGATTCCTGTAATCACATCTATCTCAACGAGACTGAACTATAACCCGATGGGAGTTACAAGGGGCGACCTCAATGCATACTTGACTAGAGAGGGAAGACATTACGATCAACGATCATTCCGTTAGTTCAAATCCAATGGGAACACCATAGCAAAGAGGAGTCTACATGGGAGATAGGGGACGACATGCGGGAGAGGTACATAGAGTTATTCCAGTCAGGTATACAGATTTGAATTTTAACGATAAAATTCCTTATTTTAAGAGGAGAAAATGTAATACCCCATAATTTTATCTTTATATCTAGTTTATATTAATTTATACTTATCTACGGTGATTGGTGATGTCACTAATTTATGTGTATTATTTAAAATTGATTTTATATTGAAAATTTATTAAACATTAATAATTAATTAACAAAAATAAATAATTATTTTGATTATTTGTAGATGACTTTTAGGATGGATAAATGGGCCGATTACACTTTAAAAGATTATTCTTTCAACACCATAGGTTGGTATAGGCCTTAGACTAGACTTTAGACTAATTTAATTGCCTTTTTGCATTAATGAGTTAAGGTCCATATAGAATCTAAGTCTAATTTCATAGGTAATTAGTATAAAATAGAGATTAGGTTTAGACGAAATCACTTTATACATTTGGAAGCAACCCTAGGGCTAAGGAGGAAGTCTAAGGAAAGGAGAAAAAACATGTGAGGATTTTCATCTAAGATTCAATCTAATTGAGAATTTAGATTTGTTTAGTATAAGAGTATAATTTAAGTTATATTATAATGATATTATTCATTGAATTCTTAATTTAATATTAAAATAATTTGAATTAGAAAATTTACATTACCATTGTCAAGATTACGGAAATAGACATTGTTATAAAATTGGGGTGATTATCATGATTCAGAGTAGAAATTGCTAAATTGATGTTATGGTCATTGCATTTCATTTTAAAGGTTATGAATTCCTTATTAATCTTGTGAAATAAACACAAAATTGGGTTGAATTAAGATGAAATCATGACTACGGTTCTTGAAATGGAATCATGAATATGGTTCTTGAGATGATAATTAAGGATTAATATCTAAATCTTGTATGAAAAGAACTTAAAATCATTATAGATTGGTTAATATTGGTATTGGGAGTAATGCACATCGAAAAAGTAAATTTTTCTGATATTTAGGGACCTAAAAATGTGAAATTGGGTTCAAGAGTGGGAAACTTTCACTAGGAAGAAGAAGGGTTCTGTTAAGATCTCGTTTAAATAAAAATTTGGAGTCATTCGAATGAACATAGTAATTTCATTTGAACAACAATGTGGCTTCGTTCGCACGAACGGTGTATTCTCGTTCGAGTGAGGAGATCGAACGACATTAAAGCCAAATTATATTTTTTCATTATTTGTTTTAATTAAGATGATCAAATTAAGATTTAGATTTCTAACCCTTATATGTATAGAATTTATTTATTTGGTGTATTATATGCAAGCATATTGGGTGTGTATAATCGTGGGATATATAATGGAGGGGTTATCCATAGGGTTAGCAAACGATAGATATCGGCACCCTGATGCAATGATGATGGGTTGGGCTTGGTTATGATTAACCTGAACACTACATGTTAAATACTCATAATCTTTACAGTGAGATGCTTGGGTCGACCCGTTTATATAGTTTTGGGTATATGACTATATAACGGCTGTGAAGGCACGATGATTATTTCTTTATAGATGATTTAATAGTATTAGGTGTGGGACAACCTATAAATATGCCTAGTATACACGAGCGATCCCCGAAGGTGATAGGTTATGCCTTCATTATATACGGGCTTGTAATGGGGACCTTTTATACGGTATGCATTTTGGATTGTACTAGTTTATGATGTTATTGATGTGGATACTTTTCGGTGATATTAGACAATGGTGAAGTTCAATGGAATAAATGTAAAATTGTACCTAAAAGTCATTAATGATATAAAAGGATTTATCATTGGGAACACATTGGGATCGAGAGTATAGACATGTGATATGTAAGGTTAATTGGGTTGAGACAAGTTAAAGTAATTAAAAGACCGAATGGCGATGCATAGTCATATTATAATCCAAAGTCAATTATCTTATTATTGTTGTACCCTAAAACTGGAGAATAATGTGGACCAATGAAATTTTGATACATGTCAGCATAAAATATTCAATTAGGAATTATTGAGAGTCATTATTTTGGTTACATGAATGTTCCATAGTGGTCAGCAGTATGGACGACCACTATCAGGAAGAGCAACCATTATAAAGGCATAATTCCTAATTTCAGGCACACATAGGAATATTTACAGTCTTTTTTGTAAATGCACGGTTAATCCCCAGGATGGCTCATGATTGCTTGTCATCAAGAATCTAAAAAGGTGTAATTGTTTGACATATAAAGGCACTCCACCTCTTCCTCTTCTCACCCCTACCATAAATAACTTGTAGGAATTGACCACACAGTCACGGGACCTTCGGTTTATGAATACGATTTTTTTTCATACAATTAGACTTAGACTTGAAAATATGCCATCAAAGGACGAAAACATAAAGCAACCATAAGTGGTTATGTAAGACGTACGAACAGCTCGCACGGTACCAATGTAACTCGTAGGAACTAACCACATAGTCACGAAACTCTCGATTTTAGAATATGACGAAAATTTGCCAATAGTTAGACTTTGGCTTATTTGATTACTGACATCTTCTCAGTTTTGTGTCTTATATTTTTTGTAAGATAAAATTTCAGCGTTAGATTTTATTCACGTGCGACACATTGAAAATCTGTTACTAAAGCCGTTTAATATAAAATTAAACTATTTAAGTAACTCTGAACTGTTTTTTGAAGAAACTCTTTTCTTAAAATCAAATCAAATTAATCACAAGATGTGTTTAATAAAAATATGTACGAGATCTGTTTAAGATTTGTTAAAAGGTTTAATAAATCAGTTTAAAAGCTTTAAACTCAGCACAACCAAGAATTAGATGAGGAGATGTAAAAAGATTAAGAACAAGGGATTTTTTACGTGGTAAAACCTCACCCAACCGAGGAAAGATCCACAACTCCCTCTAAGGAGTAAACCAAAAATTCCACTAAAACAAATTATAACAGTTACCAACTATATAACACACAAGCACACAAATGAAATCTATACAAGTTTAGGAATGTACCCACTGGTGTTCTTATAACTTTTCTGCAGTTTTGTTTGTTGATGTTGTTCTTCTAGTTTGCTAACTTCCAATTTGTTCAAGTTTTTCCGTCGACTCTTATTCTTGAGATCTTATTACCAACACTTTTAGTGTGGTAGGGTGATAGTGTTTGTGAAGGTTCTTTCTAACACATGCATGCACACACTCACACTGATTTTATACAAACAGTCCTATTAAATTACATATAATCTCTATATGCTGTGATTTTCTATTTCTCTCTTCTCATAAAACTTAACCTTATGTGACCTTTATTTTAATCCCAGAATCCACGACTATCTTGATCGGAAGACGTATCAAGATCTTAATCAATCTCAAATTTTGAAAATACTTTTGAGATTGAAATTCACCAAGTGCGATTCTTAACAAGGTCAAAGGTCTTGTTTCAAAAGAACTAGAAACAAAAAAGGATTTTGTTGATTTCGAAGTTAAAAACATTTACAGAACCAAATCAACAAATATTTTCTCAAGATGAGAAACGAAATATGCAGATCTATGTGTAATATAACATGCAATGACTTAGATCTAAGATTTCTATAAAGGTAGAAATACAGATCTAAACAGATGTTTAAGTTGATAACAAGATCTGAGAATGAAGAGGTTACAACAACAAAACTAACAAACCAATCACTCAAAATCTCTCAAACACTCAAGGTTGTGTTTGGTATATACTTATTTTGAAAGAGGTTAAGGTTTGAAAATAGTTTTGGATGATTTGGGATTAGGGTTTCCTAACTCTGGTCTCTCTCTCTCTCTCTCTCTCCCTCTCTCTCTCTTTCTCTCTCTCTCTCTGTCTCTCTCTCCTCTTTTCTCTCTTCTCTCTTTTCTCTCTCTTTCTCACTCGAATGAACAAAGTGGCAAAAGTCTCAGATGGCTGAGAGAAGGGTTCCTTTTATAGGAGGCTGAGAAGATTCGAGATAACAGACCAAAATCAAGGGCTAGGATCTAGTCTTGAAGGATTGACTTTGATCCAATGGTTTAAACAGAGGCGATGATTAAAACGCTTCTGATTGGATCAAGTTGGTTTCACCATGATTGTAAAAGAACGCATGCAGATCATCGATTAAATCTAATCGAAGGGTTAAAACAACGCACATCAATCGTCTCACAGAGAAAACACAATTTGGTTCGATAATAGCTCGATAGGTGTAGGCAATTGATTGGTTGTTCCACGTGTGTCTAAAATAATTACATAGCACACCTTATAGTCTCTAGCGCTTTCGGATTCTACCCAAGTGAACTTTCAGCCAATGAAAACAACAATCCAGAATAGTATATTGACACCAAAACTTTTAAAACCAAATTTTAATTAATAAAAACCTTATTTTAAAAGTTTATAAAATTCCCAAAAAATATTAAAAATCAATTTTAGGGATTTAAACACACTCAACATTTATACACACACTTATATGCAATATGAAATGTAAGAATGAAATTATAATGTGTGTGAGTGTTGGTAAAAGTATCTAGATCAATCAAGCTAGAGGAATAAAATGAAAAACAATCTCTGAGGTTCTTTGGTTTCATGGAAAGACACAATTTTGTCACAATTTCCAAACTAGATGAACACTTATACAATACAAACTCAAGTGAGTCAAGACTATAAGGTGCTCCAATCTCCCCCTTTGGAAATATGAGACAAAATCTCCTTTGAGTCATCTAGGACTCGTAGGGAAACAAAAATAAGGAAAACCTATTCCTATAAAAATTCTATCTACCCATTTCCTAGAAAACAAAAGTACATAACTCAACTAATTACAATTGAATACCCTATTACAACTGTTGAGAATAATTGTACAGAATCCTGTAATGAATCACTAATATCAAGCCTTTAGAATATTTAAAAAGATTCATAAGACTCAAATTTCTCCCCTATTTTGTCTCAAATAGACAAAGGGAAAAACATATAGAGGTCAAAGAGATTAATCAGCACACACCATACCTATTGATTTACGCAAATAAATAAATCAGTTATAATCTAAAGGTTTGGTAAACAAGTCTGCGAGTTGCAAATCAGTAGGAAGATAATTGATTTCTAATTCCTTAGTTTCAACCAATTCGCGTATAAAGTGATGTCTTATTTTTATGTGTTTTGTTCGCGAGTGTTGAACATGATTTTTAGAGATATTGATTGCACTTTGATTATCACAATGGAGATGTAATTGTTTTTCTTGAATACCATAATCACTTAGCATTTGTTTAAGCCAAAGTAATTGAGCACAACAGCTTCCAACGTTTATGTATTCAGATTGAGCTGTTGAGAGAGACGTGCAATTCTGTTTCTTACTACACCATCCTACCAAATTATTACCTATATAATAACATGCTCCTGATTTACTTTTACTATCATCAGTACACCCAGCCCAATCAGCATCAGTGTACCCAATTATAGTGCTAGGTGTATGACTAGTGTACCAAAGTCCTAGGTTCAGAGTGCCTTTTACATATTTAATAACTCTTTTAACAGAAGAAGGATGGCTCTCTTTAGGGTTGTTTGGATAACGAGTGCATACGAAAATAGCATACATTATATCAAGACGTGAGGCAGTAAGGTATATCAAGGTTCTTATCATAGTACGATATAGAGTTGGATTTATAGATTTTCCAGTTTCATCATTAGATAGTTTGACCGTAGTACTCATTGGAGTTTTAGCATCTTTAGCACTCTCAAGGATGAATTTTTTGACAATCTCTAACGCGGATTTAGATTGCGAAACAAATAATCCTTCTGAACTTTGTTTGACTTGAAGACCTAAGAAAAATTTCAACTCCCCCATAAGAGACATTTGAAACTCTTTATGCATAATTTCATAAAAGGATTTGACTTCTGAGGGAGAAGTTGATCCAAAGATAATATAGTCAACATAAACTTGAGCTATAATGATATCTTTGTCAAAATGTTTGACAAATAAAGTTTGATCATTTCCACCTCTCTTAAAATGTTTTTCTAAGAGAAAATTGGAAAGGCGCTCATACCAGGCTCTAGGAGCTTATTTTAGGCCATACAAAGCCTTTTTAAGATGAAATACATGATTTGGATATTGAGGGTCAATGAACCCTTTTGGTTGTTCTACATAGGTCTCCTCAGTCAATATTCCATTAAGGAATGAAGATTTGACATTCATTTGATAAAGTGTAAAATACAAGTAGCAAGCTATGGCAAAGAGAAGATGAACAGATTCTAAACGAGTAACAGGATCAAAGGTCACGTTAAAATTTATTCCTTCAATTTGAGAATATCCTTGAGCAACTAATCTACCTTTATTTCTAATGATTATCCCACTTTCATCAGATTTATTTATAAAAATCCAACATGTGCCAATAACCTTTTTGTGATTAGGCCTAGGTAAAAGATACCAAACATCATGAATGACAAATTGAAGAAGTTCTTCCTGCATTGCAAAAATCTAGTGAGAGTCATTCAATGCCTCATTTACATTCTTTGGTTCCACAAGGGAGACAAAACATGCATAGTGAACATAATTTCTTAATTGAGATCTTGTACGCACAGGTCACTAAGATTACCAACAACGTTATCTATGGGATGATCTTTAGAAACCCAATTAGGTACTTCAGGTGTCTCAATTGGTAATTAATCATTTATTTCTAGAGAGTCATTTTCTTAAACATTTGTAGGCTCTTCCATAATAGTTCATTCACTAGTCTTACTCTCTATAGTAGTGTCACTTATAATTACATATATGGATTCCATCATGATCTTAGTGCGAAGATTATAAATACGGTAGGCTCTACTGTTAGGCGAGTATCCTAGAAAAATAGCTTTATCTCCCCGGCTCTCAAATTTGGATAAGTGTGCTCTGTCTTTGAGACATAACACGTACTACCAAAGGTTCTAAGGTACTTAAGATTGGGTTTTTTCTTATAGCAAAGTTCATAAGGAGTTTGTTTAGAATTCTTTCTAAGATAGATCCTATTGATAATGTGACACGCAGTACGAATAGCTTCTACCCAAAAATATTTAGGCAAACTCTTGGCATGTAACATAACACGTGCCATCTCTTGAAGTGTACGATTATTTCTCTCAGCGATACCATTTTGTTGAGGAGTCTTAGGAGCACTAAATTCATGTTTGTAACCATTATAGTCACAATAATCTATTATACCGGTGTCTTTGAATTCTCCACCTCTATCACTACGAATTCTATTTACTTGAGTGTTCTTCTCATTTTCAACTCGAAGAAGTATTTTTAAAATTTTTTGAAAAGTATCAGACTTTTGTTTTAAGAAGGCTACCCACATAAATCTAGTGAAGTCATCAACCATAACAAGAATGTAACTGTGTCCACATAGACTAACAGTCTGGGAGGGACCCATTAGGTCCATATGGATGAGCTCTAAGGGGTTAGATGTAAGGATATCTTGGACTTTCTTATGACGTGCCTTAACAATTTTACCTTCCTGACAGGAACCACAGACAATGTTAGAAATGGGTTTGATTTTTGGAACTCCTCTAACTATTTCTTGAGAAGTCAATCTACTAAGATTATCGTAATTTATGTGACCCATCCTGTTATGCCATATCTCATTGTCATCCATTTTGGAAACATTACAGATTTCAGAACTATTCATGACAGTATAACAATTGTTAGGAGTCCTGAATCCTATAATTATGCATTCACCCTTTTTATTTAAAATTTTACAATTGTTCTTTGAAAATGTAACATTATGATTTGAGTCACAAAATTGTGAGATTCTAAGTAGATTAGCCTTAAGACCTTTGACTAGAAGAACATTTTCAAAAACAGGAAGTCCTTTCTCTTGGACTGTTCCTTTACCTATGATCTGAGATGATACTCCATCACTAAAATTAACTTTTCCTCCAGCAAAGCTGGTTTTGTTTAAGAGTTTTGTATCATCACCAGTCATGTGTTTAGAACATCCAGAGTCTAAATACCAACCAGAACATGTGTGTTCATCTTTTAAAGCAGTAATAACAATGTTACACTTCATCTGGGGTAATAGATCATCTTTTCTAACTCAAATTGCTCTTGTTTTCATTTTGCGCTTATTTGCTCTCAATTGATAAAATTTGCGAGCATTCGATTTTTATTGAAAAATATTTTGCGCATGATTTTGAATTTTATGAAACACATGAGCATTTGGCTTAGGAAAGTGTTTAGGAATCCTTCTTGGGAATGTTCTTTTAGGTTTGATCTTTCTCTTCCTATAATTAGAGTTTTTGTCTGGTTGTCTAGACAAAACATAATTGTTTCGACTTCTCCTAGAATAGTTAAAGTTTTGATAGATAGGAGGATTACAGACATGTTTAACTATTCTTCTAGCATATCAACCATCAAAAGAATGGCTGTAAATATCGCAGTAGGAGCAATAAATATTACTCAAAGTTGGTGTCTCCTTAGGAAAGTCTCTAAACATAGGCTTTAAGGAATTTTGAGGTTGAACCCTATTCCTAGATAGAACATTTTTAAATGTATATTCACTCTTCCTAATGGAGGGGCAAACATATTTAGCCTTAGGTGAACTTTCATGTTTAGAGTAACTTGATTCCCCAATATCAAAATTTTTATGTTTTGAGTCAAACTCAATTTTTAGAGAATGAAAGTCTGGGCAGGTTTCAATAGGTCTTTTACCTCTTGACACAAACTTGATAGTTTCAAAAGGTTTTTTTTGTGTCTTTAAATTGGGGCAAAACCCTATTCCAGTTCGATCATCAGAATTGGTCTTTGATTCAGCGACAAATACATCAAAACAATTTGAGTTATTTTCAAATTTTATAAATTTTTTGAACACAGTTGCTATCTTTTCTTTTGTTTGTTCCAATTCTAACAATGTCCCTTTGTATTTTTTCTCCAGAGTTTCATTTGTTTCAGTCAAATTTTTCAATTTTTGAGAAAACATTTTGATTTCACTTTCATGAGTAAGAGATTAGGTAGTATACTCTTCAGCATTAAGTTTAACCATCAGACTTAAATCTTCTAGTTTCTTAGTGAGATCCTCCACTATCTTCTCTAGTCTAGTGCTTTTCTTGTGAGTTTTCGCATAAAGTGTGTGAATATGAGGGAGGTCTTCAGTGTCTGAGTCACTAAGTGTAGTGTGTGAAGTGACCCATAAGGCTTCAATTCTTGAACTCACACACCCATTGACATCATCATTATCTCTTTCCCTTTGACTCACACACCCCGTGGTAGAAATAGAATTGTTCTCAGAAATTAAAGCATCTAATCCAGTAACATCATGATTCTCAACAACAGAAGTAGAATTACTAAATTCATCCTCACAAACAGGCAAAGGCATATCATCATTATAGATAATCTTGGAAAAGAAAGACATGCAAGGATCAAAAACATCAGATGAATCAAGTTCCTCATTTTTAGAGTCACTTGAATCATCCCATGTCTTTCAAATGTTATCCCTAGCGTGGTTATTATGAGTGTTCAAGTTAACTCTACAGTCTTGTGCTATGTGTCATAGTTTTCCACATCTAAAGCATTCACTCTTTTTAAGGTCTTTGTTAGGTCTAGTGTGAAAGTCCCTGTGATGTTTGTCTTGACCTTTCTCATGAGGTTTATGGTTAGAGTGAGTTGGATAATTGGACTTGCCTTGTTTGTTTGCCATGTTGTTTCTAAACTTGATAATTTTCTTAAACTGTTTTGACATTAAGGTAATCTAATTGTCCAAACTCTCTATGTCACATTCCTCATCAGAGTCGTAATTGGGAATGTTAGGCTCAGGCTTAATTAGCTTAGAAGAAAAACTCAGATTGGAACTAGTCTGTTTCCTATGGGACTGGGTCAATTGTTTCTTAAATTCTAATTCCATTTCCACAGTTCTTAGTTTACTACTGAGTAACTCAGGAGTGAGATTTTGGTCACACATTTCCTCAATAGCATATCTTTTGTTGTCAAATTTCTGTGGTAATGATCTTAGAATTTTAGATACAATTTCATGTCTGTCATAGGTTATCCCATTAGCATGCAATTTGGTCACAATATCAGTAAAGTTCATATAGAAGTCATCAAATGACTCAGAGTCAGACATAATTAAATAGTTATACTGTTGATTGAGAATTTGTGTTTTAGCAGTCTTAACTCTAGTGTCACCTTCATCAGCAGTAACCAAAGTGTCCCAAGCTTCCTTAGAAGTGGTACAGGATGAGATTCTTTTGAACTCATGTTCATTATGGACATAAATATGGCATTCTTTCCTTTGTTATTGTTGCGAGAAACTTGCTTGTCTTGTTGTGTGAACTCACTCAACACTTTCTTAACCCTCTCATTACTTCCTTCAGTCGATGGTTTAGTAGGAAAAATGTATCCATTTTCAACAATGTCCTAGACATCATCTCCCAAAGTTCCTTGAATGAAAGCAATCATCCTTACTTTCCAGTAATCAAAATTGGTTCCATCAAAGATAGGAGGTCTGGTCAAGTTACCAAATATATCATTTTTCTTGTCCATGTTTGATTTTCAGAAAACAATTTCAGAAACACAGGATCTTTTAAAAGAAGTTTACAAAGCTCTGATACCAATTGATAATCTGTTACTAAAGCCGTTCAATATAAAATTAAACTATTTAAGTAACTCCGAACTGTTTTTTTAAGAAACTCTTTTCTTAAAATCAAATCAAATTAATCACAAGATGTGTTTAACAAAAATATGATTGAGATATGTTCAAGATTTGTTAACATGTTTAATAAATCAGTTTAAAAATTTTAAACTCAGCATAACCAAGAATTAGATGAGGAGATGTAGAAAGATTAAGAACAAAGGATTTTTTATGTGGTAAAACCTCACCCAACTAAGGAAACATTCACGACTCCCTCTACGGAGTAAACAAAAAAATTCCACTAAAACAAATTATAATAGTTACAAACTATATAACACACATACACACAAATCATATCTATACAAGTTTAGGAATGTACCCACTGGTGTCCTTATAACTTTTCTGCAGTTCTGTTTGTTGATGTTGTTCTTCTAGTTTGCTAACTCCCAATTTGTTCAAGTTCTTTACGTCGACTCTTGTTCTTGAGATCTTATTACCAACACTTTTAGGGTGGTAGGGTGATAGTGTTTGTGAAGGTTCTTTCTAACACATGCATGCATACACTCACGCTGATTTTATACAAACAGTCCTATCAAATTACATATAAGATATGTATGCTGTGATTTTCTATTTCTCTCTTTTCATAAAACTTAACCTTATGTAACCTTTATTTTAAACCCATAATCCATGGTTATCTTGCTCGAAAGACGTATCAAGATCTTAATCAATCTCAGATTTTACTTTTGAGATTAAAAATCACCAAGTGCGATTGTTAACTAGGTCAAAGGTCTTGTTTAAAAAGAACTAGAAACAGAAAAGGATTTTGTTGATTTCTAAGTTAAAAACATTACAGAACCAAATCAACAAATATTTTCTCAAGATGAGAAACTAAATATGCAGATCTATGTCTAATATAACATGCAACGACTTAGATCTAAGATTTCTATAAAGGTAGAAGTGGATATCTAAACAGATGTTTAAGTTGATAACAAGATCTGAGAACGAAGAGGTTACAGCAACAAAACTAATAAACCAATCACTCAAAATCTCTCAAACATTCAAGGTTGTGTTTGGTATATACTGATTTTGAAAGAGGTTAAGGTTTCAAAATAGTTTTAGACGATTTTGGGTTAGGGTTTCCTAACTCTGGTTTCTCTCTCTCTCCTCTCTTTTCTCTTCTCTCTCTTTCTCACTCGAATGAACAAAGTTGAAAAAGTCTCAGATGGCTCAGAGAAGAGTTACTTTTATAGGAGGCTGAGAAGATTCGAGATAACAGACCAAAATCAAGGGCTAGGATCAGGTCTTGAAGGATTGACTTTGATCCAATGGTTTAAACAGAGGCAGTGATTACAACGATTTTGATTGGCTCATGTTGGTTTCACCAGGATTATAAAAGAACGCATGCAGGTCATTGATTAAATCTAATCGAAGGGTTGAAACAATGCACATCAATCGTCTCACAGAGAAAACAAAATTTGGTTCGATAATAGCTCGATAGGTGTAGGCAATTGATTGGTTGTTCCACGCGCGTCTAAAATAATTACATAGCACACCTTATAGTCTCTAGCGCTTTCGAATTCTACCCAAGTGAACTTTCAGCCAATGAAACCAACAATCCAGAATAGTAGATTGACCCCATAACTTTTAAAACCAAATTTTAATTAATAAAAAGCTTATTTTAAAAGTTAATAAAATTCCCGAAAAATATTAAAAATCAATTTTAGGGATTTAAACACACTCAACATTTATACACACACTTATATGAATATGAAATGTATGAATGCAATTCTAATGTGTGTGAGTGTTGGTAAAAGTATCTAGATCAATCAAGCAAGAGGAATAAAATGAAAAACAATCTTTGAGGTTCTTTGGTTTCAAGGAAAGACACAATTTTGTCACAATTTCCAAACTAGATGAACACTTATACAATACAGACTCAAGTGAGTCAAGAATATAAGGTGCTTCACACATGAATAAGTCAATGGTTTCACTAGGTAGATTGTTTATTTATTGTTATTATTAATATGAGAGATTAACATTTTCAATTTTTTGTGGTTGTACGGGCTTTTGTGTTGATTAAATATGTTGGTTTTCACATATAAACAAAGGAGACTCAGTCAATTTTTTCTAAAAATGTAAAGAGTCATCGATACAATTAACTAATATATTTGGATAGGTTATTATACAATAATATTATTTTGATAAAATGATTATTTATTGATTGGAGGTTATGCACAGTAGTTAAAGAGGCATTGTTTTAGCATGTCTACTATATGTTTTAGCCTAGCAACTACAATTATCGTCTTAACTTAGGGATGAATTTTTTTTACAATTGTATTTCTTATTAATTAGTACGATTTTGTAATCATTTAAATATTTTGACTTGTGTGCTGTAATTGTTTGTACTTATTGATTTGAAGATTTATATTGGGTTGTTGGATGTAGTTTAACAGAAGAAATTGTTATTGGATACATGTTTCAATGAATGCGGTTGATATATTGCGTATGTGGTGTGTTGATTTGACTTATTTACAAAAATTAGACTTCATTTATTATTGCAGCATAAAGCATATAATAATATAATTGTTTATGCCAATTTTTTTATCAATTGGGACGGTTAGAAACCGTCCCAAATACCCATTTTTGTATTAATTGAGAATACCTTTGGGGATAGTTGTGCCATCCAAATTGGGCTCTCAATTGGGACGGTTATAAAATGTCCTAATTGGGGTTGCCAAATTTTGAGTAGCATTAGGGACAGATAAACCATCCCTAATACTACTCGTAGGAGAGGGAATTTTTTTGCGGGAATACCTTTGGGATGACAAAATTCTTCCATGATGCCAAATGTTAAGCGCCCATGAATTAACATTTAGTACGGTAAAATTCGTCCCTAAAATATTTGTGACACCTAGTATAAGGGACATATTTTTTCCATTGAAATCCATCCTATATACTTTTTTGTGACGGATTTTTCGCTTTTAGAAACGAATTTTTACTATCCCTAATACCCATTTTTCTTATAGTGATCCCTTAGTTGGAATAGGGAGAAAACGGCATACACTCATCCATAGAGAGATAATGGAGAGCTTCTGCCCTTCCCTAATACAAAGTAACATAGACCTAGGCACCTCTTTGGTCTAAAACCACATTAAATATCTTATCTCTTTCTCTGTCTCTTATATCTCATAAGTTTAAATCATTTTCTTTTATATATGTTGTAGTTTATTATTGGTATTATCTAGATAATATATATAATTATCCTAGTCTCAATTTTAGATAATAACAGATTAGCATCGTCTGTGAGAATGACTAGACAAGCCATATGTTGTTTCCTATTCAAATTTAAATCTAAGCCCTTTTGCCGTAAAAAAATGGGGATAATATTAAAAGTAGCTAGGCGAACAAAATTGTTCTTCATTCGCTCATGTGAGAATGTTGGATCTACAAGGGATTTTGATAAGCATTGGCAATGGCCAAGAAGCAATGCAGGAAAGCATGAAGCAATTGACTCAGACACCTAGGAGCCATTGGTATCAATTTCTGACCAAAAGATCTTGATAATCAAGATAAACTGATAAAAATCATATCACCTAGGTCCCGAGCGATGATTAGTCATCATCATGGAGTGACTAGAGAATCCATAGACCACTGAGAAGGTTCCATTAGGTCGAAGACTAGCACATGAGAGTCAAAACAGGCCGAACAGACTTCTTAGGAAGAGATCTTAAAATAAAATATTGATCGAGAGGGTAAAACTATCTTGACCAAGACCAATCCAGATGATCAGCTATAGAAGGGCTTAATCCAATGACTAGAGAATTCCTCGGGGGAGATAGCCAAGTTAAAGAATCCTTTACACAAGGGTTTCATGAAAGGGTCACCCTTAGCACCTTCAATTGTGAATTATTATACACCTCCTATGTTTGAGCCACCCATGATGGCTAAACTAATCCTATATTACATGTGGAACAGTACTAATCTGTCATCGGCGTTTATTTAGTCTCTAATGAGATGCGTCGCCGAGCATTCTTTAGTACTATCAATGGTTTGCCATACATTTAGTACAATAATCTTCCACGGTGGCAAACCTATAGCTTTTAATAGTTGGCTCATTTGTTCGTCAGCAACTTCTGTTTTGGATCCAAGATGACCAAAATGGTACTTAATCTGCTAAGTGTTCTCGAGAGAGTTGGAGAGATCAATCACTAATACATCACTTAATTTAATAGTGAAATGTTATAGGTCATTAATTACAATGAGAAGATTGCGATCACTGCATTGATGATCGTCTTCCTACCCGCGAAATTATACTATCTATTGGCTAAGGATCCACCCAATACTATGATCGGACTGTTGGCCAATTAAGGTAAAACCATGAACGCGAAAGGGTCTATGGTAACTACAAAGACAAATAACTCTAAGATCGATACCAATAAGAGCCTAGAGGATAAAGAGGAAAAAGAGAAAAAGGTGGAGAAACCAAAGAAAAATGATGACTATACTCCTTTAGGTGTTGGCATCCACCATCTTCTGTAAGAGATTCAAGGAAGTGTAGACCTGAAGTGGCATAAAAAGTTGAAATATCCTCCAAACCAAAGCGATAAAAGTAAATACTGCAAGTTCTATGAAGATTATGTCCATAACATTAAGAACTACATAGACTTGAAGAACGAGATAGAGAACATAATTTGAAGAGGGAAACTGTCAAAGTTCATGGAAAAAGGAGTCCGAACAGAACACACCAATGATCATGAGCCCACGGTCGAAATCCCCTTATACAATAGGAGACAACAAGAAAAGAGGAACGAATGATAATTTCAAAGATGATTCGGACTTACCAAGGATACCTAAGGAACCTGTGCACGAGGATAAAATGATCTCTTTTAGATGTAACTTTATTGTAGGGGTAACGTAGGCAGAGTCGATGAAATAGTGGAGGGAAAATCCTACGTCAATGAAGTCGAAGCATTTTCTTACATTCATCAGATTAACCTACACTACACCAAATCTGCTGAATTGTCATGGTCATTGACCTTGACAAGTTAGACTTGTCAAGGTCAATGGCCATGACAATTCTGGGGGTGTCAAATTTTTTTTTCACAGACTTGTCACGGTCAATGACCGTGACAAGTTCATTAGACTTGTCACAATTATGTCACGGTCCTTGACATTGATAAGGTTTGTCATGGTTCAGGACCATGATAATGTTTAAAAAATTGTCACGGTCATTGATCGTGACAAGCCCGTGACAACAATCCTTTGTCACGGACTTGTCACGGTCAATGACCGTGATAATTCTGGGCAGAATTGAAAAAAAATCTGTTGGGCAGTTTGGCCACTGCCACTGCCCAACAGTATATTTGTACCTGTTATAGCAACGTTGTACGTGTTCAAACATTATATATCCAAATAAAATAGAGATAGTGAAAATATACATTCAAAATAGAGAGAATATGCATCACCATATAGTCCAAATATAAGTCAAATGTAATAATTTAAAACAATTCAATTCAAACTTAAATCAATGTCACTAAATGCCTGGGGTATGGTTAACGTTGAGGAGGTGAGTAGGCCACACGATATATGAATTAACACATCCACTAATGTATGCCATGCCACATTTTTCGCGCAACCAAAATTGGGAGTTCTCCTTCCTAGGCATCACATGCGTGACGAGCACCCTGGACTCGATGTCTTGAAGATCACGTCCATGAACTAGTGCTCTCTAGACGATATTCAGATCCCTCAACCCTCGACCTATCCGCTGGCCATCAAATATGTCCATTATAAACACGCTCTGCCAACCAAGTGTCGACATCGGTCTGTTGAAGGGAGCCAAATAGGGAACTGGATCATCAAAGTCCGCACGTCTCGGCTATGAAGCTGCGAGGTCCACATCCTTGTCCTCATCCTCCCACACCTCCTCCTCCCGCACCGACTTCTCCTTCCCTTTAACCTTACGGTTTCCACCCAACAAATGCTTCACGAATGAGTACATATCCTGGACCGTCTCCTCCAAACGGAACAACTTCGCGTCATGTGAATCCACCGTTCGAGCTAACCCGGTGTCGCTCGTCGCCAATCCGATGATCCTAGATTTGGCCACCCGCGAGCTCACCCCCTTTTTCCTCCCCCTGCGATCAGAGCCAAGCACTTGGTTGAGTGCGTCTGTGGAATAGGATGCCTTGTCGGCATCAGACTGTGACTCATGCACTTCCTTATGCTTTGCTTGAAACGACAAAAAGCACATGATTAGTAAAATAAGTAAATTAAAAAATTATAACGTAATTAACAAAAAGTAAATTGTCGGATTACTTACAATCGTGGCCGCGATGCTTGGGGACACATCCTTGTCCTTCCCCTTCTTTGTCCGAAGATCCACATAAGTATCGAGCCTATTTGGCCTACCCCATGGGCCACTACCTGTCCCCTGAAATAATATAAAGTAAAATTAGTATCATCCCCGCAAAGTAAAATAATGCAGAATAATATATTTTATGTAGTTATAGAAAAATTAAATCTTACCATCATCCTATGCTCCACCTCGGCATAAGACGTCCGTCCGGAGTAGTGAACGTCCGCCTTTTTTGCCCGGTTTTCCCTTCCCAATTGGCGAGATGCCAATTGTCTCTCCCCGATCTCATTATCAATGAACCTTTGCCATTGTGCCAATGAGATCGACTCCTTCAGCGGGACGGATTCACACCATTGGATAATGGACTCTTGTGTCTTCCCAAAGTACCGGGTCCGCATATTTTTCTTCTACGTCTTGTGTTGCTCCCTCAACTGCTCCAAGACGGAAACGCGTAGCTTTGGATTCAGGTTGAATTGCTCATGTCCAACAAATACAATATTACTTGAAAATACATATAAATGTGAAATGAAATTGATATCGAAATTGAAATTGAAATATTCATATAAATATATATATATTACCTATAGTGCCACCCAAACAGCTAACTTGAGCTCATATGGGACCTCCTTCCAACTAATGTACCCCGGGCCGATGATCGTCTTTACCAGCTCGAGGGATCTCGCTAATAGCCCTAACTTGTTCTCGATGGGAATACCTAATTTACCATATTTGGGGAGACTAGGTGCCGAGGAGCCTTCATCGCCTCCGCTACCAGCGAGCCCAGACGACATCATCATAACTAGCATCATCATCCTCGCCTTATATCTAAAGGAGACATTTGCTGTGAAAAAATGTTATTATTACATATCAAAATGAATTAAAAGAAGACATGCAAATATGTACAATTACTACAAATAAAAATGAATTGTTACTATTAAACACCTCCCCCCCCCCCCCCCACACCCACCCATCCCTACCCCACCCCACCCCCCTCCCCAACCCCCACCCACCACACACGCGCACACACACATACACACACACATGCACAACCCCCCACCCTGTCCCCCCACCCATCCCTGGCCCCTCCACCCCCACCCTTCCCCACCCTACCCCCACCCACCACACACGCACACACACACATAAACACACGCATAGCCCCCCACCCCCACCCACCCCTTCCCCCTCCCCCACCCTGCCCCACCCCTACCCCCACCCTGCCCCACCCCACCCCCCACACACGCACACACACACACATACGCACACGCATGCACAGCTCCCCACCCCACCCTGCCCCACCCCTACCACCACCCCTCCCCACCCCCTAATTATTACAACAAGATACTCAATATTATATAAATATTCCTCATATATTGCAAGCATCTGCACAATTAATTTTATGTAAAGAATGCAAGGAATCATTATTGGTTATTATTAAGACTAACGGGTCACTTCTTTCATATTTGTCTTGTACTTATTGATGCACAATTTATACATGTCTCATGATAATATAGAGCAGAGTATATTTTCTTCACAATTAACATCTTACATGAGTTAGCACCATAATCAGAATCCTGAAGAGTGTATGTAAAGTTATGCAAAAGGAATCTTTATTTTTAGGGTTAATAAAATATGTGTCCCTTAAGTTTGGTGTTGGGTCTTTGATCTTTTAATTTTTCCAATCGAGCCCTCAAATTATCATATTGTTTTAATTTTGTCCAAATTTTAACATAAAATGAACTCCTCTAATGAGCTTGGCACATGTCACTCACGTTAGGAACCTAATCAAGACTGAACCAACTTTAGGGTACAGTTTTACATAAATCACTATCTAATGTAATTTTAATGATATTTTTTCATATTTTAATTTTATTACAATTAAAATAGAGATTTTTTCAAATTTTAAATTCATATTTATAATTAATTAATTAACAACAACAACAACAACAACAACAACAACAACAACAACAATAATAATAATAATAATAATAATAATAATAATAATAATAATAATAATAATAATAATAATAATAATAATAATCCCACCCCATACCCCCATCCTGCCCCACCCCCTCCCCACCCCCCACCCACGCACATAGCAACGTAGAGAGAGAGCAGCAGCAGCAGCAACGTAGAGAGAGAGAGAGAGAGAGAGAGAGAGAAAAGGAGGGAAGAAACGGCGGGGGAAAAAAGAAGGGAAAAGGGTTTTTTACTACGACATTTTTCACGTTCGTGTCACGGTCATTGACCGTGATAATACTTTATCACGACCTTGTCACGATCAATGACCGTGACACAAAACGCGTGTTTTGTGTCATGGTCATTGACCGTGACAAGGCTATGCGCTGGAAGGGTGATAATTTATCCATTTTGGTGTAGTGCTATTTAGTGATGTGGACACCCATATAAGGAAAGTGGACAAAGATCAGTTGATGGTAGTATTCTCTAAAGATAATCTGTCAGGGGTTATCTATCCTCATGATGGCCCTCTGGTTGTCACAATGATAGACCAAGAATGAAAGATGGCTAGAGGTTTTATCAAAAACGGTATTTCAGACGAAATTTTATTCAACAACTGCTTCAGAGTTTGGGGATGTGAGATAGAAAACTTGAAGCTTACCATAGGACCATCATTAGTATCTTAGGAGAAAAGGTGTATCCTTTAGGAACAATTATTCTGGAAGTTGTGATTGGTGCCTGGTCGACTTTCGAACTGAGAAGATCTATTTCTTTTCCCTCAATAAGAATGACAACTCAAAGTATAATATTATTCTTTAACATGGTAGGATTGAAAAAATTCAAAGTACCCTCTACTGTGCATGAGTGTCTAAAGTTCCCCACTCATTATAGGGTCGGCTTAGTTAAAGGGAATCAAATTAAAGCTAGAGAGTGATGCTACACTTCAGCTGACCAAGAGGAGAAGAAAAAACTGACCACTACCTATATAAACGCATGATCCGAGTGAAGAGGAAAAACTAATCAAATCCAGACAAGATCTAAGAATTGATCAACATATAGTCTCCAAAAAATAAGAAAGACATACAACAGTTAGCGGGTAAGGTAGAAA
Source organism: Sambucus nigra (assembly GCA_949130495.1). Classification (NCBI taxonomy): domain Eukaryota; kingdom Viridiplantae; phylum Streptophyta; class Magnoliopsida; order Dipsacales; family Adoxaceae; genus Sambucus; species Sambucus nigra. The sequence goes on from OX422210.1 coordinate 248,578,141, forward strand.
CGTTAAATTAATTTATTTTACGAGCTATCGATAGATTACTTCCTTACTTTAAAGTGATACGAAAGTCATTTTAATGGAACGAGGAGTGTGAAAACTCATTCTTGGAGTTGTAGAGATATTTGGGATCCCCTTGCTCTTAAGGCCCGTCATGGGAGAAAAACACTATTTGTACTTAGCTGAATTTGAGTCAGTAGTTAGCTCAGCACTGGTACAACTACATAATGGGGCACAAAAACCCGTTTACTGTATGAGGAAAGAATATCAAAGAGTTAAGATCTAGTATACAAGACTGGAGAAGTTAGTTTTAGCTTTAACGGATGTAACTTGAAGAATGAAGCCATATTTCTAAGCTTACACTATTGTAGTCTATACAGACTTGCGACTTGATAAGCCATTCATAAAACTAAGAAATCAGATAGACTAATGGCTTGGGCGGTAAAATTAAGAGAGTATGACATATAATACAAACTAAGAACGATAAATTGCCAAGAAGTGCCTGATTTCATTACTGAATTCACATATAAAGAAAAACCTATCGAGTAGACTTCTTTGGAAGAGAGCTCACCTATACCCAAAGAGTAGACTTTTTAGAAGAGAGGTCACCTCCTTAACACGACGAGAAGACTCCTATGGGAGATAACATAATTTCTAAGCCAATCGATCAGACCATCAACGTACCAGAATTATCGTCTAAACAATAGGAAAATGCTTGCTCTTTAAAGAAATGAAAAAAATGTTGAATTATAGGACCATGGTAGAGGGATATTTCAAAGAAATTACTCCTTTTTGTAAGATGTATGTAGACAAGGTATGAAATACTCATAGCAGGGTTTAACTTAGCTTCATCTCTTAGTGTTAATAAAATATAGGCTCATAGTGATTTTCAGTTGATAATTAACCAGGTATTACGAGTTTTTGGAGCAAGGGAGGAGTCCATGACAAAGTACCTGGCCAAAACATAGAAGATGATATCAACATTCCCAACAGTCAAGGTAATCAAGACCCCTAAGGATGATAATGCATAAGTAGACGCACTTCCTCAACTTTCTTATGCCACCAGAACAGAGCTAAGAAGAGCAATCCCGGTAGAAATACTTATGCACTAGAGCATAGACGAAGAAAATTCTAATAATCAAATTATACTTGGGCCCATCGTGGATGGATCCAATACAAAATTACTTAAAAAAGGCATTACGCCGATCGAACCTAAGGAAGCTAGGAGACTCCGATACAAAGCGGTGAAGTATGTCCTAGAAGGAGGACTATTATACAATAGAGGGTTCATCATTTATTTACTTAGATGTGTGCATCTGTCTGAGGTCGGCAACTTGATAAAGGAGATACATGAAGGTTTATGTAGATAACATTTAGTAAGAAGATTGTTGCTCAAGCGAGTAGCCATCCAAGGTTACTACTGGCCCACCATGAAAGCAGATTGCACGGATTATGTGAGAAAATGTGATAAGTGCCACAAATAAGTCATAATCCATAGAAAACTGGGGGCTTTACTTACACCAATCATGTCCCCTTGGCCCTTTGTCATGTGGGGCATTGACATGGTCGGAACCATATCAAAAACCAGAGGAAGGTTAAAATACCTAGTCATTACAGTTGACTACTTCATAAAATGGGTGGAGGCTAAACCTCTAGTGGAAATTCTATACGAAAAGGTCTTCATTTCATATGAAAGAATATCACTTTTAGTTATGGGATGCCATATGCCTTCATCACCGACTATAACACACAATTTGACAACCAGAAATTTGAAGACTATTGTGTTCGCTCCAAAATCCAAAACCTACATGCCAATCCTAGCTATCCACAGTGCAATGGGTAGACAAAAGTTATACAAAAACTATACTCAATGGGATGAAGAAGATATTGGATGATGCGAAGGGGAATGAATTAATGAACTCCCAAGCATACTCTGATCATATAGGACAATGCCAAGAATGGCTATGGACGAGATCCCCTACACGCTGGCCTTCGAGATAAAAACAATAGTCCTAACAAAAATTGGTCTTCTAACTCACCGTGTGCTGAATTCTAACTCGTCGAAGAGTGACCTCATGAGGAGATTAGATTTGGACCTAGTTGAAGAGGACACTTCAGGTGGCATCATATCTACAAAGAATTGCTCGATTCTACAACAGAAGGGTGAAGCCAAACACTAACTGGAAAACCATTTAAGAACACTTGGATTGGAGAATGTTTAAGGAAGTACTATCAATAATTACACAAAATATAATTTAGTTTTAACTCCCTGTAATGAATTTTCGTTGATCAATAAAGATGGTTAATTCCCAGTTATTTTTTTATCGCAGTGGGAGATGTGCTAAAAATTCAAAGCAATCTCAACCGCGCAAACTAATAAAAAAAATTCTTGAATGACCTCTCAAGATAAAAGAACAAGATGTTTCACATAAAGAACTTCATGTATGACCCTTTAAGGTCAAGAAAAATAAGATTACCAAACCAAATCAATGAACTCTAGTCCAGTCATTATTGACATTAGCAAACACTAATCCAACCACATTTGGTCTAACGTTAGCATTTGGCAAAAACAAAGAGATCCTTTTACGTGAGTAGTAAGATATATAGTAGAACCTAAGGCAAGACAACCTAGGTTTGTCCAACAAAGGTAACTTATAAGGAAGATTAGTCGAGCAACCACCGACCACATAATCATAAGATTAAACTGCTAGTAGACCAGTCTTAAATAACTAACAGCCAATAAGTTGATGTAGGAAAAAGGAAGATATAAGTTTTCATTGATCAAGAAGAGTTATTACAAATCCAACAAAATAAAAATATGATAAAACATCAAATAGGACTAAATTTCTCTCTTGGCTCTTTGTCAACACCAACTGGGTACCATCTAAGGCATAAGGAGTGACAGTAGTGCTCAAATATCTAAGTTTTTTCTGGTTGCTGAAACTTACCTTGTTCATCAAATGCAATCATCGACTAAGTTCATCTTCACCGTGCAGACTATATCCCCCAAGATACTTTTTAATTAAGCTGACCGAAATGGAATCAATAGGAATACATTAAGCATCCATCTTGAAAGGATAATTAGGATGCTCTATATGGAAATGACTATGCTAATACCACAACTCATTTTCCTTTGGCACTTTCATTATAATCATGTATTGATCCAACCATGTTTACAACCAATTTTACATGCTTAATCAATTTATTCACTGATATGTGTGATGGCTTCATTGTAACCATCCATCCAGATGATACGAGGTTGCTTACAGAAATGATATATAAGGCGATCAACTTTTTCACTCAACCTTTTTATGGTGGATGACTGATTCTTTATGATTGTGGCTTGGTTGGACAATGTCTTATTTTTCCTCTCTTCCTCCAATAACTGAGGGACCCTAACCAACTGCTGAGAAGAATGACTTTTTCCCTTAGACTTTCTTTGTTGTTCCAGCTCTTCCATCAAACGGGCATTCTCTTGCTCCTAGAGACACCTTCGTTTCGGTCGGTAGACCCAAAATTCTTAAGATCCTCTAGCTCATTTTGTAATAAATTATTTTCTTGTTCAAGGAAACTCATAACCTCTCTGGCACTTTTTAGCTCTGACTTAAAGATAAATTCCATCGTTGAGTATATCGAGGACAAAAATAGCAGCTTTTTTGTAAGACAAAAATAGCACTTCTGGTCAAACCCCTTATCCTTCTGTAAGACATCAAGCGTTTTTTTGTAATCAGTGGTTAAACTACTACGATGTATTTATGATTTTAGTGAAGATTAAGGATTATCTCATGATATACATCATTTCTCACCACTTCCTAATGAAAAAGTTGATGCGTACCAAGATAGAAATCTTTAGCTTGACCTGATATGTCTAGGCTGAGCAAGTCCTCTAACTCTTATTCATCCGTATCTTTATAACTTGCTCCGAATAACTGGTTATGTCTATATTAAAAATTACTCTGAGTCCAAATAATCCATCTTGATGTCAAACTGAAAAACATATGGTTATACATAAGTAGATGACAAACAAATGAGAAGTTTCAATAATGTGATCAAGACAATGACAGAGAGAATAAAACTTCATTTTTATTAAAATATGAAGGGTGTTACATTGGGTAATTACAATCATAAAGAAAAAATTCATGAAGTAAATGGAAGTGAAAAGCATTAAACCCCTAGAACTACTCAGGCCAATCTCACACCTCCTCCCTGTCAACTTCAATCTCACCCTCTGATAACCAAGTAACCACTAGCTGATCTTTAGCCACCGAAGACTCATCCGCCTCCTCATCGTCATCACCAACCCCTTCCTCTATCTGAGGAGGAGTTCCAGGATCGTGTCGAAGAAAAAACTCTGACCCCTCCGCAGTACCAACTTGGGTGAGGGAAGCATCTCAACCTTCCTTGAAAAAGGACTTCCTCAGATATTCAATCTAAATGGAACCATTAGAGAACACCTTATCCAATCCCATGGTAAAATCATCCTCCTTATCCTTAATGACCTTGGCCTTAACATTAATAACCTATGTTTTTGCCTGGTTAACAACTTTATTAGTCTCATCAGCCTCCCTCTTAGCATTGTTCGTGTCTTCCTCTACTGAAGTTTTTCACTATTCCAACAATTTTATCTTATCTTCTAGGTTATTATTTTTGTCCTTGTGAGTGCAACCGGACACTTCTAAGGACTCAAGCCTCCCAGAGAAGTCTACCTTCACATAATAAGAGGACTCTTTCAATTTATCATTCCTCCTCAAAAGTTGGCCGTAATCAATCAAGAATTGTAATATAATCATTCAAAAAATGAAGTTAACAAAAGTAATAGGGTTGATAGACGGATTATAGGATATAATTCACTTACAAGGGACATATTACGATTTTCTCGATCAACTAGACTTGAGTAAGGTATGGAAGATGCAGTCGCCTCATCGACGGGAAGAACTCCAACATCAATTAATTAATGAGCGAGCTTAAGATTAATCACTAGTGAAGGAGTATGACCCTTACCTTTACCAGCATAATCTTTCTCAATAACCTCTATAGGAAGAGATGGACCCTTCCTTAGCCTCTTGTACCGAGGATCTAAATTTTTGGTTAGGGAAATATCCACAAGGATAAGTTCACCGGATCCCCCAAATTTTGGATTTTTTCCTGTAGGAGGAGAGGACCTAGTGCTGGCGGAGATTAAGAATATTTATCTTTACCATGTCTGAGGAAGGAATGACGCTCAGTATTAAAGCATCATCTAGAGGTTCCTCAGATGAAGAAGTTCTCTCCGTTGAAAAATTAACCTTCGATCGATGGGAAGACTCAGAACCAGAGCCCTAAGGAGGAGGAAACATGGTCGTCTAAGATAATGTGGGTTATTAGTGTCTCCTCGATTAATAATAATGGAAGTAATGGAGCTAAATTAGACAATAAGTAAGGAAGATGAGCGAGGATGATCTTCAGCATTAATTCTCTATTGAATAGACCAAACTATCTCCAGGTCGTCGAAATTAGCTTAAAAAATGTGGGGTATATTTTTCTTGCTTTTTCTGCAAAACAGAAATATATGTTTAGCTATAAGATAAAATACATAACTAAAAAAGGAAAATATCCAAGTTATGTGTTGACGTGTCGATTTATTCCTTGGCCCTCTTGAGGGATCCTAGAACAATTGTACACCTAACCCTTAGGAAGAGGGGAAAACTTCCAATCTTTCACAATCAGCCCATGATCCCAATAAATCTTATTGGAATGAGGAAAATTCATAGCAAGAGCTCAGTTATATTGTCTCGTCTTCAAATAATAAATATTTCCATTGGTGGTACCCCAACTATAGAAATACATCAACTCTTTTATTCCAATATTTATCATGTACTTCTCATTAATGAGGTAAATCCCATTAATGACCCTCTAAGTATTTGGGGCAACTTGGGAAGGGACTACATCGAAATATTTACAAACTTCCAAAAATAAATGGTTGGGAGAAAACATGACTCCACACTGTGCAATAAATATAGTGGGTACCCAATGGCTCTTATCTCAAACACAAAGGTCATAGGGACCAATCAATAACTCAATTTTTACCCATGAAGGGTTCTATAAGTGAACCTTAAAATCTCTAACGAATGCTCATCTGTTGTATAAACCATATTCTCAACAAAGAAATAATGAACAAATATTAGGAAGGAGAAATTCTTACAGTGAAAAGGAAACAAAAGAATACAACCCTCATGACAAAAACACATCTCTCACAAATGCCCAAAGATACCATGAAGAAAAGAAAGAGATTTTGAAATTTAGGGTGAAGTGAACGAATGAGAGAAATAGAGAGTGTGCACGATTTTAATGGATTAATTTATTTAATTAAATGTTCAAACACAAACCCAATTTTATATTGTTATCCTAAATCATGCATCTAAGTGATAATACATATAAATAAATAAGGCAATCATGCAACAACAAAGGAAAAATTCCTTTTAAAGGAAAAACCTTGAATATCAGTGCTTTAAAAACTTTACAAGGCAGTCAACTTACAATACTACTTGATACAACCACAAGTATAATGTTCAGTCTTCACAGAATTTTTAAAAAATACTACTCCTTCCTAAGCAGTACACAAGCGACGATACACCCTTGGTATCAATCGATCAACCTTCAGCCTTCAGTCTTCAGCCGTGATCCCTCCAGGTTCAAAAGTCAGCCATAGAGTTGATCTCTCCACAATGAGTATAGCTCAACTAAGGTTTAAAACGACTCACAAAGATATATTTGGGGATGTTTTGTTGAATCAAAAGATGCTTTGTAAACAAAAATGGTGAAAAATTTTGCAACTGATATTCAAAAATCGTTTTGGCAAAAGTCCCATGAAATTTGGAAGCAAAATAGATATTTATAGGTCGTATACAAAATTTGAGACGACAACTCGTTCAAGCGAAATTAAATATCGTTCGAATGAGAATGTCATCTCATTAGAATGAAAACACACTTCGTTTGAACGAGACTCCAATCTCATTTGAACAAGCATCTAATGAGCTTCAAGCGAGTTCAAATAGAAGGCCCTCCTTGGATACTCATTCTATGTAAGATCTAATGACACTTCTAATGAAAGTCTATCTTCATTAGAATGAGATAACAAAATCGTTTGAATGAGGTTTAAAAAATATTTTTAAATTAAAAATCCCGCCTCGATTTAAATAAAAATAAACATCCCAAAATAAATCTTATGAATAATTTTGAACACTAATTGTTTTATACCTTTGTGGGATGTAGGGAATTCTTCAATATTGGAGTCGGTTTGTCGTAATGGTACATGACGATTTGTAATGGGATACACCAAATGTGCCATGGAGCAAATAAAAAGAATAATAGGCCTAAACTAAACTATTTTCCCTTACAAATATCCCCCTTTGGATATTCAGTTACAAAACATAACCGAAACCCAAATTATAAAGATTGCCCCTCTAAGACAAAAATTATAATACCCGTCCTAAACCCTAGAAATGGAATGGTATAGATAAAAGATAAACTTTGCCTTCTGTCTCCACTTCTTCTTTTTTATCTTCCCTTGGGCACTTTGTCTCCATGCAGTATAATATGTTCTTCAATGGAATTCTTACACACACATGAATCGAAGAAAAATACCCGTGATGAATAAAGTTTGAAAGATTCAATAAAAACACGTAAAACTCATAAATCAAACTCCCCATTAATTGGTTCTCCCCTTTTTTTTAGCTGAAATAAACAAAGGAGTATAAGATAATCATGAAATATAGAGAACATCATAGATAATAAGAAGATATCATCACAAATATAAAGACATGGTGAAAAAGTAATGATAATCTCAAAGGCTCCACAAATTATTTTTGAAAATTTTCAAAATTTTCAAGCATAAAATTTTACAACAACACACCATGGAGAAACACAAAAATACTCGAATCATGGAACAAACTGTAGGGGTATAAACATATTTCACAGGTTAATTAATGTATACAAACATAATACATGTGCACGAATGATTGAAAAACCACTAGCAAATGATCTCAAAGTTTACCTTAGGTGCAAAGATTGTGAACTCAAGTGAAATTGACTTAACCAAATCAACAAATCAAGACCATAAGTGATTTTCATACCACTGATGCCCAAAACTATGCAATGTTTTTTTGACATTTTTCTAGTATGTGTAAACCCACTGATCTTCAACTTAACTCCCTCAAAATCTCACATATAGCAATAATACTCTCAATTATTTCGAAGAAATTAATGCTCATTTGTAGCGAAGCGTCAATTTTTAAACAAAATGGCCTCACACTTCTGGTTTTATGTGCCTCTAATCTTTTTAGGCTCTTTTCATTACAAATGGTGGCTTTTAACGCAAAGACTTTGTCTTTTGTCTCCCTTTTCAATTGCTTAATATATAACAAAAAAATTCACAAAAATGATTCATCTTTGGGCAATGGTTAATACATGTCTCGTTTTTCACATGTGGTTCATCTTAAAGAAAAATTGATATGAAAACAATATGGTCAACATGCAACATGTAAGTGAAATACTCATATAAACTTGTGCTCGTGTGCATTAAAGGAGGCAAGGAGTAAAAAATGTATCATGTTATCATCAAATCCCAACTTAATGACTCCATACATTATTAAACACATATATAAAATGATTTCATGTCTCAAAACAATATAAAATAGTCAAGTAGCTATGGATCGAATGGATGACTCAGACATCTTTAATGTTCATCCATATACGGCGTAAAAAAATACAAAACTCTTTTTGTCTTTTTCCAAAATTTTATCAAAATAAAATCTTTTTCCCTTTTTCATCCTTTTTCTAAAAAAACGCAAATCATTTTGTATTTTTTCAAAACATTTCAAAAAAACAACTTTTTTTGGATTTTTCAAAAAATATATCAAAATGAAAAATATAAATATACAATGATAGTAAAATATAGCAATGGACATGTAAGATATGAAAATAAAAAGCATCCTATGCTAGAAACAAATCTTAACCTCAATCATTAGGCCCAAAGGAACTCTCAAAGGGAGATGGCATCCGAAGCAATTCCTCCATCAAATTTTGCGAAGTCTTGACTAAATAGTTTACTTTGTGTTAAAAAACTCTCAAAATATCTCAAGTGATGTGAAGGAGTATGCAGATTAACATGTGTGGGAGTGCGTGAGGGAACTCGTGTAGGAGCATACTCGTAAACATACCTATGAGACACTCTCCCCAACTTAAAACAACACTCTCTAATGTGACCTTTTTTTTGCAATGAGAACAAACATAAATGGTCTTGGGTCCACCTTTCTCAAAACGTCTAGGACGGTCTCTCTTAGGTGGGTTAGGTCGAGGGGCCATAAGGATAAAACACAAACTAGGGAACCGCCTCGGGTACGTCAAAGGAAATGGATGCAGCATCATAACCTATTCCTTGCCTCCCAACATTACCTAATGAAGGACCAAAGAAAATCTTTCCAACCTTCTTAGATGTGTCCTCTAAAGTGACCTGGACCTCCCGGGCACTTTCGAGATCCCTCTCGAGTTGGGATACACAGATTCAAGTTTCTCACAAGTCTCTAATGAAGATTGAAGATGTCTCATAAGACTAGACATGTTGTTGGTCAAATTTCTCTTTTCCCGACCTAAAACGATCAACTTCTCATATAAAGAAATCTTTACCTTCTTGAGTTGACTCACCGACGCCTCACACTCTCTCAAAACCTTCACCTCTCTCTCCAAATCTAACACCCTAAGAGACAAATCCTTATTAGCCCTTTTTTTCAAAATCTCGGTGTAAATATCACTAAAATGTCTTTTGGAGACCACCTTCTACCTCACTCAAAATATCTTTCTCACTCTCACTGGAATGGATCAAAACATCATCGAGGTTTTCAATTTTAGATATGTCCTCATCGCTGTGGGATAAACTAAAAGTGCTAACGTGACTAGCCACGAATGCAAACCATGGATCATGTGGGGATTCTCCCCCTGAATCAACCGACTCGATGTCACTATCCCTAAGAGTGGACTTATGTGCAACCTTCTTGCCCTTTCTCTTAAGCCTAGTGGGACACTCATGTGCCTTATGACCTCTACCTTCGAACTCATAGAACCTAATATCTTCCTTTTTCTCTCCCCACTTGTGCCCTCATTCTTATTTTTATTTTTCTCAAAAATATTTTCTTTGGAAGAAATTTCTTTCAAAAATTTGAGAAATATTTTGGAAAAAGGGATGAGTCATCAAAATCAAAATCAACTTCAGATTTGAACTCAAAAACTTTCTCTTTCTTCTTTTTCTTAGTTTAAGTCTTTAAAGCAATCCCTATTTCCTTAGGCTTAGGCTTAATAGTTTTAGGAAACATATCTATCTCATACGTTTGAAGAACCCCTACAAGTTCTTCTAACCTAAGGGTATCTAGGATTCCTAACGAATTTAGCCCGATGAATTTTGGAATAAAGTGGGTGGGAAAAAATCTCAAAATTTTCTTTACCACATGCGTCTTAGGTATTTTCTCATCGAAATTGAAACTCGATTTGACTATATTGGATAATCATGCATAAAACTCGTCAAAAGATTTAGATTCAAGCATTGTGATAGTTTCAAATTGTGTGGTGAGATTTTGCATCTTAGAAGCTTTAACAATATCGGTACCCTCATAAGTGAACCGGGGGGTATCCTAAGCTTCTTTAGACATGGTGCACATCATAATGCAGTGGAACTTGTTAGGGGTGATGGTTCCCGAGATGGAACTCAAACCGCGAGAATTGAAGTTGCCCTATTTAAAGTCATCCTCCGTCCATTAAGAGATAGGTTTAGGGCCAATAACATTGTCAACAGTAGCACTCGGTGGTGCTCACCCTTCACAGAGAAAAAACGCATTCATCAATTAACTTAAGAATAGACCTCATTCTAGGTTTCCAATATGCATAGCTGGAACCATAAAAAATGGGCATTTGAATATATAAATTATCCATTAAAATCTGGTCTTTATAAGATAAACAATTTTAAAAAAAACTGATATAAAAAAAAATTGGGAAAAAATTTCACACAGTATTTCTGGTTAACCGGCTCTGATACCAATTTAATAGAATTGGTATCAGAATTATTTAAAAAAAATAGGATCACATGGTATATTAGTGAAGCCCGCTCTGATACAAATTTGAGAGTGCGCACGATCTTAATGGATTGATTTATTTAATTCAATGTCCAAAAACGAACCCAATTTTATCTTATTATCCTAAGGCATGCATCTAAGTGATAAGAATGATAAATAAAAATGCAATCACACGGAAATTGAAGAAAAATCCTTTTTTAGGGCAAAACCTTTTATATCAGCGCTTTAGAAACTTTACAAAACAGTCGACTTAGAATACTACTTGATGTAGCCACATGTATAATGCGTAGTCTTCCCAGAATCTCTAAAGAATAATACTCATTCCTGAGTAATCCATAGGCGGTGATCCACCCTTGGTATCCACCGATCAGCCTTCAGCCTTGATCCATCCGAGTTTACAAGTCAGTCGTAGATCTCATCTCTCCACATTGAATATAACTCAACTAAGGTTCAAAACGATTCACGAAGATATATTTTGGGATTGTGTTTGTGAATCAAAAGATGTTTTGTAAAAAAAATGGTGAAAACTTTTACAACTGATATGCAGATCGTTTTGGCATAAGTCCCAAAAAATTTGGAAACAAAATAGATATTTATAGGCCGTGAACAAAATTTGAGGCGACTGCTCGTTTGAATGAAATTAAAGCTCGTTAGAACAAAAACACATTTCACTCGAACAGACTCCAATATAATTTGAATCGCATCTAATGAGCTTCAAATGAATTCAAACAAAACATCATCATTAGATGTTCATTCGATGTAAGATCTAACAACACTTCTAATGAAAAGCCATATTCGTTCGAACGAGATAGCAATCTCGTTTGAACGAGGTTTAAAAAAATATTTTTAAATTAAAAATCCAGTCTCGGTTTAAATAAAAATAAACATCCCAAATAAATCTTATGAATAATTTTAAACACTAATTGTTATATACCTTTGTGGGATACAGGGAGGTCTTTAATCTTGGAGTCGGTTTGTTATGATGGTACATGGCAGTTTGTAATAAGATAGACCAAATGTGTAGTGGAGCAAATTATAAAAGTGGGGATTACTTAAATGAGCGTTAATACCGATTTGTTAAAGCAGTGTTATATCGATTTGAATAAATTCGCAAATTCTAATTAATATTTAATCAGTTGTCTATTTTAAACCAAATTAATTAAACCTAATTTTAATTAACCCTAAATAAACATCAAGGTGCATTGGATCATGCCAACACAAATAAATACGAATTGTTGACTCAAAAATTTCAAGAAAAAACCCAAAAGGAAAACCCTTTTATTTCATTTAATAATACTCACAAGATTACAAGTGCAATATGCAATGAATATCCACATATACCCACAAGAACATGCAGTTTTGAGTTAGCAATGGAATTCCGTAGCAACTCCACAAGATAGCAAGAATCACCCACAAGTACTCCCAAGGACATGCAGTCGTCAACCCAACACCTCCCTTAAGCAGCACTTAGATTAGTAGTAGAAAAACTTCCCTACAAGAGAAACTCTAGCAAATATGTATCTCGTGTTCCAAAACAATTCACTAAAGCATTTGGGATTTTTTGAATTCAAAAACAAAATATTGAACACTAAATTTAAGAAGACAAAGTGCTCTACTATTTTGCCGTTTGTGCACAATGAAAATTGCCAGGTCTTATTAACGAAAAAGAACTCTTTTAAAAAGCTTTATATAAAAAACATGAGTCAACAGATCGCTCAAACGAAGTCCTAAAGTCGCTTGAACAAGGCCACGTGTCATTTGAATGACATCACGTGAGACTGATGTCTTTTGAATCACATTAGCATATCGCTCAAATGACCAAAGTGACAAAATTAGTTTGCCTCAACACTTAGAAAAAATTATTTGGACGAATAACAGTGCCTCAACTGATTTAAAAAATAGTTTAAAAAAATATTCCAAACACTTAGCAACATATCCCAACACTTTTAAATGAACCGTTAAGGAACTAAAATACAACCTTAACCAAATTCATCTCGAAGAGTTTTCTATTGAAGAACGTTGATATTCGGTTTTGTTTCAATGCATGATTTGGCCTTGAACAATTCTTCCACGGTTGTAGCGGTATATTGACGCGACTAAGATTTTGTCTCAAAAGTGCGTTTTCCTCTAGGCTCAAGTGCAAGCCTGTCGCTCAAGTAGTAAACCGGTAAATCGGGATCGTATCCACAGGGATCGAGATTGCCAATTAAGACCAAGAAAAATTATTAAATCTTGAAATGATTTCTTAAAAGAAACAAAAAGATGATTAATGATTGGGGAAATTTCTAGTGAAAAAAATTTGCTAAAGGAAAACAAACTGAAAATTGAAACAGAGTTTAGATCTGACAAATGGGAGAAAATAGGGTAGGGTACAATCCCTCAATCCTTAACAAATTACCTTATAGAATACTAGACTTGTAAATTAAAATTATTGACTGGATCCGGTCTTTATAAATTCTAAGCATTACGTATATGAGGTTCAAGCCCGCACCATACGCAATCAAAGTCAAATACAAAGCGGTGAATGATAAATCATACTCGCAAAGCGATCTTAAACATCTCAAGTACCTAGGGCAAGAGAGATTAAAAGATTGACAATATTTGTATGATTTTCTTTCACAATTCAATCAATATTTTAATTTAACCTCTGTTTTCTACATAAATAATATGCCTTGGATTGAGTTCATGTACCCCAACCCTAGGGAAATTAGCTACTCATGATTTGGTTCAAGACTAAATTCACATGTAAAATTATGGATCCACAAGACATTATAAGTAATTTGCAAATAATAAAACTAGAGAATGGAATGAGTTTACTTGAATTCAACAACAAGAAAGTAATTGGAATTCCGAATCCTTACAACTAGGGTTCATGAAAGAAATTGAAAACTTCTGAATTGCTCTCTCAAAAACTAACCCTAGAATTCCCTAGCCACTTTGTAACCTAGCCTCTCATAGAAAAACCCTAGCTAGCCTCTCAAATGATGTAGGGCATTCGTTTATATAGCACCAAGAATCGAAATGGACAACTCAATGTGCTTGTGGCACAAGTTTCACCATCCAGCACGCCAAAATCTTCACAATTAATGCCAGGATTTCGCATGACCGAACCGGTCCGGATTACACTCGGATCGGTCCGATATCCATCGGATCGGTTCTTTTATTTATACCGGATCGGTCCGGTCCTAGTCGGATTGGTCCGAATTTCACCTCCATCGGTTTGCTATCCATCCGGGGTCTACTGGACTTGGATCATTTCGGTTCGGTCCGAATTCCATCGGATCGGTCCGATTTTCCTCAACTTTGACTTTTTCCTTGCAACTTTGACTGGCCATATCTTCTGATTTAGAACTCCGATTTGGGTGACGTTTCTTCCTATGCTCATGTGAAGTCATGCTCTTTAACTTCACTTTTGGTGTTGCCTTCGATTTTTGAGTGGAACTTTACTCTTTTGCCCTTTGACTTTTCTTCTAATTTCTTCTTTTCCTTTCTTGCATTCCATTCCTGAAAACTTCATCACAATTACACAAAAACTAGGGAATATTGTTAGAAATAGATAATAGAGTGATATGGACTGAAAATGATTCAATTACCTTGTTCGAGATATTAAAATCACTAATTTAAGGGGCTAAATTCAGAAGAATTTACGCTTGGTCAAATCCCCCTAACTTAGGACTTTGCACGTCCCGGGCAATGTAACTGAATCTAACCAAAATTCAACTCTTGAAAATTCTTTTATTGGGATAGAATACCTTTTTCGCGGGCAAGCGATTGCATTTAGCGTATGCAACAAGCCTTTAAAACCCTAGGTTACCCTAGTAGGACAAGTTTTGTCTCGTGAGGGTTTGCAGTGAATTTACCCACAAAATTCTTTATTGACTCAAATAAATATCAAAATACTTAAAAATTGTACAATTTAAATTTTTCCAAAAATAATCACCATAAATTCATATTCAACTGTCTCAAACCATAGTGTGTGTGTGCGAAGCCAAAAATTAAACCTCAAATTTCCACCGATTGAGCATTACGTTACTTTCCGAAAATTCGTTTTGATTCAAATTCTTAGGGATGCACTCACAAACGAATCACTCGGATTGTGGTTATTTTCTCTCGGTATGCATGATATAAGGAGTAAATATAATGGACACAAATTCATGCATAAAAAATTGAAAAGAAGGAAATATATGGTGAAAGATCTCATCATCGGAATACAATTATTAGGAAATGGGAACATCACCTCTACTCCACACCATTTAATCTCTCATTTTATCTTTTCATGTCTTAGCTCTCCACGCAGTAATTAATTTTGCCATTCGGACTCAGTTAGGACTTTTCGGGTTAAAAAGTGTAAAGGGTAAAATTGGGAATGGACGAAATATTCGGAATTGGAAAATGTCCTTATGACGTCCATTAGTGCTTTTTCGGGCATTTGCTCATTTTTCTTTTCTTTTTCTATTTTTTTTTTCTATTTTTTTCTTGCTATTTTTGTTGAGCATATCTATTTTTTTTTCTTCCATGCCCCTTTTTATTGCACAATTTGGACTTACTTGATGAATATTCGATTTTCACAATTCCGGGCTATTTGGGTTTTTCGGGTTATCAAACGAAAGGAAAATATTATATTAGGCTCAAAGTGGATTGCAAAGGGATAATTTTGTTTTTCACAACTTTTTATGGCTAATATTTTTGGGTAACAAACGAGGGCCTACTTCATTGTCCAAATTTCTAATCACATTACCATATGCATCTCGAGATTAATTAAGTTTAGAGATATATTTAGCACGAATTTCGAGACAACATATCACACATTTCCCATAACCGATCAAAATAAAGGATTGAGATCATCAACGACTTATTAAAACGCTGAAAAGAACTTTGAGTTAATCATAAACTCGGATTGATTTAAAAACTCATAAAAAATTGAAAGGCTCGAAATCTCACCGGGATGGATTAATCTCCACACTTATTCGTTAAGTTGTCAATTTTCTTTCAATTTCCATATTCGGTCAATTTTGGCTTAGTGCATTATGATTTAATAATTTGAGACTATAAATAGAATAAAGGTGATATTTTTGAAAAATTTAAATTCCAATTTTTATTTATTTTGAAGAAAAATATTTTTGGTTTTTTTTTTTTTTATATATGTGAAGTTTTATGAATACGCACCTGTCATCCCCCCTAACTTAGTGATTTGCATTGTCCGTAATCAAATGGACGAGAGAGATAAAGAAGACAACATAAAGAGTGCGATAAATAAAACAAGCAAATAGCATACCTAAACTGTGTCACCACTGTGTAAGCAAAAAAAACAATAATAAAACAAACATAGCTATAAAAATCCTAAAGGGGTGAGGGACATCCTAAGGGGCGGGTGGTGGATGAGAAGGACTGGGAACAGCAGGATCATAAGGGTTGTAATAGTAAGGAGGAAGAGGGGCCTCGGGTCCCAACTGAAGACAGTACAAGTCGGCCTGCATACGCAAGACCAAACTCATGTCCCTCTCGTAGGAGGTCACGAACCGGTCGAAACGCGTTTCAAGAGAAAGAACGCGCTCAGTCAAACCCGTACCAACCGGAACATAATCCGGATCAGTAGTCTCGTCATATTCTTCCTCCTCACCTTCCTCCATCTCAACATCCTCATCAACGACGTTCTCTTCCTCATCGGACTCCTCGTCACTCGAAACGTCACCGCGCCTTGCGCGGACGAGCTGAATTTGCCTTTCACTACGAGTGCGGGATTCTTTTCGTAAAGGCTTAGGCAAGTTGATAAGATCTTGTGGTGGCTCTATCCCGGCATCCCGAAGCATGGAGGTAATGAGGAGACCATAAGGAAGAGGGGTGCGACCCTTTTTATCGTAAGCCACAAAAAGGATATCGGTGTAAAATGTTCGGGCTAAGTCGATCACTGTCGCAGGGTCGAACAAATGATACATCATAGTAGCTTGGCGCGGCCTCATCGCTGAATCATTGGAGGTTTACAAAATATTGGCACAAACGATTTGAAAGGTAAATCGTGCCTTGTCGGATAAGCGACCGACGGGAAATGTCTCGGTATTCCAAACCGCACCAGGCTTGATCCTTGAGATACAAATTTCTTTAGTGAGAACGGGATCGGGACCCGGATAGTCAAACTGGGCCGGAGTGATCACACCATAAGACTCGAGTTTCCGTGCCACAAGGTCAAGTGAGACTGGAATAGGGATGGAATCCACAAAGGCTTGTGATTCAAATTCAGCGGTACGGACAAGAGATCCATATAATTGACGCACTTCATTCTCCCAAACTGCCTCATAAGGTTCGTTGAAGAAACGGCACCAGCCCCGTGACAGGAAAAGGGCTGTGACAGAATTGGGCATTTGGTCCCACAACACTTGACGTTCGATATGAATTTTTTGGGTAGGGCTGAAAAACCTACGGCACCAATTGTCTTCGCGGCGGGAACGGTACTCTCCATTTCCATCGGGCAAGACTTCAATAGAGGTATATTTTTGGGGAGAAGCCATGGATATGGAGGATATTGAGATGGGAATGGAGATAGAATAGAGAAGATAGGTGGAGGTGTGAAGAAAATGGGTAAGGGCATGGTTGTATTTATAGTAATGGATTGGGAAATTGGAGGGAATGAAAGGGTGGGAAATGGGGGGACGAGTTTTTTAAGGAAGTGAAGGGATTAGGGGAAGTGAAGAGGTGTGGATTGAAGAGGTGTCTCTTGGGAAATGAATTTCTACAGACAACCGGACCGATCCGGTTTTGGGACCGGACCGATCCGCCTTACTGGATCGGTTATTTTTATTCCTCCGGACCGATCCGCCTGACCGGATCGGTTCTTTTAATCAGACCGGACCGATCCGGTCTGCTGATTTTCTAAATTCTTCCTCTCTCTTCTTTTCACCATAAATGCTCCTATTCTCCATTCCAAACATGGGTTTACAACCGCTCATACTTAAAACTATCCTCAATGCTCATCGAAAATGAAACACCCCTCACCCTTCGGATTCTCAAACCCGGGACTGACTCAATCCTACGACTCCTAACTCCTAAGACTCCTATGTACTACAATCACCCCATACATGTCTGGGGTGCGAGGACCTCACCTCTCTTTATTCAGTCAATCCCCATAAATGGGGTCCGACAGCCAGATTATGTCGGCTTCTTTGACAATTGCTTCCAAATAGGGCTTGAGACGATTCCCATTAACTTTAAATGTGTTTCCCCCTTTCTCATCTTTGAGTTCAACCGCTCCATGGGGAAATACCTCTGTTACAATGAATGGACCTAACCATCTTGACCGCAATTTTCCGAGAAACAAGTGCAACCTCGAGTTGTAGAGTAGTACTTTTTGTCCCGAATGAAACTCTTTCTTACGAATGATTCCATCATGAGCTCGTTTCATTCGGTCCTTTGATATTTTAGCACTTTCATACGCATCATTGCGTATTTCTTCCAACTCATTCAACTGAAGTTTCCTTGTTTCACCGGCTTTATCCATATTGAAGTTCACCCTTTTGATAGCCCAATACTCTTTGTGTTCGATCTCAACCGGAAGATGAAAAGATTTTCCATACACAAATCGAAATGGGGACATCCCAAGGGGATTCTTATATGCGGTTCTATAAGCCCAGAGCGCATCATTTAATCTGAGAGATCAATCTTTCCTATTAGGATTGACCGTCTTTTCCAAGATGTTTTTGATTTCCCTATTAGCAAGCTCGGCTTGACCATTCGATTGAGGGTGATAAGTTGTTCCAACTTTAAGGACAATGCCATACTTCCGCATTAGTTTCTCCATAGGCCTATTGTAAAAATGAGTTCCATTATCACTGATTATGGCCTTAGGCATACCAAAACGAGAAAGTATATTTTCTTGAATGAATTTTATCACCACTTTGCTATCATTCGTCCTTTTAGCTGTCGCCTCAACCCATTTGGAGACGTAATCTACAGCAACAAGGATGTATAGAAAACCAAAAGAAGGTGGAAATGGGCCCATGAAATCAATACCCCAACAATCAAATAACTCCAATACTAGAATTGGGGTTAATGGCATCATGTCACGGCGAGTAATATCTCCCATTCTTTGGCATCTATCGCATGATTTACAAAAAGCATTCACATCCCGGAAGATTGTGGGCCAATACAGACCACTTTGAAGGATTTTCGCAGCATTTTTATTTTTAGAAAAATGACCTCCATATGCTTTCGAATGACAGAATCGAATTACCCCTTGGATTTCTTCATCGGGTACACATCTCCGGATGATTTGATCAGCACAATACTTAAACAAATATGGATCATCATAAAAGAACATGTGTGACCATGTAATGAACTTTCTTCTCTCTTGCGGATTCTAATTAGATGGAAGAACTCTAGTGACAAGGTAATTGACTAAATCCACAAACCAAGGGAGAGAAGAAGTAGCAAATAAATGTTCATCCGAAAAATACTCGTCTATGGGAATAGGATCAATAGGCACGTTGGACGAGAGGCGTGACAAATGGTCAACGACGACGTTTTCTACTCCTTTCTTATCTTTAATCGAGAGATTAAACTCTTGTAAGAGTAGGATCCACCTGATTAAACGGGGTTTGGCATCCTTTTTGCTCAAGAGATATTTAAGTGCCGAATGATCAGTGAAGCAAATGATAGGCGACCCAACAATGTAAGAGCGAAATTTGTAGAGAGAAAAAACGACTGTTAGTAATTCTTTCTCTGTGGTAGAGTAATTAAGCTGAGGGCCAGATAATGTTCTGCTAGCATAGTAAATAACATGGGATTTTTTGTCTTTCCTCTGTCCAAGAACTGCCCCAATCGCGTAATCACTTGCATCACACATAAGCTCAAAGGGAAGTGACCAATCAGGAGCTTGCATGATAGGTGCGAAAGTAAGCATGCTTTTAAGTTTATCAAAAGATTCTTGACATGCTTTATTCCACTCAAATGGAGTGTCATTCATAAGAAGATTACTCAAAGGTCTAGCAATGGCGATAAAGTCTTTGATAAACCTTCTATAAAATCCAGCATGGCCTAGAAAGGACCTCACATCTTTAAGTGATTTTGGCGGGGGTAACTCAGCTATTACGTTAATTTTTGCTCGATCAACTTCAATTCCTCTAGACGAGACTATGTGACATAAAACTACGCCCTCGGTAACCATAAAATGGCATTTTTCCCAATTGATGACTAAGTCTTTTTCCACACATCTGAATAGAACTCTTCCAAGATTAGCTAAACATTGGTCAAAAGATGGACCGAAAACGCTGAAATCGTCCATGAACACCTCAAAACCTTTTTCAATCATGTCGCTAAAGAGACTTAACATGCACCTTTGAAAAGTTGCTGGCGCATTACATAACCCAAATGGCATACGTTTATAGGCAAACGTACCAAACGGACATGTGAAAGTCGTCTTTTCTTGATCAAGTACATCCACTTCAATCTGATTATATCCGGAATACCCATCTAGGAAACAATAGTAAGGATGGCTCGCCACTCATTCAATCACTTGATCGATGAACGGTAAGGGAAAATGATCTTTTCGAGTTCCGACATTGAGCTTTCGGTAGTCAATGCAAACACGCCACCCGGTGGTGGTGCGTTGAGGTATTAATTCTCCCTTAGCATATTCAACCACGGTCATTCCTGATTTTTTTGGAACGACTTGAATTGGGCTCACCCATTTACTATCCGAAATGGGATAGATAATTCCATCATCTAGCAATTTGATAATTTCCGCTCTTACTACATCTTTCATGGTTGGGTTTAATCGCCTTTGCATCTCATGCGAGGGCTTCACTTCTTCCTCAAGATGGATTTTATGGGTACAAATCAATGGACTTATACCTTTCAAATCTTCTATAGTCCAACCAAAAGCACTTCTATGCTTTCTCAACACATCCAACAACATACCCTCTTGCCCTTTTTCTAGACGTGAAGACACAACAACAGGAAATGTATCATTCTCTCCTAGAAAGGCATATTTGACATGGGAGGGTAGTTTATTCAACTCAAGACTAGGAAATCTATTTTCGGAGGGAAGTATGGTTATCTCCCTCGGAGGCAATTCTTCATACCTAGAAATCCAGTCAACATCTCTTAAACTCTCAAAACTCTTATCTCCTTGTAACCAAATCTCCAACTCCTCCACCTCACACTCAACCTCAGTATAAGAACTCTTTTTCTCACCACTTTGCACTAAACACACCTCTAATGCATCTCCTCCTATAATTTTCTCAATGTTCTCATCCACCACTTCTTTAATAAGATCGACCTCAAGAATCTCATCCTCATCACCCATTTGGTTAGCGACATTGAAAATATTTGTCTCGAGAGTCTTATTTCTAAAAGTGAGTTGCATTTGGCCATTCCTTGTATTGATCAAAGCATTAGAAGTAGCTAAGAATGGATGGCCCAAGATTATTGGAACATGATTTCTCGTATGGGGAATAGGCTCAGTGTCCCAAATGATAAAATCAACAGGAAAGTAGAACGTGTCCACTTGAACTATCACGTCTTCTACAACTCCACGAGGCACTTTCACTGTTCGATCAGCTAACTGTAGAGTGATTCGAGTAGGTTTTAAATCACCTAAATCAAGCTGCTTATAGATGGAGTATGGGAGGATGTTTACACTCGCACCTAAATCAAGCAATGTTTTTTCTACTCTTTTTTCTCCTATGATGCACGAAATTGTAGGTGCACTTGGATCCTTGAATTTTGGTGGAAGATCATCGAGAAGGACCGAGCTCACATTTTGTGCCAAGAAAACATTCTTCTTCACCTTAAGCCGTCGTTTGACAGTCAAAAGATCTTTGATAACCTTAGCATATGCTGGAATTTGTTTAATAGAATCAAGAAATGGCAAGTTCAGTTTTACTTGCTTCAACACATCCAACACCTCGGTACGCGAAGCCCCTTTGTTGGGTGGCTCTAAGCGTTGAGGAAATGGAGCAACAATAGGCAACTTGACTTCAATTTCAGGTTCAACTTCCTCATATTTCAATGCCTTTTCTAAGGGAGGGTCTGGATACTCGGGATTTTCAGATTCCTTAGAACTTTCGGGCTCAACTCCATCATCGTTCACCTTTGGAAGCTTTGGTGATAGATCAATCACGCGGCCACTACGAAGAGTAGTAACAGCTTGACATTGTTCTTGCAAATCCAATGATGTGGAGCCAACTGTGGATTGACTTGAAGAGGAGGTATTTGGCCTTGGGCTGGAAGTTTACCCTTCTCTTGAGTATTCACCGCAAACTGCAGCCTAGAGATGTTAGTATGCATTTCAGCGAACATTCGATCATATTTAGCATCTCTCTCATTTTGAGATTGGATGAATTGATTGAAATTATCTTCAAGAGATCTCCTAGGTGGAGCTACATACGAACCAGGAGGTGGTACCTGCATAGGATTTGACATTGGAGGAGCCACTTGCTGAAATTGAGGAGGTGGTGGTAGAGTCATATGTGGATTAGGAACCATCCCACCTTGGGGTTGTCCATAATTGAACCCAGGATTCCTCCACGATTGATTATATGCATTCCCTTGCTGTGCATTATAATTTCCTCGAAAACCCCCTATTGCATCAACCTGTTCAGTGTACATTGCCTTGTATGCAGGAATGGTAGGACATCCATTGGTAGAATGACCCACATTACAAATGGCACACACTTTCTCATTTCCGGCTTGTACGGGTCCAGACACATCTCTCAATCGCACTTCAAGCATATCTCTGAAATTTTTCTCCAATTGGTCAAATTTTCGATCTAACAAAGTGTCCTTGTCCAAATGATAAATACCGAACGCAGAAGGCAAGTTGGACACTTGTCGATTTCGATTTTGACTATTGGGATCAGAAATATCCCATGCTTGGGTAGTCACTGCCACATATTTCAAATGAGCCTCGGCATCGCTCAAATTTAACTCCCAAAAAGGTCTTTCACACATGGTTTGAACAAGTTGTTTAGACGCTAAAGTAAGGCCTTGATGGAAAAATAAAATCAGATGATGCTTTTCAAAACCGTGATGTGGGCATGCACTAACCAACTCCTGAAATATCTCCCAACATTTATCAAAAGCCTCATTCTCATTTTGACGAAAAGCTTGAATTTGGGCTTTAACAGAATTGGTTTTGTGTTGTGGAAATTTTTTTGATATAAACTTGGATTGCATATCTTTTCAGGATAACACAGAATTTGGGGGTAGGGACCATAACCATGTTTTAGCTTTATCCTTTAAGGAAAAGGGGAAGAGCTTCAACCGGATTACATCTTGTGGACAAGCTTGGTCCCCAAAGGTCTCACATGTATCTTCGAATTCTCGAATATGGAGATATGGTTTTTCAGAATCCATCCCATGAAATGTAGGAAGAATTTGGATCATACCATTCCGAAAGTGGAACTGACCGGCATTATACGGGAGTAAAATGCAACCAGGGGTAACAGTTCGCTCCGAAAATAACAAATCTTTCATGGGAAGGTAAGGTATCTCCTCCTCTCCAGCACCAACACCGACACTACCATGATCCGACATATCGCTACCGAAAGGTTAAGAATTCTCACTCAGTGTTTGACTCAATGAACGACTTGTGATGGAATTATTAGGCGAAGGAGGTGGAACCCAAAAAGGAATATACTCAGAATTTTCAGAACTTGCTTCGGCAATAGGATTTTCGTGGACTTGGGTGGGAGATGTATTCTGCATATAAGCACACAAAAGATGAGAAATTATATATATATATATATATATTTTTAAATCACTTGTAGATAAAAATAACTTTCTTGAAAATTTAACAATTTCGGATCCCCGGCAACGGCGCCAAAAAAGCTTGATGCGACTAAGATTTTGTCTCAAAAGTGTGTTTTCCTCTAGGCTCAAGTGCAAGCCTGTCGCTCAAGTAGTAACCCGATAAATCGGGATCGTATCCACAGGGATCGAGATTGCCAATTAAGACCAAGAAAAATTATTAAATCTTGAAATGATTTCTTAAAAGAAGCAAAACGATGATTAATGATTGGGGAAATTTCTAGTGAAAAAAAATTGCTAAAGGAAAACAAACTGAAAATTGCAACAGAGTTTAGATCTGACAAATAGGAGAAAATAGGGTAGGGTACAATCCCTCAATCCTTAACAAATTACCTTATAGAATACTAGACTTGTAAATTAAAATTATTGACTGGATCCGGTCTTTATAAATTCTAAGCATTACGTATATGAGGTTCAAGCCCGCACCATACGCAATCAAAGTCAAATACAAAGCGGTGAATAATAAATCATACTCGCAAAGCGATCTTAAACATCTCAAGTACCTAGGGCAAAAGAGATTAAAAGATTGACAATATTTGTATGATTTTCTTTCACGATTCAATCAATATTTTAATTTAACCTCTGTTTTCTACATAAATAATATGCCTTGGATTGAGTTCATGTACCCCAACCCTAGGGAAATTAGCTACTCATGATTTGGTTCAAGACTAAATTCACATGTAAAATTATGGATCCACAAGACATTATAAGTAATTTGCAAATAATAAAACTAGAGAATGGAATGAGTTTACTTGAATTCAGTAACAAGAAAGTAATTGGAATTCCGAATCCTTACAACTAGGGTTCATGAAAGAAATTGAAAACTTCTGAATTGCTCTCTCTAAAACTAACCCTAGAATTCCCTAGCCACTTTGTAACCTAGCCTCTCTTAGCAAAACCCTAGCTAGCCTCTCAAATGATGTAGGGCATTCTTTTATATAGCACCAAGAATCGAAATGGACAGCTCAATGTGCTTTTGGCACAAGTTTCACCATCCAGCACGCCAAAAATCTGCACAATTAATGCCAGGATTTCGCATGACCGGACCGGTCCGGATTACACTCGGATCGGTTCTTTTATTTATACCGGATCGGTCCGGTCCTAGTCGGATTGGTCCGAATTTCACCTCCATCGGTTTGCTATCCATCCGGGGTCTACTGGACTTGGATCATTTCGGTTCGGTCCGGATTCCATCGGATCGATCCGATTTTCCTCAACTTTGACTTTTTCCTTGCAACTTTGACTGGCCATATCTTCTGATTTAGAACTCCGATTTGGGTGTCGTTTCTTCCTATGCTCATGTGAACTCATGCTCTTCAACTTAAATTTTGGTGTCGCCTTCGATTTTTGAGTGGAACTTTACTCTTTTTCCCTTTGACTTTTCTTCTAATTTCTTCTTTTCCTTTCTTGCATTCCATTCCTGAAAACTTCATCACAATTACACAAAAACTAGGGAATATTGTTAAAAACAGATAATAGAGTGATATGGACTAAAAATGATTCAATTACCTTGTTCGAGATATTAAAATCACTAATTTAAGGGGCTAAATTCAGAAGAATTTACGCTTGGTCATATATGACATACTTTAATGTAAATTCGAACAATGTAAATTATGTCTTTACAAATCTCTCCTATGTCTATGACGGTACCAACGAAAAACATCCGAATTATCAAATGACAATGCCTAAACAAATCTAATACCCTCCCATGAATCCTAAAACTGAAAAGGTACTAAAAATGCAAACTAAAAATGCAAAAAACTTTTCTTCAAAAATCTTCAACTTCAAATTTTTAAATATCTAAGCTTTTCTCATTAGGGTGTGCTAAATATGATCATCGATCTTTGTACCTACACACATGAGACAAAGAAAATACCTTCGTGGCGTATTGAGTTTGAAATGAGATAAACATAAATCAAACAAACCTCAAATCTCAATTCTCCCCCATAATTAAAACTCCCTTATAAAATCATAATTTGTTCTTCCCCTTTTTATTTTTCCAAAATAGACAAGGAAAAGATTATACAAAATAAACATGGAGTGTCATGACAAGAAATGCAAGCATTTACAATTATTCAAGATATACTCAAAAGCATTCCACAAACTATTTTTGATTTTTTAATTTTTTTATACAAAAAAATCAAAAATAATTTTACAAAAATCACATACCGTGAATTTACACTAAGATAACCAAATCGTGAAAACAGAATGAATGTGTGTGAACAAATTCGATAGGGAAATCAATACAATCAAACATAACATATGTGCACGATGAATATGGATACTCCTAATGAATGAACTCAAAATCATCCTTAAGTGTCAAAAATGTTGAATTTATATGACATCGACTCAATCTAATTAACACATCAAAGTCTAAAATGATTTTCACACCAATAATGTCTATAACTGTGTGTACCCGAAGTTAGCATTATGGGCCAGGACGAGTAGCCTAATAAAAATGGCCCAAAATCCGGACCCCTTGCCTTAACTGAATAGGATTACGGCTTAGTCTCCTCCCATGCTCTCATATAAGAGATGTTCCATGAGAGGATGATAAACGTGGGGGAGTACAACACCCCCACTCCCCGAAGACAGACATGTATATAATAAACCCTAAGTCTGGGGCAAAGGACACGCACTGTATTCTCTGTGAACGCTCCCTGGAGTATATAGAAATAATACTGACTGCACCACCATGGACTTAGGCATTCTTGCTGAACAACGTGCATATTGTGTTGTGTGATTGGAATTTTATCTTCTTTATTTTCCTTAGTGGTTGCGCTTCTCTCATTTATTTGTGTTGAATATAATTGTCACCACAATTGGTGTCGTGTGTGGGAACGTTTGTCTTCCCTGAGAAATCTCGCACCAAAAAAAGAAGTTCGAAATGTCTGGTCATAGCAGTAATGCTCCTCAGGTAGGAGATATCCAAGAACAAACTGCTCCTCGCAGGATCTGATTTGAAGTTCGGCGTTCAGATTAGAGGGCTCGCCGGAGAGGCCAGCCTTAGAGGAAAGCCAAGGACCAGCGAGGTCCACGCAAATCTCCAAACTGATTGATGCCTATGAGGCAAGGCTCCAAGAGAAAAGGGAGTCCTCTCGCAAGCAGAAGGCTGAGAATGCGAGGCTCAAAAGGAAATTAGAGAGGATGG
This sequence comes from Sambucus nigra, assembly GCA_949130495.1. Taxonomy (NCBI): domain Eukaryota; kingdom Viridiplantae; phylum Streptophyta; class Magnoliopsida; order Dipsacales; family Adoxaceae; genus Sambucus; species Sambucus nigra. Next base: position 248,605,186 of record OX422210.1, read on the forward strand.
AGAAAGAACTCCATCGCAGCACTAGGCGATGTCCATACCGCACTCCTTGCCCTCGGGCGGGCAAGTCTCGCAGCCGAGGAAGGAGCCCTAAGCGTGGGTCCCAAAAGAGTGAGAGACACGAGTGAAGCAACAACTCACTCGAGCATCAGCGATCGGCTCGCCGTTATAGGAGCTCAGCTCGTAGTAATGAGAACATATGAAATTTGGTCCGAAGAGAGATGGACCAACACCTAGCACATCGTGGCGCAAGATTAACCAGGGAGCTCGCAAGACGAGCTCTTAAGACCGAGATGAAATCCCCTTTCTCGAGGGAAATAGAGGAAGAAGAAGCCTCCAAGAAATTCTCTATTCCAAGATTCAAGATTTATGATTGAAAAATTGATCCTATTGATCACGTTAGGTAGTACAGGCAAGCCATGACCCTCTGGAACCACCGAGATGTGCTGATGTGCTGAATTTTTCCCTCGAGCCTATATAACGTGGCACATAAATGGTTCAAAAGGCTTCCTCACAGGTCCATCAGAAGCTTTGAGTCCCTGGCCGAGCTTTTTACGTCCCGCTTCATTACTAGTAGCTCCCATCCCAAAAGGATGGATGCTTTGCTAATAATGAAGAAGACATCTCAAGAGACCCTCCGAGACTACGCGAATAGGTACTTGGAGTTATTCAACGAGGTTGAAGACTGCTCGGAGCAGGTAGCAGTGGCCTCCTTTAAAATTGGGTTACCCAACTCTTCCCTTCTGTAGCAGCTCCTGACAAAGAAAGAGGCCATGACCATCGACGACCTGATAGCTCGCATTGGGAAACACGCCAAGGTGGAGGATGTGACCCGCCTCAGTACAGGGGAGAACGGTCGAACTAAGATCGCTGCCAAAGGCAATAACAAAGTTGAGAACCAGAAGAAAGGAGGAAAGAATAGGGGAAAGAATGGCTCTAAGAATGGAGGGAGAAACGATGTGGCAAAAGAATTTCAGGCAGTCAACACTGTCTTCAGAGAATCGATTTATAAGATTCTCGTAAAAACTCAAAGACGAGCCATTTATTAAGTGGCCCAGAAAGATGGGAGGAGATCCCTCAAAGAGAAACAACGCGTTGAGATGCGGATTTCATAAAGAAGGAGGACATAAGACTGAGCATTGCAAAGCTCTTAAGTCCCACCTCGAAGAGCTGGCCCAGTCCGGGCATCTGAACGAATTCATGGAAAAGAAGGCAGAGAAAGTCGCTTCCAATGGAGAGGCAAGACCTGACAACGTAATCGAAGATGATGCTGGCTATGAATTCGCAGTAATTCACGGGGCATCTGATGTGAAGCAGATTCTGGGGAATTCAGCTCAGATGGAGGTAAAGAAGCTTACAGCAGTGATGAAAGCTTTCTAGATTGATCCAGCAAAGACCGGATCAGGAAAACATTGGCGAGCAGATGATATCGACTATAACAAACATATTGTGTTCACATATGAAGATCTGGTGGGAGTAAGAAACCCACACCATGATTCCTTGATCATTACTCTCAAGATTTCCAACTATGACGTCGACAAGTTGCTCGTCGACCAAGGAAGTTCATCTGCGATAATGTATCTTGATTTGTTCAGGAAATTGATGTTGAGCATCGTCGACCTGAAGGAGGCCAATGTCCCTCTAGTTGGCTTCGTCAGAAAAGTGACTATCTCAGTGGGAAAGATTGTGCTACCGGTAAGGGCAGGAAGTATCTCCAAGATGATTGAGTTTATGGTAGTCGACATTGACTCACCATACCAAGCCATCCTTGGCAGAGAATGGCTACATGCGATGAAGGTAGTCCCCTCGACCTACTATTAGAAACTCAAGTATGTGACCGAGCAAGGAGTAATAGAGATCCACGATGACCAAGCTATGGAAATAAGGTGCTTCATAGAAGCCATCCGCCCTAGACCAGAGAAGAAGGCCGAGAAGCCCAACGAGAAGGGCGAGGAATAAGAAGGTCTGATACCTTCAAAATAACAGTTAAGGTATGAAAGACCCGGAGTGGAAGAGACCAGGATCCTTCCTTCTGAGCGAGTCGTGGAAAACCTGGAGGAAATCGATTTTGTTGAGAAGCAATGTAGAAATTTTCACATGGGAACCATACGACCTGCCTGGAATTGATCCCAGTGTGGTTTGTCATCGGTTGCATGTAGACCCCACTTTCAAACCTATCACCCAGAAGGCACGGTGAACTGCGCTCGAAAAGGCAAAAGCCGTAGAAAAAAGTGGTTGAGAAATTACTGGATGCAGGGTCCATACGGGAGGTCTAATTCCCCAAATGGTTATCCAACCCAGTAGTAATTCCAAAGAATAACGAGAAATGGAGAGTCTTCATCGACTTCATTGACCTTAACAGGGCTTGCCCTAAGGACTGTTTCCCCTCCCAAAAATTAACCAATTGGTGGACGCTATAGTGGCTCACGAAAGAATGAGTTTTCTGGATGCATATTCGGGATATCATTAGATCCCTCTGTATGCACCAGACTAGGACAAAACATCATTCATCACCACCATCAGATTATACTATTACAAAGTCATGCCCTTCGGGCTAAAAAATGCAGGGACAACCTACCAGCGGCTGTTCACCAAGATGTTCAAAGACCAAATGGGAGACACCATGGAGGTCTACATCGACGATATGCTCATCAAGAGCAGAAACAAATAAGACCACCTCTCAGACCTATCGAGAACCTTCGAGATCCTTAGGAAATACCGAATGAAGTTCAACGCGAGCAAGTGTTCTTTCAATGTCCAGTCAGGAAAATTTCTTAGGTACTTGGTCAGTAAGAGAGGTATCAAGGCTAACTCGGACCAAATCGACGCATTCAACAGGTTGAAGCCCCCTCGCACAATACGAGACGTACAGAAGCTCACCGACATGCGCACTGGCTTAAATCATTTCATCTCAAAGTCTTTCGAAGAAATGCAAATCATTCTTCCAGCTCCTGAAGGGAAGTAAGATAGTAGAATGGAATTAAGATTGCTCGCGAGCATTAAAAGAGCTCAAGGACTACCTTAGCTCACCACCCCTGCTCGTCATACCCCAAGAAAGAGATTCCTTGTACTTGTACCTCGCCATCTCCAACCACACCGTGAGTTCTACGCTGGTGTGCGAGAAAGCAAGAATTCAGCACCCCGTCAATTACGCGAGCAAGACTCTATTAGAGGCTGAGCTGCGGTACCTACCACTAGAAAAGCTCGCCTTTTCACTTATAGTAGCTTCAAGGAAGTTAAAGCACTATTTTGAAGTTCACACCATCATTGTTCTTACATTATACCCCCTTAAAGAAATCCTGAGGAAAGCAGACTTGTCTGGTAGACTGACTAAATGGTCAGTCGAGCTCGGACGATTCGACATCCAATTTCAACCAAGGAATGCAATCAAGGGGCAAGTACTTGCTGATTTCATAGATGAATTCACAGGCAAGCCTCCTCCATAACAACTTCAACCGATGAAGCGGAGAGAGAACCACGCAACAGAAGGAGTTTGAAAATTATTTGTTGATGGAGCCTCCAACTCAAAGGGGGCAGGAGTGGTCATTGTGCTTGTTACTCCAGAAGATACAACCCTCGAACAAGGAATCATGCTTGGATTTGAATCCTCCAATAATGAAGCAAAATATGAAGCTTTAATAGTCGGCCTCCATAAGGCAGACACTTTAGGAGCGAAGTTACAGGTGTTCGACGACTCACAATTAGTCTCCAATCAGTTAAGTGGAGACTACAACGCAAGAGACGAAAGAATGGCGACCTATCTCACCTTGGCCAAAAGGCTAATGGACAGCCTCAAGGAAGTCAGTGTCCAGTAATTTCCTAGAGGATAGAACAAAAACACTGACCCCCTGGCAGCCATGAGGTTGGCAATCAGTTCCAACTTGAAAAAAACGATACCCATCGACTTCCTCGCTCACCCGAGCATCAACCAGAGCCTCGAACTACCATGCGCGAAACCTGTGCTCCAAATTGAATCAACACCCAGTTGGATGGACCCTTTAAAGGAATATTTGAAGGATGGTACGCTTCCAAGTGATAGGAATATCGCTCATCAGATAAGAGTCAAATTTGCTCGCTTTCACTTATCTCTTGAGGGCAAGTTGTATAAAAGATTATTCTCTGGCCATTACCTGCAATGTGTTCACCCGAGGAATGTCGAGCAGATTCTACACGAGATCCATGAAGGAATCTGTGGGAGCCATATAGGAGGAAGATCACTAGCTTTTTAAGCTATGAAGGAAGGCTACTGGTGGCCATATATGTAAAACGATTCAGCAGTATACGCTCGCAAGTGCAATAAATGTCAACTACACGCCCCTATCGTTCACCAACCTACTAGTGACCTAAGATCACTCACCAGCCCCTGGACTTTCACCCAGTGAGGAATGGGCATCATAGGATCACTTCCTACCAGCAACCGCAAGTATGTGTTGGTCGCAATGGATTACTTCACCATATGGATCGAGGCAGAGCCACTGGCCAACATCGGAGATGCATATATGATGAGATTCATATGGAAGAACATAATTACCCATTTTGGAATCCCCAGAACCATCATCACTGACAACGGAACACAGTTTGAGAGTGTCCCATTCCAGAGCTTCCATAGTGAGCACGGTATTAGACACTACTTCAGCTCGGTGGCATATTATCAGAGGAACGGTCAAGATGAGGCTTCCAACAAAACAGTGATTGATGGGATAAAGAGACGATTAGAGCGATCCAAAGGTGCATGGGTAAATGAGCTGCCTCATATTCTGTGGGCTTACCGCACTACCCCACATCGGGTAATGGGGGAAACCCCATTTTCGCTAACATATGGAATAGAGGCGATCATCCAATTAGAAGCAGGCCTACCAACTATGAGATCCACCCTTGTCGACCAGGGCTAAAATAATGCAGCATTGCTCGCTAAACTCGATCTATCAGACGAACGCAGAGAACTTGCATTAGTGAAATTATCGAGCTACTAGCAACAGCTCGCAAGACACCATAACAAGAGAGTCAATCCAAGGGAATTCCAAGTAGTGACTTTGTCCTAAGTAAAGTCTTTGGCAGTGCAGTAAAACCGTCAGATGGCAAATTGGGCCCAAACTGGGAGGGACCATTCAATATAACAAGAGATGATTTGCAAGGATCTTATCACTTAGAAACGCTGGAGGGCAGAGAGATACCCCGAGTATGGAATGCGGTAAATCTTAAGAATTTCTATTTCTAGTTTTTTCTTCTATTTCTAGTTTTTCTTTGGTTTTCTTTATCAGTTTATGCAAATGGCAAATCATTTACTTGTGATCAATGAAAGTTGTTTGGCAGTTGCATTCTATACGGTGTTAGGTAATTAATATATCGACTTTATAACATGCACACCTTTTCCAAGTGACATGCACACTACTCAGTAACGATAGCAGGGAAAACACCCTCCTCAGGTTTTCTTTATAAAGCACGAACAACCTCTTAGCATTGCCCCTGGAAATATATGAAGCCCTACAGGAGATCCTTAGGCAACTCGGCCAAGTCAAATTGGTCGCCAGACAATGTTTATCAACAAAACTCTGATCGGATAGAGTATCCAACACCAGGTGTGTCCTCGCCAATTGTCACACTTAGGCCTAAGGGAGTGTGACGAAACGACCTAAAAGGTAAAGTAAGGCATAATGGTATCTCATAAGCATACTGGACTAGAGGGACATTTACTCGATAATACAAACATACAAATCTAGTTGGCCGAGAGAGGCCCAAGATTATCAAGCAAAGAACAAACGATGAAAAAAATATGGGACACTTGTTTAGTCGGGGAATTCGCCCAAAACATAAATTTTATATTATTTTCACAATAGAAATGTACAACTCGTGTATAATCGGTGAGGTCGTCCAAAGCATCGATACTACATTGTTTCATTACATATGTGTACAGAATTACAACTAGCAAAATCTGAATGAGGCCGAGGCCTCTGAACAAGATAATCAGCTAATTGTGCTCTTCGACCGTCATCCGGGAGATGAGCTAATTCTTCATTGACCTCGTTCAAATCTGACTCCAACAGCTGTCGAGGGATGGCATCGATGGGGATCCACTAATCATCCCTCCTGAAGGGATTAGGCCTTAAAGTGGAAGGAGAAGTCCCATGATAATACCAGAGCATTGAGCTCCTTGGAACTTGTAGCTCCCTTAGGGAACTCAACCATCCCCTAATAAAGGCTCGCTCTTCAAATTCTGTCAGCCTCGTTGGAGCATCCACCCAACCTTGGTCGTTACCATCAGCCCATACTCGTCGGGGTCCTCTCTTAAACAGATGCCTCAGCCGTGTGACATCCCTTTGAAGACCAACAACAATAATATATGCGCAGCATACATCTTCACGAAGCTCATCCATTTCCCTAGTTATGTTCCTTGCACTCGTACCAACTCATGGAACGATCGATGGGATAGAACCTTATATCACCGGAGTAACGTCGCTCGATCCTGCGCCAGCTCACGATGAGGAGGAACCCCTTAAAACACGAGACGTAGTGCTTGGCACATGCTCCCTGAAGAGAAACACCTCTCTCCTTGAAGACTCATTTTCCTATTGCAGAATGTCCCAAACTTTGTTAATCTCGGTAGAATCAAGGATCCTTGCCCTCAGGGTATTCACCTCCTCTTGAACAGAAGCTCCAACTTCTTTCATCTCCTGGAGCCTGTCTTTCAGTTTAACAACGAGCTCAGTTTGCTCTATGAAATGCTTGTTCCTCAATCGCAGCGATTTGCAAATCCTTGCGAAGGTATAGAGAACTTTAGGACTTATATCAGGACCAAGCATTCTTCCTAATTGAGAAGTGGCTGGTATATAGTCATCTACATCAACCAACTACAGGCCATAAAAGAGCAGTAAAGAAAAAAATAAATCAAAAACTATGGGAAGAAACCTTCTCATTTCATTAATATTCAAAAGGATCAGAGTACATCGAGGAACGGAAACGAAGATTACAAACAAAAATACAAAAGTAACCCTAAGGGTAAACTAGCTGGTGACCTCGAGCTGCCCAGAAGAAGCCGGTTGCTTCCCCTTGTTAGCAGCAGTAGGAGCATCTCCCTCAGTAGGGATAACCTCTATCGCCTAAATAGGAAGGGAATCAGCAGAAACTGACTGGGAGGCAGAATCAACACCTTCGATGGCTGGGGCTAGGGCTGGGGTTGGGGCTTCATCCACAATTGGCTTTGGACCTGAATCGTGCTCATCGAATAGTGGAGAGGCAACATCCACCCCGGTAGCCAAGAGGGCTTTGTTCCAACCTTTCTTGAAGCCTATCTGAACCTCAGCATCTTCATATGCGATAGCCCACCCGGAGTTATATGAATCTTCCTTAATGGTGGCTGCCTCAGAGTCCTTCTCCTTCAGCTTCTCGTTCAGCACCTTATTCTCCTCCATGATTGCCAGCTTTCTCGAGAAGACCATATCATAGGCCTACCGCAACTCACTCAGTTTTTTATCCACTACCTCCCTTTCTCGGTTGGCTTTGACAAGGGCCATGTCAGAGGACATTCAGGCAGCATCAGCAGCCTTCAAGCTAGCATTGAGCTCGACAATCTTCACTCTCAAAGAAGCATTTTGCTTATCCAACTCCACATTCTTATTGATCAGCTCATCGCGAGAGCGATAGAGCACAACAAAATCAGTCACAAACAGCAAGTAAGAGAAGATATTAGAAGAAGGAAACAAACAGAATTTGACGAACATTAGAAAAGAGAAATGGACTTACCAAGGCTAGCCTCTGACTCGCTTGCAGGGCTAACTGGTCAGTCTCCATCACCCTTTGGCGATCAACAGGAAGGACTGCTCTCTCGAGTAGCGCAGGGGCCAATCGAGGAGAAGTGGCAACCGAGGCTCCCTCTGGCAACACGAACAAAGGCACTAAGGACTGCCCAGTCTTTGTCCTCACCTCTATTTTTCTCCTCTCTTCCTTTTTTTCCTTCTCCTTCTCTGCCCTCCTCCTCTCCTCTACCTTCTTCCTCTCCTCAGTCTTCTTCTTCTCTTCTTCCCTCTTTCTCTCTATCTCTTGCCTACTCTTCTTCCTTTCTCTTCTTCTCCTGGTCATGAGCAGCAGATCGAGGGCCAGTAGCAATAGCCCCAGTGCTAGACTTCTGCTTCTTTGACCTTTGAGCAAAGAGAACATCATCATCATCATCATCATGAATCAAGTTCTTTCTTGGGGGAACCATTTCCTCGATGGAGCTGCTAGATGAACTCGAAGATTCTTGGGCTTCAGAAACCTCTTCTGAGCTAGAAGAACTATCACTGCTGGAGCTCTCCTCACCAAAAACACCTTCGGCACCTCCTCTAGTATTACTCTCGAAACTTATCTCTTCCTCGTCCAACCGAATGGGATCGGCAGCTGCTTCTTTAGAGGTATCAAATTCAGGAATACTATCCACAGGCCTCGTAATAAAACTAGACCCAATATTCTTGTACTCGAGAAGGAAAGCGGCAGATCGAGGATGTTCATCGTCAGCCAAAGTTTCCCTGATATTCCAAGCCTTAATCAACTCAGAAGTTCGAACCTCGCTGAGGGCAGGCTCCAAGTTCTTTGTCTTCACTGAAAAGAAAACAATAAACAAAGAAATCAGAAGGGAAAAGCAAAGACTACCTATGTACTCTTCCTCATAAAAGGGGACAATGAATCTATCAGACCTCGACCCCTCAGTATGAGGGAAGAACTACAAATTCCTAGCAAGAAAGCCATCTTGCCAGTAGTCCTTGTGGGAATCAGGTACATTTACTACCAATACCCTATCAGAACTCCTGTCATTGAGGTAAAGAAGACCAGAGCTAGTTCGAGAGAAGGAATAACAAAAGCAGACTTCGGCGAGCACTAATTTAGTGCCATAAAAATGATTTATTCTATGGACAACATTAATTATCTTCCATACATTGGGCGAACACTGTGTAGGGACAATGTTGAAATAACCAAAGAAATGAAGAAACAAATTGTTTGGAGGAAAAGTAAGCCCCCCTTGAGAAAGTAACAGGACATGAATCCAATGAGCACCCTCTATCTCTCTAACATTCTTAGGGAGATAGGCACACTCAATCTTTACCCATTCTCGGATATTATAGAACTTCTTGAACTCAGAAAATGACCTATTACCAATTTTTGACATTTATAAACCCTAAAAATAGCAAATTCAGAGAAAACTTAGCAAAAGAAGCACAAAGAAAGAGAAAAAAGGACTTATGAGATGAAAAGATCACGAGAGAGAGTGAAAGAGAAGAAAATGAAGTCCCAGAGAAGAAGACACAACAGCTGAAACTCGTAGAAGGTGAATAAACACAGAGAAATTTGAAACGACAATGGAGGAACGCTGCTCCAAATGATTTTTAAATGCTCCCAATCATGGCACACAAGACACGAAGCAAGTGCTGCCTAAATCAGTTCTCGACTTTAAGAAGAGTTACACGATTCATAAAAGTGTCATTATGGAAAATCATTTAAATTTATTGAGCCCGGCTTGTGGCCCAATAACTTTAGGGGTAATTGTGGGTACCCGAAGTTAGCATTATGGGCCCGGACAAGTAGCCTAATAAAAACGGCCCAAAATTTGGACCCCTTACCTTAACTGTATAGGATTACGACTTAGTCTCCTCCCATGATCTTGTATAAGAGATGTTCTAGGAGACGATGGTAAACGTGGGGGAGTCCAACACCCCCACTCCCCGAAGACAAACATGTATATAATAAACCCTAAGTCTGGGGTAAAGGACATGCACTGTATTCTCTGTGAATGCTCCCCGGAGTATATAGAAATAATACTGACGGCACCACTATGGACGTAGGCATTCTTGCTGAATACCGTACATATTGTGTTATGTGATTGGCATTTTACCTTCTTTTTTTTCCTTCGTGGTTGTGCTTCTCTCATTTATTTGTGTTGAATATAATTGTCACCACAATAACTATGCAATGCTTTTACAAGATTTTGTCAGGATGTGTAAACTCAGTTGTTTACAAATTTCCAACCAAACTCTCTCATAAATAATAATGCATTTATTTTTTCCTTGAGGTGATCTATTTTTCTCTCCTTGGAGAAATCTTATTGGCCCTATTGAGACAAAAAATTATCCTACAACCTGGACCAATCGAATACCGACACTTGTAATATAGTACAAGTTTAATCCTAATCAACAAGGATGAAATTTTGCCCTACTGAGGGATGTCGACCAACCTATCATTGAAACCCGACCAAACCAAGAAGACCGATCAACAATGACAGATAAGTGCCAACAGTTGAATACATAAATGATTGCACATATATAAATGTCTATGATATAAAAACATTCCATCCTATGACATTCCACCAATTGTACACCCCTTGGGGGATATAAATACATTGTAAATCATACATCCAAGGGAGACATGAAAAAAGAGGCAATTGAGCATTCCCAAAAGAAATACACAACAGTAAACGTAGGCTCTTTCTTTAAGCCGAACCACTTTAAAAATCTTTTGTCTCTCTTGCTTATATTTATCTGTGATCAATTAATTAGTCTAATCTAGTTTTTTTCATCAATAAATTGGCGCCGTCTGTGGAAATGATATTTCTAATCGATCTCACTCATTCAAACATCTAAATGGTTGATATTACTGAATCAAGTCTCAAGAATGAGGGTATTCTTCCTCTCCCTTCTGCTCCTCCATCGGTAAACAATTTTAATGGAATTCTGGTATGTCTCACAATAGGTCAAGAGGCTATACAAGATACTATCAGGAAACTTACACGAACTCTTCAAGCCGGGGCCCCTGATCTATCTGCTCAAGAAAATATGCCACCACCCCTACCAAAAGGTGGTCGGTGCAGCCAATCATTGACGATAAGGGATTTTTCCTACCATCCGTGGTCAAATTCATTGCTCAGGACATCAAAATCTTTCCACACATAATCTTATTCGCGAGAAAGGACAAGTTCCTTAGAGAGATTAAGTCATGCTTCTCCCTTCAATCATTTGGGATCCAAGATAAATATAAATATTTTTAGGGCAATATCAGATAAGACCCGATAACCATCTGATCAAAAGGAAGGCACGACCCAATCTAAATCAAATGCTCGATGAACTGCTGCTCGGATCGAATAACTTCAGGATGAAAGCTCAGTAAATAACAAGGTTTTAACTCATATATCTGGTGTTGCTAACGATTCATGGAAAGGTTCCACATAAAGATTTTAAGACAGATTAGGAGAGATAGCGAAGGCTAAAAATCCAATGCAAAGAAGGTTTGAAAAAAGGTCTCCGTTTGTGCAGGCAATTGTGGATTTCCCAACTCCAGTGAAGTTTATGTCTCCAGTAGTAACATCCAAATATGATGGAAAAATTGACCTAGTTTCACATAGAACAATATGAAGCAATTGCTGACATTTATGCAATCCCTAACAAAATGAAGTGTATAGCATTTTATGGAACTAATACTGGATCTGCCCAAATCTGGTATAATAGTCTTCCTCGGGGACAATTTTCTAGCTTCAGCTAACTGGCCGAGCTATTGGTTAGCAAATTTTTCTTTGGAGCAAAACCTATGAAAAGGGTGGCACACTTTCTTAGCATGAGATAGAAAGAAGAAAAGAGCACCAAATATTACATCACTCGTTTTAATAACGAGAAACTAGAAGTTGTGGATTATGAGGAAAAGACTGTAATAACCTCCCTTATGAGTGGAGTGCTCCCCAAAAAATTGTATTACACTCTTGCCAAAGACCCTTCAAATAAAATGGTAGAATTGATGGCTAAAGCAGCAAAGATCATGAATGCCGAGGAAGCAAAGGCACCCAAGAGTAGCTCAGGCACAAAAGTTGATGGAAAAATTGATAAGAAAGATCATAAAGACCCCAAAGAACATAGGGAATCAAAACAAAAGGAGTTTTGTAGAGACTCAAGAAGTACAATGATTATACTCAATTAACCATGAGAATTCACCATACTTTGGAAGAAATCAAGCATAATAAAGATTTACATTAGCTTGATAAGTTGAGAAGTTCCCCGACCAAGAGGGATAAGACTAAGTACTATGAATTCCATAGGGATCATTATCACATGACGGATCATTGCATAGCTCTTCAAAATAAGATTATGTAGAAGGGTGTCTACCTATAAAAAAGTAAAAATATTATTTTATTAGAAATACTGAGAAGAAACCCAGGGTCCCGACAGAAACTCATATTGAGCAGGAACCTCCCCGGGGTCCCGGTAGAAACTCATATTGAGCAGGAACCCCCCCGGGGTCCCGGCAGAAACTCATATTGGGAAGGAACCCCCAGGGTCCCGGCAGAAACTTGTATTAAGAAGGAACCGACCTAAGGTCCCGGCAGAAACGCATAATTGAGAAGGAACCACCCCAGGGTCCCGACAGAAACTCATATTCAGCAGGAACCCCCAGCGCCACTGCAAGTATCAGCGCCGCTGCAAGTGTCAACGACGCTGCAAGTACCAGCGCCGCTGAAAGTGTCAACGCCGCTGCAAGTGTCAGCACCACTGCAAGTGTTAGCACCGCTGCCAGGGTCAGCGCCGCTTCGAGGGTCAGCGCCGCTGCGAGCGTCAGCTCCGCTTCAAGGGTTAGCACCACTGCAAGTGTCAGCGCCGCTGCAAGTGTCGGCGCCACTTTAAGTGCCAGCACCGCTTCAAGTGTCTGCGCCGCTGCAAGTGTCAGCGCCGCTGCAAGTCTCTACGCCGCTGCAAGGGTCAGCGCCGCTTCAAGTTCCAGCGCCACTACAAGTGTCAGCGCCGCTGCAAGTGTCAGCGCCGCCGCAATCTTCCGCGTCGCTGCGAGTGTCGGCACCGTTTCAAGTACTAGCGCCGCGGCAAGTGTCCGCGCCATCGCAAAGGTCGGCACTGCTTCAAGGGTCAGCGCCGCTGCAAGTGTCAGCACCGCTCCAAGTGTCAGCGCCGCTGCAAGTCTCAGCGCCGCTGAAAATGTCAGCGCCGCTGCAAGTGTCAGCGCCGCTGCAAGTGTCAGCGCCACTGCGAGGGTCAGCGCCGCTTCAAGTGCCAGCGCCGCTGAAAGTGTCAACGTCGCTGCAAGTGTTAGCGCCGCTGCCAGGGTCAGCGCCGCTTCGAGGGTCAGCGTCGCTGCGAGCGTCAGCTCCGCTTCAAGGGTCAGCGCCGCTGCAAGTGTCAGCGCTGCTGTAAGTGTCAGCACCGCTGCAAGTGTCGGCGCCACTTCAACTGCCAGCACCGCTTCAAGTGTCTGCGCCGCTGCAAGTGTCAGCGCCGCTGCAAGTCTCTACGCCGCTGCAAAGGTCAGCACCGCTTCAAGTGCCAGCGCCACTGTAAGTGTCAGCGCCGCCGCAATCTTTCGCGCCGCTGTGAGTGTCAGCGCCGTTTCAAGTACCAGGGCCGCTGCAAGTGCCAGCGCCGCTGCAAGTGTCTGCCCCGCCGCAAAGGTCAGCGCTGCTTCAAGTGTCAGCGCCGCTGCAAGTCTCTACGCCGCTACGAGCGTCAGCGCCGCTGTGAGCCTCAGCTCCGCTTCAAGGGTCAGCGCCGCTGCAAGTGTCAGCACTGCTGCAAGTCTCTACGCCGCTGCAAGGGTCAGCGCCGCTTCAAGTGCCAGCGCAGCCGCAATCTTCCGCACTGCTGCGAGTGTCGGCACCGTTTCAAGTACTAGCACCGCTACAAGTGCCAGCGCCACTGCCAGTGTCCGCGCCGCCGCAAAGGTCGACGCCGCTTCAAGTGTTTGCGCCACTTCAAGTGTCAGCGCCGGTGCAAGTCTCTACGTCGCTGTAACGGTCAGGGCCACCGCAATCTTCCGCGCCGCTGCAAGTGTCAGCTTCGCCGCAATCTTCCACGCCGCTGCAAGTGTCGGCACCGTTTCAAGTACCAGCATCGCTGCAAGTGCCAGCGCCACTGTAAGTGTCCGCACCGCCGCAAGGGTCGGCGCCGCTTCAAGTGACACCGCCGCTGCAAGCGTCTGCGCCATTGTAAGTGTTCGCGTAGCCGCAAGGGTCGGTGCCGCTTTAAGTGCCAACGCCGCTGCAAGTGTCTGCATCACCGCAAGTGTCGGCGCCGCTTCAAGTGCCAGCGCCGCTTCAAGTGTCCGCACCGCTTCAAGTGTTTGCGCCGTTGCAAGTGTCAGCGTTGCTACAAGTGTCCACGCTGCTGCAAGGGTCAGCGCCGCTTCAAGTGCCAGCGCCGCTGCAAGTGTCCGCCCCGCTGCAAGGGTCAGCGTCGTTTCAAGTGCCAACGCCGCTGTAAGTGTTAGCGCCGCCGCAAGTGTCTGCGCCACTGCAGGTGTCGGCGCCGCTTCAAGTACCAGCGCCGCTGTAAGTGTCAGCGCCGCTGAAAGTGTATGCGCCGCTGCTAGGGTCGGCGCCGCTTCAAGTACCAGCACCCCTGCAGGTGTTAGCGCCACTGCAAGGGTCGGTGCCGCTGCAAGTTTTCGCGTCGCTCCAAGTGTCAGCGCCACTACAAGCATCTGCGTCGCTGCAAGGGTCAGCGCCGCTTCATGCGTCAGCGCCACTACATTGTCTGAATCACTGCAGAGATGTTATTCGAGAGGTGCTGCTACAAGGGTTTCGACAGAAACTCATACTGAGGGAGTAGCTATCGCGAATAACTCCTCATCATGAAACATCAGTCTCTAAATGAACAACATCACTAACACTTTACTTTCTTGTACAGGTTGCCTAGTCGAGCAAGTAGGGCTCGAACAGGCGCGTTGGGACCTCCTAGGAGTTTTGGCTTGACGGCTGAGGGATAAGGTCTGTTGAGAAAGCTCAACCACTTAGCACTATAGGATTGAGAGAATACTAGTAGGAGACCCTAGGGTCACCCAACCCTCACACACCTCACACTTAGTCATAAGTGAAGTGAGAAGCCAAAAGGCTGGCTGCTCACACGAAAAGAACTATATATAAAATGATTTTAGAGGAAAGGGTCCTCTAAACCCCTCTCAAGAAAAATTATTTTAAAAGGGGGTCCTCGAGACCCCCCTCAAGCTTGCAAATATTTTAGAGGAGGTGGTCCTCGAGACCCCCCCTCAAGTTTACAAAGTTTGTATCAAAGTTACCGTTTCAAAAGATATTTAGCAAATCAGATATTTTGTCTCCATTAGAAGACATATTTGCTTTTGAACTTTGGTCGGCGCCAGGGAGCATCTGCCAGAGGGGACAGGCAGACCTGCCTGTAGGTAGGGGCAAATAGTACACTGCAGACGTTGTCCCTCACCAACCCTCTAAGTTTTGGCGCTAAAAGTGTCAACCCAGCCTTAGTGCCCAAGTATAAATAGGACCCCTGGGCAAGCTCATAAAAAAGATAGAGATATACGATAGAAATTTCACTATTACTCTGCCAAAATATAACCAGACCTACCTAGTATTCTCTCCCTGCTCATTCTCTTAGTGCTGAGTGCCTTGTTCCTTCACTCCCCACTGACAGCCATCACTCTCAGGTGTTTCCCTTGAGAAAATTACTATTTTTGTTGTGAAAGTTCTTCTTCTTGCAGGGAGTGAGTTGAATCTTGAGTTCCATTGTTACCAGAAGGAGAAGTTTTCTTCAGAAGTTGCACCGGGAGACCTTAAAACCTTGCAGGCAGCGTCCATTGGAGTGGGTCACGCCTCACCTTTTCCAGTTATTCATAGACCCCAGTCTCACTACCCTCCTACATTTGGCGACTCCACTGGGGAACCCCTCAAAATAAAAAAAAATACCGAAATACCGAAAGGTTCCTCGCCCATAGAAGAAAAAAAAATTACACGAATGGGGAACTAAATAGAGCAGACTCAGCAGACCAAAAAAGAAACGCAAATTACATGTACAGTTTATTTTTTAACCCCAACACACAACAAAAATACACGAGGAACACCCTCAAGTGGTTGCTTCAACCAGTTGTTGCTCAAAATAAAAAATAAAAAATAGAAATACACTAATACCAGACAGGTTCCTCGCCTTTCAATTAAGAATTGCCGACTCGCAACATATATCTCAGTGGCTTTCTCGCAACTCCTCGCCCAGATACAAAAAAAAAAATTTACAAAAAAAAAATATGAGTACTTCCTGTACATCAAAGAACCATAAGACCACAACGCGTGCTCTTCGCACATCAAAAATTGTCATCCTAAATGCAGTTGCTCGATTTCACAAAATAAGGGCAAGTGAACAGAAATTACATTTTTGGTTGCTCGTCGTCCATTGATATTTCATAAGTCTGGGGCAAATCTGGAATAAGACAGAAATCACACACGCCAGAGTTTACGTGCCTGGTATGTACAAAGATGGGTTGCTCGCCCCCAATTAAGCCCTAGAATCTCTGAGTATTAGAGAGGTTTCATATTACTCGAAAATTCATAATTAAATTTGTATACCACATCTCAGATCCTTGCTCGTGTCAATGCTCCGATCACCAAACCTCAGATCGTTGCTCGTATACCATATCTCAAACTCAGACTCCTTTCACGAACATAAAAATGCTTCGAATCAGGGGAGTTTGAACTTGGATTACTCGATGACTATCACCAAGCCATTTTGGTTACCTGATTTCTCAAAACCAAGATGAAAAGAGTTTAGACTAAAGAACAAAGAAATGGAAACAGATGAAAAACATAGGGATAGAAAATAATCAAGAAGAAACGAGATTTGTGTTGGAAACTAAAAAAAAATCACCCCTCTGAACGTCCGTGACGGAGGAAAGTGATTTTAGGGCGTGTCAATCTACCCATCGCATATTTGGAGCAACAAATAGGCGTATGATCCCATGTTTCTCAGCCCTATGGTGATTTAAACGCTCTCTCGACTTTTGATTTATCTACTGTCTGTTTTTTTTCCCTTCTACTC
Source organism: Sambucus nigra (assembly GCA_949130495.1). Lineage (NCBI taxonomy): Eukaryota > Viridiplantae > Streptophyta > Magnoliopsida > Dipsacales > Adoxaceae > Sambucus > Sambucus nigra. Next base: position 248,621,976 of record OX422210.1, read on the forward strand.
AGAAAGATAAAGTAGAAATATTTGGCCAATGTCAAACCAGTTACTCATTTTAAAAGTAAGAACCATCTGATATTTCTTGAAATTTTGTACTCGAAAGATAAATACACTGGATTTCCGTATTTCTTACGCATTGCTCGACAACTTACATCAACATTGGAATATTTCGGCAATGGGCAAGATAACTAATATAATAATATAGTTATTATTACATGAAAAATTAATACATTTTGCCAAAATGATTTTGGTAAGTCTCAATTTGTATTCCCGAAATAGTATATGTGATTCACTTCACACAATATTATTAGTTGATTTAAAATGTGGTGTAAAATAAAAATAAGCCCAAGCACATATGCTCGTGATTTTCTCATTATAAACCTTCTAGAAAAAAACATAAGTGTACTTTTATAAAAAAGTATCACAAATACGGGTCACTCGAGCTTACAACTCAAGTTTGTACACTTGAGTGTACAAGAATAGTGTTGGTCGAATTTATCTCTCGCATATTCGCGTGTTTTAACAAAGTTTATTTTAGAAATATTCCAGGATGGATTGATAATTCTAATATCCCAGACTTGTTTACTCAGAATTGTTCGAGTGATTAATTTCACATTTCATTAATGTTAAATAGTTTGAATAAGAGTAAGTCATCATGTGAAGAAAGAGAATATCTCTTAATCCTTCACTCGAACATGATTGCCTCATTTGTTAAAAGTATAAACGACTTTGAAAGTATATGTTACTATAACACAAGCATTATTTTAGTAATATTAATCATTTGTAAATGTTCACTGTCGATAGACAGTTTGAAAAGTTATGTTGTGCAGCTAAAAGATCATAGTTGATTTAGTGAAAATTTTATTCTCTCGCATGCTTGGATTCAAGCAGTGGGGCTAACAAGTGGATGTATGAAGCTTTGATAAAAGGTTCAAGTCTCTAATTGACTTTATAGAAGTATAATTGACTCCAACATGCTTCATGAGCATTCTCACTTAGTGTGAAAGGCAAGATCTAGAAACAAAAAGTATGAGGTATCAACTATACCTTCTTAACAAAGTTTAATGCTTATGAAATTACAGGTTATTCTATATGGGTCAAGCTGCCTCCCTATGCACTTTTTTACTTAAATAGTATATCTCCACCTAATAAAATAAGGCAATAGGTGTGAGAACACAAAAAGTATTTATAAAATTATAAATATCAGGTGCTCCTGATGAGCACCTGAGGCTCCAAGGGCACCGGAGCGCTCATAATCTTGAGCAAGTGCTAAATATAAATATAAGTATATGTGCGACAGTTTAGAACCTAAAGCTCCAAGGGTGACGGAGCGCTCACAGTCTTGAGCAAAGGCCAAGTATAAACATAAGGTACAACAGTTTAGTACCTAAGGCTCCAAGGGCACCGGAGCGCTCACAGTCATGAGCAAGTGCCAAGTATAAATATAAGGTGAGCCAGTTGAGCACCTAAGGCTCCAAGGGCATCGGAGCGCTCACAGTCTTGAGTAAGTGCCAAATATAAATATAAGGTGCGCCAGTTGAGCACCTGTGGCTACAAGGGCATCGGAGTGCTCACAGTCTTAAGCAAGTGCCAAGTATAAACGTAAGGTTCTCCAGATGAGCACCTAAGGGTCCTAGGGCACCGGAGTGCTCACAGTCTTGAGTAAGTGTCATGTATAAACATAAGGTATAACTGTTTAGTACCTAAGGATCCTAGGGCATCAGAGCACTCATAGTCTTGAGCAACTTCCAAGTCTAAATAAAGGGTACGATAATTTCGTGCACAAGTCTCTCGACATTACAAGACACTTCTGCACGAGTGGGCTAATATTGAGAAGTCCTCAAGCAAGTGAACAAATAATAAAATAAGCTTGGAGGGTGGGGACCCACTTAAAGTGACTCCACGTGCCAAAGATTGCATGTTTGATAGAAAATATCCAAGGGCGAGGGACTCACCGCGAGCAACCCCTCCGCCCAAGATGAAAGGCCCCAGAAGAAAGCCAAGGGCGAGGGGCTCACCGTGAGAAACCCCTACGCCCAAGAAAAAAGGCCACAGAATAAGGCCAAGGGCGAGGGGCTCACGGCGAGAAACCCATCCGCCCAAGATGGAAGGCCGCAGAAGAAGGCCAAGGGCGAGGACTAACCGCGAGCAACCCCTCCGCCCAAGGTAGAAGGCCACAGAAAAAGGCCAAGGGCGAGGGGCTCACCACGAGCATACCCTCCGCCCAAGATAGAAGGCCACAGAAAAAGGCCAATGGCGAGGGGCTCACCGCGAGCAACCCCTCCGCCCAAGATGAAAGGCCCTAGAAGAAGGCCAAGGGCGAGGGGCTCAGCGCGAGAAACCCCTACGCCCAAGAAAGAAGGCCATAGAATAAGGCCAAGGGCGAGGGGCTCACGACAAAAAACCCATCCGCCCAAGATGGAAGGCCGCAGAAGAAGGCCAAGGACGAGGGGCTCACCGCAAGCAACCCTTTCGCCCAAGATGGAAGGCCGCAGAAGAAGGCCAAGGGTGAGGGGCCCGTCGCGAGCAACCCCTCCGCCCAAGATGAAAGGCCCCAGAAGAAGGTCAAGGGCGAGGGGTTCACCGCCAGTTACCCCTCTGCCCAAGAAAGAAGGCCACAGAATAAGGCCAAGGGAGAGGGGCTCACCGCGAACAACCCCTCCGCCCGAGATGGAAGTCCACAGAAGAAGGCCAGGGGTGAGGGGCTCACTGCGAGAAACCCCTCCGCCCAAGATGGAACGCCGCAGAAGAAGGCCAAGGGCGAGGGGCCCGCCGCGAGCAACCCCTCCGCCCAAGATGAAAGTCCCCAGAAGAATGCCAAGGGCGAGGGGCTCACCGCGAGTAACCCCTCCGCCCAAGAAAGAAGGCCACAGAATAAGGCTAAGGGCGAGGGCTCACCGTGAACAACCACTCCGCCCAAAATGGAAGGCCACAAAAGAAGGCCAAGGGAGAGGGGCTCACGACGAGAAACCCCTCCGCCCAAGATGGAAGGTCGCAGAAGAAGGCCAAGGGCGAGGGCTCACCACGAGCAACCCCTCCGCCCAAGATAGAAGGCCACAGAAAAAGGCCAAGGGCGAGGGGCTCACCGCGAGCATCCCCTCCGCCCAAGATAGAAGGCCACATAAAAAGGCCAAGGGCGAGGGGCTCACCGCGAGCAACCCTTCCGCCCAAGATAGAAGGCCACAGAAGAAGGCCAAGGGTGAGGGGCTCACGGCGCGCAATCCCTCCGCCCTAGAAAAAATGCCACAGAAGCAGGCCAAAACGAGGGGCTCACCGCGAGTAACCCCTCCGCCCAAGTTGATACCCAGATAAGGAGGTCTATTATAAGTGGCCTCATCTACAAAACTTGGGATGAAGTGATAGGACATTTAATGACCCTAAGGGGGAATGATGAAAGAACCCTGGGGTCCCCCAAAATAAAAAAAATAAAAATCGACTTATGGCGTACAAAGCTTTTTTTTGTCTACCCAACCTAAAAAAATTTGCACGAGGGGCTAATGTATAAGGGTGTCTACCTATAAAAAAGTTAAAATATTATTTTATTAGAAATACTGAGAAGAAACCCAGGGTCCCGACAGAAACTCATATTGAGCAGGAACCCCCCCGGGGTCCCGGTAGAAACTCATATTGAGTAGGAACCACCCCCCTCCCCCGGGGGTCCCGGGAGAAACTCATATTGGGCAGGAACCCCCCAGGGTCCCGACAGAAACTTGTATTAAGAAAGAACCAACCTAGGGTCCCGACAGAAACGTATAATTGAGAAGGAACCACCCCAGGGTCCCGATAGAAACTCATATTCAGCAGGAACCCCCAGCGCCACTGCAAGTATCAGCGCCGCTGCAAGTGTCAACAACGCTGCAAGTGCCAGCGCCGCTGAAAGTGTCAACGCTGCTGCAAGTGTCAGCGCCACTGCAAGTGTTAGCACCACTGCCAGGGTCAGCGCCGCTGCGAGCGTCAGCTCCGCTTCAAGGGTCAGCGCCACTGCAAGTGTCAGCGCCGCTGCAAGTGTCGGCGCCGCTTCAAGTGCCAGCACCTCTTCAAGTGTCTGCGCCGCTGTAAGTTTCTATGCCGCTGCAAGGGTCAGTGCCGCTTCAAGTGCCAGCGCCTCTGCAAGTGTCAGCGCCGCCGCAATCTTCCGCGTCGCTGCGAGTGTCGACGCTGCTTCAAGTACCGGCGCCGCAGCAAGTGTCCGCGTCGCCGCAAAGGTCGGCACTGCTTCAAGTGTTTGCACCGCTGCAAGGGTCAGCGCCGCTGCAAGTGTCAGCGCCGATGCAAGTGTCAGCGCCGCTGCAAGTGTCAGCGCCACTGCGAGGGTCAGCGCCGCTGCGAGGGTCAGCACCGCTTCAAGTGCCAACGACGCTTCAAGTGCCAGCGCCGCTATAAGTGTCAGCACCGCTGCAAGTGTCAACGCCGCTGTAAGTGTCAGTGCCACTGCAAATGTTAGCGCCACTGCCAGGGTCAGCGCCGCTTCGAGGGTCAGCGTCGCTGCGAGCGTCAGCTCCGCTTCAAGGGTCAGCGCCGCTGCAAGTGTCAGCGCCGCTGTAAGTGTCCGCGCCGCTGCAATTGTCGGCGCCACTTCAAGTGCCAGCACCGCTTCAAGTGTCTGCGCCGCTGTAAGTGTTAGTGCCGCTGCAAGTCTCTACGCCGTTGCAAGGGTCAGCATCGCTTGAAGTGCCAGCGCAGCTGCAAGTGTCAGCGCCGCTGCAATCTTTCGCGCCGCTGCGAGTGTTAGCGCCGTTTCAAGTACCAGCGCCACTACAAGTGCCAGCGCCGCTGCGAGTATCCGCGCCGCTACGAGTGTCCGCTCCGCCACAAAGGTCGGCGTTGCTTCAAGTGTCAGCGCCGCTGCAAGTGTCAGCGCCGCTGCAAGTCTCTACGCCGCTACGAATGTCAGCGTCGCTGCGAGCGTCAGCTCCACTTCAAGGGTCAGTGCCGCTGCAAATGTCAGCGCTGTTGCAAGTCTCTACGCCGCTGCAAGGGTCAGCGCCGCTTCAAGTGCCAGCGCCGCCGCAATCTTCCGCGCTGCTGTGAGTGTCGGCACCGTTTTAAGTACCAGCGCCACTGCAAGTGCCAGCGCCATTGCAAGTGTCCGCGCCACAGCAAAGGTCGACGCCGCTTCAAGTGTCTGCGCCACTACAAGTGTCAGCGCCGCTGCAAGTCTCTACGCCGCTGCAAGGGTCAGCGCCGCTTCAAGTGCCAACGCCGCCGCAAATGTCAGCGTCGCCGCAATCTTCCGCGCCGCTGCAAGTGTCGGCGCCGTTTCAAGTACCAGCGTTGCTGCAAGTGTCGGCGTCGCTGTAAGTGTCCGCACCGTCGCAAGGGTCGACGCCGCTTCCAGTGCCAGCGCCGCTGCAAGCGTCTGCGCCATTGTAAGTGTTCGCGCAGCCGCAAGGGTCGGCGCCGCTTCAAGTGCCAGCGCTGCTGCAAGTGTCTGCGTCGCCGCAAGTGTCAGCGCCGCTTCAAGTGCCAGCGTCGCTTCAAGTGTCCACACCGCTTCAAGTGTCTACACCGTTGCAAGTGTCAGCGCCGCTGCAAGTGTCCACGCCGCTGCAAGTGTCCACGCCGCTGCAAGGGTCAACGCCGCTTCAAGTGCCAGCGCCGCTGCAAGTGTCCGCGCCGTTGTAAGGTTCAGCGTCGTTTCAAGTGCCAGCGCCGCTGCAAGTGTTTGCGCCGCTACAAGTGTCTGTGCCACTGCAGGTGTCAGCGCCGCTTCAAGTACCAGCGCCGCTATAAGTGTCAGCGCCGCTGCAAGTGTCCGCGCCGCTGCAAGGGTCGGCGCCGCTTCAAGTACCAGCGCCCCTGCCGGTGTCAGCGCCGCTGCAACTGTCCACGCCGCTCCAAGTGCCAGCGCCGCTACAAGCATCAGCGTCGCTGCAAGGATCAGCGCCGCTTCAAGCGTCAGCGCCACTACATTGTCTGAATCACTGCAGAGATGTTATTCGAGAGGTGTTGCTATAAGGGTTTCGACAAGAACTCATATTGAGGGAGTAGCTATCGCGAATAACTCCTCATCATGAAACATCGGTCTCTAAATGAATAACAACACTAACACTTTACTTTCTTGTACAGGTTGCCTAGTCGAGCAAGCAGGGCTCGAACAGGCGCATTGGGACCTCCTAGGAGTTTTGGCTTGGCGGCTGAGGGATAAGGTATGTTGAGCAAGCTCAATCACTTATCACTATAGGATTGAGAGAATACTAGTAGGAGACCCTAGGGTCACCCAACCCTCACACACCTCACACTTAGTCATAAGTGAAGTGAGCAGCCAAAAGGCTGGCTGCTCATAAGAAAAGAACTATTTATAAAATGATTTTAGAGGAGAGGGTCCTCTAAACCACTCTCAAGAAAAATGATTTTAGAAGGGTGTCCTCGAGACGCCCCTCAAGCTTGAAAATATTTTAGAGGAGGTGGTCCTCGAGACCCCCCCTCAAGTTTACAAAGTTTGTATCAAAGTTACCGTTTCAAAAGATATTTAGCAAATCAGATATTTTGTCTCCATTAGAAGACATATTTGCTTTTGAACTTTGGTTGGCGCCAGGGGGCATCTGCCAGAGGGGACAGGCAGACCTGCCTGCAGGTAGGGACAAATAGTACACTGCAGACTTTGTCCCTCACCAACCCCCTATGTTTTGGCGCTAAAAGTGCCAACCCAGCCTTAGTGCCCAAGTATAAATAGGACCCCTGGGCAAGGTCATAAAAAAGATAGAGATAGACGATAGAAATTGCACTATTACTCTGCCAAAATATCACCAGACCTACCTAGTATTCTCTCCCTGCTCATTCTCTTAGTGCTGAGTGCCTTGTTCCTTCACTCCCCACTGACATCCATCACTCTCAGGTGTTTCCCTTGAGAAAATTACTATTTTTGTTGTGAAAGTTCATCTTCTTGCAGGGAGTGAGTTGAATCTTGAGTTCCATTATTACCAGAAGGAGAAGTTTTCTTCAGAAGTTGCACCGGGAGACCTTAAAACCTTGCAGGCAGCGTCCATTGGAGTGGGTCACGCCTCACCCTTTCCAGTTATTCATAGACCCCAGTCTCACTACCCTTCTATAGATTAAAACTCTCATCCGATAAGGAAAGTTGAGTCAGTATGTTGATCGGCAGAGAAATGAAAGAGTTTGGCATAGATCAAAATCTCCTTGCAAGCCCAAAGAGGAGAAGAAATGAACTCATGAAGATGACCAGGATGATGATCCCAATCTCCTAAAAAAGATTGTTAATCAGAACGCGAGGAATTCTGTATCAGTTTTGGTTCTTTTGATTGTCAAATTATTACGTGTGGAGATGCAAGAGGAGGAGATCATACAATAGAACGAAATACTTACCTCAATGAGGCGCAAGATTGCTCGTACATACAGATGATTAATCTTGTCTCTGAACATAGACTAAGGAAGATTCATAAAGATAAACTGGTAATTGGTTTATCTAAAAATAATCTCTCTATGGTACTGTATCCTTGTAAGGACATTTTTATCATGTCCGAAATATTACATTTATGTATGTCGTACGCCGCTACATTTGACACGTCTATACACGATCTCACACGACGGTCTCAATTTGAATTCTGGGAATCATGCATTCAACTTCTCCATCATGTGTCCCACATCTGCCTCAACGACTTCACGTTACACGATTTTAGGCACTTAATGCAAGTGGTATGCAAGAGAAATCAAAACATTGAAAGAAGGCAAAATATGGAAGTTCAAGGGAATTTTGGTAATTTTATAGCCACCGTCTAGAGGTTCGGTTAACTGGAAAGTTTAAGATCTCGAAGACACAAAGATATTGGAAGAAACGACACCTCAATCCGATCTACGATGAAGAACTTATGGCCCTTTGAAAAAGGAGAAAATTTCGAGAAAAAGACTTGGAAAAATGCTCAGTCCTTTGAGCCCCAATCCAGGGAAATTTCTTGAAATGAAGGCCAAATCGGTTTGGGGGGCGAACCGGTTCATAGCACGCCCAAAATGGTTTGGGGTACCTGACACTTGCAAGAGTCCCAAAGTTTTAAAATTCATTTTGGATTCTTATAAAAGCCAACTTCGAGGAAGTTAGTTGATAAGACTTGGAGAGAAGATTTTAAGAGTTCTAATTACTCTAGTCTTCATATTTTGAGTCCCAAGACTCATGTTTTGATTCAAACATCCTTGTCAAACCTTTGTGAATCCATTAGTAACCCAAGAACACAACCTTCTGTTTGTTCAACCTTTGTGGAGAAGCCGTCTTTCTTCTTCATTGCTGCTCACCTGGAGTTTCTGAGGGAGATTCCAATCGTCGACGACATCATATCCAATGCCTGTGGGTATTTCTGTGTCACACTTACTTTCATTATAATCCGCGTAACTGTGTCTTACAAAATTATAGTGAAAATAAAAGGTTTTTCCCCTTTGGGGGATTTTTCCTCACATGTGTGTGTTTGAATGTTATTGCATGATTTTATCATCTTCAATCACACCTAGATGCATGTTTAGGACTTACTTGATAAAAACTGAGTTTAATTAAGTAATTTATTTATTTGAATGCAAGCACACTCCTTTCAAATTGGTATCTGAGCCAATTACACAATTATACCGTGTAATTTTCCGCAAAATTTTTCTAAGATATCAATTTTTTGAAAAATTGATTTTTTAAAAAGAGTGTGTTCTAATGGAGAAGTTATATAATAAAATGCCAGTTTTTGATGGGACAAACTATGCATACTCGAAAGCCTGCATGAGATCTGCATTAAAAGTCATTGATGAACGTGTCTGGATTTTGGTTGAAAGAGGGTGGACGCCTCCCTCCGTCACTGTTAATAACGTGACTAGTTTAAAACCTGACACTACATGGACTGAAGAAGAATTTAAATGGTCATCCTTTAATTCTAAGGGTTTATGTACTATTTTTGGATCTGTCATACCTGATGAGTTCAAACGCGTAATGACGTGCACCACGTCAAAAGAGGCATGGGATGTTTTACAACTTACCCATGAAGGAACTAATGTTGTGAAAGAGTCTAAACTGCAAAATTTAACAACTCAATTTAAAACAATCACCATGCTTGAGTCTGAATGTTTTGATGAATTTAATGCTAGACTGTCTGATTTTGCTAATACTAGCTTTAATCTTGGTGAACACATTCATAATGCTAGAGTTGTTAAAAAGATTCTTAGATCACTGCCTAAGCATTTTATCCCTAAAGTCACTGTGCTAAATTCTTTGGGTAATTTAAATATGCTAAAATTGGAAGAATTGGTTGGAGACTTGCAAACCTTTGAAATTGACATGTTTCCTAAGTTTGTCAAACCAAAAGATAAAGGAATTGCACTTAATGCCCAGGAGAGAAAGAGTGAGGGGTCGACAAGAAAGAGAGTTGAGTCATCTAAAAAGAGAGAGATTGAAACGTATGATTCTGAGTGTGACTTTGATTTAGATGTTTTGGCTCTATTTGCTAAAAATTTCAAGAAAATTCTCAAATTTAAGAAAAATGGAAATTTCAAAGATAAAAATAATTTTCAGAAAAATAAGGGTGAAAAGAAAGATGAGAGAGATTTTAAAGATCCTCCTAAGAAAGACAGTGAGAGATTCTATAAGTGCGATGGTAGGGGTCATAGAGATTTTGATTGGGCTACTACGCTGAAAAGAGAAAAGGGAAAAGCTATCATTAATGCTATCCTTAGTGATGACAGTGAGGTCGAGCCGGTGGACTGTGGAGATGAGTCACCGCATGAATGTAACTTCACCGCATTCATTGGTAGTCATGTAAGTACTACTAGTGCTCCTCATGACGATGAGGATGCTATTTCACAGGGACACCTCGACAGTGAGACCGATGTGAGTGAGGGGGAGGATGATGCAAGTGAGAGTGAGAGTGACCTTCAACGCACATACGCTGAGCTATATTCTGAGTCTTTTAAAACTAAAAAGCGTAACAAAGCGTTAGGGCTTAGGATCACTGCTTTAAAGGGAGTTTTAGGAAAAGCTAGAGAGAGAGAGTCCTCCACCTGCACTACCCTGAAAGAGAAAGAGTTTGCATGTGTTGAGAGAGAGTGTGTGTTTTAGAGAGAGAGAGAGAGTTGGTGTGAGAATAAAAAGGGGAGAAAAGAAAAACTTGAGAAGATAATATATTTTTAGTGAAAGGGTGAAGGGCACAAGGCATTTGAGTGTTCCACTAGACTTAGGATAAAGGGCGACGAAGTTGATATGCCTACTACCCTAAGTGATAGTGGGGATGAGAATGGAGATGAAAGTGTGATCCGAGAAGCTTTTAGAAAGTTGTTTATCAAGACTATGGAAACAAAAAGGTCAAATAGAATCCTAGGTCTTCGGATTTGTGAGTTGAAGGAAGAGAATAATGAGATAAAAAGAGAAAAATATTATTTGACCAACACAGTGTCTAGTCTGACAACACGTGTATCCCATCTCGAGGATGAGCTCAAACAAGTACGGGAGGTCCAAGTCTCATTAGAGTATGCATCTGAGAATGTAGACAAGATGGTTCCCTATCCCATTTTGAATGATAGTGAGTATGATGGAAAAGATAATGACCGTGCATGCACTTCTCTTATTGATCCCGAGAGTGAGTTTCATGGGTGTCCGTCTAGGAATGCTCATCCCAAAATCCTTGATAAATTAATTCCTAGACCGGTTTATGTTTGCTCCCACTGCAAGAAGTGAGGACATCTTAGGGATTTTTGTTCTAAGTTGGGCTTTGTGCCATATCATGCCACTTCATACATCCGCGCACATGCACCAATTCATCATACTTTGCTTGCACATAATGATAGAGAGTTTGCACATATTCGCGAGCAAGTGAAGTTTTTGATCAAGACCACACATGATCTTACGGAGTTGGTTCAAAAGATGTCACCATATTTGGAAAGCTCCATCGTTCTTCCTGGTTGAGGTCTTGACATGTTTTTCTAGCATAAGTTGTTTTACATGATGTCTCTTTTGCCTATTGCTAGAATGTACCATTAGTTTATTTTATTTCCTGATTTTTATATTTTATTGAAAAATCCAAAAAGATTTTCTTTTTATAAAAATTTTCAAAAAGCACAAAAAGATTTTATTTTGATAAAATTTTGAAAAATCCAAAAAGATTTTTTGTTTTTTTTGGATGAGCATTTAAGATAGCCAAGTCATAATTTCATTCCATTTATCCACGTGACTATTTGATAGTGATTTGAGATGCTACATCATTGCATCCATGTGCTTTACATCATTTGGAGTCTTTGAGATGTGATTAGTGATATCTTTCTACATGTTTGACTCCTATCTTCTTTATTGCACACATGCACGGTTATATTTGATTATTGTACTTGTCTATCACATATTGGCTTGAGTGTTTTCATCTCAATTCTGTTTATACAATGTACAATATGAGATAAAATTTGACAAGATTGGAATGCATGTTAAAACCGTTTGATGAGACATTGTATTTTTAAATGGTGAAGGGCTACGAAAGGTTCTTATCTAGCCTTTGGGATTAAGCCACCGGTAAATCGGACCTAAAAAATTGAGGAATTTTATTATCCGGGGTCCATAGAGGTTAAAAGAGCCCGAAAAAATTTAAAGGCAATAAAAAGCTATACATGCCAAATATGGTCCATTAGGTTTCACCATCAATTCTCCAAAGTTTGAGAATTTACCTCTATTCAAAATATAAATCTGAGGGAGTTTGACTGGAGAATTTAAACGAGTTTGCACTTCCTTGAAAGTCCTGAAAAAGCATTCAATCGTTTTGGACGTTATTGGTGTGGAAATCACTTTGAGCTTTGAGTTGTTGATTTGATTGAGTCAATGTCTCATATGTCCATTTTTTACACCTAAGGAAGATGTTGAGTTCATTCATTAGGATTATCTAATATTCATCGTGAACATATGTCATGTTTTTATGTATTGATTTTCCTATCGAATTTGATCGCATCCCTTAATTTACGCTATCATCAACTTGGTTGTTTTTGTGTTTGTTCATGGTGTGATTCTTTATTTGTATATTCTGTGTGAAAAAATTTTGAAAAATAAAAAAATAGAAGTTTCGTACCTTGTGACGTTCTCCATTTGCTTTCATTTCTGCATCTCATATCTGTCTATTTTGGGACATAATGAAAAGGGGAAGAAAGATTTATCATATTATGGGGGAGTTTTATGATGGTATCTATGTTTATCTCATTTCAAACTCGATACGTCACTTGGTATTTGCTTTATCTCATATGTGTAGGTACTTCATTGATGATCATATGTTACACACCCTGATGAGAAAAGTTTTGAAGATTTGAAGTACAGACGATGAAGACTGATTCATTTGTACCTTTCCAGTTTTGGGTTCATGGGAGGGTAGATTTGTATAGGAATTTTTTTTATTTGATAATTTGGATTTTTATGTATGTACCGGCATAGACATAGGGGTAGATTTGTAAAGACATTTTTATCATGTCTGAAATATTACATTTATGTATGTCGTATGCTGCAACATTTGACAAGTCTCTACACGATCTCACAGGACGGTCTCAATCAAAATTTGGGTAATCATGCATTCAACATCCCCATCATGTGTCCCACATCTTCCTCAACGACTTCACGTTCCATGATTTTAGGGAATTAAAGCAAGTGGTACGCAAGAGAAGTCAAAACGGTGAAAGAAGGCAAGATATGTAAGTTCAAGGGTATTTTGGTAATTTTACATCCACCGACTGAAGTTCCATCAACTGGAAAGTGGAAGAGCTCGACTCCATGAAGATACTGGAAGAAACGGCACCTCAATACGAGCTACGGTGAAGAAGTTATGGCCCTTTGAAAAATGAGAAAATTCTGAGAAAAAACCTAGAAAAATGTTGAGTCCTTTTAGCCCCAATCCTGCGAATTTTCTCGAATCGAAGGCCAAACCGGTTCGGGGGGTGAACTAGTTCATGATACACCCAAACCGGTTTGGGGTACCTGACGCTGGGAAGAGTCCTAAAGTTTTAAAATTCATTTTGGATTCCTATAAAAGCCAACTTCGGGGGAGTTATTTGATAAGACTTGGATAGACGATTTTGAGAGTTCTAATTACTCTAGGCTTTATATTTTTTAGTCCCAAGACTCATCTTTGGTTCACACATCCTTGCCAAACCTTTGTGAATCCTTTAGTAACCCGAGAACACAACCTTGTGTTTGTTCAAACTTTTGGAAGAAGCTGTCTTTCTTCTTTATTGCTGCTCACCTGGAGTTCCTGAGGGAGATTCCAGTCACCGACGACATCAGAACCGACTCCTACGAGTCTTTATGTGTCACATTTATTTTCAATGTAATTTGTGTAACCTTGTCTTACAAAATTATAGTGAAAATAAAAGGTTTTGCCCCTTTGGTGTATTTTTCCTTACATGTGTGTGCTTGAATGTTCTTGCATGATTTTATCATCTTCAATCACACCTAGATGCATGTTTAGGGCTTATTGATAAAAACTCAGTTTAATTAAATAATTTCTTTATTTGAGCGCAAGCGCACTCATTTCAATCCTCACGACGACCCACTAGTAATCAAAGTTTGAAAGGAAGAAACCATTGTCTCTAGAGTACTAGTAGATAATGGCAGGTCGGCGGATATCATATTTTATCCTTATTTCAGTAACTTGGATTTTAAACTCATCCAATTAGATCCCTAACATCGACCACTAATAGGCTTTGCAGGTGAGAAAGTCTTTCCTTTGGGAACCATTGAGATGGAGGTGATGATCGACACATGGTCACCTAGCTGAGCATATAACATCCATTTCTTTATAATGGATAAAAACGTCCATCCAGCTTACAATATAATCATGGGAAGAGTAGGGCTAAAGAAGTTTGAGGCAGTACCATCTACTATCCATCAGTGTTTAAAATTCCCTACTAAATTTGGCGTGGGAATTGTGAAAGGTGATCATAGAGTAGCTCGGGAGTGTTACTAATCTTTTGTCGAGAAAGAAGACTTGGAATAAATAAAGAAGAAAACCACTACTTACAGAGTGGATACTTCTGAGCTTTATGAAGAATCCGAGGTTGAAACCTTAGACCCAAGGGAGGGAACAAAGATGGTAAAGGGATAGATTGTGGAAGATATTGAAAATATTGTGTTAGAAGATGACAAATCGGAGTGCATCACTCAGATAGGGACAACACTAGATCCTATTCATAAATAGGAACTTGTAAGGTTCCTTAGACAGAGAAAGCATGTGTTTGCCTGGAGTCACGAAGATGTGCCTGGGATAGATCCCAATTTCCTTTGCCATGAGCTCAACATAAACAAAGAAGTTAAACCAGTAAAGCAAAGACGAAGAATGTTCAGCCCCGAAAAGAACCAAGCCATACAGGAAGAAGTTGAAAAGCTTCAGAATGCAACTTTTATTAATGAAGTGAAATTTCCAGATTGGTTGGCTAATGTAGTTATGGTCAAAAAGAAAAACAACAAGTGGAGAATGTGTGCGGATTTCATAGATTTAAATAAAGCATGCCCAAAGGATCACTTTACTTTGCCCCAAATAGATCAACTCGTGTATGCTACATCAGGACATGATCTACTCAATTTTATGGATGCTTATTCTGGTCATAACTAGATAAAAATGAAGCCTGAAGACAAGGAAAGAACCTTTTCCATCACTCCTGAGGAATATACTGTTATAATGTTACGCCTTTTGGTTTGAAAAATGCAGGTGTTATATGTCAAAGGTTGGTTAATAAGGTGTTTGAGGAGAAAATAGGCAAGAATATGGAAGTCTACATGAATGATATGATTGTAAAGAGCAAAAAAGCATCTGATCACATTGTCGACCTCAGCCGAACTTTTGATCAACTTGAAAAGCACCAAATGAGGCTGAATCTGACCAAGTGCATTTTTCGAGTGAAAGAAGGAATGTTCCTCGAATACATAGTAAATCAAAGGGGAATTAAAGAAAATCCATATAAGATCAAGGCATTAATTAAAATTCAATCCCCAATATGCAAAAAGGAGGCATAAAGGCTGAGTGGACGAGTAGCAGTACTGAACAGATTCATGTCTCGAGCTACATATAGGCGCCTGCCGTTCTTCAAGATACTCATAAAGAGTTTTGAATGGAACGGAGAATATGAAAAAGCTTTTGTGGAATTGAAAACGTACTTCGGGTCACCTCCATTACTCTCCTGACTAATCACAGGTGAAAATTATACCTATATTTAGTTATTTCTGAATCGGTCGTAAGTTATGTATTGATCCGAGAAGATAATGGAGTTCAAAAACCCATATACTATACCAGTAAGGCTTTTCCAGAAGCACAAATTAGGTACCCTTGTTTGGAAAAATTATCATTATCACTGATTGAAGCATCCAGGCATATGAAACCTTATTTGCAAGCCTATACAATCGTATTTTACACTAATATGCCTCTAAGGTGGGCTTTGCATAAACTAGAGAAATTTGGTAGATTAATGTACTGGGCTTTGGAATTGGGGGAGTATGATATCATATATAAACTAAGGTTCTCTTTGAAAGTCCAAGAATAGGTAGATTTCATAGCATAGTTCACTTACTCTGAGGTCCCCGAGCAACAAAGTGAATTGGCCGAACAGGAATCAAGAGGAACTGATGTTAATAAGAAAGCTCCCGAAGAACCTTCTTCAAAAGAAGCAGTTGTTGAACTACCAGATTCCTCTTCTCGAACACAAGTGATAACTAGGAATGAAGAAGTAAGAGGGAAAATATTCTACTATGGGAATTTAACAGACCAAGCGTTTGACAATAATGCCCTAATATGGAATTTATATGTTGATGGGCCATCTTGTGCAATCGACGGCGGAGCAGGTATAATACTTAAACACTTTCGATGGTATTGATATTGAGTATGCGTTGAATTTTCAATTCTAGGCTTCAAACAATGAATCAGAGTATAAAACCCTTATTGTGGGCTTAAGTTTAGCCCAATCATTGAATATCGAGCAAGTTATGGTGCATAGTGACTCTCAACTGATGGTGAACCAAGTACTGGGTTTATATGGAGCTAAAAGCGAATTAACAACCAAGTGTTTATCCAAGGAGATGGAAGTAATTGCAAAAATATCATTTGTTCGAATGAATATAATCCCAAGGTTAAAAAATTCCCTTGCTTGGCTAGCCTCAACTACTAGGATTGAACTCCGACGAACTATCCCTATTGAGATTTTGGCCAATTGGGGCATAAATGAAGATCTAATGATAAATTTTATTTCCATGGACATGGGGCCATCATGGATGGACCCCATCAGAGCATACATTCAAAAGGGAACTTTACCCACAGATATGGCGGAAGCCAAGATGTTGAAGTATAAAGAAGCTCGGTATGTACTAGATAAAGGTGTTTTGTATAGGGGAGAACTATCATACAAAATGTAAATGATATGTGCATCCATCAGAGGTCCAAGACCTAATTCAGGAGGTGCATAAAGGTTCATGAGCTCACATAGTAGGGAGAACACTTCTGCATAGAATTAGTGCACAAGGATATTACTGGCTAATAATGCGAGCAAACTGTGCAACTTTTCCCAAGAAGTGTGATGAATGTCAAATATTCTCCACCATTCAAAAAAAATCCATAGGCTACTCTCACTCCAATCACTTCACTATGGCTATTTTCCATATGGGGTATAGACTTGGTCGGACCATTGCCGGCCACCCGAGGAAGATTTAAGTACTTAGTTATCGCAGTGTATTATTTACAAAATGGGTTGAGGCAGAGCCCTTGATAGACATGCCTTATGAAAAGGTATACCATTTCATATGGAAAATCATCATCTGTAGGTATAGGTTGACCTATGATTTCATTACCGACCATGGAACACAATTTCACGATAGTTTGTTGTGCTCAGTCCAATATTCAAAAATTGCATTAAGCTCCATGACATCCTCAAAGTAATGGACAAACTGATATTATGAACATAACTTTTCTTAATAGGTTAAACAAAAGACTTGATGATGCCAAGGGAAACTGAATAAAAGAGCTACATTCTGTCTTGTGGGCATACCGAACAACCCCGAGAATAGCAACTGTAGAATCCCCATATATGTTAGCATTTAGGACTAAAGTTGTCATACCTGCTGAGATGGGTTTACTATCTCATAGGGTTTTAAATTTTAACTCTCCTTTAAGTGATCTAGTGAGAGGTTGGATCTATATATGCTAGAAGAAGTAAGAGAAGATGATGACTTGAGAAATGTAGCCTGCTAACAGAGAACAACCCATTTTTACAATAAAAGGATAAAACTAACCAACTTAAAGGAAGGAGATTATGCACTGAAGAAAGTGTTACGCAGAAAAATAACAAGATAGTGGCCAATTGGCATGGGCTATACTGTATTTCAGCAGTTATCCGACCTGGAACTTATTGAATTGAAACCTTGGATGGAGAAGAATTCAAAAACCCATGGCATGCCGAGCATCTCAGAAAATATTACCAATGATGTTATCAGTTGTAATCAGTTTGAAATCAAATTTCAGTATCAATAAAATAATCCGTTGTTTCAATTTTTGTGTTAAAATATTTGGAAGTAATAGTGATATGCACTACTATAAAACTTCAAAACTTCAAATTGACGAAAGTTAGAAGTTATTAAAGTAATTGAAATAAAAAATTCAAATTGTTGTTCGGTTTAAGACAATATTTTCCTAAAAGATGCTCGGGAGACCATAAGAATACAAGAGAGTTGCTCGGCACAAACCATAAGATGTTAAGAAAAGACACAAACTTGATAGATGATACGCAAAGTCCAAGTCAATAGGACGCTATGTCCTCAAGAAATTTGGTCCACAAACATAAGGATAAAACAAGATCTTTATCCTACTAGGAAAAGTGCAGGAAGAACATTGCAAAGACTCTTCAAGAGGAATGTAAGCACATAGTCCACATACGCTTGGTCCCACCACTGGTATCTAAGGTAAAAACTTAACACGTGGGTGCATTAGTAAAACCTTTGGAGACACATGGATAACTAGCTCTAAATTTAAATTTTAATCTAAGTATGCTATTAGAACCTATGTATTCATCTAACTAGATCTCTAACTAGATCTAAATTTAGATTTTAATCTAAGTATGCTAGTAGAACATATGCATTCATGGGTAATTGATACTCAATTTAGATGTTAATCTAAGTGTATCAATAGAACTAATGACAAAGAAAGGATTAACCTTACACATTCAACACAAGATAAGTTGATCAAACTTTCATTTCACTAAATCAAATTAAGTACTTAACTGTGTAAATAAAACAAAGTACAAAGCTTCATTCTGCAGTACGTTTCCTTTCAGCTTTGAAAATAGGATCCATTCCAACCGGAGGATCATTTAAAGTGTAGGGAGAATTAATGAGGTTAAAATCCTGAAGCATTTTGGCATTACCACTACTAGGACGATCAAGAAGGTGTGGAGGTCGGACGATCTCTAATTCATCTTGAATCTCATATTCTCCCGACTCCTTTGAAATCAAGCATTAAGGAATACGTCGAACAGGAATCCAATTGACATCTAATTTAAAAGGGGGATCGTCAAGGTCAAGTAACCCTGGATCATACCAGCCCCACATTTGGTTGTTTTGATCAACCTTCATCACTGCCAAATCATTCATCCAACCCCATTTATAGCTATCATTCTTATCGTATTGAACCTTGTCATTAATATGCCTCAGAGATTCATTGTACCCTTCCATCCATACTTCCCTTGGTTTTTTGTAGAATTGAAAGGTCAATCTGTCAACCTGGTAATGCATTTTCTTCAACACCCCATCCTTAGCTTGTAATTGAGAAGATTGAGTGGATAGTTGCTCGGACAAGGCCTGTTGCTTCTGGGACATCTCAGTAATGGCTTGATTTTTGGCTTTATTTTGTGCATATTGATTGGTAGGGGGATTTTGGGTCCTGATTTCTTATGTAGTACTTCAAACAGGTCTTACTCTAGCTCGAAAAAAATGAAAAAATAGGTTTTGATTTCTTCAAGGCCTCCAATTCCTCACTCAACCTTGCATTATCAGCTTCCAAGAATGAATAACCCTCATCCGTAGTTGCAAAAGCAGTATTGGATGACTTCAAGGCATTAAGTTCATCTCTTAAATTATTATTCTCTTCCTCCAGAATCTTGGCAATGGCCCTTGCTTCCTCCACTTCACGATTAAGTAGGAATTCTTGCCTTCGAAAATGGGAGGAAAATTTATCCAACTTTTGCTCAAAGACCCAACCTTCACTCATGAATTGGAACTTATTCTCATAATCCTCATGCAAAGGTGCCTTAGTTTCCTTGTGGTCCTCCTATAGATCTTCAATCATTTCATACTAGGCAATATTGTTGGACGCTGCCAGATTAAGAAGGCACTTTAAATGAACATAGGCCTCTTTGTATTGCTCAGATATCCCTTCCTCGAGCAGCTTCAGTAGATTGGCCTCAATCAGAGATAAGTGACCAACTTTGAAAAGCTAATTACACCTCTGGAGTAGCTTGGAGTCACTAGATGAAAATTATTCCAATTTATCCATAAACTATTAAGAAGAATACATTCAGTAATCAATAAGTGAAGAATATGGAAATATACAAGCAGGGGAATAAAAACATTTATATTTTCATTAATAAAATGGGAAAGTATAGGTACATCTTCAAAAAGAAAAAAAAGTATAACTACTGAAAAAGGGAAACCAAAAGTTGCTCGTATCTACACCTTCTTCTTATCTACTTCAGGATCAGCTGAAGTAAATGTAGGGAAAGAATGAGGATGAGGATTAATTGTGGATAGGGTAGAAGAATCAACATCCTGGTTTCTAATCGACATATTCCATCACCATAAGATATTAACGTGTACCCCCATCATCATCAACTTCCTCGCCCATATTTAGAGGGTCCCCAGGATCATGTCGTAAGAACAACTCGAAGTTTTTTGGAGTACCGAACTCCACCAGGGTAGCTAACCAACCATCCTTAAAGCATTTCTTCTTCGTAAAATCAATTTGTGAAGAATCTTCTACAATGGCCTTATCCCAATCTCTGTTGAAACCAGCCTCCCTGGCTTTAGTCTTTTTCGCCTTCTCCACATCCAAATCCTTTTGTAACTGGGCAGTCTGGACTTTCTCAGCATCTAAGTCTTTCTATAATTGGTCAGCTAGACCCCGAGCAATTTCAATATCTCCTTCAACAGCTTTCACCTTCTTCTCCCATTTCTTCTTTTCATTGTCCATTTCTTATTGGTAAGCAAGCACTGACTTTTTTAGCTCATTAAAAACCTCTTCAACTTCCCCAAAAAAAGCTCTCAAAGCCTCATATTTCTACAACATGTTGTTGAAGTCAAAGAGGAACTGCACAAAGACAACAAGGAAAGTCAATATTATATAGAACAAACAAAGAGATAGAAAAATAAAGAAGGTAAAAGAATATACCAGAGTAAGGCTTCGAGAAGCTCTGTCAGAACTTTTGGAATGAGGTAGTGCAGCTGCAGCACCCCTATGGTCTGGTAAAGTCCTAGACTTTATTAGTTATCTTGCCAATCTAGGGCCAAGGACCACTAGAGAGGTAGAAGAAGATGTATCGACCAACTCTCGCTGGTCCAAAAGGGTAGAATAACCTTCTACTAACTTAGAAGGAAGCCCTTTACTTATCATTTTCAAGGGGATTTCTTTAACTTTCTTGGCTGGGGGTTTTTTCCCAGTTTCATCTTTATTTTTCACCCCCCCCCCCCCCATCAGTTTGTTTAGAAGGGGCATTAGAAGTTGTCTCTCCCAAAATGTTAGGAAATTTCCTTTTTCCCATAGCAAGGACAAGAGGTAAGTTTGAATCCAAGGAATAAATGGAGTAGGCAGAAAGGTCACCACTGCCAGATGTAGCATCTGAGGAGTTAGAAAGACGTTCCTACTCAAGGTCAATTACAAGGGAAGGAGTGGCTATTGGGAGATGAGAAACAAAGGAGTAAATCGTATTCTTGTACTTCAGCAAATAGGATGCAGACCTAATGTGGTACTTGTCAATCCTTTGATGAAGACCCCAAATGAATTTCAATTCCTTTAGGTTCACTTCACTCTCCTTTGGGCACCTTTTCTTCTGATTAAGTACAATCAAAATTTACAGAGCAACCATTAGTATCACATTTAAATAAGTATATACAGGGAAAGACAGTTAAATGAGGAATAACATATCCCATTGCCAAAAGGAGGGCATCTAGGCCCATGTTACTCAGCATTTCCAATCAAAGGGGCGTATTGCCAATTTTTTATAACAACTCCATACTGAAAATAATTCCTATTAGAGCTTAGAAGATTTAATACTAAGGCTTTGTTTACAGCCCTAGTCTTTAAATAAAAAGTGGTGACACTAGTCACCCACTTATAGTAAAACATTATTTCAGAAATCCTTAGATGGGTTCCATGGATTTGATTCAACCCATACACTCCATTTATAACCCTCTAGGTGTTGTGGGCTACCCTAGTTGGGACAACTTCAAAATATTGATCAAACTCAAGAAAAAATGGATTTATAATAAAGGTAAGCCCACAATCAGCTATAAAGATAGAGGGAAACCAGGGACCCTCAGCAAGTGAGAAAAAATCAGTAGTTAAAGTAGCATGTTCCAAAATAACCCAAGAGGGAATCTTACATTCATTTATGAATTCGTCAAGAGAATCAAAAGCGTAAACTACGATGAAGAATAAAAGAAAAGAGAAAGTTTTCTTACAAAGATTAAGGATTCAGCAATAACTAAAGGACATAAAATGATCGCACAAGAGAGAAAAAGAAATCTTGAAGAAACAATAGACAAAAATTCTCAGAAAATTTGAGGTAAGAAAGATCATGGCTTTTCCCATTCTTTATAGGTTGCCTCAAAAACTAGAAAAATAGTGATTAAAAGGCAGCATCGATTGAACTGACGGCGGCTAAAAGCAGAAAAGATTAATTTTCCTAAAAATGATTCATTATAGTGATGGATAATTACAAAAATGCAATACGCATTACATGTCCACAGATAAGTCATACGTTTTACAAGTATGGGAAGTTGATAGCCGACTAAGCCTAAAATTATTGCCCGAGCAACGTTTTTGGGCTAAATGTTCCACATTCTTGTAAAAACTTCAAGCATGAAACGTTGAGGGCTTCTCATGAGACCAAAAATTATCCTTCTACCTAGACCAGTCGGAAATTGCCATGTGTAATATAGTATAAGGTTAATCCTAGTCAACAAGGACAAAACGCCAACCTACTGGGGGATGTCGACCAACTTATCATTAAAGCCCGATCAACACCAGGAAGACCGACCAACAATGATAGAAAAGTGGCATACGTTGTATACATAAATGATTGTACAAATGTAAATGTCTACGATATAAATACATTTCATCCTTTGATATTGCACCATTTGTACACCCCCTGGGGGATATAAATACATTGAACCCTACATCCAAGGGAGACATGAAATAAGAGGAAATTGAGCATATACACAACAGTGGATGTAGGCTCTTTCTTTAATCCGAACCCCTTTAAAAATCTTTTGTCTCTCTTACTTATATTTATCTTTGATCAATTAATTAGCCTAGTCTACTTTTTTGCACCAATAGGCCCCATTTTTGCATATGATTATTTTTATTGCCTTAATTTTTTTTCTTGGTCTCTTTTAAATGGTGGCTTTCACGATGAGTTAATTTTGTACTCTCGTAACCCTTTTCTGTGAACACTCGTCATTTTTTGTAATTTAATTCTTCACGGTAAACGGTTCTTATATGCACTACTTTCATTGTCAAATTTTATCGCATTTGGTACATTTTAAAGACAGGATTGAGATGGAAACACTTTGACCAACATGTGATTTGACAAGTACGATAATCAAACAAATCCATGCAAGTGTAAATTAAAGGATACTAAGAGTCAAATATGTTGGTAGTAATCTTAAATTACATGTTAATGACTCCAAACATTATAAAGCACAAAATGAAATGACATCTCATATAAAACTGTCACATATATGTGGAATGAAATTATGACTTGATCATCCTAAATGTCCATTCATAAAACGGTGTAAACAAAATACAAAACTCTTTTTGACTTTTTCCAAAAATTTTATCAAAATAAAATCTTTTTCAATTTTTTCTCAAAATAGAAAATCTTTTTTGTATTTTTCCAAAATTTTCAAAAACAAAAATCTTTTTTATTTTTCCAAAATTTTCAAAAACAAAAATCTTTTTTATTTTTCCAAAATTTTCAAAAACAAAAATCTTTTTTATTTTTTTGAAAAATATATCGTAAAAGGAAATTATAAATACAAAAATGGTACACATTAGCAATCCGCATCAAATATCATCATAAAAATCATCCTATGCTAGAAAACAAGTCTAAACCTCAACCGTTAGGTGCGATGGAGTTTTCCAAAGGTGGTGACATCCTATGAAAAACCTCCATCAAGTCATGTGATTTTTTGACCAAAAACTTAAATTGATCCCTAATATGTGCAAACTCTCTCTTGTAATCATTCGGAGCATCGAAAGTATCATGCCTGGATGCATATGTCGTAAAAACACGTGTAGTAGCAAAACGTGACACATTACCGGACTTAAAGAAAAACTCCCTATGGTGTCATCTCTTCTTACAATGGATGCAAACATACATGGGTGTAGGAACACCTATCTCAAAACATCTATGGCGCACTATCCTATTAGGTAGGGACGCATAGGCAGATTAGGTTGAGAGCCATATGGATAAATCCAAAACTTGTGAATCGGCTCGGGTGCATCTTTGAAAGTGGATGCACCGTCATGTCCTATTCCTAGTCTCTCAACATTACCCAAAGCGGGATAAAGGAGCATCTTTCCTACCTTCCTAGATGTATCCTCTATAGTGACCTTTACCTCCCGGGCACGTTCAAGATCTCCCTCTATAGTGACCTTTACCTCCCGGGCACGTTCAAAGCACGATCAACTGCTCACTCAAAGTAATCTTCACCTTATCTAATTGACTCGCCGACACCTCAAATCTCCTCAAAAGCTCAATATCTCTCTCCAAATCTATCACCCTAAGAGTTGGGTCTTTGTTCAACTTTTTGGTTTTTAGGTTCTCGACGTACAAATCTCAAAATCCAATTTGGAGCTCACTCTCACCCTCACTCTCAGACTCGCTAGAAACACTCAAGTCATCCTTCAGGATCTTACGTGCATAGGTATCCTCATTGTCATGGGATAAACTAGGTATTCTCACGTGACTAGCTAAAAAGGAATCAAACTTCCCATGTGAAGACTCATCCCCGAAATGTTTCACCTCTTCCTCACTATTGCTAAGAGTGGCCGGCATGGCAATCTTTTTGCCCTTTCTCTTTATCCTAGTGGGACACTAAAATTATATATGCCTTCTACCCTTACACTCAAAACATCTTTCTTCTTCCTCTTTCTCTTTCTCACCGCTATCTTTGGCCCCACCTTTCTTTTCATTTTTCTCAAAAACCCTTTTATTGGAAGAATTTTGTTTTGAAAACTTGAGAATTTTTTTGCAAGCATGGCCATGTCAAAATCAGACTCGCCCTCAGACTCGAACTCACAAACTCTCACTTTCTTTTTCTTCTCACTCTTGAAAACTTCATTTCCCTTCCTATACTGGCCTATAAGTACTATCCATATATCCTTAGGTTTGATAGTATCGGGGAACATGTCAATATCATATGTCTGGATGTCTCCTACCAGCTCTTCAAATTTTAAATTGCTCAAATTACCTAAGGAATTCAAAACAATTACTTTAGGGATAAAAGGTTTAGGCAACAATCTCAAAATATTTTTAACCACCCGTATGCACACAAAGATTGAAACTAGTGTTTACAATATTGGAAAAATGTACATGTAACTCATCAAAACACTCAGTTTCAAGTATGGTAATTGTTTCAAATTGAGTAGTTAAATTTTTAAGTTTAACCTCATTGACTGCTTTCGTGCCTTTATGGGTAAGTTTTAAAACATCCCATGCGTCTTTAGACATGGTGCATGTTATAATACGTTGGAACTCCTCAGGAATGACAGGCATAAGAAATTGCACTCATCCCCTATGAATTAAAAGTGCTCCACCTTAACTCATCCTCAGTCTAGTCTGCCACGGGCTTTATATTAGTGACATTATTTGCAGTGACAGTGGGAGGAGTCTAACCTCTTTCACAAACTAACCAAGCGAACTCATCGATTGCTTTTAAATGTGATTTCATGCGGGCTTTCCAATAGGCATAATTAGACCCGTCAAAAATTGGCAACCGATTATATAAGTTTTCATTTGGAAACATTATGATTTTTCAAAATCAGATTTAAAAAAAATCAATATCACAAAATTTTGCAAAAAAAATGAATTCACAATAAATTAGTGAAACCTGCTCTGATACCAATTTTTAAAAGTGGTGATTGCTTAAATAATCTTTGATACCAATTTTTCGAAGCGGTGTGATATCGATTTGAATAAATTCACAAATTCCAATTAAACCCTTATTTAATCAATTATTAATTTTAAACCCAATTAATTAAACTTAATTTTAAATAACCTTAAATAAAAATCAAGCTTTAGTGGATCATGCCAACACATATAAATATGAATTGCTGAGTCACATATTTCAGGAAAAAACCCAAAAGAGAAAACCTTTTATTTCACTTAATAATATTCACAAGATTATAAGCGAAATTTGCAATGAATATCCAGAGATACCCATAAGAACACGCGGTTTTGAGTCAGCAATGGAATTCGATAGCAAATCCATAAGACAATAAGGAACACCCACAAGTACTCCCAAAGACACGCAGTCGTCATCCCAACACCTCCTTCAGGCGACACCTAAATCAGTAGTAGGAAAATGTCCCTATAAGAGAAACTCTAGCAAAGATGTATCTCGGGTTCCAAAACAATTCACAAAAGCGTTTGGGATGTTTGTGAATTGAAAAAAAAAGATTGAACCCTAAATTGAAGAAGACAAAGTGTTCTGTTGTTTTGCAGTTTGCGTAAAATGAAAATTTCCAAGTCTTCTTAATGAAAAAGAACTCGTTTAACACGCTTTCTACAAAAAAAACATAAGTCGGCAGATCGATCAAACGAAATCCTAAAGTTGCTCGAATGAGGCCACATGTCGTTTGAATGACATTGAGCAAAACTGTTATGTCATTTGGATGGCATTAGCATGTCGCTCGAATGACCAGAGCGACAAAATTAATTCGTCTCAACACTTAGAAAAAATTCCTTAGACGAAAAATAATGCCTCATCTGATTTAAAATAGTTCAGATTTTTTTCTAAACACTTAGAAAAATATCCCAACACTTTTAAATTAACAGTTAAGGAACTAAAATACAACCTTACCAAAATTCATCTCAAATAGGTTTTTCTATTGAAGAACGTTGATATTCGAACCGTCTTGATGAATTATTTGGACTTGAGTAATTCTTCGATGGTTGTAGCGGTATACAACATACTCTAATGTAAATTCGGACAATGTAAGTTATGTCCTTATACAAATAAAATGAATAATAAGCCTAAGCTAAACTATTTTCCCTTATAAAAATGACACTTTATAGGCTCAGTGATGACTTTTGAGTTTCACATAGTGCGTATGATTAAAATTACCTACTGTTTCGTATTTTATGACAGTTCATTACCTAATGAATGTTATTATCAGTGTACCCCGCGTATTTTGTGACTTTTAAGCTTATTTAGAAAAGTGCCACTACTTCAAGAAGTAAAAACCCCAAAATGCAAACTTTCACGGATTGGCTGCCGACCAAATGCCTCAACATGATAAAACCACCATAAAAGTCATATGACTAAGCTTTCATGAAATCGACCAACACCTAGTGGTTAATACTCCATCCCTTCACTCCACCGACCATGGCACTCTCCAATCAAGAATAAAGCAATGGGAGCTTTTGTTCTACCCTAAAACTGAAGTATAACATGGACTAATGAAACTGTGACACATGTCATCCTAAATTATTAAATTAGGCCTTATTCGTAAGTCATTATCTTGATCGGCTGAATGTTCCCTACTGGTTAGCATTATGGCTGACCACAATCAGGAATCCAACCATTCGCAAGACATAATGTCTAAGTTTAGGCACATATGGAAATATTTACAGTCTCTTTTATAAATGCATGTGTGTTAATCCCCAAGCTGGCTCATTATTGATTGTCATCAAGAATGTAAAAAGGTATAATTTCCTAACATATAAAGGCAATCCACCTCTTCTTCTTCTTACCCCTACTATAAATATCCTACTACATCCATCAGCTAGAAGGGAGAGAAATCGACATACACTCAACCCTAGAGAGATCTTAAGGATCTTGTACCCTGCCCTAATACAAAGTAACTTTGTACCCGTGGACGTGGGCACCTCTTGTATGTTTCTCTGTCTCCTATCTCTCTCAAGTTCAAATCATTTTCTTTTATATCTGTTGTAGTTTATTATTGTTATTATTCAGCTAGGACATACAATTATCCTAGTACCAATTTTATACAATAACCGTTATACTACTTAAACTTGTTATTGATGTCTCCAATTAACATCTTTCAGGACATAGGCCTCAAGTGCAGTCTCACCCCTGATCCAGACTTGATCTCTTCTTTATTGTTGATCTCATAGGATGCAAGTGTCGATCATGCATGCTTATATTCTATAGTTATTTTTATGTTTATATCGATTTTACTTTTGATTCAATTGACGGTTTATGTTGGTTTAAGAATGTTTTAATAGACGCTGATAGTATACAATGATTCTATTCATTTATGTTTGTTGGTATTAGAGTTTGTGTGGTTCACGTCTATTATATGTTAATTAATTCCTTTTATGAATTTATTTAATTTCATTTCTAATTATGATTAGAATTTATATTCAGTTATTTTTATTCCCGTGAGTTTGTACTAGTCCTAATCAATCTAATATTAGATTTTATGGGGTGTCACACATACACTCTCAGGGCTTGTCATCCCACAATAGTTTTGGCACTTTTCCCATTCTCCCAAACCTACATTTAATTTTTAAGGCTCGTTAGTCCCTTCTTATCATAGGGTCGATTCTCCCCCCCCCCCCCCATCTTCGCTTTAAGGTCATGTGCACAAAAGTTCTCTACTTGTTAAGAAAGTCATGTTTTAAGGGATTTTACTCCCACAATTGTCACTATAAACGCATTAGTATACATCTTCTCTACGGTTAAAACTAATCTTCCAGGACTTATGCTCCCTAAAATTTCACTTTAAATTCATTTAAATAATGTTTCTCTATGGATTTATCAACCCATGTTCAGGGAGATTTCCATCTTACTCCCACTAGAATTGCTCATTGACCTCTATATATATGTTCAATTGCAAATGGGAAAATAATTTTCAAAAAACATTTAGCATCTAAGAAATATCTTGTATTTATTCAAAACTTAAAATTTAAAAGGTAAACATGTGAAGCACCTCATTTCATCGTCCACCTTTTGTGTTCATGCAAACCATGGACAACACGGCCACATACATCTTTATAAAATCAAATAGGGTCACCCATAATCCATACCCAACAAAGATTGCTTTCTTAAAAAATGAGAGAAACACTCGCTACTTTGAAAACCAAAAAATTATCATCCTAGGAAAGAGTTAGATCACAAAAAAAAAATATTAAGAAAAAATTTATCTCAATTAAGCAAAAAACATAATATAGTATAATCCTTTATTAACTCTTAGTTTACAAGAAGTTAGAAGGTGCTCAATCTATCACATATTTTGTTTTCACCTCATTTGGTTTCAACAAATTTGTCAAGACTATCATTCTCGGTGAACCGTCAATCCTTACATTATAAAGACTCAATCGCATCCAAACAAGTAAATTTTAAAGAATCTATTTATATCCAATATTTCTATTCCCACTATAGATAGAAGACTGACTTGACTATTCAGACTCGTGAGGTTTAAAGTCAAATCATTGCTCCAATCTTGCACAAATACATGTTTAAAAAAAAAATCATCTCGTCCAGACACTATTAACTTTTTGAAAAATACTAAATTTTATTGTCAAACATGAAACATCAAAAATTTCTCACATCAAGAAAATAACATCCACAAAAACTATAGTCACAATGACTCTTATATTAAAATAAAATTTAGGGTAAAAGACTACAGTAATTTAAGACACATTAACAGACCCGTGGATTAATCCAATATTGCTTACCCCTTCATTCTTTAGCATTAAGCCTAAAACTAGTTTCAAACCCTTTGGGAAAGATCATGAAATGACACACAAACCAAATTGACTCTACAGGCACCTCCTCACACGTGAAAGGTTTGTTATACCTGAAAATGATAACTTGACACTAGTTAGACAATAGGAGTGTTTATGAAAAATATAAAGAAAAATATTTAACTAGGTTGGGACTCAAAGTCAACATAGGAGAAATTAGGACAAAAAATAATAACATAGAAAAGAAAAAATCCCTCTAGGTTTCATCTAAAAAGGGAAAGAAAATAAGCATCCTTAGAAAATTTGGGACAAAAAAAAGTAAAAAAGATACCCTCCCAATGTCTTGACTACTTTCATTAAATAAATTGCCAGTACACGCAAGTGTTCACCAAATGACGATCCTTCTGCTATAAAAGAAGAACAATAAAATAGGAATGAGAAAAAAATCTAACTTCACCACATGCATGTCTAGACATGATCAATCCATTATATCATTCATGCATCTCTCCCAAACCGATTGAATGAGATTTGAGCCTAAGCCTTTGCTTTTTTACAGAGAAAAATCATTTTAGTAAATTGATGATCCTACAAATATCCTTATACATAATCAAACTATTAAAGCCCTCATCCTCATATCTTCAGCATCTTAGAGTCACCCATAAAGAGGGTCG
This sequence comes from Sambucus nigra, assembly GCA_949130495.1. NCBI lineage: Eukaryota > Viridiplantae > Streptophyta > Magnoliopsida > Dipsacales > Adoxaceae > Sambucus > Sambucus nigra. Next base: position 248,651,768 of record OX422210.1, read on the forward strand.
GCCTCATCAGACTTGGCCTAATTGCAATCGAAAGTTAGGAAAGCCCACAATTTACCAGAAAATGGCATTTCAAGAATTTCCAACCTACAGAAGTGTGTGCACAAATAAGCATTGAACAAAAATGAATAATCACACATTTTATACACCTTTTAGAAGGACATGGGACAATATCCATTAATCTCACAACAATCAGTGTGCACCATGTGACTTGGGACACATTAGGGGTGCACACATTTTGGTTTAGTTCGATTTTGATACTGACTCAAGAACCAAACCAAGAATGATCGGTTCCAAATTTTTAGAACTAGAACCGAATCGACAGTTGTGCAAAACCGAACTAAACCTAATCAACGGTTCCTAGATTGGTTCGGATTGGTTTTTGTTTCCAAATTCATGTTTTAAACTAAGTGAAATATTCAGATTAATTTATTTCAAAAATAATTTTTTTTAAGGGCAAAATTTATTTTGGTCCTTAATAACATCATAATCATAAAAAAAAGCTAAAATTAGCCTTATTGGTTGACGTAACATCCATAGCATATAGTTGGACAATTTCTAAATTTATCCCAAAAAATTTTGTAAAATAAAGAAGGGTAACCTTTACTTAAAGAAGGGTAAAATCACCTAACCTTTTTCATAATTCTAACCATGGTTTTGTCAGGTGGTGATTTTACTGGAAGATGATTTCAATGGAAGATAGCCTCAGTTGGTTTCGATTTTCATTACATATGGTTTTTGGTATCAGATAGTTTTCGACAAATCTTAGTTGAGATGGTTTTTGATTTCTTTTCGGCTATTTTGGGTTTGTTCTAAGTCGTATTTGGCCATCGTCATGGATATGAAGAGGGAGGGGCATGTAAAAGAGTAGGGAGAAGATAGAAGGAGGGAGGGGATTTTAGGTTTGGTTTTGGCCATGAGATTTAAATTTTAGGGTTTCTCCAAAAAATATTATTTATATGTAAATGTTAAAAAATATTATATATATATATTTTAAAAATAAAGGAGGAGGAGTTTTTTGTCTCCCCCAAATAACGGCTGAGATTGAAAGTTCAAAATTTTGGTCTTTATGAACTAACGACTGAGATTTAACCATCCGTTGCAAAGGGGAGACTCTGGTGGAAGTTTGGTCAAGTACAGAGCACAAGGCTCGAGTTAATTATAGAGCACATGGATCGAGACTCTTTGAATTATTTGTACCCACTCATAACCAAACCTCTCTATCTATTTTTTGAGATCCTCACTATTCCTCCCACTCTCTCGCTCTACCCTATCGGCCTCCCTCACCCCCCGAGCTCCACAGTTGCCCGCCTCTCTGCCTCCATCTACCTCGACCTTCCTCATCACTGATTTGTTGTTTATAAATTTTTGAGATTTGTGTTTGAAAAATGAGGTAGCATTTTGGGGATTTTCAATTCTGATTTTCAGGCTACGAAAAATGAGGTAGCATTTCGTTTTGCATACAGTTTGAAGTGTGTCGTAATTTCCCCCGAGTAAACAGAATTAAGGTTCCCCACATTTGTTATACTCCTTTTAATCATCTTACTCATCTTCCCAAGTAATTCAGGCTGAAACCTCTGTTCTTCTGCATAACATCGGAGGTAGGGTAAGGGTTTGTTAGTTTTTTACTCAAAGATAAGTGTTTAATTTTTTTTACTCAAAGATACATGTTATCAGCAGATATGAATGGGTTTCCATTATACTAACCATATTTGAGATTTGGGTTTTGGTTTTGCAGGTCTTGACTTTTGCCCTTTCTTCTCACCTTATTTTTTGATTCGTTGATCGGGTATTTGATACAGGATCTGGTCAGGTATGGGGTCTTTGATTCGGTTCCCTCTTCGATACAGGGTCTTGACTTCTACACTTTTTTGTGATCGTATTCTTTGATACGGTGTCTGACCGTACACTCTTGTTGTTTGGTTATATGCTTTGCAGATCTAATCGTTTACAGATCTTTGATTCTCGATGGGAGCAAACTCAATTCTTCATACCATGGATGGGAGCGAAGACAAGTTTAGAAAGACCATCGATGCCCAGCACGAGGGAATTATCTTACCAACTGCGTATGTGGCGCCATCGGATGAGATCTTGGAGAAAAATGAATGACATTTTGTCCAGTTTTGTGATGATGTGATACAAAGGGTTTTGGTTACATGGGTTGTAAATTTATTGAGGGAGGGTAGAAGGTGTATCTTAATATGTTTTATTGTGTTCAGTTTCATGGTTTTTAGTTTTCCTATTTTGTTTGAAAAGGAGAAGTAGTTCAATTTAAAGCATTTTTTTATAGATCTTCATGTTTTTAGTTGTTAAGAAATCTGAAAATCAAATTTGGGTTGTTAGATTTTTTGTTTTCAATTGTTGATTCTTTGGTTAAAAATTGTTTAATATTTTTATTAAACAATTTTTTTATAGAATCTATTATATATATTAGTAGTAGATTTAGTGTTCATTTTTCGAGTATGTTATCCTGTGCAACCTAAGCTTGAGATTTTCAGATGTGGATGTGTACTTGGTTCTATATATATTCTTGCAAGTGGGTATCTACTTTGTTTATAGTTAGTTTTCAAATAATTTCTCAACAGTAAAGATTTGATATGGAATAAATGGTATGAAGAGTATAAATGTTCATTTCAAATTTCCTTTTTTGATTTATTTCTAATTCGTGAACTAGTTTTGAATGATACTCGTTTGGTATCGAGGGCGTTCAAAAAATTTGGATGGAGAAATGTTTTGGAGTTTATATGAAGTCAATGTTTTTTACCATATTTTTCATTACAAGAATAAAATTCAAATTAAATTATTCACTCGAAATATTTAGTGTTATAGTGTTTATTTTTACGTTTTATCAACTGTCATTTACCTTTTCTTATTAAATGTCATTTACCTTTTTGTTGCTTGATTTAAGGTAATGATATTTATTGGGCATGCTGGGTTTTTACAAAGTGCTAATACTAAATCACCATATATCAACCATGTGTTAATATTAAATTAATGTACATCAAGCATGTTTTCGAGGAGTTTAAAAAGTATTTATGAGATTAAGAAGTTAAAAGAAATTACGTTTTAGTTTTACCGTTTGTGAAAGATGAAATTAAGTGGTGATGTTTTAAATTTTATGTTTGTGTACATTCAAATCCAGGTTTAAACTTTATTTTTCCTTCCAAAAGTCTAGGATTTCTCCAATCAACATGCCATAATCATGTCATTATGACATGCAAACTTACAATAGGAAAAAATGTACGTTCTCACTAAACTTTCGTCTAGGTCTTGGTTTTTCAACATTTAAAATTCTATTTCTCACAAGTTTATTTATTTTGAAACAAAATTGAGTGATGTGATTTTTCTTCCCACAAAATAACATCCAAAGTATATAGATATATTTTGATCAGAATGTTTCTTAATCTTTATCAAAGACACGTGAATAACCTCTTATTTTTCTTTTATCTTGTGATGTTGTTCCTTTATCATGTTATTAAAACAAAACTTGGCCTCAATATGTGATTCACATTTTTCTTTCGGTTTATCACTTGAGATAGAAATTTAAATTCCATGTTTATCATTTTTCACTCGGTCATGTTAAAAAAAATCTTTTCAAGTTTGTTAGGTTTATCATCTAACTCAAATTTAAGAATCTTGGCATATATCAACTCAATTGATAACTTTCCAAAATTAACTTTGAGAACCTCATTTTGTAAGAAATTTCTTCTTCTTATTTCTTGGGAATATCATTTTCTATTCTCAAAGAATCAAGCGCAACATTTAACCAATTCAATAATTTCATGATTTTCAAATAGAAGGTTTTCAAAAGTTTTCAGACATTCTTCTCTATCATGATTGCGAATACTGAATTTTGAAGAAAGTTTAACATTTAACTTTTTTAACCTAAGAGACTCCTGGTAAAGAAAATCAAATTCTTGACGAATGTTATCATCACAAATATCATTTATAAAAGATGAATTAGAACAAGATACATAAGAATCTATATTAATGATGAATAAAGCATCATCACAAGATAAAATTCTAGAAAAATCATTCAGATGCATATCAACATGTTCATAACAACTCCCACCCACTTTATTTACAAGATGTAAGGACATATTTTATTGTTCAGGTTACATTATTGTATATCGTATACCGCTACAACTTATTCAAGTTCAATCATGTAACAAGACAGATCTGAATATTAACGTTCTTCAACAAAGATGCCTCTAGGAGATCAATTTTGGTAAGGTTGTGTTTTGGTTACTTAACGGTTCATTTAAAAGTGTTGGGATATTTTTCAAATATATTTTCTAAGTGTTGAGGCGTTACTTTTCATCAAAAATATTTTTTTCTAAGTGGTGAGGCGGAGTTTTTTTATCGAAATAAAATTTTATTTTTTTACTCGCTGGTCATTCGAGCGATCAATGCATGTCGTTCAAGTGACAATGAGGTTTCGTTTGAGTGACTTATACCTCGTTCGAGCGACGCACTGACTTATGTTTTCTATATAAAGCATGTTAAACGACTATGCTTTCGTTAAGAAAACTTGTTGAATTTCTTTCTACAAAAACCACTACTTTTGTCTTCTTCATTTAAGGTTCAAATCCTTTTGTTTTCAATTCACCAAAATACCAATCTTTTAGTGAATTGTTTTGAAATCCAAGATATGTTTTTCCTGGAGTTTCTCTTGTAGGGAGGATAACCTACTGCTGATCTAGGTGCCACTTGAGGTAGGTGTTGGGTTGCCCTAAATAAGTGTCAAATGGAGTACTCGTGGGTGTTCTTGGGTTGACTGGGCTGCGTGTCTTTGCGAATCTTCTGAGATTGATTCGTTTCCGATTTAAGTTACGGAATATGAGAGTTTGTTGCGATAATTCTTTGCAGATTTCGCTTGTAATCATTGTGAGTATTATAAGAGAAATAAAAGGTTTTGCCCTTTGGGGATTTTTTCTGAAATCTGTGAGTCGTCAATTCATATTTATTTGTGCTGGCATGATCCACTTCACCTAGATGTTTATTTAGGGTTAAATTAAAATTGGGTTAAATTAATTTGGTTTGAAAATGACATTTGATTAAATAATATTTTACTTGGAATTTGTGAATTTATTCAAATAAGTATCACACTACATTCTCAAATTAGTATCAGAGCAGGTTACACAAATTTATTTTGTATTCCTATTTCGCAAAATTTGTGTGAAATTGATTTATTTTTTTTATGAAAATTTTATTTTATATAGAATCGCAATTTTTCTAATGGAGTACTTATATAATCGGATGCCCATTTTTGACAAGTTTAATTATGCTTATTGAAAAGCACGTATGAAATCAGAGTTAAAGGCCATTGATGAAAGCATTTGGGTAGTTTGTGAAAGAGAGTGGACTCCTCCCACTGTCACCGCAAATAATATCACTAATTTAAAACCTGTCTTAGACTGGACTGAGGACGAACTTAAGTGGAGTACTTTTAATTCCTGTGGGCTAAGTGTGTCATCACTCGTAAGGAGTTCCGACGTATTATGACGTTCACCACGTCAAAAGAGGCATGGGACATTTTACAAATTACCCATGAAGACACAAATGCAGTCAAAGAGTCTAAAATTCAAAATTTAACTACTCAATTTGAAACAATTACCATATTTGAGACTGAGTGTTTTGATGAGTTTTATGCACGTTTGTCTGATATTGTAAACACTGGTTTCAATCTTGGTGATCACATTCCTAATGCACGGTGTGGGTACCCCGATTCTATCACCATAAGGCCTGGACGAGTAGCCCCTCCTCAGCGGCCCAAAACCCAGGCCCATTACCTCTAGTATTCATCCATTTACTCCACGATGCCATGAAGAGAAGTTGTGGGGGAACACGATCCCATGAAAGGGAGATGGCTAATAAAGAGGAACCTATCACCCCCACTACTCCAACACATACATGTATAAATTAAACCCCAAGTCCGGGGTGAAAAGAAAGTTGTATTCTCTGTACTTACTTTTCAGAATATAGAGAAATAACACTGACTGAACCACCGTGGACGTAGGCACTTCTTTGCTGAACCACGTACTCCCGTTGTTGTGTGATTGGCCTTTTATTTGTTTCTTCTTGGTTGTCACCTCTTTCATATTTATTTGTGTTGCATAATAATTGCCTCCACAATTGGCGCCCTCTGTGGGAACCGTTTATCTTTCCTTGAGAAGAGCCCACACCGAGAAAAAATCTAAGATGTCTGGTCACAGCAGCAACGCTCCTCAAGCAGGAGACATTCAGGAGCCACCCGCTCCTCGCAGGATTAGGTCTGAAGTCCGAAGTTCCGATCAAGGGGCTCGCTTAGAAAGGCCAGCCTCAGAAGAAAGTCAAGGACCAGCGAGGTCCACTCAGATATCCAGATTGATCGATGCATACGAAGAAAGGCTCCACGAGCAGAGGGAGTCTTCTCGCAGGTATGAGGCTGAGAATGCTCGCCTGAAAAGAAGGCTGGAAAAACTGGAAAAAGAACTACGTCCTGATACCAGGAGACGCCCCTATCGCACTCCTAGCCCTCAGGCGAGCAAATCTCGCAGCCGAGGAAGGAGCCCTAGGTGGCAACATCAAGGGTTCGAAGGTGGCGACTCAGACGACGACCTCCGCGAGCAACTAAGAAAAGCTCGCCGCTATCAGAGCCCTGCTCGCAGCGACGACAACATACGGAACCTAGTCCGCAGAGAAATGGACCAACATCCAGCTCACCGCGGCACCAGGTCAACCAGAGAACTCGCCAGGAGAGCCCTCAAGACCCAGATGAAATCGCCCTTCACAAGGGAAATTGAAGAAGAAGCTCCCAAAAAGTTTGCTATTCCAAGGTTCAAGATTTATGACGGGAAGACTGATCCCATTGATCATGTCAGGCAGTACCGGCAGGCTATGACCCTCTGGAATCACCGAGATGCGTTGATGTGCCGTATTTTACCCTCAAGCCTTCATGACGTGGCCCAGAAATGGTTCGAGAAACTCCCTCACCAATCCATCAGAAATTTCAAATCCCTGGCCGAGCTCTTTACGGCCAGGTTCATCACCAGCAGCTCCCATCCCAAAAGGATGGATGCTCTATTGACGATGAAGAAAACTCCTCAGGAGACACTTCGAGACTACGCAAAAAGGTACTGGGAGTTATTCAACGAAGTCGAATACTGCGCAGAAGAGGTGGCAGTGGCTTCATTCAAAATTGGGCTACCTAGCTCTTCCCTCCTCTACCAGTCCTTGACAAAGAAGGAAGCAACCACCATTGATGACCTGATGGCCCGGATTGAGAAATACGCAAAGGTGGAAGATGTCACCCGCCTTAACGTAGGTGAAAACGGTCGAGCCAAGCTCGCCACGAAGGGAAGTGAGAAAGTTGATAACCAAAAAAAAGGAGGAAAGAATGGGAGCAAGAATGGCCCCAAGAACGGAGGGAGCCCTGACGTTGCAAAGTCGTTCCAGGCAGTCAACACCGTCTTCAAAGAACCAATTTACAAAATTCTCGCTAAGATCAAGGATGAGCCGTTCCTCAAATGGCCCCGGAAAATGGGAGAAGACCCATCGAAAAAAAACAATGCGCTGAGATGCACCTTCCACAAAGAGGGAGGACATAGGACCGAGCACTGCAAGGCTCTTAAGTCCCACCTCGAGGAGTTGGCCCAATCCGGACATTTGAATGACTTTGTGGAAAGGAAGGTAGAGAGAGTGACTGTCCACAAGGAGGCAAAACCCGACAACGTATTAGAAGACGACACCAGACACGAATTCGCAGTAATCCATGGAGTATCCGATGTTAAGCAAATCCAGGGCAACTCAGCTCGGATGGAGGTAAAGAAGCTGACAGCAGTAATGCAAGCTTTTCAAATTGATCCAGCGAAATCACAGGCAGGAAAACGCCGCCGAGCATAGGACATCAACTACAACAAGCATATTGTCTTCACGGATGAAGATCTTGTGGGAGTGAGGACCCCACATCACGATGCCTTAGTCATTACACTCAGGATAGCCAACTTTGATATCGACAGGCTGCTCGTCAATCAAGGAAGCTCATCCAAAGTAATGTACATTGACCTGTTCAGAAAATTGAAGTTGGACATCGCCGACCTGAAGGGAACCACTGTCCCTCTAGTCGGCTTTGCTGGAAAAATGACCATGCCTTTAGGCAAGATAGTACTACCAGTGCTCGCTGGGAGTGTTTCGAAAATGATCGAATTCTTGGTGGTCGACATCGATTCACCGTATCAGGCCATCCTCGGCAGGGGATGGCTTCATGCAATGAAGGCAGTCTCCTCGACCTACCACCAGAAACTCAAATCTATCACCGAGCGAGGAGTGATGGAGATACATGGCGACCAGGCGATGGCGAGAAAGTGCTTCATAGCGGCCATCCGACCGAAGCCAGAGAAAAAAGACATTCGAACCAGCAAGAAAGTGGAGGAAGGTGCAATCCCTTCCAAATAGCAATTAAAATATAGAAGGCCCGGAGTGGAAGAGACCAGGCTCCTCCCCTCCGAACGGGTTGTAGAAGACCTGGTAGAAGTAATTTCTAGGGAAGGCGACAACAGCAGAGTCTTCCTGATCGGGACCTCACTCACTAACGAAGAGCAAAAGGATTTGTTAACCTTACTCAGAAGCAACATAGATGTTTTCGCTTGGGAACCCTACGAGCTGCCAGGAATCGATCCCAACATGGTCTGCCATCGGTTGCACGTCAATCCCACATTCAAGCCGATAGCACAGAAGGCACGACGAACTGCTCCCGAGAAAGCCAAAGCAATAGAACAGGAGGTCGAAAAACTGCTGGATGCAGGATCCATACGGGAAGTGCAGTTCCCCAAATGGTTATCCAACCCAGTGGTAGTTCCAAAAAGCAACGGTAAGTGGAGAGTTTGCATAGACTTCACTGACCTCAACAAAGCCTGCCCCAAGGATAGCTTCCCTCTTCCAAAAATAGACCAACTAGTAGATGCCACTGCAGCTCACGAGCGAATGAGTTTCCTGGACGCATACTCAGGCTATCACCAGATTCCCTTATATGCCCCAGATCAGGATAAAACGGCGTTTATCACGACGGTTGGTTTATACTGTTACAAGGTCATGCCTTTTGGGCTAAAAAATGCAGGGGCAACTTATCAGCGACTGGTTACTAAAATGTTCAAAAAACAGATGGGAAACACGATGGAGGTCTACATCGACGACATGCTCGTCAAAAGCAAGGAGAAAGGAAGCCACCTTTCTGACCTGGCAAGTACCTTCGAAATCCTCAGGAAATACCGAATGAAACTCAACGCGAGAAAGTGTTCCTTCGGTGTCCAGTCAGGAAAGTTCCTTGGGTATTTGGTCAGTAAGCGTGGCATAGAGGCAAATCCGGACCAGATTGAGGCAATTAAACGGGTGCAACCTCCTCGCACAATTCGCGATGTACAGAAGCTCACTGGAATGCTCGCTGCTCTAAATCGTTTCATTTCTAAATCCTCTGAGAGATGCAAGCCCTTCTTCCAACTCTTAAAAGGGAGAAAAACGGTAGAATGGACCCCAGATTGCTCGCAAGCATTAGGCGAGCTCAAATCCTACCTAAGCTCCCCACCACTGCTCGTCATGCCACAGCAAATGGACCCTTTGTACCTCTACCTCTCTATATCCAGCCATACTATTAGCTCAGCGTTAATGTGTGAAGTCACAGGGATCCAACATCCAGTCTATTACGCGAGCAAAACCTTACTAGACGCCGAGCAGCGATACCTGCCATTGGAAAAGCTCGCATTCGCCCTAGTAATGTCCTCGAGGAAACTAAAGCATTACTTCGAAGCTCACACGATCATCGTCCTTACATCACACCCACTCAAGGCTGTCCTAAGGAAGGCGGATTTGTCAGGCAGACTGTCTAAGTGGTCAGTCGAGCTCGGCCGGTTTGACATCCAATTTCAACCAAGGACAGCTATCAAGGGTCAAATCCTCGCTGACTTCATAGCTGAATTCACGGGCGAAGAACCTCTCGACCAGCCTAAGCCAACAGAATAAAACAGCCAGGCTACAGGGGGAAGCTGGAAGCTATTCGTTGATGGAGCCTCCAACTCAAAGGGGGCAGGAGTAGGAATTGTTCTCATCACTCCAGAAAATGCAGTCCTCGAGCAAGGAATCAGGCTGGGATTTGCAGCCTTTAACAACGAAGCATAATACGAAGCCTTAATTGCAGGTCTCCAAAGGGCGCAAACTCTAGGAGCAAAGCATTTACAGGTATTCGAAGACTCGCAACTAGTTTCCAATCAGATAAGTGGAGACTACAACGCGAAGGATGAGAGGATGGCAGCCTACCTCTCCTTGGTAAGAAACTTGATGACGAACTTTGAAGAAATCAACATCCAACAATTTCCCAGGGGGCAGAACAGCCACGCTGACGCCTTGGCAGCTCTAAGCTCGGCAGTTGATTCCATCCTTAAAAGGATAATCCCCATCGATTTCCTTAGCTGCCCGAGCATTCACCCCAACTGCGAGCTGACAAAAGCGAAACAAATACTCCAATTGGAACCGGCCACTAGTTGGATGGATCCCTTGAGAGACTATTTGAAAAACGGAACGCTCCCAGAGCATAAGAGGACTGCCCACCAGATAAAAATCAAAGCTGCTCGCTTTCACTTATCCACGGGAGGCGACTTGTATAAAAGATCTTTTTTCGGTCCCTACCTTAGATGCGTCCACCCAGGCGATGTCAAGACAGTGCTTCACGAGCTCCACGAAGGAATCTGCGGAAGTCACGTCGGAGGAAGGTCTCTAGCCTTCCGAGCAATGAAGGAAGGTTACTGGTGGCCATATATGCAAAGAGACTCCGCAGTTTATGTCCGCAAATGCCTAAAATGCCAGCTTCACGCCCCCATGGTCCACCAGCCTGCCAGCGAATTGAAATCCCTGACCAGCCCCTGGCCTTTCGCCCAGTGGGGAATGGACATCGTGGGACCACTGTCCACCGCTGCCGGCAATCGCAAATACCTGTTGGTCGCAACTGATTACTTTACCAAATGGATCGAGGCAGAACCACTGGCGAACATCCGAGATGCTGACATGATGAAGTTCATATGGAGAAATATAATCACTCGATTCGGGATCCCCAGAACCATCATCACTGACAATGGAACACAGTTCGAGAGTGGCCCCTTTCAGGACTTCTGTGACCAACGCGGGATCAGGCACCACTTCAGCTCGGTAGCTTATCCTCAGAGCAACGGACAAGCTGAGGCTTCCAACAAAATAGTGATCGTTGGATTAAGAAAGCGGTTAGAATGAGAAAAAGGCGCGTGGACTACCGAGCTACCACATGTCCTATGGGCATACAGAACGACTCCCAGACGAGCCACAGGTCAGACGCCATTCTCACTAGCATATGGTATGGAAGTGGTCATCCCATTAGAAGCAGGATTGCCTACAATGAGATCCCACCTTGTCGAGCAAAATCAGAACGATCAGGCTTTGCTCGCTGAACTCGACTTGGCCGACGAGCGCAGGGAACTTGCCCTAGTAAAACTAGCGAGTTATCAGCAACAGCTCGTGAAGCACTACAGCAAAAAGGTCAATCCGAGGAAGTTCGAAGTTGGAGACTATGTCCTAAGAAAGGTCCTGGGCAACACAGTGAAGCCATCAGATGGTAAACTGGGCCCAAACTGGGAAGGACCTTATGAGATAATTAGAGACGATCTCCAAGGTGCCTATCATTTGAAAACAATGGAGGGAAGAGAGATACCACGAGCATGGAACGCAGCTAATCTCAGGAAATTCTACTTTTAGGAGTTCTATTGCTAGATCTTTTATTGTACTCATTTTGGGGAAAGACAGTTTATTTCTCTATTCACCAATAAGAATCTCTCAGTTAATTACTCTCTAAAAAAGTAACAATTATATCTTATTGCGCATCCTTTTCAAATCACAGGTATCATAGTTGACATAGCAGGGGAACACCCCTCCTCAGGTCATCGTCACGAAGCACGACAGACCTCTTAGCATTGCCCATGGCAATATATGAAGCCCTACATAATATTCTTAGGCATCAAACCTATTTTGGTTAAACAAAATCCTAACTGGATGAAGACATCCAAAAACAGGTGTGTCCTCGCCAATTGCCCCTCTTAGACCTAAGGGAGTGTGACGACACGACCTAAAAGGTAAAGAGAGAGCACAATGGTATTCTTAATACTGGACTGGGCGGACACTCACATGACAAGATAAAGATTGTGAAGCTGCAAAAATATAACAGAGATTGGATAAACACGTTTAGTCGGCAAAATCGCCCAAAACTCAAACTTTCCATTAATCTTTTATATTTACAAACAATAATAGTACATGTTTAGCCGGCAAAGGTTCGCCCAAAGCATTTACAATTATTAAAAAACAAACTATCAAGAAGGGGGAAGCCTCCGAGCAAGGTAGTCAGCAACCTTAGCTCTCCTCCCGTCATCAGGGGAAGGATCGAGTTCCTCAACAACTTCATTTGTGTCCAAGTCTAGTAGCCGCCGAGGAATAGCATCGATAGGAATCCATCGGTCATCTCACCTGAATGGATTGGGCATCAGAGTAGACGGAGACATCTCATGCCGATACCACAATATCAAATTCCTTGGGACCTGCGGCTCTCTGAGAGCACTCAACCACCCCCTGATGAAGGAAAGCTCCTCGAACTCTGATAATCTCGTGGGAGCATCGAACCAGCCCTGATCATAGCCATCAGTCCACACTTGGCGAGGGCCCTTCTTGAATAGATGCCGCAGTCGGGTGACGTCCCTCTGGAGCCCAGCAGCAGTTACGTAAGCTCGCCGGACATCACCGCTCAACTCCTCTATTTCCCTCTCACGCTGCTCCTCAACTTCCCTACTCCTACCCCGTGTACTCCTACCAGCACGCGGGAGGGGAGGTCGAGCAGCTCGCAACGAGGAAGAACCTTGTAGGACTGCCGGAGTGGTGCTCGGCGAATGCTCCTTAAGCCTCGAGACCTCCCACCTCAGGTCGTCATTCTCCCGCTGAAGAAACTCCGCAACTTGATTGATCTCGGTGGCCTCCAGTAACTTGGCTCTCAGCTCGCTAACTTCTTCTTGCACTGAAGCTCCGATCTCTTCCATTTCCTGGAGCCTGTCCTTAAATTTGGCCACCAGCTGAGACTGATCCTTGTATTTTTTGTTACTTAACTTAGCAAACCGGCAGAGTCTAGCGAAGGCCTGGCGAACAGCAGGACTCGCATTTGGACCGAGAGTCCTACCCAGATGTGAAGTGGCAGGGATATATTCATCAGCATCAACCAACTACAAGTAAAAAAGAAAGGAAGAGAACAAAAAGAAATCAGTATAAACAAAAACGAAGCCTTTTTATTGATAATGAACGAGATTACATCAGAACAAAAAAGGAAAAAATTACAAAGAAACCCTATCACTTAGCAACCTCGGTGGACGGACCCTTGTCCTTGTCAGCATCAGCAAGAGCGTCACCCTCTGTAGAGGTGTGCAATGCCCCCTCGACCACGGAAGCATCAGCAAGAGTCACCTGAGAAGAGGGATTGACCCCTTCAGCAGTTGGGGCTGGCTCCTCATCCACAACTGGCTTGGGCCCTGGATCATGTTCGTCAAAAAGCGGGGACGCAACATCCACCCCAGCAGCCACAAGGGCCTTGTTCCACCCCTTCTTGAAGTTCAGACGACTGATATAGCCTATCTGAACCTCGGCGTCTTCATACGCAGCAGCCCAGCCAGAATTGTATGAATCTTCTTTAACAGTGGCTGCCTGGGCTTTCTCCGCTTCCAGCTGCTCGGCAAGAACCCTGTTCTTCTCCACAAGGTCCAGCTTGCTAGAGCAGACCTGTTCATACGACTTCCTCAGCTCGCCGAGCTCCCTGACAGCATTATCTCTCTCGCGAGCAGAATTAGCAAGGGCCAAGGCAGAAGAAGCTCGAGCCGCATCAGCAGCCTTCAGATCGGCCTCCAGCTGAGAACCCCTGGCCACCAGAGTAGAATTTTGCTGCTCCAGCTCGCTGTTCCTTCTCAATAGCTCGTCGCGAGAGCGATAGAGCACAGCGAAGTCAGTCACAAACTGCATAAAACAAGGGAAAGATCAGAAAGAAGAAACCATCAAAACAGATTAGAAGAAGTTGGGAAGTAGAAAAGAAACCTTACCAAGGCAAGCCTCTGGCTAGCTTGCAAGGCCAGTTGATCAGACCCTGACGCCCTCTCGCGATCTGCAGGGAGGACTGCCCTCTCAAGCAGCGCAGGGGCGAGTTGAGGAGAGGTGGCCACCGAAGCCCCCTCAGGCAAAGCAGATACTGGGACCAAGGCTTGACCAGTCTTGGTCCTCAGTTCCATATTCCTCCTTTCCTCCTCCTTCTCTTTCTCCCTCCTCTTTCTCTCTTCCACCTTCTTCCTCTCCTCCTCCTTTTTCTTCTCCCTCTCCCTCGCCTGCTCCTCCTCTCTCTTCTTCTTCTCTTGCTCTTGAGAGGGAGGCCGAGAACCAGTAGCTATGGCCCCGAAGATAGTCTTCGATTTTTTGGACCTCTGTACAAGAAGCACATCATCATCATCATCATCATCCCGGATTAGATTCTTCCTGGGAGGCATTTCTTCACCTGGAGTGCTGGTAGTACTCGATGAACTGCTACTATCAGCACTGCCTCCACCCAAGTTACTCACAACACCTGCAGGCTCGCTCTCCGAGCTACTCTCCTCCTCGTCCAATTGGATGGGCTCAGCTGAAATCTCTTCGGAAGAGTCAAAGTCCGGAACACTTTCCACAGGTCGGGCTATGAAGCTGGAGCCTGTGTTCTTGTATTCAAGCAGAAAAGCAGCAGACCTAGGATGCTCGCCATCACCCAAAGGTTCCCTGATGTTCCAAGCTTTCACCAGTTCCGAGATACGAACCTCGCTGAGAGCTGGCTCCAAGTTCTTTATCTTCCCTGAAAAAGAGAAAGCAAGGAGAAGTTAGAGAAATCACAAAGTCCGCAAAGGTTGAAATAATAATACAACATCTACCTATATATTCTTCCCCATAAAAGGGAATAGTGAACCTCTTAGACCTCGACCCTTCAAATTGAGAGGAGTATTGCCAGTTCCTAACGAGAAACCCTTCTTGCCAGTAGTCCTTATGGGAATCAGGTAAATTTACTACCAACACCCTATCAGGGCTCCTAGCCTTAAGGTACAGAACACCTGAACTCGTACGAGAAAAAGAATAACAAAAGCAGACCTCGGCAAGCCCTAACCTTGTGCCATACAGTTGATTTATCCTGTGCACACCGTTCACTATTTTCCATACATTGGGCGAACATTGTGCAGGCACAATACCAAAATAACTAAAAAAGTGCAGGAACAAACCATTAGGGGGAAAGGTAAGACCCCCTGGGAGAGCAACAGGACGTGAATCCAATGTGCATCCTCTATGTCCCTAACGTTCCTAGGCGGCGAGGCACAACACTCAATCTCTACCCACTCAGGAATACCGTAGAATTTTCTAAACTCAGTTACCGACCTATATCCAATCTTCGCCATTGGAAAAATACAAGAAAAACTATAATCTCAAGAAAAAGGGCACGAAAGACTTACAGGACAGAAGATCAGATCAAAAGGCGAAGAAGCGACGAGAGTGGAGACCGAAAACAGAAGATACAAAACTCAAGAGTTCTCAGAAGATAGAAGATTGCTGGAAAAGCTGGAACGACGAAGAGAAAATATGTCTTATTCCAACAAGCCTTCAAAACTAATCATTACGCACGGATAGCGAAGCGGGTGCCGCCAAAGCAACCTCACAGTTTTTAAAGAAATCAACCATCATTGCTGATCATTTAAATTCATCGGACCCATAAGAACGGCCCAACAAATTTAGGGGCAATTGTGGGTACCCCGATTCTATCACCATAAGGCCTGGACGAGTAGCCCCTCCTCAGCGGCCCAAAACCCAGGCCCATTACCTCTGGTATTCATCCATTTACTCCACGATGCCATGAAGAGAAGTTGTGGGGGAACACGATCCCATGAAAGGGAGATGGCTAATAAAGAGGAACCTATCACCCCCACTACTCTAACACATACATGTATAAATTAAACCCCAAGTCCGGGGCGAAAAGAAAGTTGTATTCTCTGTACTTACTTTTTAGAATATAGAGAAATAACACTGACTGAACCACCGTGGACGTAGGCACTTCTTTGCTGAACCACGTACTCCCGTTGTTGTGTGATTGGCCTTTTATTTGTTTTTTCTTGGTTGTCACCTCTTTCATATTTATTTGTGTTGCATAATAATTGCCTCCACACACGGGTAGTTAAAAAGATTTTGAGATCGCTGCCAAAAAATTTATCCCTAAAGTAACTATTTTTAATTCCTTAGGAAATTTGAGCAATTTAAAATTGGAAGAGCTGGTAGAAAACCTCTACAAATAAGAAATTGACATGTTTCCTGACACTGTCAGGCCTAAGGATGGAAGGATAGCACTTAAAGCCCAGTCTAGGACGAAAATGAAAGTGAGAGTTAGTGATTCCGAGTATGAGGAAGAGTCTGATTTTGATATGGACTTGCTTGCGAAATTTTTAAAAAAAATTCTCAAGTTTTCAAAAGAATTTTTTTCCAGTAAAAGATTGTTTGAAAAAAATAAAAAGAAAGATGAGGCCAAAGAGAGCGGTGAGAAAGGGACTGAGAAAGAGAAAGAGAAAGAGAAAGAGGAAGAGGGGAGATGTTTTGAGTTTGAGGGTAGGGGGCATACAGATTTTGAGTATCCCATTAGGCTAAAGAGAAAGGCAAACAAATTACCATGCCAACCACTCTTAGCGATAGTGGGAAAGATGTGAAAGATTCCGGGGACGCCTTCACATGAGAAGCTTGTTTCCTTTTAACTAGTCACGAGAGCACACCAAGTTTGTCCCATGATAATGAGGATGCTTGTGCATGTCAGACCCCTGAGGAGGAGGATAGTTTGATTGTTTTGAGTGAGGGATAAAGTGAGTGTGGGAGCGAAGTTAAAATTGAGCTCCAGATTACGTTTAGAGCTTTGTACACCGAGATCTTAAAAACTAAGAAATTGAATAAAGGGTTGGATGTTAGGGTGAGGGATTTGGATAGAGAGTTAGAAATTTTGAGGGTGTTTGAGGAGAAATTAAGTCAACTCGAGAAGGTGAAGGTTTCTTTTAGTGAAAAGTTGATTGCTTTAGATCGAGAAAAGAGTGATTTGACCAACACGGTGTCTAGTCTGAAGACACGTGTATTCCAACTTTGGAGTAATATCAAATGTGACTAGGAGTTCAAAGCCCCTTTAGAGAACACGTCTTAGAAGGTTGGCATGATGATTCTTAATCCCATTTTTGGTGATGTTGAGAGACTAGGAATTGGTCGTGACAGTACATCCATTTCCCACGTTGCACCCGAGACAATTCCCGAGTTTGTGATTAATCCTTATGGCTCTCAACCAAACCCACCTAGGCATCCCGTACCTGATAGGAGAGTGCATAGGAGACGTTTTGATAGAGGTGTACCTAGTCCTGTTTATGTTTCCTCTCCCATTGCAAAAAGAAAGAATACCTTAGGGAGTTTTATTTTAAGTTGGGTAATGTGTCACATTTTTCTACTACACGTGTTGCCACCACACATTTACCCACACATGAAACTTTGGATTCTCCAGATGATTACATGAGAAAGTTTGCATATATTAGGGATTAGGTTAAGTTTTTGGTCAAAACTTCATATGATTTGATGGAGGCTTTTCATAGGATGACGTCACTTTTGGAAAACTCCACCGCACCTATGGGTTGAGGTCTAGACATGTTTGCTAGCATAGGATGGATTTTCATGATGATATTTATGTCTATTGCTAGTGTGTACCATTTTTTACTTATATTTTTCATTTTTGATATATTTTTTGAAAAATCAAAAATATTTTTATTTTTGATAAAACTTTTGAAAAAATATAAAAAGATTTTATTTTGATAAAATTTTTGAAAAAAGCCAAAAAGAGTTTTTGTATTTTATTTTGCACCGTTTATGAATGGACATTTAGGATGATCGAGTCACAATTTCATTCCATATCCATGTGAATATTTGATAGTGTTTTGATATGTGTCATCATTTCGTTTATGTGCTTTACAATGTTTGGAGTCATTGAGATATGATTAGTTGTTACTACCTACATGTTTAACTCATGATTTCCTTTATTACACACTTTTATGGATTTGTTTGACTATTTTTCTTGTCTATCACATGTTGTTCGATGTATTTTCATCTCAATTATGTCTTTAAAAAGAACCAAATGCGATAAAACTTGACAATGAAAGTAGTGCATGTAAAAACCGTTGTCGTGAGTTTGTGTGATATATTTGAAAAACGGGGAAGCACTATGAAAGGTACTCATTTATCCTTTGCGATTAATTCACCGTTTAAATCAAAACTAGAAAATGCGTGGCACAAAAATAGAAGCCAAGGTCCAAAGAGGTTGAAAAGAGGCCAAAAAAATTTGAAGGCAATAAAAAGAAAAATATGCCAAAAGTGGACCAATTTATTTTGTTTTATCACCTCAAAACAAAAATAAAAATCATTATTATTTATAAAGGAGTTTGTATGGAATATAAAATGGGTTTTCACGTCCTTGAAAAGTCATGAAAAAGTGTTACATAGTTTTAGACGTTATTGGTATGAAAATCATATCTGACTTTGATTTGTCGATTTGATTAAGACGATGTCATCTAAATTCAAATTTCTCGACACCTAAGGATGATTTTGAGATTCATTCAATAGGAGTACACGTATTCATCGTGCACATATGTTGTGCATGATTGTATTGATTTACCACTCGAATATGTTCACACCCATTCATTTCATTACAATGATTTGGTTATCTTAGTGTACATTCAAGGTGTGTGATTTTTGTTGTAACATTTTTTAAAACAAAATAAAAATTAAAAAAAATATTGTTTATGGATATCATTGAGTATATCTTGATAATCATAGTTGTTTGCCTTATTTATCATGACAAATCCATGTTTGTTTTGTTTATTTGTTTCCTTGCCTATTTTCGACAAATAAAAAGGGGGAGAATGAATTTTGGGGGAGTTTTGCATTATGGGGGAGATTTGATTATTGATGATTGATTTATTCTTATATCATTTCAAATTTGATTGTTGATAACCGATTTATTCTTATATCATTTCAAACTCGATGCATAATATCATGTGTGTAGATACAAAATTGAAGATCATTATTTTTCACACCCTGATGAGAAAAGCTTAATGATTTTAAGATTTTTGGAGTTAAAGATTTTGAAGAAAAAGTTTTAGACTTACATGCTTAGTACATTTTCAGTTTTGGGTTCATGGGAGGGTATTAGATTTTTATAGGCATTTTGATTTGATAATTCGAATGGCTTTATTTTGTATCGGCATAGACATGGGGGTGATTTGTAAGGACATATTTTATGGTTCGGGTTACATTATTGTATGTCGTATACCACTACAACCATCGAAAACTTATTCAAGTTCAATAATGCATTAAGATGGATCCGAATATCAATGTTCTTCAACAAAGATGCCTCCACGAGATGAATTTTGGTAAGGTTGTGTTTTGGTTACTTAACAGTTCATTTACAAGTGTTGGGATATTTTTCTATGTAAGGACGCAAATTTCAAATTGAGTCCTTTGTAGTTTTGGCTTAATTCCGAACAAAAATGTTTGAGTCATAGGATAGAGTATATTGATCATCTTTCAAGCCTACGACATGTGTGTTGAAGACGTAGCGACCAAGTGTATAAAGCTTCATCAAAATGCCGAGTTTAAGTGCGTCATTTCTACGTCATCAATAGTGGTTCCATGCTCCCAACGTATGAATGCATTACATATATATATAGGAGTTGGAACGATTTATATTGGGTGTTAAGTTTTTAAAACTGTGTTTTGTTTTCATAATGTTTTCTATTAAAACTTATATATAAAGTATATAAAATTTTCTGGGCTTAAAAAGAATTTTTGAGCATTCTGTGAGTTCGTTCGAAGTGTCGTTCGAACGAGATTGCCAACGACTTCCCATTATGGCATACTGGAACTTCGTTCGAAATGTCGTTCGAATGAACTGGTTGTTCTAACGAGATTTCTAACGAGCTTCTAACGAGTTCATACTGGAACTTCGTTAGAAGACTTTTTCGAATGAGAATGTCGTTCGAACGAAATGTCGTTCGAACGAAATGTCGTTCGAATGAGATTTGACGGGAACAGGTTTTTGACAGTTTTTAGCAGTTTTGCCCACTTTCCCACTTGTTTTTACTCCACTTTCTTTTTGCTGAATATCTATGTGCGGGAATAACTTTTTCCAACTCATCTTTTTCATATCCTTCTAAATCTTAGAGAGTGTTTAGAGGGCAAAATCATAAAGAGAAAAAGGTCATGTTTTGAGTGTTAATTTTTCAAAGAGAAAATCATTTACAACTCTTGTTTTCGCCCATTGTTTTATTTATCCAAGTTCATATATATATATATATATATATATATATACATCTTGCTTGGAGTTTGGCACCAGGTTTATCTCTACACCGAATTGAAGAGAGTGTTTGGGTTTGCTTCTAAATCCCACAAAGAAGAAGATGTTTACATTGATTTACCCACTTGGAGAAAGGCTCCTAATTCGGGTAATGGTGACCATATAAAGTCCGATCGGTGGATTCTGAGACCGCGGCGGAGCTCCAAGGTTATCCGCTAGGAAGAGGGGTCTACAAGAAGAAGCGTCGAGGCTTGAGATGGATCGAGTCGGGTGTTGTAAGTTTTTTGTCTTGTATTTGTAAATCCGTATCTAGTGGATTTGTGGCTAGGGTCATCTGAGGTTGTTTCCCGTTGTGGGTTTTTCCTCGTACATCGCGGCGTAGTGGATTAATTATTTATTTTATCTTTTGCAAAATCACCTAGAACGCATGCTTAAGTAAAAAAGATAAAATTTGTTTAATTTAATCACTACATGTTTAATTTGGTGCTTAATTAATATTGGATAATGTTTAGTTAATTAATTCAAGTCATTTAATTTAATTGTTAAAATTGGTTTGGCCTAACTTGATAACATTGCAAAATATGACTTAGGCAAATTTCTAGGACTTGGGTTAATTAATGGTGTTTAAGTGAAATTGAATTGTGTGTGTGTTTAAGTTAATTTCACTTGTTTGAATTTTAATTTGAAATAGAAATTAAAATATGTTTGTTTGTTTATATTGAATCATCACATCGCTTATGCATCTATTTCATAAATAGGAAATCTAGGATTTTAAAAGAGTTTAAAATCGGGGGGGCTCTACACTCCTACAAATTGGTATCAGAGCCAAAAAAGATAAATTACTTCGTTAAGATCCTTTAAATATTTTTGGCTAAAATGGAATTTTCCCCATTTTCAAAATTTCCTTTTTTCGATGGTTCTAACTACGCGTATTGGAAAGCGCGAATGAAATCGGCACTAAAATCTATCGATGAGAGGGTTTGGATGTATGTTGTTAACGGGTGTTCTCCACCAACTCATTCAGTACAAAATGAACGTGTTCCCAAACCGGCCGATAGATGGAGTGAGGGTGAATTTAAACTTTCAAATTTTAATTCCCGTGGTTTAAATGCCTTGTTTAGCGCAGTCACACTGGATGAATTCTGACGTATTATGAGGTGTGAGACCGCTAAAGAAGCGTGGGATATTTTACAACTCACTCACGAAGGTACAAGTGTCGTTAAAGCTTCGAAACTCCAAAACATCACCACTCAATTTGAAACTATCAAAATGAATGAAAAAGAAACTTTTGATGAATTTTATGCTAGACTTTCCGATATTGTTAATTCATCTTTTAACTTGGGAGAGAAAATACCCGACAACCGAGTAGTAAAGAAAATTTTAATGTCCCTACCCGATAGATTCATTCCAAAAGTGACCGTTTTAAATTCTTTATCAACTTTAGCCTCTATGAAATTAGAAGAGCTCGTAGGTGACTTACAAACTTATGAACTGGACATGTTTCCCTCTAAAACTGAAAAGAAAATTGAAAAGTGTGTTGCTTTAAAAGCCCGAAAGGAGGTTAAACAAGTAGTAGAGAGCGAGAGTGATTGTGACTCGGAAGACATGGCTTTGTTTGCTCGAAAATTTAGAAAATTTCTTAAATTTAACAAAGATAAATTTAAAAATTATTTTAAGAAATTTGAAACTTCTAAGCATGACAAAGTCGAGAAGATCCCTAAACCTATTAATGAACAACTAAATAGGGACGAGTCTAATAGGTGTTTTGGTTGTGAGGGTTATGTCCATAAGGCTTCTGAGTGCCCCACTAAACTAAGGAAAGAGGGTAAATAACCCATTTCATATAATGCGACCCTTAGTGATAGTGATAAGGAAGAGGGACCCGATTCCCCCACTAAGCATAATTTTGTGGCTTTTATGGCTAGTCATGTGAGTGATAGTGAGAACTCATCGATTGATGAAATGTTAACACATGACACTTCCAAGGTCATAGTGTATGATTCTCTTGTTTTTGATGATAGTGAGACTGGAGAATAAAGAGAGAGTGAAAATGAAGAAGAAGTTAATGTGAGTGAACTTCAAAATGCTTTTTAAGAACTTTATAAAGAATCTATTAAATTGAAAAGACCTAATTTGAAGTTAGAAGCTAGTTTAAGAGGGAGTGTCAAGGTCGTTGATGATAGTATGTTGGTTGAAGACCTTAGGACACGAGAGAAAGCTCTTCTAGAGAAGCTTGAATATATAGAAGGCGAGAGAGATAGCCTTAGGGGTTTAATGGAATCCTTGAAAAAGGAGCTTCTTGCTTTTGAAGAGAGAAATGTTTTATTAGAGTCTAACATTTTAGAATTGCAAATTAAATTAAAAGACTCTAGTAATGTCAAATATGATTTGGAGTGTCGTTCGAAAAAATTAGATAAAATCTTAGGAACGGTCCAAATTAAAAATGACATGTGTGGTTTAGGCTTCAATACTTGTAATGAATCTACTCATAAAGTCAAAACCAATGTTTTAGGAGAATCCACTAGGAAAGCATTTCACAATCATCCCTTAGATACCAAATTTTGACATAATTTTATTTGTACTCATTGTGGTCGAAAAGGTCATCTTAGAAAATTTTGTTTTGATCTTAAACAAATTCCTAGAAAATCCCAACGTAAAGCAACCAATGTATTTAAAATTCCTACACCCCAAGATAGTCATTCTTCATTAATTTGGGTTAGGA
Source organism: Sambucus nigra (assembly GCA_949130495.1). Classification (NCBI taxonomy): domain Eukaryota; kingdom Viridiplantae; phylum Streptophyta; class Magnoliopsida; order Dipsacales; family Adoxaceae; genus Sambucus; species Sambucus nigra. The sequence continues at coordinate 248,674,936 of OX422210.1, forward strand.
AATCCGACTTGGTTGTCTTGCAAAATAGGGTTTTTGATTCTTATTTACTTTCCCATGCTTCCTCCCTTGCTAAATCTAAAGGATGAATGTGTTAGTGTTTGCATACTTTAGCATTTGTACTTCATGCTATATTCACATGCTAAATGTATGCTTGTTTAATCATTTTCTAGTTTATGCCCCATGCTTAATCACATTGCTTAATCACATGCTAGAATAATGATTTTTGTTTATCATTTGTTTTTTTTATCTATTGGAATTTAAGCTTAATGAAAAATTCAAATGATTTTTGTTTGTCTTTTGAGTAAATATTTGTATTTTTGGTTTAAAATGCCAAAAACTCAAAAAGGTTTTATTTTGTGTGTATTTTGGTTTGACACACTTTAAGTGGCATATACTTGTGTTTGAATACCTCCTTTAACACTCTCATGTGGCTAGAACTTTTGGTTTAGATTGTCAATCCTTAAAATGTTCTTTACCATATTTTTATGGAGTAGTTGGATTTTGTGCTATTTAAAAGGATTCTATTTTTATATGCCTCTATTCACACATGCACGAGCTCTTTTGAAATTTTAACTTCATATGTATATTTGAGCTATGTGAGGTGTTCTCCTTCCAATCTTGTCATCTACATATTTGTGACTTAGGAGGACTAGTGCATGTCAAAATCCGTTGCACATGAGATTTGTGTGAAAAATGAAAACGTGATAAATATAAATGTGCACGGGGAAGGGCTCGGAAAGGATTTATTATCCTTTGCGATTGTAAGCCACCGTTTGAAATGGACCTAAAAGAAATACGTGGTCCAAAGGCCTAAAAACAGAAAAATGGCACTAAAAGAAAAATAATTGCTAAGGCCTATGTTTGTTTGATATATTCATTCAAAATTAATATATGCTTATTGAGGGAGATTGGATGGTATATCAATGATTTGCACAATGTCTATTTATCCTAGTTGCATATCTCATGTCATGACTCTATTGGTTTTTCTAAAATCATCAATATGCTAGGCTTGTATGCATTGTGTATGTTTGTTCATTGAGTTCAATCTATATTGTCACATGAGGTTATATTCAAATGTGATGAAGTTTGTAATCAAATGAGAACTCCGTGAACATGTTTTAAGTGATTGGGTCTAAATTTAATTGTTACTTGTTCACACCCCAACACTTATGTTTCCATATGACACATTTTTGCCATACGAGTGTGAAAGATGCCTATTATATTTTGTGTGTGTCATTTGTGTGTTTATATCTATATATGTGTACTTGAGTCTATTTGATATATATTATGTATACATATATTTGATATTTTTGTTTAGTCTTTTCCTTGATTCCTAATCCATATATGCTATAATTCATACTTGGTATCCACTTTACTGCATTCTTTGTTGATATCATATGCTTAAAAATTATATATATCATCTTGGTATCATTTTATTGTTGGATCATTCTTTAAGCCTTTGTCTATTCCTGAACAAAAAGGGGGAGAATGATAGGGGGAGAAATGGTCTCTAAAACTATTATTATTGTATCTTAGTTTAAGGAAGATTTATCTTAAGGGGAGACATCTTTCTAAGTTGATCATAATTGATAAAGGTGAGGAGGAGTGGGTTTGCGTTCAAATAAGGAAGTTATTTAATTAAACACAGTTTTTACCACTTAAGTCCTAAACATGCATCTATATGTGATTAAATACGATGATGAGACATGCAATAACACATATATGAGGAAAAATCCCCAACGGTGAAAAACCTTTTATTTTCACAATAATTTTTGTAAGAGAACGGCTTACAACGAATTACAATGAAAATATAGTGACACAGAAATACCCTCGGGTGTCGGTTCTATTATTGGCGGCTGGAACAATCCCTTTCCAGTAGGGCAGCAGTGACGAAGAGAGCGGCTTCCTCACAAAGTACTCCAGATGAGTAAACGATCTTTTTAAAGGTTTAAAGATTCACACACATATATGGGATCGGTTTTGTGAATCAAAAAGGTTTAGAAAACCTTAAAAGGTGAAGTCTTATTCTTGGAAAATTTTGCAGAATATTGAGATTGCAGAAAGACTTGAAAAACGTGTAGAAGGAGATCATATATTTATACAAAAATCGAGGCGGTGGATCATTCGAACGAGATAGCATGTCGCTCGAACGAGATAGCATGTCGCTCGAATGAAGGACATAAGTCGTTCCAACGATATTGCGCGACATGATATCTCGCGTGAACGACTTGCAAAATCGCTCGAGCGATCTCGTCGATCGAGGCCATTCGCTTCTACACTTAGAAAAATTATTCTTTTGATAAAAAATTAATCCAGAATTCAAAAATAATTTTCAAAAATAATTCCCAAATATTTATGCAAATATTTAAAGTTCCAATAAAACATTTTACTGATAAGGCGTAGTGGAGTAGTGGGAATGAGCTGAGCAGCACGTTGCATGTAGCATGATGCACGTGAAGAAAGTGGTTGCATTGAATTCGGATACAGGTCGTCGAGGATGATCGTGTTGACGTACCGAATGTAGAGGTATCAGATATATGAACTATGATCTAGGAGAAAACAGAAAATTCCTAGATTCTACCCCGGACATTTATAGAATTATGTCCTTACAAATCTCCCCCTATGTCTATGCCGGTACATTCATAAAAAATTTGAATTATGCAATCAGATGACATATAAGATAATATCCCCATTAAACCCTCAAACTGAGAATACTAAATGACATGTCTCCTAAATCTTCAGCTCTTCAGAAACTTTCAAAGCTTTTCTCATCAGGGTGTGAAATCCAAAAAATGAACAATGATGTACCTACACACATGAGATAAAGCAAATACCCGTGACAAGCAACAGTTTGAAGTATAATGATATGAAAAAATTGATGATCAATTAAGATTAAGAAAATCATTCATAAATCAACCAAACACCAAAACATAATTCCCCCCCATAATTCTTCTCCCCCTTTTTATGATGTCCCCAAATAGACAAATATGAGAAGCACAAATGAATGCACATGGAGAATGACACACGGGAATAAACTGCTATTTTTATATTTTTCAAAATTTTTACACGTAGTATACAATAAAGAATCACACCATGGAAGATCACAAAAATAACCCAGTCAATGATAGCGAAGATGAAGGGGTGTGATCAGATTCGATAGGAAAATCAATGCATACAAACATGACATGTGCACGATGAATATCGGATACTCCTAACGAATGTACTCAAAGTCTTCCTTTGGTGTAAAAAGGTGGAAATATAAGACATTGACTCAATCAAATCAACAAATCAAAGCTTAAAGTGATTTCTACACCAATAACGTCCAAAACTATTTCATACTTTTTCAAGACTTTCAAGGAAGTGCAAACCCGTTTGAATTTTCCAACCAAACTCCCTCAGATATTAATTTTAAATAGAGGCTTTCTAAATTCTCAAACTTTGGAGAATTGAAGGTGAAACCTAAGTGGCCCATATTTGGCATGAATTGCTTTTTATTGTCTTTAAATTTTTTCGGGCTCTTTTAACCTCTTTGGACCCCGGATAATAAAATTCCTCCATTTTTTAGGTCCTTTTGAATGGTGGTTTTTGCGCAAAGAAGAGAATTACCTTTCGCAGCCCCTCCCCGTTCTTTAATAATCACTCAGTCTCACAAAAACGGTTTTTACATGCATGCCAATCTTGTCAAGTTTTATCGCATATTGCAAGTTGTATAGACAAAATTGAGATGGAAACACTCAAGCCAACATGTGATAGACAAGTACAATAATCAAATAAAGCAGTGCATGTGTGCAATAAAGGAGGTAAGAGTCAAACATGTAGGAAAATATCACTAATTGCATCTCAAAGACTCCAAACAATGTAAAGCACATGGATGAAATGATGTAGCGTCTCAAATCTCTATCAAATAGTCACATGAATAAATGGAATGAAATTGTGGCTTGGCTATCTTAAATGTTCATCCATAAAAGGTGTATAAAAAAATAAAAAAATCTTTTTGTGTTTTTCTCAAATATTTATATACAAAAACAAAAATCTTTTTGGATTTTTGTTTAAAGAATAAATAAATAGCTGTACAACAAAGTAATGGTACATATAAAACGGACTAGCAATAGGAAGCATATGATATGAACTTAAAAAAAAGCATCCTATTCTAGACATAGACCAGCCCCTCAGTCAACTATGCAAATTCCCAAAGACTTCCTAAGATGTCCTCGCTTCTTGCAGTGGGAGCAAACATAAATCGGTCTACGAAGTAATTTGTCAACAATTTTGGGATGAATTTTCCTAGACGGGCTCCCATGGGACTCACTCACCAAGGTGGATATAGGCTCGGGTGCATTAAAAGTCGAGAATGTCCGTCATTACCTTTTCCAACATCATTCAAAATGGGATAGGGAATCATACTATCAACCATCTCAGATGCATTCTCTAATGTGACTTGGACCTCTCGTGCTTGTTTGAGATCATCCACGAAATAGGATACACGTGTCGTCAGACTAGACACCGTGTTGGTCAAGTCACCTTTTTCCCTTTTTTAGCACATCATTCTCTTCCTTTAACTCACGAATCCGAAGACCTAGGATCTTATTTGACCTTTTTATTTCCATGGTTTCGATAAACAACTTTCTAAATGCTTTTCGGATCACACTTTCATCACCATCCTCATCCTCACTATCACTTAGAGTGGTGGGCATGGCATCTTTCTTACACTCTCTCCTAAGTTTAGTGGGACACTCAAATTTCTTGTGTCCTATCCCATCGCACTCAAAACATCTTATCTTCTCAAGTTTTTTCTTTCTTTCTTTTCCACTCTCATCACAACTCTCTATTTCTCCAAACAATCTTAAATCTCTCTCTAAAGCGGTGATCCTAAGAACTAACGCTTTATTACACTTCTTGGTTTCAAATGACTCAGAATATAACTCGGTGTAGGCGCGTTGGAGATCACTCTCGCTCTCACTTGTGTCATCCTCCCCCTCACTCACATCCCCCTCACTCACATCGATCTCACTGTCGAGGTGTCCCTGTGAAGTAGCATTCTTGACATCGTGAGAAGCATTGGAGGTCCTCACATGACTTGCCATGAGTGCGGTGATGTTATTCTCATGCGATGACACATCTCCATAGTCCACCGACTCGACCTCACTGTCATCACTAAGGGTCGCATTGAGGATAGCTTTGCCCTTTTTTTTATTCAGACAAGTGGCACACTCAAACGCTCTATGACCCTTACCGTCGCATTCAAAGCATCTCTCACTGTCTTTCTTAGGAGGATCTTTAAAATCTTTTTCATTTTTCTTTTCAAAATTATTTTTCTCAAAATTCCTTTTATCATTGAAATTTCCCCTTTTCTGGAATTTGAGAATTCTTTTGAATTTTTTTGCAAACAGGGCCAAGTCATCTAAGTCAAAATCACAATCAGAATCGGACTCAAAAACTTTTTCTTTCTTTTTCTTAAAATGAGTCTTTAAAGCAATGCCATTATCCTTAGCCTTAATGGTTTTGGGAAACATGTCAATCTCATAGGTTTGAAGATCTCCTACTAGTTCTTCCAACTTAAGTGATTTCAAATTTCCCAAAGAGTTCAAAACAGTGACTTTAGGAATAAAGCGTTTTGGGAGAGATCTCAAAATCTTTTTAACGACACGCGTGTTATCAATCACCTCACCCAAATTAAAGCTAGTGTTAACGATGTCTGACAAACGAGCATAAAAATCATCAAAGCATTCAGACTCAGACATGGTAATAATCTCAAATTGGGTGGACAAATTTTGTAATTTTGATTCTTTGACCGCGTTCATACCCTCATGTGTCAGTTTCAAAATATCCCAAGACTCTTTAGACGTGGTGCACGTCATAATTCGGAGAAACTCATCAGGGGTGACGGATCCAAAAATAGCACTCAAACCCTTAGAATTAAAAGAAGACCACTTAAATTCATCTTCAGTCCAGGAAGTGATAGGTTTGAAATTGGTCACGTTTTCCATAGTGACTGAGGGAGGTGTCCACCCTCTTTCAACTAAAATCCAAACCCTTTCATCTATGGCCTTTAAAGCTGACCTCATGCGGGCTTTCCAATATGCAAAATTTGTCCCATTAAAAACTGGCATTTTATTATATAACTTCTCCATAATGAACACACTCGTTTTCAAAAATCAATTTTTCAGAAAATTGATATCTTAGAAAAATTTTGCGGAAAAATTACACGGTAAAATTATGTAATTGGCTCTGATACCAATTTGAGGAGGAGTTCGCTTGCGTTCAAATAAGGAAGTTATTTAATTAAACACAGTTTTTACCACTTAAGTCCTAAACATTCATCTATATGTGATTAAATACGATGATGAGACATGCAAGAACACATATATGAGGAAAAATCCCCAACGGGGCAAAACCTTTTATTTGCACAATAATTTTTGTAAGAGAATGGCTTACAACGGATTACAATGAAAATACAGTGACACAGAAATACCCTCGGGTGTCGGTTATGTTGTCGGCGGCTGGAACAATCCCTTTCCAGTAGGGCAACAGTGACGAAGAGAGCGGTTTCCTCAAAAAGTACTCCAGATGAGTAAACGATCTTTTTGAAGGTTTAAAGATTCACACACATACATGGGATCGGTTTTGTGAATCAAAAAGGTTTGGAAAACCTTAAAAGGTGGAGTCTTATTCTTGGCAGATTTTGCAGAATATTGAGATTGCAGAAAGACTTGAAAAATGTGTAGAAGGAGATCAGATATTTATACAAAAATCGAGGTGGTGGCTCATTCGAACGAGATAGCATGTCGCTCGAACGAAGGACAGAAGTCATTCGAACGATATCGCGCGACATGATATCTCGCGCGAGCGATCTCGTCGATCGAGTCCATTCGCTTATACACTTAGAAAAATTCTTCTTTTGATAAAAAATTAATCCAGAATTCAAAAATAATTTTCAAAAACAATTCCCAAATATTTATGCAAATATTTAAAGTTTCGATAAAACATTTTACTGATAAGGCGTAGTGGAGTAGTGGGAATGAGCTGAGCAGCACTTTGCATGTAGCATGATGCACGTGAAGAAAGTGGTTGCATTGAATTTGGATACAGGCCGTCGAGGATGATCGTGTTTATGTGCCGAATGTAGCGGTATCAGACATATGAACTGTGATATAGGAGAAAACATAAAATTCCTAGATTCTACCCCGGACATTTATAGAATTATGTCCTTACAAAAGGGAGAGAATTAATTCAGGGGGAGTAGCTTACCTTACTTGCATTACATATTTTGATATTCCCTATGCGTGTAATGTGTTTGCCTTAGTGTGCAGAAATTATTTTATAAAGCGACAACTTTCAACGGCAAAGATTGTGATCCTTGGGTCGTTTGAGTCAAGCATTGTAATTTTATTTTGGGTGGTACTTTTGATTAGTCTACCAGAGCTTGACGACCCTATAGGATTTTTGTTGGTTTTTGTCCCGGAATAGCCAAAGGGGGAGATTTGTAAGGACGTAAATTTCAAATTGAGTCCTTTGTAGTTTTGGCTCAATTCCGGACAAAAACATTTGAGTCGTAGGATAGAGTATATTGATCGTCTTTCAAGCCTATGACGTGTTTGTTGAAGACGTAGAGGCCAAGTGTATAAAGCTTCATCAAAATGACGAGTTTAAGCGCCTCATTTCTATGTCCTCAATAGTGGTTCCATGTTCCCAAGGTATGAATGCATTACATATATATATATATAGGATCTTGGAACGGTTTATATTGGGTGTTAAGTTTTTAAAACTGTGTTTTGTTTTCAGAATGTTTTCTATTAAAACTTATATATAAAGTATCTAATAGTTTCTGGGCTTAAAAAGAATTTTTGAGCATTCTGTGAGTTCGTTCGAAGTGTCGTTCGAACGAGATTGTAGTTCAAACCACAAGTCGTTCAAACGAGATTGCCAACGACTTCTCATAATGGCATACTGAAACTTCGTTCGAAATGTCATTCGAACGAACTGGTCGTTCTAACGAGATTTCTAACAACCTTCTAATGAGTTCATACTGGAACTTCGTTAGAAGACTCATTCGAAAGAGAATGTCGTTCGAACGAAATGTCATTCGAACGAGATTTGGCGGGAACAGGTTTTTGGCAGTTTTTAGCAGTTTTGCCCACTTTCCCACTTGTTTTTACCCCACTTTCTTTTTGCTGAATATCTATGTGCGGGAATAACTTTTTCCAACTCATCTTTTTCATATCCTTCTAACTCTTAGAGAGTGTTTAGAGAGCAAAATCATAAAGAGAAAAAGTTCATGTTTCGAGTGTTAATTTTTCAAAGAGAAAACCATTTACCACTCTTGTTTTCACCCATTGTTTTATTTATCCAAGTTCATATATATATATATACATCTTGCTTGGAGTTTGGCACCGGGTTTATCTCTACATCAAATTGAAGAGAGTGTTTGGGTTTGCTTCTAAATCCCACAAAGAAGAAGATGTTTACATTGATTTACCCACTTGGAGAAAGGCTCCTAGTTCGGGTGATGGTGACCATATAAAGTCCGATCGGTGGATTCCGAGACCGCAGTGGAGCTCCAAGGTTATCCGCTAGGAAGAGGTGTCTACAAGAAGAAGCGTCGAGGCTTGAGAGGGAAAGAGTCGGGTGTTGTAAGTCTTTTTTCTTGTATTTGTAAATCCGTATCTAGTGGATTTGTGGCTAGGGCCGTCCGAGGTTGTTTCCCGTTGTGGGTTTTTCCTTGTACATCACGGCGTAGTGGATTAATTATTTATTTTATCTTTTGCAAAATCATCTAGAACGCATGCTTAAGTAAAAAGATAAAATTGGTTTAATTTAATCACTACATGTTTAATTTGGTGCTTAATTAATATTGGATAATGTTTAGTTAATTAATTCAAGTCGTTTAATTTAATTGTTAAAATTGGTTTGGCCTAACTTGATAACATTTCAAAATATAACTTAGGCAAATTTCTAGGACTTGGGTTAATTAATGGTGTTTAAGTGAAATTGAATTGTGTGTGTATTTAAGTTAATTTCACTTGTTTGAATTTTAATTTGAAATAGAAATTAAAATCTATTTGTTTGTTTAGATTGAACCATCACATCGCTTCCGCATCTATTTCATAAAAAGGAAATCTAGGATTTTAAAAGAGTTTAAAATCCGGGGGAATCTACACTCCTACATTATGAAATATTTTCTAAGTGTTGAGGCGTTACTTTTCGTCAAAAATATTTTTTTCTAAGCGGTGAGGCCGAGTTTTTGGTCAAAAAATAAATAAATTATGCGTTGGTTGTTCGAGTGACCAATGCCTGTCATTTAAGTGACAATGAGGTTTCCTTCGAGCGACTTTCCACCTTGTTCAAGCGACGCGCCGACTTAAGTTTTTTGTATAAAGTGTGTTAAACCACTCCGTTTTCGTTAAGAAGAGCTAACAAATTTCTTTCTCCAAAAACGGCTAACAACAGATTACTTTTGTCTTCTTCATTTAGGGTTTAAATCCTTTTGTTTTCAATTCACAAAAATCCCAATCTTTTAGTGAATTGTTTTGGAACCCCAGATACGGTTTTGCTGGAGTTTCTCTTATAGGGAGGATAATTGACTGCTGATCTAGGTGCCACTTGAAGGAGGTGTTGGGCTGACTTGACTTCGTGTCAAAGGGAGTACTCATGGGTGTTCCTGGGTTGACTGGACTGCGTATCTTTGTGAATATTCTAAGGTTGATTCATTGATGATTTAGGTTGCGGCCTATGAGAGTTTGCTATGGAAAATTCTTTGTAGATTTTGCTTGCAATCCTTGTGAGTATTATTAGTGAAATAAATAAGAAATTCCTTCGGGGATTTTTCCTGAAATCTCTAAGTTAGCAATTCGTATTTATTTATGTTGGCATGATCCACTACACCTAAAGGTTTATCTTAGTTTGAATTAAAATTGGGTTTAATTAATTTGGTTTGAAATTGACATTTGATTAAATAAGGGTTTACTTGGAATTTGCAAATTTAATCAAATCAGTATCACACATCATTCTCACATGATAATAACTCATCTTCTCCACAAAATCAATCTCATCAATCTTTGACAAAAAATAAATAGCATTTTCACCATCTTTAGACGATGAATTCGATAAGAATCACTTTCTAATTCACTTATATAGTTTATGGACTTTCTTTATGTCATTTATCCTTGAGTTTGTGGGACAAACATTGATGTGGCAACCTACACCTTCACATCCCAAACACTTATAACCATTATTCAATTTTCCTTCCTATAACTAGATGAACTATTCTCAACTTGACCTTAGTGATCACGCCAAGAGGATTTTGTTTTATTGGATTAAATCTTAAAAGCCTTTTTGTATGAAACTTGAAAAATTGTTCAAAAAAAAGATCCATATCAGCATCAACACAAACACTCGTTTTTCTTTTCAAATTCATCTAAAACCACTTTCTCACTCGACTCGGCTTTTAATGCTAATCCTTTCTAGTGTTTCACTTCTTGAGAATTCTCTTGATCATACGTTTGAAGAGATACAACCAATTCCTCCAAATTTTAAAAATCAATTTCCAAAATATCATAAACATATCCACCGTAGTGTTAAATTTAAAAGCGAAAGATCGCAGAAGATTATTCACAGCTCTATTCTCCAAAATTCTCTCTGTTGGTCTATATAAACAATTAACCACCTTCGTTTATCTCTCATAATAATCATCAAACGTTTCCTCCTCTTATATACTCATAACCTCACATGGATTCCCAACCCTTTGATTTTTTTAACATTGGATGATAGAAGTACCCTCATGATACACACTAAGTAGTCCCATGATTTCTTACTAATTTTGAAATCCATTGGGTATTTAACAATGAAAACAATACATTTAATGCAATCGAGTAATAATTACAATTTGAAAATTTAGGTTCACTACACGTAGCTCTCGATTTTCTCTCCTGAACCTCATTCACTTCCATTATAGGCCAACTTCAACTGTCTTGTACACTGGCCCATATGCGCTCATGATTACAAGTCAATTGCTCTCTAACCATAACCTTCCAATGACCATAATTTGAGCCATCGAAATGGCTTAATGGTTCGTTGAACCTCAATATTTCATAGGATCCATAATCTCAATCTAGATAACATAAATCAAGTCTATAAAAAAATAAACTGAGACAAAAATCTAAAAATTTAACGAGCACATAAATCCAAAAATTAAGAATTTATTTTAGCACATGAGTACTAATGAGAGAAAATGATCTAATACAAATTGAAATACTGGGTGAATTAGTGTGTTGAAAAAGCTCTGATATGTCTTAGAGCGGACGAATATGACTCAATCTAAATCAAGACAATTATGTCCAATTTAAGTAGTTTTGTCAACCTTAGTTTTAAAGAAAATGGAAAAAAAAAATTAACTGAATATTTATGAAGACATTTTAATTCATAAAAAACTACATTTAAATTAATAAATTTAGAACTCACTCACAGAAGTAACAATTAACCTAATTAAATTCAATTAACTGGGTGATTTCCCTTAGAAAATCCAATTACCTAACTAATATTAATAAACCCTAAGTATAGATGGCTTATTGCATAATATGATTTATCTTAACAATTTAAACCATTAAACATTTATACAAAAAATTGATGAATGGGGAAAAACACCACATAGCGGAAAAATCCTCTCATGCATGATCTTTCTGATGAAACTTGAAAATATAATTTAACATAATGCCAGAGGACAACTCTCACTTGATCTCCTGAACAGTTAGTTGCCTTTGGAGATTCAATTTCCCCCTAAGAAAATTAGGAAAAACTAGGCTTCAGTAGGATAACGTATGAGTTGGTAACAATTAAGAAAAGATTAAAGATTTCATGGATTAAAAATAAAAAGAAAACAAAAGAAAAAAGGGGAAGGAGATGTGGGCTACAACCGAGCCCAAACTGTGTCGCATGCCAATTCAAAGGGTGCGCTAGTTTGAGGAATTTGGTCGCCTCTAAATATTATCTTTCACCCTTTTATCACATCATTTTCTCCTCTCTCAAAAACAAATCCTCCAACTCTTCTCACACATAAACCGTAATCATCCTTCTAAATCAAAATCACTTTTTTAAACCAAATTCAAGTGCTAATAAGATTAAAAGAAGAGTCCTAATCAAGAATGAAGAGGAATTCAAATATGAAAGAAGAGTAATTCTCACACTTGGAAAGCTTCGATTGGAAGCTTGAAGTGTCATCACCAAATTCTCCATTTTTCAGCATGAGAGGCAAAATAAAATTACTATCTCTCTCTCTCTCTCTCTCTCTCTCTCTCTCATACACACACACACACACACACACACACATATGATTATAAGTAGTAACTTCTACCTATATATGTTTTCTAAATTGTAAAATTTGATTAGAAATAAGTAGGCTTGATTCTTGAATTAATCATTCTTCCAAGTTGAGTTTTTTTTTAATATAAAAGTCGGTATACTATAAATAACATGTCTTCTTTGCTAAATTCACTCATGTTATTTGAATTAAACATGGAAACCATCATGTTATGAATTAAAAAGAGGGTATACATAATTTCACCTTTATTTTGAAATTTGGTGGATTGAAATAGGAGTATTTTTCCTTTCTTGAGATGTAATTGTGAAGTTCACCTTCATTAAAAAATTGTGATAATTAGAGTATTTACATGATAATTCATCTTATAACTAAATTGTAACACCCCGCCTAATTAATACTAGGTGATCAGTCCTTTATTAAATTAACATCAAGGTGAACGATTGGTTCATTTCCAGTATCACTGTCGTAAAATAATATTTTCAATTTAAACACCCTAAATAATTAAGCTAAGTGTCAAAACAATTTGAAGTCTTATTTTCATTATATTAATTTCACTCAAAAAATTCTACTTAGACCCTACTGGTCCTCTTCATAACCCATTATACCATTTCAAAGATATTCAAGGGTTCCCACATATTTAAACCGGATTAAACAAAAAGGGGAAAATATGCAGTTTTCCAGGAGGGGTCGATCGATCGTGGAAAGGGTTCTATCGATCGATCATCGATCGATCGATGTTCTTGGTCGATCGATCGATTAAGCAGTTCTTGCCCAGTTTGCTGCAAATTTCAACCTACGGGTTCAACCATTCTAACCCCTCCAAACCTCTATAATTTCATCCCAAACTCCTAACTAAGTTATCCAAATGTATAAGAAATGTATATAAACAAGTTCTAACGTAACAACATCAATAAATCCTCAACGAACAATCAAAAGGTGGTTTAATCTCAGATTTATTTATAAAGCCAAATCTTGCATGAATAATCACAAACCTCTATTTTAATCGAGATTTCCTTCCCAAATATCATAATAAATTCGTGGGTAATCCTCTACATATGATCACCATTTCAGACTGTATGGATTCTCCCTACAACACATATAAATTCTCTTCCAAAACATATAATTCTTCAATTAAAACATATGATTTTCATTCTTAGACTAACATGGAAGAAATACCAACTAGAAATCAACAAGATAGATACTTGTCTGGGATTCAAGGGTCTGATTTGTTGATGAAAATTATATGGTTGCATTCGTCGTTATGCGATCTTCGTTTTGGTGGTGGTGGCGGTGCAATCGGGTGAGTTCTAGGCCTTGGATTGCTTGGAAACTCTTTATCTTCTCTAATTTCTTCACCTTTTTCTCTAATGGTTGGGCTTAGGTTTTGTGTTTGTTAACCTTAAGAGACAACTCCAAATGGCTAATATATACTAAGGAAATTCGTGGGTTTAATTACCCAAAAATACAAAATGTCTATAATACCCTCTCGGGGTGTCAATTAGGCCTAAAAATGTCCCGAGACCCAAAATAAACCCCTGGGTATACTTTTCTGACTATCTCGACCCGTCCGGACACTTTGAAGCACTCGAAATGACCATACGGGCGACTTATAATTTATTCACGTTTATAATAATAATTTAGTCCTAACACGACACAGGCGCGTCCCAACTTAAATTTCCATAATTTCCATATTATTAACTCGTGACAATATTAATAAAATCAATCTCATATATTAATTTACTCATCTAGAAATATTCAACAAATTTCCAATAATTACTAACTCACACCACGCTAGTAAATATTAAAAATAAATTTTTGGATTAAAATTAAATTAATATCTCAATTAAATTTAATAAATCTACAATTTTAAAAGCCATAAAAATACGGGTTATTACATACTTACCCCTAATAACGGAATTTCGTCCCGAAATTCGGAAAATAAGTTATGCCTGGTAAAAATAGATTTGGATACTTTATCACTACTCAAAACAGACTTTTGTGTAAGGCGTATTTCTATAGTCTTCCTCGCCTCACAATAAGCTAATTTATCGCTTTCAATACAATCGGTTATAGAGTCACACTTTAATAAAGTCACTTCAAATTGTGCTCTAATCCATTGCTATTCGCATAAGACGAGCCTACACATCGTTGGCCCCCATTGTCTCAATATTATTGGGAGGCCGCACCACACTACATAACAAATACTCGTATTTATCTAATCATAAAACTCTTTTTATTTAGAGGAACCATGCAAACATTTGACCCCACTTATTGGTTCTTCAAATCTCGATTCTCGGCAAAGTAACTCTTACGACATTCAAAACTCACCTAAAACAGTCGTGGTAATTCCAGCACAGTCATCAGACTCTAACTCGGCCCATCAAATTCCTGATTATCCACTCACCTCTAAACAACTAGAGGGAGGATAGTTAAGGTTTTTCCACACAAAATTTCAATAAGCAGTTTGTCCACAATAAACAGGGACGATTTCTTCCACGGAACTCTAGTGTACTAAACATCACTTGCTAGATACATCCATTATGGAAATGAAATGATCACCATGCATTCAAAATTACTTTCACGTGGTTCCACTAATTTTTAATCACCTCGCCTACTCCCCGACTAAGGGTGATACAACCTACTCAAAACTAAACGTTATCCTCATTGCTTTCTGAGATCCTGGTTTGAAAGTGGGGTTCAATGATCGTATTATAGTTCATAATAATTCCGAGAAGAACCTCCTACCGGCACGATTCTTATTTTCAATGAAAAGTTGGGGCGCTCTGTCTCATAATGTATACCACCCAAATGAATAATAATCACTTTCTTTTAGGTCATCTTGTTCCACACATTCTAAGGAACTCGTGACCTTACCTTGAAGTTGGCATCCCATCTAAGAAATTTCACACTATTGCTCTCTTCTATTTTAGGAATCGTAGGTTTGCTACAAAATTCTCTGATTAATCCTCTCGTTCCAACCGATTTCTATCTATGAGTGGTGCTCGCGGAGACTACTCGCTTTGTCCCGCTCAACATCGACTTTTACTTATAATGTCTCACATTAAGTGACACTTAATACTCCCCTTCGTTCCTTAGCGTCACTGTTCTAAAAAAACCACCTAGGTTTGAGGCTTGGGACAAACGCCCCGCCTTAAGCTTTTGACGCCTTATTCTCGGTAAAACCCTTAAGGCAAATTTTTTCCCTAAAAACAACAATGCTTTAGTGAAACAATATCGACTTTTAAAGATTTTTTACAAATCGGACCATTATCTCATCCAAAATAATCAAATAGTATTTTAATTTGGAAATATTCAGACATATTTTTATGATATGTACAATTTTAGTATTTTAATAGCCTTGTTATGGTTAAAAAATATTAAAATATATTAAAAAGGCCTAAATGCCTTTTTACGCCTAAGGCCCGCCTAGGCGTCTAAGGCTTAAGGCTTAGCCTCCATGCCTCGATCACACCCCACATTTTTTAGAACCTTGCTTAGCGTATACCAAAAATTCCGACCCGTGCACTTTTCTCCACGATGTGCACTGTCGAACCTTTATACCTTACTAACCTCATCATTCAACCTACGCAAAAGTCACTTTCAACCTTTGACTAGGTAAAACTCCGTTCCGAGTGTTTTCCATTATAGTTAAATTTTATCCTTCTCAAGGAATACCCTTAAATGGCTTCTCATAGCCTTCCAAGTAAATTCATGTTTGCTACTCTAATCGTACATGTATATATGGATTATCGTCCTTTGCACCATACTTATCCACTCTACCAGTTCCACTTTGTTACGTCATTTGCATAAGCATATATTCCACGCATCTATCCACACATCTCTTTAACTCGAACGATTCAAGCAATAACTAACCAGGATGTCCAAACACCTATAAATCGTGCATACTCCTACGCTTCAAATATAACACCCAATTCTCTGTTTCCCTTGTGACACAACGTGGTTACACCACTTGGGTACTCTCAAACCTCCTTATCATCATTCCACCCTTCAATTGGGTGGTAAAACAAAACTTCCAATGTTTCCTTACCACACAACTGGCTCCACTGGCCTTAAATCATCACTTAACTTTAACTTACAATCAATATTATTGGCTCCCATGACGACCGACGTACTAGACTCATGAACTAATGACCAAACATCTCTCGACTTCCAACCTTACGCTAAGTTTCATGCGTGAGATGTCTTGCAAAGAGAAATACATCCAAGGAACCCCCCCCCCCACCCCGATACACTACTACCTAACATAGTCAGTTATAGAAATCCGTTGGGTCCTCCGTCCATAACCTATACTTTTATATTCTGTCTCTTGATAGAAAAACTACATCTCCTTCCGCAATGGTACTAAAACAAATAACTTTTTACTAATTGCGCTATTGCTTAATATTGGTGGTAATCACATTCCATAAACCTCGTACGTATACAATCGGGACCCTCAAAATCCCAGTCCCAAACATATGAATATAAGTCTTAACTTTCACATTCCCAAAGGATAAATATAACAATGCGCTCCTCCTAACACTAAGTCCTGAGTGTTACATATAATAATGAGTGAAATCTTTCCACCCAACGGTAAACCCAATACACACGGAATCATAATGACAAAGTCCTTAAACATCATGGGATTAAACATTTTGGTACCACTATACCCTTCGAAGTCGCTATAATATATATTAAATCAGTGCGAGCCCGACCCTCTCGCGGGTGAGGTATTGTCCGAACAAAACATGTTGCACTAGGGCAGAAATCCCGATAGCCTTGCAAACACTGCCCATTATCATTTTAACTATGTATAAAACCATAATTAGTATAATATCATACTCGCATATCACATCACTAAAACAAGTAATCTCAATAAAATATGTAAATCACTAACAGTGTACCCGTTTGTCCTCTGCGGAGAACACTAAAGACAATCCCGTTATACCAGGGAAAACATACACATAATTATAACATTATAGATATATGCACTAAATTCTTCTCACATACAAATCTAGTAATAAAAAAAATTGTAGTGACTCGCTCGCACCACACAAAACACGCCTCATTCTCCAAGGATAAAACTCATACTTCTACTTTGTCAATCGCCTTGGTTACTTAATGGTCTTCCCGATATAGCGCGTCTGTCTGAACAAAATTGGAAAATTACATTAACTATTTCCCTTGCAAGCACCATACCCTTGGTTTTTTTCTCGCTACGGAAAATTTTAATTCATGTGGTTTTACTCTCCATAAAATACCTAAACACATAACCCAGTTGTTTCTTGTCATACTGACCCTATTAGGGTTTTCCTTCTCTCGGACCTAAATAGTCTCGATCCTGATGGCTACACCCATCGTTCGCTTAGCTTTTTTGGCCGTAAGGAACGTGCTACTGGCTTCAATAACTCTTACCTAATTCACCATTGTTTGGTAAGAATTCAGTTATCCGAATCATTTAAATGACCCCCCTGATGGGTCTCCACCTTGCGGCACGTTGATAACTACGTTTCATCTAGTCTCACTCTCCAATAAATCTTTCGATTACTTTAGTTCCATTTACGTAAGAGTGTTAACATATCTACAGACAATGTGTGACATTGTCACCATATGGATCGACTGTCCAACATAATTCATCTACAAATGGACCCCTGTTCGGCCCTTCCGTGATGGATTCAGAACAACGTTCACATCGTATTCTGAACAACTCCTGAAGAAATGTGAGGTTAAACTGTACCTAAGGTCCTGCCATTGACGCAATATTTCACTATTCAATGTGGTGGTTGACTCCCACTATTATAACTTTACTCCAACGAGCCAAGAAATTTTTTTTACCCCAAATTTTCATTTCTAGTTAACCACCATCCGCCATATGCCCAATCCTTTGAATGTATTACCTTCATTGGGTAGCACACTTAATTCTCTCATTTCTAAAAATTTCGTTGATGACTCTCTTCAATTTGCCATTTGACCCTCTCCCAAGTGTACAACGTTGGGTATGTCTAATTTGGCATCACTTATGACTATAGCATCACTTGGAATTTGTAGTTTGCGTCCTATCCATCTTTACAGTCCTGGCCTCTCGTGCCATAATTGGGGTGACCTCGACAATGGTCATCATCCTCGAATATACTTCATGACCTCACCAAGACCTGCCTCCCTCTACTCGCCAAACGGACCTCATCTTCCATACTTCATTGTTCGAACACGCCCAAACGTAGATAAGATTCACTGATATATACATGATAGCAGGAGGATGAAATCTCACCAAAGAAGTCAACAATCCTAAACATAGGGCTCTATATCAAAGAAAGCTACGCTGGAAGCATAATAAGCCGCACAGATCCTAAAGGACACTGGAACCTGATGCTCTGATACCACCTGTAACACCCCGCCTAATTAAATACTGGGTGATCATTCCTTTATGAAATTAACATCAAGGTGAATGGTTGGTTCATTCTCAGCATCGCTATCCTAAAATAATATTTTCAATTTGAACACCCTAAATAATTAAGCTAAGTGTCAAACCAATTTAAGTCTTATTTTCATTTTATTAAATTCCAATATGAAAACCTTCATTAATAACCAACACTATAAGAATCATATAAATACTAAGGATGGCAATTAACACATAAGAATTAAACCATCTATATAATACAAACCAAATTTAAGAACCATAAATGAAATCATCCTGACAATAGTTAACTCCCAAGGAACACTGAATACTGGAAATATAAATGAACACAAATCTCTGACAAATCCAAACGGACTAGGAAATCGGGCGACACATGCCCTAAGTATGAAAACTAACATAGAAACGGAATCAATGAAGAGGTCATCTAAGCAAGGCCAACAACTTCCACATAAGCAGCAGCACATCCAATCCAAAGAACGTATGCAAGACGCCCCTGTGGCTGGGCACCTGTAATACATACATATATATACAATAAAGAAAGAAATGACAGAAAACGGATCACAAACCTAGTGTAAAACAGTTTTAAAAATAGTTTAGCAAGTATTTAAAATGCTTACTGGCTAATATAACCACCATGTTAGTGCGCGACACTCTCTTGAGAATTCTCACCTCTCATCTAGTGTGCATGCCTACCGTACTACCGATCACATAAGTCTATCTAACTTATCCTCCCATAAACTTCTATCCCGAGAAGTGCTAAGGCCGTAATATTTAGTTTTAGAAAATCATTCTCTTCCATATTCTTACATTACTTAGAACCACTTAGTACCATTACGAAATTCACGAACACTTGTTATAAAGTTGGAGCATTTATTCATTACTTAACTACTCATAGACATAGTAGAAAGTTTCCATATACATAAGTATACTAGCGGAATGCCCATGCCTGAAGGCACGACGAAACATTTGAAAGTACATAATTGTAAAACGGCTAAAATTTCAAAAGTGCTTAATTGCAAAACGAAAAAAATTTGTTCCCCAACAAAATAAAGTATAATTTTAAAAAAAATGGTCATTATTTTCGAAGTCGTTCGAGTGCCTGAAGGCACGACGTCGATTCTCCCGCGTATAAATAATGTGCTCAAGTCGTAAAAGTTTTGTATTAAAGTATAATTTTTCAAAATATCAATCGT
The DNA here is from genome assembly GCA_949130495.1 of Sambucus nigra. NCBI lineage: Eukaryota > Viridiplantae > Streptophyta > Magnoliopsida > Dipsacales > Adoxaceae > Sambucus > Sambucus nigra. The sequence continues at coordinate 248,694,854 of OX422210.1, forward strand.
GGTCAACTTTTTCTAAAGCACGGAAATTTTTTCAAAATTATTTAATCGATTATAAATAATTAAATTGATAGGAACGACGCAAATTTTCAAAAGTGTACCTCATCGATTGGACCATACGTCATTTAGTTCACGATAGATAAATAATTTTTTATATAACCTATTGTACGAACATATTAATTGAAAAAAATTGAAAAAAAATTGTAACATTTATTGCTTACATACATACAAACACCGTGTTTATGTACATATATACATATATACATACATACATACATAGATACATACATATATTGTCGTATGAACGTGTTATATCAAAAAGTTTTTTTCTAACACATAATTGAAAACAATTTAAACAATTTGAGCAATTTTTCATATATTTATATATCTATTTACCATGTTTAATCCATTGTGTAAAATTCAAGGGACAGTCTTGCCAGCCCTATTTGTGTTAGTTGTGTATAGAATTGATTCCCCTAGAAAAAAATATTTTATCATATCATCCGGCACCATAAAATGTGCTTCCAAAACAAAAATAACCATTCATTACATACGCTACTTGTGATTGACAAATTTCCATAAAAGGAACGACATTAAAATCTTACAATTACAACGCCAACCAAAAATAGTTATTGCAACCCAAATAATCTACTTACTTTATCATACGCCTTTTGGAGATCAAATGGAGCATAGATCGATAATCTTATTATTACTGAACAGATAAAATGAGGCCTAAAATCTTTAATTGAAAATACTAAAAAAGATAAATGCACAAAACACTCGACTCAACACGGAATTGACCCTACTGAAATATTGTTAACTCATTATGTTGTCTAGTGATAAAGAAAATATTGACATCACAGTAGACCAATAAATTGTTTGAAAACTGATTGAATTGTAATACATAAATAGAGAACCCCAGAAGTTTAAACCATTTGAAATTTAAATTAGTACAAATATAATCAATACATCAATAAATACTTAGAAAATTATGCACCTCCAAGAAAAATATCAAAATTATTTCAATCAATTCAAACAAATCCTACATTTAGAATACTAAAAGAAATGACAATACAATTCCGCCACGAAATTTAATGAAAATAAAGTAGAATTCCACCAAATGATTATAAGATTCCTGTTCTTTAAAAAAAAACATTCAAGTCTACGTCAATACATAATACTTATCTAACGACATGCAACCAACACCAACCAACAATATACCATTTTGAATTACAAAAATCCTCAGCTTACAAACCAAAAGGTTGTCAACATTATGGGTGAAAGTAGTTGATGGAACTCAAATAAATAAAAAGAGTGTGAGATAAGGATAATGTCATGGGTGGGTGAGAGTAGCAGATGTAAGTTTAAATGATTTTGAATTTAAGTGGGAATTGGGTAGGTATGTTATACTTCAGCCGAAGTAAGAGAGACAAAGAAAAAATAATAATTATGCCTGTATAAAGGACAAATACTGTTTATTACCATATGCACCTTAACTTCTGATGCAAAAATGAATAGAATACATCAAACGTTGAAAGATGAAACAATGAAAAATCATCAAACTGTGAAGATCATCCACCCATATTAAGATATCCCATCTATTTAGAATGTGAACCATTATAATTATAGTATAAAAAATGAATACAATACATCAAACAGTGGAATATAATCCCACCATAATCAAATCATCTCATGAGTTACACTAACCACTGTTATACAACAACTCAAACCATAGTAAAAAGCATATCTCAAAACACAGTTAGATCCCCAAGAAAATTGGTTGGTTTTCACCTCCTAGCTAAAATATTTATGTCATAAAAGGAAATGAATTAATAATTCCATAGCCAAACAACAAACTTACACCTAAAAATGAAACTAATCGAATAATAACGCTTTAGTTTAACTTCAAGCACAAAAAAGTGAAGTAAAAATAAAGGGAAAAGTGAGTCATGTACAAAAAATAGAGGGAGGATATTGAGTCACCAACACACCTTTTAAGATTCATGAAGTCATTGAGTTCTTTCCTTAGTAAGAAACCACACAATCTATGAATTGATGAAAATTTTCCGTGTATGGCTTACATAGTATTAGAGATTTCCCAGCTGTCATGACTACATTCTTTTCAGCTGGTCAACTAACTCTACACTGCAAGTGAAGACAGTAGGTTTCCAAGGCCGGATCTAAAAGTTGTGTAGGTCAGCAATGACGATCCTAATATTTGTGAAACCTCCTGCAAGAGATTATTGTATACCCATGTCTCATCCAGTATCCTGGCAGCTAGCGAATTGGACGGTCCGTGTCTCATCCAGTATCCTGGCTCTACTTGTATTGAATAGGTATAACTGCTACTCTCGATATAAAAATACTAACTTCACAGAGGTTAAAATCGTTGCTACTCTGAATAGCTTTAACTGTTATATCTTGTGTTACTTTGGGTATTATCAAGTTTAAAAAAATGAAGTAAACAATGACTAATAATCATCTATGGAAATAATCATTAATTAATTTATAGCAATAAGAGAGCATACAAACTATATAAGTTGAAAGGTGTGCGGCTTAATGTAAATACACCCAAATGAATTTCAAGGTAAGTTATAATACTTAGGTGTAAAAAACAATTGGATATAGGGAATTACAATTTAGCTCTGCCAACTAAATCAGAGCTGCTGTTATAGAATAATGCCACATCTACTGCTGCTGCTATAGAATTATACGCACTATTGATGGAATATGCATTGCTGCTTCTATAGAATATGCCACATCCTATAACAAATGAGCTCCACATATGCTGTTATGGAATACGCCATTACCTTCAGCCCTCTAAACTACCACCCTGCGCCCAAACCATCACAGTGAACATGATCAAAAATAACAAACCCCAAAAAAACTATAGATAAAACAATTTAATTAAAAATTAAAATAAAAAAGACCCTCAATATTCATAATATAGATTATTTAAAGTAAATGTGGATATAATATAGAAAACTTACAATCTTAAAAATCCAATTTAAATTTATCATTGTCCACATAACCACCCATCCCCAATCAAGACTCCTGCTCATGTACCCCAGACCGTACCAAGAGAAGTCTAAATAATAGACATGATCAAGAAATAGTTCTATTAGTAGTCGCGTCCAATCCGCGATGACAAAACACCCTAACATATTAATATATATATTAAACATCACCAAATGTAGTGTTGAGAGAAAATACTAAGGTGAGAAAGTATTAGTTCACTATCCACATCTTTATCGATCTGTAATGCATCAAAATAATAAGGTTAATGAGCAATGTTAGAAAGTAAGAAATTGGAATTTTAAAATAATAAACAAACAAAAATTTTCAAATAAAACAAAATAAAACACTTCAAACAAACCTTAATATCAGTATAAATGTATTAGCCCCCAAATTAGAAAGAAAGAAAGTAAAGATATGATTACCGAATACCAAAGTACTTATTTCAACAACGAATTAACACTGTACAAGACATATGAATTGAAAAGTTATTTATTAATATGACAATTTAGAATGTGGGGGTGTTGAGAAAATAATAGTGCATAAAAAATTAATAGAATCAAATTTAGTATGCATATTAGTCAACCACATACTTAACACAATCCAACATATTAGAAATTGTATTCGGATGAGGTCAAATATAAGTATGCAAATGAACAGATAAACTTTCTTTTTCTACTTATCAGGTGAGGTGAGGTAAGGTCAAATATTTTGATTCAAGAATAAACAAAAGTATTTTCATTTCAAAACTATATTCAATGAACTGAATAGTATTTTGAAATGATAAAATAGAGTAAAACATTATGTAATTTTGTGTAGCCTATGTTTAGTGGGACATAGACTAATTTTTTAGGAACATCATCTTAAAAATGGTTTAAAGGTCCCAAAATAGTACAGTCACAAAACCATTAACTAATTCGCACCATCCCATCCTATTTATTATCTATACAACCTTATTCAAACTTACTCATCCCTTCAGTTACATACCCCATGTAATCATAATTGATCTCATGTCTCCCACAAAATTTCAAAATTAAGCCTTATATCACGACATCTAAGTATGTTTAAAAAAAACTACCACCATTAAAAGAGTAAACTACACCCACCCTAGAAACAAAGAAAGGAAAAACATAGAATAAGGTATACCTCAGGTTTCTTGAATTCAAAAAATAATATACAAAGTCCAAATAATATACAAAGTCCAAATTAGTACCTAAAAACAAAACATAAATAACAAATAAGAAACAAACAACAAATGATTAGTGACTGCACCCTCAAAGAAAATATAAATGCACGACTCAATAACAAAACATCCACCCATAAACTCTATATCAGGACTGAGAAACTAAATGCGTAAACCAAAATAGAGAAAGTTATAATTATCTATGCTTGTGTAAGAGAGTGAGAGGGAGAAATTACCTGAGGTCGACAATAATGGAGGGTGAGGGCGGCGAAAGAAGGCAGATGGGTGAAGGGCTGCGCGAGTAACGTTGGGCGACGGAAGAAGGCAGACAATAAATTTATTGGTTTAGTGCTAAAAATTCAAGTCCAGACCTAATGAACCCAACTCATTTCCAAAGGGGTGCACTAAATCAGACTCGGTAACATAATTGTCCAAGTTAGATTGCTGCCAAAGTCAAGCTATGGCAAGTGCGGATATGATACTCAAAACCTAGTGCCTGTTGATTATATCGATATCATATCAAACTTTTTTACTATAAAAAGAGCAAAGAAAATCAAACTAAACAATAAAGGCCCATCCATTTCCATTGGGCACGTATTTAAATCAATTGGAAAGAAATTCTGTAGAATTGAACCTAGTGTAGTATGGTCATACTACTTCAAAGAATCACCATGTCTTAGTGATTCTTTGAACTCAACTTTCAAAAAAGGGGTTGAGGCTTACAACTTGAACTGATGGTCATACAATTTCAAACTTCAAAAAAGGGGTCAACTCAATTTCAAGTTCTTTCACCTCTAATCTAGCTTGGAGTTCTCTACAGGTTGAAGTAGAAAAGATGATCATTCAACTTGACATTAGTGATTCTTTAAAATCTAATATTGAAAAATTTTCTATTACATACAAACTCGTTCAACTCGACCCCTATAATATTGCATACATGAGTTACTAAACTTATATAAACACTCAAGCACCATAAAAAAGTGATCTTCTACCATTCAAAGAAAAACACCGCACAGGGCCTGATATTTGTTTGGACACATTTTTAGCTTCGGATAGCTGCTCTAGTGCTCGAGTGGTTCATCATGCAATTGTGGATCTTGCCCTGATATGGAGCCTAACTTGGGCTTGCTTGGACCATTTTACCTCATTGGATTGTATTTATTTCTCATATGCTTTCACTTTGAAAGTTGATGTTAAGTCTGATTTTGTTGTTGTTTGGGCCCATGCCTCTCCTCATTTATCTAGCTTTGAGATAGATAGAAAATTGAACATGATTTCTTTCATTTGGCTCATTGAGCAAGTCACATGGAAGTGATTGGTGCTTTGGATCTTTCTTTCACTCTCTTATCTGAGATAGGTATATTAACCCAAATTCATGGATATGAATCCCAAGCCAAATCCCTAGCAATAGATAAAATTAAACAATATAAATAATCAACTCAACATGAATCTAGTGTCAATGGTATCTTAAAGCCAAATTTGAATCATTTTACAATCCTATTATGGCCATGTTACGCATTTTAATGTAACTAAGACATTCATATCATAGACACTTCAACATATTCTCTAAGAGCTTATGTACAAAAAGCTCACCTCGCTTGCTAATTAGCACTTAAAAATAAATTACTGATGAAACCTCAATTCCCAAATCAAGTACTTAAATGATTTTTAAAACAACTAAACCGACTCATATTCTAATGATATTAAAATATTAAAAGTAATCATGTTCGTAACTTGAGGTTTATGAGTACATAAAAAATAGCTTAATGCAAACTTTCAACACTAAATTCAGATAATAGTATTGACTTTGCACCTATAATTCAGAATATAACATTCCAAAATGTACATACAACGCATTAAATAATACCAGCTATTATATGAGATGTATGAGGTTATATGTTAGAAACCATAAAAACTATAAATGGTGATAACCATAAAGTAATTATGAGAATATGAAATTGAACACAACAAAACTGTTTATGGTGAACACAATCCAAACAGTAATTTGGTAGTAAATTAATTGGTTATTCACACTCAAAACATGATTTTCAAAGTATACTTGACTTTCAAATAAGTCATAAAGAGTACAAAACCATGAATAATGGTTAACAGTTCCCTTACCTAAAAGAAACCTGATTAGTTGTATTTCAACATAAGAGGTCACTAACCCTTCACAACATTCCTTTCTTGAATGAAGTGGAGCATAAATAAATTCGATGACTACTTACCTCATACAGGGAACTAACATTACATTTGCAGTACATTACCTGATTATCACATCTAAGGAGAAGAAACCAATAAGTCGGGAACACAATGGATTCTGCATTATTCAATCTCCAATTGCCAGAGAAAAGCATGCCTATACGATCAAAATATGTTCATTTAAAAAACCTGGAAGATATAATAATTGTCAACCACGTATGAGTACAAAAGCTTTTTAATTAAACGCAATGAATCTTGAAATGGGTGACAGCGGGGCAGCTATTTTTTAAACGTCGAATTCAGCTAAAATGATTAAAAGGAACAACATCAGGGATAAGGTGAATATGTGTGTGTGTGTGTGTGTGTGTGTGTGTGTGTGTGTGTGTGTGTGTGTGTGTGTGTGTGTGTGTTGTGTGTGTGTGTGTGTGTGTGTGTGTGTGTGAGAGAGAGATAGAGATATTACTTGTAGTGCTAGAGGGATGGGGATGGCAGGCAGTAACGTTGGTGGGTCAGGGCTACATTATGGAAGTGTTGACTACTGTTGAACAGCTCACACTTTGTTGGCTACCTTAGAATTTGTTGGCTGATGTTGAGAAGATCTTTTCCACAATTAAGATTTCGTAGTAAGTGTAGCAAAACATAAGGTAATCTAATACATAACATAAGAAAATAATGAACCTTTTTTTAAATAAATATTACCTCTAACTATAACTAAATCCGAACAATGAAGAGAGACAAATTAAAAATAAAAGGGACAACAATAAAAGGAGAAGATATGGTATTAAGCATAAAACATACACACTTAAAAAGTCATAACAGTTATATATCATTTAAAAGAGGATACCTTTCTTAACATCTTCTTGTGTATTTGATAGGCTACGATTATGTGTGAAGGTTGAGTAGAGATGGTGTTGTGATTGGATGTGGTGCGGTAAATGAAAGAGTGGGAAAAGATCAAGTACGGGTGAGAGAGAGGGAAGAGTGTTTGAGAGAGTGTGAGGACAACAAGTTTGAACCGATCGAAATACCTGCACCGCCAAATGTTTCAATCAATAATCAGTTGACAAAGTTTACAGATTACTAAAATTCAACAGATATGTACAAACTAAACAACAACCTAGCCTTTAATCACACCTCTATTTTAGTATAACAACCTAGCCTTTAATTACATCGTTTAATTACTTACCACGGGAAGTCACTTTACTGAAAAAATGTAAGCAGTACAAAACAATCCCAAGTAAAAAAAATCTATGAAAACCCCATCTAAACAAATACAAAAATTCAAACTTGCACATGAAAACATTTATCCCAGCACATGAAAAATGAAATATTATAGGGTTTGGAACAAACCTAAACATAAAATTGAAAACAAACAATGAAGGGACTATATCAGTACCATTTACATGGCTTAAATACGTTTTAAAATTCTTGATATACCGCAACCTTTTAGTATTTAGAAGTAAAAACAGTAACACGTACTTTCTTTACAAACACATCCACTTATTAGTATTTATAAGTAAAAATAGTAAAATGTTAATAATGTTTCACTGAAATAAACAACGTAAATAAATACATAGCTTTCGAGAAACACGTCCACTATTATCGTGATATGCTAAAAATAAATATTTTTCGAAATAAAGAATACGAAAAATATACCCTCTATGAAATCATTAGTCATATGTTGAGTGTCCCCCGAGTTAAAAACCTAAGTTGTAAGCTAAACCTGAAGATATAGAGGAGGACAAACATAGAGAGGAGACGAAGAATGCATTAGGTTGCTGCATTGAGAAGAGTTTTTGCAACTGTTCTGTAATAGGATCCCTCGTTCATGATTGGTGTTGCTGCTGCCACATGACTATTTTTCACTATAAGAGATTGCGGTAATTCCTTGTCCTTCCACCCCTAAGGATCTTATTGAAAATGTTCAGGAGATGGTTCTTTCTCGAAATCTCTATCTGATGATCATTGAATCAGGGAGATAACTTATTGCAAATACTTGTTGCTTTGTTAATCATGTCACTAGAGTAAAAACTAATGTGGGTAAAAAAAATTGTGATTGATGGCAGCACGGAGGAACTTATTCGTCCTAGTCTCTATTGAGCTTGTCAACACATAGAGCTGGTCACCATCCGATGTCTAGGTTTCTACTTTTGATGTGGTGGGACCCGTTTGCAAGCCTGCAGATTTCCTAGGGATAGATAGGAAACTTCCTACCCCAGCTTCGAGTGACGGCCTGGTAGTTCATGATGCAGGTGCTTAATGTATGAGCATGGTTGAAATGACACGAAAATGCCGATGTTACAAAGAAAGTTTCAAAAGTGAGGAAACAAATAAAATAAAGAAGGTAAAAGATATAAAAATTCTTCCCACTATCCTATATCTTAGCCATACTTCCTGTTAAAGTTTATAACTAAAAAACATCGGATACTAATTTTCCAGTGCATACTACAAATCAAACTTATAAGTTTCCTAAAAACTTCAAAAATTCATATAACATTATGTAGATTAACAAAATAAACCCAAACATCTACGAATCAAAACTATATGTTTCTAGAAACTACAAATTGTTATATAATATCATACAAACAGTCGAAATTCAAACTAAAATTTTTTATCAAAAACATGGGCAATTATCAAAGGTCCATAGTAATTGTATTTACCTTTGAAAAGGAAAGCGAGAGATAAGAACTCACCAACATAAATGTCTAGTCTCAACTTACGAAATAAGAACTTACCGGTATCAATGAAATGAAGAAATTCGTAGCATTTTAAGCTTTTAATCTCCAGGTCTGCAAATTTTTAAGCTTGAATCTAAAACTTCAGGAGTTTTCTATGAATTAAATCTCACAAATAGAACAAAAAAAAGTACACAGAACAGACATAAACACAAAGTTAATTAAATCGCAAAATAAACACAAAAAATTTTAAAGAAAAATGTATACCTGGTGAGGGGTGGATCTGCAAATCGAATAAATGCAAACACTTTATACGGGGCAACCAAAGACATTTCACTGCAAATTAAAAAATTTATACAAATAATTAAAAACAATCTGAAATCCCTAAGGTTGGGTTTGTATTTTATAATGTTGACTATTAAAATAAAATCCCATTCTTATAACCAAAATATACATAGAGAGAGACAAATATTTACTTCCCTCTTTCAAACATCAAAATTTTGACTACTAATCGATCAACAATATGAAGAAAGAACCCTACAATGCTCATAATAAGGCACCAAAGAGATTGGATAGTAATTAAGGCACCGAATGTCGACCTGAAAATTCTTAGAATCATAATTTCATTTCCCCTCCTCAAAGATGATGAATTGAGGTTTGTCTTCATGTATGAGAGGGCCTGAGCAGACTGAGATGATGGAATTTAGTTGGCGGGTCCTTTTTCTTGTTGATTGTTGCTAAAAAAGCTGCCTCACGATAAAGTTTTAAGACAGAACGTGTTACTAAAATGACCGATTAGCTGCCTCAAATGGCCTGCCTCCCTCAAATGACCTACTCAATTTCAAACACAATAACAACTTATCAATACCGGATCTCTATTGGAAACTGATGCAATAATGCGAACTGATTCTTCTCGTGGTCATACTGCAGAATATACCGATTTTATACCCGAGATATAGTATATGAAATCATACACAGACTAAGCTAACCAACATTTGCCCACAATATGTTGAAGGAACCAAAGAAACTGAGTTTGTACGGATATATCAAAACTGCAACTAAAGCAAAAATGCTTTTGGAAAGAGAACTCCATTATATTGTGCAGCATTGCTTGGTTATGCGGACAACTAAGTTAAATAATGCAATGGAACAATATGCCCCTGAATCCATAGAGCACATTCTTGTCCTTTACACCTGGACTAATAAAGTTTGGGCATCATCACCTGGTTAGTGTGGCCATCTCAACTGACACAACTTCCATATCTTTAGATTTAAAAAATGATTTGCTAAAACTATTCATCTGGTGCAGAATCTCAAACATAAAATTTAACAACACAAATATCAGGGTTAACAACGGATATATGTTGGGTCTTCGACAATTTCTGTGCAAATGTAATTGTCAATGGACCAAAATATGGGACCATATATATGCAAATGTGGTTAACTCAAATTCTATTTATAGATTAGACTAAATATGGGATCATCTATATGCTGCTGGAAAAAAAATCTCACACAAGTACACAATAAGCTAAACCTAACAATTTCGAAAAAAATTTGGTAAAATTTTCATGACTACAACACCATCTAACATATGTTACCACATTAGAATTTATGTAGAGAAAAAAATAGATATCAATCATGTTAAACAGATTAATAGAACAAAATTTCATAGCTACTAGTAAAATTATATGTATTATATAATTTCATAGCTACTAATAAAATTATATGTATTACAGTGAACTCTACCTCTTCATAGCTACTAACAAAATTATATGTATTATATGCATTTCATATCTATTAACAAAATCTCATAGCTACTAACAAAATCTCATAGCTACTACTAAAATTATATGTAATACAGTGAACTCTACCTCTTCATAGCTACTAATAAAATTATATGTATTATATGCATTTCATAGCTACTAATAAAATTATATGTATTATAAGCATGCATTTTGGGCATGATTGATTTTGTATTACAGTGAACTCTACATCTTCATCTAACATATGTTACGACATAAAAACCCTGAAATACAATAAAAACCATGCACATCCTAATTCAACCTCAAATTAGGGCCGATGGAAGTGAGAGGAAAAATATATATATATATCACAAAAAGAGAAGCATGCCCAAAAAAATATTAGAAAACACATAGTGAGCCTCAATCAAAATTATAAAAGGCAACAAAATTCTTACATATATGTTCCTGTGAAATAAAATAAAAGTGCACAAAACAATAGAAAAAAAGGCTCAACAGGTGAACCCCCACCCCACCAACATACTGGTTAACCCCAAAACAATAAAAAGAAATACTCTTATGCCGGTAACCCCCAAATGCCCCAAATATGATTTACAGATAGAGAGAGTAGGGGGAGAAATACCTTTGATTGACAAATGGAGAAATAGCCTTGAAAATATCTATTTAGATCTGGAAAAAATGTAGAAATTAGTAAAAAGATATAAGATTACAACTACTTAGATCTGCATATAAGAACCCTAAAATGAAGCCTAAATTTTTGTTTTGAAACAAAAAAATCCTTACATGTTCATCTTGATCAAATATCTACAAAAAATAAAACAATAGAAATCATAAGAACAAAAATGGGAGTAGGGGGAATGACAAACTTTGTTAGGAGGCGGAGGTGAGAGAGAAATGACAGGGAGAGTGAGGTTCTTCAACCGAGAGAAAGGGAGACAACAGGAAGAGTGACAAAGCGCATGAACACCCATGCCATTTCCACCTTGTCTCAGCCCTAAACCACCCTTGTCTTTCTCCTCCAACGTTGTGTAAGAGTGGGGAAATGTTACCAATTGAGAGGCTCGAGATTAAATTTTGTGAGTGGGTGAAAGATGGGACTGGTGCTTTTGGATTCGTTAGATGGGTTAATGTTATTTTTTAGTGTATTACAAATATACCCTTTGTATTTGAATTATAGTGAAATTTTACATGAAAAATGTGGGGGAAAATAAATTTTAGTAGGTTTAAATGGTAAATGTCATATAAATTATTAAATCAAGTGTGGTGAGTTGTAGGGCTTAAGGTATGAATTGTGATCTCAACTTCCATTTCTTTCTTTGTTGTCACAATCCTCACCCCTGATTAAGTTATCATCTTATTGAATAGTAAAAACATCCTACTCCTTATATATATATATATATATATATATATATATATATATATATATATATATATATATATATATATATATACTATCGGCACCCCACATAAAATCTATGGTGCTGACATACTCTGCTATCAAGTCCCCGTATCTCTCGTACTAAGGGAAATACTAGTTTGAAATCACTCTCGAACTGTATTAACACAATACACATAGAAATGGAGTTGAACCATAGTTCCAAGTCACTAAGAGGTCAGCACATACCCCTCACGTCTCTAAGGACCGTCTGACTATCATTCTCAAATAGCCTATACCAAGGAATCCTATGTTCTAGGGTACAAGTCAATATCCCCCATAAAGGTCCCATCGAGATAAGACTGTCCCAGCGCGGCAACCTCCGTGATAGCAAGTAGTGCGGGTATGATTTTAACACAGATACATAGCATATGCACAGTCACACGGTCATATACATAAATATTCACGTTTTCCAAATTTAAGTTCGCCCACGACCCATAATTATTATTATTCGTTCTTAGCACAACTTTTACTCAACTATCTCGCAAAATGGATTCACCTTTTTTATTCTCATTTATAATTTTATTTCATACTTACTTCTCATCTCTCAAAGTATACTCTCTCACTAAGTATAATTTCAGTAGGTATACCCTCACTTACCTTATGTTTTAAATCTTCACGAGTCTCAATCTTTTAGTAAATGTATGCACAATTTCCAATGTATGAATAACTTCCCGTTAACCCACAAATTCATCTCATATTAATTTCACTCAACAACGTCTACTTAGACCCTACTGGTTCTTTTCATAACCCATTATAATATTTAAAAGACATTCAAGGGTTCTTACGTATTTAAACCGGATTAAACAAAAAGGGGAAAAATATGCAGTTTTCCAGGAGGGGTCGATCAATCGTGGAAAAGGGTCAATCAATCGATCATCGATCGATCGATGTTCTTGGTCGATCGATCAAGCAGTTCTTGCCCAGTTTGCTGCAAATTTCAACCTATGGGTTCAACCATTCAAACCCCTCCAAACCTCTATAATTTCATCCCAAACTCCTAACCAAGTTATCCAAATGAACACCATCAATAAATCCTCAACGAATCAATCAAAAAGGGGTTTAATCTTAGATTATTTATAAAGCCAAATTTTGCATGAATAATCACAAACCTCTATTTGAATCCAGATTTTCTTCCCAAATATCATAATAAATTTGTGGGTCATCCTCTACATATGATCACCATTTCAGACTATATGGATTCTCCCTACAACACATATAAATTCTCTTCCAAAACATATAATTCTTCTATTAAAACATATGATTGTCATTCCTAGACTAACATGGAAGAAATACCAACTAGAAATCAGCAAGATAGATACTTTCCTGTAATTCAAGGGTCTGATTTGTTGATGAAAATTATATGGTTGCATTCCTCGTTATGCGATCTACGTTTTGGTGGTGGTGGCGGTGCAATCGGGTGAGTTCTAGGCCTTGGATTGCTTGGAAACTCTTAATCTTCTTCTCTAATCTCTTCACCTTCTTCTCTAATGGTTAGGCTTAGGCTTTGTGTTTGTTAACCCTAAGAGACAACTCCAAATGGCTAATATATACTAAGGAAATTCGTGGGTTTAATTACCCAAAAATATAAAATGTCTATAGTACCCTCCTGGGATATCAATTAGGCCTAAAAATGCCCCGAGACCCAAACTATACCCCCGGGTACATTTTTTGACTATCTGAACACTTTCGCGCGCTCGAAATGACCATACAGGCGACTTATAATTTATTCACTTTTATAATAATAATTTAGTTTTGACACGACACAAGCGCGCCCCAACTTAAATTTCCATAATTGCCATATTATTCACTCGTGACAATATTAAGAAAATCAATTTCATATATTTCTTTACTAATCTAGTAATATTAAACAAATTTCCAGTAATTAATAACTCACACCACGCTAGTAAATATTATAAATAAATTTTCGGATTAATATCAAATTAATATCTCAATTAAATTTAATAAATCCCCAATTTTAAAATCCATAAAAATACGGGGTATTACATAAATGTTGGATTTTAATTTAGGTAGATGATACTAAGTTTTAAAAATAACATACATTCACATAAACCCCTCTCTTAGTTGGAATTCTAATTAGAGACCCAAATTCACATCTTCTACATAATTTAAATTTTAAAGGATTTAACCCTTTTATGTAACTGATAAAATTTGAATAAGCAATACTTAAAAAAATATAAGTGGTACTAAGTTGATGAGTATTAGGATATCATTTTGGATTTGGGTATTGTTCAAAATTTTCACACTATGGACATCCTCCCCTTGAAACGAAACATGTGAAATGTTAATTTACAAAATTAGACTTTAGATTTAGCATTCGGTTGTAATTATACTTGTTATCTCCCTTAAACATACTGGGAAGATAAAGTGCTAAAAAGATGGAAACCTAAAATGTACTTAAAGAAATGATTTGGCTATGTATCATTTAGGCAAATTTTATTTTATGGATCGGGTATGGATGATATACTATGTTTCATGGGGCAGGTTAGAGTCATGGTTATACTATATTAATTGTTATTATTGAGGCAAGTATAGGGGTGTGTTGATTATTATGAAACGAGCAGTGGGTAATGACAATTTATTTTCCATGCCATATATAAAATTGAGGACTTACGTGTTAGTGACCCAATGATAAATGGTGGCTAGTCACAGGTTATTTCGTGTACTAGTGACCCCGTAGTTAGTGAGGGTTAGTTTTGACTTTGTATATCGTTATATTAATTATTTGGGAAATAAATACCAATTATAGTATTGTGGGCATCATAAATACTAGTCATATATTCATTGATGAGAAGTAATGGGATATTATATACATTCATAAAACACATATTATGAAAGATTAACACGGTTTGGGTGGGGTATAAGAGTTAATTTAAAAAATGTGGATTTATTATTTATATGCATGATTTTCAATTTTATTACTTTAGTTGTGTAGCTTTTATCTTGCTGCGGTGGGCCAGACCCATCGCGTTGTTCTTGGTGCTCCTGTCCATCAGGTGTTAAACTTACTACTTTCCTTAATTATTTTATATGAGTGATGCGAGGTTTGTTTTTGCACTTGGACCTTGTAATCAGTTTTGGGTTATATTATGATGGAGATAGTAGAGACTGTTACGGCATCAATTCATTATAGGATGTCATTGTCATATAATTTTTCCATTTACTTAGTTCATCATGATGATTTAATCCTTTCATATATTTATAATCGTTTGAGATCATTCGTGTTGTACTATGTTTGGATTATCATTATTCATTGTTTCTCTTTCATGCTAAGGATTATATATAAATTTTTTAACATCATGTATAGATTTAATAAATAAACTTGATCAATCTGATTATTAAAATACATGGGGTGTCATAGTTGGTATCTGAGTATGGTCCTACGCAACGTAGGTTACATAGGCCCATTTAAGTCATTGGCGTATCTTTATTTAATACATTCTTTTATTTGCATTCTTTTCATATATTCCTTAGTACTAATAATCGTTAAGTGTCATATTTCAGATGGTACCTAAGATGAAGACCCACACAGTTGCATGCACTTCTTTGACAATCCTAACAGAACTAATACCACTTGTGCCAACGGCTATACCGATACCTCTGATGCAAGATGTCCCAGCTCTAGATGCCCAGGGGCAGTTTGTTTATGGATTTCTATAAATTTTAGAGTTGGTTTCCCTGGTAGTGTAGGCATAAGAGATCACTTGAGGCACCACAACTAGTGGCACGGATCCCATAATAGATTGGGAGAATATTAGAGGAGCATTTATAAATAATGGTTCACAGATGCTAGAAGACCCAACTCCAAATTCTCAGGGACAGTTTATTTTTGGATCTCTGTAACTTTTGAGGTTAATCTCCTAGGCATTACCTACATGAGATACCACTTGAGGTACGACATCCAGTGTAACGAGCTCCCACAATATATTGGGAGAAGATTAGTGAAGCGCTTATGAATAATGATCCACCAAGATTCTCAGGTCCTACAAATTCGTTAGTGGCATCAGAATATGGAGTGTCGCCTTAGTCTTTTGTCATGAACAAATGTTTCAAAAAGTTTTTGTTCACTTTCCAACAGACCAATGATGCTCTCTAGTAGTGGGAGAGTTTGACTACTTTCAAGTAAAGAAATCACTTGACCTATGCCGAGTTTATTGAAAGGTTTAATGACACGTACTTCCCCAAGTCTATGTAGACATAGAAGAAGACACGTTTTCTTCTAGACTAGTATGGTCCTTATATGTCACAAAGTATGAGAATGAATTTATCATTTTTTCTATTATTTGCTCAAGATAATGTGAATACGAAGAATAAGAGGATTGTATATTTCTTAAAGGGTCTCATCTACCTTCTATGATAGATTTTTATGGTGAATCCGACATACACCACGTATACTCAAATAGAAGATACTCCACTCACTCTATTTAGAGACCTTACTAATCATAAGAAGAAGTTTGATAAAAGGGGAAAGAATGAAGGCCAAAGATAGAAGGAGGATTCAGTGGTGACCAAAAGCAAGTTCAAGTCTAGCAAGGCCAAGGTCCGTGGAAGAAATTTTGACCCAATTAGAAAAGTCCCTAGCATGGTAGGTAAGGTTAATAACATCAATAGAGGACATGGTGAGACTAGCTACATAAAAAAGGAGTTCCTGAGTAGGGGCAAGCCAGTTCATCAGGGCCAGTTTTGTTAAGGACAATTTTGATAGGGCCAACATAGGAAGGACCAGTGGAAATAAGTATTTAGGCCAATTATCAGCAACAGTAGTAAAGGAAACACCATATGCTATCCCTTCCAACCCCGAGGGAGTAAGAAATAGTGGCACTTCCTGCACCAGTGGCCCCTATGAAGATAAAAGATCTTAGAGATCAAATTAGGCAGTTGCTAGAGTAGGGTTTTATTCGGCGTAGCACTTCACCTTGGGGTGCGCCGGTGTTCTTTACGAAGAAAAGGAATAAGTCTTTGAGTTGTGTATCAATTATCATGGTAAATGGTCTTTTTGATTAGTTAGAAGGATCGTCATTCTTTTCTAATATTGATTTGCGATCTGATTACCATCAACTGAGGGTTCGGAAGGACGATGTGACCAGGACAACTTTCTTGACTCGTTATGGGTCTTATGAATTTGGAGTGATGCCATTTGGGTTGACTAATGCCCCCAATAATATTCATGTACTTGATGAATAGGGTGTTCTGACTATATTTTTACCAGGTCATCATAATTTTCATTGATGACATTCTAATCTACTCACGGACAGAGGAGGAGCACACTAGATAATAACGGATGCCATTGCAAGACGTATGTAAGACGTATGTGAAGTTTTTAGGGCATGTTATTTCTAAGAAGGGAATATCAGTGGATCCTAGAAAGTTGTTAGTTGGGTCAAAATGGGGACAACCCACTTTACCTATTGAGGTCCACAGCTTTTTAGGTTTAGCCGAGTATTACAGGAGATTCATACATGGCTTCTCAAAGATATCAAGGCTAATACTGCATTGACAAAGGAGGGTGTACCATTATTTTGGAGTGAGAAGTGTTAGTAATCATTCAAAACTCTCAAGGAGAAGTTTATTTCTACATTGATTCTTGTCTTACCTAGTAGTGGAGCAGAGTCCTTAGTCTATATCGATGCTTCTCTACGGGCAGTAGGTGGGGTATTTATGAAAGAGGACAGGTTGATTTCATATGCCCCTCGAAAGATGAAGTCACGTGGGGCTTATTATTCGACTCATGACTTATAGTTAGTAGCCATTGTATTTATGTTTCATGCATGGAGGCACTACATTTGGGGAGAGAAATTTAGACATTTTAGCGATAAAAAGAGTCTGTAGTATTTGTTCACATAGAAATATGTGAATATGAGGCAATGAAGATGGTTCGAGTTTATAAAGGATTATTTCTTACTGATCCAATATCATCCGGGGAAGTCTAATGTAGTAGTAAACACATTGATCTGGTGACCCAATGGTAGCTTATTAGCTCTTCAGTTGAATGAATCAGGTTCAGTGAAGATGATTGGTGAGTTGACCAGGGACTTTATAGGGATGCTCCTAGTTACTATACATATTGTAAAATGATTGATCCAAATGCAGTCACTAGACCCAATATGCAAATAGAAGTTAACAGAACTTCTCACTACTCTAATGCCTTTCTTCATGGTGGGATCCAATGGTAGATTGCATTACAAGACTTCGATGAGGAATTATGACGGGTAGTCATAGAGGAGGCTCACAGGTTATGGTTTGTGGAATATATGGGTGGAGATAAAATGTGTCACACCCCAAAGCCAAATCCATTCTAATCATTTTTTTATAATAATTAAATCAAATCTTCAACCCATTTGAAGTATAATTCATTTATCAATGTTTTAATGCATAATTTATATAATGATCATAATATTGTTGTTTGTACCATAATATAATTAACATCAGAGTCATAATTAAGTGGACTTACAATACTATGATTAACTATTATAGTTATCAAGTTAAACCACTCTAACTCAATAAATATAATGTGTGAGTGTAGTAAACTCTCCAGAGTGGCAACAACAAAATCCCCATACTTAAACCCCAGAACTTTCTAATGGTGCCGCTCTCAAAGTTACCGATCATGTGATATCCTAGCTGGTAGTGTACAAACCTGAAATTATTAAAATATAAACTGTAAGCATTAAGCTTAGTGAGGTACTCATTCCCTATAATGAAATAAAATTTCTATATAAAGTCTGTGGATATAAAACCCAAACAATCCTGCACGTTGGCAATAACAATTCTAGGAACATAAGTTTCAAGAAATCCTTGTCATAAGACAAATCAAATAATTAGATCTTTGTCTAATTCCAATCCTGAATCATAAGACCCAAACAAATCCTGGATATTTGAATGTCCAAACAAATCCTGAATACTGAAGAATTCAAATCAATCCCCTCTTAGAGCTATATTCATATCATCATATCATTCATATATATATATATATATATATATATATATATATATATATATATATATATGAAACAATCATAAGTACACTCACCTTGGAAACTTATCAGGATTTTCCTCTTCCTTTGCCCGGCACTTGTTCAACCGATTCTTCTTCTCTTCCTTAGGGACTTTTATGTAAATTTCTATTGATTTTTCTCAAATTTTCTCCTCACTTTCTTCTTCCAAAACTTCATAATTATTTTTCCTCAATCTCCAACTCTCTCCTGGCTAAATTTTCTAAAGGAGGAGGTTATTACAAGGGTTTAATGTCGGCCAAACCATCCTCTCCTTCCAACCAATCAAATTCTAACACATGGTGTACTAATAAGACAAAATACCGCTTAACGAATGGATAGATTTTCCCTTGTTTCGTAATTTCAACATAACTCCTTACTCGAACGTCTGTTTTACACACCATTTTTTTTACTAAAAACTTAACTCATACATATACAACTATCTAGTTTTCACCTCAAGTCAATTGTTATATTATAAGAGTCAAAACTAGTCTCCAACATGAATATTCCTATCGAAAACTTTAAAATTTATGTGTTTGTAACTAATTCGATATTTCTTGCTTTATGAAGGTAGGATTAGACTACACATAATAACTTAACATTAGACATATTAATATAACATTGTACATATCACATAAGGCAAGCATGATACAAACATAATTAATCACAATTATATCAGGGTTGTCACAACTCTCCCCCCGTTAGGAAATTTGGTCCCCAAAATTGACATACCTTGGTTGTTCAAATTAAAAAAATATGGATAGCACATTTTCATGCTATCTTCCTTCTCCAATCTATATTATTCCATGGATTTCCTTCTCCACATAACTTTCACAAGTGGGATCACTTTGGATCTCAATATTTTTTCTTTCCTATGAACGATAGAAAATGGTTCTTCCACATAGCTCAGGTCTTCCTTCAACTCAATAGGTTGTTCCACCAATACATGTGAAGGCTTTGATACATACTTTCTTAACATAGAGACATGGAAAACATCATGTAATTGGGCTTACTTCGACGATAATGCTAACTTATAGGTAACGATCTCTACTTTCTCAAGAATTTATAAGGTCTAATGTAGCGTGCACTCAATTTTTCTTTCTTTCCAAATCTCATAACTCCTTTCCATGGCGATATTCGAATAACACATTATCCTCTTTTTGAAATTCCAAATCTTTTCATCGTTGATCTGCATAACTTTTCTATCTACTTTGAGATGTTCTCATTCTATCTTGAATAATCTTCACTTTTTTAGTGGTGATATCAATCAACTCTGGACCCTCTTACTTTCACCAACTTCACCCCAACTTATCGGCGTAGGAAACCGTCTACCATACAATGCTTCATATGGCGCCATACAAACAGTAGATTGAAAACTATTATTATATGCGAATTCTAGCAAAGTAAAATATTCATCCCAATTACCTTTGAAATCGATCACACAAGCTCTAATCATATCCTCCAAAATCTTTGTGGTTCTTTCAGACTGCCCGTCCGTCTGAGGATGAAATGTTGTACTAAAATTTAAGTTAGTACCCATAACATACTGTAAACTATCCTAAAATCTGGATGTAAAAGTAGGGTCCCTATCTAAAACAATAGATACAGGTGCTCCATGCAATCGAATAATCTCATTAACATACAATCTAGCGTACCTATTAACTATATACATAGTCTTGATAGCTAGAAAAGGAGCTAACTTGGTCAATCTGTCCGTCACTACCCAAATCGAATCTGCCCCCTTCTAAGATCGGGGAAGCTCAACCACAAAATTCATCATTACATAATATCATTTCCATTCCGGTATTGGTAATGGCTGAAGCAAACTCACAAGTTTCTAATGTTCCACTTTCACCTACTAACATGTAAGGCATCTAGAAACAAAATTAGCTATTTCCTTCTTAATATTATTCCCTTAATAATGCTCCTTTAAATACATATACATTTTAGTATTACCAGGATGCATAGTATAAATGGAATTATGAGCCACATCTAAATTTTTTGCTTTTAATCCATCCACATTAGGCACACATAACCGTTGCTTATACAATATAGTGCCATCATTAACAATACAAAAATCTTCATACGTACCATCTCGGGCATCTTTTCGTTTCTTCTCCAGAAATAGATCCTGACTTTATAATTCACGAATACGGGTAGCTAACAAAGGCCTCACACTCACATGAGCAAATAATCTGTCCCATCTGCTAGCTACAATTCTACTCCCATCAATCTCAATTCAATAACATGGGTGACTCAAGCACATTGAATACAAGATAACCTTCCTGAAGCCTTTCTACTCAGAGCATCTGCAACTACATTTTCCTTCCCTGGATGGTAGTGAATTGTACAGTCATAATCTTTAATTAACTTCATTCACCGCCTATGCCTTAAATTTAACTCCTTAGGATCCGTTTGGTTCGTGGTGAAATACTTTTCACCGTGTTAAAAGTAAAAGGTGAATTATTAGTGTGGTGATTTTGTTTTCACCATCTCCGTTTGGATGGTCGAGTTTTCACTAGGTGAAAATTTTAACTTTTTCACCATTTGTTGTTTGGATGGTCAAGATTAATATGGTGAAAAAATAAAATGACCATATTACCCACATACTTCAAATGCATATAACTATTTTAATTTTCATCACACAAGTATCAATGACCATTAAAAAATATGCATTTACCCAAAACTAAAATTTTACATAATCAACCCCCACACCTAGTCATATTTCGCTACGCAAGACAAATAAGTAAAAAAACAATACCAATTAAAAATAAAGTCCTTATTAAAAAAGAAAACAGTCCCAATTTAAAAAAAAAATCCAACAATGAAAAAAAACTGTCATTTGTAAAAAAAAATCACAGTTAAAAAAAAGAGTCAACTATAAAAACAGTAGTCCATAATAAAAAAAAAGTTCTCAACAATGAAAAAACAGTCCCAATTAAAAGAAAAGTTTTCAACATTGAAAAAAAAACAATCCCAATAAAAAAAAAGTCCCAACTATAAAAAAAAAAGTGTTCCAATTAAAAGAATTAAAAAAAAATAGTTCCCAACTATGAAACCGTCCCAATTAGTAATTAAATTCCCAACAAATTACCATGCACCAAACAAATATTCATTTTTTTTATTTTTTTTTATGGGAATAGAAATTCTCACACCCTCTATATGTTCCCCCACACCCTTTGAATAATAAATGACAATTGCGCCCTTAAATTTATAAAAGCAAAATGTCCAATTTTTTCACCTCCAACTAAAATAATTACATTTGATAAAAACAAAAAAATTATATTTTCAATAAAAAAAATTGTTTTTTATAAGTAATAATAAAAAAAACTGTTTATAAAATGTAAAATCTTATCTATTTGTTTTATTAAAAAACTGTATATAAAACGTAAAATTTATTTTTCTTAAGAAACTCTTTTCTTAAAAAGTGTTTTATTTTTTATTTACAAATTTTATTTTTGGTTAAAAACTGTTTTTTTTTATTATATTAAAAATAATCTTTTTACTATTTTTAAAAAAATATTATCTGCGGCAGTGGTATGTATAGGCGGTCTGACCACCTATACATACCGCCGGCGCGGAGCATTTTTGTCTAATATGTCGGTCCGCGCCAACGGTATGTATAAGTGGTCGAACTGCCTATACATACCGCTGACGCGGACCATTTTTTTGTATAGTAAAAAGATTATTTTTAAAATAGAAAAAAAATAGTTTTTAACTGAAAAAATAAATAACGAAACAATTTTTTTAAATAAATAAAAGAAACAATTTTTTAACTAGAAATGATAAAAAGAATGTCCATTTTTTAAAATAAATAACGAAATAGTTTTTTATCAACGTCCATTTAAATAAAAAGTAATATCTTTTTTTATAAATAAAATAATATTTTTCAAATGAAAAAATAACTTTTATAATTTTTATATTTTCAGAATATTAAAATTTTAATTTTCTAGAATATTAGGATTTTAATTTTCAAAATATTATGTTTTATTTTTTTCTTAATATTACCTTTTTTTTTAATTATAGATTTTTGGGCAAAAGATTATATTTGCTCAAATCATATTTACATAGAGGGTCTTTTGATCTTTTAGTATTTAAATATTAAAAAGGGTGTGGGGAAAGACATAGAGGGTGTAGGAATAGCTATTCTATTTTTTATTTTTTATTTTAATTTTTAATTATTTAATTTTTTTATTTTTAATTTTTTTTTTATTTTTTAAAATAAAAAATGAAATTTAGAAAAAAAAATATTTTTTTAAAATGAATATTTGATGATCGTATTAATTGAGAGGGAGAAATGAATGTGTGATAATAGTAAGTGGAAATAGGAAAGGTTACTTTGGTAATAAGATAAATTTAATTGTTTTCACCTGTTAAATTATTCACTTTACCCATGGTTTAAAATGGTTAAAGTTTCACCTCACTTTTCACCATATTCATTTTATTTCACCGTGTTAAATGCCCAACCAAACACATATTTTACCTAGGTGAATTTTATTTTAACGCGGTAAAAAATATTTCACCACGAACCAAACGGACCCTTCTGAGTAAATAAATACTTAAGACTTTGATGGTCAGTAAAAATTTCACACACTTCACCAAATAAATAATGATACCAAAATTTCAGAGCAAACACAATAGTACAAGTTCTAAATCATGTGCAGGATATTTACATTTATGTGTATGTAATTGTCAAGAAACATAATTAATAACCTTACCATGTTACATAAAAACCCAACCCATGATGTGAAGAATCGATATAAATAACAAAACCATCACCACTATGTAGAATAGTAAGGATAGATGCGATTACCAACCAATTTTTTAATTCTTCAAAACTATTTTAACAATCATAATTCCATTCACACTTAACATCTTTTTGGGTTAATTTAGTCAGTTGCAAGGCAATCGAAGAAAATCCCTTCATAAACCTCTTATAATACCCAGCCAAACCCAGAAAAGTCCTCACCTGAGTCACATTTTTTGGCCTCTCCCATTTTACAGTAGCTTATACCATTTTAGGATCAACACATATACCATCCCTAGAAATAACATTGCCTAAAAATACAACTTGTGATAGCCAAAATTCATATTTTCTAAACTTAGCATACAACTGGTTATTTTTAACACATTCAAAACAGTTTTGAGATGATTTTCATATTCAACTATATCATATCAGTAAATCATCATATCATCAATGAAAACTATCAAAGATGAATCAAAAAAGGATGCAGTACCCAATTCATAAGATCCATAAATGCAGCAGGAACATTAGTCACTCCAAAAGGCATGACCAGAAATTCATAATGACCATATCAAGTACGAAAAGAAGTCTTAGAAATGTTGCTCTCCTTCACTCTCAATTGATGATAACCTGATCGTAAGTATATCTTCGAAAACACTTTAGCACCCTACAACAGATCAAATAAATCATCTATATGAGGTAAAGGGTATTTGTTCATAATTGCATCTTTATTCAGTTGCCTATAATCAATACATAGACGCATGGTACCATATTTTTTTTCACAAATAAAAGTTGTGAACCCCATGGAGGCACAATAGGCTGTATGAACCCCAATCAAGTAAACCCTGTAACTGAGTCTTGAGTTCTTAAAACTCGGTAGGTTCCATTCTATACGGTTCCATGAAAATAGGGGTTCTACCTGGTGCCAATTCGATACTAAACTCAACTTCTCTCTCTGGAGGTAACCCAGGCAACTCACAAGGAAACACCTCTTGAAAATCTTGTACAATAGGAACATCGACTAATTATAAATCCCCCTTCCTAGTGTCAAGAACATATTCGATAAAACCCTGACAACCCTTACTTAACAATTTCCTCGTCTGAATAGCAGATATGATGCAACTGGGAACAATTTTCCTTTCCCCCATAAATTTAAATTCAGGATCACCTGGCATATTAAAAATAACTTCCTTGCAGAAATAATTCATAGATTCATGATATTTAATTAGCTAATACATTCCCAAAATTATGTCAAAATCAGATATATCCAATGGAAGTAAGTCTATAACTGTATCTCTAACCCCCATAGTCAAAACACAATCACGAAGAACATATTTAACTATAATCACGTCCCCCATAGGCATGGAAATACCCAAACCCACATCTAAACGAGTAAATGGTCTATTCATATATATAACAAATGCATATGACACAAAAGAATATGTGGAACTGGGATCGATCAAAACATAAGCACTTCTATTAGTAATAGAAAGTCTACATGTCACCACATTCGAAGTAACACAAACCTCTTTTATTGTAAAGACTCGTCCACTTGGACTGGAACCACTAGCTTGTCATCTGCCCATACTCCTCGCTCAACTGCCTGGAGGTAACTATGGGTACCCCTTTTATCGAACAGGCTTGTAAAAGTAGCTGACCAAGCCCAAATAAATAATAAAGGGCACCTATCCCAACTTATGCATCTTGAATAACAGTTAGGATAGAAGGATGTGACCAAGTACATCCCCAAAAATCTTGAAGGAGATATCAAGGGATACTCGGTTAACATATTAGTTACCAAATCTCTCTCTCTCTCTCTCTCTCTTATCTGACTATATATTGTACCCCTGGCTCGAGGCATAGGGGTATATGAAAAACATTCTCGAGAGTTAATTAAATACAACAATAGACCTCTCCGTAGACCTGGGCAATTTTCCAAACCACGTATATTCTTGTGTCATGTCACTGTGATTGTGATTAATGATGTTCTTATTATCTTGGTGCATGTTTTCCCTCATTAATTATTTATGTTGAGATTTTTGTCACCAAAATTGGCGTCGTTTATGGGAAAAGATTGTTTTTCCTGTGAAAACCTTCATAAAAAATAACCAGTAATGTCCCATCACGTCCGTAATGTCCCCCAAGAAGGAGACATTCAACAGCAACCAAACTCTCCAAGGGTAAGGTCTGAAATGTGCCATTCAAACCTAAGACTTCGTTAGGAGAGGCAAGTCTCCGAAGAAAGCTAGGGGCCATCGAGGACCATGTAGTCTCTAGGCTAATAGAAGCCTATGAGTCCATACTCCATAAGCAGAAGGAGGCTACTTGCCAATAGTAAGATGAAAATGCTCACCTCAAGAGGTACCTAGAAAGTATGGAGAAAGAACTCCATCGAAGCACAAGGCGATGCCACAACCGGACTCCTAGTGCTCAGGAGATCAAGTCTCGAAGCTAAGGAAGAATACCGAGGTGTGGGTTAGAAAGAATAGAAAGGCACTGGTTAGACGATGACCATTCCGAATGAGTGCAACCAGCTCATTATTACAGGAGTCTTGGTCATCATAACTATGACATACCAAGTTAGGCCCAGAGGGAGATTGACCAGTACCCATCTCATCGCAGTTCCAGATCGACGAGAGAGCTATTCAGGAAAGCTCTCAAAACCTAGATGAACTCCCCTTTTTCAAGGGCAATATAAGTAGAAGAGGCCCTGAATAAGTTCGCAATTCCCACGTTTAAGATTTATGATAGAAAGACTGATCCCATTAACCATGTCAGGAAATACTCATAAGTTATGACTCTATAGAGTCATAATGATGCGCTCATGTGTCGAATCTTCCCTTCGAGCTTAAACGACGTGGCCCAAAAGTGGTTTAAAAAGCTACCTCACAGGTCCATCAAAAATTTCTAATCCTTAGCTGAGAAGTTTACAGCTCGCTTCATAACAAGCAGTTCCCACCCGAAGAGGATGGATGCACAACTTACTCTGAAGAAAAATCCATAGGAGAACCTCTGAGAGTACGTGAAGAGGTATTGGGAAGTATTCAATGAAATAGAGGATTTCTTGGAGAAGATCGCTATAGCATCCTTTAAAATCAATTTATCGAGTTACTACCTCCTGTACCAGTCCTTAATTAAGAAGGAGGTTCCATCCATCGACGACTTGATGGATGATATTGAAAAATAGGCCAAAGTTAAGGATGTGGGTCGTGCGAAGTCTGGCAAAGGATCATTAAGAAATGAACCACATAAGAAAGGGAACAAGAATGGGGAAAAATGGTGCAGTGATACCTTGAAGGCATTTCAGGTTATAAACATAGTCTTTAAGGAGTCAATATATAGGATCCTTACAAAGATCAAAGAGGAGGCATTTGTTAAATGGCCAAAAAAGATGGCAGGAGACCCTTCCAAACGGAATAATTCACTAATGTGCGCGTTCCATAAGGAAGGAGGTCATAAGACGGAGCATTGTAATGCCCTTAAGTCTCACCTCGAGGAGTTGGCCTAAGTTGGGCACCTTAATGAGTTTATGCAGAAGAGGATAGATAAGGCAGTAATGAACGGCGAGTAGAGGCCCGATAATGTCCTCGAGGAGGATGTCAAACACGAATTTGCAGTAATATATGGGGCATCAGAACTCAAACAAATTCAAGGACATGCAGCTCATATGGAAGTTATAACGTTTACTACAGTCATAAAGGTCTTTCAGATTGATCTAGCCAAGACTCAGGTGGGGTAGCATCGACGAATGGAGGACGTCGATTACAATAAGCATATTGTGTTCACGGATGAAGACTTGGTGGGGATGAGAACCCCTCATCATGATGCACTGGTCATTACACTTAGGATTGCCAACTCGAATGTCGATAGGTTGCTCATCAACCAAGGAAGTTAGTCTGAGGTAATGTACCTAGAATTGTTCAGAAAGCTGAAGCTGAGTGTAGCCGACCTCAAGGAGGCCACAATTCCATTGGTCGGCTTCACAGGAAAGATCACAATACCTTTGGGAAAGATCATCCTACCAGCCAGGGCAGGAAGGATCTCTAAAATGATTGAGTTTCTTATTTTTTATATTGATTCATTGTACCAAGCCATCCTCGACAGGGGATGGATCCATGTAATGAAGGACGTTCCATCGACCTATCATCAGAAGTTGAAGTGTGTGACTAATCGAGGAGTGGTTGACATCCATGGGGACCAGGATATGGTAAGTAAGTGTTTCATCGCTGCTATATGCCCCAAACAGGAGAAGAAATTAGAAACAAAAACTAAGGAGGAAGCCCAAGAGGGGTTGGTGCCCTCCATATAGCATATAAGGTATGGTCGACCAGAAGTACAGGAAACCAAGCTCCTTCCCTCTAAAAAATTCATTGAAGACCTGGAAGAAGTCGCAGCTGGGAGTAGCTCGACTGAAAAGAATTTTTTGATAGGTACCTCCTTGACCGATCGTGAGAATAAAGAACTAGTTACCTGTAACACCCCGTATTTTTGTGCATTTGATATTTAATTAATTCGGGAATTTTAAATTACTTATGTGTTTTAATTTTTAATTGAATTAATTATGGAAATATATATTTAAATATTAATCGGGAAGTGAATGATTAATGTTTAGGGAAATTTATTTACTAAGTGAATAGTAATAATTTAATCACGTCATTTCGGGTATTAATAATTGGGTATGCACTTATCCCAGTCGGGAGTCGGTATAGACTAAATTGGGTGTGAGATACGGATTTTTATAAATTAATTCGGATGCCAATTCTGAGTGCACGGTTGAGTCCGGATGGTTCGAGATAGTCAAAAAAGAGTAACCGGGGGTAGTAATTGGGTCTCGGGGTATTTTTGGGCATAGCCGGGCCCACACGGGGTGAGTTGGGCCACTTTAATTAAGCCCATTTGGTGAAAAACGGGATTGAGGGTT
The DNA here is from genome assembly GCA_949130495.1 of Sambucus nigra. NCBI lineage: Eukaryota > Viridiplantae > Streptophyta > Magnoliopsida > Dipsacales > Adoxaceae > Sambucus > Sambucus nigra. The sequence goes on from OX422210.1 coordinate 248,723,799, forward strand.
TTAACCTAAGTGAGGGATTAGGAAATCAGCAGCCAACACAATTCTAAACCTAGATTTTGAGAGGGAGATTGGGTAAAAACGATCAAAAGCTAAATTGGGAATTTTGGAGCAAAATCGAGGGACTACGCCAACGGAATCAGACGCTACGAACGATTCTAGGCAAGTAGTTAACTTTTTTTATTCTTAAAGTGTGATAATCAATTCATATCATAGTGATGTGTAAACAAAAATTCGTTTTGGGGATAAATGGGTACAAAATGGGGTTTTTGTTCATGAAACTATTGAATGAGATTCATAGTAAAAATGGTTGTGTTGAACATATCTGAGTATGAATGTTTAATTGGAATAAGAATTCGGAGTATAAACAGGGGAAATTCTGGATTTGGAATTTGGGTTGTAGAACAAGATTTATGAATTTTAATGGAAAACCCATTTCGAAAATTGTGAGATAAGTTGAGAAATTTATATACTAGAGGGTGTATATGATGTGTAGGATCAAAGTTCATGTGTTTATGTGATGGGATAACTTGATCAGGGGTTGAAATTAAGGTTTACAAACCTTGAATTTTCGTTAATGGTGTAATGCAGTGGGGAAGAAGAGCTGCCCAGGAAGGATCGATCGATCGATCGGGGGCCTTCGATCGATCGACGGTCCCAGGAACATGACAGTTCGACCTGTTGTTTATAATGGGGGTTTAATTTAAGTTTTAATTCCCTTACTTTTATGTGGTGATAAATGTATATGGGACATATGTTTCCTTAACAATTATAGGGTGATATAATTGGGTTTTGGAGGGTGTGAACGGTATGTCATGAGATGAACGAATTTGGAGAAATAATTCAATTATTGATATTAGGCCGAAGAATGATATTCGGAAATTTTAGTCGGGTGACACTACATTATTAAAGGAATTTAGGTAAAATATTTAATTATGGACCAAGTGGGTGAGTCCGGGTGTGCTAATAATTATAGGTAAATATAATTGGGGAAATTATGGAAATAAATGTGTGACACATTGTAGGCGAATACGTGGGTGTAAAATTATGAGATGTAAGATGGACCAAGTGAGTGAGTCTGGGTATATTGGTGAAGTGATACCAAGGCATTAAATTAATTCTCGAGAGAGAGTAATTAATTTGGAGTCGGAACATAGACTCGGGAAATATTAAGTTACGGGCCAAATAAGTGAGTCCGGGGTTAATGGTTGGGAGACACCAAGATTATTAAATTAATAGGTGTGATAATTAATTTAATTAGAGTCGGATTGTAGACTTAGGTAGGATTAAATTAATAGGTGTAATAATTAATTTAATTAGAGTCGGATTGTAGACTCGGGTAGGATTAAATTAATAGGTGTGATAATTAATTTAATTAGAGTCGGATTGTAGACTCGGGTAGGATTAAATTAATAGGAGTGATAATTAATTTAATTAGAGTTGGGTTGTAGACTCGGGTAAGATTAAATTAATAGGGTGTTAATTAATTTAATTAGAGTCGGTTTGTAGACTCGAGTAGGATTGAATTAATGGGTGTGATAATTAATTTAATCAGATTCGGATTGTAGACTCGTGAAGGGTACTTATTAATTAATGTGATAATTAATTATATTAGAGTCGGACCACAGACTCGGAATTTGGGTTAATTAATTAATGTGTAAATTAATTGTATTAGAGTCGGACCACAGACTCGGATTGGTATTAAATTAATATGTGTGTTAATTAATTTAATTAGAGTCGGGCGCTAGACTCGGGGAGGTATTAAATTAAAATGTTTGTTAATTAATTTAAGGAGAGTCGGACCATAGACTCGGGGAAAGTATTATATTAATTGATGTGTGAATTAATTATATTAGAGTCGGACCATAAACTCGGGAAGAAGAGAAACTATTAAGTGAGAAAAATTTATTAAGTTGAGTCGGGCCACAGACTCAGGAATTTCCAGGCAGAGTACGGGATATTTCGTACACGGTAAAGTCGGGGTTTGTATTATATATATACGGTACAGTGATAGTATATATATACACTAGTGTATGCCCGTGCCTGAAGGCACGATTTTTTTTCAAAGTATGTAATTGCAAAATGAAAAAAATTCAATTCCCCAACAAAACAACGTTTAATTTTAAAAAAATTGGGCAGAAGAATTTCGTTCCCCAACCACTAAACTAAACAAATAATAAATAGTTCAACATTAATGAACACAAAAAATAATATGGTCTATTCCGACTACAACGATAAAATAAAAATTACAACATGTGGAGGTTTCACTTGTAACACTACATATTACCCGTGCCAATGGCATGGTTATAAATTTATACATGTGTATTCATCCAACACACCAATGTGTCGTGTATACAACATGCCCCGTGAAAGAAATTCAAATAGACGTATCTTCCATAAATCAAAAGTCGGATCTGAACATAAAAAATTAAAAGTCGAATCTGAACGCCTCGTCCATCACTATTGTTTCCGCCCCATCCATGTCCATTGTCTACTAATTACACGGATTTTGTACAATCATTCAACTAAAACTTGTAATTTGTACATACCTTTTCCTGAAACCTACCTAAACATAGATGAGCCAATGTATTAACTTTGTCAATCAAAGTATGAATTAGTAAATCTCAGAATTCACGACATCACTCTTATAGGACATCACTGCTCCATTTTCCAATTCAAAAGGCCTGTACAAAGAACATGAGCATGAGAACATACCATGAGGTCCACTATCCACTCTTATGATAGTAGAAACAGAACATCGGATAATGAGAAGTAAATGTCTATACACTAATATATGACTAAAGTCTCAAATAAAAAATAAAGTCGCAAATGAATAAAGTCGAATGTAACTGCAAAATGACAATATAAATGATTCTAGGCAGTTGGCTTGTAATTTTTAAAAAAGGTAAACCGATGGTTTTAAAGAAACTTCATATTTTTTTGCTACAATTAGCAAGTCAAAAAACTCAGTGATAGATAATATAAATCGCATAAAATTATCACATATATGAAAATTTGTATATGTTAAAAGCTAAGAAGTTAAAATATACATATACAAAAATTACTTAGTACTCTGACATGAATCAAAAGAAGGAAAGTAAATAAATTAAACTTAACGCAGTGGTCCAAGCGCTGCAAAACACTCCACGGGATAAGTTGTTTGGAGTCATTCAAAGTGGTTTTCAACCACCACACTTCTATGTGCTTCCTTGACCTTAGATGAAGGTGGTCAAATTCCACGCGTGGATACTATATCTACTAACATAAGAAGCAACAACAACCGCAAGTCCTGCTAACAATGGATCTGTTAACATTCATCCGAGGCATTTCAAATTCAGGTTTTATCAGTCAAATGTTATGAAATAGAAACAATTATAAAAAATGATAAAATGTTATGAACTGTTAACATTCATACCAGGCATTTGAAATGTTTATGACATACTTGGGGAAGGATTTAAAACAGATGAATCCACTTTCTCTGCACTCCATGGTGCTTGCTGCCATGATGGTCTTGTCAAGTTGGCCATCCATGCATCACTCTTTCAATTCATAGAGAATACCCGAGATGATTACAATGCAACATGTTGCTAAAAATATTAAATTTATGAATAAAAATTATTTAGCATTGTACTAAAAAAAGGAGATATGCAAATGTAACTAAACATTAAGAAAATATAATAAATGTGTGGTGATATGCTTAATTAAGTTGTACACTTCAAGGTGGGGGACTTCTAAGTTTGTCGAACAAATTAACGCATCTTCCTCATTTTTAGACTGCAACAATGAAATTCGAAATCTGGATTTTCATACTAATTTTGTTAGCAATGGTAAGATACATGCACGTTTCTCTACAATTTAATAACAGAACTGCGATTTTCTTATAGTGGCAAGGGAAGAAATCAAAGCAAGGCATGTGAAACTATTCCAAACTAATTAAGCCCAAAAATAATGTTATCGAACGCACACACAAACTTATAGAACATTTATTCTGTTAAGCCATGATATCGATAGAGTGGAGAAAATCACAATAATTCATGAATGAGAAAGGTTAAGGAAATGTACAAATATCAGATCAAATGAACAATATCCTCAACCGATTCAGTCAGAAATATTACAGATGGAAGCCAAGCCAAGATAGGATCATTCATCAAAACGTGTAATTTATTGGGATCAGTTGCTGCGGCCAATTCGATTCGACGCTAGTGAATCAACGCGGTTCACGTAAGTCTTCGAACAATGGTTGGGGTTGTTGCTAACATTTCCAATCCCAAATAATCAAAGTATGCTCTACAACATTGGCATCTCTCATCCAGTTCCCAAATGGTGGAATCAATCTTGACTCCATCCAAGCTTTTGTACACAGTGACAAAGTATGCTCTACAACACATTTGTCATTCCATTCAGCTACAGATGATAATTCTGTGAAAAGTGAAAAGTGAAAAGCAAAGTTAACAACTTAGAATGAACACAGTTACTCTTATGTCAAGAAAATCATAAACAGTTACCCCTATGTCAGCAAAACAACAAATAAATACTCCTAAATAATTATGTGATTCATGTCCTAAATATGAAATTAGAAATTAGATGTACCTAAATATGAAATTATATCTACATAATCATACCATAATTTCAATATCAAACGAAAAAACAAAATTCAATTTACATGGATGGGTAACATTCCTATTCTGTTATAGCAGTTGGGTTCACAACTGTCTTTCAGAAACGTCATGTGCACTTTCTGTAATTGACTGTGGTGCCATTTGGTGAATTATCCGTGCAAGGTCCAGTACTGTATATATAGCAACTTGGTGATTTTTTTTTACCCATCTCATTTCTAATATTGTAATACTTTAGTTATAGTACATTAAGAAAGTGACTATACACATATTTTTGGTTCCAAAACAGAAAGACCAAGTAAGAATTAAAAAACCTATATTCAAAAACAAAATGAAGTTACAAATTGAGTATACAAAGAAATGAATTCAGATAAAAAAATCCTAAAATACTACACTGAAACCAAACTTCCAACTGAAAATCACAAAATAGTAGGTAAAGTTGCATCATTAGAGAGAATGGAACAGACAAAATATATCTAACAGCTATATAGTTGTAATATATATATAGCTATATAAATGTTATATATATATAGCATATATATAGTTGTTAGCTTTTATATATATAACAACAACTATATAGCTACTATATATAATAACTATAACTATATATATATATATATATCTGTTATAAGTATTCTGGGCCAATATAGTTTCTGCACACAGTTAAAATGACAGAGTTATAAGTATATTGTCATTAATTTGAATATCAAACCTCAATTGCCAAATCAAGTGCTTAAAGTTGACGCCAAAAGCTGTAGCAGTGGTAGCTGACCACAAAAGTTGGTCTGGTGACGTAACTGATGTGTGGAACAATTATCCTGGGGTCCTCATACCTTGTTTCTGATCATCCATGAGAAATTAGAATTGCAAAAATTTTGTTTTTTGCCCATAAATTTTGAGTTGCCGAGATAGTTTAGCAAGTCGGTGGGCTAAAAACTCAATGTAACAGACCCAAAGAGCAGGTCGGGGAGAAGAAATGCGAACCGTCAGCATAAAACCATAAGATTGTTGATTCAACTTCATCAATGATTTTTAAGGAACTTGCATCCTTCGGTATTCGCAATGGCCTTGAAACTTGAGGAAATGATCTGGTGCATCGCAGAGCCTCGCAAGTTGAAGTGCGTCCACTACGATATCTATTTTTAACCACTGAGCCAATGTATTGGTGCATCTCTGCTTAATCTGTGGTACCAAGTACATGTGAGATAGCCCTTAGCAAATGAATCGCATACTCATCTATTTAGACTTGCAAACGTTTCCCATTCATGACTTTAGTAACAAAGATTGCAGTGCACAAATGTTTCCCATTCAGGTACGCCTAAAATCACATATAGCATTATATAAAGGCATTAGATATAAATATATATAGTGAAATAGAACAAAAAATTAAGAAAACAAAAACAAAACTTAAATAGATAAAGAGAGGCAGAGAATCAGGTTGAGAAAATAGGGCATACTTGAAAAATGTAAAGCAATATTTGTAAGATTTAAATGTAAGATTTGTTAGATTTAAAGCAAAATTTGTAAAACAAATTTGTAAGATTTAAAGCAAAATACCGATATCAAATAAGCTTACAATCCAACTAAATGTAAATCTTTTTGTTTAATTTTAGGTTGTTTAATTCCAAACTTTGAGAACAGAGTAAACTAAATAAATGACATTTAAAGAATGATTAAACTTGATCTATTTATATTATGAATTGGCTGCGAAGGCCTTGATAGTGTAATAAATTAATCAGATATACGTTAGAACGAAACACGCTAATAAATAAATGAAAGCTAAAATTAGAAACCACTTCAAAAATTAAAATCGAAACGAAAGATAAAATATACAAAACGTTATAACTGAAATCGAAACGAATTAGACATACGTAAGAACTGAAATCGAAACGAAATAACATTTCAGTTGATATACACATAATATATAACCTTTATATAAAACTAATCAGTTTAAAACAAAAATGTCAAAAACTGTTTTGAATCCAATCTCATGTCCCTAATTTTTTTCATTGCCATCAATCCATCTTATAAAGAATCACAAAACCAAAATCACCTTCAAATTAGAACTCAAATCTTGAACACAAAATTCAAAGTTGCACAGTCTTTTCGATTCCCCTGCTATCGGCAATGGCTTATATGGCACCGGTAGTGCTGCAAACTCTTATTTTGTAAACTTTATAGTTGTTTCAAAGTATAGAAACCATTGAAATTAAAAATAAAAAACAGGTAGAGGGAGAGAAACAATTACAATTACAAAAAACAAACTAAAGATTTAAAACGTTGTTTAACCTTTAAATTGCCTGGATTCTTGGTGGTGGAGTAGTATCAGTAGCAGTTTCACTTCTGGAAAAAAAAGTTAGTTCAAACCGAAATACAAAACCCAAAATCAAAAGTAATATGGAAATACCCTAACTCTTCAATCCATTTTGTTAAATATGTGTACTAAATATTTAATTCATTTTGAATCCCAAAATACAATCACTCAATCTAAAAAATACTCTTTTTCCAACCAATAAAAAGTTAAAACAAATATACATATCAAAACCCAAATCTAAAATCTGAAATTGTGGGGACAAATTGTAAATCTGAAGAAGAGAGATCTAACCTTGGGGATTTGACCCAAAAATCGCATATCTGAAATCCCAAATTGTAAATTTGAAATCATGGGAAACAAAATCTCCAATCATTAGTGTATATATACCCATAAAAATAAAATACAGAAGAGAGAAGAAGAGAGATATCACCTTGGGTGACAACGTTAGTGAGTATCTATCCCAGCTTATGGCTTGGAACATTGCGAAAAAGAGTGTACCTGTTACAAAAAAGGTGTGATTGAGCTCCCAGATCTGTGTGTGCATGAGAGGGTGACAGAGAGGCGGAGGTTGAGCGGTGGGGAGGCGGAGGGTGACAGATCTGTGTGTGCACATGTGTGTTCTTGCATGTGTGAGAGTGTAAGGGAGTAGTATAGAGAGACAATCAGAAAGGGGAAGCGTTGGAGGCGAAGAGCGGCGGTAGCTAGGGTTTGTGTGGGGAGGGTTCGTGTGGATAGGGTAGAGATCCGAAATGAGTGAGGTAGAGAATGAGATAGACGGGTCAGGGTTTTGGATTGAAGGGGCGATTCCCTCATTTGCCACCTCATAATGTTCTCATATGACATGGAAAATTCTACTACCCTTAGATCGTGACAGGAGAACAAATTATACCCATTAGATCGTTTTACTATTCAAACACCCTTCTCCCATATTATATAGATGTTTATATTGTGTGTGCTATTAAATAGCAGTGACTAGATATTTATTCAATTTAAATACTCTAATGCTATCAAGGGAGGTTGCGCGATGTGGGTGAATCCCCTAGCTTGAGGAGTAGGGCGAGTATATCCCCAGGTCATAGCGTCCGGTATATATGGGTGAGGGATTTATCTCACTTTCAGGGAAGGAATATGACCGCCTCCACCACGTTTATATTTTTGGCAAAGTTGGTGAGCGATTCCAACTTGCGGAAACTAGGTTTTGTGAGCACACCTAGTGAGATAGCATTTTAGAGGGAATCATCCGGTGAGGGTATACTCGAAAGGATGGATACACGTATGATATATGTGTGGATGTTAGTAAAGGTACGTATAATATGGTAGTAAATATTTTATGCAGGTGATAATATAATGTGTGATGTATTTACCTTATATAACTCGGGTTACAGTTATATGCCGTTAATTAATGAGAAATTAATTAAGTTAATCATTTGTGGTAATAACACAGTGTGCGATATATTTACTTTATATAACTTGTGATACGGTTATATGTTACTACTTAAGACGAATTAATTAAGTTAATTGTGAAATAACTTATAATTCAAGAATCATTATACTCGGGTTAGAGTAGTATGGAAAGGGAAGGTTATACCAGGACTAGTTGGACGGGGTAGTACAACTAGGTGGGGTTAAGGTAACCGGTAAGTGTGCACAATAGTGGAGGGGTGAGAATGTCCACAAGGGAGTGCGACACTAACTTAAATATGAAGCGCATTCAAGCATTTTAAATTACTGTAGTTAATTCACTTGCTAAATATTTTCAAAATGTTTTGGGTTCTAACCCTTGCTATAAAACTATTTTCAAACCCTTTTAGGTGTCCAGCGACAAGGACGCCAAGATTGATATTCTATTCCAGGGACACAGAGTTACGGCATATGTGGATGCTAGCAGGAGTTTGGATTAGATGCATCATTCATTCATTCCTAGAGTAGGAATCTTGTATCAGTCTCAATTTTATTTAGGGCTTGTAGCCCAGACTTCTCGGTACAGTTTTCAGGTGTAATTCATTCAGGTGTTGAATATTTGTATAAGATTATTTATTTGGTGGCCGATGATATATTCGGCAAGTTGTGTAATTATTATTCAATTTACTTTCATTCAGTTGTGTGAACAGTTTATATTTTAATTCCGCATGTACGGTTTTGTTTAATCAAAAAGTTAAAATTGGCACCAGCTTTTGGAATACTAGGTGGTTAGTAAGTTTTAAAAAAAATTCGACAGTGATGCTAAGGATGATCCAACTGGGATTCCGATTTTAATTTGGTATAGGACTGATCACCCGGTATTTTATTAGGCGGGGTGTCACAGATGGTATCAGAGCATAAGGTTCTAGTGTCCTTAGGATCTGTGCAGCTTTTCACATTTCAGCTTGGCAATCTTTGATATAGAGTCCTATTATATGATTGTTGTATTCTCATACGTATGCGCATATACGTTCTTCTGTGAAATTTATATTTGAGAGTGAACTCATACCAATTCAGTTCTCATTCCAGATGACGCCCAGGAGAGAGAAGCTAGGGTAGCAGGGGGAGATGAGACGAGGGAGGCTTGTCAGGAGCAAGATTTACCGCAGCAACCGCCAGAGATGATTTTGGCAGCATAGGTAACTAAAATAGTGGCACAGGCAGTTGAAGTGACGGTGGTCGCAATGGCAAGGTACTTTCCACGGGATCCGCCACGAGTATTAGTGGCGCCGGATGTTCAGACTCACGCGGGGTTGTGGGGATGGAAACAAGAAAGAGAGGTTATTTTTAGTGGGAACCCACCGGAGTTGCGAGAGGGTTCAGATGTAATGCTAGCGTCTCAAGGAAGAGATATATCCAGGGTCACCTACGCATGGGAGATTGCGATGAGGTGCAGAAGCAAATGCTAACCACTTTTAGTTTAGTGGGAGCAGCGCTACAGTGGTGGGAGTCGATCACCACAGTTGAGGAAAGGGACACACTAGCCATTGCAGAGTTTTGGGTGTGGTTCGACCGCAAGTATTTTCCTCCAGCGGTTGAGACCGAAATGAAGAGAAAAATTTTGTGAGGTGACTCGAGGAGATCGTTCAGTGGTCGATTGCGAGGAAGAATTCACTCATTGGAAAATTTTGTATCGGATGAGGTAAGCGAGGAAAAGAGAAGTAAATCAAAGTTTATGGACGGGTTAGTCTGGAGAATCAGACAACATTGAATTGGTAAATACGCATTAGTAGGTTATATTGATGTCGTTAACGCAACACTCCAGCACTATTAGGGATATCGCTTCCACATGAAAGAAAGCGGGAGGGGAGTGGAAACTAGCCAGTCAGATAAGGCAGGAGGGAACATTACCAGTGGGGTATCCCAGCAGCAGACTGGGGGAGATCAGGGGCAAGATTTTCGGCAGGGAAATCATGCCAAACGATTTAGAACTGGAGGCTATCGACAGGATGGCCAGGAATTCCAACAAGATCGGCATAGAAGGGACCAGTGGCAGGAAGAATGTATTAGAAAGTGTTTCATTTGTGAGGGAAGCGAGAAACGTGAATGGATTTTGTTTTAAGCAAGGCAGGGGTCAACTAAAGGATGAGGTCCTGGATGTACAGCCACTAAAGCAAGTTATGGGCGCATTCGGGCCGGGAGAAGATGCTCCGGAACCCGAGGATCAGCCGTTACAGCTGGAGTATGGAGGTAATTATTTTTACCCTATGGGTGTGGGGTATATTTTTGAATGACAAAGAGAATGTCACAATATAAAACTTATTTTTCACTAGAGTTCGCAGGTGAGTCGAACTTAGTGGGTGCATTGGCGGTAGCAGTCATAGTATGTGAATAAATTTTTCGGAGGGTAGCGGAGTTCCTGGGTGTTCTTCACGGGAGAGTGGAGGTGTACACTAAGTGATTGTTTGAATTATGCCAAGAATTACTACTTTCGAGAATTATGGGAGTAGGGTTGATAATACTTTTTAAACATCGGCTGGATAGCGATGGAATTTAACTATTGTGGATAGTGGTGTAAAATTTTGGTGTTCGCGACATCAGGGTATGGTTGGTACTAGATATCACCTGAGAGGGCATATAGCCTATATATATGCGGGTGTATATGTTGTATTACGTGGTGCAATAGCACATAGTGAGGTTTTGTGTTCTCACATTTTATCCCGGTAAGTGGGGATGTTTACTGAAGTGAATCAGGGTGGTTAAATTAATTTTCGAGCAAAGAGACATAGCTCAGGGTTTATTTTGTGCAAGGACCCGCGGTAGTAAGGGCGCGGTATTTTATGTTGCCTTTGGTAGCATAAGGGTAAGCGTATATACTTTTGTGTTGAGAGACAAGTATTTATGGGGAGATGTTTAGACGTTAGCACATGGGTTGGGTACCCGGGGCAGTAAAAATATGTGTGTGTATATATATATATATATATATATATATATATATATATATATATATATATATATATATATATATATATGTGATATGACTACAGGTTTGAAGTTATATTATGGATTACGATTAGCATAGTTGGGTAACTTTCGTGCGGTAGAGCGCGGGGATAGGGTGTATGGGCTCCTAGGTTAATTAAGGCAAAATTTTGTGCGGTTAAGCACGGGTATAGGGTGTATGGGCGCCCTGATAAATTTTAAATGCATACTTGTGTAACGTATTGTTAGAAGCGGATGGGATAGATATAGCGGGCTTGGAGGCACATGACTAGTGAGTAATATGTGAATATTGGAACACTAGGTTTATCTTAATTTCGAGGAAGAAATTCCTTTGTAAGGGGGGAAGTATGTAACACCCCGTATTTTTGTGCATTTGATATTTAATTAATTCGAGAATTTTAAATTAGTTATGTGTTGTAATTTTTAATTGAATTAATTATGGCAATATATATTTAAATATTAATCGGGAAGTGAATGATTATTGTTTAGGGAAATTTATTTACTAAGTGAATAGTAATAATTTAATCACGTCATTTTGGGTATTAATGACGGGGTATGCACTTATCCCAGCCGGGAGTCGGTATAGACTAAATTGGGTGTGAGATAAGGATTTTTATAAATTAATTCGGATGCCAATTCTGAGTGCACGGTTGATTCCGGATGGTTCGAGATAGTCTGAAAAGAGTAACCGGGGGTAGTAATTGGGTCTCGGGGTATTTTTGGGCATTGTCGGGCCCACACGGGGTGAGTTGGGCCACTTTAATTAAGCCCATTTGGTGACAAACGGGATTGAGGGCTTTAACCTAAGTGAGGGATTAGGAAATCAGCAGCCAACACAATTTTAAACCTAAGGTTTGAGAGGGAGATTGGGGAAAAACGATCAAAAGCCAAATTGGGAATTTTGGAGCAGAATCGAGGGACTACGCCAACGGAATCAGACCCTACGAACGATTCCAGGCAAGTAGTTAACTTTTTTTATTCTTAAAGTGTGATAATCAATTCATATCATAGTGATGTGTAAACTAAAATTCGTTTTGGGGATAAATGGGTACAAAATGGGGTTTTTGTTCATGAAACTATTGAATGAGATTCATAGTAAAAATGGTTGTGTTGAACATATCTGAGTATGAATGTTTAATTGGAATAAGAATTCGTAGTATAAACAGGGGAAATTCTGGATTTGGAATTTGGGTTGTAGAACAAGAATTATGAATTTTAATGGAAAACCCATTTCGGAAATCGTGAGATAAGTTGAGAAATTTATATACTAGAGGGTGTATATGATGTGTAGGATCAAAGTTCATGTGTTTATGTGATGGGATGACTTGATCAGGGGTTGAAATTAAGGTTTACAAACCTTGAATTTTCGTTAATGGTGTAATGCAGTGGGGAAGAAGAGCTGCCCAGGAAGGATCGATCGATCGATCGGGGGCCTTCGATCGATCGACGGTCCCAGGAACTTGACAGTTCGGCCAGTTGTTTATAATGGGGGTTTAATTTAAGTTTTAATTCCCTTACTTTTATGTGGTGATAAATGTATATGGGACATATGTTTCCTTAACAATTATAGGGTGATATAATTGGGTTTAGGAGGGTGTGAACGGTATGTCATGAGATGAACGAATTTGGAGAAATAATTCAATTATTGATATTGGGCCGAAGAATGATATTCGGAAATTGTAGTTGGGTGACACTACATTATTAAAGGAATTTAGGTAAAATATTTAATTATGGACCAAGTGGGTGAGTCCGGTGTGCTAACAATTATAGGTAAATATAATTGGGGAAATTATGGAAATAAATGAGTGACACATTGTAGGCGAATATGTGGGTGTAAAATTATGAGATGTAAGATGGACCAAGTGAGTGAGTCCGGGTATATTGGTGAAGTGATACCAAGACATTAAATTAATTCTCGAGATAGTGTAATTAATTTAGAGTCGGAACATAGACTCGGGAAATATTAAGTTACGGGCCAAATAAGTGAGTCCGGGGTTAATGGTTGGGAGACACCAAGATTTTTAAATTAATAGGTGTGATAATTAATTTAATTAGAGTCGGATTGTAGACTCGGGTAGGATTAAATTAATAGGTGTAATAATTAATTTAATTAGAGTCGGATTGTAGACTCGGGTAGGATTAAATTAATAGGTGTGATAATTAATTTAATTAGAGTCGGATTGTAGACTCGGGTAGGATTAAATTAATAGGTGTGATAATTAATTTAATTAGAGTCGGGTTGTAGACTCGGGTAGGATTAAATTAATAGGGTGTTAATTAATTTAATTAGAGTCGGTTTGTAGACTCGGGTAGGATTAAATTAATGGGTGTGATAATTAATTTAATCAGATTCGGATTGTAGACTCGTGAAGGGTACTTATTCATTAATGTGATAATTAATTATATTAGAGTCGGACCACAGACTCGAAATTTGGGTTAATTAATTAATGTGTAAATTAATTGTATTAGAGTCGGACAACAGACTCAGATTGGTATAAAATTAATATGTGTGTTAATTAATTTAATTAGAGTCGGGCGATAGACTCGGGGAGGTATTAAATTAAAATGTGTGTTAATTAATTTATGGAGAGTCAGACCATAGACTCGGGGAAAGTATTATATTAATCAATGTGTGAATTAATTATATTAGAGTCGGACCATAGACTTGGGAAGAATAGAAATAATTAAGTGAGAAAAATTAATTAAGTTGAGTTGAGCCACAGACTCAGAAAAATCCAGGCAGAGGACGGGATATTTAGTACACGGTAAAGCCGGGGTTTATATTATATATATATGGTACAGTGATAGTATATATATACGTGTTTATATTGTGTGTGCTATTAAATATCAGTGACTAGATATTTATTCAATTTAAATACTCCAATGCTATCAAGGGAGGTTGCGCGATGTGGGTGAATCCCCTAGCTTGAGGAGTAGGGTGAGTATATCCCCAGGTCATAGCGTCCGGTATATATGGGTGAGAGATGTATCTCACTCTCAGGGAAGGAATATTACCGCCTCCACCACGTTTATATTTTGGCCAAGTTGGTGAGCGATTCCAACTTGGGGAAACTAGGTTTTTTGAGCACACCTAGTGAGATATCATTTTAGAGGGAATCATCCGGTGAGGGTATACTCGGAAGGATGGATACACGTATGATATATGTGTGGATGTTAGGAAAGGTACGTATAATATGGTAGTAAATATTATATGTAGGTGATAATACTGTGTGTGATGTATTTACCTTATATAACTCGGATTACAGTTATATGACGTTAATTAATGAGAAATTAATTAAGTTAATCATTTGTGGGAATAACACAGTGTGCAATATATTTACTTTATATAACTTGTGGTACGGTTATATGTTACTACTTAAGAGGAATTAATTAAGTTAATTGTGAAATAAGTTATAATTCAAGAATCATTATACTCGGGTTAGAGTAGTATGGCAAGGGAAGGTTATACCAGGACTAGTTGGACGGGGTAGTACAACTAGGTGGGGTTAAGGTAACCGGTAGGTGTGCACAATAGTGGAGGGGTGAGAATGTCCACAAGGGAGTGCGACACTAACTTAAATATGAAGCGCATTCATGCATTATAAATTACTGCAGTTAATTCACATTCTAAATATTTTCAAAATGTTTTGGGTTCTAACCCTTGCTATAAAACTATTTTCAAAACCTTTTAGGTGTCCAGCCATAAGGACACCAAGATTGATATTCTATTCCAGGGACACGGAGCTGCGACATATGTGGATGCTAGCAGGAGTTTGGATTAGACGCATCATTCATTCATTCCTAGAGTAGGAATGTTGTATCAGTCTCAGTTTTATTTAGGGCTTGTAGCCCAGACTTCTCGGTACAATTTTCAGGTGTAATTCATTCAGGTGTTGAATATTTGTATTGGATTATTTATTTGGTGACCGGTGATTTATTCGGCAAGTTGTGTAATTATTATTCAATTTACTTTCATTCAGTTGTGCGAACGGTTTATATTTTAATTCCGCATGTACGGTTTTGTTTAATCAAAAAGTTAAAATTGGCACCAGCTTTTGGAATACTAGGTGGTTAGTAAGTTTTAAAAAAAATTCAACAGTGATGCTAAGGATGATCCAACTGGGATTTTGTTTTAATTTGGTATAGGACTGATCACCCGATATTTTATTAGGCGGGGTGTCACAGATGGTATCAGAGCATCAGGTTCTAGTGTCCTTAGGATCTGTGCAGCTTTTCACGTTTCAGCTTGGCAATCTTTGATATAGAGCCCTATTATAGGATTGTTGTATTCTCATACGTATGCGCATATACGTTCTTCTGCGAAATTTATATTTAAGAGTGAACTCATACCAATTCGGTTCTCATTCCAGATGACGCCCAGGAGAGAGAAGCTAGGGCAGCAGGGGGAGATGATACGAGGGAGGCTTGTCAGGAGCAAGATTTACCGCAGTAACTGCCAGAGATGATTTTAGTAGCATAGGTAACTGAAATGGTGGCACAGGATGTTGAAGCAACGGTGGTCGCAACGACAGGGTACTTTCCACGGGATCCGCCACGAGTGTTAGTGGCTCCGGATGTTCAGACTCACGCGGGGTCTTCGGGATGGAAACAAGAAAGAGAGGTTATTTTTAGTGGGAACCCACCAAAGTTGTGAGAGGGTTCAGATGTAATGCTAGCGTATCAAGGAAGAGATATATCCAGCGTCACCTATGCATGGGAGATTGCGATGAGGTGCGGAAGCAAATGCTAACCACTTTTACTTTTGTGGGAGCAGCGCTACAGTGGTGGGAGTCGATCACCATAGTTGAGGAAAGGAACACACTAGCCATTGCAGAGTTTTGGGTGTGGTTCAACCGCAAGTATTTTCCTCCAGCGGTTGAGACCGAAACGAAGAGAAAAATTGTGAGGTGACTCGAGGAGACCGTTCAGTGGTCGATTGCGAGGAAGAATTCACTCGTTGGTAAATTTTGTACCGGATGAGGTAAGCGAGGAAAAGAGAAGTAAATGAAAGTCTATGGACCGGTTAGTCTGGAGAATCAAACAACATTGAATTGGTAAATACGCATTACTAGCTTATACTGATGTCGTTAACGCAGCACTCCGGCACTGTTAGGGATATCGCTTCCACGTGAAAGGAAGCGGGAGGGGAGTGGAAACTAGCCAATCGGATAAGGCAGGAGGGAACATTACCATTGGGGTATCCCAGCAGCAGATTGGGGGAGATCAGGGGCAAGATTTCCGACAGGGAAATCATGACAAACGATTTAGAACTGGAGGCTATCGACAGGATGGCCCGGAATTCCAACAAGGTCGGCATAAAAGGGACCAGTGGCAGGAAGAATGTATTAGAAAGTGTTTAGTTTGTGAGGAAAGAGAGACACGTGAATGGAATTTGTTTTAAGCAAGGTTGGGGTCAACTACAGGACGAGGTCCTGAATGTACAGCCACTAAAGCAAGTCATGGGCGCATTCGGGCCGGGAGAAGATGCTCCGGAACCCGAGGATCAGCCGTTGCAGCTGGAGTATGGAGGTAATTATTTTTACCCTATGAGCGTGGGGTATATTTTTGAATGACAAAGAGAATGTCACAATATAAGACTTATTTTTCACAAGAGTTCGCAGGTGAGTCGAACTTAGTGGATGCATTAGCGGTAGCAGTCATAGTATGTGGATAAATTTTTCGGAGGGTAGCGGAGTTCCTGGGTGTTCTTCATGGGAGAGTGGAGGTGTACACTAAGTGATTGTTTGAATTATGCGAAGAATTACTACTTTCGAGAATTATGAGAGTAGGGTTGATAATACTTTTTAAACATCGGCTGGATAGCGATGGAATTTAACTATTGTGGATAGTGGTGTAAAATTTTGGTGTTCGCGACACCACGGTATGGTTGGTACTAGATATCACCTAAGAGGGCGTATGGCCTCTATATATGTGGGTATATATGTTGTATTACGTGGTGCAATAGCACATAGTGAGGTTTTGTGTTCTCACATTTTATCCCGGTAAGTGGGGATGTTTACTGAAGTGAATCAGGGTGGTTAAATTAATTTTCGAGCAAAGAGAGATAGCTCAGGATTTATTTTGCGCAAGGACCAGCGGTAGTGAGGGCGCGGTATTTTATGTTACCTTTGGTAGCATAAGGGTAAGCGTATATACTTGAGAGACAAGTATTTATGGGGCGATGTTTAGACGTTAGCACATGGGTTGGGTACCCAGGGCAGTAAAAATATGTGTATATATATATATATATATATGTGTGTGTGTGTGTGTGTGTGTGTGTGTGTGTGTGTATGTGTGTGTGTGATATGACTACGGGTTCGAAGTTATATTATGGATTACGATTCGCATAGTCGGGTAACTTTCGTGCGGTAGAGCGCGGGGATAGGGTGTGTGGGCTCGCGGGTTAATTAAGGCAAAATTTTGTGCGGTTAAGCACGGGTATAGGGTGTATGGGCGCCCTGATAAATTTTAAATGCATACTTGTGTAACGTATTGTTAGAAGCAGATGTTAGATATAGCGGGCTTGGAGGCACTTGACTAGTGAGTAATATGTGAATATTGGAACACTAGGTTTATCTTAATTTCGAGGACGAAATTCCTTTTTAAGGAGGGAAGTATGTAACACCCCGTATTTTTGTGCATTTGATATTTAATTAATTCGAGAATTTTAAATTAGTTATGTGTTGTAATTTTTAATTGAATTAATTATGGCAATATATATTTAAATATTAATCAGGAAGTGAATGATTAATGTTTAGGGAAATTTATTTACTAAGTGAATAGTAATAATTTAATCACGTCATTTCGGGTATTAATGACGGGGTATGTACTTATCCCAGCCGGGAGTCGGTATAGACTAAATTGGGTGTGAGATAAGGATTTTTATAAATTAATTCGGATGCCAATTCTGAGTGCCCGGTTGAGTCCGGATGGTTCGAGATAGTCAGAAAAGAGTAACCGGGGGTAGGAATTGGGTCTCGGGGTATTTTTGGGCATAGCCGGGCCCACACAGGGTGAGTTGGGCCACTTTAATTAAGCCCATTTGGTGACAAACGGGGTTGAGGGTTTTAACCTAAGTGAGGGATTAGGAAATCAGCAACCAACACAATTCTAAACCTAGGTTTTGAGCGGGAGATTGGGGAAAAATGATCAAAAGCCAAATTGGGAATTTTGGAGAAAAATCGAGGGACTACGCCAACGGAATCAGACCCTACGAACGATTCCAGGCAAGTGGTTAACTGTTTTGATTCTTAAAGTGTGATAATCAATTTATATCATAGTGATGTGTAAACTAAAATTCGTTGTGAGGATAAATGGGTACAAAATGGGGTTTTTGTTCATGAAACTATTGAATGAGATTCATAGTAAAAATGGTTGTGTTGAACATATCTGAGTATGAATGTTTAATTGGAATAAGAATTCGGAGTATAAATAGGGGAAATTATGGATTTGGAATTTGGGTTGTAGAACAAGATTTATGAATTTTAATGGAAAACCCATTTCGAACATTGTGAGATAAGTTGAGAAATTTATATACTAGAGGGTGTATGTGATGTGTAGGATCAAAGTTCATGTGTTTATGTGATGGGATGACTTGATCAGGGGTTGAAATTAAGGTTTACAAACCTTGAATTTTCGTTAATGGTGTAATGCAGTGGGGAAGAAGAGCTGCCCAGGAAGGATCGATCGATCGATCGATCGGGGGCCTTCGATCGATCGACGGTCCCAGGAACTTGACAGTTCGGCCAGTTGTTTATAATTGGGGTTTAATTTAAGTTTTAATTCCCTTACTTTTATGTGGTGATAAATGTATATGGGACATATGTTTCCTTAACAATTATAGGGTGATATAATTGGGTTTAGGAGGGTGTGAACGGTATGTCATGAGATGAACGAATTTGGGGAAATAATTCAATTATTGATATTGGGCCGAAGAATGATATTCGGAAATTGTAGTTGGGTAACACTACATTATTAAAGGAATTTAGGTAAAATATTTAATTATGGACCAAGTGGGTGAGTCTGGGTGTGCTAACAATTATAGGTAAATATAATTGGGGAAATTATGGAAATAAATGACTGACACATTGTAGGCGAATACGTGGGTGTAAAATTATGAGATGTAAGATGATACAAGTGAGTGAGTTCGGGTATATTGGTGAAGTAATACCAAGGCATTAAATTAATTCTCGAGAGAGAGTAATTAATTTGGAGTCGGAATATAGACTCGAAAAATATTAAGTTACGGGCCAAATAAGTGAGTCCGGGGTTAATGGCTGGGAGACACCAAGATTATTAAATTAAAAGGTGTGATAATTAATTTAATTAGAGTCGGATTGTGGACTCGGGTAGGATTAAATTAATAGGTGTAATAATTAATTTAATTAGAGTCGGATTGTAGACTCGGGTAGGATTAAATTAATAGTTGTGATAATTAATTTAATTAGAGTCGGATTGTAGACTCGGGTAGGATTAAATTAATAGGTGTGATAATTAATTTAATTAGAGTCGGTTTGTAGACTCGGGTAGGATTAAATTAATGGGTGTTATAATTAATTTAATCAGAATCGGATTATAGACTCGTGAAGGGTACTTATTAATTAATGTGATAATTAATTATATTAGAGTCGGACCACAGACTCGGAATTTGGGTTAATTAATTAATGTGTAAATTATTTGTATTAGAGTCGGACCACAGACTCGGATTGGTATTAAATTAATATGTGTGTTAATTAATTTAATTAGAGTCGGGCGATAGACTCGGGGAAAGTATTATATTAATTGAGGTGTGAATTAATTATATTAGAGTCCGACCGTAGACTTGGGAAGAAGAGAAATTATTAAGTGAGAAAAATTAATTAAGTTGAGTCGGGCCACAGATGTAACACCCCGCCCGCCCGAGGAGAGCGAACGGAGAGATAATGCTATAAAATAAATCCAAATCCACAAGTGACAAGGTATAGAGCATCTAAATAAACCCACAATAATATAAATCCACTAATCTCAATCTCTTAAATTACAACAAGTCTCTCGAATTACATACAACAACTAACTCGAAAATAAAATACAAATCTCCAATGCTCTATACAACAAAATAATACAAATATTTCCCAAACAATCCTCGCTAAAATCAATCTCCATAGCGCCCCAAAATCCGCACTAACCTGTCACTAAAAGAAAATATGGGGAAGTACACAATACGACAGGAATTATGCTCAACAAATACGGATTAGCAACGAATAAAACGTAACAACACAAGTACGAATATTCAAATGAAAATGAAAATCTCAATAGCATTTCATCATTATAATTTCTTAACAACACTTTAACTGGGTCACCAGGCCTCACCACATCCGTATATGTTTTATCAAGCCATAGCCCGAGAAACGGGAATTTTGGTGGATGCCCAACATCCGTGCCATATTAAAATCTCATGACAACGTGCTCATCAACAATATAATGATACCACATGAATCAAAATAATTTCAACAATTATTTTCCAGATTTCAATGAATTTATCAATTCAAATATGAGTTCAATTAAACAAGAATTCAAAGAAAATGACACTCGCGAGATTTAAGGAGCATATTGTGTAAAACCCCATACCTCAAACCATGATGAGAAACCAACGATCACATCCTCAAGATCAACTCAAAAGATCTACAAAAGCTCCTCCAATAAAATAGGCCTAAGAATACCACCAATCTAAGGTTGGAACTCACAAATCTCAAGGGCCAATGTGTATATAAAAAGAAGAGTAATATAAAATATATTTGCTGCTAAAATTTATGCCAAAAGTATGTTAAAAGGCTTGCCCAAGACTTCCTTTTATAATGCAAAGAAATGAAAAGTTGGAATCCAAAAGACTCCTTTAAATAAGGCAAAGAAATGAAGAGTTGGAAGTCAAAACAACTCTTGAAAATTACTTGCTGTTTGCCGACTTAGAATTCCAAGAGTTAAAAACATTTAAAAATCATTTTAAAATCCGTTTTAACTCCGTTTTCGAAACCGTTTGAAATTCTCGCCTTTAAAAATAATATTCAACATATTTGAGCAATAAAAATAATTTTATCAAAAACTTTATTTTCCTTCATTTTCCAAAAATTAATTAAAATAGCCCAAAATTACGCGGGTTGTTACACTTCCCCACTAACAATGGAATTTCGCCCTCGAAATTCGCCGAATGCCTAACTCTCAAAAATCAGGCTAACAATCTCCAAAAATAATTTCGTCTTCAAAAATAATTTCCTCACATCTAATCTAGATGCCTAACACGAATATCACCTAAAATTTTCTATCTCCAAAAACTGTTAACCACGCAATGAATCCAAAACCCAAGCCCCGAGGGTTGCCGTATACCTAAGCTCTGATACCATTTGTAACACCCCGCCCGCCCGGGGAGAGCGAACGGAGAGCTAATGCGATAAAATAAATTCAAATCCACAAGTGACAAGGTATAGAGCATCTAAATAAACCCACAATAATATAAATCCACTAATCTCAATCTCTTCAATTACAACAAGTCTCTCGAATTACATATAATAACTAACTCGAAAATAAAATACAAATCTCCAATGCTCTATACAACAAAATAATACAAATCTTTCCCAAACAATCCTCGCTAAAATCAATCTCCATAGCGCCCCAAAATCCGCGCTAACCTGTCACTAAAAGAAAATATGGGGAAGTACACAATACGTCAGGAATTATGCTCAACAAATACGGATTAGCAACGAATAAAACGTAACAACACAAGTATGAATATTCAAATGAAATGAAAATCTCAATAGCATTTCATCATTATAATTTCTCAACAACACTTTAACCGAGTCACCAGGCCTCACCACATCCGTATATGCTTTATCAAGCCATAGCCCGAGAAACAGGAATTTTGGCGGGTGCCCAACATCCATGCCATATTAAAATCTCATGACAACGTGCCCATCAACAATATAATGATACCACATGAATCAAAATAATTTCAACAATTATTTTCCAGATTTCAATGAATTTATAAATTCAAATATGAGTTCAATTAAACAAGAATTCAAAGAGAATGACACTCGCGAGATTTAAGGAGCATATTGTATAAAACCCCATACCTCAAACCATGATGAGAAACCAACGATCACATCCTCAAGATCAACTCAAAAGATCTACAAAAGCTCCTCTAATAAAATACCCCCAAGAACACCTCTAATCTAAGGTTGGAACTAACAAATCTCAAGGGCCAATGTGTATATAAAAAGAAGAGGAATATAAAATATATTTGCTGCCAAAATTTATGCCAAAAGTATGTTAAAAGGCTTGCCCAAGACTTCCTTTTATAATGCAAAGAAATGAAAAGTTGGAATCCAAAAGATCCTTTAAATAAGGCAAAGAAATGAAGAGTTGGAAGTCAAAACAACTTTTGAAAATTAGTTGTTGTTCGCCGACTTAGAATTCCAACAGTTAAAAACATTTAAAAATCATTTTAAAATCCTTTTTAACTCCGTTTTTGAAACCGTTTGAAATTCTCGCCTTTAAAAATAATATTCAACATATTTGAGCAATAAAAATAATTTTATCAAAAACTTTATTTTCCTCCATTTTCCAAAAATTAATTAAAATAGCCCAAAATTACGCGGGTTGTTACAACAGACTCAGGAAATTCCAGGCAAAGTATGGGATATTTAGTACACGATAAAGCCAGGGTTTATATTATATATATACGGTACAGTGATATATATATATATACGTGTTTATATTGTGTGTGCTATTAAATATCAGTGACTAGATATTTATTCAATTTAAATACTCTAATGCTATCAAGGGAGGTTGCGCGATGTGGGTGAATCCCCTAGCTTGAGGAGTGGGGCGAGTATATCCCTAGGTCATAGCATCCGGTATATATGGGTGATGGATTTATCTCACTTTCAGGGAAGGAATATGACCGCCTCCACCACGTTTATATTTTTGGCCAAGTTGGTGAACGATTCCAACTTGGGGAAACTAGGTTTTGTGAGAACACCTAGTGAGATAGCATTTTAGAGGGAATCATCCGGTGAGGGTATACTCGGAAGGATGGATACATGTATGATATATGTGTGGATGTTAGTAAAGGGACGTATAATATGGTAGTAAATATTATATGTAGATGATAATACAGTGTGTGATGTATTTACCTTATATAACTCGGGTTACAGTTATATGCCGTTAATTAATGAGAAATTAATTAAGTTAATCATTTGTGGGAATAACACAGTGTGCGATGTATTTACTTTATATAACTTGTGATACGGTTATATGTTACTACTTAAGAGGAATTAATTAAGTTAATTGTGAAATAACTTATAATTCAAGAATCATTATACTCGGATTAGAGTAGTATGGCAAGGGAAGGTTATACTAGGACTAGTTGGACGGGGTAGTACAACTAGGTGGGGTTAAGGTAACCGGTAGGTGTGTACAATAGTGGAGGGGTGAGAATGTCCACAAGGGAGTGCGACACTAACTTAAATATGAAGCGCATTCATGCATTTTAAATTACTGCAGTTAATTCACTTGCTAAATATTTTCAAAATGTTTTGGGTTCTAACCCTTGCTATAAAACTATTTTCAAAACCTTTTAGGTGTCCATCCATAAGGACGCCAAGATTGATATTCTTTTCCAGGGACACGGATCTGCGACATATGTGGATGCTAGCAGGAGTTTGGATTAGACGCATCATTCATTCATTCCTAGAGTAGGAATGTTGTATCAGTCTCAGTTTTATTTAGGGCTTGTAGACCAGACTTCTCGGTACAATTTTCAGGTGTAATTCATTCAGGTGTTGAATATTTGTATTGGATTATTTATTTGGTGACCGGTGATTTATTCGGCAAGTTGTGTAATTATTATTCAATTTACTTTCATTCAGTTGTGTGAATGGTTTATATTTTAATTCCGCATGTACGGTTTTATTTAATCAAAAAGTTAAAATTGGCACCAGCTTTTGGAATACTAAGTGGTTAGTAAGTTTTAAAAAAAATTCGCAGTGATGCTAAGGATGATCCAACTGGGATTCCTGTTTTAATTTTGTATAGGACTGATCACCCGGTATTTTATTAGGCGGGGTGTGACATCACCCTTCTCCAAAGAAACTTGGATGTTTTTTTATGGGAGCCCTACGAGCTGCGTGGGATTTATCCCAGCATTGATTTCCATCAATTTCATGTGTACCCATCTTTCAAGTCGGTTACAAAAAAGGCTCATCAAATGTCCCCAAAGAAAGCTAAAGTAGTAGAGAAAGAGGTTGGGAAGCTACTGGATGTGGGTTCCATATAGGAGGTTCAGTTCCCTAAATGGTTATCCAACCCAATGGTTGTTCCAAAGAGAAATGGAAAGTGGAAAGTTTGTATCGATTTCACCAACCTCAACAGGGCCTATCCAAAAGAAAGTTTCCCCTTCCAAGGATTGATCAACTGGTTGATGCTACAGTAGTGCATGAGTGGATGAGATTTTTAGATGTGTACTCTGGATACCATAAAATCCATGTTTACATGCCGGATCAAGATAAGACCTCATTCATAACCACTGTTGGTTTCTACTGTTATAAAGTTATGCCTTTCGGCCTTAAGAATGTAGGAGTGACCTATCAACGGCTAGTTATAAAGATGTTTAAAGATAAAATGAGGGATAGTATGGAGGTTTACATCGATGACATACTCGTCAAGAGCAAGCTCAAGGAAGATCACCTCTCCGACATGGAAAGGACTTTTAAAATGCTCAAGAAATATCGAATGAAACTCAACGCAAGTAAGTGTTTTTTTTTTTTGTCCGGTCAGGAAAATTTCTTGGATACTTGGTCAGCAAGAGAGGAATAGAGGAAAATCTCGACCAAATTAACGTCATCAATAACATTAAGCCCCCTCAAACAGTGAGAGATGTACAGAAGCTCACGGGAATGCTCACCGCGATCAGCCGGTTCATTTATAAATCTTCAGAGTGGTTCCAACCGTTCTGTCAGTTGTTAAAGAGAAATAAGGGCGTGACATGGAATGAGTACTGCTCGAGGGCCTTGGAATAACTCAATGCCTATCTTAACAGGCCCTCTGTGCTCATGATTCCCAAAGAAAATGATCACTTATATCTTTACCTTGAAGTATCAGACCATTCTGTAAGCCCTTCCTTGGTTTGTGAGAGATAAGGAAGCCAACCCCCGATCTACTATACAAGCAAGACCCTTTTAGAAGGCAAGCAGTGGTACCTACCATTGGAGAAGCTTGATTATGCACTGGTGATAGCCTTCAGGAAACTGAAACATTATTTTTAGGCTCACTCCATCTTCATGGTTACTTCGCACCCCCTCAAGAATGTTCTAAGGAAAGAAGACCTCTCTGGCCGTCTGTCGAAGTGGTCGGTCGATCTCGGGAGGTTTGATATTCACTTTTAACCAAGAATAGCCATCAAGGGACAAATTCAAGCCGATCTCATTGCTGAGTTCACAGGAGAACAGCCCTGTGATCAGACAAAAACAAGTCGATCAAGGGAAAGATTATAGGGACCAAGTGCTTGGACCTTCTATATTGATGGAGCCTCCAACTCAAAGGAGGGAGGAGTATGCATTGTAGTAGTGACTCCCAAAAATATGGTACTCGAGAAGGGAATCATACTTGGATTTGAAGCCTCCAATAACGAGGAAGAATACGAGGCACTGATCGTCGGACTACGCAAAGCATAATTTTTGGGGGCAAGGCACCTTCAAGTCTTTGGCAACTCATAACTGGTATCTAACTAGATAAACGGTGATTTTAATGCAAATGATGAAAGGATGACAGCTTACCTCAACGTTGTAAAGGGACTAATAGCCAATTTCGATCATGTGGACGTTTATCAATTCCTCGGAGGACAAAACATCCATACGGATGCCCTAGCAGCTCTAAGCTCAGCAATATACTTTAACTTAAGAAGAATAATCCAAATAGATTTCCTCGTACAGCCCAGCATTAATCAGAATAATGAGCCACTAAATCTAGAACAAGTTCTTCATGTTGAAAAGGCTTTGAGCTGGATAGACCCTATCGCAGACTACTTACGAAGTGACATACTTTCAAGTGAGAAGAGGTCGTCTCATTAGATAAGAGTCAAAGTCACTCTCTTTCACTTATCTATTGATGGAAAGTTATATAAGAGGTCATTCACCGGGCCCTACCTCCAGTGCTTTCGTCCGTAAGACGTCGATCAAATTTTGCACGAGCATCGTGAGGGAATTTGTGAAAGCCACAAAGGAGGGAGGTCTCTAGCCTTTCGAGCAGTTAAGGGTGGGTATTGGTGGCCATATATGATGAAGGATGGTGGAGTCTACCTTCGAAAGTGCGAGAAATGCCAAAAACACTTGCCATGGTCCATTTGCCCACCAACGACCTAAAATCATTGACCAGCCCGTGGCCCTTCTTCCAATGGGGTTTGGACATCGTAGGTCCTTTTCCCATGATGACAGGCAATTAGAAGTATCTTTTGGTCTCCATAGACTACTTCACTAAGTGGATAGAGGCAGAACCACTGGAGAACATTAGGTAAGCACATATGATGAAGTTTATATGTAAAAATATCATTACCCACTTCATCATACCAAGAACAATCATCACTGACAACGGAACCCAGTTCTAGAGTGGCCCCTTCCAAAGCTTTTGCAACGATCATGGAATCAAGAACCATTTTAGCTCTGTATCCTATCCCCTAGAGAAATGGTCAAGCTGAGGCTTCCAATAAGATAATGATCGATGGACTAAAGAAGCGACTGGAATGGGCTAAAGGAGTTTGGGTGAACAAATTGCCCCGCATCCTCCGGGCATATCGCACCAACCCAAGGCGTGCAACTGGGGAAACACCCTTTGCACTCACATATGGAATGGAGGTAGTTATTTCACTAGAAGTTGGTTTCCCTACCTTGAGGTCTACACTGGTCGACCAAGGCCACAATGATGAAGCATTGCTCACTAAACTTGACTTAGCTAATGAACGGCGAGAATTGGGTCTAGTTCAACTGGAATCCTACCAGCAGCAACTAGCCAAGAAGTATAACCAAAAAGTCAACCCAAGGAAATATCAAGTTGGGGACTACGTCCTAAGGAAGGTCCTTGGCAGTGTTGTGAAACCATCATATGGGAACCTGGGACTGAACTGGGAAGGACCATTCAAGGTAGTAAGAGACGGTCTGCAAGGAGCCTATGACTTGGAAACGTTAGAGGGTAGGGAGATACTAAGAGCTTGGAATGCAGTCAACCTAAAGAAATTCTACTTCTAGATTTCTCTATCTGTGCATCATTAGTTTAGGCAAAATTTTCATTTACAAATTAATGTTGCTCTCTGTTCATAACTTTGATCAATAAAACTCGAGTGCCCTTGGCATTCTAAATGTATTGGTTGTCTTAAATATATGCACCCTTTCCAAGTTACAGCCTTCACTCTTATAACTTGTATGATAAAGATCATGCATTATAATAAGTTGGTTAACTTGATATTCCTCATATGATTCCACCACAATGTTTGGGTTTATACTAGCTCAACTTCCCTAAAGAATAGTTAGTAGGGTTGACACATAATAAACCTCCTCAGGCAGTTTTTTATAGCACAATTGGACTCATATGTTGCTCCGATAATAAATAAAGACCTACAGGGTATCCTTAGGAAGCCCGACCAACCCAGGTTGGTCGCCAATATAGTTTGGCTCTAAAATCTTTCTCGAGTGGATTTCTCAATAATCAAGTGCATCCTCTCCATCACCTTACTTAGGCCTAAGGTAGCGTGACGACACAACCTAAAAGGTAAATTAAGGCGAAAAGGTATGACTAAGGCATACTGGACTGGGAGAATACTCATTTGAAAATAAATTTTGAGTCACATATAGTTGGACCAGATGCTAATGATAACTAGAGGTTACTAATAAATCAAAAAGAAGATAACATATGTTTAGCTGGCCTTGGCCCAAAACATAAATATTTTATTTCTAAAGGTTACATAGTTACTTGTGCAATAGTAATAAAATAAATCAAATCATAAAGTAGTACAGGTCACTGATCAAGGTAGTCAGCTACTCGCGCTCTTCGACCATCATCAGGATAGGGAGTAAAATCCTCCTCAAACTCCTCTGAGCTTGGCTCCAGCAGCTGCCTCGGGATAACATCTACTGGGATCTAGTGATCATACTTGATGAATGGATTTGGTTCTAAGGACGAGGAAGTGATCTCATGCCTTTACCAGAGGGCGAAATTCTTGGGCACCATTAACTCCCTAAGGTCACTTAGCCACCTTCTAATGAAGGTTAGCTCCTCGAGCTCCTTTAGCCTTGTGGGAGCATCTGTCCAGCCTTGGTTATACCCGTTTTCCCACACATGTTGAGGGAATTTTTTGAACAAGTGCCTCAATAAGGAGATGTCCCTCTGAAGCCTAGTTGCTATCACATATGCTCGGCGAACATCTCCTTTCAGCACGGTGATATTTCTTTGGAAACCAACATCGTTAGTCCTCGCTCGTCATATGGATGATGACGAAGAACCATGTATAACTACAGGAGTAATGATAGACGTATTCTCCCTGAGGCGTGCAACTTCCCTCCTTAAAGTATTATTCTCTTACTGTATAACCTTTTCAACCTGGTTAGTCTTAGACGCATCCAAAAGCCAAGCCTTCAGAGCATTCATCTCCTCTTGAACAGAGGCACCAATCTCTTCCATCTCTGCAAGTCGATCCTTAAGCTTGGCAACTAGTTCTGACTGATCTTTGTAGTCCTGATTCCTTGCCTAAAGAGATCTACATATTTTGATAAAAGCTCGGTGAACTTGGTCGCTCACATTAGAACTAAGATTTGATCTGGGCGAGAGGTGGCAGGGATATAATCTGAAAAAAAATACCACTTGATTCATATAATTCAAGATTAAAATATCTAAATGGTTCCGAACAGTTTTTTGAAGAAACTCCTTTCTTAAAAAAAATTAAACACAAGATATGTATAACAGTTATGAATGAGTAATTTCAGTTATAGGTTTACCAATTTTGGAAAACAAAACTTTAAGAAAATAAACTAACACGACCTTAAGAAAGGGATGAGAGGAAGAGGAAGTATACACAAGTAATTTTAACGTGGTAAAACCCCACCCAATTGGGGAAACATCCACGGAGGTCTCTACACCTCAAAAGTAAAAAGTCCACTAAAAAACGAGTAACATATTACAAGCTATATAAGAATCAAGACACACAATCAAACCTAAACTAAGTTCAGAAATTGTAACAACTCCTCTGGCATTTTTTGACTTCTCCTAAGGTTATGATGTTGATCGTGTTCTTCCAGCTTCGTAACATTACTCCTTTTAGCTTTACGTCGACTCTAAAGTCTATTATCTCAATACCAAATACTTTTCAGTCTAGTAGTGTGAAGGAGTATGTGGTGATGTGATCTAACTCACATGCATGCAACTCACACACACTTAAGTACATACATAATGAGTAACAAATTATAAACAGATCACTAAACATGCAAGATTTCTAAAATCAATTTAGTCAAACTAATCAGACTTTGGATCTTTCAAATATCTGCAGATCAAGAGGGAATCTTTCTATAAAAACTATCCAAGATCCTATGTACTTTCTTTATTTGAAAATATGTACTTATTTCACAAAACATGAAATATTAGAAAGTGAAATCCTCAATCAAGATCTCAACTAGATCTAAGTCTGAATATTTGAGTAAATTGAATTTAGAAAATATTTTGTTGGTTTCGGGTTTGAAATCAACATAACAGTTTGAAAATAACAAACAAAAAAACAAGACCTCTCAAAATAAGAAATCGAGACGAAGATCTATCTAAGAGAAATATATCACAGAGGCCTAATCTCTAGATTCAATGAAAAGAAACACCGATGTAACCAACATGATTAAGTTGGTAAAGAGATAAAGAACTATAGAGGATAAACTTGTCAAATCTTAAACTGATTTACTCTCAGAAAAGGTTTTCTGATAAGATTTGGACTGAGTTCGGTTTAGGGTTTTATTTCTCTCTCTAACTCTCTCTCTCTCTCTCTCTCTCTCTCTCTTATTCTCTCTCTAGTTTGGATGAAGGCAAAAGTCTCAAATGTTGAGGCTTAGGTTTCTTATATAGTGTGCGAGGAAGGATCAAGAAACTCAGAGGCAATCAAATGGCTGGGATTAGATTTGACCATTTGACTATTTATCTAATGGCTAATATAAAGCGATGAAAATAGCCAACGTTGATTAGTCAAAAAGGGATTCAGTTGGATTAAGTCAAAACACATGCAGACCGTTGATAACAATGATCCAAGGGTTATCAAAGAAACACAAGTTTGTGAGAGGGAAGAAACGCATAAACAACCAATGAGATAGGAGCACGTGTTGGAATAATACACGCTATAAAATGAGTACCAAAATAATTAAATTCCCACCTCTAAAGTCTCTAGCACTTTCCGTATGTACCCTAGCCAATTTTATGCCATAAACAGAAATTGCACAACAGACCCTAAGGTTTAAATATAACCAAAAATAATTTCTAAAAATAATTTAAAAATCTTAAAAATTATTTAACACATCCCAAAAATAGTAGAAAATTAATTTCAAGGGATTTACCCACACACAACTGAATATAGCATGAGATAATGTATGTACGAAGTCCTAGTGTGTAGTGTTGGTATACTACCGTTAGGAACTTGTAGATGAATTAAGTGTAGAGTTTGAGGTTCTTTGGTAAACTAGGGTTGGACTCAAATTTTGCCACTATTTCCAAACTAGATGAGCACCTGTATAATATAGACTCGCGCAAGTCAAAGATATAGGGTGCTTGAATCTCCCCCTTTGGATATATGAGACAAAATATCCTTTGAGTCAATGAATAATCGTATGGATACAAAAGAAATAAGAAAATTCTATTCATATACAAAAATTATATCTACACAATATCCTAGAAAGATAAAATTACATAACTCAACCAGATACAAACCAATACCCTAACAAAATTCTGCTACAATTGAAGGAACTGATTCTGTAAATAAAATAACTAAGATCAAGATTTTTAGTTCAGATTACACCAAAATGTCCAAGAGGACTCAAATTTCTCCCCCATTTTGTCTCAAATGGACAAAGGGAAAAGAAAACTAGAAGAAATAATAATTCAATGTTCTGCAATGACCATACTAATACAATTGCGTAAAGATTCAAATTGAAGAAAGTCTAAAGGTTTGGTAAATAGGTCAGCTAATTACAATTTTGTAGGAAGGTAATTTATTTCTAACTCCTTAGATTCAACTAACTCGCGTATGAAATGATATTTGATTTTAATATGTTTGGTATGAGAGTACTGAATAGGATTTTTAGAAATATTAATTGGGCTTTGATTGTCATAATAGAGATGTAACTTATCTTCAGTTATACCGTAATCTTTCAACATTTGTTTTACCCAAAGTAATTGAGCGCAATAGCTTCCTGCTGCAATATATTCGGATTTCACAATAGACAAGGAAGTTCAGTTTTATTTCTCACTACTCCATCCTACCAAATTATTACCAATGTAGTAACATGCTCCTGAAGTAGTCTTACTATCATCGATACACCCAGCCCAATCAGCATCATTGTAACCTAGTATAATACTATAAGTGTCTTTAGTGTACCAAAGTCCTAAATTTAGAGTGCCTTTGATGTATTTGATAATTCTTTTAATGCACAAAAGGTGACTCTCTTTAGGATTATTTTGATATCGAGCACACATGCAGACATAGTACATGATGTCAAGACGGGAGGCAGTAAGATAAAGTAAGCTTCCTATCATGCTACGATATAAGGTGGTATCAACAGATTTTCCATTCTCATCTTTAGAAAGTTTGACAGTGGTACTCATAGGAGTCCTAGCTTTTTTAGCTGTTTCTAGGCCAAACGTCTTGACAATCTGCATATTTAGATTGTGATAGAAATAATCCTTCTGAATTTTGTTTAACTTGGAGTCCTAGGAAGAATTGTAACTCCCCCATAAGTGACATTTGAAATTCTTTGTGCATAATGTCCGAGAAGGTCTTAACTTCTAAAGAGGAGGTGGATCTAAAAATGATATCGTCAACATAAACTTGAGCAATAATAATACTGTTGTCAAAATGTTTGACAATCACAGTTTGGTCATTCCCTCCTCTCCTAAATCAATTATCTAAAAGAAAGGTGGATAGACGCTCACACAGATCTCTAGGAGCTTGTTTTAACCCATAAAGAGATTTTTTAAGATGATAAACATAATTTGGGTGATAAGGGTCAATAAACCCTTTGGGTTGTTCTACATAGGTCTCCTCAGTTAAAATTTCATTAAGGAAGGCTGACTTAACATTCATTTGATATATAGTGAAATTAAAATGACATGCTATGGCAAAAACTAAGAGAATAGATTCGAGGCGAATGACAGGAGCAAAGGTTTCGTAGAAATCTATTCCTTCAATCTGAGAGTAGCCCTGGGCAACTAATCTAGCTTTATTTCGAATAATCATCCCAAATTTATCAGTCTTATTTTTAAAATCCAACGTGTGCCAATAACCCTTTTATCTTCTGGCCTGGATTCAAGATACCAAACATCATAAATGAAAAATTGAAGAAGTTCCTCATGCATAGTACTTATCCATAAAGCGTCATTCAAGGCTTCATTTACAGTTTTTGGCTCAATGAGGGATACAAAACATGCAAAATGAGCAATGTTACAAAGTTGAGATCTTGTACGAACAGGCTCAATAGGATTACCAACTACACTATCTAAAGGATGATCTTTGGAAATCGAGTTAGGTACTTCAGGGGTCTTAATTGATAAAGATTCAACTATTTTTAAAGAGTCATAATTTAAAATATCTTCGGACACATCCACAATAATTAGTTCTTTGTTCTTACTTTCTACATTAGTGTCACTTAAAACCACATTAATGGATTCCATCATGGTTTTGTTATACATGTAGGCTATACTATTTGGAGAATATCCTAAAAAGATGGTTTTATCACCTCTGGTTTCGAATTTAGACAGATATTCTTTGTCCTTACAGACATAATAGGTACTGCCAAAGGTTCTAAAGTATTTTAGGTTGGGAAGCTCATAGGATGTTTGTTTGGTAATCTTCCTTAAGTATACTTGATTGATTATATGACAGGCAATACAAATGGATTCTACCCAAAAATATTTTGGTAGGTTTTTTTCATGAATCATCACACGTGCCATTTCCTAAAGAGTGCGATTTTTACATCAGCAAGCCCATTTTGTTGAGGTATCTTAGGATCACTAAATTCATGTTTGTAACCATTATAGTCATAATATTTTATGATGCCTAAATCTACAAATTCTCATCCTCTATCACTATGAATTCTATCTACTTGGGAGTCCTTTTCGTTCTCTATGCGAACTAAGAATTTTAAAAACTTACGAAAGGTTTCTGATTTATGTTTTAAGAAGGAAACCCAGGTAAATCGAGTGAAAAATCAACCATAACAAAGATATAACTGTTTCCATAAAGACTAATAGTACGAGAAGGACCCGTTATGTCCATAAGGATGAGTATTAGAGGTTTAGTGGATGAACTTCTTTAACTTTCTTATGGGGAGCCTTAACAATTTTCCCTTCTTGACATCGACCACAAACAATATTTGAAATTGGTTTAATCTTTGGAAGACCTCTAGCTATCTCTTGGGAACATAATTTGTGAAGACAATCATAATTAATGTGACCCAACGTATTATGCCATATCTCATTGTCATCCATTTTAGCAATGTTATGGACCTCTGTACTTGGATTGACTTTGTAACATTTATCTGGAGTACGGAGTCCTATAATAATGTAGTCACCTTTTTCATTTTAAACTTTTCAATTGTTCTTTGAAAAAGTGACAGTATGGTTTGAGTCACAAAACTGTGATATACTTAGTAAATTGCTACTAAGAGAACATTCTCAAGAATGGGTAATCCTTCTTTGCGAAGTGTTCCTTTACCATTGATCTGGGATGATACACAATCTCCAAACAAGACTTTTCCTCTGGAGAAGTTAGTTTTATTTGAGAGTTTGGAATCATCCTCGGTCATATGTTTTGAACATCCTGAGTCTAAATACCATCCAGTTGTAGTATGTTTGGCTCTAAAAGCACTGATCACTATGTTTCATTTTAACTAGGGTAATAGAACATCGTTTCTAACCCAAATTGCTCTAGTTTTCAATTTGCGCTTATTAGCTCGTATTTGATAAAACTTGTGAGCTTCTGTCTTTTCTTTAAAAGGTTTTTGCGCAATTTTATTGTTGTTATAAATAGTTGGAACAATTTGTCTCGAATAGAATCTAGGATTACTTCTTATAGATTTTCTTTAAGTATTAGTCCTTTTCTTTCTATTACGATGGTTAGAATTCTTGTTTGGTTGTCTAGGACATAGTTGTTTCGGCTTCTCCTAGAATAGTTGAACTTTTGGTAAAGAAGAGAGATATATACTTGATTACATAGACGTTTAGAATAGCAACCGTCAAGGGAGTGTCCATAGACATCATAATAGGAGCAAAAAAGATGGCACGTAGAACTCACAACCTTAAAAAAGTTTTTATTTAAAGGTTATTCTAGGTTTTGAGCTTTAGTCTTATTCCTAGGAGGCACAGGATGAAACGTCGAATCTGCTTGTCGAATAGAGGGTAGACGTATATAGTCTTTTGTTCAACATTAAGCTTAGAGTTGCTACATTCACCAATGTCTAACTTCAGTTGTTTTTTTATCAAACTCATTTTTTAAACCTTGAAAGTTTGGACAAGTTTCAATAGGTCTTTTGCCACTATGCACAAACTTAATAATTTCAACATTTTTAGTTTGTGTCTTAGAGTTGGGACAAAATCATATTCCAGTTTTATCATCAGAATTGGTTTTTCTTTCAGCAACACAATCTTTAAAATATTTAGAATTATTTTCAAATTTTGCAAACTTTTTGAAGACTATGGATGTCTTTTCTTTTATTTGTTCCAATTCTAACAATGTTCATTTGTACTTCTTTTCCAAAATTTCATTAGAGTTATACAAATCTTTCAGTTTTTGTTCAAAGTTTTTGGTTTCATTCTCATGAGTTAGACATTGAGTAATGTACTCTTTAGTATTTTGTTTGATCATCAGATTTAAGGTTTCTATATTCTGGGTAAGATCCTTGACAATCTTTTCAAGCCTAGTACTTTTCTTGAGAGTTTTTGTGTACACTGTGTGAATGTCAGTAAGGTCATCATTTTCGGAGTCGCTAAGTGTACATCATGTATTTTCCCCTAGCTGTTCATTTTTAGTACTCACACACCCATTGACATCAACAATAGAGCATTCACTTTGACTCACGCACACGGCGCTTGATGCATTATCAACATTCTCAAGCAATAAGGTAGATAAACTAGTAGGCCAAATATCAGTCATAGTGTGATCAGATTCCTCATCATCATTGTAGATTATCTTAGCAAAGAGTGACATACAATGGTCAAATGTGTTAAATGACTCACGTTCATCATTTTCAGAGTCACTTAAGTCATCCCAATTCTTGCTTAAATGAGCCCTATTATTTTTACGAATTTTCTCTAAGTTAACTGTACAGTCACTAGCCACGTGTCCTAACTTTCCACATCTATAGCATTCAACATTTTTAAGTTCTTTCTCAGTTCTCTTGTGATTGTCAGACTGGTATTTTTCTTGTCTTCTCTCATAAGGCCTGTTATTGGATTGATTTGGTTAAGTAGGTTTGCCTTGTCTTTTTGCTATTTCATTTTGAAAGCTCACAATTTTCTTAAACTGTTTAGACATTAAGGCAATCTGATTATCCAATGTATCTAAATTAAGGTCCTCATCAGAGTCTAAGTCAATATTAGGTATGCTACATTTAGGTGTGGTCAACTTAGATGAAAACACAAGATTGGAGGCAGATTTTCTCTTTTGTGACTGGGTTAATTGTTTTTTAAATTCTAATTCTAGTTCCACTGTTCTCAATTTGCTACTAAGGAGTTCAGGTGAAAGGTCTTAATCATCCATATCCTCAATTGCATATCTTTTATTATCAATTTTTTGTGGAAGTGATCTTAGTATTTTAGAGACAATTTCCTTTCTTTCATAAACAATCCCATTAGCATGCAATTTGGTCACAGTGTTTGTCAGTCTAATATAAAAGTCATCAAATGACTCAGTCTCAGTCATGATTCAGAAGTTATACTGCTAGATTAACATTTGAGCTTTAACATCTTTAACTCTAGTATCACCCTCATGTGCAGTCACTAGTGTGTCCCATGGTTCTTTAGAGGTAGAACGGAATAATATCCTCTTAAATTCATGTTCATTAATAGACATGAATATGACATTTTTGACTTTATTGTTATTAAGTGAAACTTGTTTCTCTTCTTTAGTTAATTCACTTAGTAACTTTCTAATCCTCACAATACTTCCTTCAGCGAATGGTTTAGTAGGAAAAGTGTAACCATTTTCAATAACTTCCTAGACATCATCTCCCAAAGTCCCTTGGATGAATGCAACCATCCTTACCTTCCAGTAAGGAAAGTTGGCTCCATCAAAGAGAGGGGGCCTGGGCAGGTTACCTAGTCTCTCAAATTTCTCGTCCATAATTTATTTTGAGAAAAAAAATCCAAAAACTCAAGATCTAAAGAATTATTTTTTTAAAAAAACAAAATCTCTGATACCAATTGAAAAAAATACCACTTAAGTCGCTTAATTCAAGATTAAACTATCTAAATGGCTCCGAATAGTTTGTTGAAGAAACTCTTTTCTTAAACACAAGATATGTATAACAGTTATGAATGAGTAATTTCAGTTATAAGTTTACCAGTTTTAGAAAACAAAACTTTAAGAAAATAAACCAACACAACCTTAAGAAAGGGATGAGAGGAAGAGGAAGTATACACAAGTAATTTTGACGTGGTAAAACCCCACCCAATTGGGGAAACATCCATAGAGGTCTCTACACCTCAAAAGTAAAAAGTCCACTAAAAAATGAGTAACACATTACAAGCTATATAACAATCAAGACACACAATCAAACCTAAACTAAGTTTAGAAATTGTACCAACTCCTCTGGAGTTTTGTGACTTCTCCCACGGTTCTGATGTTGTTGATATTCTCCCAGCTTCATAACTTTACTCCTTTTAGCTTTACATTGACTCTAAAGTCTATTATCTCAATACCAACACTTTTAGTGTAATAGTGTGAAGGTGTATGTGGTGATGTGCTCTAACTCACATGCATGAAACTCACACACACTTAAGTACAGATATAATGAGTAACAAATTACAAATAAATCACTAAGCATGCAAGATTTCCAAAATCAATTTAGTCAAACTAATCAAACTTTGGATCTTTAAAATATCCACAGATCAAGAGGGAATCTTGCTATAAAAACTAGCCAAGATCCTATGTACTTTATTTATTTGAAAATATGTACTTATTTCACAAAATGTGAAATATTAGAAAGTGAAATTCCCAATCAAGATCTCAACTAGATATAAGTCTGAATATTTGAGTAAATTGAATTTAGAAAATATTTTGTTGGTTTAGGGTTTGAAATCAACATAACAGTTTGAAAATAACCAATAAAAAACAAGATTTCTCAAAATAAGAAATCTAGACGAAGATCTATCTAAGTGAACTGTATGACAGAGGCTTAATCTTTAGATTCAATGAAAAGAAATAGAGATTTAACCAACGTGATTAAGTTGGAAAAGAGATAAATAACTATAGAGGATAAACTTCTCAAATCTCAAACTGATTTACTCTCAGAAAAGGTTTTCTGGTAAGATTTGGACTGAGTTGGGTTTAGGGTTTCATTTCTCTCTCTGACTCTTTCTGTCTCTCTTTTTAACTCTTTCTGTCTCTCTGTCTCTCTCAATCTATTTTGGATGAAAGAAAAAGTCTCAAATGGCAGAGGCTTAGGTTGTGTATATAATGTGTGAGGAAGGATTGAGAAACTCAGAGGCAATCCAATGGCTAGGATTAGATTTGACCATTTGACTATTAATCTAATGGCTAACATAAAGCGGTGAAAATAGCCAACGTTGGTTGGTTACAAAGGGGTTCACTTGGATTAATTCTAAACACTAGTAGATCGTTGATAACATTGATCCAAGGGTTCTCAAAGAAACACAAGTCGGTGAGAGGAATAAACACATAAACAACCAACGAGATAGCAGCACATGTTGGAACAATACACGTTGTAGTGCGTATCAAAATAATTAAATTCCAACCCCTGAAGTCTCTAGCGCTTTCTATTTCTACCCAAGCCAATTTTTAGCCATAAATAGAAATCGCACAACAGCCCCTAAGGTCTATATATTACCAAAATTAATTTCTAAAAATTATTTAAAAATCTTAAAATTATTATCACACCCCTAAAATAGTAGAAAATTAATTTTAAGGGATTTAACTCACACACAACTAGATATAGCATGAGATAATGTATGTATGCAGTCCTAGTTTGTGGTGTTGGTATACTACCTTTAGGAACTTGTAGAGAAATTAAGTGTAAAGTCTGAGGTTCTTTGGTAAACTAGGGTTGGACTCCAATTTTGTCACTATTTTCAAACTAGATGAGCACCTATATAATATAAACTCAAGACAGTCAAAGATATATAGGGTTCTTAATAGTCATCAAGATAGGAAAACTAGAAAGCATAAGAGCACACAGATATCATCAAATGTCGGAATAAGAATTTCTTCATTCCATTAAAATCGACAGTGGCCAGATACAAGTACATTGAGTGGAAGGAAGAAAAATCAAAAATACAAAATGATCCCTCAACGCCTAGGTTGTGACATAGACCTGCTCAGAAGTGGTTGGTTGCTTCCCCTTATCAGCAGCGTCTTAGCCTGTCTCAGCACCAACCATACCTCCCTCAATAGGGGCAAGGTTTATTCCCAGGTCACTAGCAGGAACAGTAGCAAAGGAAAGAACAGCGTGAAAATTAGCAGCAGTAGAGTCCTCACCAATCCAAGAAGTTGGGACATCATCTCCAATGATGGGATTAAGGCCAGGATTGTGCTCGCCGAACAAAGGAGAATCAGCAGAAACTCCAGTAGCAACCAGGGCGCGATCCCAACCTGTCTTGAATTTTACCTGACTGATGTACTCAATATGCTTCTCGACATCTTCATAGGCTATTTCCCAGCCCTCATTGTACTCACTATCTCTAACAGTGGCCTCTTCTGCCTCCAGAATCTTCACTTTCTCAGTGAGCCCCTTATTTTCATCTGTGATTGTTAGTTTACTCGCCACGGCCAGCTGATAGGCTTCACAAAGTTCCTTCATCTCCTTGGCCACCCCAACCCTCTCCTTGGCAAAAAAAGCCTCACACTCTTTGACAGCTTTCTCATAGGACTTTTTGGCCTCTTGAACAGTCTTCAAGCTCCCCTCGAGCTCAGTGTTCCTACTCACCAGCCCATCTTGACTGTGGCGGAGGAAGGTGTTGTTACATAAAAACTTCAAGAAGAAATGGATGTGAGTCAAAGAGTATGAAGAAATTAAAAAAGACAGGGAAAAAGAGGAATAAGATGTCATCACTTCTCTCTCAAGAATAATAGGAACAAGCTGAGGGGATAGAGCCACAGAGGCCCCCTCAGCTGGGATAGCCATAGGCACAAGGGAATCATGTGCTTTCTTTGTCCTTTCTTATCCTCTCCTCTTCTTTCTTCTTCTTATCCTCTTCTCTCTTCCTCTTTCTTTCTCTCTTTCTCTCTCTCTTCTCTTATTATTTATTCTTCCTCTCTAGTTCTTTCTCATGAGCTGTTATCTAGGAACCACTGGAAATATCCCAAGAACTTGTCTTATAGATCTTCAACCTGTTGGACAATAGAACATCATCATCATCGTCATCACGAATTAGGTTTTTTCTTCTGGGGGAGACATGTCTTCCTCGCTAGAGCTCTCCGACCTGGTGCCTTCTGAACTAAAGACCTCCTCGCTGGACCTCTCTTAACCAAACTCCTCCTCGCTGGATCCTGCCTCACTGGATCCTGCCTCACCACTACCACCTCTGTCACCTATAGAAACAACAGACTCTGAGTTGCTCTCCTCTTCATCATCTAGCTCGATGGGTTGGAGAACACCTTATTCCTCTTCTTCTTCCTCTAAGATATCAAGGTGAGGGATGGATTCAACTGGATGGGTGATGAAGCTTGAGGAGCAAACTCTTAATTCTTGGACTTTACTGAAAAAGAAAAGAAATATTAGAGGAAGAACATATTAGAGGAACAATAAAAAAGCAGTAACTTTGAACAACAACCTATGTATTCCTACCCATAAGTAAGGATTCGAGGTCCCCTGTACCTTTCTCCCCTTATTTGGGGTGGGAATTGCTAGTTCCTAGCAATAAATCCCTTAGACCAGTAGTCATTAAGGGAATCAGGTAGTTTCACTACCAACACCCTATCTCGACTCCTCGCTTTCAAATAAAGAAGACCAGAACTGGTACGAGAGACGGTATAACAGAAGCAGATTTCAACCAAACCTAAATTAGTTCCATAGAGTTGGTTTATTCTATGGACACCATTTACAATTTTCCAAATGTTTAGAGAACACTGGTTTATGACTATATCGAATTACTGAAAAAAATGTAAAAATAAGCAACTTGGGGGAAAGGTTAAATCTCCTTGAGACAATAGAAGGTAGTAAATCCATTGGCCATCCTTGATTTCACAAATATTATGAGGAACAGGGGCACACTCAATATCCACCCGGTGGGGGATATTGTAACATTTCCTAACTTCTATTAGAGATTTGTTGTCTATCCTTGCCATAAAGAAAACCCTATATACTGTGGAAAGAAAATCGATGAAATGAAATGCAAAAAAAAAGGGACTGGGAACTTTGAATGAAAAGAATGAAGCTTGAAACCATGAGAAACCCCCAGGACAATGAGGATGAGAAGCAGAAATTATCTTTTGAAACTACGAAGTACAAGCTTGAAAGAAAGAAGAAACTTGAGAGCATATGATGGTTTGGAAGTGAGAGAAAGCTAGAAGTTAAAGTGACGAAGTGAATCATTCAGCACCTCGGTTTAAACCTCTCAATGATAGTGCACTACAATTTAAGAAGATATGCTGCCTAAACTCACTACAAAATGACGATTCACGGCCCTATTAATTCTAGAAATAATAATAGTTCCATCAGAACAAGACCGGAGATGTTATTTAAAATTTGAGAGCCCAAGTTGTGGCCCCAAAAATTTTAGGGGCAATTGTGGGTACCTCTTTTGTCTAACAGGCCCATAAAAGTAGTCGGCTAAGCTCAAAGAAATAATAAAGGGCACCCGACCCAACTTATGCATCTTGAATAACAGTTAGGATAGAAGGTTATGACCAAGTCCATCCCCAAAAATCTCGGGGGAGATATTTAAGGGATATTCGGTTAACGTATTGATTACCAACACACACACTCTCTCTCTCTCTCTTAGATGAGTATATATTGTACCCCTGGCCCAGGGCATAGGGGAATATGAAAAACATGCTCGAGAGTTACTTACATACAACAGTAGAACTCTCCGTAGACGTAGGCAATTTGTCAAATTACGTATATTCTTGTGTTGTGTGATTTTGATTGTGATTATTGTTGTTCTTATTATCTTGTTGCGTGTTTTTCTTGATTAATTATTTGTGTTGAATTTTTTTTCACCACAGTAACATTTTACTTGCTGCTTCACTAGGTGATGTTGGAGTCTCTGCCAACTACAGCCAATTCTTCTTAATACGCCCTACTTGATGACAATGGTAGCATTCCAGTCTCTTAAGATTTGGACACTCAGATTTATAGTGCCCTTCCTCCTTATAAAAAAAACATGGAATAACTCTCATTGGGGCCTCACCCCTTTCTGGCTTTCTAATAGAACTCGAAGATCCTCCACCCCTGGTATCTCTACCAAATCTACCTTGGTCTCTACCACTATCTCCACCACCCCTCTGAATTTTATGAGATTCCATTTCAACACTTCCACCCTCACCTCCCTTAGACTAAGATGAGTCAAATCTACTTTTCTTAAAACTCTCTATACTCGCCACCCCTTAGTTCATTTGCCTTTCTGCTATTATGGCTTCATTCACCAAAAAAGAATAATCTTCTAACTCATAAGTAGCCACTCTATTTTGAATGGGCTAAATCAATCCCTCTTGGAACTTATTAAATTTTTCTTCTTCATCCTCCACATATTTAGTAGCAAATCTAGACAAAGCTGTAAATTTAGCCTCATATTCCCTCACATACATTTTCCCTTGTGTAAAATTAATAAATTCCCTAACCTTCTCCCTCCTATAAACTTTAGGAAAATACATAACATATAAAGCTTTTGTTGGAAAATGAGCATCCCAATTTTTAAATCTTATCAAACTAAAGTAATTTCCTTTTTAAAGTTGCGGAATAAATATGGTTCAAACAAAGGGACTAAACAATGCAAGATTTACAATTAAAATATTACAATTTTAATTCATCCAAAATTAAAATTAAACTAAATAGGATTTTAATTTTCTCAAAATTAGAATTGCTCTTGAAAACAAACTTGTGAATATTTAACTTTTTTCCCAAAAGAAATTTAACCCAAATCCTAGAAATTTGCCTAACAAATAATTAATCCAATTTTTCAAATTAAAAAAAAACAAATTTTATCCAATAAAATAACGACTTGAATTAAATTACTATATACCCAAATTAAAATGGCACAAATTTAATTAAGTGTGACAAATAAACCAAATTTTATCTTGAATTATCCTAAGCATGCGTTATAAGTTATTTTGCAAGATAAAAGTAAATCAGTCACATTACGCCGCGATATACGAGGAAAACTCACAATGGGAAAAACCTCGGACGGACCTAGCCTCAAATCCACTAAGTACGGTTTTATAAGTACAAGACACAAAAGACTTACAACACTCGACTTGACTCTATCTAAGCCCCGCCTTTTCTTCTTGTACACACCTTTGCCTAGCGAATAACCACGAAGATCCACCGCGGTCTCGGAACCCACCGATCGGACTTTTTTTTGTTCACCGTCACCCGAACAATGAGCCTTTCTCCAAGTGGGTATGTCACAACAAACAAACTCTTCTTCTTTGTGGGATGTAGAAGCAAACCCAAACTCTCTTTTATGGTAGATATAAATCCGGTGCCAAACTAACTCTCCAAGCAAGATGTATATATATATATATATATATATATATATATTGATAAAAACTTGGATTAAACTAAACAATTGGGTGTAAACTTGGTTTTGTTCTTTGAATAAATCAATTTGAATAAAAAAACACCTAGGCAACTTTTTATGAAAGAATTAAGCTCACAAAACCTCTCTAGGAGATGGAAAAAGTTCTTGGAAAAATTTTGGTCCCGAAGTCATTAAATTTTATGAAAGAGTAGTGGGACAAAGTAGTGGGAAAGTGCCAAAAAAACTGCCAAAAACAGTTACGATCGAAATCTCGTTCGAACGACATTTCGTTCGAATGACATTTTGTTCGAATGAACTATCTAGGTTACAGTGGCAAGTCGTTGGCAAACCTCTTTTGAATGAAATTCTCATTCGAACGACAAACCCGTTCGAACGAAAAACTCGTTCGAACGATAATTTCGAACGAAATCCCAGAAAGCTTAAAATTCAATTTTTAGCCTAGAAAATTTATTTTAAAGTTTTAAAGAAACCTTCTGAAAATAAACATCAGTTTAAAATAAAAGTAGACCCTTTGTAAACATATTCCAAGTCTCCCTATATATATATAGAAATGCATTCATACCTTTTGGAGACTATGGAATATGATGTTGATGACGTAGAAACATGGCACTTGAAACTCGATAATGATGAAGCTTTATAAGTCTTGGCCGCTACGTCTTCAACTCTTACATGTCATAGGCTTGGAGTATACTCACTCAATACTATCCTACGACATACTTTTGTCCGAAATTGAGCCAACACTACATTAAGGCTCAATTGGAAATTTGCGTCCTTACAAATCTCCCCCTTTGGCTATTCCTGGACAAAAACCAAAACAAAATCCTAAAGGGCCATCAAGCTCACTAGACTCAAAAAAATCCCACCCAAAATAAAGAGTACAATGCTTCACTAAAATACCACTTTAGAATTAAACACTTTTTCACTTTAAATAGATGTCGCTTTATAATACCTGCACACTTAAGCAACACATTAAACGCATAGGGAATATTAAAATATTAAATGCAATTTAAATAAAGACTCTCACTAAATTAATTCCCCCCTTTATCAACTATGATCAACCTAAGAAGATAGAGCTCTCCCCCTAAGCTAAATATCCTAAACTTAGATAAGATTCCAATAGGATTAGATACCATTTCTCCCCTCTCATTCTCCCCATTTTTTGTTCAGGAATAGACAAAGGTGATAGAATTAATAATTAACTTATCTCCCCCAATTAAACCATATACACCCCCTAAACTAAATAAGGGATAAATAGAATGGGATAAAAAGCTAACTATGCAATTGTGCGTAAAGTGATGAGAACATTAAAGCACATGGGCAACTAAAATTCAACTAATCCATATAAAGATATGAATCTCAACTATGATGCGATAACAAAAGATATCAATTGATTGTAGTAATCTAA
The DNA here is from genome assembly GCA_949130495.1 of Sambucus nigra. NCBI lineage: Eukaryota > Viridiplantae > Streptophyta > Magnoliopsida > Dipsacales > Adoxaceae > Sambucus > Sambucus nigra. Next base: position 248,768,728 of record OX422210.1, read on the forward strand.
GCATGTGATATCGAAACAAAATTCGCAACAAGATAGATACCAAAAATGAATTAAAAGCATGAAAGAACTAGCTAATCATGGCAAAAACACAAAAAAAAAAACAAAATATCATATATATGTATACACAATAGATTCAAACTAATCATAAGTACACACATATAGATATAAACACCAAAATGACACAAAACTAAATAACATAAGTTTTTCCACACTCTTATAGCATAAATGTGTCATATAGAACTGGAAGTGAAGGGGTGTGAACTAGATACTAATGAATTTAAAACCCAATCACTTAAACATGTTCACGGAGTTTGCATTTGATTGCAAAGCTTTATCAACTTGAAACATAGACTTATGTGACAAGATAAAGTGAACTCATGAACAAATATACACAATGCATACAAGCCTAGAATTTTGATGATTCTACAATCCAATAGAGTCATGACATTGAAAGTATAACTAGAATAAACTAACATTGTGCAAACCGTTGATATACCATCCAAACTCCCTCAATTTAAGCATATTATTTTAATCTTTTGAATGAATAAAGCAACTAAACAAAATAGGCCTTGGCAGATATTTTTTCTTTTAATGCCATTAATCTTTTAGGCCTTTGGACCGCGTATTTCATTTAGGTCCAAGCAAATGGTGGCTTACTCGTAAAGGATAATATTTCCTTTCGGAGCCATTTCCCATGCACATTTATATACATTATTTTTTATATCACACAAATCTCACGTGTAACGGATTTTGACATGCACTAGTCCTCCTAGATCATAGTATGTAGATGACTAGATTGGTAGGAGAACACCTCACAAAGTTCAAATATAACATGTGTAGTTAAGGTTCAAAAAGCTTGTGCATGTGTGTAAAGGCATATAAAAGCAAATCCAATAAGCAAGTCAAACTTAAACAACTCCATGTAAGCATTATAAAGAACATTGTAAGGATTAAAATTTTAACCCAAAGTTCTAGTCACATGAAAGCGAAATGTGGATTCAAACACAAACATATGCCACAAAATGTGTGTAAAACCAAAATACGCACAAAAAATAAAATCATTTTGATTTTTTCAAAGTTTTTCACCAACCACAAAAATTAACTCAAACGATAAACAAAAATTAATTTGTATTTTTCATTTAATGCAAATTAAAATGCAAGAATAAAATACAAAAGACAAACAAAAATCACAATTCTAGCATGTAATTGATTTTGAAGCAAAGACTAGAAAGATGATGAACAAAACATACAACTAGCAAAAGATATATCATTAAACACAAAAGCTAGAGTATGTTAGACATGTAAGCAATTACTCATAAGATACGGGAAGAGAAGATTCATGTGCAAACATGAGAGAACCATCAAACATAGGAAATATTGAAAGAGGCGTATATTCGATTTTACCCAAAAAGGACCTAGACGCAATAACTTAGAAATCTCGCTCTGATACCAATTGTTGGAAAATGAGCACCCTATTTTTAAATCTTATTAAACAAAAGTAAATTACTTTTTAAAGATGAGGGATAAAGATGGTTCAAATAAAGGGACTAAACAATGCAAGATTCATAATTAAAATATTACAATTTTAATTCTTCCAAAATTAACATTAAACTAAAGAGGATTTTAATTTTCTCAAAATTAGAATTGCTCTTGAAAACAAACTTGTGAATATTCAAGTTTTTGACCAAAAGAAATTTAACCCAAGTCCTAGAAATTTGCCTAAGAAATAATTAATCCAATTTTGTAAATTAGGCCAAACCAAATTTTATCCAATAAAATAACGACTTGAATTAAATTACTATATACCCAAATTAAAATAGCACCAATTTAATTAAATGTGAGAAATAAACCAAATTTTATCTTGAATTATCCTAAGCATGCATTCTAAGTTATTTTGCAAGATAAAAGTAAATCAGTCACATTACGCCGCGATGTACGAGGAAAACCCACAACGGGAAAAACCTCGGACGACCCTAGCCTCAATCCAATAAGTACGGTTTTACAAGTATAAGACAGAAAAGATTTACAACACTCGAATTGACTCTTTCCAAGCCCCGACGCTTCTTCTTGTACACACCTCTGTCTAGCGAATAACCACAGAGATCCACCGTAGTCTCAGAATCCATCGATCGCACTTTTTCTGGTCACCACCACCCGAACAAGGAGCCTTTCTCAAAGTGGGTATGTCACAACAAACAAACTTTTGTTCTTTGTGGGACGTAGAAGAAAACACAAACTCTCTTTTACGGTAAGATAAATCCGGTGCCAAACAAACTCTCTAAGCAAGATGTATATATAGATAGATAGAAACTTGGATTAAAACAAACAATTGGGTGTAAACTTGGTTTTGTTCTTTGAATAAATCAATTTTAATAACAAACACAAAGGGGACTTTTTATGAAAGAATTAAGCTCACAAAACCTCTCTAGGAGATGGAAAAAGTTCTTGGAAAAATTTTGGTCCTGAAGTAATTAAATTCTGTGAAAAAGTAGTGGGACAAAGTAGTGGAAAAGTTCCAAAAAAACTGCCAAAAATTGTTCCCGTCGAAATCTCATTCAAACGACATTTTCGTTCGAACGAACTATCTAAAGAAGTTCCAGTGGCAAGTCGTTGTCAAACCTCATTCGAACAAAATTCTTGTTCGAATAATAAACTCGTTCGAACGACAATTTCGAACAAAATCCCAGAAAGCTTAAAATTTGATTTTTAGCCTAGAAACTTTATTTTAAAGTTTTAAAGAAACCTTCTAAAAATAAACATCAGTTTAAAATAAAAGTACACCCTTTATAAACATATTCCAAGTATCCCTATATATATATATATATATATATATATATATATATATATATAAATGCATTCATACCTTTTGGAGACTATGGAATATGATGTTGATGACGTAGATACATGGCACTTGAAACTCGGTAGTGATGAAGCTTTATAAGTATTGGCCGCTACGTCTTCAACTCTTGCATGTCATAGGCTTGGAGGATACTCACTCAATATTATCCTATGACACAAATGTTTTTTCCTGAATTGAGCCAACACTACATTAAGACTCAATTTGAAATTTGTGTCCTTAGAGCTTTAATAAATCCAACCTAAGTAATAAAATCAGTACCTTCCATCTTGAGAACCAAATGGTTGTTGGATTCCCACCAATATTTGTCTTCTACTTTCAGCCTAATCATAACCAAATTCACTTCTTGGTTAACTGTAACTATCATCACTGCAAAGATAGTCTCTAGATCTCTAACCCATATCTCATATTCTCTAGGTTCAACTGACCCTGAATATTCTAGAGGATTAAACTTTAGGAAGTTTTCATGCATGGAATCCTTCATTTCCTTCCTTGCTTCTTTTTCAATTCTATCTACAGTCTTTGGTTCAAGATATTTAGCTTGTTGTTCTGCCATTAATGCCATATTCCTTTCCTATTGTTCTGCCATCATCAGCATTGTGTGTGACATTATTTGCATTTCTGTAGGCTGCTCATGCTCTTTTTCCCTTCCAGCAACACTCTACTCCATTTCAGTATCGTTTGTATGAGAAACTACTCCCTCTTCTCTATGTTGTCCATTCCCAGGTTCCATCTGTAATTATCTGTAATACAACAAACTTCTAACAACCAACATAAATAGTTTATAATACGAAATTATTGGTTAGTACATAAATAATTCAACAATATCAAAGCGAACCACTAACTTCCATCTAACCGTCACACACGTTCAGAATTTATAACCTAGATGCTCTAATACCACTAATTCTCACACCCCAAAGCCAAATCCATTCTAATCATTTATTTTTATAATAATTAAATCAAATCTTCAACCCATTTGAAGTATAATTAATTTATCAATGTTTTCATGCATAATGTACATAATGATCATAATATTGTTCTTTGTTCCATAACATAATTAACATTAGAGTCATAATTAAGCGGACTCATAATACTATTACTAAATATTACAGTTATCAAGTTAAACCACTGTAACTCAATATATACAATGTGTGAGTGTAGTAAAATCTTCAGTGTGATATTGGCAAAATTCCCATACCTAAAACCTAGCTCTTTCTAACGGTGTCGCTCTCAAAGTTATCGATCATGTGATATCCTAGTTGGAAGTGTACAAACTAGAAATTATTAAAATATAAACCATAAGCATTAAGCTTAATGAGGTATTCGTTCCCTATAATGAAATAACAGTTCAATATCAAATCTTTGGATATAAAATCTAAATAATCATGCCCGTTGGCAATAACAAATCCTTGAACATAAGTTCCAACAAATCCTTATCATAAGGCAAATCAAATTATTGCATCTTTGTCCAATTCCAATCCTGGATCATAAGACCCAAACAAATCCTGGATATTTGAATATCCAAACAAATCCTGAATACTGCAGTATTCAAACAAATCTCCTCTTAGATCTATATTCATATCATTCATATATATGTATATATGAAACAATTATAAGTACACTCACCTTGGAAACTTATCAAGATTTTTCTTTTCCTTTGTCTGACACTTATTCAACCGATTATTCTTCTCTTCCTTAAGGACTTTTATGCAATTTTCTACTGATTTTTCTGAAATTTTCTCCTCGCTTTCTTCTTCCAAAACTTCACAGTTGCTTTTCCTCAAGCTCCAACTCTCTCCTGGGTGAATTGTCTAAAGGAGGAGGTTATTACAAGGGTTTAAAGTCGGCCAAACTAGCCTGCCCTTCCAACCAATCAAATTATAACACATGGTGTACTAATAAGATACAATACAACTTAACGAATGGATATATTTGCCCTTGTTTCGTAATTTTAGCATAACTCCTTACTCAGACCTCTATTTTACACACTATTTTTTGTGTTACAAACTTAACTCATATATCTACAACTATCTAGTTTTCACCTCAAGTCAATTGTCATGTTATATGGGTCAAAACTTGTCTCCAATATGAGCATCTCTACCGAAAACTTCAAAATTTACGTGTTTGTAACTAATTCGATATTTCATGCTTTATGAAGGTAGGATTAGACTACACATAATAACTTAACTTAAGACATATTAATAGCACATTATACATATCGCATAAGGTAATCATGATACAAACATAATTAATCATAATTATATTAGGGTTGTCACAAAATGTACCAAGACATGAAATGACAATATTGGTGGGCTATAAAGACAGATGTGGTCGATTTTGTATCCAGGTGCACCAAGAATCCAATGGTGAAAATGGATCACCAAAAGTTGTCCGGTATGCTTTGGCCTCTACCTAAGTGGAAATGGGATAATATATCTATGGATTTTATCATGGGGTTACCTTTGACGAATCATTAGTATGATTCTATTTGAGAAATAGTTTACCGCCTTATGAAGGTGGCAGGATTTTTGGCCATACATACCGATTATTCGAGTGAGAATCTAGCTCGGTGTATGTTGTCGAGATTGTTTGACTACATGGGATTCCTTTATCATGCATTTTCGATCGGGGCCCTACCTTTGTGGAACATTTTTGGAAGAGTTTCTAGTAGGCTATGGTGACTAAATTGAACCTTAGTACGGATTACAATCCATAGACGGATGGCTAGATGGAGACGGTAAATCAGGTGTTGGAAGATATATTGAGAGCATGTGTGATGGAATTCAAATGCAGTTAGGAGTTACACTTACCTTTGGTGGAGTTTGCATATAATAACAGTTATTAAAATTCCAGTTCTATGGCACCTTAGGAGGCACTTTATGGGAAAATGTGCCAATCGCTAGTATGTTCGTTGGTCCTAAGTGAGGGCAGACTTTTGGGGTCGAAATTCATCCAAGAGATGACAATAAATATCAAGTTGATTAGAGAGAGGATTGAGACTTCGTAAGACAGATATAAGAATTATGAAGATATATATAGGAAGCTTGTGGAACTTGAGGTGGGTGAATAAGTATTACTTCAGGTTTCCCCTATGAAAGGGGTAATGCATTTTAGGAATAAGGGAAAGTTAGCACCACATTACATTGGGCCTTTTATGATTATAGAGAAGTTGGGGAAGATTGTGTACCTTTTACCAATTCCAGATCATCTTGACTATATACAGAACGTGTTTCACATGTCCTTACTTTGTCGATTTTTACATGCTAGGGCTGCCTATCAACACATTGATTTGGGAAAAATTGAGCTAAATTTGGATGCCTCTTATAGTGAGCACCTGCTGGGTATATTGGATAATAGCATTTAAATGATGTGTTCCAAAGATATACGATTAGTGTGTGTACATTGGAACAACCATAATGAGGATAATTCCATTTGGGAGCACAAGGAATTAATAAGACAATAATACCCACATATATTTTGAGATATGTATGTATTTTATTTATGAATTTGGAGGACATAATTATTTTCTTATGGGGAAGATTGTAATACCCCATAATTTTGAGGAATTATTAAATAATTAATTTAAAGAAAAATGAATTAAATTAAAGAAATTTAGTTGGTTTTATTTAAATTGGAGTAATTAAAATATATTGAGTTGGACTTATTTGATTGAAAATTTGTTTGATTATTGGGCCATGCTTCATTTAGGCTTGTTTGGTTTAATTAAGGATTGTATGGTTATGATTGGTTTTATAATATGCATTTGTACCCAAGGATAAATAAGTAAATTGATATTAACTTGGGAAACAAGTAGGGCAAACTAGGGTTTAATTGGCTAATATATGAGTTGGAAACAATTAAGGAAATAATAAAGATTTTCATGGATTAAAAATAAAAATAAAATAAAAGAGAAATTGGAAAGGGCGCGCGGGCCACGATCGTGCTCAAACTGGGTCGCGGCCCAATTCGCAGGGCATGATGGTTTGAGGATTATTAAATAGTCTATGAATCTTATTTTTTACTCTTTTATCACATCATTTTCTCCTCTCTCAAACCCTAATAGTCCCTATTATTCTCACACACAAATCCCAATCATCCTCCTAAATATAAAACACTTTTTCAAACCAAATTCAAGTGCAAGGAAGATTAAAAGAAGGGTTGTAATCAAGAAGGAAGAAGAATTCAAAGAAGAAAAAAGGGGAATTCTTACACTTTGGAAGTTTTAAATCTCATCACCAAATTCTCCATTTGTCAATATTATAGGAAAGATAAAACTACTTTCTCCTCTCATATTTGTAAGTAGTAACTTCTACCTTGCATTTTCTTAATTGTAAAATTTGATTAGAAATCACTACGCCAAAAACAGGAATATGACATGGTTTAAAACTATGACAGATCAAATCTGGATCGATTTTGAACTGTGCGAGAATCAAGTGTTCCAAAATGGCCAGTTTTTTCTGGCACAACTCAAAAGTGTTCCAGATTTGACCAAATAGGAACACTTATGGCACACTTTAAAACTATGCCAAAATTTGATATTTCTGGCACACTTTATAATTGTGCCAGATCGAGTACATTTTGATACTCTTTTGGCACAGTTAAAAATCGTGCCAAAAATTGATACACTTTTGGCACGGTTTTGAACTGTGCCAAATTTTTTGGATCAAAAAAATATTAATTAATTAAAAATAGCTATATATAATGTTATATATTTTTTGAAGATTGTCCTTATATCAATATAATAAAGTAGGAAACTTATGTATGTCATAAGTTTGATCGATGATGTCATCCATCTGTATTAATTCTTTCACTCCCTATTTTGTCCCTCAAATATTTAAGTTCCCCCTCATTTTTCACACTCAAAATTCATTTCTCACTCTTCCTCAAAATTCAAAAATAAGGCTAAAATGGGAAAAGAGTCTCCTGCCATGTTACACTATCTTTGTTTTACATGTCTACCTTTTATTTTTTGATTCCCCCCTTTTTTACTTATCAAAATTTTAATTTAATTCAAAATTGAGGTTATTTTAGTAATTCTATCCGGTTCACACTCACCGATTAAAACATTTGGTCGATCTAACCAATTTTCTCACTAATCAAACACTCCTCTCTCTCTCTCTCTCTCTCTCTCTCTCCATGCTCAGTCTTATTCGAGATCTGTCTCCATGCTCCAAGATAGATTTTCATGTTCCGGATCGCTCGATAGAGGTGCGATATAAGGTAACCCCTTTTCATTTACTTCTTATATTTATCGTGGGTTAACATTTATGAGATTGCATGATTTTAAGGTTCTAATGATTTCATTTGCGATTTTTACTGTCAATAATTTTCCATTTGCGATTTTGATAGTTGGGGTGGGCTTTGGGGCTTTTTGTAGAGGCATTTGAGATTTAATTTTTCGTGTCTGAGACATTTGTCATTTTTCGAACCATGAGATTTGTGTACAGAGAAGTGGGAATATCGCTTTTCATATGGAGACTCATAATCTCATCTAGAGACTCTCAATATCATGTACATGTTAAAGTTACATGTCAGTGGTTGTTTCTATAGGTGAGACTCCAAACATGACTAAATGATTTCGAAATGGGTACTTCATCCACTACTGGACCAACAACTACTTATTAGATGGGCAGCCACTGGTCACCCACCAGGTTTTTCCTCTAGATGACTCCAAAATGGATACTTCATCCACTAGGTCGGGGTTATATTTTACGAGGGTCCACTGGGTCGGTGTTAAATTTCTTTTCCAAGGGCCCACTGGGTCGAGGTTAAATTTTTTCAATCCGTCAGAGCCCCATGTCAGAGTAATTGAAAAGCTCCCAATATCGTGGGGTTACATTTTACCAATGGACTGACCACTGGGAGTCACATATATGGTTAGTTTACTAACATTCTTAATCACACAGCCTCTTTCCTCTCTTCTTCTCATTTTGTTTCATTTCTTTGTTCATGGATTGTGGAAAACAAGTTTATCTTGGTATGTTTTTTTGCTTTGATTGTCTTAAAAATAACGACTTTGTTTCTTTTCGTGTTTCTTCTTATATTTATGAAATGGGTGTAGGTGGATTTGATACTGCACATGCGGCTGCTTGGTGAGCTCTTTGCACCGATCTTTGTTTTTCGACAACTAAACAATAACAAAATTGTATGAAATGTGTTGGGGGGGGGGGGGGGGTTAAGGCAGATCTCAAGTTCGGGGGAGTTAAGGCAGATATAAATTTTAGATATAAACAAGTTTATCTCTCTCTTTGTTGCTCTCATAGACATTCAATGCATATATTTTTTGAAAATAGTGTTTATAGAGTTGTGATTTGTGAGTTTTATTCTAATTTGATACATCTTTTCTATTTTGTAGATCTAATACATTTGTTTGGGGTATATGGTTTCCTCAATGTACTTGGAAGTCATTTTAAAATTTATTGACTTACTTTTCATTTTTTTTATGTCTCCTCTAAATGTTTTAAGTTATGGAGATTTCTCATGTGAATTTATTTTTTTGGTTTTATAATTTATTTCTAGATTTCTCATAGAGTGTTTCTATTGTGACTTAATTTTTGACATAATTTTTTGGAACAAACTGTCACGTCAATTTGTTCAAAAAAATTACGTAAAAATTAAGTCACAATAATATTTTTGTTTCTCATAGGATTTTCAATGTTTGGTCGGGTCTTTGTGAATACTCCAGTGTTCAAGGTACATGGATTTTGAGATTTACATTTCTCTAATATCACGTGAATACTCCAGTGTGTGTTCTGCTTTGTTTGGACCTAGGGATACACCTACGAAGTTTGCTTTGTATAGTGTACTCCCTATGTTGTAACCATTCACTTTAAAATATCACGTGGGATTTTTAAAGATCACGGGGGATTTTTAACTATTTCTAATTGAATCAACTATTGTAATTATTGGGATTTTGTCATATTTGTCTGAAATAGGGGGTGTAAAAGGTTTTCTACCTATATAAGAATCATATGTCTATCACATGCTTTTAATTTTTTTCATTTTTCTGCACATAATACACAACACATATCAATCATATACGTGTTTAAGCACATGAAATAATTGCTTGATCAAATTCATAAAGTGTAGAATCAAGGGAATCCTTTCAGTTTGATTCTTTTTTCACAAGAATTTATTTTTTTTAGGTGCTTACTTTTGACTTTTGGTTAAAATGCAGGGCTAAAGTACTCTAAAAAACATGAGCACTAATTGAAGGAGAACGAGTGGAAAGATGAGGAAAATCATTAGTGTGGAAGAAAGGTTAACTATATTGGATGGGGGTATTGTGACGGCTAAGTTAAAGTATTTGTTAGATGAATTTAGGCAATTTAAATATTGTTGAATTGATTGTTATCCCTTAAGCAGGGTGGATAGTCCAATAAACAAAGGAGACTATGTCCATTTAACAAAACAATGATACTTTGCATTGATTATGTAATTGAGCATATTTGGATTATATTTCTTATATGAGGTCCAAAACGGACTATTTATTTTGTTGGACTAATTTTTTATTTCTTAAACAGGGTGGGTAGTCCTATAAACAAAGGGAATTTTGTCCAATTGTTTTTAAAATTGTTTACACATTTGTATTATAAAAGAAATTTTATGACTTAAATTTAGACGATTTAATACTTTGAAAATAAACACTTATAATACATAAAACATTTATTATTTACATTATACACGACTTTATACTTTTCAAAATTATATGCGTGCCTTTATTGGAAATTTTTGTCATTTCGCTATTACGTATTTTTGAAATTTTTGCGGCGACTATGTACTTTCAAATTTTTGCCGCTTCACAATTATATATTTTGGAAATTTTCAACGTACCTTCAGGCATGGGTATACCCTGGTGTGTATATGTATATATATAAAAGCAACTATATATAATGTTATAGCCACTATATAACACTATAGCCACTGTATAATGTTATAGCAGCTGCTATAATGTTGTTATAGCTGCTATTACAGCAATATAGCAGTTGCTATAACATTATATAATGGCTATAATGTTATAGAAGCTACTATAATATTGTTATAGCGTCTATAATAGTAGTTTAGCAGTTGCTATAACATTATATAGTGGCTATAATGTTATATATATATATATATATATATATATATGTTGTTTTGAATTCTAAGGCCACTGATCACTCCTTACTTACATAGTAGGTTGTATTGAATTCTAAGGCCACTGATTTATGTATGATTATCTATCTGTAATTACACACTGATTTATATTCTAGAGAGAAAGAGGACCAAGGAAGCACAAACTTAAACATTTTGTGTTAATTCGACCGCAACAATGACGACAACCTTACACAACTCGAGCTCAACTCTTACTACGCTCCCTCGGCCTAAATTTGAGTTCGGACCTTAATCCAAAAGGCCAACACAAATAGAAATGGTTCAAGCGCAAATATAAACACAAAAATGAAAAAGATAAAATCAACATACTTGGTGGAATGTCATAGCATACAGAAAATCCATATCATATTAACGTACTTGATGGAAAGTCATATCATATAAGAGAGTCAAATCATAATATAATACCATCATTAAGAAAGTAGATGGATCAAATTAAAATTATAGAAAATAGACTCAGAAACACAACATTGAGAAACAAACCGTTGAGTCTTTTATTAAGATATGCCTTTCCGGCATGAAGAAATAAGGAGCATGAATGATAAAGTTTCTCTTCTTTATAAAGGACATGGGACTATATATTTTCGCTGGACAAAAATAACGCATGGATACATTAGCTAAAAATCTTAAAAAGATTGAGAACTTTTAATAATCAATAAAAACAAATCAAAAACTTCTTAACACGGTAGATCTCTTTCTCTGAGACAAAGAGATACCTCTTCCCAAGTGTATGAAATCCCCGCACACATTTTTATTGGGGAAACAATCATTTTGGTAACTAAATCTACAAATAAAAAACCGATATATACATATATTAAGAACCGCATATATACTATTACGTGAGCTAGTTATAAATGTCTGTGCCACAAAATAACAGAACCATTTTTAAGAAAAAAAACATCATGGCTACAATTAATAGTGTAAATCCTAAAAAAAAAAATCAAACTTCTTGTTCTGTTGCATCAACCATGGATTATTCAAGAGGAATCCTTATTCGTATATATAAACTAATTAATACCTAACATGGTTGCAAGTTCTTTTATGGATTTTCTTTTGTAAAATAACAACAGTCTGTTGAGTTGAGCTAGTTGGATTATGATTTAGTTACTATTATTAGTTAGAATCCTAGTCTGGACTTAGTTATCTACCATAATTAGATCTCCAGAATTACAGCATAAATGAAAACCTAATTCCTCGTGTTATCATTTAACATTAGTAATTGAGAGAGATGGAAAACCATATGGTTTGATAAATGATTAATCATTTTTGTTGCTATAATAACCCGCGATTTTTGGGGCTGAGAAATTAAAATTTTGGGAGAAATAAAATTTATTTAAATTAGAGAATTTTGGAATTTGGAAATTGAGGTCCAAAAAAATTGAGGATGTTATAAAATATTCTGGATGACGATTCTGAGTTTGCGATTGATTTCGGATGGGTCGAGATAGTCAAAATGACTATCCTTGAGATTTATTTCGATTCCGGAATATTTTTAAGTTTGTTTGACTCGAATTGGAGTAAACGAGTCATTTAAAGTGTGTATTATCATTTAAAACTGGGATTTATGTTTTAAAGGCTTAAAAGGCTTACGAAATCAGCCTATCTCATTTGTGAGAAAGAAAGAAAGAGAGAAAGAAGAAGAAAGGAAGAAGAGAGAGGAGAAAGTTTGGAGATTTCCGGCCAATATGCGATCTCGAGGACGATTCAACCCCTACAACTTCGAGGCAAGTGTTTAATCTTCCTAAATAATTCATCTGTATATTTGATTTCATGAATTGTGGATAAAATTATGGTTTTTGGGTATGAATATCGAAACCTAGATTTTGTGGGCCAAATCTTACATTTGTTGTTTAGATAGGGGATTTGAGGTTGTATAATGAGTGGGGTTGATTTGTGTATGATTTTTGATGATTAGAAACATATTTGGGTTGAATAATCATGGTGAAGTGATGATATTTTGGAATTTAGGTTTTGGAGAGAAATAACCATTTCGTAGCCTACTGAACAGGCCGAATCGATTTGGCCCCCTTCCGAATCGATTCAGAATGTTGTAGTCATACATGTCTTTATGACTGAATCGATTCGGACCCAAGGCGAATCATTTTCGCTTAAGACAGACTTACAGGTCCTTTGGACAGACTCGATTCGCATAAGGGGCGAATCGATTCACCCTTGAGACCGAATCGATTCAGACCAGACCGAATCGATTCGAAAACAGGGCTGTTTTGATGGATTTTTCTAGAAGGAGTTTTTCTCTATTTCGATTGGGTTTCTCGATTTGCAACTTATATATATGATGCGAAAGTTACGTTTTGGAGTTTTATTGAGGGTCTCTCACATGTTATTATTGCGGGGATGTATCAATATAGTGGGAAATTTCATTAGGGATGGGAGTCCTATTCAGAGATTAAAAAGTGATTTAACATAGGATATAATGTTAAAGACTTTTCAAAGAAGTTGCAAAAATATGGCGAGAGATTTTTATGCCGGCTTTGGTGTCAAATCCTTCAAGCGATAGGATTTTATATAAATATTACGGGTAGACCAATGAGAGACAGGTCGAATATCCTTAGTGACGATGAATTTGGGGATTAGATCGGAAGAGAGGTATTGTTAAGGGTTCAATTGAGTAAATGAATTGAGATCTTAGTTTGAAACGATTAAACAGATTACTGATTTCTAGTGAGATGTAAATTTATAGCCGGAGAAATTATTATCTATCAGTGGGCATACGGATATAGAAGGTGTGTATAGGGATGAATACATACGTTCGATATTGAGATAATATCCTTAATGTTGGATATATTGGAATAATATTCAAATCATAGGTGAATTTGATGTATATGTTTCAAGTGAGGGACTGTATAAGGGAAATGCTTTGAGTAGGTATGCACTATAATAAGGGTGAATATTATGAGAGTTGTATATATATCGCCAGCTTCTTTTACTTTATGAGTAATGATTGGAGATAGGGTATACATATATATATATATATATTTGAATGGGTATATATATGGTGCGAATGTATATCTCTTGTGTGATGATTTATACATATGATGTGATTGCATGTATATATATTTGTGGTGTGAATGATATATATATTTATTGTGTGAGAATACCCGGCACATGATATCATGGGAGGTTGTGCGATGAGGGTGAGGCCCCTGGCTTGAGGAGCAGAGTGCATATAGTCCCCAGGTCATAGTCGTCCATTATTATTTGTGTGATTTTATTTTAGGGGTGAGAAGTCTTGGGTATGATTCGTTATCACTTTCCAATTAGGAATAATGAACGCTTCCCATACGTTAGGATTGATTTTGTTACCATGGCAGTGTGATAATAGTCCGATATGTGGTAACCCGGGAGAAAGTGAGTAATTCCTGGAAGATGATGGCATGGTGAAGTATTTTGTATCCTATAACCGTTTATGTTATGAGTATTGAAAAGTGTGCTTTATGTGTGTTATGTATATGTGGTTATAGGATTGAATGATTGGGTATATATATGTAGAGTATATATATACATACATCCTATAGGTGAAGGTGATATGATTTTTCTAAGATGTACATCTTTTGTGATTTTGGTGTACTAGTTTATCAAGGTCGAACGATCGTACTTAGAGACAATTGCTGATATATCGACCCCAAGGATTTAAATAGAGATTTATTTGTGTACTTAGATATGGTACTCAACATTTAAGTAGTTGATGTATTAGGATATGTGTGGAGGACATAATGGATCCCTACGATCAACATTGTCAAGGAGTAGTGTTTCAGGGGGGTTTCTTGTTTTGATTTCGCTTTGCGAGACATCCCACGCACGAAACGTCGAGCAATGTTGGGAGTAGGGAGAAGTTTAGTCCTTAGTACTTGTGTGTATGTTGTTTAGTGATAGAATGTTTATAAAATTAGGATGTATTGTGTGCTTATTATGTCATTAAGGACTTGCATAAGTTATATATTAAATTGGATGAACTCTGGTAAGGTACATATATGTGTGCTTATGTGATTTATATATATACATATAGTTTGGGTGTAAACTTAAGGTATGATAGGATGGGAGGATTTTTGGATTCTCCTTAGAAGATATCAGGTAGATATACTTAAGTTTATGAACATACGTTTAGGTGTGCGCTTTAGTTGAGGGGTGAGTTTGGAAGTTCCAAGGGAGTGCGACTCCACTTTATTTGTGAAATTGTGCATTTATAATTATTATGCTTTTACTATAAACATTTATAATGTTTTTTTTCTAATAGCTTATGTAATACATAACAAGGCATTTTGCACTATGAGTTTCTAGACTCAACAAAATTTGCGCACGTATCACGTCACTACGATTAGAGTTGAGGAGTACTACAATTCTCAAGAGAACCTTAAGGATCACTAGTAGAGACTTTAGCCCATGAGATTTGTTCCTTTCACCTTTTTAGAGTGTTTTACGCAATCTCCGAGTCACAAGTTGATTCAACTTCGTTTGGGTCCGCACTTAAATTGTTGTATGATCTCATTATTCTTTCATAAAATTTTGGCTTGATCACTGAGAACGACATCATTTTCAAGTTGTAAGAAACATGTGTCTTGAAATTTGCCCCGAATACCAAATGTTCACCCATACACCTACCACTTTTCCATATATCATCCCCATTACATTTCCATGTTCTTCCATATTCCCATATATTCACCTCACCATCATTCCCCACTCATTTCATATATCATCCATCATCCTTTTCAAATAAATGAGTGTTGATTCCAAATGTAAATGTCTTCATTGTTGGTTTGAAAAGTGAGAGAAAAACAAAAAAGAAAAGATAAATAAGAGATAAAGAAAAAAGAAAAACAAAAAAAAAAGCAAAAATAGGAAAAATATAAGGAAAAAAATAATAGAGAAAAGGAAAAGAAAAATAGAAAAAAAAAAGAGAAAAAAAAAGAGAGAAAAGAAAAGAAAGAGAGTTTGTAGTTAGTTGTAAAATAAAGACATTTTTGAGCCTAAAGTGTATACACTCTTCTATCGCATACTCATTCATTTCCCATCACATTACACATCCATCATATTATCTCATCCATCACTCATCCATTATCCATCATATCACTATCTTATCCCTCATACCATCATCCTTCATCCCACAAATCCCATTTCATTTCCCCTCACCCATATACATACATGTTCCCCTAGGCATTCGGGCAAATGAAAGTCGACGTGGTGAATAACTCGACGTTCTCACTATAGTGATTAGCATTTCTTTCATGAGATCAATTTTCTTTCTAATTGTTCGTTCTTTCTTATGTGTGTGTGAGACATTTGAACTTGATTACATTTACTCACCTCCTCACACACAAGAGCGATACACTATCCCAAATCTCGAGAGTTCGTTTGAGAGAGTTATATCTAGTGAGATTTGAAGTTGAAGCGTTGATTCCGAAAAGGCAATCTAGGAATTACTCTTGTGATACTCGACCCGTTTTGACTGATTCACACTACACACGTTGAGTTCAAGGAAGGATGTGCCTTGAGTATTTACATAGCTAAATATTTTTACACATTCTAGCTTGTATTTCTCAAATCATTATTTCTCATGTGATGGATTGTGCGATTATTCTATGTCTAATAAGAGATTGACTGCCTTTGAATAAATTATTTTCGCAAATAAAGAATTTTGTGGGTATATTCCCTGCAAACCCTCACGAGACACAACTCGTCCTGTAGGGCAACCTATAGGTTTAAAGGCTTGTTACACATGCTAAGTGCAATCGCAAGTGCCCGCGAAAGTGGTACACTTTTGGGTACTTATCTTATTGCTCGAGGACTAGCAACGCTCTGTTTGGGGGTGGTGTGATAAGCACTCAAAACTGTACATTTTATACCCCGAATATACGTACTTTTGTTGCTAATTCTCGGTAATATAGGTCTTATGTGCTTAATTGTTTATTTTGTAGGCCAAATGCACGTTGCGGTGTTCAAATGCGTATTTCAAGGCAATTGTGCATTTTATGGAACTAAAATACCCTTGTCCCGTATCCTAGCGTACCCAAACCGAGCTTAAACCTAGCCTAAACCGTGTGTGTGAGATTGTGCCTTTTATCAATTTTTAGATTTTTAGTTTGTGTCATTTTTATTTTTATGATTTATTTTAGATTTATTTAGCATTTTCTAAGTTTTATTTTCTATTTTTCTATTTTATTTTTATTAATATAATTTTATTTTATTTTGATTTTTATTAATTTTTAATTTTATTAGAATTAGTTTTAGGAGTTTATTTTTAGTTTATTAAATTTTATATTTTAGAATTTTTATTTTCATATTTTATTACATTTTTTTTTTTTATTTCTTTTATTTTATTATTTTAATTTTTAATAGCTTGAAATTTTATTTTCTTACCCCACTTCACCTTCTTCTTAGCACTCTCTCTCCTAAACCACCGAACCCACCATTAACTTAGCACTCTTTCCTCACCTCATTCACCTTCTTCCCCGACCAAACAATCCCCAATCAACTAAACCTATCTCTAGCCACCCCGTAACCCGGCACCGGACCCTCCGCCGGCGTGTCACCCAAACCCAACTCCGGCGATCGACCCCCTGTACAACCAAAAATCATAGCCAACACCTGCGACCCCAACACGGGTGCGACCTCCACCCAATGGCCACCAACTCGATCCTCCCTAACTCCTGTCGAACACCCCACTCTGGGCAGACCCTTAACCCGACGCCGGCCGGAACGTACTTCCCCTCCGATCTACTACCCCCGTCACTGAATCGCTTCCGCCGGACCAGCCTCCCATACCCGCGACCTCTCGCCCCCTGTCCATCCCACTGCCATCCCCCCGGCGCCGAAACCCCTTACCGGCCGGACCCTCAAACCCCAATCCCCGATCGCCACCACCCCACTTCCGGCGGTGTCCACTCCTCAACCCGCCGTCGACGTCAACCTCCGATCGCAGCGGCGATGACTCGCCGGCAGCCATCCAAACCCGGCAACCAACTCCGGTCTCTCTCTCTCCTCGATCCAACTCCATCTCTCATACCCGAAACCATTTCCATATACCCACCTTCCAAACCTCACCATTCCAAACCCGATCCACACCTCCATACCCATTTTAGCCTACTCAAACAAGAAGACCCATTTTTCACATACCCAACTTCTTCCAAGACCAAAAACGTGACCAACCAAACAAAGAAGCCAAAAGACCAAATGAAACTAAATCCACATGTGCCTAAAACCTAGGGCTGTGTTTCGGCTGGATCGGATCGAAAAATGCCTATTCGGAAAAAATTTCGATTTTTTCGGAAATAAAATAACTATTCCGATTTTCGATCCGATTTTTTCGGAAAATTAAAAAAAATTCCGAATTCGAAAAAATCGAAAAATCGAAAAAAATCGGAAATTCACAAAAATAATTAAAAATCCAGAAATTTCGGACGTTCCAAAATTTCAAAAAAATAAATTATGGATTTTCGATTACTCGAAATTCTCATTTTAAAGAAACAATGAAAATGGCTTAACCCAACATGTAAACACATGAGGATTTGGCTCATTTTTCATTTGTGTAGAAGTTAGGAGGATACTCTCCTTTTATAGAGCATATTTTGGAGCCCTCTCCCAACCGATGTGGGATATGGGAAACTTTCAAAAAATCGAAAAAATCAGAAATAATTCGGAAAAAAATCGGAAAAATCGGATCGGCATAGTTTCGGAAAAATCGGAGTGGAAAAATCGGAAAATCGGAAATTCAGAATTATTTCCGATTTCCTATCCGATTTTTTTCGGAAAAATCGGAAATCGGCAAACTAAAATTTCATTCCGAATTCGGAAAAAATCGGATCGGAAATCGGAAAAATCGGAAAGTTCGGAAAAAAACACAGCCCTACTAAAACCACTTAAAACCCATTTTCCCCATAATACCCCCAACTAATCTTTTCTAACTCAATACCCAAAATGACCCCAAACCTCTCATCCCCAAATCTGATTTTATTCCCTCACCTCACTACCCACATGACACACCCAAACCACATGCACACTTAAATCAATTACCCAAATTATCCCCATGCTCCATGCCTTGTATAAATTGAAGAGGAAGACCCAATTGCAAAAATCGCAAAATTAGTTTTAAGCTTGGTGTGATAAAATTCTCCCCACCCCTCTATATTGAGTATTTGCATTTTTAGCACATACCTCAATATAGAGGTGTGAGGTGAAAATTATCTCTAGGATAAATTTCACCCCACCCATCTATTATGAATTATAGCAATTAATTCAAAATAGATTGATGTAGTGAAATTTATCCCTTATGGGAAGTAAATTCTAACCCATTCCTTTATATTGAGATTTTGCATTTTTAGCAATTATCTCAATATAAATTAATGCTCTAGAATTTATTTCTTTGGGTGAGTTCTAATGTACAATTTTATAATTTTAGGATTTGCATTTTTAGCAAATCTCTTTTATTATTTAATTGTCCATTATGAATTCATCCACTATCCTTTTTATTTTTATTTTGTAATTTTTAGTTTAGATAAAAAAATAAAAAAGAGCTTAGAGATTGGAAAATTTTAGAGAGAGAATTGTAGAGAAAATTATCCTTTGTAAATAGTTTTTCCTTTTTTTTTTTATTTTAGATATTTGTGAGATTAAATATTGTAAGAGAGTTAATTGAGTGAATAATTAATTTCAAAGCATTTGGATGCTCAATTGGAGGGTTTGTATGCGTCAATTTGGAAGAGTAGAGTTCAACTTTCTCAAAGAGATTTGGTTTGCTTGTTCTATTCTCTTCTCTTTTATTTTAGTAGCCTTGATTGTTAATTTGTCATGTTTAATATCATGTTAGGCTAAATCCCCTTTCAAGGGGTGGGGTAAAACCATTATTTGATGTTATTTTATTTTTATTAGTTTAATTACTTGAAAAATCCCTTTCAAAGTTAATTTTGATCCCTCACCCTTAGATTTACGCCTCGAGAGATGGTAAATGATTTTCGAGAGAAAATTGAAATTCTAGTGATAATACCCATTTTAGATTCGAACTAGAGATAGGGGTTTCTTAAGTGGGTATTATCACTTGAATTTCAACTCTAAATTTATTTTATAAGACTGACATAAATTTTAATTGATCGATCCTAGCGGGTGATTAATTAAAAGGAGTGTGAATCTATGTTTCTAGAGTTGTGGGGTGTTAAACTTAACTTTCTAAAAGATTACTATTCTAATTACACTTGCAACGAGAGTTGGTTTGTAATTTTGATATTAATTTGGGAGCATTCAAATAATTAAATTAATTAATTAGAATAACTAAAATTTGTGGTGTAATCCCATTCCTTGATTGTTCTCACAATTATTTACCTCACTTTATCTCTTATTTTAGTGTTAGACTTTGTTTTCATTTTAGTCACTTTTTAGTTAGTTGTTTAGATCTTTATTTTAGTTTAGTGTTCTTTCATCATCACCTCACCCTATTGTTTTAATATCTGAAAAAGATAAAAAAATTAGAAAAGTGAAAAAGCCCAAAAAGAAAATAAAAAATGAATTACAATTGAATTTAGTCCATTTGCTTTACTCCCTAGAAAGTGGATTGACATCCTTACTTATCACTCTACACTAGAGTTTATTACATTTGTAGGTGTTTGAGGTTTTGATTAGAAGGACTTTTCAAGCAACGACAAAAATACACGCAAAAGTCTTTCCCGGCAACGGCTTTGCTAATTCCAAATTGTATTTTGCAAAATTCACCAATTTTAAGTATTTTGCAATACTTAGCATAAATTGGCGAATAGATGTATTTTGCAATAAATTGGAATTTGGAAAAGTGGTAGGGGATGTATTTTAAGCTAGTTATCATTTAACAAGGAAAAAATCATTGGCAAAGGTATATTTTTGTTGAAAAAACCTTTTCCAGTGATTTTTTTCCTCGCAACATTTCTCGCACTATACATCATGCTATAAATCTTTTGCAAGAAAATTTTGTCAGCATCGCTAAAAGTATGTTGCAACACAATTTTTCGTTGGAAAGAAAGACTTTTCATTGCAAAAAAGTTCTCATATTTCGACTAAAATTATTTTGCAATGAATATTATTGCAAAAGATACTTATACATCCTCGCAAAAGATATTTGAGAGGATTAAAATTCCTTGCCAACTATTAATTTTCATTGTTAAAAGTGTTTTATCGTACTCTTTTTAGTTGTTACAAAGTTCTCATATTTCGACTAAAAATATTTTACAATGAATATTTCGTTGTAAAAGATACTAATAAATCCTCGCAAAAGATATTTTTAGAGAATTAAAATTCCTTACCAAATGTTAATATTTCATTACTAAAAGTCTTTATAACACTCTTTTTCATTGTAAAAAGTTCTCATATTTTGATTAAAAATATTTTATAATGAATAGCTCGTTGCAAAAGATACTAATATATTCTCATAAAAGATATTTTTAGAGAATTAAAATTCCTTGCCAAATGTTAATTTTTTGTTGCTAAAAGTCTTTTATAATACTATTTTTTATTGCAAAAACGCACTTTTAATTGTAAATAATAATCACCTTTATAATGATAGGTTCTAGCAACATTTATTTCGTTGCAAAAGATATTTTGAGATGAATAAAATTCTTGGCTAATAGTTATTATCTCTTGATGAAATATTTTTGCAATTTATTTTTCATTGCAAAAGAATACTACTTTGGTTACAAAAAAAAAGATGAATTCATAATAATATTGTTTCCGCAATAAACATTTCCTTGCAAATTATATTAGATAATGAAATAAAAAAAATGTAAATACACATAATGAAAAGATGTTATATTATATCCAAAACATAAATGTGTTATTGTTCATGTCAAAATGAAGTTCAAAACTAAATACTAGTTCATAACTAAGAGATGAGTTTAAACTAGTTTTCTCACCACAAACAAAATGGTAAAATCAATACTTGTCATCATGCAAATTGATTCGAAGGGACAGAAAATCCTTCGGGGACATCTTACTTAGGAGTAGCGTCTTTTCCTTGTAGTAAGGCGGCCTTCATTGTAGCCAACTCTAATGCAAGACCTTGGATTAGGATTTTCAATCTAGGATCTCTTTTTATAACTTTTTGTTCTCCAATACAAAATTTAGCCTGGATAGTGATTTCAAAGGTCGGGTACCAAGACCATTCATGTATCCCGACCTCTTTCCAAGAACTTTCTTACAGATTAATGCTTTATCAGAATCTTATAAGTTTTTTTGCATTTCAATCATCTCTTTCTACATGGAAAAAGAAAAGACTACACTGTCACTTTGACTATTTTTTACACTTTTTTAAAAAAAAATTACAAAGCTTCTTTTGTTTATTTATATAATCCAACATGTTGTGACACACAAATCACTATTCCAACAACTATAGCTATAAGCAAATCATCAATACGTCCCTTTCACCAATTTCACTTTATTTTAAAAAAAAATTGACAGAATTTCCTTTATTTATTTGTGAAATCCAACATGTTGTGACACAAATCAATAATCCAATGACAACTCCCATCCACCTATTTCAACACAAATCAATCCATCTCCACAATTTGGGAGTAATTCTTTATGTTCAAACATGTAAAATTATTTTCTTTTATATACTTACACAGGCAGACTCCGTTTTTTCACTAATCCACCCATTTTCCTTCATCCACTGAGTATCGTAAAATACTTCAATTTGTCCTTTCGGCTTCTCATATGCTTTACCTTCCTATTAACATACAAAAATAAAATATATAAGTACATGTATCCACATAAATTAAAATATAACAAATTTTATGCGTTAAAAATATTACCCTGTCGTTATGCAAGTATTGGACAAAAGATTTTATCCAACCGCGATGAAGATACATGGCATTTGAGCGACTAGTAGAGAAAGCATTAGATTTTTCTCCAAAAAAATAATATACTTCAAGTTAATTTACTGAAACGTAAGAAAACAAACAAATGTAACATAAAACATACATTGGAAATCATTACCTTGTGTTCATCACTATTAAAAAATGAGCAAAAAATTTTACAAATTCATCTTTTTCCACATTACTAGGTTTGTTCTTTTTTGCCTCTTCAATATTAAAAAATTTAGCAAAATGCTTCTTCATTGTGTTATGAAATCCATTGTAACGTGCGGACATTGATGTATGCAAATAGCTCACAACTTCCATATTTGTGATGTCTAACTCAAATTTTGGCTACACGAGTTTTAATGAGTTTAGAACATAAAATCAAAAACTTTTAAAGGGAATAAAACTCAAATATTAAATATATAAAAACTCGATCAATCATTGATGTCTTCTCCTTCTCTTAAATATTTCTCCATTTTTCCATTTTTAATGGGGCAAAATATTGTATGACAACAGCAATTTCATTAGCCAAAGGGATAATGACACGTTCGGTCGGTTTATTATGCATATAGTAACATTCAACTTGAATTTTAGAACCTCCAAACCTTTTAATAAGAGCATCGGTTGTCATCCAACGTGTTCTGCCATGAATTGTTTTCTTAGAGGTGGATCCAAATTCTGAAAAATACCAAAAATTAAGTTATTTTACCACTAAATCTGTGACAACCCTGCTTTTTATATCTAATTCGGTTAGCTACGCCCAATTAAATTAAAGCGGAGGGTCAATATGTTGGCATTAGAAACAAAATCTAAATAAATGCAGTAAAGTAAACATGTACACTCTCATATGTGTAACCAAATCATATAATAACAATTATAACAAGTGAAATCAACTCATAACTATTAACTTCAATAATCCATCAGTAATCTCAAACTTAAAATATAAAATGCCAATACATGCGTCCCAACACAAAACGGGAAAGAATAATACAACAATTCTCTCAAATACCAAGTATAAACAACGTGATATTAATCTCTGATACCACCCTCAAGAAAAGGGAAACAAGCGACATAAATTAAAATAGAATAACTCCACAGCTACAGGAATCCTAAGATTGATATGATCTCATCAAGCTCCATTGTCTATTATCCATCGGGACGAGGACCTTTCATATATTATATATATAGGAGAGGAGCAAGAAGCAAGATAGACGAACGTCAAAGCAAGAAAACAAGCTATAAGATTTTAAGATGTACTTATAATGAAACCACACTAGTCATTACTCATCTCCAATAATTAAGTTGTTCAATTACCCAACCAATGTTCCTATGTCGTGACTACCCAACCCAAACTCGAGTAACGTGTAGTCTCATATCGTATCATGACTAATCATTATTAATCTCATTTCAGTATTTAACGTATCAAAATAT
Source organism: Sambucus nigra (assembly GCA_949130495.1). Classification (NCBI taxonomy): domain Eukaryota; kingdom Viridiplantae; phylum Streptophyta; class Magnoliopsida; order Dipsacales; family Adoxaceae; genus Sambucus; species Sambucus nigra. The sequence continues at coordinate 248,792,995 of OX422210.1, forward strand.
TTCCTTCAAGTATAATATCAGATGCATCGATTCGGGATATTATTTTAATACACAAGCATAATATCTCACACAACAAGTCAGATCGGGTCACTATCATTACCCGGGGGAACAAATCGTAACACTAGGCCTACACACGAATACTCCCCAATATTACGTGGCAAGGGAAATCGTACTAAGTCCTAAATCACATGGCATTTCAAGGTCTTTCTATCTGACCCGCATTACAACCATGTGTCCGGTTCCGGTGGTTTATCTCTGACACGGCACTCGAGCGGAACCTAACCGGATCAATCACAAAAAATCGCATTCAACATGTACCAACATCGACTGGTGGACTAGTCTAGTGTATACTCGACAATATACATGTAAAATAATTTCACGCTTATGTATATATACAATCGTGTCAAGTCTCTTACTCGAGCTATACAATAGTCATTATTTATACTATAACATAATTTACATCATTAATTTACTAATTCAACATCAAATCATTTCAAGGTTATATATCCCTAATAACCATAAGTATGTGATAAAGTTAGGATATTAGGCACAACACCAAAATTATCTTACTAACAACATGAAAAATATTACCACTCTTATTTCAACAACATGTTGCCCAGAATTTAAAATGTAGATTCGAGGCTCTTCCGATCCGTTTTTGGAAAAACTTAACACTACAAAGTTGTTCAGAACGTGATTTTCTATAAGGTCATGCGAGCACGTTTCCATAGCCTGCATAAAAGAGACCCGAAACTAATATATAATATTCACCCCTATTTTCGACAACTTTCTGCCCAGAATTTGAAAACGTCGATTTGAGGCTTTTTCGATCCGTTTTTGGAAAAACTTAAAACTACAAAGTTGTTCGGAACGTGATTTTCTATAAGGACACGTAAGCACACTACCTTAGCCTCCTTAAAACAGACCCGAAACTAACATATATAGTTCGAACCAGTTCACGACAACTTTCTGCGCATAATTTTAAAACGCCGATTTGAGACTTTTTCGATCCGTTTTCGGAAAAACTTAAAACTACAAAGTTGTTCAAAATATAATTTTCTACCGGGCATAGCGGACGAAACATCCATTTTTGGAACCAAAATATCTCAAAACAATTTTTAATATGACGATTTACTTAATTTCATAGATTTCTAAAATTCAAGAGGTTGTTCTACATCTCAATCCCTATAATGATGTTATTGCATTTGAATCTACATGGATGATGATCCTAATACATTGCATATCATTTTTAACATCAATTTCATATTACTTTAGGGATCCAAATACATGTTCATGTGAAATTTCATTATAGACACATAATATACACATATAGGTTACTAACTTGCCTTGGATTGTATGGAGGAGTTGAATCTTCTTGAAATCCTCTTAGCTTTCTTCTCTTCTTACACTCTCTCTCTACCAAACCCTAGCCCCCTTTGTGAAATGATAAAATGAAGACTTCTTCTCTTCTTTTCTATTTATACCTAGGGTTAGTTTATTTACAAAAATGTCATTGCCCCAAATTTAACCCTCCCGATTCTTTTACGCGTTAATTCACTTCTAATATTTAAGTCGCACATTCGTATCTCAATGAATTCATTTTAACTTTTCATTTACAATCATTTTGAATATATATACTGACATAGTTTCATTTCCAAACATTTCAAATATATACACTGGAATTGTTTTTTTTTCCAATTTCAATTCAATAAAAAATGCGGGGTATTACAAAATCAGCTAAAGAGATTACCACCATAATCAAATAATTTTTTTATCCACAATAGTATAAACATGCAAGTATATCATAATAAATTGACCACTGTAACGGAACCAAATATTGCAAACACCAGTTTTTTAATGAATGTAATCAACATACCAAACAATGTAAACACTAGTACACTAATTAACATACCCATACATTAAAGAACTCCTCAATTCAAATTTTCCTATTATATCCCTACTTACATGTTTTGAGTATGCATGTATACATAGTACATAACCAAGATGGGAACATGACATAAATAGTACATACATAACACATTGACAGCACATTCAAATTAACTCAAACTTTAAGTTTATTTTTACATTTTCCCTTCAATAATTGAGAATCAACTAGGATAATTGCTATATCTGTTGCACCTCTGCATAACCAAGATAAGTTGTCAAATTGGAGACAGAGAGGTTAACTAATTGTACTATATTACACCAAACAAACAAACAAACGAAAATGAGGCTAAATCACGCATGCACTAAAGTCCCTAATCAAATAGCATTATCATGGCATTATTTAAGATGAAAAGATAATCCAAAGCACTATGAATTAAAAGTTATGATGAAACTTTCAGACATCAATATGGGTTAATGTAAGATTACCCTTTCTTTCGAAGTATTGTACTATGCGGATTGCTCAAGTCTCACATGATTGTGTATAACACATTAATAGTTCACAAAACCTAACACCAAGTACTCACTAGTCCTTATCCTCCTATAATGTATCAACGATGACTAAGGATGTATTTGTTTTTTATTTGAGTTTGAAGTTTCTGAAAAATATGTTTGTTTTTCACTTTGAATAACACCTCTGAATGAATTTATCCAGTCTAATTCACAAATAATTTTCAAACTCAGAGGCCTTTTATCTTTTTAATTTAATCTTACGGAGGAAAAAATAATGTTTTTTATACAAGTAATCTTATATTTAAACAAACCCGACTTGCCCAAGTGGGGGTGAAAATCCAAATTACAACCATAAGCCGATAAATAGAAACAAAATACTAGGGATTGAACACAACTACTATAAAATTAGGGGGTTGTCTCTCAACATAATGCACTGAGGGTCTGCCTCCCAGCATTTATGGACACTGAATTTTATGTACATCATAGAGAACACAACTACTGTAAAATTATCTCATCGATTGCATTGAATTTTATTATTGGTCATGATGGAAAACATAAGAAGACGATTACCCATTTTCTTACCATTATATGGAGTTTATGAGAGGTTTGATATTAGATATTGAACCGATAGAGTAGAGCTAGAATGTAAATCAGAATCTTAATTGAGATATTAAACCAATTTCTCGATCAACATTCATCACAGGGGGGAAAATTAATACCCCAAATAAACTTTATTAGCGCATTGATAAAGAGGATAAATGCATATTTCACAGGGAGTATTTCAAGAGTAAGCATTTATATATTTAATGTGCAAATCTCAATTAAAACTTCATAGGCATTAGAATTAGGTATCATTGTAGAATTTGCACAAGTATTTTGTGTCCCATTCAATATCATAGGTGCAGTTTTAATAGGTATTCGATCCTCGTGCATTGTTGAATCTTGTGTACTCGATGGTTCTAAAAGGGTAGTAGTTGAAGAACCAGGTCCGCGTCCACATCCACCTCCACATCCTGCTCTACCTCCACCTCCATGTCCACGTGGTGCCATGAATATTTTAATAATCCTTATCAATTAATCAAAATAATTAATTTACTGATATAAAATTAGAAAATCATTTATAACAGAACCAGCTCAGTTAAGTAACATATAATTCAGAGTTTAAATAAAAAAATAAACACAAGTCCTTCACACACTCAGAAATTTAACATTATGGCTATCATAAATAATAAGTGCATAGGAATTTAACAAGTTCCATCAAATAATAACAAGTGCATTGGGATTTAAATAACAAAAAAAAACTCAAATTTATAATCTTACTTTCACTTGCAATCATAATCATCATCACTACAATTCTCTTGATCACTATAGTATTATGCTAATGTGCCATCATCACCATCACTATTTTCAAGATTATCATCGCATGTTTACAAATCATTGCTTTTAATAATGTCGGGTAAAACATCATTCCTAACCATTTGGATCAAGTCCAAATCTCTCTCTTGGATAACCATTTGAATATAAGAATATTCTTCCTCTTGGTATGTAACACTACTTGGAAAATCATTGGTATCTCCTACATCAGCTTCTTCTAAAATGTCCTAAATGTGTCTATGTTTCACTTTTGGTACTACTTTCCAATAAATACCCGACTTGTAGTCATCTAAGTAAAACACTTGTGATGCCTGAATTTTAATCACAAAGGGTTCATCATTATACTATATTGAACTAACATTAATAGAAGCGAGGTGATAGTCCATTTGTACTCTCTTATTCTTGGGATTAGCGTCCAACTAATCACACTCAAATATAGAAACAATATACTAATTTAGGTACTTCATTTGCATGACACTATATAAGCGTCCATAAAAAGTAACCATTTCATCATCGTGCCCTTCTAGAACTCCAGTTCTAGTAGATTGAATTGTGTGATGATCGTTACGATCCTTGGCGTGAAATCTAATCCCATTAATAGTACAACTAGACTATTTTTCCAAATGAACATCTGTACCGTATGCCCATGAATACAACTCATTTGTGGCTTCTAGTGACCCTTGATGATGTAAAGTTTTCATCTATATAAAGAATGTGTTAACGTCATTGATTATCATGTTTTAATATCAGGAAGTTAACAAACGTGTTATCAACTTATACGGTCCTCAAACCACTTTAGAAATTCACGTTCTTTCCTTTCAAATAAATTTTTGAGAGATTCAATCTCTAATTGCGTCATATGTTCACTACACATGCGAAATAAGATTTTGTTTTATATTATGAAATATTAACAAAAGATTGTATAACATGGTAAAATGATACTTACATAAGATAAGGTTGTATTTCTTCGCAATTATTCAAGATATACAAGTGAATCTTATCAATAATGCTTTGGGACAATCAAGTGTAACACCCTTTGTTTTGTTAATTAATTATTTTAATTTATTGGAATATTTGAGAAAAATAAAATTTTGGATTTAATGATTTTTATGAATTAAATATGTTGATTTTAATATTAGAAGAGTAGAATTTCAAGCGAAATTGAAATCGGAATTAAAATGGAGTCTTAACAGAAATTTTTATAATTTTCCCTTATATATTAAAACTAGCAGATCAAGGTGTTTTTGCCAGGGGCGAATCGATTTGTCCCTCACCGAATCGATTTGGTCGACGCGGAAGCTTGAGTTTGGGTCGGTACTTTAGTTAGTGTTTTATTAGGATTAAAACACCTAATGACCATATAATGCTTCTAATTCGTGGGGGGTTTCTCATAATCACTTTTTCCCAAGTTTTTCACTAGAGAGCTCTTCCAAAATATTTTCCTCTCAACCAAAATTATCAACCTCTAACTTAATCAAAGTTTTGTCACAAGTTTTAAAGTCTTAATTGGGGTTTAATATAGATTGTCCAAGAACAACTCTTTGCTAATTTTTAGAGAGGAACCCAAACGTGTTACCAGATTTTCTTCATCTTAACCGCAGGCATGGGTACTATATTCTCTTCCTTTATTATTATGCGTTTTAAGTGTCGTCCAAATCCTTAATAATGTATTTTTGATTAAAATCAATTAGTAACTTAATTAAGGAAAGTGGACATTAATTTTGGGATTGTTTTCATGAAACTTTTGAATATGAATTAATCCTTGAAACCCTTGGGTGTGTTGGTTAGATTATCGGGGGTTTTATGGTTTTTGGGTGTAGGTTCCCATGTATAATTAATGGGGTTATTTATATGGTTATTGGGACGCGTTCACACTCATAAAAATTAGATGATTTATAAAAGATAACAATTATGTCATATTGAAGATTATTGCATATTAATTAATTTAACATTAATGAATAGAATTAATTGTGTTGAAATCACGAGGGTGTTATTAATTGATGTAAATTAAATTGGGACCTTTATGATTAAATTCTTATGTTGTGCATATTGGATTATGATTTGAGTTCTTTGTTTCATTCACGTTTTTCATCGCGAGGACGATGGACTTTTGTCTAGTATATTGCTCACCTCCACTATAGGATGCTTACTAGGTATGGGACCAGTGGGTAGGCCTTGGTTATGATTTATGCTTGCTAGGTGATTCGTATCGAATATTGCATATTTCTGCCCTTTATCTTTATGCATTCTAGCACTTTTACGGTGCTAAATGCCTATAATTATGCTCATTAACCAGACAATCTTGGATTTGGATATATACATGCTTTACAGGGGTTATTTGTGTTTTTATAGGTATTGGAATGCTAAAAGTGAGGTTCGATTGCATTTTGGAGAAGTTCCATCGTCGAATGCTACTTCAAGAGCAATTTGGTCTTTTTAAACTCACTATTTTTTATGGAATGAAGTTACCAACATGTAGATCATCAAAATATCCTTCCGTGGCCACTGACCGTGCGTCATTCTGACTCCGTATGTGGAAGTTATGCCCATTTTCGGAAGGTTTCGGTTTTTTCTTCTACTTCAAGGGAATTTTGGTAATTTCATACTACATAATTTGGAGTGTTTCAAAACAGAATCATGTAGAGAATTGAATTAGCTTCGCGTCGGTTCCGACCACGCCTCATTTCGATTCCGTATGAGGGAGTTATGGTCGTTTCCGTGCAACGCGTCAAAATTGGTTTGGAGGAAAAAGTGGGTTGTCTCTAGCCCAAGGCAAATTCCAAAAGTGCGATCGACCGGTCCCAAAACAGAGGTCGACCGGTCCTATCAGATATGGACGAAAATTGACTTATTTTGGGTTTTTTGGCTTGGTTTTGTTTGGGGTTTGTTTTGGGGTATAAATAGAATGTTGGGGGCTTTTATTTGTAAGAGATATTTCATTTTAGGTTGGAGATAGGGGATTTTTGGGTGGAGCTTCTCTTCCTAGGGTTTGCACCCATTTGGGTATTGTAAGCACTATTAATTATCTCCTCCATTGTTATTAATTATTGTTTCTTTGTTTAAGCTTTGTGTTGTTCATTTCTTGCTTTCTAATTTAGGTTTATTGCTTTATTTACTTGCTTTCCATTTATTGCCTTCTAGTGTAGATTTACTTTCTTTGATTTATTTCTTGTTATTTACCATGCTTTGTAGCTAGGTTAAATTAGATTGTGTCGGATTGAACTCACCTAGGGTTGACGTGTTGCTTTGCTTTGGTGATGGTGTTTACGGGTCTATTTCGGGTGTGTTGTCCTAGTTATTACGTCTAGGAGATTTGACGAGGCATATCATGTATGTCCCGTGCTTACGACCTTTCGGGCGTAATTTCGGGGATATTTGTTGACGCCAAAATTTTATTAGGCTTTTATGATGATTTAGGGCGTAACAACCATTGATTTAATTAACTGTCGAAATGAGACGCATTTGTAATAACTCGTCGACCCATGTAACCATTTTATACTAATTAACTCGGGGTGAGGGATATTCGACGCAACCTATAGTTTTTATTCACTTTGTTAACATAGTTTAATTACACTCGCCTAGTTTAATCTTTTCTCTTTATTATCTTTTTCTTTTTGTTAAAATTACCTTTTACACTTTTATTTCGGAATATTAAATCATATAAATTCTAGCAACTCATCTCTGTGGATTTTCGATACCCGACTTACCGCTATACTCACCCGTTGAGTGTAGTCGTAATTTAGGTTTTTGTATAGTTCAGATGAGCCGAATTCAAAACGACCGGCGCTTAGGTGACTCTCGCACCGCGGCAAAACCCTATCTATCAAATGGCGCCGTTGCCGGGGATGAGTTTGTTTTAGACTTTATTTGATTTAGTATTTCATAGTATTTTCTTTCTATTTGTATTATTTGCTAACTTTTTGTAGGACTTCCACATTTGAGCACTTAGAAACGCTCGAATTTTTTCCGCGCGCACTTACTTTATGGAATCCGCCACTTCGAGCCATTTTTGGGGTAAGCATGTCTTATTCTAATTCTTTCGGTAATCATTGTTATAATTCTCAAAATTCCCGCAAACCTATGACTTTCGGTGAATACTTAGAATCCCAAAAATTTACAAATTCACATATTACTTTGGGAGAGTATAACGAAAGTCAAAACTTAGGTTATTGGAATTTTGATGATGATGATGATAATGATTTTGGGCCTTTACCTCCTTATAATAGGAATTTTGAAACGAATTGCAATAGTTTTCAAAATTCCTATAATAATGAGTTTTCGTTTAAGTCTGATGGTAATTTTCAAAGTTCCTATTCTAATGCATCCGCACCTCGACCTATGACATTCGGTGAGGGCTTGCGTATGTATGAGAATGAGAAAATTGAAAATCGTTATCGGAAAGAAAATCGTTCGTGGGAACATGAGTTGGATTTATTATTTGAGTCAGACGACGATTTTGCTTCCGAGACTTTTGAAGTCGAGGAATGTTTTGAACCAAATGAGGTACTTGTACCTACTTTGGAACAAGCCATTCTAGACTTTGCCCATCTCGTAATAGATATTTAAAGTGAGGATGAAAATGACGTAATATCTATTTCAATGAAATGATTTCTTCTTTGGCCACCAAAGAAGAACATTTCATTGAAAATGATATTATTTCCTTTGAAATTCCAACTTCATGCGATGATGATTCATCTCATGAGTTTGAATTTCTTTCATCACCATTTTCATTCTCTATTACCCCACCGGAACAAGTACCCGATGATTCGGTTTTGAACTTTAATGTTTAAACCCTATCGCCGATGAGGAGTACTTGCTCGAGTCGCCCTCCACGATCGCATCTTTGCCTTTGTGTGCGCCGCCTCCCATTCCAACTTCAAAATCATTGGGAGGATATTCGGCTTTTCTCGGTCCCCACTTGTTTTTGTCACCCGTTCAATCCAAACCCCCCATCGTCCCTCCAAAACTTTTAATTGGCGATGGTTCATTTCTTTCGCCTTACACATGCCTTCCGTTGTTAAAACGGAATTCATATTTTTTGGAAGGCATGATTGTATGTGAGGGTACACCGGTTATCCTCCAAAGTCAAATCGTTCTTATGGTGGACCCTCAGCTATTTAGACTTCTAGTGTACAGTTAGTGTGAAGTCTAAATAGTAGGTTGTATATAGTTAGCTTTTTATTCTTTCTTTTTATTTTTTTTCCTTCCTTTTTAATTTAGTCTAATGTAATTAGTTAACTTTTTACTATTTGTTTTTGCTATGCTCAGTACTATCTTGTTTTGTAGATTCTTTGGACTTGTTCTTATGGGGATCGCTCCACTTTTGGGTAATATCGCTCTTTTCCTCTCTTTGACTTGGTTCTTAATTTACATTGAGGACAATGTCAAGTTTTCAGGTAGGGGGTGTGGGATATTCTATCCATTTCTTATTTTAGTCCATGTTTTTGCTCACATGTTAGTTACTTAGTATGCTTTTCTTAGAAAAATTAAAAAATTTCAAAAAGATTTTCTTTATTTTTTCTCCTTTTTTGGGCATTTTGCCTTTGTTTCCGAAGATAAATTTTAATAATTGCCCGATCCAATAGACAACCCAATGATGCATGTTCTCGATTTTAGAAGTTATTAGACTTTAGTCTCAATTATTGATATGATGAATAACTTCATGAATTAAAATTTAATCCCCTGAGCACATGCACTTTTATTGTTATATTGATTTGGTTTAAGATTTTTATAACTCGGTAATCTTTTGTTGCATTGTATATACTTACACCGATTAAGCTTTGTACCTTTCGTCGTTTGTGAGTGTTATACACTGTTCTTTCCTCATTGAAAACGTTGAATTCGTTGGTAATCTCACTATTCTTTCATTTCACCGTTCATTAATTGAGTTCATACTTGAAATGTGTTACTTGAGCATGATTTTCATATATTATTTTGACTCGAGAATTGCGTAAACTTTGCAAAATGATCATAGGCCCTCTTTGATATATCACCCATATTAGCCTTGACCTCACCCTTATATGTTTACCCTCGTTAACCCCTTTGAGCCTAAATATTAGCCTTTCGTTTCACAACCCCATTACCATAACTAACTCTAAATTTGAGTTTTAGCCCATACATACACTTTCCATACCTTTGTTTGGAATGTTACTTGGGATTGAATGATGTTGTTATGATGCCGGTTGCAATTTAGGCATATGAGAGTTTGATAAGTAAAGAAAAAAAGTAGTGAAAAAAGTGAAGGAAAAGAGAAAGCAAAAAGCAAAAGAAAACAAAAGAGAAAATGAGAAAAAGAAGAAAAGAAAAAGAAAGAGAAGTTTGTATATGTTGTATATAGTTCAATAAGCTTTGATTACTCTCCCCGATGATATATCTAATGCCTTTTGGAACTTGTTTTCCGATTTTGATATTACCCCCATTATCCCATTATCCCGAGTTTTCATTCCGAACACTTTGAATTCGTACATATATTCCTTCGTTTCGTACCTTAGCCATACCTACATTGTAACCCTATTAAAGTCCTATGTGATCTTAGGTGCATGTAATTCAAAAGTCACAACAGTTGTGATAATCTGTGAAAATGCATTTCACCTCTTTTAGTGTGCGTTATCTTTCATTGAGATTACAGTTTTTCAGTTTATATATAGCGTTCTTCATCTATGACATGTGTGCGGCCTAGTTTCCATTTCCATTTACTCCTAATTCCCACATGTTTCGTGTGTTACCTCCCTGTTTCGAGTGATTTCGCTTGATGAGTGTAATGCCCGTGAGGATTGAATATATATGCTTGCGTTAATTTAGTATCCGATTTATTTAAGTTTTTTCCAAATCACACTTTGCATGTGCTCGCTCCCCTCCCACATTTTAAGGTTTCAATTCTATGAGGTGCATTCTATAATGTTAATGATTCATACTTTTGTGTGAATTCATTCACTTTGCTAATAATGCATATGAAATCTTTTCCTCTTTTGTTGGGCTTGCCGCATGTTGGTTTGGGCATATTTTGAGGAAACCATATGATGTTTGTGGGTACCATCCTTGAAAACCCTCACGAGACGGCACTCGTCCACTAGGGTAACCTAGGGGTTTAACGGCTTATTGAATATGCTAAATGCAATCGTGTTCCCTACGAAAGTGGAAATTATATTTCGATGCATATATGCGTTTCATTTTTCCTTCTGTGGACTGGTTTTGTTTGTTTCATCACTAGGGACTAGCAATGTTTAAGTTAGGGGGTGTGATTCGTATCGAATATTGCATATTTCTGCCCTTTATCTTTATGCAGTCTAGCACTTTTACGATCCTAAATGCCTATAATTATGCTCATTAACCAGAATACCTTGGATTTGGATATATACATGCTTTACAAGGGTTATTTGTGTTTTTATAGGCATTGGAACGCTAAAAGTGAGGTTCGGTTTCATTTCGGAGAAGTTCCATCGTCGAATGCTACTTCAAGGGCAATTTGGTCTTTTCAAACTCACTATTTTTTATGGAATGAAGTTACCAACATGTAGATCATCAAATTATCCTTCCATGGCCACTGATCGTGCGTCATTTTGACTCCGTATGTGGAAGTTATGCCCATTTCCGGAAGGTTTCGGTATTTTCTTCTACTTCAAGGGCATTTTGGTAATTTCATACTGCAGAATTTGGTGGGTTTCAAAACAGAATCACGTAGAGAATTGAATTATCTTCGTTTCGGTTCCGACCACGCCTCATTTCGATTCCGTATGAGGGAGTTATGGACGTTTAGGCAAACTCCAAAAAGTGCGGTCGACCGGTCCCATCAGATATGGACGAAAAATGACTTATTTTGGGTTTTTTGGCTTGGTTTTGTTTGGGGTTTGTTTTGGGGTATAAATAGAATGTCGGGGGCTTTTATTTGTAAGAGATATTTCATTTTAGGTTGGAGATAGGGGATTTTTGGGTGGAGCTTCTCTTCCTAGGGTTTGCACCCATTTGGGTATTGTAAGCACTATTCATTATCTCCTCCATTGTTATTAATTGTTGTTTCTATGTTTAAGCTTTGTGTTGTTCATTTCTTGCTTTCTAATTTAGGTTTATTGCTTTATTTACTTGCTTTCCATTTATTGCCTTCTAGTGTAGATTTACTTTCTTTGATTTATTTCTTGCTATTTACCATGCTTTGTAGCTAGGTTAAATTAGGTGGTGTCGGATTGAATGTGACACCCCGCCTAATTAAATACCGGGAGATCACTCCTTTATGAAATTAAATCAAGGTAAACAGTTGGTTCATTCTCAGCATCATTGTCGATAAAATAATATTCCAATTTAACACCCTAAATAATTAAGCTAAGTGTCAAAACCATTTTCATACATACTTTCCAAATTTTATTTAACGAAAATCATTTATTTTATTAACAACATTCAATAAGTAATAATCACATCACAATAAATATCTGCAACATAGTCCAATTAATTTAAAACATTCGTCAACCGAATGTCAACCTGCGAAATATAAAGTAACACAATCAACTGAATAAAACCCATAGTAACAATACTGGAAATAACTGGAATACAAATGTCCAATAATAATGGAATAATGGAAACAACTACACATGCTCAACTAAATGAAAGTACTAAGAGCGGATCCGAATGAACGAAGTCGTCTATTCAAAAGACCTGCAACTCCCACCTAAGCTGCAACGCGTTCCTTCCAAGAGATCCTAAGCAAGACGCCCCTGTGGTTGGGCAACAGTAATACATACATATATATACAGGAGGGAGAGGGAGAGAGAAAAACGGGTTAGAGCCCGAAAGTGTTTGATTTAAAATACGTTTAGCAAGTATTTAAATTGATACAGGCCAATGCAACAACATATTAGAACGACACTCTCTTGAGAAATTCTCACCTCTCTTCTAATGTGCACGCCTATCGTACTAACCTTCCCAACGGGTTATCTTATCATTTTATCATACTAACCTTACCAATAATTTAGCTTATCTTAACTTACTCATAAGATTACAAAACCAAACAATATCATTGTTTAAAAAGAATACTTCCAATTAGCAGCACAACTCTCGTTTTAGCTTTATTAATTTATAAAGTTTCCCAGTGACATATTATACTTTCACAAAACAAGTATTTATTATTTGAGTCATCAACCATGTCCTACTTATCAAATCACAGTAGGCAGTTTCAAATTTCCAAATTTCATATATATATTAACTACTCGTATAATATATATAAAATAACAGCACCCCACATAAAGCTATGGTGCGTGCATACTTCTACTATCCAAACCCCATACCACTCATATCAAGGGGAATACAAATTCGAAATCACTCTAGAATTGTATTAACACATACACAAACAATATTGAGGCGAAGCATAGATTCCAAGTCTCTAAGAGGATGGCACATACTCGCGTCTCTTAGGACCGTCTGAACTATCGATTCGATAGCCTGTACCAAGGATATCTATCTTCTAGGGTACAAGTCAATATCCCCCATAAAGGTCCCAACGAGATAAGACTGTCCCAGCGCGGTAACCTCAAGGATAGGAAGTAACGCGGTATGTTTTTCACATGTATATAATATATGTACACACAATCATATAATTATACCACTTTCATCATATAAATATAGGTTCCTCTCATCACCCATAATTACAACATTTATCCTTAATTTCACATTATTAGTATTACGTATAAGGTTTCATCTCTAACCTTACCTCGAAGGGTTTTCCTCACTTATTACGTGACACTCGTGGACTTTATTCTTCCAAATAGAAAATTCAGTAGGTGTCATTATTACGTTCCAACGTAACTCTCTTACGCGCCTCACCCTTTAATATATCAATTTACTAACCCTAAAGTAAATATCCCATAAATACCATTCTCGACGAATATTAATGATCCCAACATTTATTCATACGACCTACTGGTCCTCCATGTCTCCCAAATCATTATACTAAGAATGCCCAAGAATTATATCACGACAATTCGATTTTTGAATCATTTACAAAGGGAAATAAGAGTCTGCCAGGAGGGGTCGATCGATCGAGGTTTGGGGCTCGATCGATCGAAGCTCTATGCTCGATCGATCGATCAAACAGGTATTTCGATTTTCTGCAGAACTTCATCCAAATACATGTTTTCCAACCCCAAACGTTCAAGAATTCTACTACTAACATTATAACAGTATACTAGATGTTTCTAACGTAAGGCATGTACATATTCATCATTTAAACATGGAATTTCCACCCAAAATTTACATCTAATTATCAAGAACCCTAGAATTTTCTTAAACAGTTTTCTAACAAATCTTTCTCCAGACTTTCTTTCTTATAATCATCAAAATTTCGTGGTTAATTTCCTCTACATGGCAAGGGTTTCCAGAATCATCATATCAACCAATACTACCTGGATTTTCCTATCACAAATTGGGTTTTTCTTCTACATAATTCATCCCTAATCATTCCTAAACTAATATGAAGATTGCACCAACGAAAATACCGAGTTAAACACTTGCCTGGGATTTCTGGTATTCGGATTTACGGCTAATTTTGGTATGGTTGCGTTCCTCTTCTCGCGATCTACGCGTTGGTGGTGGTGGCGATGCAAACCGGTGACTTTTTGGCCTTGAATTGCCTTGAGGGCTCTCTCCTCTCTTCTCCAATAGCCTTTCTAGGGTTATGAATATTCTAACCCTAAATGACTAACCTAAATGGCTGATATAGGTTGCTAAATTTCGTGGGTTTAATTACCCAAATATGTAAAATGACTAAAATGCCCTCCCGGGGTACTAATTAGGCCTAAAAACGCCCCGAGACCCAAACTACACTCCTGGGTACACTTTTCTGACTATCTCGACCCTTTCGGACGTATTGGTTCACTCAAAACGACCACACGGGCAACTTATAAAACATTCACTTTTTATTTATCAAAATTTAGTCCCGACGCGACACGAGCACGTTCCGACTTAAATTTCCGAAATTGTTATTTAACTCACTCATGACATTCAATATAACCAATATAATATATTACTTTGCTCATTAGTAATATTCAACAAAATTTCCATAATTACTAGCTCTCGTCACGTTAATAATTATAACATAATTAATTTTCGAATTTTTATTAAATAATTAACTCACATTAAATTTAATAAATCTCCAAATTAATATAGCATAAAAATACGGGGTAGAACATATGGAGACGAACTCAGCAATGTCCTTCTTCATCCCACTCCACCAGTATTGTCGCCTCATATCCTGGTACATCTTATCGCCTCCAGGATGTACTGCAAATCGGGACCCATGAGATTGAGTCATCATAGCATGACGTAATTCCGCTCCTTCTGGAACCACCAATCTCCCATTAAACCGCAAACCTCCATCAGAACTAACAGAATAGGACTCAGCGCCCTCGGCTAGAAGTCGCACAATCTGCTCTTGGCAAAACGGGTCTGTGGTCTGTGCCTGTATCACCCTCGTAATAATCTCGGGTGTGACTGACATCACGGACATGAAAGAACGTGCTACTGCTTCCTGATGACCCAATTCCTTCCACTTTGATTTCCAGACGTCTGTTATTTCACCTACCGGTCTACGACTCAACGCATCAGCAACTACGTTGGCCTTTCCCGTATGATACTGTATATCGAACTGGTAGTCCTTCACAAACTCTATCCATCTACACTGACGCATATTCAGCTCTCGCTGAGTGAACAGGTACTGCAATGACTTGTGGTCTGTGAACAAACGGAATTTCTCTCCCAACAAATAGTGCCTCCATATCCTCAATGCAAAGACGGCCGCTGTTAACTCCAGGTCGTGGGTGGGGTAATTCTTTTCATGCGGCTTAAGCTTGCGGGAGGCAAAAGCTATAGCCTTCTCTTCCTACTGAAGTACTCCCCCAAGTCCCCGTAAGGACGCATCGGTGTAAACCAGGTACTCCACACCCGGCTTCGGTAACACAAGGACTGGCGCTGAAGTAAGCTTATATTTCAGCTCGTCGAAAGCCAACTGACAAGCGTCATCCCAAACATATGGTACCCCCTTGCGAGTCAGATTCGTCAATGGACCCGTTATTTTGGAGAATTCCCGAATGAATCTCCTGTAGTAACCAGCTAACCCCAAGAAACTACGCACTTCCGTCGGTGTCGTGGGCTGTCCTCACTCCCTCACCGGTGATACTTTACTCGGGTCAACTGCTATCCCCTGCTCAGAAACAACATGCCCCAAGAACTATACCTCTCGCAACCAGAATCCACACTTCTCGTACTTAGCATACAACTGATGCTCTCGTAGAGTTTGAAGAACCTGCCTCAAGTGCTCGGCATGCTCCTCCTCGGAGTGTGAATATATCAAAATGTCATCTATGAAGACGATGACAAACTGATCCAAGAACTCTCTGAATACTCGATTCATCAAGTCCATGAAAACGGTTGGGGCATTTGTGAGTCCGAACGGCATCACCCTGAACTCATAGGACCCATATCTCGACAAGAAGGCAGTCTTTGAAACATCTTGCTCTCTAATACGTAACTGATGGTACCCCGACCTCAGATCTATCTTCGAAAAGAAATTTGCTCCCCTCAACTGGTCGAACAGATCATCGATTCGAGGCAACGGATACTTATTCCGTATCGTGACCTTGTTCAGCTCCCGGTAGTCCACACACAATCTCAGTGAACCATCTCTCTTCTTCACAAACAAAACTGGGGCGCCCCAAGGTGAGGTACTCCTACGAATGAAGCCCTGACCTAACAGCTGCTCTATCTGATCCCGTAGCTCTCGCATCTCTGCCGGAGCCATACGGTACGGTACGCGTGCTATAGGTCTCGTATCTGGCAGTAAATCAATAATAAAGTCTATCTCTCGACTGGGGGTAGGCCTGGTATCTCCTGGAACACATCGGAATACTCCCTGACAACTGGGATCGAAACTAAGGGAATCACAACCTCCTTAGAGGTATCCTCCTCTCTGTAATACAAATGAGCGATCGAACCTCCCTCTGGGCGAGGCATCGCCACTACAAACATCTCTTGCCCCGGAATGACAAAAACAATGCTCCCACCGAAGCAATCAATCATGGATCTATAAGCTGCGAGCCAATCCATACCAATAATCACATCATGCTCGTGCATGTCTAAGACTAACATGTTCGCAGGTAATACCAAACTACCGATCTCTACCCCCACTCCCCGACATATAAAGAAAATAAGTGACCCACTCCCCAGTGGTGAGTCCACACACATCACTGTGCTCTCTGCTGTGGCTAATAACCCTAAGGCCTTCGCAAAATGCGTAGCTATAAAATAATGTGTTGCCCCCGTATCAAACAAAACCCGACCCATAGTACCATGGATAGGAAACATACCCTCAATCGCGGGTGGTGCCTGTGGAGCTGCTGCCTGGTGGACGTTATAGACACGTCCATACTGTAATTGCCCCTGCTGCACTGGAGCTGCTAGAATGGCTGGTAGGGATGGAACCTGGGCTGGAGCTGGGAGGGCAGGTGGAAATAGTGGCCTATGTGGCTCATTACGGGCTCCCTGCTGCTGTGGGGCTCTATCGTCCTCTAGACAATCCTGGCGCCTATGGCCATGCTTACCACACCCAAAACATCGGCCCTTGAAGTTGCCTCCCCTCTGTCCCTGCTGACCACGGCCCTAATGGCCGTTGCCTCCCCGCCACTGGCCCGGTTGGCCCTGATTAGCACGCCGCTGGCCCTACTGCTGTCCCTGCTGTCGGTGTTGGCCCTGCTGGCCCTGCTGATTAGACTGGCCCTGCCTATAGCCCCCATATCCCTGCCTAGAATCACCTGAACGGAATCGCTTAGCAGGGTCCCCCTGATGGGAACTCTGCTCGTGCTGACGAGTCTGTCCATGAGATGGTGCCCCACTGGCACTATTACCCCCGGTCCTGCCCTGCTGGCTGGACTCTCCTTCTCTCTTGCTTCCCTGAAGATGGAAGCGGTGATCCTGGCAATGTAGTAATGCTGCATTGAGTACATCAGTGAAAGTACTCAGAGATAAATTCCCAATCAGGTGCTGACGGATCCTCCATGCTAACCCTTCGACAAATAACATAATCCTCTTAATCTTGGTAGGTGCCTCATCTGGCACAATGGTGAGGAGTCTCATGAACTCCTCCTCATACTCAGCTACAGTAAGATTCTCCTGCTTCAGATTCAGTAGTTTCCGCCTCATCTCAGTCTACACGGCGGGTAGAAAATACTTGCGGTCAAACCTCTCCCAGAACAACTGAATAGGGATCGTTTCCCTCTCCTCCAATGTGGTAGTGGACTCCCGCCACTGCAAGGCGGCTCCCACCAGCTTAAAGGAAGCCAATAACTGCTTTTGCACGTCAGTGCACTCATACATACGGAGGTGCCGCTGGATGTCTTTCTTCCATTGGCTAACTGTGACAATATCGAAGCTACCAGAGAACTCAGGGGGATACGCTTTCTTAAAAGCATCCCGAACCCTCTTTCATGTAGATGGAAGTTGTGTTGGTACTGGCGCCACTGCCTGAACCTGGGGTGGAGCCTGCTGAATCACCGCTATCGCGGCATTCACTGCCTGAGCAACAATAGCGGCTACTTCATTTGCATTCATTGTGCCTGGTGTCGGAGCTGCTGGCTGCTCGGCCTGGGCACGCCTATCTTTCGGAGCACGTCTCGGAGGCATCTGAAATGTGAACAAGTTTATTAGTCTACAGTTATTATCAAATCTCAAATATCTGCAGACTTAAACATAAAAGCAAGAGTACAACAATCCTATAAATATGGCTCTATAGCAACAACATTAAGCTGAAAGCGAAATAAGCCGTACAGATCCTATGGACACCAGAACTTGATGCTCTGATACCACCTGTGACACCTTGCCTAATTAAATACCGAGCGATCACTCCTTTATGAAATTAAATCAAGGTAAACAGTTGGTTCATTCTCAGCATCACTGTCGATAAAATAATTTTCCAATTTAACACCCTAAATAATTAAGCTAAGTGTCAAAACCATTTTCATACATACTTTCCAAATTTTATTTAAAGAAAATCATTTATTTTATTAACAACATTCAATAAGTAAGAATCACATCACAATAAATATCTGCAACATAGTCCAATTAATTTAAAACATTCGTCAACTGAATGTCAACCTGCGAAATATAAAGTAACACAATCAACTGAATAAAACCCATAGTAACAATACTGGAAATAACTGGAATACAAATGTCCTATAATAATGGAATAATGGAAAAAGCTACACATGCTCAACTAAATTAAAGTACTAAGAGTGGATCCGAATGAACGAAGTCGTCTATTCAAAAGACCTGCAACTCTCACCTAAGCTGCAACGCGTTCCTTCCAAAAGATCCTAAGCAAGACGCCCATGTGACTGGGCACCTGTAATACATACATATATATACAGGAGGGAGAGGGAGAGAGAAAATGGGTCAAAGCCCGAAAGTGTTTGATTTAAAATACGTTTAGCAAGTATTTAAATTGATATAGGCCAATGCAACAACATATTAGAACGACACTCTCTTGAGAAATTCTCACCTCTCTTCTAATGTGCACGCCTATCGTACTAACCTTCCCAACAGGTTATCTTATCATTTTATCATACTAACCTTCCCAATAATTTAGCTTATCTTAACTTACTCATAAGATTACAAAACCGAACAATATCATTGTTTAAAAAGAATACTTCCAATTAGTAGCACAACTCTCGCTTTAGCTTTATTAATTTATAAAGTTTCCCAGTGACATATTATACTTTCACAAAACAAGTATTTATTATTTGAGTCACCAACCATGTCCTACTTATCAAATCACAGTAGGCAGTTTCAAATTTCCAAACTTCATATATATATATATTAACTACTCGTATAATATATATAAAATAACAGCACCCCACATAAAACTATGGTGCGTGCATACTTCTACTATCCAAACCCCATACCACTCATATCAAGGGGAATACAAATTCGGAATCACTCTAGAATTGTATTAACACATACACAAACAATATCGAGGCGAAGCATAGATTCCAAGTCTCTAAGAGGATGGCACATACTCGCGTCTCTTAGGACCGTCTGAACTATCGATTCGATAGCCTGTACCAAGGATACCTATCTTCTAGGGTACAAGTCAATATCCCCCATAAAGGTCCCAACGAGATAAGACTGTCCCAGCGCGGTAACCTCAAGGATAGCAAGTAGCGCGGTATGTTTTTCACATGTATATAATATATGTACACACAATCATATAATTATACCACTTTCATCATATAAATATAGGTTCCTCTCGTCACCCATAATTACAACATTTATCCTTAATTTCAAATTATTAGTATTACGTATAAGGTTTCATCTCTAACCTTACCTCGAAGGGTTTTCCTCACTTATTACGTGACACTCGTGGACTTTATTCTTCCAAATAGAAAATTCAGTAGGTGTCATTATTACGTTCCAACGTAACTCTCTTACGCGCCTCACCCTTTAATATATCAATTTACTAACCCTAAAGTAAATATCCCATAAATACCATTCTCGATGAATATTAATGATCCCAACATTTATTCATACGCCCTACTGGTCCTCCATGTCTCCCAAATCATTATACTAAGAATGCCCAAGAATTATATCACGACAATTCGATTTTTGAATCATTTACAAAGGGAAATAAGAGTCTGCCAGGAGGGGTCGATCGATCAAGGTTTGGGGCTCAATCGATCGAACCTTCGATCGATCGAAGCTCTATGCTCGATCGATCGATCAAACAGGTATTTCGATTTTCTGCAGAACTTCATCCAAATACATGTTTTCCAACCCCAAACATTCAAGAATTCTACTACTAACATTATAACAGTATACCAGATGTTTCTAACGTAAGGCATGTACATATTCATCATTTAAACATGGAATTTCCACCCAAAATTTACATCTAATTATCAAGAACCCTAGAATTTTCTTAAACAGTTTTCTAACAAATCTTTCTCCAGACTTTCTTTCTTATAATCATCAAAATTTCGTGGTTAATTTCCTCTACATGGCAAGGGTTTCCAGAATCATCATATCAACCAATACTACCTGGATTTTCCTATCACAAATTGGGTTTTTCTTCTGCATAATTCATCCCTAATCATTCCTAAACTAATATGAAGATTGCACCAACGAAAATACCAAGTTAAACACTTGCCTGGGATTTCTGGTATTCGGATTTACGGCTGATTTTGGTATGGTTGCGTTCCTCTTCTCGCGATCTACGCGTTGGTGGTGGTGGCGATGCAAACCGGTGACTTTTTGGCCTTGAATTGCCTTGAGGGCTCTCTTCTCCAATAGCCTTTCTAGGGTTATGAATATTCTAACCCTAAATGACTAACCTAAATGGCTGATATAGGTTGCTAAATTTCGTGGGTTTAATTACCCAAATATCAAGGTTCTAAAAAACGCGGGGCGTGATTGAGGCGTGGAGGCCAAGCCTTAAGCCTTAGAAGCCTAGGCGGGCCTAGGCGTAAAAAGGCGTGAAAAGGCGTTTAGGCCTTCTTAATATATTTTAATATTTTTTAACCATAACAAGGCTATTAAAATACAAAAATTGCACAGATCATAAAAATATATTTGAATATATGCAAATTAAAATACTATTTGATTATTTTGGATGAGATAACGGTTCGGTTTGTAAACAAATTCTTTAAAAGGCGACATCGTTTCACTAAATCATTGTTGTTTTTAGAAAAAAGTGCGCCTTAAGGGTTTTACCAAAAATAAGACGTGAAAAGCGTAAGGCGAGTCGTTTCTCCCAAGCCTTAAGCCTAGGCGGGTTTTTTAGAACAGTGCCAAATATGTAAAATGACTAAAATGCCCTCCCGGGGTATTAATTAGGCCTAAAAACGCCCCGAGACCCAAACTACACCCCCGGGTACACTTTTCTGACTATCTCGACCCTTACGGACCCGTTGGCGCACTCAAAATGACCATACCGGCAACTTATAAAATATTCACTTTTTATTTATCAAAATTTAGTCCCGATGCGACACGAGCACGCTCCGACTTAAATTTCCGAAATTGTTATTTAACTCACTCATGACATTCAATATAACCAATATAATATATTACTTTGCTCATTAGTAATATTCAACAAATTTCCCATAATTACTAACTCTCATCACGTTAATAATTATAACATAATTAATTTATGGATTTTTATTAAATAATTAACTCGCATTAAATTTAATAAATCTCCAAATTAATATAGCATAAAAATACGAGGTATTACATTGAACTCACCTAGGGTTGACGTGTTGCTTTGCTTTGGTGATGTTGTTTACGGGTCTATTTCGGGTGCGTTGTCCTAGTTATTACGTCTAGGAGATTTGACGAGGCATATCATGTATGTCTCGTGCTTACGACCTTTCGCGCGTAATTTCCGGGATATTTGTTGACGCAAAAATCTTATTAGGCTTTTATGATGATTTAGGGCGTAACAACCCTTGATTTAATTAACTGTCGAAATGAGATGCATTTGTAATAACTCGTCTACCCATGTAACCATTTTATACTAATTAACTCGGGGTGAGGGATATTCGACGCAACCTATAGTTTTTATTCACTTTGTTAACATAGTTTAATTACACTCGCCTAGTTTAATCTTTTCTCTTTATTATCTTTTCCTTATTGTTAAAATTACCTTTTACACTTTTATTTCGGAATATTAAATCATATAAATTCTAGCAACTCATCTCTGTGGATTTTTGATACCCGACTTACCGCTATACTCACCCGTTGAGTGTAGTCGTAATTTAGGTTTTTGTATAGTTCAGGTCAGCCGAATTCAAAACGACCGACGCGTAGGTGACTCTCGCACCGCGGAAAAACCCTATCTATCAGTAGGTATGGGACTAGTTAGTGTAGATTTGTGCGGATTTTGTATTCTAGGGTGAAGCTAATTTTATGCTTTATCGTCATTGCGCTTGCCTATGTATGAGACTAGGACGTGATAAATGTTGATAATTCATCATATATGTTGGATAGGACGTATGTGTACTTTGAGGATTCTTAGGTATGGTACTTGAGGGTATTTTGAGGATCTACAATCAATAACAAGGGTGGGGGAATTGATAAAGTAAACCAATGAGAATTAATACCTAGGATAAAAACGGGTATTAAAATCTGGGCAACATAATGTGCGGGGGTTGACAGTTTAAACGAGCCAGCGGGTGTTTTATGTCATGCCGTATGTGGAACCTTGTCATGGGGAGGGGTAAACAGTTTAGACAGATCAACTTGTCTATTGATAAAGGGAAGTGTAAAACTTTGGTGGGAGCACCACCCGAGGCGGGAGGACCGCTATAATAAATATGTGGGATCACCGCGATGAATAATAAAAATTGATAAGTATAATGATATTGGGTTAATTTAATTAAATTAACAACATGGGGCTTAGTTATTTAAAATCATATTGGTGTGCTTTTTGAATAACAATTACTGAGGGTAGTTAGTGATTTATGCTATCGCGTTTAATTATATTCTCGTCTAATTAAAATATTCTATTGTGATATTTATCTCGTATAATGATACTATCTGGCTTCAATGATCTCATTTGAGGGGAGTAGTATTTATTCATGTTCGGGGCTCTGACCTCGTGCGTTGAATAACCTTTTCAGGATAAGTTTTGGAGAAGCTACATAGGACTATTTGGAGATTTTCATTTAGGGGTGTAGGTAGAGCTTATTTATTTTACTGTTTTGTGTAGTTTAGACTTTCCTTTCAGTCATACTTTATTATGAGACTTCATATGGGTTCTATTGGTTCATTCGGTTGCAAAGTTATTTGAAGATTTTAGTTAGAGTATGTAAAGTTGGTTTATTATTCGGATTTTATTTAATCATTATTTGGAGTTTTAGCATGAGATGGATCTCATATCGCACAGTTGATTATTATCATTTGGAATTGATTCAATTATTTATCTTGTGGACTGATTTATTTATATTTCATATATGTTTCATGCTAAGAATGGTATTTTATTTATTTTGAGCCCGACATGGTTCGGCGGCGGTGGCTGGCGACCCCGTGTATTGGATTTTGCAGGGTGTGACATCAAGTGGGCTGTGCAGCACCTAAGGGACAAACAAATTGAGAAAAACTGAGAGCTTTGCATTATGTTTTTCTATCATCGTTATGTTCTACTTGATTGAATTTGTTTTCAACCTCACGAAGGTACATCAAACAGAAAGTTATGGATTCATTAACAACGTACGCCTCTGCTATTGATCCTTTGGGTCGAGCTTTATTTTTTACCCTTAACTTTAGCAATTCCAGATTCTTAGGCACATTGAATGTTATATAGATAAATCATTTTACATAGAAAAGAATTTTTGTAATTAAATTTTTGAATAAATATTTTTGAAGTACCACTCGAAAAGGAATATCGATCGCATTTTTACCGGGCCGACAAGCATAGACTCGCGTGGTAGGTGAATAACCAAATGGACTATAACATTAAAAAATGAAGGCGAAAAATTATTTCAAGCTTGCAGAGTATAAGGACAATCAATTCCTCTAGTTTCTCTAAATCCTTCACATTCAAAGTTTTTGCACGCAGTTGCTGAAAAAAGTTTAACAACTTAATTAATGCAGTATTAACATCCTCCGATATATATCAGTGTATGGCGGCTAGGATAAGTCATTGCAAAATAACATGGCAATCAAGATTTTTTAATCCTAATGTCTTTCCATCTTGATGCTCAAATTTCTAGGCATATTCGCATCATAACCATCTGAGAATTTGACTGAGTTTAAGAATGCCCTAAGTCCTTTCTCTTCTCAAATGTTAAGGTATAAGATGCATATGGTTTCAGCAATTTATTACCTTGTTCTTATAAATACAACTCCTTTCTTATCTTCATATCAGCTAAATCCCGATGAGCCTTATCTGTATCTTTAGTATTTTCTTCCATATTCATAAATGTTCTAAGAACGCTATCACATATGTTCTTCTTAATATGTATTACATCAAGATTATGTCTTAATTTTTTCTTTGACCAATACTCTAACTCAAAGAAAATACCTTTTTGTCCAGTTTTGTTCCTTCGGGGTACGTTTTCTCTTCATATCCTTATTGTTTGTATGCTTACCTAGTTTTAGAATTTTCACCCTCTTTAACTACTCCAATATGTCATCATCAATTAAATCTATCGTTACTGGTCTTTCTTCTTTTCTTCCATCTTGTAGTCTACTATTTTGCCAAGAATAGCTGGAAGCCAAATATCGACAATGATCCATATAGCATTTTTTACTTTTCAGTAATTGCTAAGAGGTGTCTTCATTGTGCACTG
Source organism: Sambucus nigra (assembly GCA_949130495.1). Taxonomy (NCBI): domain Eukaryota; kingdom Viridiplantae; phylum Streptophyta; class Magnoliopsida; order Dipsacales; family Adoxaceae; genus Sambucus; species Sambucus nigra. The sequence goes on from OX422210.1 coordinate 248,818,077, forward strand.
GACGTGCATTGTACCCTTTCGTTCTCTATCAAGACAAATTACCATATGTCGAGAAGTCATTGATCATTCACAATACACTTGCATGTAAACAAAAATATTCCTTAACAAAATTATCCCATGTTTCTACACCAACTTGCCAAAGATCTTTTAACTCATTTATTAAGGGTCGTAAGAATATGTCCATGTCTTTACTCGGTGCTTGTGGATCGGAATTAAAAGAGGCATCATGAAAAATTGTTCTATCATACATAGCCATGGTGGAAAATTATATGGAACGAGTGTTATCGGTCACATGCTGTACAAGTTACTCATATTTCCAAATGGATTAAAACGATCAGAAGCAAGGCCTAACCTTACATTGCGAGAGTCATCTGCAAACCAAGGGTACTGCTTATAAAAGTCTTTACATACCTCGGTATTATCCAGATGTCTTAAAACATTCTGTGTATCGACTCATTTTTCCATATGCAACCTCATATCAGTGGTTATATGTCTTGACATATACAATCGTTGCAACCTTGGTTTCAATGGGAAGTAATGCAATACTTTATGAGGAACATTCTTCCCTTTATTATCATTATACTTATGCCTAGGATCATCACATATTGGACACCTATCCATATTTTGATTCTCTTTCCAAAACAATGCACAATTATATTTGCACGCGTGAATTAATTCATAACCGAGTCCCAAATCTCCCAACTTTATTATTGCTTAATAATGTGGAGAGGGGATATTTGAATCAGGATAGGCTTCCTTCAATAATTAGATTATTATATAAAATAATTTGTTATTAGAGTGGTTAATAACCTTAACATGCATAAACTTTTTAAGAAACTGAAATGATGAGATTTTTTTACATCCCGAATATTTCTCCTCTCTGATTTCATGAAATAATTTATTATATATACTAGCATCATCTTCAGTATGCTCGAGAGAACCATTGGGACCGAACATATTATTTAATAGCCTGGACATGTCATCATCTTCCTCCCCAACTTCTACATTTTCTAGCACTTGTGCACTTGAAAAGTTTTGTTCAGCATTCACCTCCTCTCCGTGATTTATCCAGCAAGTATAACTATAAGATATTCCACGACTCAACAAATGACTTCTAATAGTTATTGGATCATGAAAATATATATGCATTTAGACAATCTCAAGATGGACATCGTGACTTGTTATTTTCATCCAGGTGGTCTCCTGAAATCTCAATGAACAAATCAACACTGAATTTATATTGCTTAGACAACATATTAGGTAGAAACACCCAACTCTTATTCATATTTATCTTTAACTTATTTCACACCAACATATCATCGCTTGTTTTGTTACCTGTTTGACAAAATAAATTTTGATGTCAATAATTAATCATAAATAAATCAGCATATTGATCTAATCTGTTACTTATTTATCCTAATACTTTTTACAAAAACGAAACCCGAACACTAGAACCCTTGTGTTCAAATTTAAGATGTTTTATGAGAAAATGGATTCCTTAGTAAGTGTTGCATGGATAAAACTTTTACATAATTAATTGGGTCATATTCAAGTTTAAAAGTTTTTGGGTGGTTAAATTCAATAAACCTCATCTACTCTAACTGTTAATAGAATTTTTATCTTCTAGCATAACTATTATCTTAAAATATTGAAATTGCATTTGAAAAAGGTCAATGTTGAGTTTCTTATCATTTTTGTCTCGTGTTTTTGATCTATATAGAATACAAGAAAGATTATTGAAAAAGACAACAAAAGAAAGATTAAGGGTCCATTTAGTTCTGTATTCAGAAAACTCGATTTAAACGCTATTTTTAAATACAATTTTAAAATTCGATTTTTTGTATTTATAATTATTGGTGTACGTTTAGTAAACTTGTTTTTAAATACAATTTTTTTAAAATTTGACAAAATTGGAAAACATGTATATTTATATTATACATATATGTGTGTGTGTGTGTGTGTGTGTGTGTGTGTGTGTGTATGTGTGTGTGTGTGTGTATATATAAACACATATATAAAACTTTCATACATACATACATACATACATACATACATACATACATACATAAATTATATACATGTACATTTAATATCATGTATTTTTATCTATATTTAATAAGGTATGTTGGAGAGTTCAACTCTCTCTCTCTCTCTCTCTCTATATATATATATATATATATATATATATATATATTATATTCATAAATGAATTGATAATATTTTTTAATACAGATGTACTATATGTACATTTTATATTATTCCATACATTAATAATAGATGTATAAATCTATATATAAGTATCATGTATCTAATAATAACCGTATTTAACTTTATATTATTCCAAACGTAATTTTGTATACATGTACATATATATTTTTTATTTATAATAATTACGCACATATTAATGTATTATGTATGTATATTATATATAAAGGTATAAATGCATTAAAATATTAAGAATGAATAATTCTGACTTGAGAAATAAAAAACAGAAGTTATAAAATACCCTCAACTAGTTTTCTGACAAACTTGATTATAACACATAAATATTATAACTCGGTGTTTAAAAATAGGTTGTCAATGCAAATTTTTATCAATATTGTATTTAAACACAAAAACAGAATTATAGTTCTAAACCAAACACACCCTCAGTACCCTAACTTACTTTTTATATTATATCACTCACGACTTTAGTGATGATTACACTAGTGATGGAACTAATGCATATATAATGACAAAAATCTATATGAAATACAGACCAATGATTTGGAAGAGCACACATTATAAAAGGTACAATTGGTATTGTTCTTGAGCATAAGAGACTAAAGATATTTTCATTTAGCTGTGGAGCAAGATTTTGACACAAACTACTATTGTTTTTTATATAGTGGAGTAGTATTAATGAGTGGGTCCCACTAGAAATGCTTAAGATAACATATGATAACATAATCAATAAATTTTTATGTATAATACAAAAATGTTTTGGTTTCAACCTCACCAATACCATACACTCTAACAATCAATTTAACACCATTAATACCCCAAATCCAATCGAACATTGTTATATGGTACAAATGAATGAACTACAAGTATTTCAGAATCACTCATTAGGCTTTATGGAGAGTAATTAGAGTGAACTTTGATCTAATATTAAATTGGTGCCAAAAATACATACATAAAAAAATCAATAGACTATTATGATAAATACATACATACAAAATTAACAAACTTTTATGATAAATATATACATAAAAAAACATTACCACTATTAAACTATAAAACTCATTGAAATTTATTTTAGAAATATATTGTGTTGCTTACTCACATAGACAAAAATAAAAAAAATAAACCGAACAAAACTCCATATGAATGTGTAGTTGACAACACAATCAATTGCATCTCAGGTTGCTTTATTGACATATATATATATATATATATATATATATATATATATATATAAAAATTTAAACCCAATATGTATGTAATATGTATATATATATTTCATATATGTTTATATGTATGTATATTATGTTTCAAATCTCCTTTCATACACAACTCTAAAACACAACAAATCTCAGATCTGTAATGAAATATTTCAAATCAAAGGTCCATATGTATATATGTATGTCATTTCAGATATGATCTCCATATGTATACATGTATGTATATATCTATATACATAAACTATGGGAGATTTATCCATAAAATTCACCGGAGATCACAATAACAACTAGAGATAGCAATAACGGAGGTGGCTAACCGAAGAGAATCTTCAGATAGAAGGAGGGATGTCGACAAGAAACTCCGACCAAAGTTGACTACTGGCATGGGAGGGCTGTGAGCGAGAAGTAGGAGTGAAACGAGGGTTTTGTATGTGTGGTGATTTTTAGCGTGTGTGCACATTTTTGGGCTTTTGTCATCTTTTTTTTTTTGTTAAATGTATGTGATATGATTTGCAAGGAAATTAATTAAAGCGTTGCAGTAAATATTTTGGATACTAAAAAAAAGGAGAAAAATTTTACCTCTATGTTTTAAACAAGGGTTCAAAAATTTCCTTTCTGAAAATTACATTTTGCAAAGAAATATTTCCTTGCAAAATGTTTATAACAATATTATACTTTTATCAATAATTTTTCCATTTTCCTTGCTAATAATACACTTTTAGCAACAAAAGTTACATCTTCGCTAAAACATTCGTTGCTAAAACCAAATTTTCTTGTAGTGATTATACATAAAGTATATGTAAAAGCCTTCTAAAAAATGTGAAAATAAAACTCAAATACTCTCACTTTTTTTGATTTTTTTTAAGCCAAGGACTTATATTTATAAGCGGATGGAAAAAAAATTTGGGGACGGGGGGCACGGTGATAGGCTGGATCCGTGCTCACAAAACGTATCTGGTTGTCTTAAAATAAGCCATGTTTCATTAAAACCTCACACATGTAACAACTCCCATTCTCTCACGTGAAGGTTGGCCATGTACGATACACCCAAGATGGGGCTTGTCGATCAATTAATAACATTCTCAGTACAACGTAATAAAATTTTGTTATTTTAAAAAGGTTGATACTTTAAACTTTATAAATATTTCAGTGACAATAATTAAACTCAAACCAACACCAACTAAATAATAAATCCAACAAGAAGTAAAAAGCATCACAGCCCCAGCATAATGTAAGTAAATAAATAAACTCTCTGGATTATGCTCTTACAAATGTTTCCAAATAAATTAACTAATACTTGAAAATCACCTAAGATAGAGTCAATAGTGTGTAAAGCTACTAAGCACGAGAGACTGCAAGTCTAGTGCAACAACACTCCTGCATTTCCTGTCTAGAAATAACCTGGGGGGAAATATTTAAATTTGGTTCAGAGCCCGATGTGTGCAAGAATAATTTACTTAATTTATGACGCAATAGTACATTCGATGCAAAATAAATATTTCTCCCTTCGTCACTCACATGCGTTTAACACCTGACCCATTATCTAAGTGTGATACTATTAGCATCCCAATAAGTCTCCTAATTCTAACTATGACAACGTGTCAAATTAATAATCATGGATTTGTCAATAATTCAATGATTGAATGTACCGACTACATTTAATTACTCATCCCCGTTTCATCAATTTCATATAAATGGCATAAACATCTATTATGCACTATAGGTTCCAAAATATAATTATTGTCCATATTCTTGGACAATAAAATTTGTCTCATTAAAATTTCGGGGATATATATATATATATATATGTATATATATATATATGTCCTTCCATATATTTAACAAACAAACGCATCCACCGTTGGTGTCTAATTCGTGCTCTATCAGTAAGTCCGGAGGAATCCCTTATCCTAAGAGGACAACATAACACACACATAAATTGGGGGAGGTCCCTATGCAAGACACATGTACATGGCCCATACTCAGCGGTGACATAGCAACAGTCAGCGTAAACATCTACCTCTCGGAGGTGACGCCTCCACGTAGTACTTATATGACTTATACATCGTTAAGCCCACCTAGGTCAACATCCACCTATCAGCGCGAACCCCGCGCCGATAGGACAGTCCACTGGTATGTCCACACAAATACATAATAGTACATATTATTATCCTAAATAATATTGTAACAACCCTCACTTTTGAGAGCCTATTTTATATTTATTTACTATGTGAAGTAATTATATATAAAATGTTGGAATGTGGAGTAAGTATTAATTTAATGAGATAAGTTAATATTTACTAAAATGTTGCATATTTACCTTAGGTGTCGGTAAATACCGCCATGTTGTGTTTGATTATGTCATAAGATTTAAAATGACATTATGGTGTAAAAATGAAACCGAAACTTAAAATGAGTTATAAAATTTCCAAATGATAATTTGGAGGGTGTAGTTAGTTCCGGGAGGTGCGAGATAGTCAAAATGTGTGCCATATTGTATTTTGATGTTTTGGGCACTTTTGAGGTTTTAGTATATTGCTTATTGGGAATCATTTTAATGTGGTATTAACCACTTAAGTTTGGAGACTTTAGACTAATGCCCCGATTTAGTCTTGCTAGGCATTTTATTTCCCTTAAGTGAAATTGTTAACCTAGAGAGAGAGAGAGAAGAAGAGAACTTTGGAGAGAAAGAGAGAGATTGAATATTTGGAGATTGATCTTGCATTCATCTTCCTCAAATCTGAGATTGGAACTCCAAGGCAAGTTTTCTACTTGCTATTATGTGATTTAAGATGGATAATTAGTATGATAGTTGTGTATTAGTTTTGGTTTGATAATGTTAGGGTTTTTATTGGATTTATGGGTTTTGGAATCTTTGGGAGAGATTTGGATATTTATTGGTGTAGATTAATGTTGTTGGAAGCATATATAATCAGTTGGTAGCAATTAATGATCTTTGTTTTGATGGATTTTTGAGTTGGGGGTATTTTTGGAGTCCAAGACCCCATAGCCAAACTTGGCAAATTCGCAGGGGTGAATCGATTCGTCCCCTGGGCGAATCGATTCGCTTAGGGGCAGTTTTCCAGGTCTGGTACCCGAATCGATTCGGGTTAAGGCCGAATCGATTCAGCATTAACAGAAAGTTGGGTTTGTCACCCGAATCGATTCGCTTTCAGGGAGAATCGATTCGCTGGAGCGAATCGATTCGGCCTTAGGGCGAATCGATTCGGTTCCTGCAGTTTTGAGTTTTTTTTTTATTCAATTTTTATCCTTTTTCTTTAGGATTAGGACTTAGGAACCTTCTTTAATGAAGTAAACTTAGAGTCCTACAGTCTTAGTTGAGTTTGGTCGCCACCCAAGATTAGAATTGGTTCATCTGGGCTTTATTCCAGGGGTGCTTAAAGTGATGTTCAGGCATTACTTTTCTTTTTAAAACTTATTACGAGTTCAGGAGTTAAAAGCCCATACTTGGAGACTTTAGGGGCTCATTGGAGGTATATAAAACCTTGGGAATTGGAGAATCGTTATGATCACTTGGAGATTAATTCGGGACTTAAAACGTGATGAATATTAATGAGTATATTCAATGATTATGGTTTCAGATGTAATGAAACAAATATGATTAATGGAAATGAAAATGTGAATTAAATTGGTTAATGTTAATTTACTTAAACACACCTCTCTAAATGTTAACATAAGGGAAGCTCACGCATGAGGTGATGTCCCCTGGCTAGTGAATGCTGGGAGACTATAGTCCTCAGCCATATGCGGGTTGTTATATATTTTATTCTGTGCTAGTGAGGTAATTTCGGGTGTGGTTATGACTCACTCGCAGGCATATGGCCACTTCCCGACGTGCGTTAGGTACCCAGGTTGTCTTGTTTGATGGGTCCTGGAAGATGATAGTCATTTAGGGGCGCGCCACTGGGGAAACTCGGAGGGGCGGTCTTAGAATCGTTATTTGTATATGAATATGACCATTCTAAATCAAGTGGGACTTGAGGTATGTTAATTCCATAAGAATAAATGATGGTATTATATTCATGTTAAGGAATGGACATTGGAATAAAGTGGTAAATAATGATGGAGGCTTTTAAATTTATGATGTCTAATTATATTCTCTTGCATAATTTAATAAAAGACATATCAGTTAAACTACTTTATTATGCTTTGTGAATAGGTTGTTAGATTCTCATCTTCATCATTCATGATTAACTGTTCATATCTATCATGCTTGTTATTCATCTGGGAATCATATAAAAATCGAGCCCTGACCCGTTCATTTTCGATGTTGTGTATGTTATTGTATCCGCTCAGGTGCTCCGCCATAAGGGCGCCCGTGTTGATATTCACACTCCAATACTTTCGAGGAGCTGTAAGATTTTGCGGATATTACAGGATGTTTTGTTAGACGTATTCATTTTTGTATTCTAGATATGATCGGGTCTTTCACTCGGGCGTGTGGCCCAAACTTATGTAATTGTTTAATTGATGTATTATGTAACTATCAAATTGTTGTAAGATATTGTATGTAACTGTGGACCGACAACATATTCAGTCCCCTTATTGTATACTCGTTATTGTGGTAATATAAGCCCTTTTGGAATTCCACTTTTTCTTCAGATTGGGTTGTTTAAATTATTTTTCTTAACTTGTAATAAAACTAAAATTTTTGGCAACCCGTTTTCTCAATTATTGGGTGGTTTTTCTGTGTACTTATTTTATTATTGTGATGCTGAGAATGATTTCCATCCATGATTCCGTTATGTTGGAGTATCGGGCTGTCCACCCCTTATTTCGGATATGTGGGTTGTCACAGATGGTATCAGAGCATCAGGTTCTAGATTCTTTAGGATCTATGCGGACTTGTCACGTTCTACCGTAGCGTTCTTTGATATAGAGCCTAATGTTAGGACTTCTTTGTTGCTTATATTTGCAATCTTCTGCAGTATAGATTGTTTTAAATAGTATTCTAACTCTATTGTTCCATCATCTCAGATGCCGCCTAAGAGAGGTCGCCCAATGAGACGTAATAGAGTTGCAGAAGATGACGTTGGTCCTCCACCGCCACAAGGAACTATCAATGCTGCTGATGTAGCAAACATTGTGGCTCAAGAGGTCAATGCTGCTATGACTGCAGTGGCTCAGCAAATGCCACAAGCTCAACAACGAGCACAGGATGTACAAGATCCTACGGGACCTTCTCCGTGGGAGAGAGTTAGAGAGTCCTTTTTAAAGGGCCATCCCCCTGAATTTGACGGAGGTTCTGACGTTATTCGAGCAAATCAATGGAAGAAAGATATGCAACAACATCTACGAATGGTGGAATGTAGTGAGGAGAAGAAACAGGTCCTTGCTACTTTCAAACTTGTTGGGGCCGCGTTACACTAGTGGGAGTCGATGACTACACCAGAACAGAGAGATACCATGACGATCACTGATTTCTGGGTCTTATTTGACCAAAAGTATTTTCCTCCCGTAGTTCAAAGGGAGATGAGAAGGAGACTTCAGGATGTGGTACAGGGAGAGCGGTTCGTTGCTGAATACGAAGAGGAGTTCACCCGGTTGGCAAGTTTTGTAACGGATGAGGTGACTCCAGAAGAGAGGAAGGTTTCAAAGTTTATGGGAGGTTTGAACTGGAGAATCAGGCAACATTTGCTGGGTAATCCATCCTTGCAAAGTTTTGGTGAGGTAATGAATGCAACATTGGTTCATTGCCAAGAACATGGGTTATACATGCAGAGTAGCAAGAAAGTTACCATAGTGGGGCAAGTGGAAAAGCCTAAAGGTAGTGGGAATGGAGGAGCTTTTTCCTCGTCCCAATCTTTGGGTAGTAAGCAGAAGGAAAGGGATCCCCAGCAAGGGGACTCGTCAAAAAGATAACTCTTTGGTGGGTTTAATTCAGGTGGTAATAATAATCGGCACGGTCAGGGTGCCTCGCAACAGCAACAAACCGTTCGGGGTGGTCAAGGGGATAGGGGCCAACCGGACCAAGGTGTTAACCAGTTTAGAAACAACCGGGGCCGTGTTTCGGAGAATATATTGGGAAAGTGCTTCCAATGTGGGGAGGCGGGTCATTACAAGAAGGAGTGTCCTCAGTTGATTGGGGGACAACCTCCTAGGGCTCCATAACAGATTTATGTTCATTTTCCACCACAGGCACCAAATCCGGTTGTTTCTCTGCAGCAGGGTCAACTACAGTATGGGATAGTTTATCATATCCATGATGCTATGCATCCTCCTGCTCCACCAATGCCACTAGCGATTGAGGGTAAGTTCCTTATTCAAGGGCACATGGGTCGCGTTTTGTTTGATATGGGTGCGACACATTCATTCATTTCTAGAAATTTTTCTCAGACCACAGAGTTGATAAAATCTGCTGAGAGCACTTTCACTAGCGTTGAGTCCTCTATGGGTGATGGTTCACTCATTTTCCTTGTTTGTAAATAAATAGGAATTACTCTTGGTAATTTGTTCTTTGAGGCCGATTTAATCGTCCTAGACATGGTCGGGTATGATGTGATTTTGGGCATGGATTGGCTTGTCAAGTATCATGCAATAGTTATTTATTGCAGGAAGAGTATAGTCTTCGCCGTTCTGGGACAAGAAATGTTCTCGGTGGTTATGCCTCATTTAGAAGGATGTACTAGTACTTATCTGTATTTTATTGCGGAAGAGACTTCTCTGGATGTAGTCATTCCCTTGGATTCGATTCCAGTTGTTCAAGATTTTGTAGATGTCTTTCGGGAAATACCGGGTTTGCCTCCGAGTCGGGAGATTGAGTTTGTGATTGATTTAGCGCCCGGAACGAGACTGATTGCGAGAGCTCCGTATCGTATGGCTCCCGCTGAGATGAGGGAGTTGAGAGATCAAATTCAGCAGTTATTGGAGTAGGGATTCATTAGGCGTAGTACGTCGCCATGGGGTGCTCCGGTGTTGTTTGTGAAGAAAAAGGACGGTTCTCTCCGGTTATGTGTTGACTATAGAGAATTAAATAAGGTCACCATCCGGAATAAATACCATTTGCCTCCTATTGATGATTTATTTCATCAACTTAGGGGAGCATCATACTTCTCTAAAATAAACTTGAGAACGGGGTATCACCAGTTGAGGATATGGGAGCAAGATGTATCCAAGACCGCTTTTCTGACGAGGTATGGGTCCTATGAATTTTTGGTTAAGCCCTTTTGACTAACCAATTCCCCCGCTGTATTTATGGATCTCATGAATAGGGTATTTCGGGACTTCCTGGACCAATTTGTTATTATATTCATCGATGACATCCTTCTGTATTCTTGAACGGAATTAGACCACGCTACTCATTTGAGGTTGGTCCTACAAAGATTGAGGGATCACAAATTGTATGCTAAGTTTGAGAAATGTGGTTTTTGGTTACGGGAAGTGCAATTTCTGGGTTATATTATGACTTCGCAGGGCATTTTGATGGATCAGAGCAAGGTGGTTGCGGTGAGGGAGTGGGATCAGCCCATGACACCTACCGAAATTCGTAGTTTTCTGGGTTTGGCGGGTTATTACCATCGATTTATCAAGGGTTTTTCAAAGATCGCTAGCCCTTTAATAATTTTGACCTGGAAAGGGGTGACATTTGTTTAGGACAACTCTTGTCAGGATGCTTTCGATGAACTCAAATATAGATTGACTTCGGCTCCAGTACTTGCATTGCCAAAGTTGGGGTTAGAATACCTAGTCTTCACCGATGCATCTCTATAAGGATTATGAGGTTTACTCTAACAGGAGTGACGGGCTATCGCATATGCTTCTCGCAAGCTCAAGCCCCATGGAAGAAATTATCCGGTGCATGACTTAGAATTGGCCGCAGTTGTCTTTGCCTTGAAGATTTGGAGGCATTATCTCCTAGGGGAGAAATTTAGTCTTTTCACGAACCATAAGTCGTTGTAATAGTTATTTTCATAGAAAGATTTAAATATGCGACGGCGCCGATGGTTAGAGTTTGTGAAAGACTATCAAGTTGACATCCACTATCATCCTGACAAGGCGAATGTGGTAGTGGATGCTTTGAGTAGAAGGCCCGAAGGAGAGTTAGCTGATGTATGGAAGGCTAAATGGAAAGAGCTCAGTCGTGAGGATGCGGTGGCTAGGGCGTTCAGGCCAGTGATGAGCGTTACGCCTACAATTGTGGCAAGGGTTGTAGAATCCCAAGGAAGAGATAAATGTTGTCAGGACCACATATGCCGACAACTGTCCGAGGGAGCGTAATCCTACTCGATAAGTTCAGAGGGTGGACTACGCTTCCATGGAAGACTCATTGTCCCGAAGGAGGGGGATTTGAGATGGGCAGTGATGGAAGAATCTCACAGTTCTAAATTTACGGTACATCCTGGTGGGGACAAGATATATCAAGATATGCGCCATCAGTATTTGATCGGGCGGTGAAAGTGTGTTCATGTGAGGACACAATCGTCGTGTGTTTCGCCGCCGCGATGCAAAAGATAAAACCTAAGCTACTACTACACTTGACAAGCAAGCACGACGGTAAGTCGGGTATCGTAAATCCACAGGGAGTGATTGAATTTTAGATGTTAACTGTTTTATAACTTCAAGAATAAAAATGGTGTAAAAGAAATAAGAAAAGGTGATATGTGGTTATGGTGACAAAAGAAAAGAATAAGTTACGCTAAATAAAAGTAAAGCGAGGATCGGGATCGCAGTCTACCAAATGGATCGAAACAACTACTAACTAAAGTTAAGGCTCGAAAGCAATTTAATCGATCATTTACGATTAAGCATAAACATCACACAACAAGGAATTTAAGCCAAAGTTGCGAGATTAAACATTTAATGGAAAATGGTCCCACGCGGATTAAATTCGGATTGTCGCTATAAACACTAAAGTTGCGTGACAAATAAATTTAAACGCATAACAATCCAACTTTAATACACGCGGTTTCAATTAAACGCGATTTTGCACGAAACCTAGTTTTCGGAGCTCGGGGCCCGAAAATGGCGGAAATGAAATCCCGACCCTATTTATCTAAGGGTGCATAATGAATTAAACTAAATTAGACTAATTAACTACGAAAGCAATAAATTAAAGCAATAAAACCTAATTAGAAAGCATGGAAATTATCTAGAAAGCAAGGAAATAATGGAAAACAACTATATTAAAGGAAAGGGAAGATGAATAGTCAATCTTACAACCAATTAGTGTGTCAATCCAAGAGAGGAAGAAGAAGAACCACTCAAAACCCCTACAACCCTAACTAAACCTAAGCTAAAAATCGTAAATGGGTTGTTCCCTTATTACAAAACCAAAATTTGGCTTATACAGTAAGTTAGAATAAAAGAAAAGAAGAAAGAAAAGAAAAGAAAATATCTGCAGAAAAACAGGGGATCGATCGATCGACCCCTTTGGTCGATCGATCGATCAAGGGAAAATTTCGACAATCCTGAAAGGTCGATCGATCGACCCTTTTTATCGATCGATCGATCAAGCAGGGCATATTGCAACAGCAGCCCCTGCTTCTTTTCTTCTTCCTCTTCTTCTCCTCTTTTGCTTCCTTGGTTTTCCTCCGCTAAAATCGCCGTAACTTCTTCGTTATGAATCGGAATCGCGCACCTTTTGCGGCCACGCGAAGCTAGCGAGGAGGGATACAACTTCCGTGAGATGTCGGGCCAGGTACCCAAGCTGTGAAAAGACTAAAATGCCCCCGAACGTGCGATAGTGTACGGAAATCGAGCGAAATGCATCCGAACTTCATACTAAGCATCCAAATACCTACAAAAGCTCAATTAACCCCTGCAAAACATGTTAACATAGAAATCCGAGGTTGTCTGGTTAACGAGCATAAATATAGGGATTAAGATACCCGAGGGGGCTAATAACGCGTAGGTTAACGGGTGAAATACGCAATATTTGCGTCGTATCACACCCCCTAACTTACACATTGCTAGTCCCTAGCAATGAAATAGGAAATAACAAGAAAAACAAGCAAACCAAAAGTAGGAGAAGTACAAAAGTATGGTATAAAAGCAATAAAAAGATAAGGCCACTTTCGCGGGCGATTCGATTGCATTTAGCGTATGCAATAAGCCGTTAAACCCCTAGGTTACCCTAGTGGACGAGTGTCGTCTCGTGAGGGTTTTCAGGGATGAAACCCACAAACATCATAAAGTTTCCTCAAAATATGCCCAATCAAGTAAGACAAACTCATCAGTGCGAACAAGATTTCAACATGTTATTAGCATAGCAAATGAATTTGCATGAGAAGTCCGTAGTTATTAACATTATCGAATGCACCTCAATGAATTGAAACTCTAACATGTGGTAGGGGAGTGAGCATATGCAAAGTATGATTTGGCGAAAAACTTAAATAACTCGGATACTAAAAATCAAAGCAAGCATATATTCAATCCTCACGGGCATTACGCTCAACAAATGAATTCACTATGAGAAGGGAGGTAATACACGGGACATGCGGGCATAAAGAGTAAATGTAAATGGAAACTAGGTCGCACACATGTCACAAATGAGGAACGCTGTATAGGAAATGAAAAACTTGCAATCTCAATGAAAGGATACCGCACACTAAAAGAGGCGAAATGCATTTTCACAGATTATCAAAACTATTATGACTTTTAAATTAAATGCACCCTAAGATCACATAGGACTTGAATAGGGTTGTAATGTATGGCTAGGTTAAGGCACGAAATGAAAGGGATGTATATACGGATTCAAAGTGTTTGGGGATGAAACTCGGAATAATAGGAAAATGTGGGCAATTACAAAAATGGAAAGCAAGTTCGAAAACAAGCATTAGATATATCATCGGGGAGAGTAATCAAAGCTTATTGAACTATATACAACATATACAAACTTCTCTTTCTTTTCTTTTCTTCTTTTTCTCATGTTTTCTTTTCTTTTCTTTTTTTTTTCTTTTTGCTTTCTGCTTTCTCTTTTTTTTCACTACTTTCTTTTCTTTACTTTTCAAACTCTCATATGCTTAAATTGCAACCACACTACAATAACATCATTCAATCCCAAGTATCATTCCAAACAAAGGTATGGAAAGTGTATGTATGGCTTAAAACTCCAATTTGGAGTTGGTTATGGGATTTTGGGTAATGAAACGAAAGGCTATATTTAGGCTCAAAGGGGTTAACGAGGGTAAACATATAAGGGTGAGGTCAAGGATAATATGGGTGATATATCAAAGAGGGCCTATGATCATTTCACAAAGTTTACGCAATTCTCGAATCAAAACAATATATGAAAATCATGCTCAAGTAACACATTTCAAGTATGAACTCAATTAATGAACGGTCAAATGCAAGATTAGTGATATTACCAACGAATTCAACATTTTCAATGAGAAAAGAATACTGTATAACACTCACAAACGACGAAAGGTACGAAGCTTACTCGGTGTAAGTATATACAATGCAACAAAAGATTACCGAGTTATAAAAATCTTAAACCAAATCAATAACAAGGAAAGTGCATATGCTCATGGGATAAAGTTTAATTCATGAAGTTATTCACAATATCAATGATTTGAGGACTAAAGTCTAATAACTTTTAAAATCGAGAACATGCATCATTGAGTTGTCTATTGGATTGGGCAATTATTGAAATTTATCACTGGAAACAAGGCAAAATGCCCAACAAAGGAGAAAAAAAGAAAGAAAATATTTTTGAAATTTTTCAAATTTTTCACAAAAAGGCATACTTAGTAACTAAATGTGAGCAAAT
The DNA here is from genome assembly GCA_949130495.1 of Sambucus nigra. Taxonomy (NCBI): domain Eukaryota; kingdom Viridiplantae; phylum Streptophyta; class Magnoliopsida; order Dipsacales; family Adoxaceae; genus Sambucus; species Sambucus nigra. The sequence goes on from OX422210.1 coordinate 248,833,251, forward strand.
CCATGGACTACACATGAAATGGATAGAATATCCTACACCCCCTAACTTAAATGTTGCATTGTCCTCAATGCGCATTAAGAACACAACACAAAGAGAGGAAAAGAACGATATTACCCAAAATTGGAGTGATCTCCATAAGCACGAGTCCAAAGGAATCTACAAAACAAGTTAGTACCGAGCATAGCAAAAACAAATAACAAAAAGTTAACTAATTACACTAGACTAAATTAAAAAGGAAAGAAAAAAAAAGGAAAGAAAGAAAATTAAAAAGCTAACTATTTACAACCTACTATTTAGGCTTCACACTAACTATACACTAGAAGTCTAAATAGTTGAGGGTCCACCCAAAAAGGGATTTGACTTTGAAAGATCAACGGTGGACCCTCCAAAGAGAACATGCCTCCCGGAAGATATGAATTCCGTTTGAACAACGGAAGGCATGTGGGTGGTGATAAAAGTGAACCATCGCCAATTTGAAATTTTGGGCGGACGATGGGGGATTTGGATAATAAGGGGGAAATGTACACTAGAGATCCAAGAAAAATCGATTCATCTCCCAAAGGTTTTTCAAATGGAATGGGAGATAGTTTACACATCGGGATAACATCCATCGAAAATAAGTCCGGTAAAGAGTCCTCATCAGAAAAAAGTGTAGAAGTTTTAAAAGTTTCTACCGACTCATAGGAATCAACCGGTAATTCTAATGGTTCGATCATAGAAAATGAATATGGTGATGAAACAAATTCCATCTCAATCGACTCATCGTCGGAAGGAGATTGAATTTCGGGGGAGAAAGATGCACACTCGATGAGAAATTCTTTGAAAAATTGAGGTGAAACACAAGTTTCCACCTCCTCGTTGGTTTGTGCATAAGAATTCATCTCATCGCAAAGTGCACCAAGTCTCATTCCAGCATCATTTAGGCTTTCCAAACCTTGGGAGTAAAGAAGCAAAGTTTCTTCCAAAGTAGGCTTCCTCGTCTCAAGAGCCTCGAACTCCTCATTTGGGTGAAACTCGTCTTCGAAAGTAATGAAATAAGAATCGTCATTGGATTCAAATAATGAATCCAACTCAAGCTCCCAATAACGATTTTCATTCCGATAAATGTTGTCAAGTATTTCATTTTCAAGAAAATCTTGAAAATGGAAAACTTGAAAACTATCCCCAAAGTAAGAATCATTAGAATAACCGTGATAACTATAATAGTAGGACATGATTACCTCGTTGTTGTAGATGGAGAATCCGAGTAAGAAAGTGAGCAACCTCGAATCAAAGTTTCTTAGCGCTCAAAGTATGCAAATCCTGCAAAAAAGGTTAAAACAAAGAATACAAATACAAAAGGAAAAATACTACGAAATAATAAAACAATTACAATCTAAAACAAACTCCCCGGCAACGGCGCCATTTTGTGATCGGGCGGTGAAAGTGTGTTCATGTGAGGACACAATCGTCGTGTGTTTCGCCGCCGCGATGCAAAAGATAAAACCTAAGCTACTACTACACTTGACAAGCAATCACAGCAGTAAGTCGGGTATCGTAAATCCACAGGGAGTGATTGAATTTTAGATGTTAACTGTTTTATAACTTCAAGAATAAAAATGGTGTAAAAGAAATAAGAAAAGGTGATGTGTGGTTATGGTGACAAAAGAAAAGAATAAGTTACTCTAAATTAAAGTAAAGCGAGGATCGGTATCGCATTCTACCAAACGGATCGAAACAACTACTAACTAGAGTTAAGGCTCGAAAGCAATTTAATCGATCATTTACAATTAAGCATAAACATCACACAATAAGGAATTTAAGCCAAAGTTGCGAGATTAAACATTTAATGGAAAATGGTCCCACGCGGATTAAATTCGGATTGTCGCTATAAACACTAACATTGCGTGACAAATAAAGTTAAACGCATAACAATCCAATTTTAATACACGCGGTTTCAATTAAACGCAATTTTGCATGAAACCTAGTTTTCGGAGCTCGGGGCCCGAAAATGGCGGAAATGAAATCCCGACCCTATTTATCTAAGGGTGCATAATGAATTAAACTAAATTAGACTAATTAACTACGAAAGCAATAAATTAAAGAAAGAAAACTTAATTAGAAAGCATGGAAATTATCTAGAAATCAAGGAAATAATGGAAAACAACTATATTAAAGGAAAGGGAAGATGAATAGTCAATCTTACAACCAATTAGTGTGTCAATCCAAGAGAGGAAGAAGAAGAACCACTCAAAACCCCTCCAACCCTAACTAAACCTAAGCTAAAAATCGTAAATGGGCTGGTCCCTTATTACAAAACCAAATTTTGGCTTATATAGTAAGTTAGAATAAAAGAAAAGAAGAAAGAAAAGAAAAGAAAATATCTGTAGAAAAACAAGGGATCGATCGATCGACCCCTTTGGTCGATCGATCGATCAAGGGAAAATTTCGACAATCCTGAAAGGTCGATCGATCGACCCTTTTTGTCGATCGATCGATCAAGCAAGGAAGATTGCAACAGCAACCCCTGCTTCTTTTCTTCCTCTTCTCCTTCTCCTCTTTTGCTTCCTTGGTTTTCCTCCGCTGAAATCGCCGTAACTTCTTCGTTATGAATCGGAATCGCGCACCGTTCACAGCCACGCGAAGCTAGCGAGGAGGGATACAACTTCCATGAGATGTCGGTCCAGGTACCCAAGCTGTGAAAAGACTAAAATGCCCCCGAACGTGCGATAGTGTACGGAAATCGAGCGGAATGCATCCGAACTTCATACTAAGCATCCAAATACCTATAAAAGCTCAATTAACCCCTGCAAAACATGTTAACATAGAAATCCGAGGTTGTCTGGTTAACGAGCATAAATATAGGGATTAAGATACCCGAGGGGGCTAATAACACGGGTTAACGGGTGAAATACACAATATTTGCGTCGTATCAGTATTTGTGGCCAGGAATGAAGCGAGATATTTCCGAGTTCGTATCTCAATGTACTACTTGTCATTTGGTCAAGATAGATCATCAGCGACCGACAGGTTTGTTGCAACCGTTGGAGATTTCGGTATGGAAGTGGGAGAGCATATCGATGGACTTTATTACAGGCTTGCCAAGGTCACAAAGCGGTTGTGATTTAATTTGGGTGATTGTCGATCGCTTGACTAAGTCGGCACACTTCCTACCCGTGCGTACCGATTATGACACTACTCATTATGCCCGATTATTCATCGCGGAGATTGTTAGGCTCCATGGGGTGCCTTTAAATATCATTTCCGACCGAGACAAGATTTTTATTTCCCACTTTTGGCTAAGTTTCCAAGAGGCTATGGGAACTGAATTGAATTTAAGAACTTCTTATCATCCTCAAACAGATGGCCAGACCGAATGAGTAAACCAAATGTTGGAGGATATGCTCCGTAAGTGTATGCTCGATTTCAAGGGTGGTTGGGAACAATATCTTCCTTTGGTTGAGTTTGCTTATAACAACTCGTACCAATTTACTATTGGAATGGCGCCCTATGAAGCACTTTATGGCCGGCCTTGTAGATCACCCACGTGTTGGTTAGAAGTAGGGGATAATAAATTCCTTGGACCTGAAATGATCCAGGATACTTCTTCTAAGATTGAACTCATTCGGAATCGCATTTGGATAGCTCAAGACAGCCAAAAGAGTTATGCCGATGCAAATAGAAGACTCATGGAGTTGGAGATTGGGGAACAAGTCTTGGTGCGAGTGTCACCAATGAAAGGTATCAAGCGTTTCGGAAAGAAAGGGAAGCTTGCGTCGCGTTTTGTTGGACCTTTTACCGTTATTGTTAGGGTGGGTCCAGTGGTGTATCAACTTGCCTTATAGGAACCTTTGCAATAAATCCATTATGTGTTCCATGTCTCTTCTTTGAAGAAGTATAAAAGGTGCGAAGGTGCCCTTTGGCATATTCCTTTCGAGGATATCGACTTGCAACCCGACATTTCATATGAAGAACAACCCGTTGCTATTTTAGAACATGGGGATCATAGGTTGAGGTCTCGAGTGGTGCCCTTGGTGCTAGTCCAATGGAATCATCACAACGCTAAGGAATCAACATGGGAACGTGAGGATGATATGCGGGAAAAGTATCCACAACTCTTTATTCAAGGTACGCTTGAATTTTGGGGGTAAAATCCCCTCATAAGGGGGGGAGTATATAACAACCCTCACTTTTGAGAGCCTATTTTATATTTATTTACTATGTGAAGTAATTATATATAAAATGTTGGAATTTGGAGTAAGTATTAATTTAATGAGATAAGTTAATATTTACTAAAATGTTGCATATTTACCTTATGTGTAGGTAAATACCGACATGTTGTGTTTGATTATGTCATAAGATTTAAAGTGACATTATGGTTTAAAAATGAAACCGGAACTTAAAATGAGATATAAAATTTCTAAATGATAATTTGGAGGGTGTAGTTAGTTCCGGGAGGTGCGAGATAGTCAAAATGTGTGCCATATTATATTTTGATGTTTTGGGCACTTTTGACTGGTGTTAGTATATTGCGTATTGGGAATCATTTTAATGTGGTATTAACCACTTAAGTTCTGAGACTTTAGACTAATGCCCCGATTTAGTCTTGCTAGGCATTTTATTTCCCTTAAGTGAAATTGTTAACCTAGAGAGAGAGAGAGAGAGAGAGAGAGAGAGAGAGAGAGAGAGAAGAAGATAACTTTGGAGAGAAAGAGAGAGATTGAAGATTTGGAGATTGATCTTGCATTCATCCTCCTCAAATCTGAGATTGGAACCCCAAGGCAAGTTTTCTACTTGCTATTATGTGATTTAAGATGGATAATTAGTATGATAGTTGTGTATTAGTTTTTGTTTGATAATGTTAGGGTTTTTATTGGATTTATGGGTTTTGGAATCTTTAGAAGAGATTTGGATATTTATTGGTGTAGATTAATGTAGTTGGAAGCATATATAATTAGTTGGTAGCAATTAATGATCTTTGTTTTGATGGATTTTTGAGTTGGGGGTATTTTGGAGTCCAAGACTCCATAGCCAAACTTAGCAAATTCACAGGGGCGAATCGATTCGGCATTTACAGAAAGTTAGGTTTGTCACCCGAATCGATTCGCTTTCAGGGCGGATCGATTCGTTGGGGCGAATCGATTCGTCCCTAGGGTGAATCGATTCGGTTCCTGCAGTTTTGAGTTATTTTTTTTTTATTTTATTCAATTTTTATCCTTTTCTTTAGGCTTAGGACTTAGGAACCCTCTTTAATGAAGTAAACTTAGAGTCATAGAGTCGTAGTTGAGTTTGGTCGCCACCCTAGATTAGAATTGGTTCATTTTGGGTTTATTCCAGGGGTGCTTAAAGTGATGTTCAGACATTACTTTTCTTTTTACATCTTATTAGGAGTTCAGGAGTTAAAATCCCATACTTGGAGACTTTAGGGGCTCATTGGAGGTATATAAAACCTTGGGACTTGGAGAATCATTATGATCACTTGGAGATTAATTCGGGACTTAAAACGTAACGAATATTAATGAGTATATTCAATGATTATGGTTTCAGATATAATAAAACAAATATGATTAATGGAAATGAAAATGTGAATTAAATTGGTAAATGTTAATTTACTTAAACACACCTCTCTAAATGCTATTATAAGGGAAGCTCGTGTATGAGGTGATGTCCTCTGGCTAGTGAATGTAGGGAGACTATAGTCCTCGGCCATATGCGGGTTGTTATATGTTTTATTTTGCGCTAGTGAGGTAATTCCGGGTGTGGTTATGACTCACTCGCAGGCATATGGCCACTTCCCGACGTGCGTTAGGTACCCAGGTTGTCTTGTTTGATGGGCCCTGGAAGATGATAGTCATTTAGGGGCGCGCCCAGTGGGGAAACTCGGAGGGGCGGTCTTAGTATCGTTATATGTATATGAATATGACCATTCTAAATCTAGTGGGACTTGAGATATGTTAATGCCATAAGAATAAATTATGGTATTATATTCCTGTTAAGGAATGGAAATTAGAATAAAGTGGTAAATAATGATGGAGGCTTTTAAATTTATGATGTCTAATTATATTCTCTTGCATAATTTAATAAAAGACATATCATTTAAACTTCTTTATTATGCTTTGTGATTAGGTTATTAGATTCTCATCTTCATCATTCATGATTAACTGTTCATATCTATCATGCTTCTTATTCATCTGGGAATCATATAAAAACCGAGCCCTGGCCCATTCATTTTCCATGTTGTGTATGTTATTGTATCAGCTCAGGTGCTCCTCCGTAAGGGCGCCTGTGTTGATATTCACACTCCAATACTTTCGAGGAGCTGTAAGATTTTGCGGATATTACAGGATGTTTTGTTAGACGTATTCATTTTTGTATTCTATATATGATCGGGTCTTTCACTCGGGCGTGCGACACAAACTTATGTAATTGTTTAATGGATGTATTATGTAAATATCAAATTGTTGTAAGATGTTGTATGTAACTGTGGACCGACAGCATATTCGGTCCCTTTATTGTATACTCGTTATTGTGGTAATATAAGCCCTTTTGGAATTCCACTTTCTCTTCAGATTGGGTTGTTTAAATTAGTTTTCTTAACTTGTAATAAAACTAAAATTTTTGGCAACCCGTTTTCTGAATTATTGGGTGGTTTTTCTATATACTTATTTTATTATTGTGATGCTGAGAATGATTTCCATCCATGATTCCGTTATGTTGGAGTATCGGGCTGGCCACCCCTTATTTCGGATATGCGGGTTGTCACAAATATTTATAGGTAATTACACCATAATTACCATAAAAATCCTAACTCCAATTCACACTATTCAATTAACAATTTACCATCCAATAAATTATTAATTCTATTCCATAGATTAACTACTCAACCAACAATAGGTTTTATTTGTTACCATCTAAAATCCCCAACATTTTCATTTAATTAATAATTTACCATCCACTACATTATTAATTTCGTCCCATAGAATAATTAATTAACCACCTCGTCATTAACTAAATGTAAGAATAACATTAATTAACTAAATAGTTAACAATTTTTTTCTTTAAAAATTCCCTTATTTCCTTCTCCAGTAGACCAAAAATTTAGTCAACCTAACTCATCTCAGACTCAAGGGAAAAAGGAACAAGGAGCCAGAAATCCCAGCACGTCGCTTGAATGACTGGGTGTCTCATTCGCGAGACATAGCCTGTCGCTCGAGCGACAGGTGGCGTCGCTCTAGAAACCCCCTTGTCCTATCATCCCATGCCGCTTCCAATTACTGTTCTTCCAGTTTCAAGTTTTAAAACCCAGATCTGTTCATGCGAAACCCAGAAATACATACATATAGAACTAACTTTCTAAGTCCCAAAATCAACCGAGAATTCATGTATGTTCAAGACTTAATTGATTTAGATGTTTTCCCAACCTCTAACTATTATTTGATTTACAGTAAAGGATTGTTTATCATGGGATCTACATAAAAAATTACAACAAATATCCTCTACATTTTTTATTCAATTATCCCTAAATAATTATCAAAACCTTAAGGAAATCTTACCTCAATATTCAAATTTTCGATTCCTAATTTCTGGAAAAAATTCTACATATAGATCAGTCCTCTACATGTGTTGTTAATCATCAAATCAAACATACTCAAAATCTAAATCCCAGAAATTAAAGGGAATAATTATATGCATCAAGAAATATATTGGAAAGCATAAATTAAGCAAGAGAATTCTTGCCTTAAAGATTTGTAGAAGAAAGTCTCTTGAGATTCCTTGATTTTCCCTTTTATTCCTTGCCTTTTTCTTCTCTTTAGTCCCCTTCTCCTATTATGTCCCATAACTGTTGTTTTAGGTTATCTCTAATGATAGTGGGGGAGTGGTTTACCCCCACTTTCACACTTAATAGGTGGCTAATCCCGAGTTGGGCCTAAAACCCAACTTCTGGACCCCTAAATGGACCCGAATTCATAACCCAATTAGCCCAAAAGTTCCCCAACTCTTATACCTATGACCCAAGACCATTTTTAAATATTTAAAACACTAAACCGTCTTTATAATTCTCCCCAAAATGCATCCCAATTATTTTTATTATTTCACTTAGACATTTTATTATGTTCCAATGACACGCGCCCACAAATCTATTTTATGTGTGATTTATTTTTCACTCGCAATCCCATTGTGTCCTATTGAGTTTTATATTTATATACTCATGAATAAATGTTTATTTAAATTAAAAAAAATTACTCATCTACATTTGAATTCATCCGATTTAATTTATTCACAAATTAATATTAAATTATCGAATTTAAATTAGTCGAAATGTTTTATTTTAAAATTACGAGGTAGTACATTCTCCTCCCCTTATAACATAATTACGTCATCGAAATTCGCTAAAGCCCGATCTATATTTTAAACTGCGTTATTAACCCAAGTTTTACACCCAATTAGTCTATACCAATATCCCATGAGATAAAAGAAAAGTCTCACCCATGTTTATTATAACATCACTGGGGTGTTCTTACATTCCACATCATATGTATGCACACATAACATTAACAAAGATGGACGACACATATACATATAATTTGAACCATTCATACCAAGCATATTCATACACTAAATATACCACCATATATGTACAAGAGAAAGGAAGTAATGATCTTAGTATCCGATTTCCCACGACTCCCGACTTTTGCCAATTTCATGTGTGGGACGTCTCGCAAGCGAAATCCGAACAAGGAACCCTCATGATATATTACTGTACGGCTTAGTAGGCTATTGAGGTCTATCAGCCCAAGATTAAAAGAAATGGAAATAAAAATAAATGTATGCAGTAGTAATCTAAATTCCAACTTTTGCTCATTGCCAATTAAAGTCTCATATCGCCAAATAGATATACTAGATTCCAATAAATTTACCCATTTAATTATACTAATTAATAATAACCCAAAATTTCTTAGGTTCTAATATCTCTCAACTCCCGACCTATGCTACTTTCATGCGTGGGATGTCTCACAAGTGAAATCCAAATAAGGAACCCTCTCGATACACTACTATATAGCATTGTTGATCATTGAGATCCATCAATCCAGGACCCATGTCTATAATGTATTCAATTAATTTATAAGGCTCTCCAGGCCTTTTAGTCACCCATTTAACCATATTTGAACTCAAGGTGTCACAATTTCCTTTAGTATTTTCTTCCGTGAAAATAAATATTAATGCCAACTAGTCACACCACATTCGACTGTTAAATTTAATTATTTCTGTAAAAATATAAGTAAACCCTATGGTTTTTATACACGAGGAATTTTAGGTGCCTGTCCCTCAACTCGTGGGTGAAATAATGTAAAGTGTTTAAATAAAATGAAGTATACCCTCTCCAATATGTAAACAAGATATCATCTACTAAGGAGAACTATGCACTAGTGCTAAACTAAGCATGTTCTACATAATAAAAGAATTAGGGATCATACCATCACTGTCTATGCTAGTGCTGGTCCCTCTCCTGATGTGAGGTGATACACACGCCTGTATTGCAGCTACGGTTGTTGTCCCTCAGGTGGAGCAGTTAGCACTAGTGCGACTGGGACTACTACCACTAGTTATACCTGCAGTGATCGGCACTCCCCCTGAGGTGCCTGGTGTCCCCACTATCCTCCTAACTTTTGTGCTGCTCTATTACCCCGAGTGCACCTCCTGACGAAGTGGCCCTTCTCACTATAAACAAAACAATAGCCCCGGAATAGGTGCCTGTATGGTTGTAGCCCCTGTTGGCCTTGCTAGCCTTGGCCCTGTCGGCCCTATCTGTTCCCATTGTCGAAAATCCTAGATCTCTTTTGATGCTCTGAATGTTGAGGACCCCAAGATTGCTGGGCCTCCTAGATGTTACTCGAGTTCGCCCTACTTTGCTGGTGGAACATCTCAGAGCGGTGTCTCTTCTCCCCCTTATCTTTCTGGAATGCCCTATGATCCTGGAAATGAAGTAAGGCAACATTCACTACCTGGTTATATGTAGAGAAATTCAAATTCCCTAATAGTGACTGTCTGATATGCCAGGTTATCCCTACCACAAACTTCTCTATCTTCCTCTGCTCTATACTCACATCATCCTTTGCAAAATAGGAAATAGCGGTAAACTTTTCCTCGTATTCTGCCACAATAATATTCCCATGCTTAAGGTCCATGAACCTATTTTTCATCTCTGTTTGAATTGGCCAAGGAAAGTACTTGCCCTCAAAGCTCTCCCAAAACTCATATATGGTAAGACTGTCCCTCTCAGCAACCAGCATAATCGCTTCCCACCATTGAAGTGCCACCCCCACTAGTAAAAATGATGTTAACATCTTCTTATGCATGGGTGTGCACTCTACCATTCGTAAATATCACTAAGTATCTCTCTTCCACCTACTCAACACTAGAATATCCGAACCACTAGCAAACTCCGATTGTTGGCCTTTAGTGAAGGTATCCCTAGCTTTATCATAAATTAATCCAGGTGTTTGGATTGGTAGCACCTCCTGTTATGGGTGTGGTGGCTGTTGCTGATGATGTGGTGGTGGAAAATGCCTTAAAATAGCTACCATGACAGTGGACACTTCCTCGACCATGATAGTGGCGATCTTTATCGATCCTACCATGGGTGGGCTAGAGGTGGCTACTGTTGCGGCTCCTACTGGGCCTCTTCCTCTGTAGCTGGGATGGTGGCACTCCTCAGTCTGCCTCTCTTGCAGTTTTCCATGTGAAAGAAAACGGGGTTGTATTAACAACTGATCGCAAAGAATATAATGATTCCTAAACATATGGCTCTATACATTAATGAACACAACGCATAATGTAACAATCTCAAACACATATCCTAAGGACACTAAAATCGTGCTCTGATACCAATTGTAATGTAATACCCTGTAATTTTAATGACTTTTTATATGAGATTAATTAAAAGTAAAATGGGGATTAATTGTAATTAATTATGAATAATAATTAGAATTAATCCGGATTGAATATTAGTATGGAATAAATTAATATGTGATTGATATTGAATATTACATAGTTTTTAAAAGTAATATATGATTATATGGCCGCGAGTGAATAATATACGAATTATGGAAATTAAGTCGGGACACGCATAGGAGTCATGTCGGGACTAAATTTAATAAATAAAAAGTAACTTATTTTCATGTCATCCAAATGGTCATTTCGAGTGCACCGTTGAGTCCAGAATGGTATAAATAGGGAGAAAAGTCTACCTGGGGGTTTGATTTAGGTCTCAGGTCCATGAGGAACCAAAAGGACACCCCGGAGGGATATTTTGGTCATTTTATTTGGGAGGTGAATAGTAACTACGAAAATTGGGTTTTATTATATAAGCGAAGAGATTAGAGAATTTAGGGTCATTCACTCAAAAACAAAGGAAGGTCTTTGAGGAAAGTGAGAGGTTTTTTCAAAGAGATGAAGGGTTTTTGAAGGCAAACCAAGGGACTACCACCTTGCACCACCATAAAAAAAGTGACCTAAAAAGAGGAGGGGACATCCTACACATATCTTCTTCAAAGGATCAGACCTACACCTTAAGGCAAGTGTAATTTTTGTTCCAATTAGTGAGTATAATATCCATATTAGAATAGGATTAATATTCATCCATAAGAATTATGAAATTGACATTAAATGGTTGATAAATTAATTAATAGGATAGGTATTGCATGTAGTTAAGAAATCCACATGTTGAGGTTATCAGATTAATGATTTGAATTGTAAATCATGAAATTATATTTTTGGGTTTTATGAAGAACATAAATGGTGAAAATAGAATTTGAGGATTTTAAGGATTATATTGATATAGATAAAAACCCTTCTTGAAACTAAGGAATTAAATGTTTTCTATGTGTTATAATCACTCATAAACATGTATAAAGGATGCTGGGATAATTGGGATTCGTTAAAATATATTCCATGTGGGTTTGCGTGTAAGAATTTTGGAGAAAAATGCAAAAAACTAAGGTTGGGGACAAACTGCTGAGGCGTCGTTCCAACGAACTGGGAAGTCATTTGAATGACATCGTTTGAACGAGCTAAGATATCGTTCAAATGGCATACGACGTCGTTTGAATGAGATGCCATGTCGTTTGAACGAGATATAATATAGTTCGAACGAGATGAGATGTCGTTTGAACGAGAGTTCAGGGACTTCTGACGAGATTTTAGAATTTTAATTTTAGCCCAGAAATGTTTGGATATTTATATTTTGACCCATGGTAAGTTATGAATAATTTTTGGTAAAATAACTGGGAGTGGGGGACTTAGGTTAATGTTGGGAAATTAAGTGTGGAATTAAGAAAGTATTTATGTGAGTGTTAACTACATAATAAAATACGATAATGAGATTTAATCGTAATTAACAAGTACGGGTAGTATTCGAGAAATACAACGGATACTTGAGGTAGGATGATTTCCTAATATGAGACATAGGTCGAGTGTGTACCTATTATTATATAGGCTGATTATATACCTATTGTTTAATGATTTATGTGTATGACATGCCTATCTTACTTACTGTCGATGGGAGGTTTGGGCGTTGAGGGCAGTCATATCCTGATGAGCCTTATGGGGGATTTTTGACTTGTTGCCTCAGAACATAGGACTTAGGTTGGATTTCCATTAGTGAAAACAATGGTATTGAAAGGACATTTGGGTGCGTAGGTATGTGCATAATCCAAAGGCTTAGGACTATGTTCGCCTCCAATACTTGTGTTTTGATATTTATGGTTCGAGGGATATACCAAACCAACAGTTCTTTGTACAGTGACAAGATGTATTGGGACTAGATAGCAGAGTATGCATGCACTGCAGCTGAGTCTCTGGGTGAAGCACTATATATATATATATATATATATATATATATATATATACTTGTGGTATTATCTACTGTGTGATATAAGTAGACACGAAAGCTAGTGAAATCTGAAATTAATTAAGTATGGCTACTATATATTTATTACATGTTTTGTGAAGAAAATACGAGAGAAAGATAAGGGCTATGGATAGTTGACACAGTGACACAATCTAGTGAAAGAGGGAATAATAACTAGAATTATTTCGAGATACGTTAGGCATGCACACCAATGAGAGGTGAGAATATCAAGAGAGAAACTGAGAATTTAACATGTATATAATAATTTCTAATTGCAGTATTTATTCACTTGCTATTTTTAAAATCTTTTACAATCGGGCTCTGACCTGTTTTCTTTTGCATATTCTTTTCCCTCTTGTATATACTGTATCAGGTGTCCAGTCACAGGGACGCCCAGCATAGAGGATTGGATAGTTATTCTCTATGGATACTATGGAGTTATGGACTTTCCATTAGACGCATCATTTTATTGATTCATGTACTCAGTGGCCATTTATTTTATGGCATGTTACCAAATGATTCTTGTCATTTACATTCTATCTCAGTCAGTGATTTTATTTATGTCAGTTTTGGATACACTTGATTTTATTTGATTTATTGTTGTAACAACCAGCTTAAAATAATAACGGGTGGTTAGCCCTATACTATAATTAATAAGGAATCTCAAGTGGATCATTCTCAGCATCAACTGACGATACTAATATAAACATAGCTAACTACCCAATACTATAAAAAGCGGGTGCCAATTTTTTTAAAAAACATACAAAGCAATAACCATCCAACAACATAATGAATACTGAACATGACAACATATGCACATGATGATGATAAAATGAAGTAATTCTAAATTACATCATAAATTCACAAAAGAAAATACCCGAATATGCTGTCGGGTCATAGACAATACAAAAATCCTGAGGAGAGAACCATAAAATTGCTATCTATAACACTTGGGGTATAAACCCGAAATACAAACTGAATCCTAGACTAGATTTACAAAAGATAGGAAACGTCTATGATAAAATCCCGTAACAGTCCGCAACTGCTACAGCTCCACGAATACACTGGATAGAAAATATTTTTCTCCAAAAGCCAAATTTTCCGAAAATGATACAATATATATAGCAAGAGGAAAATATAAACGGTTTAGAGCATGAAGTGTGAAAACATTTTTAGCAAGTGCATTAAAATGCATAATAATTATAAATGCACTATAAACATGATTAAAGTGGAGTCGCACTCTCCTGGAAATCCAACTTACCCCTCAACTAGTGCGCGCACCTAAACGTATGCACATGATCCTAAAATAACTACCCAACTCTTTCTAGGGACAATTCAGTCTAACCTACGCCCAAATCCACACTTGCATAACCCATCATCTAAAACAAATCCAAAAACTTCCTATTCTAACTTACCCCCATGTGCATCTAAAATTATATTAACTTATAAATATACATATACATATCGCTTACTAGAATTTTGTGGATTCTAGTTATAAACTTACACAAGTTATTAGCATCAAAATGCTAAAGACTAAACTTCTCCCAACTCTCAACATTGCACTGCGTTTCGTGCATGGGACGTCTCGCAAAGCGAAATCCAAACAAGGAACCCCCCGATACACTACTCCTTGACAATGTTGATCGTCGAGATTCATTACGACCTCGGTGCACGATGCATATAATATTAACTACTCAATTAAAATATTCTCCAGACTATTCTCATAAAGCTTTGTTTCACTATACATATATATCTGAGTACTAAGGACTAAACATCTCCCAACTCTTCATATTACATTGCGTTTAGTGCGTGGGTCATCTCGCAAAGTGAAATCCAAACAAGGAACCCCCCTGATACACTACTCCTTGACAATATTGGTCGTTGAGGTCCATTATGCCCTCAGTACCCCATACATAACTACGAATACCAAAGAGGAACGATAATCTCTAATCACATAAATAAGATAATGCTCCGAACCTTTTAGGGGTCTATAACATTACTGTAGTTATAAAGCACAATCATACAACCCTAACAATCAAGTACACATAACACACTTAGCGTATATATAAATATCCAAAATCCAACCACTTATGGATATACAAAATACTTCACAATGCTATCATCTTCGAGGAATTACTCGCTTTATCCCGGGTTACCATATATCGAATTATTATCACACCGCCAGGGTAATAAAAACAAATCACAACGTATAGGAAGCGGTCATAGTTTCGAAACTGAAAGTGAGAACGAATCATACCCAATACATCTCACCCAGAATAAAATCACACAATAAATAAAGGACAACTATGACCTGGGGACTATACGCACCCTGCTCCTCAAGCCAGGGGCTTCACCCACATCACACAACTTTCCATGATAGCACTGAAGGGTATGCTCACACAATAAGTATATATGTATATATATATCATTCACACTGGATATACATGCAGTCACATCATATATGTGCAAACCATCACACAAGGTATTTACATCACGCCATATAGGTATACATACTCTTATAAGTCTGTATGTATGAAAGAAGTAAATTTATTTATAAGTATATAACTCCATTTATACTAGCCATTGCTAACTCACATACCGTCCCATTTATCTCATACTACGACCCCTGACTTGGAACTTACTCATCCCTCACACTTATGAGTATGAACTGTCTCCCAATTCAATCAACATTAAGGATACCATCTATATCCGAACGCTCACCAATTAACAATAATTATTCTCTATCCAAATTATGGTTCAATTGATCATACGAACCATGAACGTTATCACCTTTGTGATTCAATCCAAAAGTCCAACGTCGCTAAGCGCATCCTGCCTCTCTCTTATAGTCCCATAATTATCTCCAAATAAAAATATCAATGATAGTGGGATTTCCCACTAGTTAATACGATAATCACCAATCGGTATTCTCTCGCAAATACTCAATATGACCCCAACAATTCATCATAAGGGAAACTCCCTAAAATTCTACAAAACGTACTTCTCGTAACATGTATAAAGGTTTTAAATCGATAAATCCAAACGAAACGGAGCAAAACTCACTCTAGAAAAACCTCACAAAATAGCCCTATTTCCGAATCTATTCGACCCAATCCGAATCGATTCAGCCCAGCGAATCGATTCACTCCTAAATGCGAATCGATTCCGTCCAAAGGACCTGGGAGCCTGTATTAGGCCTAATTGATTCGGCTTTGGGTCCGAATCGATTCGGTCACTCAGACCTAGATACCTGCAACATTCTGAATCGATTCGAAAAGTGGCCAAATCGATTCGGCCTATTTAGAAGCTACGAAAATGGCTATTTTTCTCCAAAAGCCAAATTTTCCAAAAAATCATATTTATCATCTTCTCTCCATTTTTCTTCAACCCAAACATATTTTTAACATCAAAACTCATTATATTTCTACCCAACAAGTTTTAAAACCTTAAATTCATATACCCACACCTCAAATACAAGATTTACTCAAAATCTAGGTTTTAACAATTTAAACCCAAAATCCATAATTTAAATCCACAAATCATGAAATAAATAATGCACAAGAATTATTTAGCAAGTTTAATCACTTGCCTCAATGTTGCAGAGGTTGAATCTTCCTCGAAATCGCGGATTGGCCGGAATCCCCAAGCTTTTATTCTCTTTCCCTTCTTCCTTTCCTCTCCTTTCTCTCTCTCTCTCTCTCTCTCTCTCTCTCTAGGGCTTTCTCTTTTCTCTAAATGAGATTGGCTTCTCATGTAGGCTTAATAAGCCTTAAATCCAAGATATCCAACTTTAAATGATAATACACACTTTAAATGACTCGGTTACTCCAATTCGAGTCAAACGAACTTAAAAATATTTTGGAAGCCAAATAAGACCCAAGTATAGTCATTTCGACTATCTCGACCCTTCCGGGATCAATCGCACACTCAGAATCGTCATTCGAAATACTTTCTAACATCCTCAAATTTTGACCTCAATTGCCAATTTTAAATTTCTCCAATATAAATAAATATTATTTCTCCCAAATTAATTAAATTATCAGTCGTGAAAATCGCGGGGTATTACAATTGTATTGAGATGTTCGAAACTAGAAAGTTTATTCCAGTTATATTAATTAAGTTGTGATGATATTTATTCATTATTCATTATCGTGGAATGGTTTATATTATTAATTGTTTGTATTGTTAAAAATGATTTTAAAAAAAAATAAAAATTGAAAATTTTAACACTAGCTTAATCAATTACTAGGTAGTTAATAAAGAAAGAAAATTATTTTTCGACACTGACGCTAAGAGTGAGCCAACTGAACAATTCGAGTTAATTGGGTAAAGGATTGGCCACCCAGTATTTAATTAAGTGGGTTGTTACATGTAATAGCCCCCATTTTCTCAAGTAAAGGTTGACCAGGCATGATACGCAGAAGATGAGGCTTGTCGATCAATTAATGTAATTCTCAACACAACGTAATAAAATTTTATTATTTTAAAAAAGGCTGATACTATAAACTTTATGAATATTTCATTGACAATAATTAAACTCAAACAAACACCAACTAATAATAAATCCAACAGCAAATAAAAAAATCCCAACTCCAGCATAATGTAAGTAAATAAATAAATCTCGGGCTTATGCCCTTTCAAATGTTTCTAAATAAATTAACTAAGATTGGAAAAGAACCTAAGCTAGAGTCAATAGTTTGGAAAGCTGCTAAGCACTAGAGATCGCAAGGCTAGTATAACAACAGTCCTGAAATCCTTCTCTAGAAATAACATGGGGAAAAATATTTAAATTTAGGTCAGAGCCCGAGGTGTGCAAGAATTAACTTATTTAAGTTATGATGCAATAATACAGGTGATTCAAAATAAATATTACCCCCTTCGTCACTCACATGCGTTTAACACCTCATCCCTCATCTAAGTGTGATACTATTCGCATCCCAATAAGTCTCCAAATTCAAACTATGACAACGTGTCAAATTAATAATCATGGATTTGTCGATAATTAAATAATCGAGTGTATTGACTACATTTAATTACCCATCCACATAATATCCCAGTTTCATCATTTTCAAATAAAAGGCATAAACATCTATTATGCACTATAGGGTCCAAATTATAATTATTGTCCACATTCTTGGGCAATTAAATTTGTCTCATATAAATTATATATATATATGTCCTACCATATATTTTACACACAAATGCCTATATCATTGGTGTTTAATTCATGCTCTATCGACAAGTTCGGAGGAATCCCTCATCCTAAGCGGACAACACAAACACGCATAAATTGGGGGCGGTCCCTACGTTGGACACCTATACATGACCTATACCCAGAGGTGACAAAGGAACGATTAGCGTCAACATCTACCTCTCGTAGGTGACGCCTCCACGTAGTACCTATATGACCCACACATCGTTAAGCCCACATCTGCTGACGTGTGATACACGGTCCGAACACGCGAACCCTTGAACGATAGGACAGTTTACTGGTATGTCCACACAAATAAATAATAGTACATATTATTATCCCATATAATATGTATAGATAATTACTCCATAATTACCATTAAAAGCCCAACTCCAATTCACACTATTCAATTAACAATTTACCATCTAAAAAATTATTTATTTTGTTCCATAGATGAACTACTCAACCAATAATAGGTTTTATTTGTTACCATCTAAAATCCCCAATATTTTCCTTTAATTAATAATTTACCATCGACTACATTATAAATTCCGTCCCATAGACTAATTAATTAACCACCAAGTCATTAACTAAATGTAAGCATAACATTAATTAACTAAATAGTTAACAATTTCTTTCTTTAAAAATTCCCTTTTTTCCCTATCCACTATAGCAAAAATTCAATCAACCTAACTCATCTCAGATTCAAGAGAAAAAGGAACAAGGAGCCAGAAATCCCACCACGCCGCTTGAACGACTGGGTATCTCGTTCGTGCGACATAACCTGTCGCTCAAATGACATGTGGCGTTGCTCGAGCGACCCCCTTATCCTTTCCTCCCATGATACTTCCAATTACAGTTCTTCAAGTTTCAAGTTTCTAAACCAAGATCTGTTCATGCGAAACCCAGAAATACATACATATAGAACTAACTTTCTAATTCCCAAAATTCATGTATATTCAAGACTTAATCGATTTAGACGTTTTCCTAACCTCTAACTATTAATTGATTTATAGTCAAGGATTATTTATCATGGGATCTACATAATTTTAGTCCACCAGTTGCCACAAATATCCTCTACATTGTTTATTACATTATCCTAAAATAATTATCAAAAGCTTAAGGAAATCTGACCTCATTATTCAGATTTTTGATTCCTGATTTTTGGGACAAATTCTACATATAAATCAGTCCTCTACATGTGTTATTCATCATCAAATCAAACATACTTAAAACCTAAATCCCATAAATTTAAAGGGAATAATTATATGCATCAAGAAATATATTGGAAAGCATAAATTAAGCAAGATAATTCTTGCCTTAAAAATTTGTAGAAGAAAGTCTCTTGAGATTCCTTGATTTTTCCTTTTGTTTCTTGCCATTTTCTTCTCTTTTGGCCCCGTCTTCAATTCTCTCCCGTAACTGTTGCTTTAGGTTTTCTCTAACGATAGCGAGGGAGTGGTTTACCCCCACTTAAACACTTAATAGGTGGCTAATCCCGAGTTGATCCCAAAACCCAACTTTTATACCTCCAAATGGATCTCAATCCATAGCCCAACAACCCAAAAGTTTTTCAACTCATATACCTATAACCCAGGTCCATATTTAAATATTTAAAACATTAAACCGAGTCAATAACGCTCCCCAAAATGCGTCCCAATTATTATTTTTATTTCACTTGAACATTTTATTATGTTCCAATGGCACGCGCCCACAAATTTATCTTATGTGTAATTTATTTTTCACTCGCAGGCCCATTACGTCCTATTGATTTTTATATTTATATACTCATGAATAAATGTTTATTTAAATTAAAAAAATTTACTCATATAAATTTTAATTCATCCGATTTAATTTGTTCACAAATTAATATTAAATTATCGAATTTAAATTAGTAGAAATATTTTATTCTAAAATTACGGGGTATTACGACGCACTATTGTAATGTGAAGTTATACGCACGCTTTTGCACAAAATGCCCAAATTATAACTATGCAAGGTCTTAATCACAAACCCCACAAAATTTGAAAAAACTTTACATTTTCATAAATGATTTTTTGTAATTATTTTAAAGCAAAAATAGTTTTGAAAAAATGAACAAGTTTATGTAAACCACAATATCAATTTATAATCACAAAAGGATATCAAAGTACGCTTCGAGTAGGAAGCTTACACGTTGAACCATTGATTTCGAAGAAAGTTTAAAAGGCAACAAGTAATGATCAAATCACTCACCTCACACTCTACCTGAAAATCAAACTTTGGGCTTGATTTATGCGAGGCTCAATTTTTCGACACTTTAGTATCCAATCTTATATATAAATTGATAAATACATTTTCAAATTAACAATTTCAAAAAATTCATATATTCACAACTTGGAATACGAAGCTATTTTTTTCATTTCCTTTTCTAATTTGGACTATCAAACAACCAAAGTTGAATTAATGGGGGTTTCAACTAGAAAAACATGCGTATCAAACACAAAAAGGGAGAAAATAAGAAATTATTCTGGCTAGCAAATAAGTGCCATAAAACAAAAATAAATAACACTTTCCAGGGCAAATTGCAAAATTTTCCACCCTTCTCATTTTCTCATTTTCCAACTTTTGTATGAGTTTTTCAATAACTGATTTCCTAATAACAATTACTTACAAAGAGAAGCAAAACATAAACTATTTAAAAGGAAAAGTTAAATCAAAATCAAGATTTAGAATGAAAAAATAAATCTAAATATTATGTATACTTATTTAAATTTTCACCTTCTTTTAATTTAAAATAAAATGTAATTACAAAAAAATAGCCTGTTAAAATTTATATCAAATAAAAACTACATAAATTATATTTTAAACTTCATAAATTTGTTTCAAATTATAGTTTAATAGTATTTGGATACTCTGTGTGTGAGAGGGAGAGAAAGAGAGAGGGAGAAAGAGATTATTTATTTTTTTATCTCCCCCCTAAATTTTTAGCTACCAATCTCAAATTACAGCAACTTGTTGAGTGACCAATCCTTCAACTATTAAAAGGATTTAGACTAAACATTGAAAATAAAAAAGAGGCCAAAGGCAAAAAATTTAACTACAGTTGTGTTTGTTATTTTGTCTAAATCTAAATCCTGAAATCTAAATTTATAAAATATGTTTGCATGGATCTCTAAATGAATGTATATATCATATTGGGATATAATGTTCAATTTTAGAGGCATTTATATCTCTTATCCATTTGAAATAGATATAGTTGTTAACTTCTTAATCTTTAAAATTATAAAGTTGAATTTGGTAACCCATAAGATTAAGTGAATCCATTCCAATTTATGAGTTTGTTTGATAGCATAGGGTGGGAAATTTTCTTATTTACCTAATAGAAAATTTTAAGGTAATTTAATATGAGAGAGACTATTCCCACACCATTATAAGCTATCCCCACACCCCTTTTAAGCCTAAAGACAATAATACCCTCCTATCCCTTTTAACACCCATTTTTTCAAACCACTCCTTTTTATGCTTTTTACGGTGGTAAGAAAAAACCCATTTCATGCTTTTTTTCCATTGTCTCCAAAAAATTGTTTCAAATGGTTCTTACTAATGAAGAAATTTTTGATTGGGATACCCAACTTACTCATGAAGATTTAAGTGAGTTGAATGATATTATCAATCTTACTAGAACAAACAATGTTGAAGAAATCAAGGAGTTATGCAAATCATCCAAAAGCTCCAACGATTTAGGTAATTTTGTTAAAGTTTTATTTAGGGTTTATTAACATTTTATTATAAATACCATCACTTAGGGTTTGTAGATTTTTTTTAATCTTTTAGGGTTTTCTTAATTTGTTTATGGTAATTTTTTTTTGTATATTAGTTAGTTGTAATTTTTTTTTTGCCAAAGTTAGTTGAATTCAATTTATTTCTATTTTGTAATTTTTTTTAATCAAAGTAGTAATTTTTTTAATCAAAGTTAGATGTAGTTCTCATTTTGTTATTTCTAACAGGTGATAAATGTGAAATGTTGGATGAGAATGTTAAATGTGAAAGATTTTTTAAGTTGTTTGATGAGATATTTCCAAATCGTGAGGAGCTTCTTAATAGTGTTCGTAATGAGGCAAAAATTGAAGGTTATGCTACAACGATTAAAAAATCAAAAAGAGATCGATTTGTTGTTATTGGTTGTGATAGGGGTGGAAAGTATATCACTCGTGTTCCAATGGATCAACGAAAGAGGGCGACGTCATCGCGACTTATCAATTGCCCTTTTGAGATTTGGGGAAGAAGGAAAAATGATGGAAATTGGAAGTTGGAGATAAAAAATATTTTTCACAATCATGAACCATCAAGTGATATGTCGGGGCACCCCTCTTGTCGCCGTTTTTCAAAAGAAGAGATGATGCGTATCAAAGAGATGAGCTTGGCCGGTATACCAACACGTCAAATACTTGCTTCTCTCCGACAAAAAAATCCAAAGCTTCAAGCAATAGCAAAGACGGTCTACAATGCAAAGGGTAAGATCACAAAAGAAATTTTCGCGAACCGTACTATGATCGAAGTATTATTTGAAGAATTTTCTCATGATAATTTTATTTTTGATATAAAGCGCGATGAAGGTGGTCATTTAACTCATTTGTTTTTTGCACATCCTTCTTCAATTGAATTAAGCATAAGTTACTCCAATGTCTTTGTGATGGATTGTACATATAAGACAAATAAATACAAGATGCCGTTGCTTATTATAGTTGGAGTTTCAAGCTTCAATACTTCATTTTCTTCTTGTTTTTCCTTCATGCAAAAAGAAGAGGAAGGAGATTATGTGTGGGCATTGGAAAAGTTCCAAAATATGTTGGGTGAAAGGCGTCCTTCGGTGATTGTGACGGATCGAGAACTTGCATTAGTGAAGGCCATTGAAGTTGTTTTTCCAAGTGTTGGGCATCTTTTGTGCATATGGCATATTGAGAAAAATATTCTATCAAAATGTAAGGTGAGATTTGACGAAGAAAAAGATTGGGAAGACTTTTTGTTGTGTTGGACCAATTTGATAGAATCTCCGAATGAAACAATATTTAATGAAGCTTGGAAGCTTCTTGAAGTTCAATATAAGGAGAAATATTGCATCCTCAATTACATAAGAAGTACTTGGCTTCCTTTCAAAGAGCGGTTTGTAAATGCATGGACCGGAAAATATGTACACTTTGGAAATCGAGTGACTTCAAGGGTTGAAGGTTCACATTCGGCGATCAAGAAGTATCTTCATGTTTCGACCGGTAATTTTCGTGAAGTAAAGGAAAAAATTTGTCTTGCTATAGTTAATCAATACAAGGAAATTAAAACAAAGCTTGCTAGTGAAAAACTCCGTGTTCCACATAAATTTTGCCACCCCTTTTTCAAGGAGCTTCTTACTAATGTTTCCATGTTTGCACTTACAAAGCTTTTCGAGCAATATGAGTTATCAAGGTCCAATTCATTATTGGGTATATGCACGGGTATATTTGCAAAGACTATGGGTTTACCTTGTGCACACATGATGAGAAATATGAAAGAAGATATGTTACAACTTGATGATATACATCCACAATGGAGAATCGATAAAAGATCATTTTCTAGTACCCAAAGCGACATGATTAACAATGATGATCAAATTGAATGCCTTTTAAAGGAGTTTCGTAGCAAGTACGAACAAATGCCCCTTAGTCAAAAGGAAGATAGTCGGAAAAAAATTTCTCAACTTGTTGAATCGTCATTTACTTTAACAATTGAACCTACCATTCAACCTCACAAAGGTCGCCCATTAGGTTCGAAGAAAAGAAAGGTGATTAGCTCTACAACTCGTGATCCTTCCGCCTTTGAGAGTGTGGAAAAAACTCGAAAGTGTAGTATTTGTCAAGGACTTGGACATAATAGCCGCACTTGTGCTAACAAGGTTGGTAACACTAGCTTGAACGTTCTCGATGGAAGCATAATGGAAATGGTAGATTTAAATACATGGTAAGTATCATGTTATATTTTTTTATTTAAAATTTTTATTTTTTTTTGTTGATTACATTGATATTTTACTAACATTGTTGTAAATGAGTAGAATTTTAACTTTTTTTTTTTTACAGATTTGAGTTTTGGGCAGAATTTTGGATGTTGGTGATGTGCAGATTTGGATTTTGTGCAGAATTTTGGATGTTGGTGATGTGCAGATTTGGTTATGTGCAGAATTTTTTATGTTGGTGATGTGCAGATTTGGGTTGTGTAGAATTTTGAATGTTGGTGATGTGCAGATTTGGGGTGTGCAGATTTGGGTTTTATGTAGAATTTTTGATGTTGGTGATGTGCAGATTTGGATTTTGTCCACCAGATTTTGGGTTTTATGATGAGCATATTTTGAATTTTAACCCTGTTATTTTGCTAACATTGTTGTATTATTTGGGTGCTCAAATCTGATTTTGGACTCTCTGATTTATAACAGAGCTTTTTGTTATGCTATTACAAGCTGAAGTCTTTTTTTGTTATGCTATTACAAGCAGGTGTCTATTTTTATTATGCTATTACATGGTTCTGATTTTATTATTTTGTTATGCTATCACAAAAATAGACACCAACTTGTAATAGGTACCTTGAACATAGCTAAAGGCATATAAGCTAACAAGCAGGTACCTTAAGCTTCAAAAATTACAAAGTACATGTTTCCTTGGCTATTACAAGCAGGTATTTATTTTTGTTATGCTATCTCATTTTGTTAGCTTCAACTTTCTATTTTTTTTGCTATTATAAATGGATATTAAAAGAATTTTAAGGGTAACATTGTCTTTAGGTATGTAAAGGGTGTGGGGGAATCTAAATGGGTGTGGGGATAGCTGTACCCTTTAATATTAGGGACTAGTAGTTCTTATTATGTTTTGTTTGGGTCTATTAGTTTCATTTGACCAGTTTAACCGTTAGATAACCCACTTTCTCAACTAAAAAAAATATTTTTTCATTGGATACATTAATATACATCATTATATTTGTACACCATATATATATATATATATATATATATATAGGGGGGAGCCCATTTTTTATAAGCCATGAGAGTAGCCGACCAAGTACTGATAGATTAAAACACTTGCCCCGACCCAAATTATGACTCAATTTCCACATAAATATTTTAGTAGTATAATGACACTCGAGGATATGATCAAATCAGATACCGAAAATCTCGAATGAGATATTCAAGTACCTCAAGGAAAATTCGTACGTTACTTTGGGTTCCTTGAACAACTAAAACTCTGTAATAATATATCTATAAATTGTACACCCTCACTCGGGGCAAAGGGATTGAAACTGGAACTTTTGAGAGACAATTAATAAGAACAAATAACATTTTCGTGGACGTAGTCAAATTGCCGAACCATGTAAATGTTATTGTGCATGTGATTTTATTTACTTTCTCCCATTTGTGATTGTTTTCGTAAAATCTTTAATTGTGATATTTTCTGCACTCACAATATATATATATATATATATAACTTAATATTTAAACAAATGATATTTAAAAAAAATTGTTTATTACAAAATAGTTTTTTTAAAATGAAAATACGTTTAAAAAATTGTTTTCTACAAGTAAAAATATTAGAACCCTCTTTTTTTATAAATTTTTTTTCAAGTACGTTAAAAACTATTTTGTATAAAAACATGATTAAAAAACTGCTCTATACAAGTAAAAATGTTAAAAAAGCTTAAAAAAAAATTGTTTCGTACAAAATATGTTAAAAACTATTTTGTATAGAAACACGTTACAAACTGTTTTGTATACGCTAAAAACTGTTTTGCATAGAGGCACTTTAAAAATTTGTTTTTCTATGTCAAAAATCTTTAAAAACTATTTTTTTAAAATAAAAATTTGTACAAAATACATCAAAACTGTTTTGTATACATTGAAAACACGTTAAAAAACTACTTTTGTATAAAAAACATTAAAAAATATTAGAAACTGTTCTTTTTAAAAACAATTTTGCACAAAAACATTAAAAAGTATTTCCTACATAAAAAATGTTAAGACTGTTATTTATTTTTATTTTTTGTAGAAAATACGTTAAAAACACATTAAAAATCGAGAAGACTGCTTTTTTTAAAAGAAATTATTTTGTATAAAAATACGTAAAAAACTGTGTTTTGTAAGTAAAAATATTAAAAAAAACTGTTTTATTTAAAAAAAATATTTTGTACAAAAGGCGTTAAAAATAATTTTGTACAAGTTAAAAAAACTATTTTTATAAGAAACCACGTTTTTTTATAAGTAAAAATGTCATTAGAAACGACACGTCTAAGGGGGGCGGCGACCCGTATAAATGAAACCATGTTAGAAACAGTTTCATTATAAAAATACAGTTTTCTTAATGTAGTTTTTAACATATACAAAACAGTTTTTGACGTATTTTGTAGAAAATATTTTTTTTAAGGAAAAAAAAAAACAGTTTTATAAAATTTTTACTTATATAAAAAGTTTTTTAGCAGGTTTTTTCTACAAAACAACTTTTAGCGTATTTTGTACAGAACATTTTTTTATAAAAGCAGTGTTCTACTTTTTTTAACTAAGAAAACAGTTTTTTACATATATATATATATATATATATATATATATATATATATATATATATATATATATATATATATATATATATATATATATATATATATATATATATATACCAAGCGCGGTAACGGACATGCATGTGGTTGTATTAAAAAATACGCGTGTCCGTTGTTACTGGCGCGAACCAATTACAACATAGAAAATAAAATTGATTGGGTGTTAAGTGTTTTTTTATTAAGCTTCATTAAAATATTCATCTTTTATGTTCACTTCTGAACCCCTATCTCTCTCTCTCTCTCTATATATATATGTGTGTGTGTGAATGTATTACACTATATTAGTATATTAATGTATTGTTAATATTAAATGCATATATTGAACATTTAAATGTATAATATACAAATATAATAATGTATATTAATATACTTAGAGGTAAAACGGTCTTTTTGATTGAAAAAATGAATTAGTTTACGATTAAATTGTCAACTAATGATTTTCGCTAATTTTAAACTCCAACCAACTAATACGAAAATTAGTAAACCCAAACTCGAAATAATAAGAATAATTGAATCCTAGACAGTGGATGAACCAAATTGTTATCATAGAAAATTATTAAAATGTGCATGGACTAATGGTATATTAGTGTAATCTGAAAAAAGATTTCTAAGGAAATTAATACTAACAAATGCTGACAAAATTCTATGTTTGGCATGATGCTATCAAATAGGCCTACAAATTGAGGGAAAACATGAGAGTGTCCAAATCCGACAAATAAGTAGAATAAAGAAAATTAACACCGTAAATATTACGAAATTTTCATAAATCACCCACCAACATATCGTTTGTCCTAACAATTCTCGGGATTTCGAAATATCAGAAGTCAGCTAATATTCACCAACGATGCACAAGTACAAAGAGATGAGAAGATATTAGTTGTATTCATCAAGTACGATTATACTATTTATAATTTACACTTTTTTTTCCTTTCAATATGGGAGTGATTTTTCAGATCAGGCTAGATATTATACCTATCAGTAGAAGTCCTAACATCCCAAAAAAAGAAAAAGAAAAAAAAAAACTCATCAAAACAAGCCAGAAGGTTCCCCCAAAGACATGTCCATTAGGGCATCCTGCCCTTGTGCGGCAGCATCATCAAGGAGCCATTTCTCTAGCAAATTGAAAGGCATCTGATCGTCCAAAGACGGTGCTAGATTGGTTGCCTCCTCCACGGACACAGTCTGAGATACATCTGAAGAGGTTGAGGAATTAAAACTATAAATGGAGTTAAACCCCTCGGGTGTGGTTTCAACTGGATTAACCAACTCAGTCTCGTTAGTAATTTCTGAGCTAGTTTGAGATGACTTAGGTGACTTTTTAATCCAATTCTCAAGCAACCGAGCTATATTTTCAGTACTTGATGCGTATGTAGATGTCTGAGTTGGTACCGAGTTGTGGTTGAAGGGTTTTGAGTCTGTAGTGATTGGTTTGTCAAGGGACAAAGCATCACATAGGGCTTGTTTGGCCATGTGGATATCTGTTTGTAGCCTCCTCTCCCACTGGCCCTTTGAGATTGACTCAGAAACTGAGTTCCCAAATTGATGATCGTTATGCTCATCTTGTCCTTGAAGCTTTTTAAGCTTCTTTTTCAGATGGGTATTCCAGTAATTCTTTATATCGTTGTCTGTTCTTTGAGGAAGGTATGAAGCTATAGCTGCCCATCTGCACCCACAATAAATTCGCCAAATATTAAATAAAACAACATAACCTCACCTCCAACCACATAAACACTACACAATAGAATAAAATATAAACATGAGAATCTTATCTCTCTATCCCTATTGGGATTTGGAAATCTATTGATAGATCTAGCCCAATCAGGAAAGCATGAGATTATGCATAACTTCAGATTGTAAAAAAAATTATATATTATATATGTAGAGAGAGAGAGGTGAGTTTAATACCTGTTACCAAGAAGAGCTTGGAGGTGGATGATCATCTTTTCTTCATGATCTGTGAAGTTACCACGTCTAATACCCGGACGCAAATAATTAGTCCATCTAAGTCTGCAACTTTTACTGCATCTAAGCAAACCTGAAAAACCAACAGTAAGAAAAATTAATTAAAACCAAATGATCACAAAAAGGTTGATGTAAAAGCGTTAAGAAGACGGTGCTGGAGCAGATGGATATTTAATACACTACTTTAATGACCCTAAAAAACCCAAAACACAAAAAACAAAAAGAACAAATAAATTATAGAATGAAGAAAAAGAATAATACTCAAAATGAACAAATAAGCTTCTTTAAAAGTAAGAGGAATATTTACCAGTATTAGTGGGAACGGTTCTCCAGTTCCCAGGTCCGTGCTCTTGAATGTAAGAGACCAAAATTATGTCCTCTTCGGGAGTCCATGGCCCTTTCTTCACTCCAATTTTGTCACAGCAAGGTGGTCTACCCATACTTTGATAAATCACTTTATTTGATCAAAACTTTGACAAAACAGTCTTTCTAATTCAACAAAAGGGTCTTCTCTTTTTAAGAGCTCAGACTGGTTTTCTTCTATTTTGAAGAAATGTTGGGACAAGCGTCTAAGGTATGAGGTTACCTTAGTGTATATATAGAGGGAGTAACATGAAAGACAAATGTGTGGTTGTTCACGTTTGACCAAAGCTTTAAGTAAAAGGGCTATTACCAAAAGAGTCAAAAACCGGACAGCAATGAGCATTTACTCATTTGATCTAAAAAAGTCAGCTGGATGCTTATTGAAACCCGCGTGGCATTCAATGGCAATTTTGAGCTTGCAATTCAGATAGCATCACAACTTCTCAAGAACCGTCGGCAAATTTTGTCTCTTTATTTTGTATCTTTCCAAACTCTTCAAGTATGTTAGTAAAAGTTGTTCGATTTAACAAAATTAGTTATAAACTAGCTCGGATGCCTATATGAAACACCATTCAATCACAATATGTCAAGTTAGTTGATAATTTAAATATTAAAATTAAAAATATAGGGACATATACCAAATAGTCCCTCGGACATTTTTTAATACCCATTTAGTCCAAACTTTTTTATTTTCCCTCAAAAAAGTCCTTTGCCACATATTTTGGAGAAGGAGTGCCGCTGGCGCGGACCTCTAAAAATAAGAGGATATTTAGTGCTTGAGGGACTAAATGGGTTAAACTAAAAATATGTGTCCTTTTTAAAAAATATATATTTATAGTAGGGACTATTTAATAATTGACCCAAAAATATATTCATAATAAATACTATTTTAAATCTTAAAAGTGCGTAATCTATTTTTTAAGTTCATTTTGGAAAAAAGAATATAATTAAATTATGTTGAAAATATATTTAAAATAGTAAATCAAATACTTTTATTTAGGGCGGCATTTATATATCAAAAATTAGTTTGCAGGAACGCAAAAAGGATACGAATACCTTCGTAAACCCTTTCATTCAAATACATGATTGTTAAAAATAAAAAATATATTTTAGAGATAATAAAATATATTAATACACTCAATATTTGAGAAATAGCACTCAATATGAGGAGACAATTTTTCTTTATTACTCACACGATATTTTGTACCTTTTATAACTCCATTTCAAATGCTAACATTATATGGGTATTTATAGGATGTCTATAATATATCTACCCAAATATATGTATGTATTACATTTAATTAGGGGTGTTCGCTGTACGGTAAGTATTCGTATCATACCGTATCGATTTGTACCGAAAATTAGTGGTAACAGTTTAAATTTTTTACTTACCGAAATTGAAACTACCGAAACCGAAATTACCAAAAATTTTGTGATTGATTTTTATTTTAACATTTTAAAAATCAATTTACCGACTGTACCGTACCGAAATGAAATATCGAAATTAATGTACCGAGAATACCAAAAAATATTATCGAACTTACAAAATTAAATCAAACAAGAATACCCAATGGCTAAAGTCAAACACAACTACACTTATTTTATAAGATTCTTTGTTTTTCTTTAAGTGATCAACCTTTTAGTAACTGTTGGATCAATACAGTATTTTACAGGGCTTGGATCATTCATAACACAACTTATAACAAGACTAGAATTAATGATTTAAATTCGATACCACAACTTACACCACTCTCTCTCATCTCACAAAACAACACCCTTTCCACTCTCCTCCCTCAAAGAATCCCTCAACTCCGCTCTCTCTTTCAACCCCTCGTTCTGTCGATTCATCATTACCTTAGCGCACTTTTCCAGTAATACTTCACAACTTACGACACAATTATATATGTTATTTTTTGTTATTTTTTAAAATATACAATAAAATAGGTTTAGGTAAGTGGTACAAAAAATTACTATTATGTACCATGTAGTACCAAATTTACTGTAAAGAGAAATTTACTGAAATCTATTGTATTTTTCAGAAAACCGATTTTACCGCAAAAAATCAATTTTATCGATGTACTGCACGGTTTGGTTTTGGTTTATAGGCTTCTCTACCCGCTGGTAAAACTGGTAATTTTGGTTTGATGATTTCAAACTTTGTATGGTTTTGGTATGCTCCGTTTACTGACCAAACCAACCGAAAACCAACGTCACATATAATGAAAACATACCCGATTTAGACTTATATATATGAACTTCCGAATACATGAACCAGCAAAATATATGTATTGACCAAATACATATGTATCTACCAGTGTTTTAAAAGGCGCGCCTAAGCTTGAGGCTTGGGGGAAACTCCCCGCCTTAAGTTTTTTATGCCTTAGTCTTGGTAAAAGGCTTAAATCGCACTTTTTTTTAAAACAAAAACGTTTTTGTAAAACGATATCGCCATTTAAAGATTTTTTAAAAAAAAATTGGATCAATATATCATTCAAAACAATCAAAAAACAAATGGTATCTCAAACCTCTCTGCCTCTCTTCCAAAAAACACGCATTTTTTTCTTTTTTTTCTTAGTATTTTAAAAAAAATAGTACTTTAGTTTGCATATATTCAGACATATTTTAAGGTATGTACAATTTTAGTATTTTTAATAACCTTGTTATAGTTAAAAATATTAAAATATATTAAAAAAATGCCTAAACGTCTTTTTACGCCTAAGGCCCGCCTAGGCTTCTAAGACTTAAGGCTTGGTCTTCACCCCCGTGTTTTTTTAGTACATTGGTATTTACATTAATTTAAGTAATACAAATTAATAAATGGCTTAATGATGTATATACATGGCAACTTCTAAATGTGACAAATGTCACCCCAAGGTTAAGGTTGAAGTTAGACTGTTGTTGACCTGGAATATGTTTTGGAGCACCCCAACTGTTCCTTAAACCGTCTAAGCATTTTTTTCCCACGCACACAGGATAAAGTGTTTTTATCTTCCTCATAATCCCCCATTTGTATCGCTGTTAAATCAATATCGATGACTTTTATTCGATATTAAATTGAAAACATCAAACAAATAAAAGGAAAGAGTGAAAGGGTTATATATATACTAGAAAAAGATTGAAAAGATGGTTTGAACATACTCCATTTAGACTTTTATACATGAACCTCCAAATATATGAATCAACTAAATGCATGTATTGATAAAATATATATATATGTATCTATATACAAGAACCAACTAAATGCATGTATTTACCAAATATATATGTGTCTACATTAATCTAAATAATACAAAATTAATAAATGCCTAATACATTAATAAAATGTACACTGTCATCGTATGGACGCGAAAAATGTCAGCGCAATGTTATGATGACAACTTTATATATATATCAATTTTACTAATTTAAAAAAGACAACAATATGGGTTTGCGCTTGCCGGGCGAGTCTTTTCTTTATCATCTAACATTTTTCTGCAAATTTTTTTTTTATTTTCTCACTATATTTGTGGCACTTCATTTATCTTGAAACGACTATTTTACTTATTGACTTGAATCAAAATAACTTTTTTAGCAGAGCAAAAAAATATTGGAATATTTTGAATGTGAAAAAAAATGCACATATGGCCTAATCAAGTCATTTTCACCACCCTCCTCTTAATTGACGACCGCATATATAGGTATACATCATATTATAAAATTATTGTTTAAAAAACTTTACTAAGCGTTATATATATATATATATATATATATATATATATATATATATATATATATATACAGTCAGGCTATCCAACATACCTCCTAGCAACATTCTCATTTTTTTAAATAGTAAAAAAAGAAAATTGAGATGATATTTTTTATATGGGTTCATGACACTTCAGTGTGCCCCAATAAAAAAAATCAACTGAAAATATTTTTTTTTGTGATTTTAAAAAAATAGGTAAAAAAAGTGACAGTTTTTACACTATATAACTGTCAGATTTTCTACCTATTTTTTAAAAATAACAAAAAATATATTTTGACCTGAATATTTTTACAGCGGCACATTGAAATCTCATGAACCCATATAAAAAATATTAACTCAAAATTATTTTTTTACTACTAAAAAAAAATAGGTATGTTCATATGTATGTTTAATGAGGTATGTTGGAGAGCCTCTCTCTCTCTCTCTCTCTCTCTCTCTCTCTCTCTCTATAATATATATATATATATATATATATATATATATATATATATATATATATATATATATATATATATATATATAGTCTTGCTCTTGTGCGGACCGGACATGTGTCATATGGCGGTGAGCCTAAAAAGAGAGAGAGTGTGCCTATAATTTAGGCAATAATTTTTAGGCGCACCGTTAGGTGACACATGTCCGATCCATATTCTTAAAATGCGGACTAGTCCGCACAAGGATTTATATATATATATATATATATATATATATATATATATATATATATATATATATATATATATATATATATATATATATATATATAGACTCTCATGCACACCAAGTTTGTACACTGAATTTTTAAAATAGTAAAAAAAATAATTTTGAGTTGAGTTTTCTTATATAACATTTAAACATTTTCAAGGGGCCCATATAAAAACATTAGCTCAAAATAACTTTTTTTGCTATTTTTAAAAAATCGGTCAAACTTTCGTACCTTTTAAAGCACTCTAAAAGCTTTGAAGCTTGATTGGTTTTTTAAAAATAGCAAAAAAAATTATTTTGAGATGATTTTCTTATAAATGTCCATTCAAATGTTTAAATGTCATAGAGAAAAAATTCAACTCAACATTATTTTTTTTAATATTTCAAAAAATAGGTAAAAAAACTGTATGCAAATTTGGTGTGAGCGAAATGAAGGCTCACCTACATCATGATGTATACATCACACCATACATCACACCTAGTTCTAAGCCCTACAAAACCTTTTCTCCAAAATTTATATTTTTTTCCTTGAAATTAACCTTATAATCAACTCATATTCAAAAAATTAGGCCAAAATACATTATCCAGCTATTTTTAAATATCCACAAAAAGCTGCTGACGCAGACCTTTATAAATAAGGTATTTCGAGCAATAGTTTTGTGAATTTTTTAAAAATAGCTACAAAATGTATCTTGACCTAATTTTTTTAAACATGGCTCTATTGGAAAATTAATTTCAAGAAAAATATAAAAAATTTGGAAAAAAAAAGGTTGCGGATTTTTTAAAAATAACTACAACTAGGTGTGATGTATGGATGATGTATAGAGCATGATGTATGTGAGTCTTCTCCAATATATATATATATATATATAGAGAGAGAGAGAGAGAGAGTTTTTAATTTTTTTTTACTTAATTTACTTGTAATAATGTCATATTTTGACATAAGCTCTTAGTCTTAAGGGTAAAAGGTTAAACGTAAGCTCCAAAACGTGACAAATGTTACTCTTCACTCAAAAACTCTGTTAATTTGTATCTTGACTTAACCCCAATTATATTTTGGATGGAAATATCTTTTCCAATTTCATCTACTTCCCTAAATCCAACAACTACGAATTTTAATATAAAAAATAAAAAATATTATAAAAAATGGAAATCAAATAAAATTTTTATACATACAATGTTTATTTAAAAACTCCTTTTATAAAATATAACATTATTATCATATAGAACAATATATTTTTATATTCAAAAAATTATTTAATAACTTTTAAATGAACATCAATTCAAACAATTTTCTAATGTCTTTTAAATTATTTGATTTTTCTAAACTATCCAAACATGTTTTTTATTAGAAAAATGTTTTAAATGTTTTTTTTTCAATACCATATATGCGTTTTCTACCAAATTTTATTAAAATGTACATTTTTTAATTTATATATAAAAATTTGACGTTGATTAAAACTATTTTGAACTGTTTTTTAAACTATAAGTGTTTTTTTTCCAAAAAGAAAACTTTTTATAAAAGTTAAAAATATTTTTTTGAAAAAAGAAATTGTTAAAAAATGTACACTTTTTTAAATAAAATAGTTAAATATTTTTTTCTCTATTTAAAATGTAAGGTTTTCTTGAAAAAAAATTGAAAATAATTTAAGTAATGTAAAGTTTTTAAAAAAATAGTTAAAATATTTTTTAAAATACACATTGTTTAAAAAATAAACATATAATTTTTAATGTGAAAAAGTTGATGAAAATGTACACATTTAATAAGAAAATTGGAAGAAAGACACTTAAATTTAAAAAACAGTTAAAATAGTGTTATTTTAAAACACGCGCAGTTGTTACTTAAAAATATGTTTGAAATAGTTTTAATTAATGTATAGTTTAATATATTTTGTAATGTTACGATTTTTGAAATTAAGGTTAGGAGTTGATGGATTTAGGGAAGTTGATGAAGTGAGGAAGGAAGGCAATTTCATCCAAAATATAACAAAAGGTTGGGTCAAAATACTGATTAATAAATTTTTTTAACGGATAGTAACGTCCGTAATGTTTTGTGGTTATGTCTAATTATTCATCTTGGGGGGGTTATGTCAAAATAAAGCGTTATCACACTAGGGTTAAGTAAAAAAGTTTTTTATGCGTTCTCTCTCAACAAAAGATCCACCACGCGATTTGATTTTATGCCATCTTTTATACCTTAATTTTACCATATATTTTTTGTGCAATAAGTTATATTAACATTATGTATGATATTTTATGTCATAATTCAACAATTCCAAAATTTTGAAAAGACCAATGAGACAAAATAAATAAAATGATTAATTTATCAGTATGTATTTTAAAAAATATATTTAATATGAATGGTACAAGATAAATATGATCAAGTAATTCTTTAGACTCAATATTGATATAATTAGAAATACAAATTAAATACATAATATTTTAAAGAGATTTTTTCACTTAACCCCACTTTTTAATGTGATCTTTAACTTAACTCCCATTTTGTTAATCTCTTTCATATATCAACATAAACTATGCTACTATCTTAAAATATTTCATAAAAATAGGGTGTTAAGTCTAAAGATGTAGGAACAAATTTCTAGTCAAGTCAATTTGTTTGTAATTGGCTTATTTCCAAACAAAACATATTGAGTCTATGCTAGTTTTTAATTTGAGATTAATTGAAGCCTGCGACAGTTCAAGATTGAAGAATTTATAATTAAAAGCTTTGAAGAAGAAATCAAGTCAAGTTACATCCTACATATTCAGTTTGTTCTAGTTCACTCAGGTATGAATGCTTAAGAGAATTGAAGTTATTTAGAATTTTGATTAAATGGTGGATGAGTTAAAGGTTTTTAAATATTGGGAATTAAATTTAATATTTGAGAAACGGTATTTTAAATAATTCCGAGTTAAACAAATTATCAAAAATTTAAGGATTTAATTTAAAACGAAAATTGCATTTTTTGCTATCGCTCAAAGGACAGTGTATGTCGTTCTAACGACATGCATATGTCGCTCGAACGACGTGGGCAAGTCGCTCAAATGAACTTTCGTCTCGATTTTCGTATTTTGTTTTTGTTGGACTCTTGTTTACTCAGAAATAAATACACCTTCAACTAAGATGTTTTTAGAAGAACAGTTTACGAAATTCCCATTAAGTTCTTCATCATCCAGAGTTTATTCAAGATCAAATTGATCAATTCTATAGTTTATGATCTTAAACAAGTTTGTTGGAGAATAGTTCATCATTGATTACACAATTGCTGACTGCGGTCATTAGGGATGCTTGCGGATGTGCCTTGTTGAAGACAAGAGTCGGGCATCTGGAGGTTTTTTATAGAGTCCTTTGCTGAATTAGATTGCGTGTCTTTGTGGATTTGCTGCGGCAGATTCATTGCAGATTTTGCTATGTTTTAAGTTCCAATTTACTCTTCATAGTGAAATAAAAAAGGATTTTACTCGAAAGGTTTTTTTTCTTGAAATTGTTTCTTTTACCGCATGCTTTAATTGTTTAATGGATTAAATAACTTAAATACGTGTTTAGGGTTTAAGAAGTTAAAATTGGGATTAACTAAAATTGAAAAAGTTTTTTTTACCTAAAGCACACACTAACGGGCCTTCTCAAAAGATTTATTTGACTTTGGGTGGTTGTTTGTAAAGTCTAAAACAGAAGTATTTTGGATGCACCCAAACCCGGTTCACAAAATGTCTTTTAGCAGAGGAACGTAGTAGCTCGACCAAAGAGAGAGGAATATTCTCATTTCCGATCAACATCCTCTTGAGCCTTTCTTGAACGAATTTATTTCTATGGAAAAATAGAACATCTTATAAAAGTATTTGCTAAGGCTTTTCAAGCCAATATATGGTTGTTCAAGGATCATTTCATGTATCATCTTAGGTATCAAGGAAAATCCATTCTCGCTTCAAAAGGGATGTTTCTTTTGATGAATAAATGGATATATTACTTTCTCCATTTCTAGCAATTTTATTTTTACCTGTTGCCTTCTGTTTATAATGTCAAATTAGACTTAAACATTTATGTTAGGGGCAAAGTCAAATGATTATGAAAATTCCAAACAAAGCATTAAAATTTGGGTATTAAGTCAAAAGGGCCCTATTTTAAAGAATTAAATGTGATATTTTTCATATGTAACATATTTACGACTTTCACACTATTGTCCATGCAAGAAAAATAAACAGGTCGTATATATTTTACAATAAACTAGTCATTATATTATTATTAAAGCATGTTCTTGTATTATTAAAGCCCCATATATATTTTGTCATTTTGTGGCACTTATTAAGTGGGAAAGTGTAAAAAAATAGAATAATATGTTGTTTAAAAGATAAGTGTAAATTGTAATGAATGTTTTTGAGCTAGAACTTTATAGGAGTGCAAATCCTTCTATCTTTTCATTTATGTTAGTGTTGGAGATTAAATTGATGTTGGATTTATTTAGAATAAAATTCTAAAAGTGTTTTGAAAATAAATTCACAAATAAAATTGTAGAGAAGGGGACAAATTTTCATTTATCGGTGTGTTCATAACACTGTGGGGGTTTCAACCCTATTTATAGTGCAAGGGAAACCTCCCCATAGACTCCTTGTTCTAATGTAAGAGAATATCACAATACATAAGTCCTAACTAAATGTGGACATTCATAATATATACAAATATTTACAAAAATCCTATTGGGATGTACACCAAATTCAACATTCAATGACTATTCCCTTATTAAAACCTTACGTAGGGTAACCTAGTGGGAAAAAATAGAGTGAATGAAAAAGTGTAAAACTTTGTTGCCTCATTTAAATCTTTACCAATAAAACACAATAAAAAATCTAGCTGAAGAAAAAGGAGTACAAATCACATATGTTCCAAGTACAACGTTTTTGGATTCGGCCCCTAATAAGACGCTTTCCCTAATTGAAATGCATAATCGATTTTTCTAATTATAAAATCAACACATTCTAATCATCTTTTGTGTAAGCTACCTGGGGTGGGGATCTTCCACCTTATTCATCTAATAAATTTCAACGGATTCTGAAAAAACACATTATAATCCCATAAACAAGTTTATAAAATGTTGCTTGCAACATTGGCTTGGTAAAAATATTAGTTAAGTTGTGACTTCAATAAACTTGGTTAACTTTAATCTTATTTTCTATACTGAAGCTCATGAATGAAGAAAAACATTGATGAAATGTGATTATTTTCATCCTTTAATAAATTCTTCTTAAACTACAAATATATTGAATTAAAGATCCCAGTCATATACATTAACGAATAGCTTATAAAATACATAAGATTTCAAAGTGATTAGAAGAAGTAACTACTAATTTTTTTTTAGTAAATAGATAATACATAGAAATATTAACACTAATAAATACACAACCTGTTTGAAAATCACCCTCATGAGAATCAAAGAGGATTCCATATTCATCTAAACCTATCAATTTGGAACCATTTATATTATAAGAATAAAATAAACCTAACTTGGTTCCTCATAGATATCCTAGAATATGCTCAATGTCATTTTTTTTGGTTCAGAAATATATTTACGAAGAAAATTCACAAAGAAAGAAATACTCGGTCTAGTTAATTATGCCACGTACAAAACAACACTAATTACACTTAAATATGGAAATTTGGACCCAATATTTTTTAATCTTCCCCCTAGGTCTGCATTGGTCTCTCTTCATATCTAGAGGTTGGTAAACTGTGGGGCTATTTAGTCACTTTGATTTGTCCATACCGAAGTATTATAAGAATTTTTTAGTCAAATTAAACTAATGGACTAATATCCCACAAGCATTTAACTCAATCTGCATGTTAAGGCAAAAAAATGTCTTCGTAATATCTTCCAACTAATATTCCTTATTTAAATTTTTGTATTTGTCTCGGTTTATTTTGGATTCCCAATTAAATTTATGTCAATCACATAAACGAGTACTATGTCATATACTTTGAAGATTTTTTGTAAAATAAAAATGGAAAATTAAATAGTTTTTAACCTTCCTTTGACAATTATTAATAAAGATGATGGTACAAAACCCTTTTCGGATACTTTTAAATTGTTCAATGAACATCTTAATAGAATCGAGTACCAACCCTTCATCCTCTTATGCCTTTCCCAAGGACATAAACACCTACCTCATAGGCTTCTAAAAGAGTGCATCGATCCAGCAAGCAAACATTGATAGTGTAAATCTATTACCACTAAATAGTATACTTCATAAGAATTTGAATATCCTCAACATGGTAGAACACATAGACTTCAGGATGGGATACCAGATTATGAATAACTAGCATGGAGTCATTGAGATCATACCTTACACGCATCCTCAAGAAACTTACGATATGCACTACCAATTCACTACTAAAGATCGGGACACTAAAAAGTAAATATGTGAAAATGAAAGTCCTAGGTTTTTTAATTCAAATTAATTAGATCTGAATTAATTAATGTGTCCACTAATATAAATCCTTTTTAAATTGAGTCAAATTTTAATCTAATCGAATAAAATTCATTGGTTTAATTTACATATGGGTGATTGAAAAAATAAATGAGAAAACAAAACATACAACCAAGAACACATGATTTAGATTAGAAACCCTTATGACAAAACATGTAACCAAGAACATATGATTTAAACTAGAAACCATTGCGGGGAAAAATACTATTATGCCCAACCCACTCAATCCATTGGTACTAATAATCCGAGGTCGTACAATGAACATAGGTGACTTACATATAAGACAACATGCATGCTACAATGTTTGTCCCTTGTGCTCTGCTCGGATTCCTCTACCCATACTAGTAATCAACATTTCTCACCAAACATAACTTGCACAAACCATAGGGCTTGATATCCACCAATATAACTTGGTAAGCAATCTACCCACTCGAATACTTGTGTTATTGTGACCATCTGAGGATTCCTCTAGTGTGGGCTGGCCCCAAAAGGGCGAGAAAGAAAATGGGAAATCTTTATTGGTGCATGTGGGGATTCAAGGATAGGAATCCTCTTTCCGCCACTCCTGTGATCTTTGCGAGCTGCCAAGGATATAAATCGTTGTCGCCAAAGGGGAGGAAAATTAAAAAAATGAAGTCTCCATCTTTTTTTTTCTCAAAACAGGCAAAATAATATAGCCATCCCAGAAATAATGGCATCAAAAGATAAAATGATGTATACGAAATGAAATGAATCGAGGGTTTGTAGACTAAGTTACGGAATGGGAAGTGTTAAGTTTTCGGTCTCTCGTGGTCTATAATAATGTTTGCCTTTTTCCTTCAAGATGTGACTCATGTGTACAATGTGTGCAATATAAAAATAAATGAGAAAAAATAATCTTACTCACGTCATGGGAAGGACATAGAGGAGTCATCCTAATAAGTCTATGAAAGATAGAAAATGATAGGAAAATATGATGCTAATGTTCATCGAATCATGATTCACTGTGAGAAAGTGAATGTGCATATTGGGTGGTAACACTAGTATGCAAATGTGTTCATATGAGCAATAATACTAAATATGAGATATAAACAAAGGTATCACAATGAGTCTATAGGACTCGAATCCTGAGAATGACTCGAGGCGCCTACGTAGCCATAATAAGCAATAAAGTCCACGTAATTCGACATATCATGAGGGTGGGGTTTAACCCATAAACCCGAATTTTGGACTCCTCCTTAGTTGTTGTGCAAAGAGGTTCTTAAGTGTATAAGTGTAAAAAAAAGTGAGGAAATCCTACTTAGGGATTTATAGGTGAGCCATTTTTTTTACCTTTTTGATTTTATAAAAATATATATGTGAATACTAGTAATAAAAATTGATATTAGTTAATGTGTGATAATGAAGTAAGACTAAAATATATCAAAATTGGAAGAAAAGTAAATAAACAACACTAATGAAATGAATTAGAAAATAATGAGAATATACCTCTTAGAAGATTTTGCTACTGATTTTTGAAGAGGAGCAGGCTAATTTTATGGTGGTGGGATGATGGTGAAGTAGGGGTGAGGTAAGTGGCAAAAAGGTGGTATGAAAGTGAGGTAAGGAAAGTGAAAGGAATGTTGAAAATTATATTTTATGGAGTGACGACGAACTAATTTCGAGGCATGAAATATTTTAATTGTTGAAAAATGGGTCGTTGGGAACAGTGGCGGATCCAGGATTACAGTCCAATTGGTTCAAAATTACATATGCAAAAGTTTCGAGTGTTGTCGGGAGTTCAGGGGCTCTCGCCCCCGAGGCGATTTTTTTTGGGTTATTTCTAATTTTAAGCAAATTATAGCTTTATAATATTCAAACAATTACTCTCAATCATTATTAACAATATCTAATTAATTTCTCCGTGACTTCCTATTTAAAAAATACCACCTGTTTCAGACTACATATATCACCACATATTTAAAATGAACATTGAACAACTTCAAATTAAACTACACATACATACAAAAAATTAAATTGAACAACTCCACATACAAAAAACTAAACTACACAACTCCACATATATAAAATTTCTACCACATACAATATATATATATATATATGGAGTCGACAGTGGAGTCGCCAGGAGGGAGGGAGGGAGGGAGGCTGGACAGTGGAGCGTGGGGAGGGAGGATGGACAGGCGCTGGGAGGGAGGGACGGGAGGCGAGGCTCTACAGTAGCCGCTGCTTGGAGAGGGAGGGAGGCGGGGGAGTGGAAATAGTTTAGGGAAGAAAAGAG
This sequence comes from Sambucus nigra, assembly GCA_949130495.1. NCBI lineage: Eukaryota > Viridiplantae > Streptophyta > Magnoliopsida > Dipsacales > Adoxaceae > Sambucus > Sambucus nigra. The sequence continues at coordinate 248,875,447 of OX422210.1, forward strand.
ATGAGATCACTTATCCGCTGCTACGTTTTGGTTTTAGGTGTAATATTTTAAGTAATTACAATCTTACACCCTCGAGTTTGTAAATAATTAGAGGTATACCTTAAAGTTTTAAATTTTTCCAAAAAATCCTATATATATATATATATATATATATATATATTTTTTTTTTTGAAAAATTCAACCTGGGCCACCCCCCTTCGGCCCCATGTGGCTCCTTAAATAGTAAAATTTAGGGTTTGGGGGATTAAAGATCATCATAGGCCCTAGATTTCCTATCATCATACCTTGGCTTGTTGACGAAGTAAATTACACCCAACCTATAGGCAGGGGGTCTTAGGTTCCCATAAGTAGTCAATAAAGGACGTTTTTAGAAAAATTGGCATAAAATGCAAATCATAAGTCTGAATTGCACACGGTTAGGACCATTGGAAAGGGAATTCAGAGCCTTATGAAAATATATGGGGCACTCCCTAGTTCGTAAGTTAAATAAAGTCAAATGGGGCTTAAAAGCACCTGATGGACTCTTAATGGAGATTCGCTGAGTAAAAAGACAAGTATGTGCAAACCATGAGGATGATTCACGCTTGGTATGGACCTTTGCAAAGGGTATTCAGAGCCCTATGACGTTATAATGAGATTAGCTTGGGTCGGAGATTCGACCAAAGTCAAACAGGGCTCAAGAGTGCCCAGTGGCCTTTGGATTAAGTTTTAGAGTAAAAAGGGGAGTATGCGCGAACTGTAAGGCCGATTCGCACATGATATGGACTATTAAAAATGGTATTCAAAGCTTTATGATAATGCAAAGAGATTCACTCGGATTGAGGAGTTAATCAAAGTTAAATGGGTATCGAGAGCATCTAGTGGCCTCTAGATTAGGGTTTAGAGAAGGACCTGGGGTCTTAGGCTGTTATGAGAAGTTCTAGGGATCTAAGGAGGTATTTGGAGGGTACTAGGAAGGGGAGTCTACGGAGACCCTTAAAGGCTAAGCTTGGAAGAAGAGGACGTCATCAAAAGACATACACTTCAACAATGTTTAGAGTTTTACAGGGCTGAGGATTTTATTGGGGATTTAAGAGAGTGAATGTGGTCAATTCATAGGGTTGAGGACAATTATGCGAACCTAGGTCAATTCTTCACACCTAAAGAGTTGAGGTGACCAATTTCGAGGGTCGAGGTAAATTCTACGAACTTTGGTTAATTTTATGGTCATAAAGAGTTGAGAATACCAATTCAGAGGGGGTCGATGCTGGGGACATTAGTCAATTTTGTGAAACTAAAGAGTTGAGGTGATCAATTCAAAGGACGAGGTCAATTATATGGACCTAATTAGTTAAGATAATCGGTTCAGAGGGTAAAGGCCGATTTTACGGTCCTAAAAAGGTTAGAGTGACCGATTTAGAGGTCAAAATCAATTCTGCGGACCTATAGACTTGAGAGTGACCGATTTAGAGAGTCGGGGTCAATTCTGTGAACCAACGAAGTTAAAGTGATCGATTCAGAAGGTCGAGATCGATTCTGTGGACATAAAGAGTTGAGGTGATCGATTTGTAGGGTCAAGGTCGATTCTGCGGAACTAAGGATTTGATAATGATCGATTCTGAAAGTCGATCTCAATTTTATCGACTTAGGGAGTTGAGGTGACCAATTTAGAGGGCCGAGGTTAATTCTTAGGACCTAAAGACTATTGATTATGAGGGATGTTCTTTAATTCTAATTCCACTGGGGAGGGTGCCTAATGAGGACTCTACAAGTGCTGGCGCATTTTTTTTTTGATCCCGTTGGGGAGTGTGTTAGTGATGTCAAAGCTGGCGTACTTTAATTTTGGTCCCATTAGGGAGTACACTGGTGAGGGATATATGAAAGATTTCATTCTTTACTCAATGAATTTTCTCTAAGCTATCATACATTCGATCTTATGAGGATATTTCGAGAATTTTATGAAATTTCTGTGCATTTTTTTTAATTTTCTATAATTTTTGCTAGGAAATTTGAGGGATGTGTCAATAGGCATAGTTAGACGGGTGCTAATAGGTATAGGGCATGAACTCCTAGGCTTTTTTTTTAGGTGAAAGGTTGCTGCCGATAGGTATGACTAGGGGACTGAGGGTCGGCATACCCCGTACTTTATTATAAAAAAGGGACTGCCCTCTTTATCTTTTCACACGTTAATTCAAGTGGACTTCTTACTTTCACTCCCTCTCAATCAGTTTTGGGTGTATTTCTTCAAAAGAATCTATAGAGGGTGCAATGGATGATGCCTGAATGGCTACTGATGATTGGGACAGCTTGGAGTGACGTAATGCTGAGGCACTGATATTAGTGAGTGAGAATACATATGATAGTTTTCAGCCTGTCCTTATTGATAGTGTTCTATTGCGGGAGTCAACAAATCATCATTTTACGAGGGTGAATATCAAATGGCTATGTAAGTGGTTGTTCTCTATTTGTTTTAATTTCTTCTATTCTTGGGGTGTTAAAGAGTTTTGGTTTATGTGCAGGTGAATATCATGCCATTGTGTATTCATTATTGTGGCTCGATAGGAATGAACAAAGTGTGGGAAAAACTCCTTTTGATAGTGCAGTTGATGGTGGAGGTTGTTAAATTTGTCCCTTTGGATGGGGCTTTGGATGAGACGCAACGTTCTCGTGTAGTCATGTGCTCTGGGTGAGATATGGTGGAACACCACCCATAATTTTCACTTGGGTGTTGCGGAGATGATAGTCACACCTATGAATGTTCATTAGTTGACTGGGGTGGAGTGTAATGGTCACCAGATCATATAGATCGAACTTTACATATATCAGAGGTCGCAGTTCGAGTTTCCCTTTGAGATATTGGGAGGATCATTTTTGAGAAGTCTATTCAGATGTTAGTGTCAAAGGAAACCTTTTTGCCTAGGAAGATATATGTGATTGACGGGCGATAGGTGTAACAGGCAACTCGTCTATTTATTTTTCTTTTGCTGGGAGGATTCATTTTGGTAACCAGTGGTTAAGTCATCCATTTTTCGTTTCTTCCTTACTTGAGGATCATCTTGGAGATTCATTGGTATGACAGGGGGAGCTTTATGATGGTGTTTCTTTATCCTTCTCTTAGTGCTTCCAATTGATGTTGCTCACAAACCTTTATGGGGCCCACATAACTTCTAGAGGTAACATTTAGATAAAACTTTCTCCTATTTTCTTATTTTCTTTCCCGTTTTTTCCTTTTCGATATTCTTTATCACTTTCTACAAACATGGTTCTATGAGGTGATTGGGCATAAAAGTGGATTCATGTTCATGAAAGGCGAGTGGGATGGGGAACTTCTCAAGGATTTATAGGTGGACGAAGTCAAACGGGAAGTTGAACTAATCCATGGCGTTGAGGGATGTGAGGGCGGTGTTGAATGCCTTGACGAGCGACCAGGTTAGGCTCTGGTTTTTGTCCTTTTTGGATTTCATATTTTGTTTGCGCTTGGTAAATGGTTATTCTTTGTGTATGCATGCCCAAATACAGAGGTTTCTAGCACATGAGTTTAGGTACGTCTGGTACTTAAATGAAAGGGTGGTGAGGTAGGTGATGGAGGGGGAGGTGGAGGTCCCACCATCAACACCCCCTGAGCTCATAAGGCGAGTGAAAGAGATGTCGAATGAGGACAAATGGTGGCGATGGAGGGTGAACTCTATATGCTCTATACGGACACGACTACAGGATATGATTACTTAGACATTTCAACCAGTTCGTTGATGTTGTCGTCTATATATGATATGGAGGGTATGCATCCACCACCAGTAAGATCAGGGAAAGGTACTAGTAATTCAGTGGCTTCAGCTCATAGTTTAGGGGGTGGCACAACGAAGACAAAGAAGGAAATTATTATTCAACATCTTTTCATTCCTTCTTACAACATTCGACTGGGTGATGGGGATGTTGTCTTGATTCCTCATCATCCTCAGGCTGAGATGGATGATTTTGCAGGTATTCTTGAGGAGGCTCTCCGAAGAAGGGTATGACTTCCTTTTCTATTTCGCACTTTTGCTTTTGTTTTTCCTCCTTTTATTATTAACTTACTTGGTTTTTTTGGCTCATTCTCTTACAGACTGTTCATGTATCAACATTCTGGCTATGGTTAATTTTAGATTGGATGGCTTCGGTGTCTGACTATGTGAGGAAAAAGTCCAAGTCTTGTATGGTTCAATCAACTTCTGACGAGAGATCCATTTCTAGGAGTGGGTAATCTATCGCTCGTGATTGAGGAAAATGTGTTCTCTGAGGTGTCTGAGGCGACGAGTTTTAGTTGATGGAGTTTTTAGAATATTCGCACTCCATCCCTATTCATTACGATTTTTTCTTCTTTTTTTGCTTTTTTTGTTCTCTATGCACCTAAAAAATGTAAGCATACCAAAAAATATATACAAGATGCATTTTTCGTCATTTTTATTTTTCTTAGATTAAATAACGTAGTCTACATGCACTTCAATTTTCCGCTGAAGTTTTATTTGTTATAAAAGTAGTATAGATAGAAGAAATGCTCAAAAAAAAAATTGTAAACAAGTTGTTTTTTTTTAAAAAAAAAAGGGTATTTATTGGATAGGTACATGTCAAAAGGGTAAAATAGAAGATTTCTAAAAATATAGGATGCTAATCGGCATACTCCGTAGTCTAACTATCATTATATTGATTAAGTCTAAATCACCTTTGTAGCTTTTATTACACTTCTTCGATACTTAGGAGTGCTTAAAAATAATAGTGATGCCATCAGGTCGAGCTTTTTGTTTTTTTGTGGATGTTCTTGGGTATAAAAAGGGGCTTGAAGGGGGGGGGTCCCTCACCAAACTTCAATTTTTTCTCTTCTCGAGTCTTCTTTTTTCCTTGAAATGGCTCTTTCCATGACCTAAACATTTGCATCTTATCTCAAGGGTTTGGAGGCCATGTGCCTTTACAATGTCAAATATGAATCCTTTAACCTACGCTTTGTCTCCTTGTGGCATAACCATCCTCTGGATTGGAATCTTTTGGAAGAGGAATTTCATTTTTGGTATCTCGAAGAACATGTATTTCTCTTTCACCTAAACGAAGTATGCCTTACTTATGAGGAGTTTTCCAGCGACATTGGGCATCAACCCATGTGTTGTGGTAGCTATATTGGACCTGTCCTATTCCCCTTGGGAGTCATTGGACGAGTTACTTCATGTTTCTCCTTTAACTTCTCGACCATTAGTGGACAGAGGAAGTATTTTTCTCCCGGTGGTATTGAATTCGGTGTGCCTAAGAGACTAAACTGATAATGGCTTTGCTAGTGTTGTGGCCTTGGGGTTGACTGCTACTTTTAGTGACCGGTGACATGATGGAAAACCCTTATATAGACATAATAGTATTGTTAATGTCTCATCATTGTAATCATGCACTTGTCATATAACAAGAGACTCTGAATAGACTGGAAGCCTGTAAAGAAGGTCGGCCCAATTTTCTATGAGGAAGGCCTATGATACTGTTTATGTGGTTTTCGAAGATACTGTGCCTGGAAACTACTCTTGAATACCCTCTAACGGCATTCCTAATTTATTTTTACAATATTTCTTGAGTTTTTACCATCTACGAAGAACTAGGTGAATTGACTTGTGGAGCATGGGGGCATGAATCTTTTCTAGTTCGTATTGTGGTGGGGAAATTCGCAGCCTGTTATTCAACTAGGTGACTACCGATATGTGCAGTTAGAGGACCTTCGCCAAACTTCTTTTTATTTTCCATGGCGATTTCTTCATCAAGAAAGCTGGGAGTAGATCATTCCTCCCCATATAACTAACTTTTTTAACATGGAGCATCTAACTAAATCACTAAAAATGATTTCAAGGCCTTTATGACAGCACCATTGACTGTCTACCCATCTATTTCAGTCTGTTGGAGAGGCTTGATTTATGTTCAACGACTATATTAAATGGATATGGAAGCGGGTGGTTATATATATTTATGATGTAAAGATGGGATAAAGGTGGCCATTGAAGTTTGATGAGGGTGTCAGAGTTTCAATCAAGGCATATTATCATATGGAGTGGATACAGAAGGGCAGTTGGGATTGGGAGTCATTGGGTCCTCTGAGGACTAAGAATGATGATGAAGTGGATCCATCTAGTAGTTAAAGCACTTTTATAAGGTGCATGGGGAAGATGCTAGTAATATATGGGTTTGTTGTGCAGGTTAAGTTTGAGGTGTTTAGTTTGTCAAGTTTGTTAGTTATTTTTCATCTTGTTGCTGATGTGTTATATGATATACATATTATGTTTTTTAATGAGAGATGATGATGATGATGATGATGATGATGATCATTTCGACGTATTTTGGTAAGCCTTTAATGGATTTTTTTTGCATGAACTATCAATACTGTTCGTTAAGGCATACATAATCCTTTTATTCATTTAAATGATGAGAGAAAGAATAATGTTCTTGATGGGATAAAAGAATAATATTTTGTGAAAGGGAAAGGACCATGCCCAAAGTGTCTTACGTGTTATCTAAGTATCTTTGAAGGGTTTAAAAATTGCCAGTTTCTTTTTTTAAAAGGTGATTTTTAAGAGGATCGGGTCCTATGTAGTTTTGAGTAGATAAGGAAAAAGGATATTTTTTTAGAATAGAAGGGAGGTGAGAAGATTCGTAGCATGACGAGTATTCAAACTTGGGGTAAATTTCTTAAGATGGTCCAAATTGACTGGATGTGCCATCTCCTCTCTATTGAGGTTTTTATCATAGCGGAATTACCTGACATGGTCTTATTTACAATGTAGGGGCCGCTCCAGTTGGCCTTGAACTTTCTTCACATATCCCAGATGAGTTCTATGGTTTCCTTGAGGGCAAGGTCTTCTTATTGGACACCATGATCCTTGATCTTTTTATTAAATGATTGTACAATGCAACGATAGTACCCTTGTATATGATATAGGTCTTTCAATCTTCTTTCATTTAAGAGTACAAGTTCGTCGTAGTGGATTTACTACCAATCTTCTTTATTGACCTGAATTTTGATCCTAACTCACAAGGAAGGTATTTTGAGTTCGACAGATAGGAACGCTTCTACACCATGTACTAGAGAGTAAGAGTTATCCACAGTGGGTGTTCTGATAGAGGTATGGTAGCCCCAGAGGGCATATAGGATCCGATTGACCCAGTCTCTACAACTTTTGGTCATCCTTCTAATGATGGTCTTGAGGATTTCATTGGCTTCTTCAATAAACCCATTGGTTTTGGGGTAGGTAAGGAGAGCACATGTGCCTTTGGATTCCATATTCATCAGCTAATTCTGTGACCTCAGCACCGAAATGAAAACTATTGTCGAATACTAGTTCATAGAGAACTCCGTAGAAACATATGATGTTTTTTCCTGATGAACTTAGCTACTTTCTTTGCATTCAATATCGCTTATAAATCGACTTTAACCCATTTTGTGAAGTAATCAATGGCGACCTGGATGAATTCGTGCCCGTTTGCGGCCTTGGGAGTAACTTTCCCGATGATGTCTATGGGCCAAGTGGAGAAAGGCCAAGGAAAAGTCATGTTATACAACTCCTAAGGAGGCAAGTGATGAAGGTTGGCAAACTATTGGAATTTGAGGCATCTTTTGACGTAAGCAATGCAGTCTTAAACCATGGTGGTCAAGTAATATCCCTGACGAATGATCTTCTTGACAAGCATATGACCCTTCATATAGGGCCCACATTTCCCGCTATGGATTTTTTTGCATCACGTCTTCGACCCCACCCCCTGCTATGCAATGCAAGTTGGTTCTATAAAAATCTCTTTTTAAAAGTGCCTTATTGGAGATAATGTACCGAGCAATCAACATATGAAGAGACGTAAGGTCTTTCTTATCAACGTTCTGAGGATACCTACCATGCTTAAGGAGGCGCCAAATATCATAATATCACAATCGTGCTATGTTTGGATCTTCTTTTATAATTAGATCGATACGGTAGCAATTAGTGGGTTCGGGTGATGCCTATTTTTGGACTAGAAAGGCGGCCATTGTTATTTTTCGCAGGCACGTCGACCATAAAGGCCAAGGTTGCCATTACACCAACTAGTCTAATTCTCGAGTGAGAAAAATAATGGAAGGTGACATCTTCAAATTGAGAGGCAAGATTTTTTATATGAGTATGAAAGGGTAGGATTTTTTCATCTTTGACTTTCCATTTTTTGAGGAATCGCCCCGGGATGAGAGTTGAATGTTCATGGATACTAATGCACTTGATTTCTCTTTCAAGGGAGATCTTAATACCTACAATAAATGCTTCAGATTCCTTCATATTATTGATATAAGGGAAGTCTAATTTGATGGCGATGGAAGTGCCAGGAGCGATCAGGAGTATCCCAATATCGTATTCTTTCTTGTTAGCAGCTCCGTCAAAGAACATCTTCCATCTGAGATCTTCGTGAGAGATGCAGAGAATGTCTTATTCTAGGAATTCAGAGACCCAAATCTCAGCTCCCCCATGGGATTATGGGTAAGGTAGTAAAAAATGTCTCTTCCCTTTATGGGTTTTTGCGTGACATATGTGATGTTAAATTCAGTCATTACCATTAAACATTTGGCCATACATCTAAAAAAATGAGGGCTTCTCTAACAGGTATTTCATTGGATCCATTAAGGATACCAATTTGATAGGGAATGCAAGCATGTAGTGTCAGAACTTCTGCATGACCCAGACTAAGGTGACAAGAGCCTTCTCCAATACAGTGCAGTTCACCTCATACCCAACTAGCTTTCGATTAGCATAGTAGATGGATCTTTCTTTGTGTGATTCTTTTATGTATTGGGATTGCATATCCCCTATTGCGATCTTTGTGACGATGAGGTATAAGAGTATGGGGAGACTTTTTTGTGAAGGCATGAGCACCAGAGGTCGGGTAAAGTATTACTGGATCTGATCGAAGTCTTCTTGACTTGCATCATTCCAAACTTTTGTTGAATCTTTTCAGAGAAGCTTAAAAATGCTCTCACCGATAGGGGTTAGTTGGATGATAAATCTTTTGATGTATTATATCTTACCTAGAAATCCACATACTTCTTTCTCTATCTGGGGTGGTGGCATCTTGATTATTACCTTTAGTTTGGAAGGGTCCACCTCCATCCCCTTTTCATTGACCATGAATCTGAGGATTTTACCCTTTGTAACATCGAAGATGCATTTATGTGGGTTGAGGCACATCTAGTATTGTCATATCCGCTCGAATAATTTCTTCAGGGTAGAAATCTGACCTTCTTGAATTTTAGACTAGATGATCATGTCATTGACATAGATTTCAACCTCTTTGTAGATAAGATCATGCAAAATGGTCGTAGCGGCCCTTTGGTACTAGCCCCAACATTTTTTAGACCAAATAGGATGAATCTGTAGCAAAATTTTCCCCACAATGTGATGAAGGCAGTCTTTTCTAGATGTTTTGGATGTATCGTGATCTAATTATACTCGACAAATATTCAACAAATGACTTAATGTCATGATTAAAAATGATATAAATGATCATTTCAATATTGGGTAGAAAATAATCATCCTTTATGGATGATTTGTTTTTCCTGATAGTCGACGCACATGCAGACATTTTCTCATGATTTCTACATAGGGACGATATTTGCAATCCGTGTAGGGTATTCTATGATGTGATTGAAGCATACGTTCAATTATTTCACCACCTCTTATTTGACTTTGATAGACCACTATGTCTATAGCTTTCTCAGTTTCTTATTGACAGGTTTACCTTATAGGAAGGCAAGAATCTTGTGCTTTGCTATTTTCGGGTCAATACTAGGCATGTCGTTACAGGACCACACGAAGACGTCCATAAATTCCTTGAGAAGTTCTTCAAATTTCAACTGCTCATAATCGTTGAGGGTGGACCTTATCCTAATCTCACGTGGATGGCTACATGAACTGAGATTGATAACAATGGTCTCATCATTTTTAGTTGAAACGTGGTTATGTTGTTTAATTTTTTCTTTATTGATATTAGTTAAGAATTTTTCATTGATTAAATCACCATTGTCAATCGTTTGATTAAAATCAAGGCAATTAATCTTAAGGCATAACAAGGTACTCGAAATCATCATTCATTTTATTGAACATATTTTTAGGTAACACAGCAGTGAGGACCTCATCAACGGAGGCTTCATTCACAATTACATTATAAATAAAATAAAACGTAGTAGACTCGGGTGTTTCTTAGAGGGGATAAACAACAGGGTTCAGATTGACTTGGGCAGGCTTGATAGGGGTGGCTTTCCAGTTGAGGATTGGTTCATCAGAAATTGTGATTTTTTTGGATGTGTTAGAATGCTCGGCTTATATATGGATCATGCGGAGAGCTAACCCCAGTGTATGCACGTCTATTAGTTCATCGGTGTCATTGACTTTGGTTCTTTCCACTACTTTGATTGTTAGAGTTTCCACCTTATGCTTCTGTTCTTCATCCCAAGTGATTTAATATTTAAAGAAGATCTCCAACCCTGATTTCATTCTTTTCTCTACAGGGTCGTGTCAGGGCTCACTTGAGATGTCACAGTCATTACCCCATTTGGTAGCAACGATATTAATCTTTCTAGGAAAAATCAATAAATTCCACAACCTCCATGACTTTATCATACAAGTCTTCTTATTCAATAGGCAAGTGTTGGAAGGAAGGGACCAGACACCTTGGAGTTCTAAAAGCTTGAGAAACATGGAGACAATGCATATTTCTAGATTTTGAACAAACACATCAGACACAACCTCTATAATGTTGTTTATATTGAACTCTTTCGCGGGTATGAACCATTCATTGGATTGTCCAGCCCACTTCTAAGCTTCCATGAATATAATATTGATCTTTTCACAATTATCCTTTCTAAGGTTCATTTTTAGGGAAATTTTAACCCAAACATCTGAAGCTAGTCTAAGACTATAGGCAGTTCTATGCCTCCCTCTTTTGAACGGGTACGAACGGTAATGTAGGCCCTAGTGAGGAGAGATAGAGCTTGGTCGGTGAGATTCTTAGGATGTAGGAGAACGGAAGGGTAGACTTTTCAGGGTTTGGGTGAAATGGTGGATAAACCGGGTGTTTTGATGGGCTTGATTCTAGTGGAAGTTTTGAATTCTGGGTTTTCTTATGAGGATAGCATTCACCCCAGTTCGATGTGCTGAGAGACTATTCAGAGTGGTATTAGTCTTTGGGTTGGCTGGTGGGGTAATGATCCCCTTATCTACGAGGCTTTGGATAACATTTTTCGATGGAAACACTGATCAGTAGTGTGCCCGACGATTTTGTAAAAATCATAATGGACGTCATGCTTGAAATTCTAGGGAAGAGGATCTCGCAATGTTTGGGGTTTTAAGGTTTGATGAATTCCAGGTTATAAAGGCTTCATACACTTTTGACAAAGGGGTATGAATTTTGATATATTCCTTTTTGAATGGATTAGGATTACTTTTGAATGTCCAAGAGGTAGCAGGTTAGGAGATGTTTTTTATGGCTAAGACTGAGGTGTTGGTTGGCTTATCCTACTTGCGAGGTGTGAACTACCCGGTTAGCCTTATCGACTCAGATTTTACTTTCTTAATTGTGAATTCTTCTTCGAATTTTACCCCTTCTTCTCGAAGGTTTTTGAAATGGGGATAGTATTGGCCTCCCATTGAAGTTTTGATACGGGGCAAGATGTTATTAATCACAATGCTTACATGTTCTTCTTTCGACGTTTAGTTTGTTATAGTTATTGCTTTCTCCCTCCATATTTCTACAAAACTAGTAATCGACTCTTCCAGATTTTGCTTGAGAAATTCTAGGTCTCAACGGCTAACTTCTATCTCTTTGTTATACTTGTACTCGTTCATGAATTCTGAGGAAACATCTGCCTAACTACGAATTCTAGATTCTTTTAGGGACAAGAAGCATCGGAAGGCACCTTCTTCAGGAGTCTATTGGAAAATCTGAGCCATTATATATTCTGATGCTCTGAGGAGAGTCATGGCATGATGGTAACTGCGTAGGTGCATACTTAGAGTTCCGTTGCCTCCAAACTTCTCGATGTTAGAGATTTTAAACTTATCTGGTAGTTAGGCTTTAAGATAGGGAGACTTATGGGTGTAATCCACATAGTTCCTTGAGATTTTGACTTGTCGAACCTTTTGTATTGCAACTTGAGATATTATTTGACCATATTAAATCCTTCTTCTTTGGGATGAACAGGCATTGGCAAATTAACTCTTAGTTGGCAAGATTCGATATTGGGAGCTAAGTTAGTGGTGGACCATTAGCAAGTGGAGCACACATGACATGCTGATACTTTTTCGAAACCTAGACTGGTTCTAGAGCTTACTGACCCATAGTACGAGGAAAAAGGATTTCAAGATCGGGAACCTCAGAAGTCTAAACTTGAAGTCATTGCATTTCCTGTACTTCTATCTGAAGATTGTAGATCTTGACACTGAGTTGATCAAAGACTTCCATCAGATATGGATGAACATTTGTATTTTAGTCAATATTCTCCATGAATAGTCTTCAGAAGAATTCCTTGAATTCTTTAGAATTAGTAAAGGGAACAATGGAGCTTCAGAGTGGCTTGATGGAAGATTTAAGCCAATAGGGCGCTGGTCTAAGTTTCGGGCATGTGATCGCACCTGAGAGGGTAAATGATTTTTTCATTTATTTGACGAAAAGAAGAATTTTTTGGTGTATACCCATTTCCCTTTTTTAGAAAAGGGAGAAAATATTTTTAGTATTTTTAAAAAGTGGGAAAAGGAAAATCCTAAATGTAGTTATTATTAATAGGTTCCACTTGTGTTATGTTTCGCCTAGAGTGCAAGTGAAATGCCGAAAATTTGACTTGTTTCCAGACTCTCGGAGAGTTTATTGTTTAAAAACGGGAAAAATAGCACAAAAATTCAGGTGGTAAGGTGACCCAAAATTTTGGCAGAGTTTTTCATTGAAACCGATAGACTAGGTATGAGTGTCCTGGGGCAAGCACTTATATGTAGTAAATGCGTTGTGGATTAGTGGAAATGTTCTCCCCTTTGGCATGACTTCCATAATATACCTCTTTACTATAAGGGCAATAGTTTATTGGTATTGTGTGGAGAAGCAATTTGATATACCTGAGTGTATGTGAATTGCCTTATGATATACCTCAAAAAGATGGTAAGTGTGAGAGAGAATTTGATATACTCGTCATATGTGAACGAGTTCCCTGCTATATACCTCCCATCGTCAGTTCGATCAAGCGGTACAATTCGGGTGGAACCATTAGATATACGTCTAAGGTACTAGGCCAATGGAAGGTGGGAATCATAGTGCTTAGGTTAACCATTCCCCGAATGACAAGCACTCATCACAAAGTGACCCCCCCCCCCCCCCACCCCCCACCCCACACACACAGAGTATGGGACAAAATTTTAGTTAATATTGCAATGCTCATGTGACGTAGTGTGCCATAATGCATGAGTCTTAATTGGTATTTTATGGAGAGTTTTATGTATGCTAAGAGAGATAAATACTACCATTATGAGGGAGAACATAGAATAAAAAAGTATAATGGAACCTATATAAAGCATGGTGACATATACAAAATGTGAGATATGTGAATATACATAAATGAGTGGGAAATATGTGCAAGGTTCGGTGACATGTGAATAGGTGTGAGTGAGGAAAATATATCTATATATACAAGTAGGACAAATGTGAAAGTGTGCGCTAGTGAGACTAAGTATGGATATCTACAAGTGGTGTTTGAAACCTATGAGCGACATATGGCTATGTACAAGTGAGAAGAATGAGAGTGTGTGATAGTGAGACTAAGCATGGATATCCACAAGTGATGTGGATCATGTGCATGTGTGAGTAAGTAAAGTAGAACATGGTGATTATATACAAGTAAGTAAAGCGTGAAGCATACGATAGGGAGATGGTATATACACGTGATGAGTAAAGTGTGAAGCATATGATAGGGAGATGGTACATACATGTGATAAGAAAATAGCATACGATAGAGAAGGATATAAATATCACGATATGAACAAGGCATATATACAATATGTAAGTATAAGAGTAAGAAGAATATACAAGTGGAGTCAAATGGGCGCATGTAAAAAAATGGGGAGAAAGGAGAGAAAAGGAAATAAAATCCATCTGAAATAGAGTCTAGTCCTCTAAATATATAGTCCCCGACGGAGTCGCCACTGTGTCCATCCGGAGATTCCTCCGGCACCAACTAGACCTAAAAGGGAGAGAGAGAAAATGTGAAATCTCTATAAGCCTATGTGGGGGTTCAAGGATAGGAATTTTCTTTTCGCCACTTGCATGATCTTAGAGGACCGACATGGATATAAATTGATCGTCATCAAAGGGGAGAAAAATATATAAAAATAGAGTCGTCATCCTATTTTGCTCAAAATAGGAAAAAGAATGTAGTCGTCCTCAAAACAACGGCGTCAAAAGACAAACTGATGTATACAAAACCAAATGAATCGAGGGTCCGGGGACTGAGTTACGGATTGGGAAGGTGTTAGGCACCTATTCCGCCTTTTTGGTCTCTTATAGGATATAATAATTTTTTCCTTTTTCTCCAAGTTGTGACTCTTGTGTACAATGTATGTGATGTAAAAAAATGAGAAAAAGGAATAATCTTACTCACTTCATGGGAAGTAGGAAGAAGAGCCATCCTAAGGAGTATATGAAAGAAGGAGAATAGTAGAAGAATATGATGTTAGTGTCCACCGAATCATGATTCACTATGATAAAGTGAATGTACATGTAGGGTGGGAACACTAATGTGTAGGAATGTGCATATACAGAATAATCTAAAATATGATATATAAATAAAGGTTGCACATTGAGTAAAATGGGACTCGAATCTTGATAATGAATCGGGATGCACCTACGTAGTTGTAATAGCATCAAAGTCCACGTAGTTTGACATATCACAACGGTGGGGTTTAACCCATTAACTCAAATTTAGGACTCCTCCTTAGTTTTTTTAGAAAGATGTGCTAAAGTGTAAAAGTGAGTAAATCATACTTAGGGGTTTATAGGTGAACCCTCTTTTTTGTATTTTTGATTTTATGACAATATATTATGTCAATACTAATAATAAGAAAGAGATATTAATTGATGTGTGATAATGGAGAAAGACTAAAAGATATCAAAGCTAGAAGAAAAGTAAATAAATAACACTAATTAAATGAATTAGAAAAGAGTCAGAGTAGACTCCTAGAACATTTTGCTACTAATTTTTAAAGAGAAGCGGGATGATTTTATGGTGGTGGGATGATGGTGAAGTAAGGGTGAGGTAAGTTAGAAAAGGTGGTATGAAAATGAGATAAGTGAAAGGAATGTTGAAAGTTTGGATTTTTTAGAGTGACGACGCACTGATTTTGAGATAGGGAATGTTCTGATTGCTGAAAAGGGGGTTCCTGGAAATGAGGACACGACCTCTTTATATAGTAAAATTTAAGGATCATGGGGATTTTGATCATCATAAGCCCTATCCTACGTATCTTCATAACCCTAGATTGCTAGTGAAGTAAAATACATCCCTGCCTATAGGCAGGGGGCTTGGGTGCCCATAGTTAGTCTAAAAAGTACGTTTTTAGAAAAACGGGCATAAAATGCAAATCATAAGTTCAAATCACATAGGACGGGACCATTGGAAAAGGGATTCAGATCCATATCAAAATATGTTTGGCCACTTTCGAGTTTAAGAGTGGACTAAAAGTCAAATGAGGCTCGAAAGTTCCCGATGGCCTCAAGACGGGAGTTCTCAAAGTAAAATGGCCCCTTATGCCCACATCTCAATCAACCACCCGATGGAATATGTGCATCTAAAATATCTTTCATATTGTGCCCAGTCTCGAAGTTAGTTTTATACATATACACGTGAACCATGAGGATAATTCGTGCACGGTATGGACCGTTGGAAAGGGTATTAAGATCCCTATTAAGGTGCAATTATCTTCTCTCAAGTTGGAGAGTCGTCCAAAGTCAAACGGGGCTCAAGTGCACTCAGTGGCCTTTATACAAAGGCTTAAAGTAAAAAGGTGAGTACATGCTAATCATAAGCCGATTCGTGCACGATATGGGGTGTTAGAAAGGCTATTTAGAGCCTTGTGAGAGTGCAATGAGCTTCGCTCAGGTTTGAGAGTTAAACTAAGTCAAATGGGGAATGGAAGAACCTAGTGGCCTCTAGATCAGGGTTTTAAGAAGGACCTCGGGTCTTAGGGTGGGAGGAAACGTTCTAGGAACCTAAGGAGGTAGTTGAAGGGTAATAGGATGGGGTTTCTACAGTTATCAATCCACATGATTGCTCATGCTGAAATCTTCATATGGAAGACTTAGAAGGATTTGTAAAACCACAAGTTATTTTGAAATCATAACATTGACATGATCTATTATCATAAAAATATCTCTTAAAATAAAAGTTCGAGTTTTGTAAAACTAGGTTGAACACATAAGATAATAAATTTTAGAAAGTTATTTATACATTATTGAATAAAAAGATCAAGTGAAACACAATTTTCCAAAAAATTGGCACTCGTTCTACAGATATGGTTGTCGTGCAAAGGAGCCAGTTTCTACGAGGGATCCTCATGGAAAAACTTATAAAAATACCTCTCAAAACCAAAGTTTTAGTTTTATAAAAATGTATTGCATATCAACAAATACATTTTACAAAATTATATTTATTATTTCATAAAGAGAACAAGTAAATGCTTTTTCCCAAAATGACCCTCGTTAGAACAACATGGTTAATAATCCATTTTATATGAGGGATCCTCAGACGAATTTAGATCTTACAAGGTTTTATGGGAACCCTAAATGGAGTTTTGTACAAAATATTCTTCCTAAATTACTCTCTCATTCGAAGGAAAATATAATTCCCCTTATTGTTAGAATTTATTTTATTGGGTTAATTAAGGATTTTATTAATTTCAATTGGATATGGCCTTAGTTGGAATAAGAATGAAATGTCAAGGACATGTTAATCTTTAGGTTAATCTTAGGGATCAATTTAGGATTTATAAAAGATGTAGTTTCATAACTAGTTATGATTGTGAGATTTGTTAGGAAGATATAGAAAGAGAGATTTGCCCATGTTTTCACCCACGGTCACCGGTTAGGACACCGTGCCCCCCGATATTAGAGCCCGTGACTATGGGAAAACTGGGCACGACCATAACCTTATTATATTACGATCCACTTGTGAGAAACACTACTTTGGTTCAATTTATAGGGATTTATACTCAATATTTACATAGTTTTCACCCTTTTTCTCATGGGTAACCTATAACATACTCTTTCTTCTTCATCCCTAACATCCCAACCCTAATACTCTATTAACTCACACATTCAAACCTCCATTAAAAGGACTTACAGATAGAATTAGGGAGTGCTTTAGGAATGTAATGTGATCAAAATTTCAAGGATATTTGTGATTCAATAAAAGTTTTAGGATATGTGAGATTTCATATTTAAATCTTTGTGGATGTTAATCAATTAGAGTAGGTGTTTGTCCTCCTATAGTTATTTTGTGTGCTATACATGTTCACCATTGTTTTTATATATGTAATTATGTTTTGGGGTGAATTTTATGTATAATATTGGCATATACATATTAATATTATTACATATATTTACGTGATCTTCGTTCCATGCCATGTAGTTTGGTAAACCTTGATTAGATACATTTACGGCATATATTGAATTGTAAAAATTTGGTAAAATAATAATATCCAATTTATTGAAATATAATCCAATGTTTAAAGATAATGAATTGGAGAATGATTTGATGAGTATTTTTTTGGAGGATGCCTAGTCATCCCTTAACCAAACCACTCACTAGACGGGACATGATTTCGATTTATATTCTTATCTTTTATCTCGTGATCCATAAGATGGATTCTTGTGTTGTTAAGCTATTATATTATGTTACGAAGATGAGGGAAGTACTCTATCATGCCTTGTGATTGTATAATGAGTTTTTTTGTTCGTGGAGTGTTGAGAGGATAAATTATAAGAGATTCAACGATAGTCCATACATACTGACGGGATGTGCAACAAGAATTTTGTTATATGGGAATTAAGAAGGTTAACAACGTGTGGTGAGATAATATGATTTAATATTATTGTCTTGGGATTTTAGTTAAACAGTCATATTAATATACTTTTATCACTACACCAAAACAGGCGACAGGCGATCTGTAAGTGTTTTAAACACTTACAAATGGCATTTGTAAGTGTTTAAAACACTTACAAATCAGCGCGTTGCAAAAAAATTATAAGTGTTCAAAACCGTTGCAAATGTTATTTGTAAGTGTTCATTGGGAACACATATCCGTTTTGGGCAACCGTTGTAAAAAACTTTGTAAGTGTTCTGAACACTTACATATTAAACTTTTGCAAGTGTTTTCAACACTTACAAAATTTTTATTTGCAAGTGTTTAGAACACTTGCAAAATTCAGCAACTTTTTTAATTTACAAAGGTTATAAACACTTGCAAAAGAAAATATATATATTTGTTTGTAACGGTTTAAAACACTTACAAATATTAATAGGAAGGAAAACCATGTTCATTTTGTAAGTGTTATGAACACTTAAATAAATTAAAATATTAAAAAAAATAAAAATTAGCCACCACGTACCACCAACCTCACATATAATAAACAATAAAAATAGATAAAAGCATAACAATTATATCCAAACACTTTTGTACAATACTTCATGATATGTTCAGCATAAACAAGCACTCTCATCAAGAAAGAAAGCAAGAACTAAAGGTATATAGTGAGTATTCTCCTTAACAAACTTCATACATCTAGTTATTGTATCCAAATACACATGTTCCACAACCCTATTAGTATGGCAAGGAAATCGTGTCGATAAGAGCATTGTCACTAGTTCCCTAAAGATAACCACTGCCAGTACTCACCGCCTCGTCGCTAAATGACCCTCTAAGTGCATAAAAAATGAAATCAGAGCATCTACCACTTCAACATTCCTATCGGCAGAAGATGAAACGACACTACCAATGAGAGTCTGTTAAAAACCTGAACAACATCACGAAAGTCAAATTTAGCAACCATTTTACGCGATTTATTGAGAGACCGAAAAAAAAAATTATAGAGAGACTTACCATGTTCCTACTGACCCATTCTCGTCGGGGGATTCTCTCAAGGACATATCTCTGTCTTGGGTTTTGACTTGACGACTCGATTCTTTCTATAATATATTAAACAACAGATGGAGAAAGAAAGGGTAATTAGCAAGCAATCATGGAAAGTCCTTCTTTGCAAAGGAAAAACATTAATTAAACAGAATACTGAGATATACCAAATTTGCAAAGAAACTACTTATATAGAGCTTCAGCACCGCAACAACTCAAATTTGAGATGATAACACCAGCCACTGAACTGTGGGCTTAGTTATAAACTAGGCCTCTTAAGTACTTGCCCTTTTTATTTGATCTAAAATTGTTAGAAACAACAAAGTTTGGAACGATGAGAGAACATGAAATCTGCCTTTCACAAAAAAAAGAGAATATGAAAAATTGATAGAAATATGAGAGCAGCAAGAGAAGAATATTTGGAAAAAAAATATTAAAAAAAGAAAATAGAAATCCTTTGTAGATGAAGATTATGGCATTGAAATTTGTAACCTTCCTTTTGCGTACAATCTCCATTGACTATTCCATCTCGTGCTCAAGACTACGCCATTCTTCCAATCTCAGGTGGTTCTGATTGTCACCCAATCTCTGCCTGCCAAACCACACCCCATTTTCTTCATTAATCTAAACTATTTTCTTTTCATTTTACCCTTTGTTTTACACATAACTCACACACTATTGTGTTAAAAATACATAATAATCATGGCCCCACCCCACCCATAGTAATGTATCAATGTGTCAAAATACTCAAATATTATTGTTTCATAAAAGAAGTCTTGTTTATATGTTTTACCTAATATCCCTCCTTTGTCTATAGTTGATCTCCTTCAGTTGCCCCAAGTTTTCTTGCATTTTCTACACACATCACCAAATAGCTTAATTAGTCACACAATTGGTATGGGAAAGTGAAATACATAGATAGATAGATAGATAAATACATATAGACCTGGTAGTGTAAGCTTCATAGAACACAACCTAGAGTCTTTTAATATTGAATGTAGATATTTTTCGTTCTGGAGTGGGGAAGAAAGATAAATCATATAAAAACGTTGAAATTCCAAGTCTATTTAACTAGAGTTTTGTACATAAACATACATTGTGGAGGGATTGGTGTACTCATGTACTTTCCCAGTATTGGACAACATGATAAGAGATACTTTAGCATCACATAGAATAATGAGCTCTTGAGCTTTTTTGAAGATACCATTTCTTCGCTTGGAGTAAGTTACCTGCCTATTGGTCCTATTATCTATCTTCTTTATTTCTATCTTCCCACGCCCTATCTTTGTTGTTCTTATTACAATGAAACTCACTCAACCATCCAAGTATTTCATATAAGAGAGGGAGAAGGAAGGAAAAGGAGTTTCTCTATCAGGAAAGTGATAGTTTTTTTTTACCGTGACAGGTCATGTATGTATCCCATATACGAGACTGAGAATATCTCAAGTTTTCCTCTTTGTCCAACGTGTGAACCGAACTATGGGTAAATGGAATATAGTCAATGAAATGGAGTTCCTTTAGCTTAATGCCTGAGTGCTCACTCGTTATGCCATCATTAAATGATGAATGAGTTGCTCGACATATACATATTGATTGTATTTGTATCCAATGTTGTGGTCTGGAATGTTGATAAAACCAGCACCTGGGGAAAAAAAGGAAAAAATATCACCAAAAAAATCAAAGTTGATGCATTAGACCTGGCTTCGTTAGCTTAAAACTAGCTGTTGATGTGACTTGACAGATTCATTCATTAGGACATGTTCACATAACTTAACAATAGCAATAAACACCTTAAAAAGCATTGAATAAAAATATTGATTCAAACTTCATTGCATAAAGGAATTTCAGGAACTTCGCAACCCCGAACAACTTGATGGTTTTATATACAATAGCAATAAACACCTAGGCATATAATGCTTCCATAATATTTTGTCTTAAACTCCCACTGTTCCTAACATAGATTCTACCCTTAAATCTGAGTAACCCTTTGAGGAGATGGTAATTAGGGAGATTAGAGGTGTTTACTGTGAGTTTGACTCTGTTCGTGTGCGCTCTGGGTTCCATCTTCAAACACTCGAAGGTATCTAATGAAGATGAATGAACGAGAGAACCCTAATTTCTAAATTGTTGTTATTATGGTGATTAATTTTCATTGTGTTTATATCATTTTGGTATCAGAACCGCATTCGCATCTAATATTTCCGCATTCACTCTTAAGGTTATCACCAATGTTGTTGTAGGAACCATGGATAAGGCTAGGAGGAACCGGTGGATCACTCATCCAAACCATGTCCGCGCTTTGGAGCGATTGAATCAATCTCATCGATAATGATAATGGATGGAGCATTCTTCTCTGCTTCCATAAATGCATTCTTGAGATTGCTTTCACTCTCTCTAGCCAACTTTGACATGATCTCTGGTCCGTTGATACAGAAGAAGAAAGCACCGACTCTGGCATCAACAAGCATAACTCTTAAGTTTGATACGATAAGCTTGTTCATCCTAATCTTTGGTTCATCACAAGTATCATCAGCAAGGGCAATGCAAATTGTATCTTTTCTTTCCGTGAACACCAAAAAATATATGAATAATTTAAATAGATAGATATTTGAACTTCTAAATATTAATTAGAATTTTTTGGTACGTGTTTCTCCTTAAAATTATCATTTCTCTATCATTAATCTTAGCAGACTAACATAAATTTTTTTCCACTTTGTTTAAGTTGTCAAGTATTCAAATCACTTTTTAGAACACGTATTACACGCACGATAAAAATAAATAAATTGACACCTTACGATAGGCATACAATAATTAAAACAAACCTTCAATAAAAAACTAGGTATGCTGAAATAGAAACTAACCTTAGGAAAAAGAAAAACACCACAAGAATATAAGAAAGGATCAGACTTCTGCCAAGCATCAAGATGCATGGCTCTATAGAAAAAGCGCGATGTCCTTGGTTCACCCAAAGTAAGTTGGAGTCAATGACCAGGTCTAAGATCTGTTAGATACCCCTTGGCTCCTAATTGCAAATCTTCTAGCGAGTACAATATATCTGAATCACTGGGTGCTCTGTACGGATTATGTACTCAATTTCAAGTGCTTCAAAGAGTCCACGAGCCTAAAATATAAGAGACAACTCTATTAAGCTTCCACGATATAAGACTCGCATAATTGAATAAATAATCAATAGCAATTACATCAAAACTTTCAACACCATAGTAATAGATATAAAAAATAGCGACCAATTACTCTACCTGATCCCCGTGATTATTAATAGTAGATTGATTAAATGATGATGATATGCGTTGCAACACAGTCGAACCCTCTTTCTTAACAATCATCGTAGGGGTTTGTAGATTAGGCTTTTAGATAGCTTATGAGGTATATCGTGAAGAATCAAATTTCGTCGATACCAAAACTTGGGGAAAAGAAAACATGATACAAGAAAGTTAAAGCAATAACGAAATCTATTATCACTCGTCGGTAAAACTACAGAGAAAATGGTAAAAGATGAAAATATAAACACCAAAAACAAAAATAATAGCAAAACACCTAATTCATCCCACACTAAGCAAAGTTAACTTTTAGTTAAGCTCGCTTTGAAGTTTGAATTACCGTCATTAAACTAAGGCTTCATATGGTTCGGGGTAAGATATTTTTCATCTGGGTGAAAAGCAAGAGACATAAAAAAATCAAGAATGTGAGTTTGTGACTCCATGTACTACTTCATAAGAGACATCTCACCTATTTTCAATCATTTTCTGACTATGCAATTATTGTACCCCCAATGAAATTTTATTTTACTAAAAGTCAATACCCATTTAATGACATGATTATGGCAACGTTTACATAGTGAAATGGCAATGATAAGAAAAAAAGTTGAAACAAAAAAACAGTATTTAATTGGTATGCAATACAAACAATCAGTTGTCCATACATGTATATTGGAAAAAAAAACATATTAGGTCAGAATTGAGCATTGTACCTTCAAAAATAGCAGTTGAGTTTCGATGCTGCGATTAAAAAATGAAATCCTAAAAAACATATCTACGGATAGGGATAGGTGGAGATTTGTGATTTGAGCCCTAGGTAGAGGTTTGGATGATATCTATCGATAGGGATATGTATAGGTTTGCGATTTGAGCCCTAGTTAGAGGTTTGTATGATAGCTACGAATAGTGATAGGTAGAGGTTTGCATTTTGAGCCCTAGGTAGAGGTTTGTGATCGATTTTGAGCCAGCAATTTTGAGCAGGTTTGTAAACGTCTATGAATATGCGATTTTGTGATGGGAGGGAGAAATATTGACGAGGGATGGAAATTTACATTTGGATGAGCGCGAAGATGGTTTCACACTTATTTGGGACTTTGTTACCCTTTAAAAAAATTGTTACTCTTTTTAAGTTTGGATAGTGATGAAATAACAAATTTTGCTACGGTGTTGAACACTTACAAACTTTGTAAGTGTTGAAAACCGTTGTAAATTTTGTAAGTGTTACAAAAACTTATAAATTAAATTATATATTAGTTGTAAAATAGCCAATATGGTGTAGAGTATATATGTACATGCACAAGTATTTGTAGGTCAATTGAAGCATTTATACGAGTGTACTGGGTTTCCTACTCATAGCCCCACCGTAGTATACATTTTAGATTTTTTAAGAGTTTTTGATTGATCATAGATTTCTTAGAGGTTAGGGACATAAGGACAATTTAGTTGCTATTATACCTATTTTATTTTTAAAAGAAAATTGTATTTCATTTTTCGTTGCGAGTTATAAAAACAGACTTTCAATATTAATGATAAAATCAATGTATCATTAATTTATAAAGTTTTTGTGCTTTCGAGAATATTTTATTTAGCCATTGGAATTTTTAAGTTATTCAAAAAGGTTCAAATTGACATGTATCTTTCATGTTATTACTTGTAGAACCACTCGGGCAGTTATGTAACACCCCTTATTTTCCACGCCCAGTTTGTAGAACCACTCTGGGAGTTATGTAACACCCTTTATTTTCCATGCCCAGTTGATTAGGCTGATATGCCAAAGCTAGGGGAATGCCAATCAATTTATATCTTTCCCAGCATCAACGTAAATATAAAAAGTATAATAAATAAATAAAATAACCATGACATAAGAATGATAAGAGATGGAAACAAAAATAACCTAACGGAGATAGAACAGAAACTCCAATAAAACTGGATATCCATTTTATAAAAATGTATCAACTGAAAAGTAAATACAACTATAATCATCTTTAATCAAAACTCCTGAATAAAAGTTACTATTGAAATAAATCAACACTACTACTCTAAGGATGAGAAGCTGAATCTTTATCCACTATAAGTTTGGTTGCTCAACCCTGTTATTTCTGTATATAACAATAATAATACCTATGAGGGAGACATGGTTTATAGATTTTGGCCAGTGCCCTAAAGTTACAAGAAATAACTTATAGTATCAAAACACTAACAAATGTTCTACTCATTTACGATAAACATGTCAATTCATCGACACTCACATGCGTAAGAGAAAGATTTATAATTACTCATTATTTATTTTAGTTTGGCTTATTCTATTACACCCCACTGCACCATCATAACATTCGCAAGACTTCAAGTGAAGATAAGTTAGTGACCAAATGGAACAATCGAAGTATATCATCACTATATTTATCGAAGAAGGTTTAAGATGTTCTTTATGTAAAATCGTTTCGCTCAGGGGTATTTTTATGTAGTTTGAAAACATAAAATATTTTTCCAAATTTTTTTTAAAGTTTTATTTTGAAAAATTTGCAAAGTCGTTCGAAAGACATATGGATGTCCTTCGAATGAGTTTTTACACCTCATTAGAATGTTTTGAACTTCGTTTGAACGAGATCAAGTGTTACATCTTTTGGCAGGACCTGAAATCTCGTTGGATCAGTCGTTTGATGTATATTTGAACAAGAAATGGAACTTCATTCTAACGAGATGTTTCTTCATTCTTATAAGTACTTGAAAGTTTTATTTTTATCAAATTTCAAATGCAATTTTTTATACCTATATCTTGGACATTCTTCTCCCTATATATAAAAATGCGAGGCGACATTTTAATCTAAGCCTTTTAGACATATTTTAGTGATCAAACCCTTTTATTTTTTTAATCAAATCCATTTAGATGATTTGAGATCACGTTTCCAAACCATGAAGAACAAATTCCATGTTCATACCCTTGTAGAGTGATTCTCTGTTGTTGACCTTGTGAAGTTAATTATTTATGATTCAAGAAGATAGGAAATGTCGATTCTAGAGGTTGATTCCTGGATATCAAGGTAAGAAGAGCTTATTTTAGGACGATTTTGGATCTACATCGTTTGATGTGGGCAACTTGTATTGATGATATTATTGCATCTCTTAGTGGAGCTATAACTTTTGTAAATTTGTGAATGTCTATCTATAATACCTATATGGATATAAGGCTGAATGTAGGTTTTTTCCGAAGGGGATTTTTCCCCATCTCATGTCTTTTGTTTCTTTGGTCCGTGGTTAGTTTGTTTAGCTTCATTTAGATTCAAATATCTTGTATGTTCAACTAATTTAATCAAGATAAAATTTGGATTAAAAATAATTTAGTTTTGTGTGTATGTGACATACTCTGTAACTTATAAATATAATCAGACCACTAGCCTTTTCAAATTGGTATCAGAGCATGTTTTTACACGTTACATGGATGAAGCTTGGTGGTTATATGGATAACATATATAATAGGCAACCTTTATTTGATGGCACAAATTATGCCTACTGGAAAGCTCAAATGAGATCATCTCTAAAGTTGATTGATCAACGTGTTTGGCTTGCAGTTGAAAAGGGGTAGAC
This sequence comes from Sambucus nigra, assembly GCA_949130495.1. Lineage (NCBI taxonomy): Eukaryota > Viridiplantae > Streptophyta > Magnoliopsida > Dipsacales > Adoxaceae > Sambucus > Sambucus nigra. The sequence goes on from OX422210.1 coordinate 248,901,464, forward strand.
TCATGTTATGACTAATGATAATGTCGTTAGTCTTAAGGCAATCTCTAATTGGACTGAAGATGACCTTAAATTGTGGAATTTTAACTCTAGAGGCTTAAGTGCAATACTTTGTGTTGTCATACCTGACTAATTTCATCACATCATGACATGCACCGCGTCTAAAGAAGCTTTAGGATATCCTCCTTCTCACTCATAAGGGTACTAATGATGTGAAAGATTTCAAGATTCAGAGCCTCACCACAAAATTTGAGACAGTTTGCATGCTTGAATCTGGAATATTTACTGAATTTTATGGTCTTTATCTGATATTTTAACTTCATGTTATAATATGGGTGAGCGAAATTCCTGAAACGAGAGTGGTTAAGAAAATTTTGAGGTCTCTCCTGAACCATTTTTGTTCTAAGGCTACTATCCTCAATTCTGTGAGAATTTTAGATACTCTTAGGTTAGAAGATCTTGTAGGTGATATTCAAACTTAAGAATTAAATGTGTTCCCCAAAATCAAAAGGAAAAAGTAAGGAATAGCCTTAAATGTTAAAACAAAGTAGAAAGAAAAAAGGATCAATCTAAGAAGAAAGGTTTTTTACTCTAACTCCGAGTTTAATGTTAATCTAGACGATCTTGCCTTGTTTGCAAAAAAAAAAAAAAATCTCAAACTCAGCAAAGAAAATTGTTCCAAAGTAAAAAATAAAAGTTTAGAGAAATACAAAATTACAAAGTAAGAAAGAATGTTTTTGAGAATGATTAACAAACAACTAAAGGTGATTACCCTCGGAATGTCGATTTGGAGAGATGTTATGTATGTGAAGGGAAAGGACATAATGCGCATGAATGTTACACTAGTCTTAAAAGAGAGGGCAAAGGCAAAGTTGAATATAATGACACTCTAAGCGATAGTGATGTCGAGTCGATCCGGGAGTGATCACCACATGAACTAATTTTTTTGTGAATTCATGGCTAGTCACGTTAATACTTATAGTCCATCCCACTCCAGTGAGAACAACTATAAATGTGATAGAATCAATAATATGTCAAATTATTTTGGAGATAGTGAGGGTGAAGAGAATTTGAGTGAGGGAGAAAGTGGCCTATGATACGCATGTAGAAAACTGCGATGCAAGTGTATAAAGATATACGTCGGTCATTATGCTCGGTTACCACCGCTATGCAAAAATCTAAACTATTGACTACACTATTTTAAGGGAGTATAGCGGTCAGTCCGAGTATCGAAATCCACAGAGACTAGTTATTAGAATTATAGTGATTTAATACTTCAGGATAAAAGTGTAAAAGATAAATGTTAACAAAAAAAAAAGGTAATCTAGGCATGTGTATTTGAACTAAGATTACAAAAAGGGAATAAAAACTATAGGTTGAAACTAATATCCCTCACCTCGTTTTAATGCGTATAAATAATTACATGGGACTACAAATTTAGTAAGATCGGATCTCATTTCAACAATCAATTAAATTTAGAGTCGTCACCCCTTAAATTCGCATAAAAGCCAAATATGATTTTGGTGTTAATAAATACCCAAAAAATTGCACACGCAAGGTCTTAAATACGGATCATACATGATATACCCAATTAAATATCCTAGGTGTAATAACAAGAACAACCCAATCAAATTAAATTCATAAACTCCACCCCCAAAGCAAAGAAACCTATTGAAACCAAGGTGAGTTCAATCAATTACTACCTAGGCTAAATTAGCTACTAAACATAATGAAAGACATGTATTTAAAATGAAAGAAAGTAAATGAAAGAAAGTAATAAAGCAATAAATCTATAGTAAAAAGCAAGGAAATAAACAAAGCAAAACTTAAGAACAAAAATGGAACTTATAATAATGGAGAAGACAATTAATAATGCCACTTACAACCCAAATGGGGGAAACCTTAAGAGAAGAAAAGACACGCCACCAAAATCTCTCTCCTCTAGCCTAAAACTAACTAAAATGAATTATATCTTCAAAATAAAACAAAGGTTCACTTATATATTGAGTGGAAATAGCAATAAAAGATAAATAAAATTAAAATAGAAAAATCGCCCAAACATCTGCTACTACCGGTCGACCGCGGCCAGGGGCCAATTGACCGGGCCCTTGGTTTAAATCCCTTTGTTTCCTTCGTAGGATTATTTCTTATTCACTGATCGACCGGGGGCTTAGGGACGGTCGACAGGTCCCCTGTTTCCTAGTGCTCTTGGTTTATAAAAAGGGTGAAAAGGTTCCCAATGAAAATGACCATAACCTCTTCGTTCGAACTCAAAATGATGTGCCATTTGTGGCCACGCGAAGATAATTCTAAGAACTAAGCTTCCACGGAATTCCTCTGAGTCAGAGATGAAGCGTGAAATGTCTAAAATGCCATTGAAGTTGATTCGGATGACGAAACTTATCTGAAATGCAACCAATCCTCACTTTAAGCGTTCCAATAGCAACAAAAACTCAATTAAACTCTACAAAGCATACATATATAAAAAAACCGAGGTTGTCTTGTTATTGAGCATAAATCCAGACATAAGGAACACAAATTGTTCTAGACTACATGAAGATAACTGACGTGGATATGCAATATTCGTGACTAATCACATACCCTAACTTAGACATTGATAGTCCCTAGTGATGAAACAAACAAAACTAGTCTCCAAAATGCGGTACAAAAAGTATATAAAAAATATATAAATGTCACTTTCATAGGGAACATGATTGCATTTAGCATATGAAATAAGTCGTTATACCCCTAGGTTATCCTAGTGGACGAGTGTTGTCTCGTGAGATTTTTCGGGGATGAAACCCACAAACATCAATGTTTCCTTAAAATATATGCCCAACCAACATGCGATAAGCCCAACAATAAAGAAAAATATTTCATACATGTTATTATCAAAGTGAATGAATTCACACAAAAGTCCATATTATTAACATTATAGAATGAACTTCGTAGAATTGAAACCTCAATGTGTGGGAGGGGAGATAGCTCTTGCAAATTAATGTTTGGAAAAAACTTAAATAAACCGGATAAGAATTAAAGCGTGCATATATCAATCCTCACCAGATATTACACTCAACAATTGAAATCACTATGAAATGGGAGGTAATACACAGGACATGCGAGCATAAAGAGAAAATGTAAATGGAAACTAGGCTGCGCACATGTCACTGAAGAAGAATGCTATATATCAAAATGAAAAATTGTAATCTCAATTAAAGATACCACTCATTAAAGGGGGCGAAATGAATTTTCACAGATTATCAAAACTATTTTGACTTTCGAATTGAATTCACCCTAAGATCACATAGGACTTTATAGGGGTTTAATGTAGGTTAGGCTCGGGTTATGAAACTAACAAAATATGTACGGGTTCAAAGTGTTTGGGGATGAAAACTCGAGATAATGGGAAATTACGGGCAATTTCAAAATTGGAATATAATTTTCATAACAAGCATTAGATAATAACAATGGAGAGAGTAAACAAAGCTTATCGAACACTATATACAAAATGGAAATACTTTCTCTTACTTTTCTTTTCTTCATTTTTCTCACTTTTTTTTGTTTTGTTTTCTTATCTTTTTCTTATCTTTCACACTCTCACATGCTCAATTGCAACCATGTGACACGGACATCATTCAATCCTAAGTATTATTCAAAATAGGGGTATGGAAGGTGATATATATGGTTTATAACCCCAATGTGGAGTTGGCTATAGGATTTTTGGTTATGAAATGAAAGGCTATATTAAGGCTCAAAGGTGTTAAGGAGGGAAAACATTTAAGGTGAGGTCAAGGCCAATATGAGTGATATAACAAAGATAGCCTAGATCATTTCCTAAAGTTTACGTAATTTTTGAGTCAAAATAACTTTAAAATCGTGCTCAAATAACACATTTCAAGAATGAACTCAATTAATGAAAGAATAGTGAGATTACCAATGTCTGTAACATTTTAAAAGAGGAAAGAGAAGTGTAGCACACTCACAAACGAACAAAATTCCAAAGCTCGCTAGGTGTAAGTATATATAATGAAATACAAGATTATCGAGTTATAAAAATCTTTAAACCAAAACATTAAACAAAAAAATTTCATGTGCTCATGGGATTAACGTTTAATTCATGAAGTTATTCATAATTTCAATAATTGAGGACTAAAGTATAATAACTTCAAAAATTGAGAACATGCATCATTGAGTTGTCTATTGGATCGGGCATTTATTAAAATTTATCATCAGAAACAAAGGTTAAATGCCTAACAAAGGAGAAAAAAGAAAGAAAATCGTTTTGAAAATTTTAATTATTTTTTTTAGGAAAAACACATAAACAAATCATGGACTAAGAAAGACAATGGATAGAATATCCAACACCCCCTAACTAAAACCTGACATTGTCCTCAATGTGAATTAAGAACCAAGTTAAAGAAAGAAAAAGAGCGATATTACCCAAAATGGAGCAAGCTCGTGCAAGTACAAGTCCAAGGATTCTACAGAACATGTTAGCACCAAGCATAAAAAAAGATAAAATAAAACTATAACTAATTACACTAAATAATAAGTGTGAATAAAGAAATATAAGAAAAAAAACTAAATATTTACAACATACAATTTTAACTTCTAAGTAACTATACACTAGAAGTTGAAAATTTTAAGGATCCACCAAATATATTATTTGACTTTGGAGGATTAACAGGGGACCCTCCATGTCATGCATACCTTCCAAAAAATAGGACTTATGTTCAAACAACGGAAAGCATGTATAAGGCGAAAGAAATGAACCATCATCAATTAAAATATTGGAGAGGATGATGGGGGATTTGGATTGAACGGGTGACGAATACGCGTGGGATCCAAAAAATAGAATTTCCTCCCAAAGATTTTACAATTGGAATAGGATGTGGCGCACATGGAGGCAAAATTTCCTTAATAGAAAGCAACTCGAGCAATTATTCCTCATTGGTGAAAGGGTTAAACGTTTTAAAGTTCGAAACTGTTCGATAATATAGAATAAAAATGGGGAAGAAAGAAATTCAAACTAATGATATGACTCGTCATTGCTTGAAGATTGAGTTTCGAAGGAAATAAGATCCTTTTCAATGAAATATTCTTCTTTGGGGACCAAAGTAAAAATCATTCCATTACAAACGGATCCTACATCCATTTCTTCCTCGTTTTCATTCTCTATTATACCAAGGGCCAAGTAAGGAATGGTTTGCTCCAAAGTAGTCACAAAATCCTCATTTGGTTCAAAACATTCTTCGACTTCAAAAGTCTTAGAAGAAAAATCATCGTCGGATTCAAATAATAAATCCAACTCAAGCTCCCAACAACGATTTTTTTCCCGTTAATGGTTTTCAAACTTTTCATTTTCAAGAAGGCGTAAACCCTCATGAAAGGTCATAGGTGGAGGCACCGATTCTTGATAATGAAAAGTTTGGAAACTATCCTCAGAATAACAATCAAAATCATTATCATAAGAATTTTGAAAAATATTGGAAATCATTTAACATTCTTATGAATAAGGATTTTGAGGCCCAAAATCGGAATAATCATTCTCAAAATTCGCGTAATCCATAACTTGACTTTGGTTATACTTACCCAAAGATATTTTAGATGTTTCAAGTTTTTGGGCTCGTGAGTATTCACCAAAAGTCACAGGTTTAAGGGGATTTTGAGAATTATCACTACGATTACCAAAAACATTAGAATAAGACATGCTTACCCCAAAAATAGCTCAAGATAGCAAATCCCACAAAGTGTGTGCATCCAAAAAAATCAAGCATTTATTGGCGCTCAAATGTAGAAGTCCTACAAAAATAGTTAACAAATAATACAAATAGAAAGAAAATACTACGAAATACTAAATCAATTGAATTATAAAACAAACAAGTCCCCGACAACAGTGTCATTTTGACCCGCATGGGGGAAAATCATGGTGTAAGTGTATAAAGATATACGCCGGTCATTATGCTTAGCTCCCACCACTATGCAAAATCAGAAACTATTGACTACACTCTCTTAAGCGAGTACAACGGCCAGTCCGGGTATCAAAATCCATAGAGACTAGTTGTTAGAATTATATTAATTTAATACTTCATGAACAAAAGTGTAAAATATAAATGTTAACAAAAATAAAAGGTAATCTAGGCATGTGTATTTAAACTAAATTACAAAAAGGGAATAAAAACTATAGGTTGCGACTAATATCCCTCTCCTCGATTTAATGTGTATAAATGGTTACATGGGACTACGAATTTAGTAAGATTGGATCTCATTTCAACAATCAATTAAATATAGAGTTGTCAACCCCTAAATTCGCATGAAAGCCTAATATGATTTAAGCGTCAATAAATATCTAAAAAATTACACACGCAAGGTCGTAAATATAGAGCATACATGATATACCCCGTCAAATATCCTAGGTGTAATAACAAGAATAACCTAATCGAATTATATTCATAAACTCCATCACTAAAGCAAAGCAACCCATTGAAACCAAGGTGAGTTCAATCAATCACAACCTAGGCTAAATTAGCTACTAAACATAATGAGAGACATGTATTTAAAATGCAAGAAAGTGTAAAGCAATAAATCTTCACTACAAAACAAGGAAATAAATAAAGCAAAGCTTAATTACAAAAATGGAACTTAGAATAACGGAGAAGACAATGAAGAGGGCCACTTACAACCCAAATTGGGGAAACCCTAAGAGAAGCAAAGACACACCACCAAAACTCATCTCCTCTAACCTAAAACTAAGTAAAATGAATTATATCTTCAAAATAAAACAAATTTTCTCTTATATAGTATGTGTGAGTAATAATAAAATAAAAGGAAATTAAAATATCTGCTACTACCAGTCAACCGCGGCCCTGGGGGTCGGTCGACCGGACCCTTGGTTTAAATCCCCATGTTTCCTTCATAGGATTATTTCTGATTCACTGTTCGACCGAGAGCTCAAGGCCAGTCGATCGGTATCCTATTTCTTGGTGCCTTTGGTTCATAAAAAGGGTGAAAAGGTCCCCAACGAAAATGGCCATAACCTTTTCGTTCGAACTCGAAATGACGTGTCGTATATAGCCACGTGAAGCTAACTCCATGAACTAAACTTTTGTGGAATTCAACTGAGCTGGAGATAAAATTTAAATTGTCTAAACTTCCCTTGAAGTTGAGTTTAATGACGAAACTTTTCTGAAATGCAACCAATCCTCACTTTATGCATTCCAATACCTACAAAACTCAATTAAACCATGCAAAGCATATATATATATATATCCAAAACCAAGGTTGTCAGGTTAACGAGAATAAATATAGGCATAGGGAACACAAAAGTGCTAGAATGCATAAAGATAACGGGAACGAATATGCAATATTCGTGACTAATCAGCCTACCATGCGCCTATGATGATCTTTACAAAGAGTCTTTAAAAATAAAAAATAAAAATAAAAATTTAACTCTTAGGGTATTGGCTTTAGAAAAGTGTTTAAAGGTTTCGAGAGAGTGTTGGGCCTCGCTGAGTCAACTTGAAAAGTTGTAAGTTTCTTTGTGTGAGCAAGTTATTGTTGTTGGTAGGAAAAAAGTGATTTGACCTACAAAGTGGCTAGTTTTACATGAGATCTTCAATCTTCATTGGATAATCGTAAGAAACTTAAAGCCCGTGTTTTTGAACTCAGGAAAGATCTCGAACATTTCATGGAGGTTAAGGTCACTTTAGAGGATACTTCTAAGAAATTTGGAAAGATGTTCCTCAGTCCTGCATTAGGTTTTAGCAAGAGATAAGGCATATGTTGTGATGGTGAATCCACATCCAATTTCGCACCCGAACCAGTTCTCGATTTTGTGATGGATCCTTATGGGACTTAACTTAAACCATCAATGAGAGATCGTCCTAGGAGTTTTAACCAAGGTAGACCAAAATAAATCTATGTTTTTCCCATTGCAAATAATGAGGTCACCTCTGAAAATTTTATTTTAATCTAGGTTGATTTTCTCACATAAATGTCCCCTAACATCCTCCCACATGAGTTCATACACATGTCCCCACATATTCTCCCACGCGAGTTCATACATGTGTCCCCACAGATGCTCCCATATGAGTTTACACTTGTGTTCCCATACTTGCTCCCACATTCCACCATAGATATTTTTCTAGTCTTTGAGAGTACGTGGAGTTTTTAGTCAAGAATTCTCAATATTTGATGGACGAATTTCAAAGAATGTCTACTCTTTTTTAGAACACCTCTCGAACTAATGATTAAGATCGAGATTTTATCTAGTATAGGGTGGTAATTATATTTATATCTCTTGCCCCTGCTACTAGATTATATTTTTATGTTCATATTTTTTTTAAAGAAACCAAAAAGATTTTTTTCTTTTAGAATTTTTTTTACTAAAAGACTTTATTGTTTAATAAAAGGAAGTTCAAAACCTTCAAAAATAATTTTGCATTTTTTTACACCGTAGGCGTTTGAATCACAACTACATTCCATCCATTCACATGGATTATTCATGGTGTTTTGAGACGTGGTTTCATTTTTTTAGTGTGATTTATAATGCATGGTTATCATTTTGTTATTCCATGATGATTACTTCCTTCATGATAAACTCTTACCGCCTTTATAACACATGCACAAACATTTTGAAAATTTTACTTTCTTATCATATGTCGAATACAGTATTTTCATCTCAATAGTGTTTAATAACAAACCAAATGTACTTCGTACAAATTGTTCTTGTAAGAACTATTGTCCGAATTTCTTTTCACTGAAAATTTTATGTTTGTTTAAGCAATGGAAAGGGGATACAAAAAAACAATTCTTCTTTGCATTATAGTCCACCATTTTTAAGAGCCTAAGAGATTATTTTGACACACAAAAACAAAAATTCTAAGGCCGTTGTTTTATTTCATTGATTCTTCATTATCATGAGAATTATGATTCCTTCGAAAATTTTGAGAGGGAATAAATAAAATGTGATATTTTATGGATGTTATAAGTAGAAGATCAATGGATTTGTATAATAAACGTCCTTCAAAAACATTAAATAGTTTTGCGTTATTAATTTGAGAAGCATTAAAATTCATGGCATTTTGCATAAGTCAAGTTAATTTCACATCGTTCAATATTTTTATACCTAAGGTTGAAATTGAGTTATTTCTTTAGGAGTATCTTATTGACTTCGTGCACCTTTTCTTCATATGACTATATTGATTTTTTCATGATTTAAGTTCACATAATTTCGCGTCATTTCCATGATTCGTATATTTTCGTGCTATTCCATTGTGTGACTATCTATATTTGTACTTATATGTACCTTTTATACATATGTGTACTTTATATAAACAAAAAAATTCAAAATTTATAAAAAAAAATAGTTGGTTGTTTCTTTGAAGACTCAACGCATGTGCCTAGTTGTTTATTATTTGTGATGATATATCATTTTGGATTCATGTGATGTAAACACTTTAGGATTAGTTTCTAACCATTTGTCTATTACAGACAAAAAAGGGGAGAACATATTGAGGTGGAGTTTTTATATTTTCTTTAAAGTCCAATGCGTCACGTTATTTCTTTTGCCTCATGTGTGTAGGTCTTTTGTTCCATAATGATTTCACGGACTACATGTGAATATCTTTCAATTAAAGAAAAAATCACCCGTGTCTTATTCTTTAGAGTTTAGGAGGGCATTTGTTGTATTTGTCTTAGGGGTTATTTATTTTCAAGTTGTGTTTTGTAGAGGAATAGCCAAAGGGGGATATTTATAAGAGCAAGATTTATAATTGTTCATCATTTATTTTAATTTGGCTTATCCCGTTACACCCCGCTTGACCATCAAAACATTCTCAAGACTTCAAGTGAAGATAAGTTAGTGACCGAATGGAACAATCGAAGATCGAACGTCACTATAGTTATTGGAGAAGGTTTACAAGGTTGTTTATGTGAAACCTTTTCATTGAGGGATATTTTTAAAAGGTTTGAAAATTTAATATATTTTTCTAATTTTTTTACTGTTTTTTTTTAAATTTTGCTAAGTCGTTAGAACGACATATGGATGTCATTCGAATGAGTTACTACACCTTATTATAACACTTCGAACTTTGTTTAAACGAGATCAATTGTCATGTCTTTTGGCAGGCTCTGGAATCTCGTTGGATCAATCGTTTGAAATATGTTCAAACGATAAAGGGTATTTCATTCTAATTCGTTCGAACTAGTGTGTGAATATTTATTTTTTTATTATAATTGAAATGCAATCTTTCATCCCTATCTCTTGGAGATTCTTCTCCCTATATATTGAGATGTGGGGCTGCATTTTGATAAAAGCCTTTTACACATATTTTAGTGATAAAACTCTTTTATTTTTTCAATCCAAACCCCTTGGATGATTCGAGAACACTTTTCCATACCACAAAAAACACATTCTATGTTCATACACATATAGAGTGATTCTCTACTGTTGACCTTGTGAGGTTAATTCTCTACTGTTGAAGAAGATAGGAATATTGATTCTCGAGGCATATCAATGGATATCAAGGCAAGGGGAGAATGTTGTTGGACGGTAATGGATATGCATAATTTATTATGGATAACTTAAACTAAAGACATTACTGCGCCGCCTAGTTGAGATTTAATTTTTTCAAGCCTATGAATGTTTGTGTATAATACATAGTTGGATACAATGATGAATATAGTTTATGGTTTAAAGGGATTTTTCTCCATCTCCATCTTTTGTTTCTTTAGTTTATAGTTGGTTTTCTTCGATTCATTTAGATTCAAATATCTTGCATGTTCACCTAATTTATTCAAGATAAAATTTGGACTAAATAGAATATTGTAAGACTTATACATATAATCGGACCAGAGATACCACAACCCATCACAAGTGAGATAATACACGAATGTTCCAACCTAAGGCATAATCAATACTAATAAGTCTCTATTACTAAACTAGTAGGTAATATCACATAATGAAATACTAACATTGGATGAAACTAACCACACACGTACAAAATACAACCCAATACCAATATTAAGATACACACTAGCTCATAATGTAACATTTCCTTTGTCTTAACATATTTTAATTAAATGTGTCTGTCATTGGACTATAACATATGTACCGCACACTCATGTCACTCGTACAATAAGATATACAAAATCTCATAACTAAACACATATATGTGACATAGGGCTTTCAATAAAGTTCACCAGATCAATATCATATACATGTATATAAGTATTATAGCAACCACACGAAGACATCTACCTTTAAGGGACACTCTTGTGCTTCAATCGGTAAACCCAAATGAGTCTCTCACCTAATGGATTTGAAAACATAAATACAAATATAAATGGGGGATCAATATGCAGTAACACTATAAACTTGCCTCACACCCGACCTATAGATTACCCACGAGTAATTGGTATATTCACCTAAAAAATAATATATATATATATATATATATATATATATATATATAGAGAGAGAGAGAGAGAGAGAGAGAGAGAGAGGCATGATCACCTACATCATCATATATACATCACACTTAGGTCTAGGTCCTAAAAATATCTTTTTCAATTTTTTTTTCTCTTGAAATTAACCTTCCAATCAATCCATATTAAAAACATTAGGTCAAAATACATTTTGTAGCTATTTTTAAAAAATCCACAAAAAATTGTGGGTGCAAACTCTTATAAATAAGGTATTTTGACTAGTTTTTTGTGAATTTTTTAAAACTAGCTACAAAATATATTTTGACTTAAATTTTTGAACATGGGTTTATTATAAGGTTAATTTTGAGAAAAAAATAAATAAAAAAAGGTTTTTTAGGGCCTATAACTAGGTGTGATGTATGAATGATATATGTAGCATGATGTAATTGAGAATTCTCTCTCTCTCTCTCTCTCTCTCTCTCTCTCTCTCTCACACACACACACACACACACACACACACACACACACACACACACACACACACACACACACACATATATATATATATATATATATATAAGTAAAGGATAACATGTACTCCAAAGGATACCCAAATCATCCCAACACCCAAATGTTGGATTGCCCATTTAATTATTAGGTTTATTAACTCTCAAACCTTAATAAAAACCAACCTTTTAACATATACTATATCTACAACAAAATATGATACACATACTCTCAAGAGAAGTGGAGTTATACCGATCCCCATCTCCGGATGGTACCAGTTAACTAAAAGGTTTATAAATCTCAAACATAACTTTTAAGTCCATCCTCGTATTTCTATGGATTATAATCATCATAAACTATAACATAAGTGCATAACAATTATCCAAGAATTTATTGTGCTTCCCCAAACCCAAAACTATCATGTAATGCTCCGAACACCACCGATATCATGATCTTAAAGTTGTTCGAATGACATACCCTTTATCATTCAAATGAGACGCCAATCTTGTTTGAATGGGATAGTTGCATAATCCTTCTTCTCCCTAAAACTTATATTGTTTTAAATCCTCAATTAAAGCTAAACCGAAACTTCAAAACACATGCCAAACCCCATCTCCGGGTATCTAAACTATATAATCATGATGTTAATTCAATTCCATAAGAATGCCATAATTCTAACATGAATTGATGTTCAAATCTGATAAACTCCAATTTAAACCTAATTTTATTCTCAAATTTCAATTGGTTCAATTAATAAGCTATTCTAGATTCCAAAACATCAAATTAAGGTAGAAATTATAATTATAAGTGATTTAGCCCTAAATATGCATTCTAACAACATAATTATAATCTAAAATGATTCAATTAAAGGTTTCCAACAAGATTCCAATTTTAAATCAAATTACAATCCCAACAATGGTTCAATTTAACAACCCGATTAAAACCAATATAAACGTGATTAAGATTGCAGATTAAATCTCTAAACAAGCTTTTAAATCTCAAATCAAATACATGAAAATGAACATAATCAAGTTATAGACTACACAGTGATAAAAGAAAGAGGTTTCTTTCTTGAATGGTATGAACGAGTGATTCCTCCTCTTGACGCCTTGTTCTTCCTCTTTCTAAGTTCTTTTCAAATTCTTCCTAATATCTAAGGAAACTAGGGTTTGTGTTTGGCGTGAAATATTTTTAACTACTGAGGATTAACACCCATAAATTAACTCTAAATTCGTAGGTCTATAAAAGGCCTAATTTTGGACCTCTAGATGAGCCCAAAATACCACCCAAACTAATCCAAAACTTATACCAAAGGTGAGCCTACCCTATAGGTCCAATTCAAACTCTTAAAGGTACATACTCGGGCCTCCGTGACACTCTGGAGTACAATCCAATGGGTAATACCTCACCATACATGGTTATACCTCATGGTGTAAATAGAATACATACCTAATTATTTTACATAGGCACAAATATTGCAAATTAAAACACACGGTACAAAAATAATGTCACATGCAAAATTTCATTATCATCTAAATCATGGATTATATTAATACCATCTCAAATAAGTAATAATTAATACCATTTATTAATTAATTTCTCAATATATAAATAATCATTAAAAGCCCTAAAAATATAGTGTACTACAATCTTCCCCACTAATACAGGAACTCCATCCTCAGAATTCGCTAAAGCATAACATTGCAATGTAGACCGCACAAATACAATAGGCTCATACACAACTAACCCGTACTCGTATCACCACGAGATAATGGAATAAGGCTCACATAGGCCAACCATAACTAGCCATGATTAGGGAGCCCATACACCCAATCCCATATGTACATATCTTGTCATCACACACACGCACACACGCACGCACACACACACACACACACACATATATATATATATATATATATATATATATATATATATATATATATATATATATATATATATATATATATATATATATATTAAAGTTATAACCATAAAGTAGGCATGTCCCTATACCATACAAATTGCGACTTAACTCCTCGATACTTCATTTCTCTACAAAAGTAAAGCAATAGGTAATAAACCAAATTTCCTAGTGCCTAATTATCTCTCAACTCCCTACCCTAATTACATTTTGTTTGTGGAGTGTCTCGCAAGAGAAATCCATCTAAGAACAGTTTAGTCGCTTACTAAGATCCGTTAGCTTAAGGCTAAATATGTAACACAGTAATATTCACACATACCAAATATCCATAATGAGTTAAATCCCAACTGTGACTGTCCCATCAAAAGGCTCACCCATTCTAAGAGAGATACCCAAACTCTTTTGGTTAACCGATCCAATAACACTAGAAAAATACTATGCCCATTCTTAATCCAATATAGTGTTTCAAACACTCATTTACATATGAGCATCTAACTAGCCCAATAAGGTCCTGCTAACACTAGTTACCCGATCATTGTTAATATATTATAAGCACACGTACTGTACACTACTTCATGTAACCGAGGGAAACCCTAATCACTTAGTTCTCAAACCAGAACAAGTTTTCATGTTATAATGTTTCCCATCATGCGTATCCTCATTTAGTAACGGGGGGCTATTCATTACCGACCCACTCATCCTGGCTTATTTGTTCTTTGGGTCACTTGTGTCTTGGACCCTCTTGCTACAAAATATTACTATTTGAGCATTTGCTAGAGGGGTTCGTCACTGTGGAATCCTTCACCCAGGATTCATTTCAACTGGCTTTGGCATGGGGAGTATCTCGCCCAGACTATATCCTCTTTAGAACTATAAGCAGGTGGGTAGGGGGTCCCTTGGTCAAACTACATCATATTTAGAACTGGAAGGTGGTGGGGGAGGGTCCCTCTCCTAAAATATATCCTCTTTGGCACTAGAAGGAGGTTGGGGGGGGGGGGGTCCCTCGCCCCAACCATAACATCTTTGGAATTGGAAGGAAGTTGGGGAGGAGGTCCCTCACCCCAAACCATATCATCTTTGGAACTAGAAGGAGGGGGTCCCTCACCCAAATCCATATCATCTTTGGAATGGGAAGGAAGTGGGAGGGGGGTTCCTCTCCCCAAGCCATATCATATTTAGAACTAGAAGGAAGTGGGGGGGGGGGGGGGGGGTCCCTCTCCCCAAACCATATCATCTTTGGAACTGGAAGGAAGTTGGGGGGTGTCCCTCACCCAAAAGCATATTATAGTTGGAACTAAAAGGAGGTGGGGGAGGTATCTCTTCTCAAGAATATTGTGATAGAATTATAACACCCCTCTACACCAGTCTAAGATTCGTGCATGCCACAAGTTCTCCCTCTATCCATGAAACCACAAACAACTACACAAAACAATCTCACACTAAGCCCGTATCTCCACACAATAGCTACACACATCGTGCTATATACCCCTAAAATTGTATATCATCAATTTATGCCCTAAACTACTTAACAGTATGTACACATAACCATTTATCCACATCAGATGATTGGTGCATACTCTCCCACACTCTAGACAAAACTAAACCATAATATCCCAACGTAGTTCAACTCTCAATCTATGCTGCACAAAAACTCGACTATACCACGAGTCATCCTAACCCAAACTGGAACATCAATCCTCTCATTAACAATTTCCACCTACTAAAATGTACCAACAAATCATTCCTACCTAAATCCAGTCATTCTTCATAACCACGCATTGACAATACTTGTAGCTCAAAGTTTTCACATTAGCATCATCCTTACATGAGGGTTTAACCATATATATCAACCATACTCGTATCCGAGTGAAATAATATTCCATTATCTCCAGGGAATTAACCGCACATAAACCCATCATCACAATCTTCTTATTTTGTTAAAATGTAGTAATTCATTCCCCCCTCTTAGGTGAAAATAATATCATAAATGCATTACACTAGCCTCAATTTCCATAACAATCCACATTAATAGAGGTTAAACCTGAATCTTTAATAGGATCGTTAAAACTCAAGCTTCTTTATGTCTCAAAATCATCTCAACGTGAAACACATACACCATTTACACCTATGAAAATACATAAGTTGCAGACCTGACCCCATTACGATAACTCCCATAATTATCTTCACAGTTATAGAAAATCCCTTTGTCCAACCACTCGCTTTATCCTTGACCACTAACATACAACGGTCTTCATTCTCATTATCCTCTACACTCAAATTATCCTCGAGTCTCATCAATGCTCAAATGATAACAAATGATAACAAATGGCGTGTCATCGTGAAAAAGATTATAAAACCTTATGAAAATCTCTAAACACATATGCTTAGTAGAAAACGAAGAGGATGTAACACAGATCCTAAAGTCATTAGAAACTAGAAGCTCTCATACCAGCTATAACACCCCTTATTTTCCATGTTTACTTAATTCGACTGATACATCAAATGTAAGGGGGAGTTATTCAATTTATATCATTCTTAACATCAAATTAAACATAAAAATGATAGTAAATAAATAAAAAAATCAACAACATAACAACGATAAAGGATGGCAATAAGAACAACTGAATTGAGATAAGACTGAAACTCCAGTAAAACTAAATCCATTATAAAAATCCCTTTTATACAAATGTTTCAACTGAAAAGTAAATACAAATATCATCATCTTTAATCAAAACTTTTGAATACAAATAACTACTAAAACGAAACAACACTCATACTCTAAAGAAAATAAGTTGAATCATTAACCACTACAAGTATGACTGCCCAACCATGCTATTCCCGTATATAATAGTAATACATATGGGGGGGGGGGGGGGGGGAGGTTTATAGATTTGGTTCAGTGACCTAAATTTCAAGAAATAACTTACAATATCAAAATAGTAATAAATGAGTGACTCATATATAAGAGATACCCACCCCTCATCATAAGTGAAATACTACACGAATGTTCCAACCAAAGGCATAATCAATACTAATAAGCCTATACCACTAGACTACTAAGTAATACCACATAACAAAATACTATCACGAGATGAAACTAACACACACGTACAAACCTCTATTAAGATACACATTATCTCATAATGTAAAATTTCCTTTGTCTTAACATCTTTTAATCAAATATGCATGTCACTAGAATATAACATATGTAAACAATATGATCTCGTAGCAACCGAACTCATGTCACTCGTACAATAATATATACATAATCTCATAACCAAACAGATATATCAGACACAAGGCCTTCAATTAAAGTTTCCATTAGTGGACTAATATTATATACACGTATATAAGTTTTATAATAACCATACGAATGAATCTAATTTCAGGAGATCCTCTCTTGATTTTATTGATAACCCATATGAATCCCTCACCTAACGGATCTAAAAACATACATAAAATATAAACAAGGTATCACTACTCAATAACACCATCATCTATCCCCATAGCGAGTCAGTGACCATCATAACTTATGATCTAAATGTGTTTTCAGGCAGTAACACCATCGCCTATCTAACCTGATGGATCAAATCATCCTCATCTAACATCATGAGGCGGTGATCATCGTGAACGTGTCATCACAACATATTGACCTCAACAAAGTCCTGCGTCAACATCTAGGAGTGAGGTACACAGTCACAACTAACATCATCAAAACTCCTACCAATAGATTCCCCATGAGTAATTGGTATGTGTTCCCATAACAAACAATATATCTATACGCACACAATATATATAAGTACACAATAATGCGTACTCTCAAGCATAACCGAATCATCCCAATCCCCAAACGTCAAATTGCGTATTTAATTGTTTGGTCCATTAACTCTCAAACCTTAATAAAAACCAACCTTGCAACACATACTATATCTACAACAAAATAGGATACATATACTCTTAAGTGAATTATCATCATCAAACCTTCCAATAAGGAAATAAGGTTCCAAATATTCCTTGAGGACATGGTTAGGGACCGCAAAAGGGTGGGAAATGTACGATTAGTCATCTTGGAAATTTTGGAGATTCTTATTATTCATGTGGAGAGAAAGACAAAGAGCTATGAGATATCCTACGATTTAAGGTCATGGCCTTCCAGTACATGGTGCTATTTCACCACCAGCACCACATGCAGTATAACCTCAGGGAGAGCCTAAGTATGACTAGTTTTATTTGTCTTGTAAATTTATGTTAGTTGTCGTTATCCTTTATTTATATATATGTTTCTTTGCTTTCTTTCGAGGTTAAGGATATTTCATTTGGCTTCAAAAAACTTATTAGGGTCTCTACGTATTCCATTCATCCTCTTTATGCAATATAGGGTTTGTTTTAGGTACCTATTTAGTCATCCTCAGCTTCTTATCTTTATTGCGGTTGCTTGGATTTTTGAAAAATTATTGATTTGCTGGAGTATTGAGCATATTTAGACGTACATTGAGTTGGTTGGCCTAGGATTTCCATTTAGGCTAGGTTTTTTCTACCAACACCACTGCTTATTATTTCTGCGCTTGGGTAGCCTGCAATTTTTGTGTTTTCCTTTTCATTTTAATGAAATACCCACCCCAAGTCAAGCCAATTTTTGAAATCTTAGCTGAGCTAGAACCAACATGCCATGATATTATTTTATAGAAGATTCTTAACCCCTCTTCAAGTTGTGCATCCTTAGAATGACCCAGAAAACACTAGGTTTACCCAAAATTACTTCTTCTATTGGGTCTACTTTACAACCCTCATCAATAGGATTTGAGTCTCCTGTGGCTATGGATACCTCATTGAAGATTGTCCTCTCGATAATGAGAGATTTTTTAATATTGTGTCCATGTTTGTAGTATATTTATATCCTTATCCTCCTCGTATTCCCCCTAACGATCAAATTGCCTAAGCCTCCCCTAATACTGTGCCCCTAACCAATGAGGGGACATTCGTGGCCTCTGTTTCTTGGGACCCAACTTCCACTGATGCTGTGAACTATGGTTGTGATATTACGGAGGGTGGATTAGACGATTGGAGGGATAGGTATGACATCCCTATAATCATTTCTCTGTGACTCCCTCATCATAAAGAGAGGTTTTATGATCAACGCTATGCCGATGGGACTTTTTTTCCCATGTGGGCTTCACAGGTAGGAGTTAGGCTGCCCCTTAACCCTACCATAAGATTGATTTTAAGGGTCTATGGTATAGATCCTACTCAGCTCTCACCAAACATTTATAGGTCCATCCTTAGATTAATGGTCTATTGTAAAACCAAAACTAGGTTTGACCTGATCGTAGATATTTTTTGTTTGGTTTATGGTGTCAAAGATAATGCCAAAGCTAACGACTATTATTATTTCACCTCAAAAATGCGACAAAAAAATGGTGCAGGTCACCCAGACGAGAAATCACCGTCAGAAGAACCAGTTTATCTTTATAAAAGGCGTCTTGGAATTTTGATCTGGTGAGAGGGATAGCTCTTACATTATCCCTCGCGATTGGTGTTCCCCCCATCTTAATGGTATACTCCTTAGCATATTTTCCTATTATTATTCTCTTTGCATATGTTTACTGACCACATTTTTGTTTGTCTTTTTGTAGTAAAGAAGGCTCCCAAGCTTCCACTCGCTTTAAGGGATCTGATCAAAACTACTTGCACCACCAATCCAACAGTGTTTAAAAGACTTTTCTCCCTAAAAAAATTCATCAACTTAAGCTGTTATTTCCCTTCAGGTTATGCCCCCTACAAACGAGAAGTTGACTTGACTATTGATCGTGAGGTTAGAAAGGGCTTTACTGAAGAGGAGGACATCACAGATGGTAAAATTTTCTCCCTCCAAAAGTTCTTCAACACTTTCCTCATGATTTAGTTATGATCATATCTTCTTATGTACAACTTCTTCTAGTCACCCGAGTCAGCAAATTCAATGGTGCCTCCAGCTCTTAATCGTACGGTAATGGAGATCGTCCAGAAAGAGTAAATGGTAAAATGGAAACTCGCCAAAGAGTAAGTATGGTCGTAGTTGTATCCACCTATTTGGATGGTAGATGTGGCCATCGGTCTGTTAGACCTATCATCTCGTTCGAGTCCTTGTATTTAGACCTGCTAACTTCTCTGTGTGAGCCCCAATATAACTGTCTAGGATTTTTTATCTCCCTCTCGTGGTACATCTGCCTCTTATCTCTGTGTGGGTCTGAGGATGCATTTCCTTCCTTTTCTCAAGGTTTTCACCCCCGTTGGGGTAGCTGGATGTTCTTTTAGCCTCTTTTGTCAATTCAGGATGCTTTGCGTCAACTACTTGACACTTTCTTGCATAGTTTCCTAGCCTTTAGCCAGATGCTAGAGTATTCCTTATAAGTCGTTAGTGTCTATAGGTGTGGAAGGTGAAACTTCTTCTGCGACCCTTCTACTCTCTGCATTCTCATCGGTTTTCACGATATTACATCTAAGAAAATAAAGCAATAACAATAGTTATGGTGAGAAACATGCTATAGGTTGAAGGAACTACATCTGGTTATGGATTTGGATTTAAGTTAGGATTGGAAGAGTGTTTATAACCAATGGGGTGGAAATCAATGGAATGGAGTGTTAGCCAGGATTAAGGATCCTAGGGTAGTAAGAGAAACTATTGGTAGAAAGCAACAACAGGCTTGCCAATATTTTCTCACAGACGGCGTCAATCTATTAACGTCTAAGACTGGTGTATGGATTTATATCTTAACTAAATATACTAATCTCACATTCGCAACAAATAAAGGAAGAATAATAGAAGAAATTCTTATCTAGAGTAAGATGATTGAGAAAAGAGATAGAAATCAATTTTACAAGGTTCGACCTGGTGCACTGCCTACGTCCACAAGTGTATCAGTTATTTGTATTAGATTCGATGGACAATATCCATGGATGAAAGGATAATTACAAGCTCCCAAAATCACTCTAGAAATGAGCAGTATATCAATAGAAAAATAATCTCTCGATCTCTTATTAGGGGGATTGTATGCCATATTTATACCCGCCACGTGTGGGCCTAGAGCGAGAGAAACTAGTGGAAACAAAAAGAATATTGGATGACCGGCCTTTTTACATGCCTTTATGGAAAAGTGGGATGGCTACACATTGCCCATTAATAATGGGGGAATTATGAACCTTAAGTCCCTCATGCGTGTCTGTTGAGTGCTATTGGTATCACTCCACTAGTTGATATCTACTTGTACACATTGTTAATTAACACCGTATGTGAGTTGTAAGCCAGAAGGGCTAAACTCACTGCCTGTCATGTTGGGACCGACCAGATTACACTGGACAACCATAATGAAAAAGAGTCAGTCCCTTTTCTATTCACAATGGAAGCCCACTTATATTGTAAGCAATCATTTGAGCACACTATATTTATTGTGTAACAATATACTTACACAAGTTCCAAGTATTCTAACTTTCTGAAATTGAAAGTTTGAAACCCTAGATTATAAAACCCTAAAGGCCTCTTTGGTGATGAATTCTAATTCTATTTTTTTTGTTTAAATATAATTTTATCGAGAATTTGTGTTTCGCACACCCATTTTTAAATATTGACTTATAATATTTCTATGTTATAATCATGTTTTTAAAAACTGGTATTTTCTAAATAATGTTTTCTTTTTGTCATCCTGTAATCATTCAATCTATATATTTTTATGCATTTCAACATTAATATATAATATACATATATATATACATATATATATACATATATATATACATATATATATATATATATACATATATATATATATATATATATATATACATATGTTTACCAACTTTATTAAATTTTGAGAAAATTGAATTAAAAACAAGTTACCAAGCGTACACTAAAATTTTTAAATACAAAAAACTGAATTTGCCAAACGCAGATTATGAAATAAATTGAATCATTTAAATTACTCTATTCTAAGTGTAAATGAGTCTATTTTAATGCATTTTGGACATTTTGTTTTGAAATTTGTTATAAGTGGACCAAGTTTTATTTCTTTTGATGCCCTTTTTAAGTGGTAAACTTTAATTTTTTTATACCTAATTATTTTTTTGTACCTATATTTTTATGGGGCTTTGTAAATTTAGGACCGATTGTAATATGCAATTTGAAAATAGGACAACAAACATTTTATTTATAATTTTAGTCCATATTTTTTAATAAAGTCACTGGCGTGGATCCACATCCATAAAACGTCAATCAATCACAGCATGTCATGTCAGTCGATAATTTAAAAATAGAAACTAAAAATGAAAATCAAATATTTATTGTCATATATTCATAATTAATATTATTTTAGGCTCTAAAAATACATAAGTTATTTTTTTATTTTGTTTTGGGGTTCTGGTTAATAGGGGCCTAGGCAGCCGCCTAGCTCATGTATAGATAGAGCCGGCCCGGTAACTAACCCATAAATTTAATGAGATTGCAACAAAACAACGAAAAACAAATGACTTGTCACCAAAAAAGAAAAAAAAAAGAAGCCCTAATGCTCGAATGGAATTATCTCGTCTTTTATATCATCATATTTTTCATGATTGTGTGATCAAGTGTGTGGATCACCTCCGAGACTACCAATAAGTTGAATGCTGCATTAGAAGATTGCGACATATGAACTCCTTTAGAAATCATGCACGATGTGTTCAATTTTGTGCTATTGCGCGTAGCTTTTACTAGATTTGTAGGGTTTTATCAACTGTTGGTAACAGTCAACCATGGAGTAATTATTTGATTAGTGGGATATAGCTAGATAGCAAGAAGACAGGAATAGAAGCGTGAAATACTTGTTATTTTGACATTTGAAATAAAATAACCACTTGTTGACTATATTTCTCTTACTTAGCATTCAGAATTTATTGGCCGGGCATTGGATGTGGACTCCCTAGATTGTGACATTCGTATACACTTGCGTCATGCAAGGGATCCATGTCTACGCTGACACAAGATAACGAATAAGTGTGCATTTGGCTGTATTAATTCCTTTTGAAGTGGTCCTCTCCTGCGGTGGCAAAAAACTAGCACAAACCTTATTTCTGCATAATATGAAAGGAGGAAAAATTGGTTTTGTATACAGCAATATAAATTTATCTTTTCACGCCCTTAGCACGAAGCACATTTTCTGTGTTGGATGATCCCCATATTTCTATTTTCTCTCTTTCATACGTAACAAGAAGGGTTACCGGGTAATCCCAATCCCAAATTCACAAAAAGACGCTATTTAAAGAAAGAGAAGAAATTTGAAATAACTAGATAGAGTAATCTTTTCACACTTCCATCTATCCTACAAGTTGAGTGTAGGGCAATCCACAGTTTTCTAGCTATCTCTTTCATACATCCAAAAGTTTATCCGGTTCCTATAACATAACACTAGGATAAATTCTAATCCTTGATGAATTTGTTATTTATATTTATATGCTTTTATGTCTTATCAAATTAAAAGATAAAAACAAATTATATTTGCGTAATGAAAAACAAGATCATTAGAAAATGATTTGATCTAATCGAATAATGGAAACTCTCTCCTTGAGATAAAATTTGCTCCCGTTAATGGTACTCACGGATGAAATTAATAGGTGTCTGCCTCCCAGGACATAAAACAGAATAAGAATTTTAGGATTAGACGATGTTTAAAAACGCCTGGACAACTATCACAACGTTTTTTTTAACGTCGGCGTTGCCGCAGTCGAAAATTCACAGCATCTTTCATAAATGTCGGCAATTTTTTTCCCAACGCTTGCGCCGACGTTTTTAAAATGTCGGTTACCTGCTTCGATGTCTCCCCAATTCAAACGTAGGAATTTTTATATTCCCCCAACTCTAAAAAACGTCGGAAATTATTACTCTTTGCCAAACTTAAGCCAACAAAATTAGAAAAACGTCGCAAAATATTATTTACCTATTCACGAATATTAAGCATATTATGATGACACCAAATTGCTAAAATAACATAATTTGAACTATTTCTATTAACTAGTCGCACTTTATATACCATTATCCAAAAAAAATATCAACATTTATAACATCAAAATAGTATAACCTTCTCCACTAATTGTGACACCCCGCCTATTTTAATCCTTGGTGATCAGTCAATTATTAAATTAAACAGGAATCAGTAATGGCTTCATTCTTAGCATCACTGTCGAAAAACTTTTTAATTACTAATCACCTATGTCAAATTAAACTGGTGTCAAATTTTATCTTTTATTATGAATATATGCGGAAATAAATTTATTGAATTAAACCAATCACACATAAATATAGTCTGAACCATCACATGACATATATATAAATAAAAGAGACCGAATAAACCATCGGTTATCCAAGTACATAATCCAACCACAATCTCAAATAAGTAAAACTAAAATCGGAATACAGTCTGATGCATAACTGAATAGCATAGATAATCTGAAGGCAACACGCCCAACTGAAACGCTAAGGAAATATCCTAACTAGAATGAATAAGTTGAATCCTTTATAGTAATCTCCTACAAGCCTCCACACTGTTGCAGCTATGTAATATTAGATATGATCTCTAAGTTGGGCGTCCCTATAGCTGGACACCTAAAAGGTTTTGAAAATATTTTTGATACGGGTCAGACCCTAAGTAAAATATTTTGAAAATATTTTGCAAGTATTTAAATCAGTTATTTATTACACATGTAATGCCCATGTACATGTGACACCCCACCAAATTAAGAATCCGGTGATCAGACATTTATTAAATTAAAACATGATTCCCATTTGGTTTATTCTTAGCATCACTGTCGAAAAATATTGTAAACATATTTTTTTTTACTAGCCACCTAGTATTCAAAAAGTTGGTGCCAAATATTGTCTTTTTATTTAAACAACAACATGCGAAAAATAATTACAAGCATAAATATTCCACATAGTAATAAATTATCTGAACAATCACTAGATAAATACCTGAAATAATATAATATCGAATAAATAATCGATTCCCAAATCCAAATAAAAGTCTAAGATGAATAATAATCTGAATACAAAGTCTAACTGAAATATATGAAATAGCTGCGAGGGCAACACGCCCTAATGAAATACTGAATAATAGACCCTACTCTAGGAATGAATGAATGAATGAAGCGTCTAATCAATCCCTGAAAGCATCCACACGTGTTGCAGCTATGCATCCATAAAATAGATCATCTTGCTTGGCATCCCTGTGGATGGACACCTAAAAGGTTTTGAAAAAGTTTTGCAAGTTCAAGTCAGAGCCCAAAGTCCTTTTAAAAATATTTAACAAGCATTTAAATTTCAATTTCATTGAACAGTTATTAGATACACATGTTAGGTTGTGAACACTCCCTTGAGTTCCTCACCTCTCATCTATAGTGTGCACTTAACATCTGTCATTAAACCCACCTACTCATTCTACCTAATCCAACTAGGTCAACAGTATCTAACTAACCACAACCAGTCTAGCTCACCCATACCGCCCATATAATACGCTACAGTATACCCTTAATTATCATTAAGTCTTTAGTTACATTTCTCTTTAACTTACCCATACCTCTCATATCGTACTCTATCAACCTAATTAATAATTAACATCTCCATTATGTTATTATTAAATCCAAGTAAACATTGCACATATCTTATCATTCAAACTTTTGCATTAACTTTTTCAACTTAAACTTTATTTTAAATATACATTATCGACCTTTCCTACTATTTATACATCAGTAGATGTAGCCTTGTTTAGTTATAAATTATCTAGTCCCCCTACTATAACATATAAGTAGATTAAATATTATTTAGATATACATTATCTAGTCTCACTACTATCACACATAAGTAGCTTAATCATTTTTTAGATATTCGCTATCTCGTCTTACTACTATCACACATATGTGGATTAATAACACATGTATGTATATCACACTATAATATATACAAAGATGGCATCCCCGGAATGGTCCCTCGTGATGCTGACATACTCTACTATCAAGTTCGTGTACCTCTTGTACCCGATCAAGGACTAGTAGTTCAGAATGTCTCCTCTAACCCAAAATCAAATAACATGCAATTGAGGCAAACATGGTTCTAAGCCTTTGCGATACGCACATATCTAACGTACCCAAACGACATGTCGGTCCCATTAATACACGCATATAGTGAGCCGCCCTAAATTTTATGTTCTGGGGCACACATTCAAACCTCACTGGAATCGTCAAGGTGGGATCGTCATCTGCGCGAAAACCTCCGGATAACAGGCAACATAGGTATGTTCACACATAAGAAAGAATATATTAGGTATACACATAACCTATCCATATGTATATTCAGTATATGAATACACACACAACCTATAACAATAATTCGTATAGGCATACACTCACCTATAATAATCATTCGTACGTAGTATTTATCTCTCGAATATTCATCGTACAATTAATCCATAATATGACTCTCTATCGTATATTCTCAAGCAATATTCCCTACCCCAAGGGACCATAGTTACCCCTTAATTCAATTCAGTAGTTAATACACCTATACCAAACTGGTTATATCCTTATGTCATAGTCTACTCTTCCCAAAACCTAAATTCTAATTTCTCGATTTGTAAATTACTCAATTTTTTCTCGTCGGTTTAAAGTTCCAATCTTAACCTCACTAAGATCTATCCAAGTCTTAACCATATATCTTCTAACTTCCCTTAAGTATGTTATTAATCAAAAATCAACCCCCAAGTTACCCATAATTCATCCCAAGAGGAAACATCTTCGAAAATGCAAAAGTGGGCAATTCTGGGCAGCCGAATCGATTCGGCCTTGGTCCGAATCAATTCACTACACGAATCAATTCAGCCAAGGAGTCGAATTGATTCCCTACAAGCAGGTCATCCTCTTCCTTACGATTTTGCGATTTTCTCACTTTAATACCTTTCTCAAATCTTCATGAAACTTCACCAAATTTCAAACCAACATATCTAATCATTATATAAACGTGTAAAAATGATTTCCCATGTAAAATTATCATAAATTCATCATGAATTTAATTCAAGATCGGACTATCTTTAAAAATCCCACAAAACCCTAGCTTATGTGTGCTTCTAGTTTATTCCTCAAGAAACCCAGATTGCTTTCGTTTTAATCATCCCAAATCCTCTAATTTCGTGTTACAAATATAAAGGAATACCTCTACATGAATCCCTACTTGAATTCATGGATTTTTCCCACCCAAATACATATTAAAACTTCCAAAAACATGTAAATTAAACCCTATGCTACATGGTTATTATAACAGGTTTGTGATATTCCCACCCCAAAATAATCTCCATAACACCACTTACTTCAAAACACCACCAAAATAAATTATACATCTCACTAACACCAAAAAACTCAACACCAAAATTTCAAACTCCATTATATAAACCCAAAATTCAGAAATACTTCATTTTTTCATACCTCTCTCTACTCTTTTCTCTCTACTCCTAACACTCTAAACCCTAACTCCAAAACCAATACATAACTCCATAACTTCATAACCAACCAGATCCTCACTCCATAACCCATAAAATACGCAGGTATGTATTTCAAATATATATACTTGTGTAATTATAGATGTTTAAATTATAAACTTGGTATTTATGCATGTCTAATCTGTATACTTGTATTTTTTATACATGTCTAATCCATAACTCCATAACCAAACCCTAATTTTTATACCGAATTCCTCACGGTCACTCGTAACCGTAGGTAATGGGTTTTCACGGCTAAGTTCAGTCGTGGCACTCATATTCACGGTTAAAATAGACCAACAAGGTTTTCATATCAATGGCCTAAGTTAGCCGTTATTTTTAACAACTCGTGATTTGGACAGGCCGTGGATGTTAATAAGTTAGGATTTGGATTGGCCGTAATTTTCAACAACTCATGGACAAACTAGGTCATTGATTGTAACAACTCACGGCTTGGGGTGGCCGTGTTTTCCTTCCCAGTGTAATTTGTTCAGTTCATATAATTATTCTCATTTTAAATTCTTATTCCGATATTTTATTGCAGATCCATTAAATGGGGAGCTGGTAGATCGCATGTGACTGCATCTGTGACTACATCGGTGAATAGGTTCTAGGTAAAGGGGTTTTCTAGGTATACTCGCTTAATATCTAAACGTCCATCTGTAATCCCATTTGTTTAAAAAAAAAATTACACTAATGTGTCAATTATTAGTTATCTAAAATTCCCTTTATAATACTAATCTGTTAAATATTAATAAATTTATTTATTAATTTTGCATGTCCTCTGGATGATCTTGCTCACTTAGCTGCATTTAGGGCCTGATACTTTTTTGAGTGAAATGCTTATGGAAATAAATCTAGCAGTGGGGGGAAGGCCAAAACATATAAGCATGGAGATGTGATATATAGCGCAAAAGAACACTTGTCTTTATTGCATAATAGAGACAATTGTTCTATTGCGCTATATAACACAACGCCATTCCGCTATGTTGTGGCCTTACCCCCACTGCTAGATTCATTTTCAGAAGCATCTCACTCAGCATAGTATCCGGTCCTAAATGGAACTAAGTGAGCAAGATCATCCTTAGGATAAGAAAAAATAATAAATAAAATTATTAATATATGACATAATAGTATTATAAAGGGGAATTATTGATTGCTAATAATTGACACAATACGGTAAGAAAAAATAAATTTAAAGAAATGGGATCACGGATGTAACTATAGATATGAGTGAGTACACCTAGCAAACCAAGTCACCTACCACGGAAGGAGAAGGACGAACTGGACCCTAACACAAGATGTGCCCTTAAAACTTCACGAGAAAAATTGTGCCCAACTCTATTACTTTGTTAAAAAATGTGTTTGTTTGTATCTTTTATACACAATAGCATGGTAAATATTGTGGTTGTTAATAAATGTGATTGTTTGTAAAATGTGGTTGATTCTTTGTTAAAAAATGTGATTGTTTGTATATTGTGGTTGGTAAATATTGTGGTTGTATAAAAATGTGATTGTTGCATTATTTAAAAACTAAAGGATTATATGATAAACAACATGCCTATAGGAAAATTTGTGGTGAGAATATCACCACTCAAATAAAATAGACACATTATATACGTGGTGTTTAATGGTAAAAATAGACAAATATAACGTGCCCAAAGGAAAATTTGTGGTGTTTGTACAATGTGGTTGAAGAATGTTTTAGTACCAAATTTACAATCTAGTTGTTATGTATGTTTTATTACTAAACATTGTTTCATTATTTAAAAAAATAAAGGATTATATGATAAACTACATGCCCAAGGACATGGAGGTGGGAATATCACCACAGATTTATAAAAAGCAACTTCAGATCACTGGATTGAAAATCATGACCCACTCAAAATCATGAAATTAATAATGAACTTTATGAAATCCACGACCTACTGAAACCTTAGATGAAAACCACGACCAACTTAAATCTCGGACGAAAACCACGACCAACTCAAACCGTGGCCAGAAGATTACGGCTAACCCACACCGTGACATGTATTTTCACGGCCAAGTTAAGTTGTAATATACCATATTATATGAAGAAGTTAAGTTTTGATATACCATATTATACGACCAAGTTAAGCCGGGATATACCATATTATACGTCCAAGTGAAGCCGTGATTTGCCATCTTATACGGTCAAGTTAAGTTGTGATATACCATTTTATACGGCCAAGTTAAGCCGTGATATATATTTTATACTGCCAAGTTAAGTCCTAAGGGACCACGACCAAGTTAAGCAGTGGTATACCATCGTCTATGGTTACAAGTCACCGTAGAAAGTCTTAACAGCTGGTTTTTTTATCTTTCTCAGGGCTTCTTCTCTAAACTAAATACAATGAGTCCAATCTTTTACCATCCTTTTTAACAAAGTTAAAAGGGTAAATTTGTGGTGTTTGAAGAAGGAGGTTTTTGAATGGTTTTATACTTTAAAGAAGGATAATGAGTTGTTTTTTAGGGTTTGAGCCTTTGGAGAATGAGGGTAGAATAGACTTTCTAACAAAAATAAAAAGGGTTGTGGTGTTTGATGGTAAAAAATATCATTTTTTGTGTTTTGTGGTGTTATGGAGATTATTTTGGGATGGGAATATCACCACCCATTATAACATGCTTAAAGTAAATGAAATTTAGACACTTGCCTCTCTTTAGCAGATCTGAAATTCGTTTGTGTGATGTTATGGTTGTTCTCTCCTCGTTCCGATCTCGATTTCATCGTATTCGGAATGAAAATGGTGTATGAAACTTGGTTCTCTCCTCCTCTTCCTCTCATATGGCCTCCCTTCCCTTTACTTTGTGTTAACCCTAGTCCCTTTATTTTTAATGGGAATATATAAACTTGCAATTTTGGAGTTCCTTCTACCCTAATCTCCCAAATGATCAAAACGCCACCTTAGACGGTGTCGGGTTGGTCTAAAAGCATCCCCTGGCCCAAACTATACACCTGGGTATACTTTTTCAACTATTTCGATCCCTTTGGAATCAATCGTGACCTCTAAATTACCATTCGAGTCACTTCCTAAAATCATCTTATTTCCACCTCAAAATTCGGCAAGCGTGAAAGGTCTTCTTCTTCATTTCACTATTACAAATTTTTATGCAATGAAATTCCTTAAACTTTTATACTACAATCATAAACTCCCAATTATCATATCTAAAGATTAAATATACATGTAGGGATGATTGTTAATGTAAATCATGTATAAAGTCCAAACACTTTCACCCATTAACAAATTAAAAATCTCGATAATTAATTAAACCCTATAATTTTGTGTTCTTCACATGAATTCATCAAAAAACCCAGATTTATCCCATGATTTTAATCACAAAACTTTTTATTTCGTTTTATCTATATATTTGGATTCATTCTACATGCAATTATATTCCTAATTATAATTTATATTCATCAAATCATAAGAATAGTATCATTTTTCCTTAATTCAAAGACCCAACTCTTCATGGGTATTATAACTGATAAAAATTTGCAAGTTAAATACTTTCCTTGTATGGAAATGATCTGCTTTGGTTCTCTTGATGACTCTTCTCTTCTAATCCACACTCCACCAATGGTTGTGATGCAAGGACAAGGGAAAATTCTCCAAAAATCCTCTCCTAACCTCCAAGGAAGCTCTTCCTCTCCTCTCTAATGGACTCTATCTATTTTTTATTCCATTTACCCAAGCCTCACACAACTACAAGTATATATAATCTTTCCAAATTCGTAACTTCCATAACTCTAGGCTACAAAATGATCTAAATGCCCTCTCGTGATGCCGGTTTGGTCTAAAACTGTCCCGGGACCCAAACTATACACCCAAGTATACTATTTTGATTGTTTCAACCCATCCAGACCCAACCATAATCTTAAAATCATCATCCGAGTTGCTTACCATTAATTTGTATTTTGACCTCATATAGTCCACATACGACGCTCGGTTGAGATAAAATATTATCACGTAACTATCACTCATTATGCAGTCAAATGCGTAATTACTATTCACTTAGTAATTTTAATCAATAAACATTAATCATTTCTCTTTGATTAATAATTTAATCAACCCATAATACTTAATTTCCATTCAATTACGTTACGTGTGTAATTTAAATTTAAACGAATTAATTCACTTTTAATTCATCAAAAATACGGGTTGTTACACACTTCCCCCCTTGCAAGGGAATTTATTCCTCGAAACTCGAACATACCTATACTGAATAATTCTGGATACTGCTCATGCATGTTATCCTCCCGCTCCCATGTCGACTCGTTTACATTTTGGTGAAATTTTGAGTTGCAAGTCGACCTCCTCTAAGGGAACATGCCAAAATTCTCTCTCGCTCCTCCGGTATCTCTTCAGAGATAACACGCGAAACATGTTGTGAATCCGTTGTAGGTGTTCTGATAATCCCAACCTATAAGCCACCGGTCCCACCCTATCAGTGATTAGAAATGATCCCAAATATCTTGGCGCCAATCTTCCTTTCTTACCGAACTGCAAAACTCCTTTCATATGAGACAATTGCACCAAAACCTGGTCATCGATCTCAAGCTAAATGTGCCTCCTGTTTGCATCAGCGTAACTCTTCTGCATAACTTGAGCTATCCGGATGTGCCCTCGAATAAACGAAATCTTCGCAGTGGTATCCTGAATCTTCTTTGTCCCCTATAACTTAGTGTCCCCCACCTCTAACCAGCAAGTAGGTGAACGATAATGCCGATCATATAGTACCTCAAATGGTGCCATGCCGATGGTGAATTGGTGGGAGTTATAATACGTAAACTCCACCAATGGAAGGTACTGCTCCCATCCTCCCCTAAATTTAAGTATACACATCTGCAGCATATCCTACAGCATCTAACTAATCCTCTCAGTATGTGGGTGATACGATGTACTTAACCATATATATGTTCCCATCGCCTCCTGAAAACTCTGCCAAAAATGGGACACAAAGATCTTGTCCCTATCAAGCATAATATTAATCTAACCCCCATGTAATTGTACTATCTCAGCGATGAATAACTGGGCATACTACTTTGTCTCAAAATCTGTTCAAACCAAAAGAAAATGAGCCACCTTGATCAACCGATCCACTATATGGAGTCATGACCTTGCTGTGATAATGGTAACTAAGTAATATAATCCATAGAGATACTCTCCCATTTCCATATGGGAATATTTAATGATTATAACATCCCTGTTGGTCACTAGTGGTCTACCTTCACTAGCTGGAAAGTAGCACACTTTAAGACAAACTCTGTTATGTCCCTTTTTATTACCGACCACCAATACTGTCTGGGCACGTCCTGGTACATATTATCCCCACCGAGATGTACCACAAATCGCGACTCGTAAGCCTTTGACATCGCTGTTTGTCACAAATCATCACCTTTTGAAACCACGAGTCTCCCATTAAAATGTAAGCCAGCCTCTAAACTGATCGAGTACCCCTCTATCCCATCAGGTAGTAACTGGAGAACTCTATCCTGGCAGCAATGATCCCCTTACTATGCTTTCACCAACCTTATGACAATCTCGATAGTGATAGCTAATACATATATACATGCCACAGAAATATTGTCATCGTGTTGAAGCTCCCTCCACTTCGCTTTATCGACCTCTGTTAGCTCTCCTAAGGTCAATAGCTTAATGTGTCTGCCACCACGTTAGCCTTCCCAGGATAGTACTAAATATCAAACTAGTAATCCTTCATAAACTCCAACCACCTCATCTCCCTTATGTTCGGGTATTTCTACATGAACAGATACTGAAGCGATTTATGGTCAATGAATAAGAGAAACTGATTCCCCAAAAATAGTGCCTCTAGATCCTCAAGGCGAATACCACTGCAGCTAACTCCAAGTCATGCATAGGATAATTCTTCTCATGTGGCTTAATCTTTCAGGATGCATATGCTATAGCCCTCTCCTCCTACTATAGTACACCCCCAAGTCCCTATAAGGATGCATTAGTGTATACACAGTATGCCACTCCATCTTTAGGCAATGTAAGTACAGGTGTTGAGTGTAATACCCCTTATTTCTACGTATTTTTATTTTAATTAATTTGGGAATTAATTGAGAAAATACGTTTTATTTAAATTATGTGAGTAATGTAATTAAATATGTTTAAATGAGAAATGTGATTATTAAATATTAATTGAGAGATAAATAGTGATTAATATTATAGTATGAAATTTACTAAGTGGGAATAGTAAATAATTACGAATTATTGTAATACGACATAGTGAGTGATATGTGCGTATTTTATTTTATCTTAATCGGGAGTCGTGGATAGACTAACTTTAGGTCGAGATAGGAAAAATATTTTTAAGTGACTCGGATGATAATTTAGAGGCCATAAATGTTTTTGAATGGGTTGAAATAGTAAAAAACATGTACCCGGGAGTATTGTTTGGGTCCCAAGTCAATTTTAGACCCAATCGAAACCTATTGAGGGCATTTTGGTCATTTGGCAAATAGAGGTTAAGGGACCAACAAAATTTCAAGTGTTATATCTGATGTTTAAGACTTAAGGCTAGGGTTAGAAACAGTTAAACCTAAAGAAAGCCATTAGAAAGAAGAGGGAACCCAATTTTCAAGGCTTAGGAGTTGTTCTTGAAGGATTGGACCTTAATCTCGCATCTTAAGCATCTAAGGAGTGAAGATTAGAAGACAGAACCATCAATCCATTAACAACATCAAGATTTCAGACCCTCTAAACCTAGAGGCAAGTTGTTTATTGCAATTATTTTGAAGTTATAATACCCATGTTAGGAGGGTTTTATGAATCTATGATATAATACATATTCTTGGAAGAAAAAGTTATTTTTTATGCATGTTATGGGTAAGGATTTCATTTAGTGTGATTCATATATGTATAGGATTGATAATGAGTAGATGAGTAATAATCAATACAAATTAAATCGGGGTTTTATGTTAAGAATTTAATAAGAACATGGAAACCTAGGGTTTTGAGGATTTTATTGATTTAATATGTTCTTGTTAATTATTATGACGATTTGGTGTAAAATCACCTTGGAATTGATCCTAATGCATCTAGAAATCATTAGGAATGATTAGTTTAAAGTTTGGTGAAGTTTCATGACGTTTAAAGATATATTGATGGTGAAAAATGCATGAAGAAGGCAAAGTAGCCAAATTTGAACCATTTCGAATCGATTCGGATAAGGGCGAAGCGATTCGGTTACCCAGAAAATTGAAAATTTCCCCTTTTTGCCTTATTTCCCTAAATCGTTGTTGTGAGATTTTTGAGGACTTCGATAATGTAATATTGAGAGATGTAAAATATTATAGTAGGCTTATTATAAAGGTGTGGTTTGGTCTTTTTGAGGGGGTTAAGACAAGAACGATAGTGGGTTAATTTTTGTGTCGTAAATTATCCGTGATAAAGATAATGAATTACGGAGAGTTTGGGAATTGAATTGATGAGGTATACCAGTAGGGTGAGTTAGGCTAAACTACTAAAATTTATAAAGGGGTAACTAGGACCCTTTGAGTTGTGTGAATACTCGTGAATACGATAAGTGGGATAATTCGTAAAGAAATTTAGTACGCCTAGTATACGAGAGAAATATACTATGTATAAGCGTGAATACCTAGGTCGTGTGATTACCTATCATACAAATACTTAGGTGGTGTGAATTCCTAAAGTATATTAGTTGTGTTGGGGTGAGGGTATATCCGGACTAATACATGAGAGTTTAATTTGAGGTCGAGGGCTATCCGAACCAATATCGAACATAAATAATATTGGGGTTGATGGAACATCCGGACCATTATATATATATATATATATATAACATTTACATTGGGGTCGACGACTATCCAGACCAATATGAATGACATGATAAATTGGGATCGAGTGAACATTCGAACCAATGAATCCTTAATGTGTGATACGAGGATATTATAGTGAAATATATATTTATTTGTATATATTGTGCATGAAATATATATAGTACGAGTAATGTACTTAGGTGTGACAGTAGAAAGTTAGATGGTGCATATCTAATAAGGATGAATTAAGTCGAGAACCTTAATTATATGATTCAGCCAATAACATATGTGAGTGTAAGTTACGATTGTGTATGTCGAAATGATAATTAAGGAAGAGAAACTTAATGTAGTGATTCAAGGGATAACATGTGAGGAATGGTACTTATGTTGATAATTAACACGTGAGAGATGTTAATAAATTAATGTATTGCTTAGGTGGTACGGGAACTTAGATGAATAGATAAGTTCGGTTGAATACTTTAGTCTAGTTACCTTAGGTATCATAGCTAGTGGGTTAAGTATAGAACGTTAGGCGTGCACTATAGATGAGAGGTGAGGAAAACTTAAGAGAGATTTTACATGAACATGTGTAATCAATAACCGAATTTTATTATAATAAACGCTTTGTAAATATTTTCAAAATATTTTGTGTAGTAAAACTTGCGATAAAATATTTTTAAAACCTTTTAGGTGTCCATCCATAGGGACGATAGGTGTGACTTCATTCCAAGGACTAGGAGCTATAGCACTATGGATGCTGACAGGATTTGATTAGATGATTCTTCCTTCGAGATCTAGTGTAGGATCTCATTTTACATTCCATGTATGGACATGTTGTCCACTGACAGTGTTCAGTTTTTAGTTCTTTTATTATTATGGAGTATTTGGTTTTGAATTTTTAGCCGATGGTTTATTCAGCAAACCCTTATTCAATTATACATTGTGATTGTTGGAATTTAGTATATTTTGAATGTTTAATTTAATTTTCCACATTATTCATTTATCTATTTAAATGAAAAATAAAATTTGACATCGGTCTAATTTCACTTAGGTGGTTAGTAATTACAAAGTTTTCGACAGTGATGTTAAGAATGGA
This sequence comes from Sambucus nigra, assembly GCA_949130495.1. NCBI lineage: Eukaryota > Viridiplantae > Streptophyta > Magnoliopsida > Dipsacales > Adoxaceae > Sambucus > Sambucus nigra. Next base: position 248,937,769 of record OX422210.1, read on the forward strand.
CCATATGAGGATCCTATTTTAATTTAATAAAGGCCTGATCAACCGATGTTTAATTAGACGGGGTGTCACACTGAGGTCAATTTTTCCTTTAGTTCATCGAAAGCTAACTGACAATGGTTGTCCCAAATAAATGACACCCCTTAGCGAGTCAAATTTATCAATAAACCCGTAATCTTCGAGAAACCCTTAATAAACCTCTGGTAATATCCTGGCAACCCTAAAAAGCTGTGAACCTTGGTCGGTATTGTGGGTTATCCCCACTCCCTCACCATCGATACCTTACTCGGATCAATAACAATACCCTTATCAAACACTATGTAGCTAAGAATCTGCACCTCCCAAATACAAAACCCATATTTACTAAACTTTTCATGCAATTGATGTTCTCTAAGTGTCTATAAAACCTTCTGTAAGTTCTCATCATGCGCATCCTAAAAGCTAGAGTACAGCAGGATATCGTCGATGAACACAATCATTAACTAGTCAATTAACTATAAAATAAACTGATTCATCAGATCCATAAACACCGTTGGCATATTGACGAGTCCGAATGGCATCACCCTAAACTCGTAGGATCCATATTGTGTCAAAAAAGAAGTCTTAGGAATGTCCACCTCTCTGACGCGTAACTGATGATAAACGGACCTCAAATCAATCTTGGATAAGTAAGTTGCCCCTAAGCTGGTCGAATAGATCAACGATACAAGGAGTGGATACTTACTTCGAATCGTTACCCTATTGAACTCTTTGTAATCAATACACAATCTAAGCAACCTATCCTTCTTCTTGAGGAACAACACCGGTGTGCCCCGTTGTGAAGTACTCCTCCTGATAAAACCCTACCCTAAGAGCTGTTGAATCTGATGTTTCAATTCCCGCGTCTCAGATGGGGCTATGCGATAAGGCGCTCGAGCTATAGGTATCTTACCCGGTGCTAGGTCAATAATAAAATCAATTTCCTGACTAGGCGGTAATCCAGATATGTCCTGGAATACATCCTCAAACTCTCTCACAACTCGAATCGATTCTAACGACAATATGACCTCCTGTGAGGTCTCCTCCTCGATGTAATATAGATATGTGCTCGACCCACCCTCAAGAAGAGGCATCGCCACTAAGAATATATCATTCCCTAGAATCGAGAATACAATAGTTATCCTGAAACAATATACCATCACCCGATATCCAGTTAACCAATCCATCCCCAGAATAACGTCATACCCCTCCATGTCTAACACAATAAGATCAGGGACTAAACACAATCTACCCACACCCCTACAGATCGAGTGTATGAGCGACCCAGTGCCCATCGGTGACTCCACACACATAAGGAGACTACCAACCATCTCTAATAGGCCGGTAGCTCATGACAATCTTATCGCTATGACAGAATGTGATGCCCCAGTATCAAATAAAACACTACCCATAAGGCCATGAATAGTAAATGTACCTTCTACTGCTAGTGGTTCCTGTGGGCCCTGCTCTATGGCGGCATCATGGACGTTATAAAGATGCATATAATGTAGTTGTCCCTACTGTGGTGGTGTAGGTGGGTCTAGTGCCATAGGTGGCCTCTGTGTTTATTTTTCCTACGGGGCACCCTATTACTGCGGTGCTCTCCCTTGTTGTGGGCAATCCCTCCTCTTGTAGCCCATCTATTAATAAATAAAGAATTAGCCTGTAAACTATCTCTATTATGGGCCATGGTTTCTCTTACGGTACTGACCCTGCTCTTGGCCCTACTGGCCTCGACCCTACTGACCTCCCCCATTGTTCTCTTGGCCCTGGCAGCCCCGAGGAACCTGATAATGTTGAGGACATTATTGACCCTACCTGAAACTTCCCTCGGGTCGATAGCCCCAGTTCTAAACCTCTTGGCCTGATCATCCTGTCGAGAATCCTACCCCTAGTTTCTGCTTGACTGATGCTGCTGTGGTACTCCATTAGCACCGCTCCCTCGTGTATTACCCTGCTGACTGGGCTCGCCTCCACTTTTGCTTCCCTTCACATTGAAGCGATGACCCTGGCCATGTAATAGTGTGACATTGATGACATCAGTATAAGTTATCGATGTGTGGTTGTCGATCAAGTGTTGCCTAATCTTCCAGGCTAAACCATCCATGAACTTTGCCTTCTTCCTTTTTTAGTTGTTCACCTCGTCTGGTACAAAATTCACCAAGCGAGTGAACTCCTCCTCATACTCGACCACTGAATGATCAATCTGAGTCACCCCACTGAACTTGTTACTCATCTCTGTCTCTATAGCTGGAGGAAAGTATTTGCGATCAAACCGCACCCAGAAATCAACAATAGTCATAGTATCCCTCTCTACTAGAGTGGTCACTGACTCACACCACTGTAACGCTGCTCCAACCAACTTGAAAGTATCCGGCATTTATTTTTGCACCTCACTACAGTTAACCATACACAAGTGGCGTTGAATATCTTTCATCCACTGGCACGCCATCACATCAGAACTCCCTTGAAATTCTAGTGGGTAGCCCTTTTGGAAAGCCTCCATAACCTTCTGCCACTCTATTCGTCCTGGGTATGCCTGAACCACTGGTGCCACTGGATGCAGTGGCTACTGGACCAGAGGGAAATGCTGAGTCATGGAAATCAATGTGGAATTCACTATCTATGCCACTATCGTCGCCAGCTATTGTCTTTGTCCCCTGTGGTGCTGGTGGTTACGCGGCCTGTGGCTATGGCGGAGCCTCCCCCGCATTATTACTAGCCACGATTCTCGTCACTCGTCTTCTTCTGGGTGACATTTGAAAATATATTCGAATTGTATGATTTCACGATCAATACAATTATAATAGCAGAAGAACGAAACTCAAATACGTAATCATGAATGCAACCTTCCTAATTAATAGAGCTCTAGTTCAAAAAATGCTACATTGAAATCGTAGTAAGTTGTATAGATCCTATGGACACTAGAACCTGGTGCTCTAAAACCATCTGTGTCCCACCACTATTTTAATCCTAGATGATCAGTCCATTATTAAATTAAACAAGAATTAATAATGGTTGTATTCTTAGCATCACTGTCGAAAAACTTTTTAATTACTAATTACCTATGTCAAATTAAACTGGTGTCAAATTTTATCTTTCATTACGAATATATGTGAAAATAAATTTAATGAATCAAATCAATCACACATAAATATAGTCTGAACCATTACATTACCAATATATAAATAAAAGAGACCGAATAAACCATCGGTTATCCAAGTACATTATCCAACGACAATCTAAAATAAGTAAAACTAAAATCGAAATGCAATCTGATGCATAACTGAATAACATAGAAAATATAAAGGTAACCTGTCCAACTGAAATGCTGAGGAAATCTCCTATCTAGTATGAATAAGCTGAAGCATCTATAGTAATCTCCTGCAAACCTCCACACTGCTGCAACTACATAATACTAGATAGGATCTCTAAGTTGGGCATCCATGTGACTGGATACCTAAAAGCTTTTGAAAATATTTTTGACACAGGTCAGAGCCCAAGTAAAACATTTTGAATTTATTTTGCAAGTATTTAAATCAATTATTTATTACACATGTAATGCCCACGTACACTCACTTGAGATCCTCACCTCTCAACTAATGTTCACGCCTATCGTGTTTTACCTAACTAGTATCCCCTAACCAACTAGATAAGGTATCAGACTACTCTCGATAAATCTATATCTCTCGTATATCCCCATACGACACGATACTATGACCTTAATAATAAATTATTTATTCCTATTTTATTATTGAGTCAATTATTTAAGTTTCAGTACTTAAAGTGTTCTATATATGCATCGTCTATCAATTGGCCTGTCTCATATAAGTAGATATATCTTATCGGTATATATTCATCACACATATAATATGTACACAACTATTGCATCCCCAGAATGGCCCCTTGTGATGCTGGCATACTCTGCTATCAAGTCCATATACCTCACGTACTCAATCAAGTTCAATTGGTTCGGCCTGTCTCCTTAAACCCAAAATCAATCAACACAACAATGGAGGCAAACATGGTTCTAATCCTTTGGATACGTACATACCTAAGGTACCCAAACGACCTGCCAGTCCCCTTAATACATGTCACATAGTGAGTCACCCTAAGTTCCATGCTCTGGGGCACAAATCCATACCTCACTGGAATCATCAAGGTGGGATTTTCCTTTTCACGGAAACCTCCTGATATCAGAAAACGTAGGTATGTTCACACGCATAATCAAATCATATTTATAAGTATTCACATAACCTATTTACATATTGTTTTCAGTAAGTATTACGCACAACCCAATTTCATCAATTCCTACGTAGTATATATCGCTTGCATATTTGACGTACCATTTATTTCAATTAAAATTCCAATTCATATAATTTCGAGTATCGCTCACTACCTTAAGGGTCCTAATTACCCATTATGTAATCTGTAGTTATTCCCATTGTATACTACTGGTCATAAATGTAGGTTCACTCATCACTACGTAATCCGTCTCGAATTTCATTTATTAATCAATTTCAGATATTTTCTCAATTATCCCAATACTTACCTTGTCTCAATTTATGTAAATCTAATCTCCACTTTAGTCCTACCATCATTTTTATATTTTTCTCTATAGTTTAAAATATCCCAAAAGTCCCTTCACGAATTATCCAACATTTCAGCGCTTAAAAAAAGAAAATTTCCATTATGGGCAAAATCGAATCGATTCGCCCTTGGGCGGAATCGATTCGAAAAGTGTCAGGGGTATTCTTATTCATTTCACTGTTACGAATCTTCATGCTATCAAATTCCTTAAAGTTTCATACTATAATCCCAAACTGACAATTATCATATCTAAAGATCAAATATACAGTAAGACTGCAAAGTCATTAAAAGTATAAAAAAAAATCAACAAAAAACTTGTATGGATCCATTTGTACATGCCAGTCTCCTCAATAACACCCATTATCACATATTTTAGGGGGGAAAGAAACAAATTGAACGATTGGACAATATTAGAGACACATTACGTAATTTTTAACTACTTGAAGTCATTAAAATTTCTTGTTAAGTTGGCACAAATAGGGGAACGTCGGTCATGTCTAAGTTTCATTCAAATTATTCATAAAAAATAATTAACATGTTTTTGTTGACATGGTAAAGGGGCGTCTAGGCTCCAAGTTCACAAAGATGTAACATTGTGCTTTCTTAGTTCTTAGGCAAGATGTGGCTGATAATTTTACAATGCCACAGATTTTGATCGATATAAATCAATATTATAACAAAAATAACAAATCGAATATATAATGGGTTATTGTATAGGAATATCACAGTAACACTCGAATTATAACACTCAATAGAAATAACAAATATTAACTTTACTGGACCATATTATCAAAAGCTTGTAGTTGAGGGGAAAATGGGAATAACATTGTGGTCTATTAATGTTATACATTGGGTATCAGCCATCAAGGGCTCCCAATTATAGTCAAATGACTTTGCACTTAATTAAGAGAATGATAATGATGATATTCCATTTCAACTAGAGTCATATGGGTTATTATTTTCTTCATCAATTGAATCAAGAAATTACAAAAATACAGCTGAAATTGGCGAATAGGAATTTAGTAGTCCATTCAATATGTGTTAAAACAAGATGCAAATCATAGCCAGTGGAAAACAGTTAAAGGTAGAACAACAGTCTCACTACTATTAAAATATCAAGAAAAGGAGAATATAAATTCACACCAAGAACCAAACAACATCCCTTTAAGTCAAGAGTTTGATTTCAAGTTCTCAAATCACATATGATAGTGAAATTGGAATTGATACAAGCCTTTCAAGCTGGTTGGTTAGATCTGAAAAGTTAAAGACACCCACAAAGAAAGAAGGTCCAAGTTCAAGTTGTATTTGGACTTATTACTTGACAGGGCCGTTTCTTCAAAATATCATGTTCCACGAACAATTAAGGTTGGTACTCACATCCACTCGATTAAGAATGAAAAGTATTGAAAAATATTTTTTTCTCTCGTTTATAAAGTGAAGACGAATCTTATATTTATAGGCGATAATGTGGTCTTTCGTAAAAAAAATGTGTCTTTTTATTTTTTTTTACCAAACATAAAGAAGCTTTATTTAAAAAAGCTTATTTTACACGTAATGTCCTTAATTGCAAATCGAACTGTAGGACACGCACTCCCATCACTAGTAAAAGCATGCCCCAAAAACTATGGGAGTGTAGTGTAAAAACTAGAGAAAAAAGGATGCATCACCGCAACTGCAGCTAAAGCATCAGCACAATGATTAGCATCTCAAAAACATAAGGACGGAGTGACATGCAAGAACCTATAAAATCCATCTCGGACTACCTGAATCAACTCCCGGTGAACTGGAACTTGGGCTATGTTCCTGTAGATCATATGATAAACCATTTGATAGTCCCAAATGAGATGCTAGGTCAAACTCAAGTTTAATTACCCAAATTTTGCAAGGACCGCGGACGCATTTCCCATATTGAGTTAGAAGGCGGCAACAAAGTGTCCAACGTCATTTTTGAGGATATTTCCAGTTGATGCTAGGCCATTTTCATGAGATTTGTCCTCATCTATGTTACATTTGAGGAAAAATTATGGTGGACGGGTCCAAGCTATAAGAAATAGCAAAAAAGGAGCTTGAACAGCCTATTGTGGAGGCATGCGTGCCTAACGAAACTCGGAAAGTTAATGGGATATAAATTAGAAAATGGTTGTGTGAATGGCAGGTTGGGCTATGTTCTGATGAGAAAAATTAGTCAAAGGGCATGGGTGGTGGTCGATGAAAAGTCATAGAGTCCAGCTAAGCACCACAGTAAAGGAATTGACGATAAGTCCACTGTCATATCATGAGTATGAAGGTGGAAAAAGAAGGGCAATTAGTAAAAATGTGAGAGTTGCTATCTTCTAGGTCATACAGTGAACATTGCAGTGAAGGGATTCTATGGTAATAGTAAATGAGATTTGACAATGGGAGGTCGCCATGTATAAGAACTATAAAAACATATGCACCTTTGGCGGAACGGTACTGTGCCACAGCCAATGCCACGGAAGAGTCGCTCGATGCTGATTATATATAAGTACGCTAAACCAGTGGTAAGTAGAGAGAATTAAAAAAACTCCCGCTGGGTTAGGCCACTAGTATGGTTCGTCATTTCTTCGTCTTGTAGGTATAAAAGTGGATTGGGTGTGTGTAAGGAAGTCCATGGGCAACCACCTAGCTAAGCAAAGAAAGTTCCACTAGTAATTAGAAATAAACAAGATAAGAAGCTCATCAAGAACCATTTTAGGGAGGTTAGGAAATAAATTTGCCAACGTGTCGTTTAACATCTAGTTATGGAGGTTGAATGATATATTTCCTTGGCCCGCTCGCAATTTGATCCCTTACTCAAAGATAGGCAACAATTTGGAGATCTTAGTCCAAAACCACAAGCACCGTGCCTATTTCGGCACTGTAAAAGAGGATCATGTGGTGAATATTTATGGGTAATGGTACGGGCTCAGAGGTTATGTGACTGGTGGAGCACTTTCCACAAGAGTTTGAATATGAATGCCACTTTGAGTGTGTGTAAATTTTTTATGCAATGTGTCTTTTTATTAGTAGTCATTTTAGAAATGTTTTTTCACGAACATTTACAACTAATGATGAATAATTGTGACCTTAGCAACAGCTACGAAAAATAATCACTACATATAGCGAGCAATCACAACCTTTAGAGACAGTTAAGGAAAATCCTCCCAAAAAATTAAATAATTTCATAAATAAATGGTGCACTTTAAAATAGAATTTATCATTCATCATTTGTTCATTTTTAACAAATGAAAATACCACGTGACTCGCCTTGCTATAAAAAATGTGTACGTACTTAGGCAACTATGTTTGATATGTGGGCCCTACTTTTATAATGGCCCAAAGTTGACAAAAAATTAATTTGTTCAAAATATTAATTTGTGTAAAAACATAATATTTTTCAATAATGTCCACATGAATAAAATTTGGGTAATGAATCAAATGAATATGAAGACAAATTTAGAGAGTGTATCAGTGAAAAAGAGTTGTATCTGTAAAGATAATTTTTTACTAGAATATTTTTTAGCTAGAGACTATCGAGTTTACTGGCCAGTCCTTCCCTGAACATTCTTGATTATCTTGTTGTGTCTGTTTTGATCATGGACAAACCCTCATTTCATGGGTGTGTATTATTCTTATAAAAGTGACCCATTCTCACTCACATAGGTGGTTTCCATTAAGAGTATCGTGCTAATACTCCACTTGGCCCTTATGTTCAAGTTATAGGTGTTGCCCACCCAAGAGGGGGGTGAATTGAAATTTTGTAAACTTTTCGGGTTAAATTTATATTTCAGAAAAATATTAAATTTAAATCAGTTAATCAAATTTCAGATTAATAATGATTCAAACCAAGAATATCAAATAAATGCAATCAAATAATTTAAACAAGTTAAAATGCATATTTTAACACACCACAAATACTAAATCATTTTTCATATTTAATATAACTTAATATTTTGAAATAAATTAATTAATTCAAAAATAATTATTTTAATATTAAAATAAATTTATCAATTTTCGGTATTAATATATTTGCAAATTTAAGTGCTAAAAAAATATAAATTAAAACAAGCACAAATAAATAAGCAAATAAAGTGCGGAAAATAAATACACCGAAATTTAACGTGGTTCGGCGAAATTTCAGCCTATGTCCACGCGCCTAGAGCAACTCCCATCTCCTTACGCTTCACTATTTCTGATCCACCTGATGGTAGGATCAAACCACCACTTTACAACCGAGTAGCAAAAAATGGCTACTGGTACAAACTTCAAACCTAAAAACCAAACTTCAAGTCTTTACAAAAATGGAGTAGAAATTTGTTGTACAATCTTTGAAACTCTTTAAGAATACAAAATGAGTCTAGTTTTCTTCCTAGTTTAGACTTCACAAATGATTCGGATTTTGGCCTAAACCAAGTCTTCGCATGAATTTTTGTAGCAAAATAATATTATTTTTCTCTTTGATTTCTACTTCGAAAATAACAGAGTGTTAATTTATTGCTATCTCAAACTTTGAGTAGAGCTGAATAAGAAGTTGTGTTTCTCTCTTGAATATGTGTATAAGCTGAAAGTAATTTAGTTGCTCTTTAGTTCAATTTTCTAATCATTCCTCTTCAACACTTCTGATCATCTATTTGTAGTCCCAAAATAAAAATAACCGTCGGAGAAAAGATTCTCTTTCAACTTGAGTGGTCTGAGATGTAGCATTAAATGCTCTCAATCTTGAAATGAAATCCTATCCGTTGAACCACTATGTTGTCTAAAACAAAATGATGACTAATTGCGAGAGGGTGGGGTTAGAGGTACAAGAAGTATAAAATGAATCTTTCACACGTCTGGTGAGGGATATAAAACTTTAAAAACAATAAAGAAATAAATCTTTTCTTGGTATAAAATTATGTCAATTTTTTCAATTGCCCTAGGTAGTACGGTCTAATAAAATTACAAAGGTAGGAAAGCTTTTTGTGGCCCAAGGTCCATTTAAAACAAATAGCTCAAAAAGTGTTGAATGGACAATTAAGGGTTTGAAATATGATGAAATCAGCCAAAGCAAATGGCTTGTAACATGCGAACTGCAACTTTGCAACTGATACATAAAAAAAACTTTCCACAAGTCAGAGATATTAAGAAGAGATTCTATCAAAGCCTATAATAAGAAATTTTAACTTAACTAAACTGAAAAACATGTCTCTTTTTATAATAATATAAAATATAATACCAAACAAACAACAATCCAATTTTCTGCCCAAATGAAATGTGGGTCCAAGAATTTGTCTAAAAAAACTCACTGTGTAGGACAAATGTTATAACGCAAATATTAGAACAGATAAAAAGCATACAGTTCATATAAATATATCTATATATAGAATTAAAAAAACATACAAATATTAAGTAAGTATAAACAAGTCATTATAGAAATGAGGTGAAAGATTAATGTCATAAATATCTTATATTGTTCAAGGTAATAAATGAGACAAAGACTTTAAATAAAAACTAGGTGTAAGCCCACGCAATGCGCGAGCGAGGTGCAATGTGTGACATTTTTACGATTTTTAACGTCAAGAACTTGAAAGAATAAGAAATCAACATTTTTTTTAGCATAATCCTACAATAAGAGAACATAAAACACATAAGAAGAAAAAACCACCAAAAGCGAGGCCCAACTGTTATATGTCATAATGAAAAACATTGGTATATAATTTATTTTTCTGCAATGTACTCAACAGATCCAAAGAAACAACTTACATCATATTGGTTCAATTCCTCTTCTAGTAACTACGAAACAAATAGTTGGCCTTCACAACATATTTCGTCCCCAGTTGACCTGACTTTTACTTCACATGGATTGCCCCCGCTCTGGATTGACCCGACTTGTGTAGTCAGGTCAATGGTCCCAATGGACCCGACCATGGTTGGCTTATGCACGGTGGTGCAAGGCCTTGAACCCGACCTCATGAGGGCCTCCACTTGATCAGATTTTCAACCTCCTCTTCCTTTTCTCCTACTCCTAGTTTTGTATGGGGGTGAGGGATAATTAACGAGTTTGGTGTCCTAAGGTTCTTAAGCCGGTGAGCCTTTACCATTTTGAGCGGTTTTAGGAGTTTTCTGAGGTGGGTTGTTCATGGTGTTCTGCAAGTAGGGTTTTATCACATAGTGTTGTTCAGATCTTTCTTTCATTTGTCTTATAGACATGGCGACGATTGATGGTTTGCTTGCTAAAAGTGGGGTGTAATGCGAGGAAAATGCCTATTTACTCATCACTCTTCACATATTTCACGAAATTTGTGTTGAAAATACAAAAAACAAATAGCAAAAAAATTACGTCAGTAACCAAATGATCCAAATTCTACTGAAATGTATACATATATAGTAAAGAAGTAATAAAGTGATTAAAAAATGCACCAAGTTTCACACGCAAATAAAAAATATAAAAAAAAAGTCTTTATTGAACAAAACAGGCATTACCATTTCTTTGCAATTCTAATTGCCTCAACCTTCTTAAACCCCCTTGTGCCACCATAATTTCAAATGATTTTTTTCTGCACTTAATAAACACATAATAATTAATGTTATTTTCAGAACTATATCTTGTTGCGTACATATAAAGCTTAAATCTGAAATATATTAGTTATTCAAATATTTTTGTATTAATTTTTTAAATTAATATAACCTTATCTCAATGGATTCTACAACTGTATCAGACCAAGTTCTACGGACCAAGCAACAACAAAAATGCTCCAACTATAATCTAGATATTACCAATTGTATAATGAGAAAGACAAACTCATCAAAAGGACTTACCTTGCATTTGCTTGAATGTGTTATTCCACAAATGGATTTGTGGTGAGCTTTGATTTGTAAACATGAAAAGTTAGGACAACCCCAAGATGATGAGAACTCAATAGCCTGAAGGGACTTGTAAGAAGTGCTTTCCCGGTAGCCCTAGCCCCCAAAATATTTTCCATGCCCTCCTAGAATACATAATCTCAAAATCAAAATCCAAACTCAAACAAAGTAACTAATTTGAACAAGGGAAAAACTAAATCACCCCCCGCCCCTCCCCTTCCATCATATCAAGTGACTCAAATGTATGAAACAGTTTCTTGCAAGAATATCACAGACGGAAATTAGTCACAGTGAGGTGAAGGCTCCATCTCCATTGTCCATCCATGTTGTTTTTCAAACTATTCCCTTTGCAAGTTCACAACCCTTTGTGCATATGCTGCCCCAGTTAATAATGGCATCTCAGAATCTTCCATGGCTATCTACTCACCTAAAGTCTTCTAGATTAAGAAAAGTCAGTTAAGTTGCTGAAAAGGCGATGGGCCCCCAATTTTTAAATCCTTATAGTTTCAAAAATAATTTCCTTGTTAAATAAATGTGGAAGCGTTAGTTTTATGGTTCAATAAAAACAAATTTTAATTTACTTCAAAATTAAAATTAAACACAAGTGAAATAAGATTAAAACACACACTTATGTTAATTTCATTTAAACCATATTAATTAATCCAAGTCCTACTAAATTTGGCTAAGTCATATTTCTCAATTTTAACAAGTTAGGCCAAACCAATTTTATCAATTAAATTAAATGACTTGAATTAAATTAACATAAACATTATCCAATATTAATTTTCACCAAATTAAACAAGTAGTGATTAAATTAAACCAATTTTATCTTTTTATCTAAGTATGCGTTCTAGGTGATTTTGTAAAAGATAAAATAAACAATTAAACCACTACGGCGCGATGTACGAGGAAAAACCCACAACAAGAAAAAATCTCAGATCGCCCTAGCCTCAAATCCACTAAGTACGGAATTTACAAATACAAGCAAGATGAATTACAACACTCGATTCGATCCCTCTCAAGCCCCGACGCGTCTTCTTGTATCAACCTCTACCTAATGAATAAACACAGAGCTCCATCGCGGTCTCACAATCCACTGATCGGAATTTATATGGTCACCGTCACCCGAACAAGGAGCCTTTCTCCAAGTGGGTAAATCAACGCAAACATTTTCTGCTTTGTGGGATTTAGAAGAAAACCTAAACATCTCTTCAAAACGGTAGAGATGAAAATCGGTGCCAAAAACTCCAAGCAATGGATATATATATATATATATATATATATGGACTTGGATTAAACAAACAATTGGGTGTAAACTAGAGTGTCAAATGAATTTTTCTTTGAAATATGAACATTCAAAACCTTGAACTTTTTCTTTTTCTCTTTTGCTCTCAAACTCTCTCTTGGAGATAGATGTGTATGAAAAAGTTAAGTTAAAAACTTTGGTTCCCGCACTTAGATATTCTATCAAAATTTAGTGGGGTAAAGTAGTGGAAAAAGTGGGAAAACCTGCTCAAAACTGCCAATTACCTGTTCCCATCAAATCTCGTTCGAACGACATTTTCGTTCGAACAAAATCTCGTTCGAACGAGACTTCTACGAAGTTCCAGTGTGAACTCTTTAGAAATCTCATCGGAAGCTCGTTCGAATATTATGTTCATTCGAACGACACTTCGAACGACATTCAAGTGGCCTTATGGGGAACTCATTGGCAAACTCGTTCGAACGACTTATGGTTCGAACGAAAATCTTGTTCGAATGACACTTCGAACGAACTCCCAGAAAGTTGAAAAATTCAATTTTTGCCCAGAAACTTTATATTCTTTATTTTAAAGTTTAAATGAAATCTTTCTGAAAATAAACAACAATTTTAATTAAACCTACAACCATTATAAACTGTTCCAATCTCCTATATATATATGTAATACATTCATACCTTGGGAGCATGGAACCACTGTTGATGACGTAGAAACGAGGCACTTAAACTCGGCATTTGGATGAAGCTTTATACACTTGGTCGCTACATCTTCAACAAACACGTCATAGGCTTGAAAGATGATCAATATACTCTATCCTATGACTCAAACGTTTTTGTCCGGAATTGAGGCAAAAGAACAAAGGAGTCAATTGGAAATTTATGTCCTTACAAATCTCCCCCCTTTGGCTATTCCGGGAAAAAAAAAACAAAAATTCCAAAGGGCCATCAAGCTCTACTAGACTGACAAAAATGTCCCACCCAAAATAAAAATACAATGCTTGACTCAAATAACCCAAAGGATCAAAATCTTTGCCGGTGAAAGTTACCGCTTAGAATATAATTCCTACACACTTAAGCAAGCGCATTAAACACGTAGGGAATATCAAAATATTAAATGCAATTAAATAATTACTCCCCCTAAATTAATTCTCCCCCAATCACTCTCCCCCTTTTTGTTTAGGAATAGAAAAAGGCTAAAGAACTAAAAACATTAACCTTTCTCCCCCAATTAAAGAATATTACCCTTAAACTAAACAAGGGATAAATAAAATGGGATAACAAGCTAAACATGAAAATGTGCAAAAGTGACGAGGACATTAAAGCATATGGGAAACAAAAGAAATCTAATCCATCAAATAATAACGGATACCAACTAGGATGCAAGAAAATGATACCAATAAGATACATAAAGTAGTAAGCATGTGATATCAACAAAGAATGCAACAAGATAGATACCAATTATGAATTAAAGCATATATGGACTAGAAGACAAGGCAAAGACTAAACAAACATATCATATATATATATATATATATATATATATATAAACACAAATGACACAAAATACGATAAGCTTTTCACACTCGTATGGCAAAAATGTGTCATATGGAAACGAAAGTATTGGGGTGTGAACTAGTAACAATTAAATTTAGACCCAATCACTTAAAACATGTTCATGGAGGTCTCAATTGATTGCAAACTTCATCACATTTTAATATAACCTCATGTGACAATATAGATTGAACTCAATGAACAAACATACACAATGCATACAAGCCTAGCATGTTGATGATTCTACAAACCAATAGAGTCATGACATTGAAAGCGCAACTAGGATAAACGGACATTGTGCAAACCGTTGATATACCATCCAATCTCCCTCAATAAGCATTTATATTAATTTTGAATGAATATATCAATCAAACATAGGCCTTGGCAAATACTTTTCTTTTTAATGCCATACTTTCTTTTAGGCCTTTCGACCACGTATTTCTTTTAGGTCCAAACAAACGGTGGCTTACTATTCGCAAAGGACAATAAAACCTTTTGGAGCCCTTCCCCGTGCACATTTATATTTATCATTTTTTATTTCTCACAAATCTCACGTACAAAGGATTTTGACATGCACTAGTCCTCCTAGGTCACAAATATGTAGATGACTAGATTGGTAAGAGAACACCTCACAAAGCTCAAATATACATATGAAGTTAAATTTCAAAAGATTTCGTGCATGTGTGAATAGAGGCATATAAAAATAGAATCCATTAAATCAACACAAAATCCAACTACTCCATGTAAGCATGGTAATGAACATAATAAGGATTGACAATCTAAACCAAAAATTCTAGCCACATGGGAGGATAAAAGATGGGATTCTAATATAAGTGTATGCCACATAAAGTGTGTCAAACTAAAATACACACAAAATAAAAATCTTTTTGTTTGTTTTTTTTTAAATTTGTTAACCAAAAATAAAAATATATACTCAAAAGACAAACAAAAATCTTTTGAATTTTTTCATTAAGCTTAAATTATCAAGAAATAAAAATCCAAATGATAAACAATTTTTTTTGGTATTTTTCATTTAATGCAAACAAAAATGAATGAAATATAATACAAAAGATAAACAAAAATTATTATTCTAGCATGTGATTAAGCATGGAGCATAGACTAGAAAATGACTAAACAAGCATACATTTAGCATGAAAATATAGCATAAAGTACAAAAGCTAAAGTATGCAAATAAAACTAACACATTCAACCTTTAGATTTTACAAGGGAGGAAGCATGTAAAAGTAAATTAGAATCAAATACCCTATCTTGTAAAGCTACCAAGTCGGATCTCCTAACCCAAACTGATGATGAGTGATTATCTCGGGGTGTAGGAATCTTGGCTACCTTGGTTGCTTTACATTGGGATTTTCTAGAGAATCTTTTAAGATCAAAACAATATTTCTTAAGATGACATATTCGACCACAATGTGCACAAGTAAAAACATGTCGAAAATATTTACCTAAGGAGTGATCTCTAAACGCTTTCCTAGGCGATTCGCCTAAAAAGTTGGTTTTAGCTTTGTGAATTGATTCATTACAAGTATCGAAGCCTAAACCACAAGTGTCATTTTTAATTTGGACCGTTCCTAATATTTTATCTAATTTTTTCGAACGACACTCCAAATCAAATTTGACATTACTAGAGTCTTTTAATTTATTTTCAAATTCTAGGATGTTAGACTCTAATAAAACATTTCTCTCTTCGAACTCGAGAAGCTCCTTTTTCAAGGACTCCATTAAACCTCTAAGGTTATCTCTCTCGCCTTCTACATATTCAAGCTTCTCTCGAAGATTCCTCTCACATGTCCTAAGGTCTTCTACCAACATACTATCATCAATGACCTTGACACGCTCTTTTAAACTGGCTTCTAACTTCAAATTTGCTCTATTTAATTGATTCTTCATATAATTCTTGAAAAGCATTTTGAAGTTCACTCACATTAACCTCTTCTTCATTTTCACTCTCTCTTTCTTCTTCACTCTCACTATCATCAAAAACAAGGGAATCATAAACTATGACCTTGGAAGTGTCATTGTTAAATTTTCATCTATAGATGAGTTCTCACTATCACTTACATGACTAGCCATAAAATCCACAAAGTTGGGCTTAGTGGGGGAATCGGGTCCCTCTTCCTTATCACTATCACTATTGGTCGCATTATATGAAATGGGTCGCTTACCCTCTCTCCTTAGTTTAGTGGGTCACTCAGAATCCCTATGGCCATAACCCTCACAACCAAAACACCTATTTGACCCATCCCTATTTAAATTTTCATTAATAGTTTTAGGGATCCTCTCGGCTTTGTCATGCTTAGAAGTTTCAAATTTCTTAAAGTCATTTTTAAATTTATCTTTGTTAATTTTAAGAAACTTTCAAAATTTCCTAGCAAACAAGGCCATATCTTCCGAGTCACTATCACTCTCGCTCTCTACTACTTGTTTTTCCTCTTTTTGGGCTTTTAAAGCAATGCCCTTTTCAATTTCCTTTTCAGTTTTAGAGAGAAACATGTCCAGTTCATAGGTTTGTAAATCACCTACAAGTTCTTCTAATTTCGTAGAGGCTAAAGTTGGTAAAGAATTTAAAACGGTCACTTTTGGAATAAATCTATCGGGAAGGGACCTTAAAATTTTCTTTACAACTCGGTTGTCGGGTATCTTCTCTCCCAAGTTAAAAGATGAATTAACAATGTCGGAAATTCTAGCATAAAACTCATCAAAAGTCTCTTTTTCGTTCATTTTGATAGTTTTAAATTGAGTAGTGAGGTTTTGGAGTATCGAAGCTTTAACGACACTAGTACCTTCATGAGTGAGTTGTAAAATATCCCACGCTTCTTTAGCGGTCTCACACGTCATAATGCGACGGAATTCATCCGGTGTGACAGTGATAAAAAAGGCGTTTAAACCTCGGGAATTAAAATTTGAAAGTTTAAACTCATTCTCACTCCATCTATCGGTCGATTTGGGAACACGTTCATTATCTACTAAATGAGTTGGTGGAGACCACCCGTTAACTACAGATAACCAAACTCTCTCGTCGATAGATTTTAGTGCCGATTTCATTCGCGCTTTTCAGTACGGAACCATCGAAAATAGGAAATTTTGAGAATGGGGAAAATTCCATTTAGCCAAAAATTATTTAAAAGGATCTTAACGATATAATTTATCGCTTTGGCTCTGATACCAATTTGAAAAGGCGGTGGCCCCCCAATATTTAAATCCTTATAGTTTGAAAAACATTTTCCTTGTTAAATAAATGCGGAAGCATTAGTTGATGGTTCAATAAAAACAAATTTTAATTTACTTCAAAATTAAAATTAAACACAAGTGAAATAAGATGAAAACACACACTTATGTTAATTTCATTTAAACCATATTAATTAATTCAAGTCCTAGAAAATTTGGCTAAGTCATATTTCTCAATTTTAACAAGTTAGGCCAAACCAATTTTATCAATTAAATTAAATGACTTGAAATAAATTAACATAAACATTACCCAATATTAATTTGCACCAAATTAAACAAGTAGTGATTAAATTAAATCAATTTTATCTTTTTACCTAAGCATGTGTTCTAGGTGATTTTGCAAAAGATAAAATAAACAATTAAACCACTACGCCGCGATGTACGAGAAAAAACCCACAACGGGAAAAAATCTCGGACGTCCCTAGCCTCAAATCCACTTACGGAATTTACAAATACAAGCAAGATGACTTACAACACTTGACTCGATCCCTCTCAAGCCCCGACTCGTCTTCATGTATCAACCTCTCTGCCTAGCGAATAACCACGGAGGTCCACCGTGGTCTCGAAATTCACCGATCGAACTTTATATTGTCACCGTCACCCGAACAAGGAGCCTTTCTCCAAGTGGATAAATCAACGCAAACATCTTCTTCTTTGTGGGATTTAGAAGTAAACCCAAACATCTCTTCAAAACGGTAGAGATGAAAAACGATGCCAAAAACTCCAAGCAATGTATATATATATATATATATATATATGGAACTTGGATTAAACAAACAATTGGGTGTAAACTAGAGTGCCAAATGAATTTTTCTTTGAAAGATGAATACTCAAAACCTTGAACTTTTTCTCTTTTGCTCTCAAACTCTCTCTTGGAGATAGATGTGTATGAAAAAGTTAAGTTAAAAACTTTAGTTCCCGCACTTAAATATTCTGTCAAAAGTTAGTGGGGGTAAAGTAGTGGAAAAAGTGGAAAAAACTCCTTAAAATGCCAAATACCTGTTCCCGAATGAAATCTCGTTCGAACGAGACTTCTAACGAAGTTCTAGTGTGAACTCGTTAGAAATATCGTTGGAAGCTCGTTCGAACATCATGTTCGTTCGAACGACACTTCGAACGACATTCCGTTGGCCTTATGGGGAACTCGTTGGCAAAGTCGTTCGAACGACACTTCGAGCGAATTCCCAGAAAGTTTGAAAAATTCGATTTTTGCCCATAAACTTTATATTCTTTATTTTAAAGTTTAAATGAAATCTTTCTAAAAATCAACAGCGGTTTTAATTAAACCTACACCCATTATAAACTGTTCCAAGCTCCTATATATATATATATATATATATATATGTGTGTGTGTGTGTGTGTGTGTGTGTGTGTGTGTAATGCATTCATACCTTGAGAGAATGGAACCACTGTTGATGACGTAGAAACATGGCACTTAAACTCGAAATTTGGATGAAGCTTTATACACTTGGACGTTACGTCTTCAACAAACACGTCATAGGCTTGAAGGATGATCAATATACTCTATCCTATGACTCAACCATTTTTGTCCGGAATTGAGCCAAAACAAAAAAGGACTCAATTGGAAATTTATGTCCTTACAGTTGCAATAAAAATGCATACGCCAATGTATAGATTAATATTTTTAGTTGACTTTAACAAAATAAGAATAATGACTTAATTCAAACTTTCATACAACTTTATCACAAATTCTTAATTTTCGTGAATTTTTAATTTTACTTTCATCCAAGATTTTTATTAAGAAACAGTCATTTAATTACAGTATAGAGAATATATAAATCATATGTGAGATTCAAACTCTACTCAATCACTTTTAATAGGAGGGATTAACTAATTGTTAGCTAAAAAAATAGTAAAAACACACCGTATGGAAATATAAAAACTATCAAATAGGAGACATTTTGACAAAGCTTATTTGAATAGTACCCATAAGCCTTAATATCCATCAACATCCTCTCATTCCACATAAACCTGTAAGAAAGTAGAAAGGATAATTTCAAGCTATACATTAGATGATACAATATTTTATTCTTTTAAAAGTCAATATAACAAAACCATGGACAAAATTACCAACTTTAGTAAGATCATTGAGGGGATCATTTATTATAAAAGTTGGATCATTTGTACATGTTCATAATCTGTTACCTCGAAGGTGGTTAAAATACCTAAATAAACCCATTCTCAAAACATAAAGGAAACTATCTTTATGGTTGGATCATGAAGGGCTTCGAAGATTCATTGCGGTATTCTATCAAACATAGAGTATACACAATAAAAATCATATCGGATGCAATTAACTGATCATCAATACACTTATAGTCCGTTTAACAACCCAATTCCAAGCCATGTAAATGGAACTGAAAGACCAATTTTAATTCCAAGGAATTGAAATTGGCCTTCTAATTACAATTTCAAGGCTTGAAATTGGGTTGCCAAACGGACATTTATTTACTTTAACAAAAATTTGTTATGTGGATGGATAAAACACGCTAAAAATTAAAAGAAAAAAAAAAGTAAACATAATAGATACTTGGTGTTAACTTGATTTTTTTTAAATTAATAAAGGAGTGTGTCATTTTTCTTTCATTTCTCCAATCATAGCCCATTTTCTCCATATAATTCTTTCGCATAATTTTCCTTCATATGCATTTACATCATTATAAAATTGAAACAAAGGAAAGTCAATTAAATCAAGTAAAATCATTTGTTAATAATGGGTAATACAATTTGATAACAAATTCACCCGTTACCCAGTAACGGCTAGGAGACGGTGTGACCCGGATAATCTACTGCAGATCTCCCAAAAATAATGAACTCATGAAAACTAATATTGTCGTCACCATTAGTATCTGCCTCACGCATCATCTCCGAAAATTCACGGTATGTCAAGGGCTGACCCACCTTAGCGATTTGCCCAGCAAGCTCAGTCGCCATGATGGATCAGTTACTGCCACGGTTAAAGGACTTAAAAACCTCCATAAGTTGGTTGTGGTTAATCAAAACCTCCTCTTCCTCCATGTTTGGAAAAATTGTCTCAACCAAATTCTCAAACTCAATAGTCCCACTTTTATACACATCCATGATGGAAAACAAAAAATGAAGTTGTTCACCTCTAGGCTTTAAAGCAACTGATCTAAAAAATAGTAATTAATTCTAATTGGGTGAGGGTGCCATCGGAAACCATTTCAAAATGGGTGAATATTTCATTTAGCTGCCATCAGAATCCACTAAGGGAAATAAAGATTATAACTTTTTATTTTGTTTGGTTGATAGAGAGTCACCATTTGACACTATGAAATAGGTTTGGAGTTTTGTGTTGTTAGGGTACCGAGTAGAGAGAAAGTCGGAGACGAGTTGGAAGCAACTTTATGCATTCTCAAATCTGATATAACAGCTATTAGATAGAGAGAATAGGTTAAGGGAATGGGCGTAGTAAAGAATTGAGACGGAAGAGGGGTGCCACGTGGACCATCTTAGAGTATAGTAGTATTAATTCTTTGTATAGCATTTTATAGTATATAAAGGATGAGGTAGGCTTATACAAGTGGCGGTCAGAGGACGTGATCATGAATGATGGCGTGATGTGAGATGGTGTATGAGTATTATAGAGGTCTGTTGATTTTTGTATCCATAAATGAGAAATGGTTTCACATCATGTTTATAAAAAGAAGGAGAAGCAACTTAAGGCCTCATACGCTTGTATTTAATTCATATATGCATACAAAGGGTGGATAAAAAAATAACTGTTTAAAGCAGTTAAAAGGGGAGTACAAAAAAAAATATCCAGGAAAAAGCACAAGAGTAAATGAATTAATATATATTACAAATTGACTTTTAAAAAACCTATGTATATATATATATATATATATATATATATATATATATATATATAACGTTGAGTTTAAGAGAGCCGTAAAAAAATTGTATACATATAATAATATAAATATGGGCGAAAACAAATACTATTTATAATATACAAGTAAGTATGTAAATAAAGTGTACAAAAAACCAGGTACAGTTATATTATAAAAACTATCTTTATATGTAATATTATATATAAATATACAAGTAATGGATACTTTCATAACTGAACGTCCATTATGTATATATGGGTGAGATATACAATGATAGTACTAAAGATATCACAAAGACCTAAACATAATAGATAAATCAACAAAGGATGTTTCAAAGGATTGAAAATATATACAGGGCCCAAAGAACATGACCATATATATAGCACAACTAAATAAATAAATATTATAAGAAATAATTAAACAAAAGTATGTTAAAAAAACTATGTGTAATATATAAGAATATAAAATAGTAATAATAATAGTTATATAAATAATGATCTATTATTCTACATATATATTATAAGTACTATATACAAATATATTATACGATAATATTTATATATAAGTATTCAAACAGTATATTGTAAATTAATAAATATTTATATAATTACTTAATAAAAGTATGATTGGAATCATCAAAATCAATATATTATATTAAAATAAAATGTACACTAATTACAATTAAACTAATTAAGTATTATTAAGCGGTTAAATACATTTTCGTTTAACAATCTCCCGCTTTTTGATGATGATAAATAATGATTCACACTAATTTATAAAATGATTAAATTAAGCACAATTAGTGAATTATAAATTTTCCTCCCCCCTTGACGTTATCAAAAAGAATTTCTAAATAAATCGAGTGTCAGGGGTTAAAAGAAAATCTCCCCCTATCAAAAATAATTTTGGCATGGGATAAAACCATAAATCACAAGGGGCATATATGAATATCATGAAAATTCATAATTTTAATATGCACATATTATATAAAAAAAATCTCAAATAATTCATTAGAATTTTTGGATAGGCATTAATATAATCAAATATCGCATAAGTGATAAATGATACCAATTGTTCCAGTCACACACCAATCGTGTGTGACAAACAATGATAACTTGCAACAACCTTTTACGCATAAATAGAAATCATAACTCAATGTTCTCAAATAATTTTGGGATAAGGCACATGATACGAGTTTAATGTAAATACGAGATATGTAAGCGATATATTAATTACCACATTTAACTATCTCAATTATAAAAAAAAGCAACATATAAATTTTCCATAGACGCATATCAATTAAACATTCCATAGCTCGATGTTTTCAAATAATTTGAATTAAGCTCATAACATGAGTTTAGAAAAATAGAGGCATATAGCGAAAAAAAAGTATTGCATTTTGTTCAAACTTTTGTCGTTTTAGAGATACGAGCTGAAATTTCTCGGAATTTTCAATAATATCCATAATAAGGCATCAAAATTCATGATAAAGCATTTTTCTATAAATAAATTTCTATAAACATTTATCTCCCCCTAAGTGATACCAATAAATATATATGCATATAACAACATGGTACATCTTTCTCATGAGATAAAATATTTTCAATATTTTGCTTTCTTAATTATCTTCTATTAAGATGTAATATTTCAATGAAAGTCATTAAATTAAGTTTCAAGAATGAAACATATCATGAGGCCATAATAATCTGAAATCAATAATTTAAATTTTAAATAACGAGAACCTCATCACAAAATCAATATTTTCATATTTTCAACAAATAACTCAACTATTTGCTCAAGAACTTCAAAATCAATTAATAAATAAATTTCTCAATAATGGATGAGGCATAAATTAATCAACTTCAATATATTTCAAAAACTCATTAATCAAAAGACTTATTTAAGCGCAAACATTATAAGAATCATTTTCTTCCAAAAATAATGTTCTTCATAGAAGACAGTAATATTCAACTAATTGGGTCAAACATATAACATGCCATGAAACTAAAACATAAAGATCTCAATAATCATATGATTTTTCAAGCAAGGACAAATAACACAAATGTTTCTAAAAAATTATTTTCCTCGTGAATGTCACTAATATTCAAACAATGGGGGCTAATCATGTACAATACTATAAATTTAGCTCACTAAGATTAATATGTTAATTTAATAAATGAATATCATGATAATAACATGTATCACATATAACTAGCTATTTTCAAAAGGCATTTTCGTTTCAAACTAATATTTAATAAAGTCATGAATTAATCCAGTATTATTATCCACAAAAATATGTCAAGATGTAACACACAAAAAAATTATGAACATTCAACTAAATAAAACAATTTATCATCCAAATCAAGTGCATGTGTCATACAACATAAAATCAGCAAGAATAATAAATATAAAATTTACATGTGAAGACTAAATTATCAAAGAGCTCATATGTTTTAACAAATATTCTATGCATGAATAAAATATCAATTAATATCATAAAATAAATCATCGAGAATCATAAGATATGAAATTTAAAATGGTGTTTCTTACCACCTTACCAATATCAATGTTATTTTCATGAAAATTTCTCAAAGTGTGGCATTTTCATCCTTAGGAAAAGATATTTGTAATGACAACTTTGCTTCCAAATTAAATCAGAGACTTTGAAAATCCACAACCTATCTCAAAAATCAACCTACATAACTTTGAAAAAAATTCTTTTCCATCCAAGAAGGTGTTAGGTCAATAAAGCATTATTGAAGAGCAAATTTTAGAATTTATTTTCTTATCGAAAATTCAAGCTGTCATAATAAAAGATAATCATCAACATCAATAATGAAATACTATCATATAATCATAAATGTCAATTTAATCCTTTTCAAAACAGATTATTCAACAAAACATATTTTTTATTTTTTTTTTAAATTATGAGCCATACGCTTTTTAAATAAAAAAATAGACTTGGTCACAAATTCAAGCACTAAACACATTAGGGAATATTATGAAGTTAATCACATTATTAATCATTAATAAGCATATAAAATGCAATAATCATATGAAATAATATTTCATCAAAATAAGCATATTAGATATGAAAACACGTCACAATATTTATCAAGTAAAGAATGTGGTTCAACTTAAACAAACATATAAACAAGAAAAAAAAAATCTAACACTAATTATATTCTCATAAATTTTTGTTCAAGTCCCAATACTAGTTTTGCACCTAAAAACTTTATCTTTTGAAATCCAATATGAGTGTGTTTGATAAGGGTTAGCAAACATAATTGTTTCTTTAGGAACCCAAGCTTATTTTGTATTTTTATACTTTATTTTTTTTAAATGACAAATTTTGGAATAATGTGTATATCTACCATAATATGTGCATAAAGAGTTAGAATGACTAGATGAGGCTTCGTTTTAAAATAAATTTGAATAACTCTTTTTCTTATTTTCTTCATCATATCCTATACCATTATTATTAAGCCGAATTCTTTGATTTTCCACAATTTTATGAAAATATTCATTTCCTTTACTAAAAGTATCTAATGATTTCTTTAGATAATCAATCTCCCCTTTTAATTCATTACTTTCAGTTTCAAGAGGACTAGTGGCAATAATGTATTTTTTCATTTTCAAATACTTAATTTCATTCTTTAAGGATTCGTTTTCTAATTTTAGATTATCAAAGTCTTTTGACATAGAATAACATGTAGCATGAGACTTTTTAAGTGCAATAAACTTCTTTCCAATATCTTCATATTTTTCATATAACTCATTAAATGCATCTTGTAATTCATCATAATCATCAACAATATCATCTGCAACATGATTTTCATTATGAGTAGATTATATGATTCATTATCACTAAAGCTATGGTTAGATTGTACCTCCTCGTTACCAATTGCCATGAGATAGGGAGTAATAGATTCTTCATTGATTTGATTCATCAACATTGGCATATAGGCAAGGGGTGCACATATCTTCATTTTGTGTATCAACATCCAGCCTTTTAATGGAGTATTTCTTTAAAATAAAGCTTGAAATACAAGGTTGACAATTTATCCATTTTCTCTTCACACAATGAAATAATGAGAAGCTACAAAAGATCAAACATTTTAGTAAATAAATAATAAAAATGTAAAATACAACATTCAAAATAAATATAGAAAAATTTCCATGATCTTTAACTCTATGATTGTTAAATAAAAATAATAATTAGAACCTTACTCTGATACCAATTGTTCCCAAAAAACTACCCAAGAGGGGGGTGAATGGGGATTTTGCAAACTTTTCGAGTTAAATTTATATTTCAGAAAAATACTAAATTTAAATCACTTAATGAAATTTCAGATTAATAAATATATAATGATTCAAACCAAGAATATGAAATAAATGCAATCAAATAATTTAAACAAGTTAAAATGTAGATTTTAACACACCATAAATATTAAATTAATTTTTCAATTTAATATAACTTAATATTCTGAAATAAAATAAATGTCAAACCCCGTAAAATATGAAGGCTTAGAATTCAATTATTTAGAAGAGAAATAGAATTTATTTAATTGGGAGAAATTAAAAATGTTATGGGAGAATACTAATAAGTATTTAGGATGATAATTTGGAGTAATTATTGATCCGAGAAGGGTCGAGATAGTCAAAATGATTGTATGGAAGTTGTGTTTGGGCTCCGAAGTATTTTGGACCTAGTTTGACTCGAATTATGGTACTTGAGTCATTTTAAGTGTGTAGTGTCATATAAAGTTGGGAATTTGGAGACAGTGCTTATTAAGCCTATGTGAGTGTCAAACTCATTTTAAGAAAAGAGAAACCCCTAGAGAGAGATAGGAAGAGAAGAAAGAAGAAGAAAATAGGAGAAACGCTTGGAGCTTGGGATTTTTGGCCAAAGTCCATGATTTTGAGGAAGATTAAAACTCTACGAACCTTGAGGGAAGTGATTAAACTTGCTAACTACTTATGTTCATGGATTATTTCATCATTTGTGGATAAATTGTTGAGTTTGAACATTTATGGTTAAAACCCTAGATTTGTTGATTAAATCTTGTATTTGATGTGTGTATATGGGTTTGATGGTGTAGTGATGGTTGGGATCATAGTTGGGTTGATTTATGAGGTTATAATCACGATTTAATGAGGGTTTGATGGTTAGAGTTAATGATTTTGGGGTATATATTTTGTGGGTTTTATGCAGAAGATGGAAATTTCGAAGTTCTACAGACCCGAATCGATTTTCCCCCTAGAGAATCGATTCGGCATAAGGCAAAAGTGTCAGGTCTTTGTGACCGAATTGATTCGGCGCCTTAAGAATTGATTCAGCTGATGCAGAAGTATCAGATCTCTTGGACCGAATCGATTCGTGGCTTGGAGATTCAATTCACTTCAGGGGCGAATCGATTCGCACCCTTGCGAATCGATTCGAAAAGTGGGTTGTTTTGAGGAGTTTTTTTATAATGAGTTTTACTCCATTCTGATTGGGTTTATCGTTTACGAGCCTTCTTATATGATACAAGAAATGTGTTTTGGGGATTAGATGTGAGTTTATTATATGATGTGATGTTGGGGACGCATCGAGATGATTGTGAAGGTATGCTTTGGAGTTGTTATACAGACTTTTGTGGTGAATCCTCCTAGTGACGAGATTTTTACTTAGAGATGATTGTGTACCAATGAGAGAAAGGTTGCGTACCCTTAGTGTAGTTAAACTTAAGGATAAAATCATATGTGCGATTAATGATAGAGATTTAATGCGCGATGGAATTATAAAATGAATTGGGAATGATTTTGTGGATTATCGACTAGTGTAGTTGTGTTTATACTTATAGCTGAGATGATTGCTATATATATTCGTATATAAGATGGTTTGTATACATGATGTGTATATGTATATCTTGTGTTTATAATATATACATATTGTGTGAGCATACCCCTCTAGTTCTATCATGGAAAGTTGCATTATGTGGGAGAGGCCCCTGGCTTAAGGAGCAGGTTATGTATTGTCCCCAGGTCATAGTCTTCCATTATTTATATTGTGTGATTTTTATTCTGGGTGAGAAGTCTCGGGTATGATTCATTCTCAATTTTAAGTTCGGAACTATGACCGTTTCCCATACATTTTTTATTTGGTTTATACTAAGTCGATGCCATCTAGTCCGACCGCTGGTAACCTTGGATAAAGCGAGTAAATCATGGAAGATGATAGCAGTTTAGAGACCTTTATTATACACATGTTGTGTGCGTTATGTATGTGTACCTGTTATGAATGGATATTCATTTATTGCATATATGTGTGATATTTTACAAATGTCTAAGATAATGTGTAATATCTTATTTTCTATAACTAGAGAAAGTTATTTATATTGAGTGCATGAGGCTATATGTGTTGTGGACTGAGGGCCTAACGGATATCGACGATCGACAATGTGATGTAGTAGTGTATCGGGGGGTTCCTTGTTTGGATTTCTCTCTGCGAGACGTCCCACGCACGAAACTTAGCAAAATGTTGGGCATAGGGATATGTTTGGTCCTTAGTTCTTGGGTTTATATGAATAATGGGAGAATATTATTTTAGCATTTTTGGTGACGTGTGACATCTTGTGCTGTGAACTCGTGAAAGTTAATGATTAGAAACCGGAGAAATATAATTAAGTAATGTTAATGTATAAGCGTGAGCATGAGCTTAAGCTATGATAGAAGAGGATAAATAGTCATATCTTGGTAGATTATCCATCGATTTAAGATGAATTATTCCTAAATGTGTCGGGTAGTTTATTTGAGGTGCTTATGCATACGCTTAGGTGCGCGCAATAGTTGAGGTGTGAGGTTGAATCCCAAGAGAGCGCGACACCACCTTAATTATGAAAGTTGTGCATTCGTAATTATTATGCATTTTAATTCACTTGCTAAAATTGTTTTTCAAACCTCGGGCTCTAAGCCATTTATATCTTTTTCTCCTACTATACATATATTGTATATTTTAGGTGTCCCACTGCAAGGACGCCAATGATCCATATTCTATCCAGAGCCCTTGGAGTTGAAGCAGATGCGAACTGTTGCAGGATTTTGTTATAGCCGTTTCCTATCTTTTGAAATCTAGAAAAGGACCTATTGTGTATATCGGGGGCATATATACCCAAGGGTCATAGTTATGTAGTTCTTTTATGTTTTTATCTGGATGTTATATTGTCTGTGACCCGACGGCATATTCGGGTATATCTCCCTTATTGTACTCGTGTATATACTATCATGTTTTGTAGTAATATTTCATGTTGATTTGTAGTTCTTTGTATGTTGATTAAATTTTTTTGTGGCCACCCATTATTAATTTAAGCGGGGTGTCACAATAAATTTACCAATTTTCGAAATTAATATATTTGCAAATTTAAGTGCTGAAAAAATATAAATTAAAGCAAGCACAAATAAATAAGCAAATAAAGTGCGAAAAATAAAGACACCGAAATTTAAAGTGGTTCGGCCAAATTCCGACCTACGTCCACGTGCCTAGAGCAACTCTCGTCTCTTTGCGCTTCACGATTCCTGATCCACTTGACGGTAGGATCAAACCACCACTTTACAACCGAGCAGGAAAAAATGATTACTAGTACAAACTTCGAAGCTAAAAACCAAGCTTCAAGTATTTACAACAACAGAGTAGAAATTTGTTGTACAATCTTTGAAACTCTTTAAGAATACATAATGAGTCTGATTTTTCCCCAACCCAAGTCTTCACTTGAATTTTTGTAGCTAAATAATATTCTTTTTCTCTTAGATTTCTACTTCAAAAATAGCAGAGTGTTAATTTATTGCTATCTCAAGCTTTGAGTAGAGCTAAGTAAGAAGTTGTGTTGCTCTCTTGAATATGTGTATGAGTTGAATGTAATTTGGTTACTCTTTAGTTCAATTTTCAGATCATCCCACTTCAGCACTTCTGATCTTCTATTTGTAGTCCCAAAATAAAAATTACCATTGGAGAAAAGATTCTCTTTCAACTTGAGTGGTCTGAGATGTAGCATTAAATTCTCTCAATCCTTAAATGAAATCGTGTATGTTGAACCACTATTTTGTCTAAAACAAAATGTTGAATAATTGAGAGAGGGGAAGGTTAGAGGTACAAGAAGTATACAATGAATCTTTCACACGTCTGGTGATGGATAGAAAACTTGAAAAAGAATAAAGAAATAAATCATTTCTTAGTATAAAATTATGTCAAGTTTTTCAACTTCCCAAGGCAGTATAGTCTGATAAAATTACAAAGATAGGAAAGATTTGTGTGGCCCAAGGTCCATTTAAAACAAATAGCTCAAAAAGTATTAAATGCACAATTAAGGGTTTGAATTATCACGCAATCAGCCAAAGTAAATGGCTTGAGACATGCAAACTGCAACTTTGTAACTGATACATAAAAAAAACTTTGCACAAGTCAGAGATATTAATAAGAGATTCTATCAAAGCCTATAGTAAGCAATTTTAACTTAACTGAACTGAAAAACATGTTTCTTTTTATGATAATATAAAATATAATACCAAACAAACAACAGTCCAATTTTCTTCCCAAATGAAATGCAGGTCCAAGAATTTGTCTAAAAAAAAACTCACTGCGTAGGAAAAATATTAGAACAAATAAAAAGCATACAGTTCATATAAATATATCTATATATAGAATTAAAAAAATGTACAAATATAACAATCATTATAGAAACGAGGTGCAAGCCTCAGGTCATAAATATCTTATACTGTTCAAGGTAATAAATAAGACAAAGACTTTAAATAAAAATGAGGTAGGCTTCTACAGTTTGCTGTCAGAGGATATGATCGTGATGTAACACCCTGTAATTTGAGGATTTAATATTTAATTATTTTGGGAGTTATAAAAATATTTAAATTGGAGAAACTTAAATTCATGAGTTGGAGAATTTAATTGAGTGAGCTGAATTATTTATAATTGGAAACTTTTAAGTTTAATGGCTCGAAATCTCGTGTGTCGCATTTTGAGGTCGTAATTTGAAAATGACAAAAAGTATTTCGGATGACAATTCCGAGTGCGCGGTTGCGTCCGGATGGGTCAAGATAGTCAGAAAAGAGTACCCGGGGTAGTACTTGGGTCTCGGGGTATTTTCGAGTCTAGTTGGGCCCACACGGTGTGAATTGGGCCATTTTAATTAGGCCCAGATGGCCAAAACGGGATTAAGGGTTTTTAACCTAATTGAGAGATTAGGGAACGGGATTCAATACAACTCTAAACCTAGGGTTTGAGAGGAAATTTGGGGGAAAGCAAATCAAGAGCCAATTTGGGGATTTTGAAGCTAAATTAAGGGACTACACCAACGGATCAGACACTACGAACAATTCCAGGCAAGTGGTTAACTGTTGTGATTTCTAAATTGATGATAATCAATTCATATCATAGTGATGTGTAAATCAAAATTCGTTTTGGGGATAAATGGGTACAAAAAATGTTCATGGAACCTTTGAATGAGATTAAAAGTAAGAACTTAGGCGTATTATATATCTTTGAGTATAGATATCTGATTTTAATGAGAAACCCGGAATATAGAAGGGTAGTTTTTAAATCTGGAATTGGAATTGTAGAACAAAGTTCATGGAAATTTATGGAAAAAACCAATTCGTGAGTCAATGAATTGTGGAGGGGATAAAGGGTAGTTATAGTTTTATCCCTGTTGTAAATTAGTTTAATAAAAGGGTTTAAAGATTATGTTATGTTTGGTCAAGGATGAAAGGGAAAAACAGAGCTTAAAAGCTCGTTAACGGTGGAAATTTTCGTGGGGAAGAAGAACTGCCAAGGGATGATCGATCGATCGATCGATCGAGGGCTATCGATCGATCGACGATGGGAAAATTCTAGCAGGTCAGGTTGGTTATTATATATGCCCTTAATTTCTGTTTGGATTTTGGGGGTATAACTTCAATTGGTGAAAAAATTATAAAGAGTTTAATAGCTAGGGGCTCAAAAGATAGCTATTAGGAATTGACAATTTAAGTTAAGAGTTGGGACTTAAAGTAAGTATTTTTAGTGAAACATATTCAACTTAATTATGGACCAAGTGGGCGAGTTCGGGTATGTTGGTAATTATAGGTAAATATAATTGGGAAATTTATGGAGATGAATGTGTGTCACATTGTGGGTGAATATGTGGGAATGAAATTATGGGATGTAAAAATGGACCAAGTGAGAGAGTCCGGGTATGTTGGTTAAGTGACACCAAAGTATTAAATTAATTATTGAGAGAATAAATTAATTTGGAGTTGGAACATAGACTCGGGAAATATTAAGGTATGGGCCAAGTGAGATGTGACACCCCGCCTAATAAGATACCGGGCGATCACTCCAATATTAAATTAAAACAGGAGTCTCATATGTATCATTCTTAGCATCACTGTCGAAAATCCATTTAATTACTTATAACCTATTAGGCCGGTGTCAAAATTTTACTTAACAACTCTTTTTAACAACAATGAATAAAAACATCCACATAGTTTTTGCGTAAATGAAACTGAAATGAAATAAAATAACCGAACACTTGGTCAAAATATACAACCATATCGAATGATGCTCTAAAAGAATAAATAAATGCAATTAGACCATGGGCCCAAATATTTATATAGTTCCTCCTATCTAGAGTACAAAGTTGGAAGCGGCTATCAAGAACCTGCACGCATCCACAACTGCTGTAGCAAACGTCTGACTCGAAAGATGTGTCATCCAGGCATCCCAGCGTCTGGATACCTATATAGTATATATCAAGCTTCCAAAAAATGGGGGCGTGATTGAGGCGTGGAGGCCAAGCCTTAAGCCTTAGAAGCCTAGGCGGGCTAGGCGTAAAAAGGCGTTTAGGCCTTCTTAATATATTTTAATATTTTTTAACCATAACAAGGCTATTAAAATACAAAAATTGCACAGATCATAAAAATATGTCTGAATATATGCAAATTAAAATACTATTTGATTATTTTGGATGAGATAATGGTCTGGTTTGTAAACAAATTCTTTAAAAGGCGACATCGTTTCACTAAATCATTGTTGTTTTTAGAAAAAAGTGTGCCTTAAGGATTTTACCAAGAATAAAGCGGGAAAATCGTAAGACGAGACGTTTCTTCTAAGCCTTAAGCCTAGGCGGGTTTTTTAGAACAGTGTTATATATATAGCAAGAGAGGAAAAGTAGATAAACGGGTCAGAGCCCGAGTTTTGAAAATATTTAGGAAGTGCATAAATGCCTTATTTTTTAAAAAAAGGTTTTATCTCATATTTAAGTTTGGTATCGCACTCCCATGAGATACCCCTCACCTCTCTTCTAACAGTGCACTCCTAGCGCATCCCTCTAAGCATCCTAGTCAAGCTATCCTGCTAAACTAGTCTATCACCAACCCACTATCAATCCTAGATAGACCAAGCAATGTACTAAGGGATAAACTTCACCCCAGTCTCAAGGCTATGTCATGTTCGTGCATGGGGTGTCTCGCGAAGCGAAATCCAAACAAGGAACCCCCCCCCGATACACTACTACGCGTCATGGTCGATCGTCGAGATCCGCCAGTCCCTCAGTACAGAAAGATATATATAAATATATACCATAAGCATTTATAATATTAGAGCACTAAGGATTAAACTTCTCCCCAGTCTCAACACATTGCCAAATTCTTGCGTGGGGTGTCTCGCAAAGCGAAATCCAAACAAGGACCCCCCCCGATACACTACTATGCAGCAAGGTCGATCGTCGGGATCCATTAGACCCTAGGTACTCGAGCCATCCATATATATATATATACATTTTACCATAACCATCCGGATCTATCTCCCGGAATGAGGGTTCATATATCAAGTATTTATCAATACTTCATTTTCTCAAAATTTCCCATTTCCCTTTTTATACTCAAGAAATGTAAATATAAAAGCCAATTCATTATCATGAATTGCTTTAACCAATCTAACCAATCATATACTTTTTAAAAGCCAGTTTTATTATCATAAAAATGCTTTTCCGTTTTATATCATCCCATTTCCCTTTTTTTTACACTCGGGAAATGTATTCAAAGCCTTTTTCATTATCATAAAAATGCTTTGATCAATCGCATGCTTCCACATCCCTTCTTCAATCCGGGAGTGTTACCGAAGCCAAACCTTTATCGCATTTCCCTTTTTATACTCAGGAAATGTAAATTAAAGCCAATTTATTATCATAAATTGCTTTAATAAAACTAAGACCGCCCCTCCGGGTTTTCCCACTCTACGCGCCCATAAATGGCTATCATCTTCCAGGGCCTATCTATAGAAGACAACCTGGGAACCTACCAACATCGATTTAGGGAGGTGTGTAACCATAATTTATCAATTATGAAAATCATTTATCTTTCCATTTTGAAAACATTTATCTTTACATTTTCAAAATCACTACATCATACTATACATATATACTTTAATCACATAGTATATACATATACCTATATTCCTCCTAGAATATATATATATAATGGCCATATTTGCCAATTACATATAGCGATGACCATTAGTCCCAAGGATTCTCTCAAAGAATCATAATCATGCTTTCATATACGCATGATACTATACCCAAAGTATTTTCTTACTTTAATAAGTAATGCATACTCAAATCCTATCTAAGGATTTTATTGGATATCTCCAATTATACTAATTCACTCTAAGTGAATATATATATATATATATATATATATATATATATATATATATATATATATATTCCCAATTTCTCGCGTCCTTTAGGACATAACCGTATATAATACTCTAATTTAGAAGGCCCTTAAACTTTAAACTCAAGAGGAGAAGCAATAACATCTCCAAAATCTTAGGCTGAAAACAGGGTACCGGTCGACCAGTCCTGGACCCCCAGTCGACCGCGGTTTGCAAATAAGCCTACGAAACAAAGCAGTAGGCTCTTTTTCCCTTGACGCGATCGACCGGCCATAGGGGCGCGGTCGACCGGTCACACCAGGTCCCCAAAACTAAATTCCTCAAATCCATTATCTAATAACCCAAATTCATTATCGGGGTTTCTAAACTACCCCAAAAATCATCCAAAACATCTACACGACTAATCCTAGCCTTTATTTTTCCAATTCCCGATTTGATTTCCGAGTTGATGATTTCAACCCGGAGCTGCCATCTTGTAAAAATCATATCAAATTGAGGAAAAATCATAAAAATACGCGGTCAATGCCCACGTGACCGTATCGAAAAGATCTACAACTTTTGTGTTTTGTCCGAGAGCTAAATCAATTCTTTTCCTGACCAAAATGGACCCCTAAAGTCACGATATACTATTTATCGTCTTCTTCGAGAAGATTTCGGCCATTAAAG
Source organism: Sambucus nigra (assembly GCA_949130495.1). Classification (NCBI taxonomy): domain Eukaryota; kingdom Viridiplantae; phylum Streptophyta; class Magnoliopsida; order Dipsacales; family Adoxaceae; genus Sambucus; species Sambucus nigra. The sequence goes on from OX422210.1 coordinate 248,972,516, forward strand.
CTTCTCTCAAGCTCTTGTCGCCTCACCCAACGTCCTACAACCTCAACCACCTACAAATACACATATATTAAGGGTTCTAAACATCCAAACTTAAATATGAAGCACATTTATGCATTTTAAATTACTGTAGTTAATTCACTTGCTAAATATTTTCAAAATGTTTTGGGTTCTAACCCTTGCTATAAAACTATTTTCAAAACCTTTTAGGTGTCCAGCCACAGGGACTCCAGGATTGATATTCTATTCCAGGAACACGGAGCTGCAACATATGTGGATGGTAGCAGGAGTTCGGATTAGACGCATCGTTCATTTATTCCTAGAGTAGGAATCATTTATCAGTTCCAGTTTTATTTAGGGCTTGTCGCCCAGACTTCTCAGTACAGTTTTCAGATGTACTTATTTAGGTGTCGGATGTTTGTATTGGATTTCATTTTGGTGGCCGATGGTTTGTTCAGGAAATTATTTATTTAATTATTCAGTTGAGTTTTATTCAGTTGTGTGAATGGTTCATATTTATTTCCGCATGTACTGTTTTTGTTTAATTAAAAAGTTAAAATAGGCACTAGCTTTTGGAATACTAGGGGGTTAGTAAGTTTTAAAAAGTTTTCGACAGTGATGCTAAGGATGAACCAACGGGGATTTCTGTTTTAATTTGGTATAGGACTGATCACCCGGTATTTTCTTAGACGGGGTGTCACAGATGGTATCAGAGCGTCAGGTTCTAGTTTCCTTAGGATTTGTACGGCTTTTCACGTTTCAGCTTAGCAATCTTTGATATAGAGCCCTATCATAGTATTATTGTATTCTCAATACGTATGCAATATTACGTTCTTTTGCCAAATTTATATTTGAGAGTGAACTCATACGATTCGATTCTCATTCTAGATGCGACCCAGGAGAGAGAGAGCAGCTAGTGCAGCAAGGGGAGATGAGACTAGAGAGGCTCGTCAGGAGCAAGAGTTACCGTAGAAACGGCCAGAGATGATTTTGGCAGCACAAATAACTGAACTATTGGCACAGGCAATTGAAGCGACGATGGTCGCAATGGCAGGGTACTTTTCACGGGATCAGCCACAAGTGTTAGTGGCGCCGGATGTTCAGACTCAAGCCGGGTCGTCGGGGTGGCAGCAAGTAAGAGGATTTTTTTTCAAGAGTGGGCATCCACCAGAGTTGTGAGGGGGTTTTGGTGTAGTGCTAGCGTGTCAAGGAAGAAAGATATCCAGCATCACCTACGCATGGGAGATTGTGATGAGGTGAGGAAGCAAATGCTAGCCACTTTTAGTATAGTGGGCGTAACGCTACAGAAGGGATACGCTAGCTATTGCAGAGTTTTGGGTGCGGTTCGACCGCAAGTATTTTCCTCCAGCGGTTGAGACCGAAATGAGGAGAAAATTTAGAGAGGTGACTCAGGGAGATCGTTCAGTGGTCGATTACGAGGAAGAATTTACTCGATTGGCAAAGTTGGTACCGGATGAGATAAGTGATGAAGAGAGAAAGAAAGCAAGGTTTATGGATAGGTTAGTCTTGAGAATCAGACAACATTTAATTGGTAATTACGCATTAATAGCTTATACTGATGTCGTTAACGCAGCACTCCTGCACTATCAGGAAGATCGCTTCCACGTGAAAGGAAGCAAGAGGGGAGTGGAAACCAGCCAGTCGGATAAAGCTGGAGGGAACAGTACCAGTGGGGTATCCCAATAGCAGACAGGGGGAGATCAGGGGAAGGATTTCGGTAGGGAAATCATACCAAATAATTTAGAACTGGAGGATATCGGCGGGATGGCCAGAAATTCCAACAAGGTCAGCATGGAAGGGACCAGTGGCACGTTGAATGTATTAGAAGGTGTTTCGTTTATGGGGGAAGCGAGACACATGGAGAGAGATTGCCTCAAGCGAGGATGGGTTCAACTACAGGACGAGGTCCTGGATGTACAGCCACTAAAGCAAGTCATGGGCACATTCGGGCAGGGAGAAGATGCTCCGGAACCCGAGGATCAGTTGTTGTAGCTGGAGTATAGAGGTAATTATTTTTAGCCTATGGGCGTGGGGTATATTTTTTAGTGACAAAGAGGATGTCATAATATAAGACTTATTTTTCACTAGAGTTCGCAGGTGAGTCGAATTTAGTGGGTGCGTTGGCTGTAGCAGCCATAGTATGTGGATAAACTTTTCGTGGGGTAGCGGAGTTTCTTTGGTGTTCTTCACGGGAGAGTGGAGGTGTACACTGAGTGAAGGTTTGAATTATGCAAGGAGTTACTACTTTCGAGAATTATGGGAGTGGGGTTGACAACATTTTCTAAATATCGGCTGGATAGAGATGGAATTTAACTATTGTGGATAGTGGTGTTAAGTTTTGGTGTTCAAGACACTAGGATATGTTTGTTAATGAGTATCACCTGAGGGGGGTGTATAGCCTATATATATGTACGTATGTATGTTGTATTGCGTGGTGCGATAGGCGCATAGTGAGGTCTTGTGTTCTCACATTTTACCCCAGTAAGTGGGGGTGTTTACTGAAGTGAATCAAGGTGGTTAGATTTATGTTCGAGCAAAGAGAGATAGCTCGGGGTTTATTTTGCGCAAGGACTAGTGATGGTAAGGGCGTGGTACTTTATGTTGTCTTTGGTAACATGAGAGTAAGCGTATATACTTTTTTGTTGAGAGACAAGTATCTTTGGGGAGATGTTTGGACGTTAGTACATCGGTTGGGTACCCCGGGCAGTATATATATATATATATATATATATATGACATGGGTTATGACTAGCATAGTCGGGTAGCTTTCGTGCGGTAAAGCACAGGGATAGGGTGTATGGGCACCCGGGTTAATTAAGACAAATTTTGTGCGGTTAAGCACGGGTATAGGGTGTGTGGGCGCCCTGATTAATTTAAATGCATACTTGTGTAACGTATGGTTAGAAGCGGATGTGATAGATATAGCGGGCTTGGAGGAACATAACTAGAGAGTAATATGCGAAGCATGGAACATTACGCTCATCTTAATTTCGAGGATGAAATTCCTTTGTAAGGGGCGGAGTATGTAACACCCCGTAATTTTGAGAATTTAATACTTAATTATTTTCGGAGTTATAAAAATATTTAAATTGGAGAAACTTAAATTCATGAGTTAGAGAATTTAATTGAGTGAGTCTAATTATTTATAATTAGCGACTTTTAAGTTTAATGGTTCGAAATCTCGTGTGTCGCATTTTGAGGTCATAATTTGAAAATGACAAAAAGTATTTCGTATGACAATTCTGAGTGCGCGGTTGCGTCCGAATGGGTCGAGATAGTCAGAAAAGAGTACCCAGGGGTTGTAATTGGGTCTCGGGGTATTTTTGGGCATAGTCGGGCCCACACGGGGTGAGTTGGGCCATTTTAATTAGGCCCAGATGGCCAAAAACGGGATTAAGGGTTTTTAACCTAATTGAGAGATTAGGGAACGGGAGTCAACACAACTCTAAACCTAGGGTTTGAGAGGAAATTTGAGGGAAAGCAAATCAACAGCCAATTTGGGGATTTTGGAGCTAAATTAAGGGACTACACCAACGGATCAGACACTACGAACAATTCCGGGCAAGTGGTTAACTGTTGTGATTTCTAAATTGATGATAATCAATTCATATCATAGTGATGTGTAAATCAAAATTCGTTTTGGGGATAAATGGGTACAAAAAATGGGGTTTTTGTTCATGGAACCTTTGAATGAGATTAAAAGTAAGAACTTAGGTGTATTATATATCTATGAGTATAGATATCTGATTTGAATGAGAAACCCGGAATATAGAAGGGTAGTATTTAAATCTGGAACTGGAATTGTAGAACAAAGTTCATGAAAATTTATGGAAAAACCCAATTCGTGAGTCAATGAATTGTGGTGGGGATAAATGGTAGTTATGGTTGTATCCCTGTTGTAAATTAGTTTAATAAAGGGGTTTAAAGATTATGTTATGTTTGGTCAAGGATGGAAGGGAAAAACAGGACTTGAAAGCTCGTTAATGGTGGAAATTTTCGTGGGGAAGAAGAACTGCCAAGGGACGATCGATCGATCGATCGAGGGCTATCGATCGATCGACGATGGGGAAATTCTGGCAGGTCAAGTTGGTTATTATATATGCCCTTAATTTCTGTTTGGATTTTGGGGGTATAATTTCAATTGGTGAAAAAATTATAAAGAGTTTAACAGCTAGGGGCTCAAAAGATAGCTATTAGGAATTGGCAATTTAAGTTAAGAGTTGGGACTTAAAGTAAGTATTTTTAGTGAAACATATTCAACTTAATTATGGACCAAGTGGGCGAGTTCGGGTATGTTGGTATTTATAGGTAAATATAATTGGGAAATTTAGGGAGATGAATGTGTGTCACATTGTGGGTGAATATGTGGGAATGAAATTATGAGATGTAAAAATGGACCAAGTGAGCGAGTCCGGGTATGTTGGTTAAGTGACACCAAAGTATTAAATTAATTATTGAGAGAATAAATTAATTTGGAGTCGGAATATAGACTCGGGAAATATTAAGGTATGGGCCAAGTGAGCGAGTCCGGGGAGAATGGTTGGGTGACACCAAGTTATTAAATTAATGGATGTGTTAATTAATGAAAGTAGAGTCGGAAGGTAGACTCGGAAAAGTATTAAATTAATCGATGTTGTAATTAATTAATTTAGAGTCGGATTGTAGACTCACGAAGGGTATTTATTAATTAATGTGTAAATTAATTAAATGAGAGTCGTACCACAGACTCGGTTTAGTACGAATTAATTAATGTGTAAATTAATTAAATGAGAGTCGTACCACAGACTTGGATCGGTATTAAATTAATAAGTGTGTTAATTAATTTAATTAGAGTCGGACCATAGACTCGGGGAAAAGAGTATATTAATTGAGGTGTGAATTAATTATATTAGAGTCGGACCACAGACTCGGATTTGTGTTAATTATTTAATGCGTAAATTAATTAAATGAGGGTCGGACTATAGAATCGGATTTGTGTTAATTAATTAATGTATAAATTAATTAAATGAGGATCGGACTACAGACTCGGATTTGTGTTAATTAATTAATGCGTTAATTAATTAAATGAGGGTCGAACTACATACTCGGATTTTTGTTAATTAATTAATGTGTAAATTAATTAAATAAGACTCGAATCATAGACTCGGGCAAATTTCATATAAATTATTGTGTAGAGTATTATTATTTAGAGTTGGACAATAGACTCGGGAAGATGGAAATTATTATGTGGGAAAATTAATTAAGTTGAGTCGGGCCAGAGACTCGGAAAATTACAGGCTAGTGTTACGGGTTGTGAGTAGACGGTGAACAGGGGTTTATTTTATATATAGATACGGTGTAGTGATAGTATATATATATATATATATATATATATATATATATATATGTGTGTGTGTGTGTGTGTGTGTGTGTGTGTGTGTGTGTGTGTGTGTGTGTGTGTGTGCTATTAAATATCAGTGATTAGATATTTACTTAATTTATATCCTCTAGTGCTATCAAGGGAGGTTGCGCGATGTGGGTGAATCCCCTAGCTCGAGGAGTAGAGTGAGTATACCCCCAGGTCATAGCGTCCGGTATATGGGTGAGGAGATTATCTCATTTTCAGGGAAGGAATATGACCGCCTCCACTTCGTTTATGTTTTGGGCCAGGTTGGTGAGCGATTCCAACTTGGGTAACATGGTTATGTAAGCACACCTAGTGAGATAACACTTTAGAGGGAATCATCCGGCGAGGGTATACTCGGATGGATGGATATACGTATCTTATATGTGTGGATGTTTTAGTAAAGGTACGTATATGATGGTATTCAATATTATATGCGGGTAATAATACAGTGTGTGATGTATTTACTTTATATAACTTGTGACACAGTTATATGCTACTATTTAAGAAGGAATTAATTAAGTTAATTGTCAGATAACTTATAATTCAAGAATCATTGTACTCGGGTTACAGTAGTATGGCAAGGGGAAGGTTATACCAGGACTAGTTTGATGGGGTAGTACAACTAGGTGGGGGTCAAGGTAACCGATACGTGTGCACAATAGTGGAGGGGTGAGAATGTCCACAAGGGAGTGCAACACAAACTTAAATATGAAGCGCATTCATGTATTTTAAATTACTGCAGTTAATTCACTTGCTAAATATTTTCAAAATATTTTGGGTTCTAACCCATGCTATAAAACTATTTTCAAAACCTTTTAGGTGTCCAGTCGTAGGGACGACAGGATTGATATTCTGTTATAGGGACACGGAGTTGTGGCATATGTAGATGCTAACATGAGTTCAGATTAGACGCATCATTCATTTATTCCTAGAGTAGGTATCATTTATCAGTTCTAGTTTTATTTACGGCTTGTCGCCCAGACTTCTCAGTACAGTTTTCAGATGTACTTATTCAGGTGTTGGATGTTTGTATTGGATTTCATTTTGGTGGCCGATGGTTTGTTCGACAATTTATTTATTTAATTATTCAGTTGAGTTTTATTCAGTTGTGTGAATGGTTCATATTTATTTCCGCATGTACTGTTTTTGTTTAATTAAAAAGTTAAAATAGGCACCAGCTTTTGGAATACTAGGTGGTTAGTTAGTTTTAAAAAGTTTTCGACAGTGATGTTGAGGATGAACCAACTGGGATTCCTGTTTTAATTTGGTATAGGACTGATCACCCGGTATTTTATTAGGCGGGGTGTCACACGTCAATGATGGCGCGATGTGAGATGGTGGGTGATGTGACAACCCGCTCACCAAAATAAGGGGTGGCCAGCCCGATACTCCAATATAACAGGAATCATGGATGGAATCATTCTCACCATCGCAACAATATAATAAGTATTCGGGATAACCACCTTATATTTTAGAAAAACGGATTGCCAAACATTTTGTTTTATAAATTAAAGAATGATTTTAAACAACCCAATTTAGAAAATAAAGTGGAAACCCAAAAGAACTAATGTACACCAACAAACAATATACAATAAAAAGGACCGAATATGTTGTCGGTCAACAGGTACATTCAACGTATAACAACAATTTAGTTAATGTTCTATAATACATTCGTTATACAGTTACAAAAGCTGGGGCCACACGCCCGAGTAAAAGACACGATCTTAGCTAGAATACAACAATGAAGCCGTCTACACAAAATATCCCGCAATATCAGCAAAATATAACGGCTCCGCTCCCCCAAAGCACCGAAATGGAAAAGTCAGTACGGATGTCCTTGCGGCGGAGTACCTGAGTGGATACAAGATTCATGCACAACAAGAAATATGAACGGGTCAGGGCCCGATTTTATATGATCACTAGATGAATAAAGAGTATGACAGTTATGAACAGTAAATCATGATTCATAGTAATAAACATCTATCTACACAATTCACTGCAGGAACTACAACAATTTAGATTATCACAAGTTTAAATTCAATTATGCAAGAGTATAAGAATCATTTACATTCATTAAAAGCCTTCATTACTTTTTACACTGTTTCATTCCATCGTTCTGTTCCTTATCAGGAAACATAATCATAATTATATGCTCTTTGTGGCATTTGTTATCCATCAAGTCCCACTTGATTTAGAATAGTTATATTCTTATGCATATAACGATTCTAAGACCGTCCCTCCGGGTTTCCTCACTGGACGCGCCCCTAAATGACTATCATCTTCCAGGGCCTATCATACAAGGCAACCTGGGCACCTAACGTAACATCGGGAAGTGTCCATTTGCCTGCGGCAGAGTCATGACCACACCTATAATCACCTCACCAGCGCAGTAAACATATAATAACCCATCATATGGCCGAGGACTATAGTCTCCCTGCATTCAATAGTTAGGGGGCATCACCTCATGCGCGTACTTCCCCTATGATAGCATTTAAAGAGGTGTGTTTAAGTAAATTATAATTTACCATATCCATGATTAAGTAAATTATCATTTACCATCATCATTGCCCTTTTCATTTCATTTTCATTTGCCATGTACATGTCCGTTTAATGGATATATCCCATTTTATCTGGAGTCATATGTGAATCATATCCTCATCACAACCTCAATGAATAAATAAACTATCAATTTATTCTCCAAACATTATACGGTTTTTATAATAAACCACCAAGACTATTTTACCTCGATTGATCCACTAAAGTCCCCAAACATGACCTTGTAACTTCTAGACCCCTAATAGTTAACTAAGGAAAAGAAATGCCCTAACATCAATTCTATATCCCCGGGATAAGCCCCATTTAATGCATTTTTATTCTAGGGTAGTTACCCAACTCATCTAGGACTCTAGGACTCTAACACTACACCAAATCCTGCGAATGGTCACGGCCCAAGTCCGCGACCAGCTGGTCGCGAACTTGGGCCGTGACCATATCATTTTTTGGCGTGACCATATTCATTACCACACTGAGTTATGGATGCTCTGGAAGTGGTCACGGCCCAAGTCCCTGACCACTGTGGGTCACGGCCCAAGTCCCTGACCAGGGCGTGACCATCTTGGCGCCAAATTCGCGCCAAAATTCCCTCCAAGCTTGGTCGCGGATGGGTCACGGACTTGGACCGTGACCACTTCCAGAAAAAAAAATGGTCGCGCAAATGGGGTCACGGCTGGGGGCTAAAACCAAATTTTGAAGTGGGTCACGGCTTGGGGCCATGACCATACCTCATTCGAAGGGCTGTTGGTCGCGCATGGTGGAACTGTTGTTGGTCGCGCATGGTGGGTCACGGCCTATATCCGTGACCAGTGGTCATGGGGGATAACTTATTGGTCGCGGAGGTTGGGTCACGGCTCTAGGCCGTGACCAGGTCAACATATTAAATAACGATTTGGGAACCATTCGCGATTTAGCTTACTTTTGTTTCTGCCATTCGCGATTTAGCTTTGGACGATTTGGGCGATTTGGGATTTCGGCTATTGGGGTTTTTTGTTGATTTCATCTAAGATTCGTGAAAGGTATGTGTATATGTGTGTGCATTTTGATTTGTTTTTATTTGTGGCAGCTATGTGCGTATGTATGTGTGTGTGTGTGTGTGTGTGTGTGTGTATGTATATTTGTGTGTTTGTGTGTATATTTGTGTGTATATGTGTGTGTATGTGTGTGTGTGTGTGTGTGTATGTATAGATTACGACAATAAACCCTAGATTGTATGTGTGTGTATTTTTTTTTTACAAAATAGTATTCAAAACGCTAGACATTATGTGTGTGTATGTGTGTGTGTATGTATAGATTATGTCAATAAATCCTAGATTGTATGTGTGTATTTTTTTGACAAAATATAATTAAATGGATTTATAATAAGTAAAAAAAATTATAACCGCCTTGTTGTGGGTTATATGTATGCATAGATTTATGTCAAAAAAATATTAGGGTTTAAGTAAACCCTAGATTGTATGTGTGTGTATGTATAGATTATGTCAATAAACCCTAGATTGTATATGTGTGTATTTTTTTTGACAAAATATGCTTGTCTTGTTTTTTTTTTTGACAAAATATAATTAAATGATTTTTTATAACATACGAGTCGCAAACACGTGTGCACATTACTATAGTGAGATATTGTTGGCTTGGTTGTTGGATACTATGTTGAATTTATTGAATTGATACTAGTGTCGATAAATGTACATGTTATTAAATTTGTTGGGTGTGCTCTTGATTTGCCTATGAAAAAGTATATCACATATCTTTCGATTAATGTGCATTTTTTGACGTTTACGTCAAGATATTAGGAGGCTACAACTTGACATGGAACAAATATAACTTGATTCCGTTCATTCATATTTTAACTTGACATGTATGCCATAATTCTGTTGATTTCATACAGTTCTGTTTTAGTTTGAGATTTGTTGTGATCAACTTGATTGGATATGTATTTTAAAACCTAAAAATGGCGGCGTAATAATCACAACTACATTGATATTATAGGAACCGGGTTGATATTATAGATTTTTGTTCTCCTTTGCCTTTGTGCACTTTTCTTTACATATTATAGGCAGCAGGTTGCTCACGTTCGTTCGAATTACGGTGTTAAAATGGGGGAATAAATCTGCGTCATATGTAAATCTACGACATATTATAGGCAAAAGATCTAATTCTTCAGTGGTTTTGTGAGGTACTTTCTTTAATTTTACATACCCGTTCTTCATAACACATTGTTTACGTATTGCAGATCTAACCAATTAGATACCAGTTCTTCATTACACACCAGGTACTCTTTACTTTAACTAAAGTAGTTATATAATTGATATACATTATCTATTAAATCTTTTAGATGATAGAAGGAGTACGGGATAATTATTGGTTTTGTTTGGTTTGGTTGTTGGATAATTATTGGTTGTTGGCTTGTTGTTGGATAGTATGTTAGAAGGAGTACGGGATAATTAGAAGGAATACGGGATAATTATTGGTTTGATTGTTGGATAATATGTTGAAAATATTTTAGACTCCCGGTTTCAGAATACGACGATAACTTGCTAATGTCTAGACGTAGGAACTGATGTAACACGTAGGGACCAATGTAACACTTAGGAACTGATCAAGCGATCACGGGACTCCAAGTTTGAGAATACGACGATAATTTGAAAATATGAGAACTTAAGCTTGAAAATAATGCGTTAGAGGGTGAAAACTCGAAACAGCCCCCGTACGGTCCCATGAGAGGCACTAACACTTCTCACGGGACCAATGTAACTCGTAGAAACTGACCGCACGATCACGGGACTCCCGGTTTGAGAATACGACGATAATTTGAAAAGATGAAGACTTAAGCTTAAAAATAAGGCGTTAGAGGGGGAAAACATGAAACAACCCCCGTACGGTCCCGTGAGAGGAACCAACACCTCTCACGGGATCAAATAACACGTAGGAACTGACCGCGAGATAACGGGACTCCCGGTTTGAGAATACGATGATAATTTGAAAATACGAGGACTTAAGCTTGAAAACAAGGCGTTAGAGGGTGAAAACTCGAAACAGCCCCCGTACGGTCCCATGAGAGACACTCACACCTCTCGTGGGACCAATGTAACACGTAGGAACTGACCGCGCAGTCACGGGACTCCCGGTTTGAGAATACGGTGATAATTTGAAAATATGAGAACTTAGCTTAAAAACAAGGCGTTAGAGGGTGAAAACTCGAAACAGCCCCCGTACGGTCCCATGAGAGGCACTAACACTTCTCACGGGACCAATGTAACTCGTAGAAACTGACCGCACGATCACGGGACTCCCGGTTTGAGAATACGACGATAATTTGAAAAGATGAAGACTTAAGCTTGAAAATAAGGCGTTAGAGGGGGAAAACACGAAACAGCCCCCGTACGGTCCCGTGAGAGGAACCAACACCTCTCACGGGATCAATATAACACGTAGGAACTGACCGCGCGATAACAGGACTCCCGGTTTGAGAATACAATGATAATTTGAAATACGAGGACTTAAGCTTGAAAACAAGGCGTTAGAGGGTGAAAACTCGAAACAGCCCCCCTACGGTCCCTGAGAGGCACTCACACCTCTCGTGGGACCAATGTAACACGTAGGAACTGACCGCGCAGTCACGGGACTCCCGGTTTGAGAATACGGCGATAATTTGAAAATATGAGAACTTAAGTTTGAAAACAAGGCGTTAGAGGGTGAAAACTCAAAACAGCACCCGTACGGTCCCATGAGAGGCACTAACACTTCTCACGGGACCAATGTAACTCGTAGAAACTGACCGCACGATCACGGGACTCCCGGTTTGAGAATACGATGATAATTTGAAAAGATGAAGACTTAAGCTTAAAAATAAGGCGTTAGAGGGGGAAAACATGAAACAACCCCCGTACGGTCCCGTGAGAGGAACCAACACCTCTCACGGGATCAATATAACACGTAGGAACTGACCGCGCGATAACGGGACTCCCGGTTTGACAATACGATGATAATTTGAAAATACGAGGACTTAAGCTTGAAAACAAGGCGTTAGAGGGTGAAAACTCGAAACAGCCCCCGTACGGTCCCATGAGAGGCACTTACACCTCTCGTGGGACCAATGTAACACGTAGGAACTGACCGCGCAGTCACGGGACTCCCGGTTTGAGAATACGGCGATAATTTGAAAATATGAGAACTTAAGCTTGAAAACAAGGCGTTAGAGGGTGAAAACTCGAAACAGCCCCAGTACGGTCCCATGAGAGGCACTAACACTTCTCACGGGACCAATGTAACTCGTAGAAACTGACCGCACGATCACGGGACTCCCGGTTTGAGAATACGACGATAATTTGAAAAGATGAAGACTTAAGCTTGAAAATAAGGCGTTAGAGGGGGAAAACACGAAACAGCCCCCGTACGGTCCCGTGAGAGGAACCAACACCTCTCACGGGATCAATATAACACGTAGGAACTGACCGCGCGATAACAGGACTCTCGGTTTGAGAATACGATGATAATTTGAAAATACGAGGACTTAAGCTTGAAAACAAGGCGTTAGAGGGTGAAAACTCGAAACAGCCCCCGTACGGTCCCATGAGAGGCACTCACACCTCTCGTGGGACCAATGTAACACGTAGGAACTGACCGCGCAGTCACGGGACTCCCGGTTTGAGAATACGGCGATAATTTGAAAATATGAGAACTTAAGTTTGAAAACAAGGCGTTAGAGGGTGAAAACTCAAAACAGCACCCGTACGGTCCCATGAGAGGCACTAACACTTCTCACGGGACCAATGTAACTTGTAGAAACTGACCGCACGATCACGGGACTCCCGATTTGAGAATACGACGATAATTTGAAAAGATGAAGACTTAAGCTTAAAAATAAGGCATTAGAGGGGGAAAACACGAAACAGCCCCCGTACGGTCCCGTGAGAGGAACCAACACCTCTCACGGGATCAATATAACACGTAGGAACTGACCGCGCGATAACGGGACTCCCGGTTTGAGAATACAATGATAATTTGAAAATACGAGGACTTAAGCTTGAAAACAAGGCGTTAGAGGGTGAAAACTCGAAACAGTCCCCGTACGGTCCCATGAGAGGCACTCACATCTCTCGTGGGACCAATGTAACACGTAGGAACTAACCGCGCAGTCACGGGACTCCCGGTTTGAGAATACGATGATAATTTGAAAATATGAGAACTTAAGTTTGAAAACAAGGCGTTAGAGGGTGAAAACTCAAAACAGCCCCCGTACGGTCCCATGAGAGGCACTAACACTTCTCATGGGACCAATGTAACTCGTAGAAACTGACCGCACGATCACGGGACTCCCGGTTTGAGAATACGACGATAATTTGAAAATATGAGGACTTAAGCTTAAAAACAAGGCGTTAGAGGGGGAAAACATGAAACAGCCCCCGTACGGTCCCGTGAGAGGAACCAACACCTCTCACGGGACCAATATAACACGTAGGAACTGACCGCGCGATAACGGGACTCCCGATTTGAGAATACGACAATAATTTGAAAATATGAGGACTTAAGCTAGAAAATAAGGTGTTAGAGGGTAAAACTCGAAACAGCCCCCGTACGGTCCCGTGAGAGGCACCAACACCTCTCGTGGGATTAATGCAACACGTAGGAACTGACCGCTCAATCACGGGACTCTCGGTTTGAGAATACGACGATAATTTGAAAATATGAGAACTTAAGCTTGAAAACAAGGCGTTAGAGGGTGAAAACTTGAAACAGCCCCCGTACGGTCCCATGAGAGGCACTAACACTTCTCATAGGACCAATGTAACTCGTAGAAACTGACCGCACGATCACGGGACTCCCGGTTTGAGAATACGATGATAATTTGAAAAGATGAGGACTTAAGCTTAAAAATTAGGCGTTAGACGGGGAAAACACGAAACAGCCCCCGTGCGGTCCCGTGAGAGGATTCATCCATTTAATTTGCAGCCTATTGATTTGGGGATGATTGCATTGATTGAAAGTCTGAATTTTCTTCAATTGGTGAACCTGATACAAAACTGAACAAACGTTAGCTGAATAATCCTCATACTTGCTTTTATTTCTGTGCATCCACAAACTCCAACACACTATAGATGGGATAAGCTTGTTTGTAACTGGATCTGTCTTGGGCCATGTATCCACCATTGGAAAAGTTGACTTCTAATACCTCCAGTAGCCCTCTTGATTCCATACTCTTGATTCATTTTATCCCACACTTTAGAAGCAACGTCCCCATTCTCAAATATATGATCAAGAGTTTCCTCAGATTGGTTGTCCCATATTTCCTCAAACTGTAAAATCTTTTCTGATATCTGAACAGAAAATTTGCTCTCACTGGGCCATCTAGAAGAAACACTAGAGCCACTGCCCAAGCTTCCTCTATAGTCCCTTACCAAGTTTCTAATGATTAATTCCCTCATATAGAATGCTAGGGGTGGGTAAAAGCCCACTAGAAGGAGAACCAAAAAGCTTTGTAAGTCGCACAATTTATCCTTTTTAGCTATCTTAGAACCTTTCATAGGTGAGAACAAGATAAAAAACTTTAAATCTTTTATTCAGTTTAATGGATTTTTTCATAACTCTTCAAATAAAATTTGGTGCTTTTGGAGACATGGCATAGATGCCAAGGTTTTAAATGATTCCTCTCAAAGTATTCTTTTTTAAGTGTATCATCCAATGAGTCCTAAAATAATTAGGCTTAACATTGTCTATTCTAAGTGCACTAGAATGGAAAGACTGCCTTTGTGGGATCTTATATTGGACATTTCAATGATTTGTGCTAATAATCCTCTTTTGGTTGTGGGGGATTTCAGTATTGTGTCTTCTTCAAAAGAAAAGGCAAGTGGATTGCCTATTTGCTTAGATACATCTTCAGATTTTAATAATTGCATCTAAGCCAGTAATCTTATGGATTTTGGATTTTCAAGCTCTAAATTCACTTGGTAAAGACTTTCAAATGGTTCTTTGGTTATTCAGAGACTAGACAGAGGTCTAATTAATGAGTCTTGGTCTTATTCTTTCCCTCAATTCTAATCTTAAACACCTTCATAGATCCTGCTCTGACCATAGTTCTCTTCTTATTTCTATTCCTAGTTCTATAGACTTTATCAAGAAACCTTTTAAATTCCTAAACTTTTGGACCTCAGCTGATTTTTTCTACCAATTGGTTTGTAACATTTGGAAATCATTCTCTACAGGATGACCTTTAAATGTCTTTGCTTTCAAACTTAGAAAACTTAAAGGGATTTTGAGGAATTGGAGCAAAGAAAATTTCAAAAATATTTTTCAAAACTGTATTAACCTGGAGGATAAGGTTCTCAAAGCATAGATCCATTATGAAGAGAATAAAACTCAGGGCCTTTTGGTGGAGCTAAACAAAGTTAAGGCTAAATTAAATGTCGCCTTGTCATTTGAGGAGCAATTCTGGTTTCAAAAGTTCAAAAGGCAGTGGATCAAAGATGGAGATAGGAACTCTAAATACTATCACTCATTGGTGAATCAACATAGAAGGAAATGATTGATTCATAGCATCAAAAATGAGGATGGCAGCTTAGAGGAGTCAACTGAAGGAATTTCTAACACTTTTATTTCTTATTTTTAAAATTTAGTCACTACAGGTTCTACTGAGTCATTTGAAGTGTTGAACCATATCCTTGCCTGGTTGACTAACCAGATGAATGAAGATATGGAAAGGATTCCTGATGACATAGAAATTTTGGAAGCTCTTAAAAGTATTAATCCAAATTTTGGAAGATAGGTCTTTCAATTAATTGCAAAAAGAGTAGCTTCATTATGGGGAATAAAGAAAACAGGAGCCATATTAAAACTGTTGCGGATCTCACAGGCATTAAACAAGAAAAAGGCAGTATTAAATACTTGGGATGTTCTCTTTTCAAAGGTAGGAAGAAGGCAGTGTTATTTTATGGTTTGGTGCAAGCTATAAACTTCAAAATTCACATTTGTGCTCCAAAGAATGAAGGTGGTTTGGGTATTAGGAATTTAAGCAGCCTTATCAAGGCCTCTAATCTTAAGTTGGCATGGTCTTTCAAATCAGGTAGTTCCTTGTGGTCTACTTTCATGAATCAAAAGTACACCTCCATGCCTATTTTTCCAGGTTCAATGGCTGCTAGAAGAACTTCTTAAGCTTGGTCTTTTTGTGAGGAAAATACTACGATTCTTAATGGCATCCATATATGGAAGCCAACTGCTTTAGGGAATTTCTCTTTCAAGTCTGCATATGAAATAGTCAGATCTCCAAAGCTTATCTCTATCTCTCAATCTTTTATGAGGGGTCCTAATATCCCTCCAAACTTATCCACCTTCTCATGGAGAATTTTGAACAATGCTCTCCCCATTGATCTAAATGTGAAAAAGTTAGGTATTCCTATTACCTCCACATGTTTATGCCGCTATAGATCAGAAGAGCATATGGAACACTTGTTCGTAACAGGTCCTATTGCTAGCTATATTTGGGCCTTATTTGGGAACATGCTAGCTATATCAAGGCCTCTAATGTTATTATAACAGTTATACTATTATAATAACAGTTATATAACTGTTGTTATAACAGTTATATAACTGTTGTTATAACAGTTATAAAACTGTTATAACACCAGTTATATAACTGTCGTATAACAACAGTTATATAACTGTTGTTATAACAGTTATATAACTGTTGTTATACCAGTTATATAACTGTTATAACACGAACAGTTATATAACTGTCGTAACTGCCGTTACATAACAGTTATATAACTATTGTTATATAAGGTTGCGGCTTTCTTCTAGTTTCATATTTGGCAATACATTCTCTCTCTACGCCTCATTTTACATTTCGCATTTCACTCTTTGTATTAGTTTACAATGGCCACTTTGAGCTCTGTTGATACCGACAAACTTAATAAACAACGCTCTGCTATTGCTGGCCTCAATCAGATCAGGTCTCCATTCTCATTTTCATTTCATTTCATTTCACTTGTGATATATTTGCCACTTTGTTTGTTATTTTATTTTGTTTAGCATTGAATCATGGATCTAGCTACTGAATGTGAACGTTTGGCTAATTCTTTATTTTGCAGTGAAAATGGGAAATCTGGATTCATCAACCTCGTTTCTCGCTATCTCAGGTATTGTATTCAATATCAACATTATTATCGTTGTGTGGACTTAAACGATCTCCATTGCAAATCTATATCTTTTAATTATGTGGATCATATAAAAACTATTATCGTACGAGGATAATTTGCATATATAAGGACTTAGGCTTAAAAATTGGGTTTAGAGTGCAAAAACTAGAAACAGCCCCCGTACGATCCCGTGAGAGGCACCAATACCTCGCACGGGATCAATGTAACTCGTAGGAACCGATCGCACGATCACGGGACTCCCGGTTTGAGAATACGATGATAATTTGAAAATATGAGGACTTAAGCTTAAAAACAAGGCATTAGAGGGTAAAAACATGAAACAACCCCCGTGCGGTCCCGTGAGAAGCACCAACACCTCACAAGGGACCAATGTAACTCGTAGGAACTGATCGCGCGATCACGGGACTCCCGATTATAGAATACGACGATAATTTGAATATTTCTAGACTTAGGCTTAAAAAATGCGTTAGGGGGTAAAAACCCGAAACACCCCCCACCCGCCAAACGACCCCTTGAGAGGCACCAACACCTCGCACGGGACCAATGTAACTCGTAGGAACTGACCGCGCAGCCACGGGACTCCCGGTTTGAGAATACGATGATAATTTGAAAATTTGAGGACTCAGGCTTAAAAACAAGGCGTTAGAAGGTAAAAACATGAAACAACCCTCGTACGGTCCCGTGAGAGGCACCAATACCTCACACGGGATCAATGTAACTCGTAGGAACTGACCGCGAGATCACGGCACTCCCGGTTTGAGAATACGACGATAATTTGAAAATATGAGGACTTAAGCATAAAAACAAGGCATTAGAGGGTATAAATATGAAACAGCCCCCGTATGGTCCCGTGAGAGGAACCAACACCTCACACGGGACCAATGTAACTCGTAGGAACCGATCGCGCGATCACGGAACTCCCGATTTGAGAATACGAGGATAATTTGCATATATAAGGACTTAGGCTTAAAAATTGGGTTTAGAGTGCAAAAACTAGAAACAGCCCCCGTACGGTCCCGTGAGAGGCACCAACACCTCGCACGGGATCAATGTAACTCGTAGGAACTGACCGCGCGATCACGGGACCCTCCGATTTGAGAATACGATGATAATTTGAAAATATGAGGGTTTAGCTTAAAAACGAGGCATTAGAGGGTAAAAACATGAAACATCCCCCGAACGGCCCCGTGAGTGGCACCAACACCTCCCACGGGACCAACGTAACTCGTAGGAACTGACCCCGCAGTCGCGGGTCTCCCGGTTTGAGAGTACGGCGGTAATTTGCTTATTTCCACACTTAGGCTTAAAAACATGGCGTTAGAGGGTGAGAACTCGAAACAGCCCCCGAACGGCCCCGTGGGTGGCACCAACACCTCCCACGGGACCAACGTAACTCGTAGGAACTGACCCCGCAGCCGCGGGTCTCCCGGTTTGGGAGTACGGCGGTAATTTGCTTATTTCCACACTTAGGCTTAAAAACATGGCGTTAGAGGGTGAGAACTCGAAACATCCCCCGAACGGCCCCGTGGGTGGCACCAACACCTCCCACGGGACCAACGTAACTCGTAGGAACTGACCCCGCAGCCGCGGGTCTCCCGGTTTGAGAGTACGGCGGTAATTTGCTTATTTCCACACTTAGGCTTAAAATCATGGCGTTAGAGGGTGAGAACTCGAAACAGCCCCCGAACGGCCCCGTGGGTGGCACCAACACCTCCCACGGGACCAACGTAACTCGTAGGAACTGACCCCGCAGCCGCGGGTCTCCCGGTTTGAGAGTACGACGGTAATTTGCTTATTTCCAGACTTAGGCTTAAAAACATGGCGTTAGAGGGTGAGAACTCGAAACAGCCCCCGAACGGCCCCGTGGGTGGCACCAACACCTCCCACGGGACCAACGTAACTCGTAGGAACTGACCCCGTAGCCGCGGGTCTCCCGATTTGAGAGTACGACGGTAATTTGATTATTTCCAGACTTAGGCTTAAAAACATGGCGTTAGAGGGTGAGAACTCGAAACAGCCCCCGAACGGCCCCGTGAGTGGTAGCAACACCTCCCACGGGACCAACGTAACTCGTAGAAACTGACCCCGCAGCCGCGGGTCTCCCGGTTTGAGAGTACGATGGTAATTTGCTTATTTCCACACTTAGGCTTAAAAATATGGCGTTAGAGAGTGAGAACTCGAAACAGCCTCCGAACGTCCCCGTGAGTGGCACCAACTCCTCCCACGGGACCAACGTAACTCGTAGGAACTGACCCCGCAGCCACGGGTCTCTCGGTTTGAGAGTACGACGGTAATTTGCTTATTTCCACACTTAGGCTTAAAAACATGGCGTTAGAGGGTGAGAACTCGAAACAGCCCCCGAACGGCCCCGTGGGTGGCACCAATACCTCCCACGGGACCAACGTAACTCGTAGGAACTGACCCCGCAGCCGCGGGTCTCCCGGTTTGAGAGTACGGCGGTAATTTGCTTATTTCCACACTTAGGCTTAAAAACATGGCGTTAGATGGTGAGAACTCGAAACAGCCCCCGAACGGCCCCGTGGGTGGCACCAACACCTCCCACGGGACCAACGTAACTCGTAGGAACTGACCCCGCAGCCGCGGGTCTCCCGGTTTGAGAGTACGATGGTAATTTGCTCATTTCCAGACTTAGGCTTAAAAACATGGCGTTAGAGGGTGAGAACTCGAAACAGCCCCCGAACGGCCCCGTGGGTGGCACCAACACCTCCCACGGGACCAACGTAACTCGTAGGAACTGACCCCGCAGCCGCGGGTCTCCCGGTTTGAGAGTACGATGGTAATTTGATTATTTCCAGACTTAGGCTTAAAAACATGGCGTTGGAGGGTGAGAACTCGAAACAGCCCCCGAACGGCCCCGTGAGTGGCACCAACACCTCCCACGGGACCAATGTAACTCGTAGGAACTGACCCCGCAGCCGCGGGTCTCCCGGTTTGAGAGTACGATGGTAATTTGCTTATTTCCACACTTAGGCTTAAAAATATGGCGTTAGAGAGTGAGAACTCGAAACATCCCCCGAACGTCCCCGTGGGTGGCACCAACTCCTCCCATAGGACTAACGTAACTCGTAGGAACTGACCCCGCAGCCACGGGTCTCCCGGTTTGAGAGTACGATGGTAATTTGCTTATTTCCATACTTAGGCTTAAAAACATGGCGTTAGAGGGTGAGAACTCGAAACAGCCCCCGAACGGCCCCGTGGGTGGCACCAACACCTCCCACGGGACCAACGTAACTCGTAGGAACTGACCCCGCAGCCGCGGGTCTCCCGGTTTGAGAGTACGATGGTAATTTGCTTATTTCCACGCTTGGGCTTAAAAACATGGCGTTAGATGGTGAGAACACGAAACAGCCCCCGAACGGCCCCGAGGGTGGCACCAACACCTCCCACGGGACCAACGTAACTCATAGGAACTGACCCCGCAGCCGCGGGTCTCCCGGTTTGAGAGTACGACGGTAATTTGCTTATTTCCACACTTAGGCTTAAAACACATGGCGTTAGAGGGTGAGAACTCGAAACAGCCCCCGAACGACCCCGTGGGTGGCACCAACACCTCCCACGGGACCAACGTAACTCGTAGGAACTGACCCCGCAGCCGCGGGTCTCCCGGTTTGAGAGTACGATGGTAATTTGCTCATTTCCAGACTTAGGCTTAAAAACATGGCGTTAGAGGGTGAGAACTCGAAACAGCCCCCGAACGGCCCCGTGGGTGGCACAAACACCTCCCACGGGACCAACGTAACTCATAGGAACTGACCCCGCAGCCGCGGGTCTCCCGGTTTGAGAGTACGGCGGTAATTTGCTTATTTCCACACTTAGGCTTAAAAACATGGCGTTAGATGGTGAGAACTCGAAACAGCCCCCGAACGGCCCCGTGGGTGGCACCAACACCTCCCACGGGACCAACGTAACTCGTAGGAACTGACCCCGCAGCCGCGGGTCTCCCGGTTTGAGAGTACGATGGTAATTTGCTCATTTCCAGACTTAGGCTTAAAAACATGGCGTTAGAGGGTGAGAACTCGAAACAGCCCCCGAACGGCCCCGTGGGTGGCACCAACACCTCCCACGGGACCAACGTAACTCGTAGGAACTGACCCCGCAGCTGCGGGTCTCCCGGTTTGAGAGTACGATGGTAATTTGATTATTTCCAGACTTAGGCTTAAAAACATGGCGTTGGAGGGTGAGAACTCGAAACAGCCCCCGAACGGCCCCGTGAGTGGCACCAACACCTCCCACGGGACCAATGTAACTCGTAGGAACTGACCCCGCAGCCGCGGGTCTCCCGGTTTGAGAGTACGATGGTAATTTGCTTATTTCCACACTTAGGCTTAAAAATATGGCGTTAGAGAGTGAGAACTCGAAACATCCCCCGAACGTCCCCGTGGGTGGCACCAACTCCTCCCATAGGACTAACGTAACTCGTAGGAACTGACCCCGCAGCCACGGGTCTCCCGGTTTGAGAGTACGATGGTAATTTGCTTATTTCCATACTTAGGCTTAAAAACATGGCGTTAGAGGGTGAGAACTCGAAACAGCCCCCGAACGGCCCCGTGGGTGGCACCAACACCTCCCACGGGACCAACGTAACTCGTAGGAACTGACCCCGCAGCCGCGGGTCTCCCGGTTTGAGAGTACGATGGTAATTTGCTTATTTCCACGCTTGGGCTTAAAAACATGGCGTTAGATGGTGAGAACACGAAACAGCCCCCGAACGGCCCCGAGGGTGGCACCAACACCTCCCACGGGACCAACGTAACTCATAGGAACTGACCCCGCAGCCGCGGGTCTCCCGGTTTGAGAGTACAACGGTAATTTGCTTATTTCCACACTTAGGCTTAAAACACATGGCGTTAGAGGGTGAGAACTCGAAACAGCCCCCGAACGACCCCGTGGGTGGCACCAACACCTCCCACGGGACCAACGTAACTCGTAGGAACTGACCCCGCAGCCGCGGGTCTCCCGGTTTGATAGTACGGCGGTAATTTTCTTATTTCCACACTTAGGCTTAAAAACATGACGTTAGAGGGTGAGAACTCGAAACAGCCCCCGAACGGCCTCGTGGGTGGCACCAACACCTCCCACGGGACCAACGTAACTCGTAGGAACTGACCCTGCAGCCGCGGGTCTCCCGGTTTGAGAGTACGACGATAATTTGCTTATTTCCACACTTAATTTTTATATTTCTACTTGGTTACTGATAATTTTAACTCATATATGCAATTTTTCAGCTTGATTAATTTTTTTGTAAAACTACTTGTTTACTGATACTTTTGTTTTTTGTATCCTATCGTTTGTAGGATTTTCGCACGTGGATCAAATGAAGGAGGCAATGGTTTACAACATGATGATTATTTATATGTTGTGGACATTCAGGATAATATTTTTTATGTGTTATAGCCGTGCAGGCTTTTATTGTTTAGTTTTATGGTCGTGCGGGCTTTTATAATTTGATTGTTGAATTTTATAGCCGTGCGGGCTTTATAATAAGCACGTTTTTCATTTACAGGTTTTGGAATGTCAAGAAAATAGAGAAAACTCTGCCCAATTTTTTTTTGGTCTGTGAATTATTAAGATGTGTAATATTTTTAAGTTTGTATATATATTTGTTTATTAACAACATTCTCAATTCGCAATTTGTGATTTTTTTTTTATTGTTTTGCCTATAATAAATATTTGTAACACCTCGTAGCAACCGATGATGCACTCACAGGAACCCCAATTTTAGGATTGGACAAAAAAAATACATTTTTTTTAAATTACAGATAAATATGGTCATGGACTTTGTCCATGACCATTTTTATTTTTTTTTGTCGCGCTTAAAAATGGTCGGGCCAAAGTCCGCGACCATTTTTTTTTATTTTTTGTCACGGTAATGGGTCGCGGACTAGGGCCGCAACCAATTTTTTTTATTTTTTTTGTCACGCACATGGGTCGCGGCCAAACTCCGCGACCAATTTGTCACGGTTGTGGGTCATGGACAAGGGCCGCGACCAATTTTTTTAATTTTTTTTTGTCACGCACATGGGTCGCGGACTTTGGCCGCGACCAATTTGTCACGGTTGTGGGTCATGGACAAGGGCCGCGACTAATTTTTTTAATTTTTTTTTGTCACGCACATGGGTCGCGGACTTTGGCCGCGACCAATTTGTCACGGTTATGGGTCACGGATTAGAGCCGCAACCCGTCACGGCATGGGTCACGGCCAAAGTCCGCGACCATTTGCCGTGACCTCTCTTGGCCGTGACCATTTTTTGGTCACGGACTTGGGCCGCGACCCACGAAAATGGTCACGCCAGAAATGGTCACGGCCAAAGTCCGCGACCCACAGTTTTGGTAAGGGATTTTGGCCGTGACCAATCGCCAGTTTTGGTGTAGTGTAAGTTTACTTCATACAAGAAGGTTTCTACGTCCTAAGCCTAAAGAAAAGGGTTAGAATTGAGTAAAAAAATAATTCAAAATAGCAGGGTCCGAATCGATTCGCCCCATAAAGCGAATTGATTCACCTAAAAAGTTAATCGATTCGGGTGATGAACCCAACTTCTGTAATAACCGAATCGATTCAGCCTTAGCCCGAATTGATTCGGGTCCCCAGACCTGGAAACTGACCCCTTAGCGAATCGATTCGCCCTAAGGGCCGAATCGATTCGCCCCTGCAGAAGGGCCAAGAAGGGGCTACGGGTTATGAACCCTAGTTTTTTCCCAAAACCTATTTATTCTTCATTTTTACACACATCCAATAACATTAATCTACCCCAAATCATCCTACATGATTATCAACTACAATTATCCATAAATTCATCAACATAAACCATAATCAAGGTTCAAATATCATAAATTCCATTATTGCTAATACACAACTATCACACAATCTACTCATCTTAAATCACATATTAGCAAGTAAAAAACTTGCCTTAAGCTTGCAAATTCATATTATAGGAAGATGGAAGCAAGATCAACTCCAAATATTCAATCTCTAATCTCTCTTTCTTCTCCACCAATTCTCTTCCTCTCTATCTCTCTAGGTTTAATAAATGCACTTAAGAGAAATAAATGAAAGGCAAGACATAAATCGTGCCTTTAGTCTAAATTTCCAACTTAAATGGTTAATACCATATTAAAATGACCCACAACTACACATTTATGTTAAAATCAGTCAAAAGTGCCCAAAACATAAAAATACAATATGGCACCCATTTCGGGACTAACTACGCCCTCCAAAGTGGAATCCGGCAATTTTATAACTCTTTTCAAGTTCCGGTTTCATTTAAACCATAAATTTCATTTAATGCACATGACACTATAAAATACAACATGATGATGTTCACTTACACATACAATAAATATGCAACAATATAGTAAATATTAACTTTTAACTCATTTAATTAATATTTACTCCATTACCAACATTTTATATAATTACTTCACATAGTAAATTAATATAAAATCAATTCTCAAAAGTGAGGGTTGTTACATACTCCCCCCCCCCCCCCCCCCCCTTATGAGGGAATTTTGCCCCCGAAATTCAAGCGTACCTGGCAAGAAGAGATGCGGATACTTTTCCCGCATACCATCCTCACATTCCCATGTTGATTCCTTGGCATCGTGATGACCCCATTGAACACGCAGCAAGGGCACTACCTGCGATCTCAATCTACGCTCCCCGTGTTCTAAGATAGCAACCGATTGTTCTTCGTACGAAATATCGGGTTGCAAATCGATATCCTCCAAAGGAATATGCCAAAGGGCTCCTTCACACCTCTTATACTTCTTCAAAGAGGAAACATGGAACACGTCATGAATTTGTTGTAAGTGTTCCGGTAAAGCAAGTTGACACGCCACCAGACCTACCTTGGAAATAACGGTAAAAGGTCCAACGTAGTGCGGTGCAAGCTTCCCTTTCTTTCCAAAACGCTTTATACCTTTCATTGGCGACACTCGCACTAAAACTTGATCTCCAACTTCCAACTCTATACGTTGTCTATTCGCATCGACATAACTCTTTTGTCAGTCTTGAGTTACCCAAATGCGATTCCGGATGAGTTCGGTCTTGGAAGAAGTATCCTGGATCATTTCAGGTCCAAGAAATTTGTTATCCCCACCTTTAACCAACAAGTGGGCGGTATACAAGGCCAACCATACAAGGCTTCAGAAGGCGCCATCCCAATAGTAAATTGGTACGAATTATTATAAACAAATTCTACCAATGGTTGATATTGTTCCCAACCACCTTGGAAATCAAGCACACACATTCGGAGCATGTCCTCCAACAAGTGGTTGACTCTTTCTGTCTGGCCATTTGTTTGAGGGTGATAAGAAGTGCTCAATTTCAATTCGGTTCCCATAGCCTCTTGGAAACTTCGCCAAAAGTGGGAAACAAAAATCTTGTCTCTATCGGAAACTATATTTAAGGGCACCCCATGAAGTCTAACAACCTCCTCAATAAACAATCGGGCATAACGAGAGGTATTATAATCGGTGCGTATCGATAGGAAATGTGTCGACTTAGTCAAACAATCAACGATAACCCAAATAGAATTGTGACCATTTTGCGACGTTGGCAATCCTGTGACAAAATCCATTGATATGCTCTCCCACTTCCACACCGTAATTTCCAACAGTTGTAAAAAACCCGTCGGTCGCTGATGATCTATGTTGACCAATTGACAAGTAGTACATTGGGACACGAACTCAGAAATATCCCGCTTCATGCCTGGCCACCAATACTGACAGCGCATGTCATGATACATCTTATCGTTACCCGGATGCACTGCAAACTTGGAACCGTGAGATTCCACCATTACGGCCCGTCTTAAGCCCTCTTCGTCCGGGACAATGAGCCTCTCGTGAAAATGTACCGCACCCTCAGAGCCTATAGAGTAGGATTCTGCTCCCTCGGTCAACAACTTGTGTATATGGTCCTGGCAGCCTTTGTCCCTCCTTTGGGCTTCTACAACCCTTGCCACCATAATAGGCGTTACGGTCATCACTGACATAAACGCCCTCTCAACTGCATCCTCCTGACTAAGATCCTTCCAATATGATTTCCATACCTCCGCTAACTCCCCATCGGGCTTTCGACTTAAAGCATCAGCCACCACATTCGCCTTGCTCGGGTGATAGTGGATGTCAAATTGATAGTCTTTCACAAACTCCAACCACTGGCGTTGTCGCATATTTAAGTCCTTCTATGAAAATAAATAATGCAACGATTTATGGTCCATGAAAAGACTAAATCTCTCCCCTAGGAGATAATACCTCCAAATCTTTAAGGCAAAGACAACCGCAGTAAGTTCCAAATCATGCACCGGATAATTCCTTTCATGAGGCTTTAACTTGAGAGAAGCATAAGCGATAACCTGACGCTCTTGTTGAAGTACACCTCCCAATCCCTGTAGAGATGCATCGGTAAAGACTAAATATTCCAATCCTGGCCTTGGTAACGCGAGGACTGGAGCAGAAGTCAACCTATCCTTGAGTTCATCAAAAGTTGACTGACAAGAATTATCCCAAACAAATCTCACCCCTTTCCGGGTTAAATTTATCAAAGGGCTAGCAATTTTAGAAAAACCCTTGATAAATCGGCGGTAATAACCCGCCAAACCCAGAAAACTACAAATCTGGGTAGGTGTTGTGGGCTGACCCCACTCCCTCACTGCATCAACTTTACTCGGGTCTATCGAGATACCTTGGGTTGTCACAATATGACCCAAAAATGTACCTCCTGTAACCAAAAACCACATTTCTCGAATTTGGCATACAATTGGTGATCCCTCAATCTCTGCAGGACCAACGGCAAATGAGTGGCATGGTCAGATTCTATCTGAGAATAAAATAGGATGTCATCAATGAACACGATGACAAACTGGTCCAGGAAGTCCCGAAATACCCTATTCATGAGGTCCATAAACATGGCAGGAGCATTGGTTAGTCCAAAAGACATAACCAAAAATTCATAGGACCCATATCTCGTAAGTAAAGAAGTCTTGGACACATTTTATTCTCGTATCCTCAACTGGTGATACCCCGTACTCAAGTCTATCTTAGAGAAGTACGACACTCCCCTAAGTTGATCAAGCAAATCATCAATCCGAGGCAACGAGTATTTGTTCCAGATGGTGACTTTATTCAACTCTCTATAGTCAACACATAACCGGAGAGAAGCGTCCCTTTTCTTAACAAATAACACTGGAGCACCCCATGGCGACGTGCTTCGCCTAATAAAACCTTGCTCTAGCAAGTTCTGAATCTAATCCCTTAACTCCCTCATCTTAACAGGAGCCATACGATACGGAGATCTCGCAATCGGTCGAGTTCCCGATGCTAAATCAATTACAAACTCAATCTCCCTACTAGGAGGCAAACCCGATATTTCCCGGAAAACATAATGGAAATATCTAACAATGGGAATAGAATCTAAGGAAACAACTACATCCCGAGAAGTCTCCTCCGTAATATAATACAATTAAGTGCTAGTACCTCCTTCTAAGCGAGGCATAACCACTAAAAACATTTCTTGCCCCGGAACGGCAAAAACTATACTCTTCCCATAACAATTTACTATCGCATGATACTTCACTAGCCAATCCATACCCAAAATCACATCATACCCGACCATGTCAAGGACGAGCAAATCGGCCTCAAAACACAAATTACCAAGATTAATTTCTATTTGTTTACAAAGAAAGAAAATAAGTGAACCATCACCCATAGACGATTCAACATTAGTGAACGTACTCTCCACAGATTTTATCAACTCTGCCGTATGAGCAAAACTCCTAGAAATAAACGAGTGTGTCACACCCGTATCAAACAAAATGCGACCCATATGCCCTGAATAAGAAACTTACCCTCAATAGCTAGCGGTGCCGGCGGAGCAGGGGGAAGCATAGCATCCTTAATATGATAAACACGCCCATACTGTAGTTTTCCCTGCTGTGGAGGGGCAACTAGATTAGGTACCTGCGGTGGTAGCTGAACCTGCGGATGCTGAGGAACTCTAGGAAACTGACCCCCAACCAACTGAGAACACTCCTTCTTGTAATGACCCGACTCCCCACATTGGAAGCACCGTCTCGTCGTATTCTTCGAAACTCGGCCTCGATTATTTCTAAACTGGGTAACGCCTTGGCCCAAATGGCCCCTACCCCGTGACCACCTCGACCTGTTTGTTGTTAAGGGGCACCTTGACCGTGCCTATTATTATTACCCCCAACATTAAACCCACCAAAACTTTGCCATTTAGACAAGTCCCCCTGGTGGGGATCCCTTTCTCTCTGCTTATTTCCCGAAGATTGGGACGAGGGAAATGCTCCTCCAGTCCCATTTCCTCCGGGCCTTCCTGTTTGCCCAATGTTGTAGCTTTCTTGCTACTCTGCATGTACAACCGATGTTCTTAGCAATGGAGCAAAGTCGTATTCATCACCTCCCCAAAAGTTTGCAAAGATGGATTACCCAGCAAATGTTGTCGAATCCTCCAGTTCAAACCTCCCATGAACTTCGAAACCTTACTCTCTTCCGAAGTTACCTCGTCCAGTACAAAACTTGCTAACCGGGTGAACTCCTCTTCATATTCTGCAACTGATCTCTCACCTTGTACCATATCCTGAAGCTTCCTTCTCATTTCCCTTTGAACTGCGGGAGGGAAATACTTCCGATCAAATAGAGCCCAGAAATCATCGATAGTCATGGTATCTCTCTGTTCTGGTGTAGTCATCGACTCCCACCAATGTAATGCATACCCAACAAGCTTAAAATTAGAAAGGACTTACTTCCTCTTCTCAATAGATTCCACCATTCGAAGATGGCGTTGCATATCCTTCTTCCACTGATTAGCTCTAATAACATCAGAGCCTCCATCAAATTCCAGGGGATGGCCCTTTAAAAAGGACTCTCTAACTCTCTCCCACAGAGAAGGTCCCGTAGGAGCTGGTGCATCTTGCGATCGTTGTTGAACTTGTGGCATTTGCTGCACCACGGTAGTCATCGCTGCGTTAACCGCTTGAGCCACAATGTTTGCTACATCAGCAGCATTTATATTTCCCTGTGGCGACGACGGGGGACCATCATCCTCTTCTACAACTCTATTACGTCTCGCTGGGAGACCGCTCTTAGGCGGCATCTGAGATGAAGAAACAATAGAGTTAGACTACTATTCAAAACAATCTATCTTACAGAAGATCGCAAACATAAGTAACAAAGCAGTCCTAACATTAGGCTCTATATCAAAGAACGCTACGGTAGAATGTGATAAGTCCGCATAGATCCTAAAGACTCTAGAACCTAATGCTCTGATACCATCTGTGACAACCTGCTCACTAAAATAAGGGGTGGCCAGCTCGATACTCCAATATAACAGGAATCATGGTTGTTATCGTTCCCAGCATCGCAATAATATAATTAGTATTCGGGATATCCACCTTATATTTTAGAAAAACGGGTTGCCAAACATTTTGTTTTATAAATTAAAGAATGAATTTTAAACAAGCCAATTTATAAAAGAAAGTGGAAACCCAAAAGAGCTAATGTACACTAACAAACAATATACAATAAAAAGGACCGAATATGCTGTCGGTCAACAGGTACATTCAACGTATAACAATAATTTAGTTAATGTTCCATAGTACATTCATTAAACAGTTACAAAAGCTGGGGCCACACGCCTGAGTAAAAGACCCGATCTTAGCTAGAATACACAAAATATCCCGCAATATCTGCAAAATATCACGGCTCCCCAAAAGCACCGAAATGGGAAAGTCAGTACGGGCGTCCTTGCGGCGGATACAAGATTCATTCACAACAAGAAATATGAATGGGTCAGGTCCCGGTTTTATATGATCACCAGATGAATAAAGAGTATGACAGTTATGAACAGTAAATCATGATTCATAGTAATAAACATCTATCTACATAATTCAATGCAGGAACTATAACAATTTAGATGATCACAAGTTTAAATTCAATTATGCAAGAGTATAAGAATCATTTACATTCATTAAAAGCCTTCATTACTTTTTACACTGTTTCATTCCATCGTTTTGTTCCTTATCAGGAAACATAATCATATTATATGCTCTTTGTGGCATTTTCTATCCATCAAGTCCCACTTGATTTAGAATAGTTATATTCTTATGCATATAATGATTCTAAGACCGTCCCTCCGGGTTTCCCCACTGGACGCCCCCCTAAATGACTATCATCTTCCAGGGCCTATCATACAAGGCAACTTGGGCACCTAACGCAACGTCGGTAAGTGGCCATACGCCTGTAGGAGAGTCATGACCACACCCAGAATCACCTCACCAGTGCAGTAAACATATAATAACCCATCATATGGCCGAGGACTATAGTCTCCCTGCATTCAATAGTCAGGGGGCATCACCTCATGCGCTTACTTCCCCTATGATAGCATATAGAGAGGTGTGTTTAAGTAAATTATCATTTACCATATCCATAATTAAGTAAATTATCATTTACCATCATTATTACCCTTTTCGTTTCATTTTCATTTGCTATGTACATGTTCGTTTAATGGATATATCCCATTTTATCCGGAGCCATATGTGAATCATATCCTCATCACAACCACAATGAATAAATAAACTCTTAATTTATTCTCCAAACATTATACGGTTTTTATAATAAACCACCAAGACTATCGTACCTCGATCGATCCACTAAAGTCCCCAAACATGACCTTGTAAGTTCTAGACCCCTAATAGTTAACTA
The DNA here is from genome assembly GCA_949130495.1 of Sambucus nigra. Lineage (NCBI taxonomy): Eukaryota > Viridiplantae > Streptophyta > Magnoliopsida > Dipsacales > Adoxaceae > Sambucus > Sambucus nigra. The sequence goes on from OX422210.1 coordinate 249,003,368, forward strand.
AGGAAAATAAATGCCCTAACATCAATTATATATCCCCGGAATAAGCCCCATTTAAGGCATTTTTATTCTAGGGTAGTTACCCAACTCATTTAGGACTCTAGGACTCCAAGTTTACTTCATACAAGAAGGTTCCTAGGTCCTAAGCCTAAAGAAAAGGGTTAGAATTGAGTAAAAAAAATAACTCAAAACAGCAGTGTTCTAATCGATTCGCCTAAAAAGCGAATCGATTCGGGTAACGAACCCAACTTTCTGTAATAATCGAATTGATTCGACCTTATCCCGAATCGATTCGGGTCCCCAGACCTGGAAACTGATCCCTTAGTGAATCGATTCGCCCCCAAGAAGGGGCTATGGGTTATGAACCCTAGTTTTTCCCCAAAATCTATTTCTTCTTCATTTTTGCACACATCCAATAACATTAATCTACCCTAAATCATCCTACATGATTATCAACTACAATTATCCACAAATTCATCAACATAAACCATAATCAAGGTTCAATCATAAATTACATTTTTGATCCATAATTGGTAATACACAACTATCACACAATCTACTCATCGTAAATCACATATTAGAAAGAAGAAAACTTGCCTTAAGCTTGCAAATTCATATTATAGGAAGATGGAAGCAAGATCAGCTCCAAATCTTCAATCTCGAATCTCTCTTTCTTCTCCACCAATTCTCTTCTTATCTTTATCTCTCTAGGTTTAATAAATGCACTTAAGAGAAATAAATGAAAGGCAAAACATAAATTGTGCCTTTAGTCTAAATTCCCAACTTAAATGGTTAATCCCATATTAAAATGACCCACAACTACACATTTATGTTAAAATCAGTCAAAAGTGCCCAAAACATAAAAATACAATATGGCACCCATTTCGACTATCTCATACATTTTGGGACTAACTACTCCCTCCAAAGGTGGCATCTGGCAATTTTATAACTCTTTTCAAGTTCCGGTTTCATTTAAAACATAAATGTCATTTAATGCACATGACACTATAAAATACAACATGATGATGTTCACTTACACATACAGTAAATATGCAAAAATCTAGTAAATATTAACTTTTAACTCATTTAATTAATATTTACTCCATTCCCAACATTTTATATAATTACTTCACACAGTAAATTAATATAAAATCAGTTCTCAAAAGCGAGGGTTGTTACAGGTGAATATTGTAGAGATCTATTGATTTTGTATCCATAAATGAGAAATGGTTTCACAGCAGGTTTATAAAAAGAAGGAGAAGAAACTTAAGGCCTCATACACTTATATTTATTTTTATATATGCATACAAATGTAATACCCCGTACTTTTGGCTATATTTATTTTTGGGATTAATTAATTAAATGCGTATTAATTGGAAATTAATCCGGGTAAAAAATACTAACGAGATGCGAGTTGGTATTTGATTATGTGCATACATGTTTTTATATGAATATTGAGTTATGAAAAAAATTGTCGTAAGATTGATATACGGCATTTTAGAAATTTTGTTGAGACGCGAGTGACCGCCGCGTCACGGTGTAATATTTTGATTATAAAAGTGAATTTAAATTCTATTAACTGTATGATCGTTTCGAGTGCGCCAACGCGTCCGGAAGGGTCGAGATAGTCATAAAACACTAGCCGGGGGTTTAGTTTGGGTCCCGGGGTATTTTTAGGCCATACCGGCAACATAAAGGGCATTTTAGTAATTTTGTATTTTTGGAGAATTAAAAGTGACGAAAATTGGGAGTTTTAATCTGATTGGGAATTGACCCACTAAGCCACTAACCAACCCATATTAACCCAACAAGCTACGTAGGTTATTAGAATTAGGTTTTCTAATACCTTCCCAAAAGCAAACCCTAGCCACCATAGCCACCTTTAGAGAAGAAGCTTGGAGAAAGAGAGAGAGAGGAAATTCTGCAGAAAAGCTCCATCAAACCAACATCTAAATCAGAGATAAACTCGAGGCAAGTGACTTAATTCCATTTAATTTCAGAGAATGTTCTTTCCATGTTAGATAATTCCAATTTTATGTTTGTTCTTGGTGAAATATGAAAACCCATGTAGTTTGGAACTTAGAACTTGAAAATCTTGAGGAGAATTGCATGTAGAATGATAGGTGGATGATTATTCTCATGATATTTGTGATTGGAAGAAATTAAAACGGATTTTTATTGGGTTAATTCATGATTTAAAATGTTAGGGTTTGTGTTCTTGAAAAGAATTGGAGAAAAGTGTAGAATCTTTTGATCTAATGATGTTTAGGATGTATTAATTACTTTAAAGGTGTTAGTATATGACCTTAGTATGTTTTAGGATGATTGGATTCCTTAAAACATTGATTGGACGAATTTTGGTTGAGACTTGAGGTGTTAAAATGGTGAAAACGAGATTTAGACAAATCTGGGACGAAACTGGTAGGTCGTTAGAAGCCCCTGACCAGGTCGTTCGAACGAACTCGTTCGAACGAGCTTCTAACGAATTGACCAGTCGCTTCTAACGAAAGGGAACCTCGTTCGATAACGTCGTTCGAACGAGATCTCGTTAGAAGGTACAGTTCGTTCGAACGAACTGGATCTCGTTCAAACGAGACTTCTAACGAGCTGACAGTTTGATCTCGTTCGAACAGCCTCGTTCTGGCAGTTTGGGCCTTTTTGGCCTGTTTTGATTTTTGGAGTCCCGTAAACTTGTTTGAGGGTAGAGTTAACATTCCTTTGATGATGTATTGATGGATTTGGGACTTTTGGGTTATTATGAGGAGTAAATTATATACGAGTGATTTAAATCAATGAACCGTTTGGGTTGAGACGTGAGTGTCTACTACGACTTGAGAATAGATTATGGTGCGTATGATTATAAACCGAAATCGTATAAAGTGTATAAAGTATATATTGGTACTAGAATGAGAATAGTGCTACAATTAAACTACGGGATTACTAAGACGTGTGTCTACTTAGTATTGGTATATGAATTGTGTGTATGACATACCTACCATACTTGCTATCACGGGAGGTTTGCATTCGCTTAGGGCCCTCTAATCCTTGTGTTGCCCGGATTTAGACTGGTTACCTTGATGAACATAGGTCATAGAAAGACTTATTGGGATATTAATAAGTCCGATGATCGTGGGAGCGTAGGTATGTGCGTGACCCATGTGATGTGACTGTGTTCGCCTCCATTATTTGTGATGTTGTTATTCGTGAACTATTCCTGAGAGATTCGGAATACGTAATCCTTATGTACGTGATGTACCGGGATGGATAGCAGAGTATGTGTGCACCGCAGCTTAGTTCTCGGGGTGCTTGTATTGTATATTTATGATGTGAATAATATACACTTAATTAATGGGAACCTTCATGTTAATGTTATGAATATAATTACGATATTGTTTCGAGAAAAACATAACGGGTTAGCTGATAGTGAAATATATTGCATTTTGAGCATCTGAGTTTACGTTAAACCCCCTATTTAATTACGAGCGTTATAATGTTAATAGAACCGAGTAATATGGGTAGGACCTATGATAGTCTAGCTAGAGATGATGTCACTTAGCTAGTGGTTTGTGTCGTTGTAGATGGGTACTTACGTTAGGAGTGCACAGTTAGACGAGAGGTGAGAATATCATGTGAATGCACGTCCTAACATGTACTTTGCATTTAATGTTTTAAATGTTTTTAAAGCACTTGCAGGTTTTTAAAATATCTCCACATTCGGGCTCTGACCCGTTTGCTTTCAAATCTATTTTTCCTTGTAAAACCATTTTAGGTGCCCAGCCACAAGGACACCATGCATAGGATACTCATTCTGGTGACGAGCTGTAGCTGTTTGTGGAAGCTACAGGGATTTGCTTGTAGACGCTTCTATCACTTGGATTCCAGATTCATTATCTATCAGTTGTAGGGCATGTCGCCCATTTCTATTAGAGTTACTTTTCCATTACAGTTATCAGACTTTGGCATGTATTGATTTAGTATTCAGTTTACTTATCAGTTGTGGGATTTGTAGTGAGGAGTTTTCCTCCAGACTTTATTTACGTTATGTGATGGTTATTCTATTTACTTCATTATGGTGAATGGTGTTATTATTCTTTATTACACTTGTTGCATGTTAATCAGACTTTAAATAAAATATGGCACTTACTTTTTAAATACTAGGTGGTTAGTAATAATAAAAAATGTTTTCGACAGTGATGCTATTAACTGAGCCAACTTGGCATTTTGAATTAATTTAATAAAGGAGTAGCTACCCGGTATTTAATTAGTCGGGGTGTCACAGGTGGTATCAGAGCATCAGGTTCTAGTGTCCTTTAGGATCTGACGGCTTATTATGTTTTCGCTAAGTTTCTTTGATCTAGAGCCCTATATTTTAGGACTGTTGTACTCTTTTTGTGTATGCTTCGTTCTTCAGCTATCTTAAGTTTATAAACAGTGAACTTATAAACTTTGTTCTTATTTCAGATGCCTCCACGACGTGCACGACGAGTTCCCAGGGATGCAACGCCCGAACCCCAGCCCGCTCCAGTTCAGGGCATGATGAACGACGCTGAGGTTGCAGCTATAGTAGCCCAAACGGTAAATGTCGCAATTGCCGTTGTTCAGCAGGCACCACCTCAGGCGCCGGTTGCCGCGCCAGTACAGGCAAATGTATTCCCGTCTGCTTGGGAACGTGTACGTGCCGCTTTTCCGAAAGCTCATCCGCCAGAGTTTGCAGGTAGCTCAGATGTGGTAGTCTCGAGCCAGTGGAGGAAGGATATGCAGAGGCACTTGAGGATGTATGAGTGCATGGACGTCCAGAAGCAGGTACTAGCTACTTTCAAGCTAGTTGGATCTGCACTGCAGTGGTGGGAGTCTATTACCACCATGGAGGAGAGGGATACTCTTACTATTCAGGACTTCTGGGTGCGGTTTGACCGCAAGTACTTTCCGTCGGCTGTTCACACAAAAATGAGGAGGAAATTGATGAGTATGAAGCAGGAGGGTAAGAGTGTGGCCGAGTATGAGGCCGAGTTCACGAATCTGTTGAATATCGTTCCAAATGAGATACCAACAGAGAATAAGAAGATTGATAAGTTCACCGACGGGTTGACTTGGAGGATCCGTCAGCATCTGTTAGGGAACCTTTCGTTGGCCACGTATTCTGATGTGGTTAACGCTGCTTTGTTACACTGCCAGGACCACCACTTTTATATGGCTGAGGGCAAGAGGTCGAGAGAGTCTAGCCATCAGGGCAGAACTGGAGGACATGGTGCCAGTGGGGCACAATCTGTTCAGGGGCAGAGACAGGGTGAGCAGGGTTCTCAGTAGGGGGATCAAAAGAGGTTCCGATCAGGGAACTACAGGCAGGGACAGGGAGGTTTTCGTCAGGGCCATCAGGGTCCAAACGGCCATCAGGTCCAACAGGGGCAGAATGGGCAGCAGTTTCACCAGGGCCAGCAGGGCCAAGGGAGGAACGGTAATGGCCACCGGGGCCGGGGACAGCAGGGGCAGAGAGGAGGGAACTTCCCAGGGAAGTGTTTTGTTTGTGGAAAGACTGGCCATAAGCGACAGGATTGTCCTGATAGGGGCAGGGCCCCACAGCAGCAGCAGCAGGGTGCTCGCCAGGAGCCACAAAGGCCTATGTTTCCCGCCGCTCTCCCCTCACCGCCACAGATGGCAGCATTGCCACCCATTCCAGCAGTCCCAGCTCAGCAGGGGCAGCTACAGTATGGACGTGTCTACAACGTCCACCAGGCTGCAGTTCCACAGGCACCGCCCGTGATTGAGGGTACGTTTCCTATCCATGGCACTATGGGTCGAGTATTATTTGATACGGGGGCTACACATTGTTTTATAGCTACACACTTCGCGAAAGCTTTAGGATTGTTAAATACGGCAGAGAGCACAGTGACGTGTGTCGACTCACCATTGGGGAGTGGGTCACTTATTTTCTTTATATGCCGGGGAGTGGGGGTAGAGATTGGTGGTTTGGTATTACCTGCAGACATGTTGGTATTAGATATGCATGTTCATAATGTGATTATCGGTATAGATTGGCTCGTAGCTTATAGGGCCATGATTGATTGCTTCAGCGGGAGCATTGTTTTTGCCATTCCGGGGCAAGAGATGTTTGTAGTGGCGATGCCTCGCCCAGAGGGAGGATCGACCGCTCATCTGTATTACATTGAGGAGGATACCTCTAAGGAGGTAGTGATTCCTTTAGATTCTATCCCAGTTGTCAGGGAGTATTCAGATGTGTTTCAGGAGATACCAGGCTTACCCCCCAGTCGAGAGATAGACTTTGTTATAGATTTGCTACCGGGTACGAGACCTATAGCACGCGCACCGTACCGTATGGCTCCAGTTGAGATGAGGGAGTTACGGGATCAGATAGAGCAGCTGTTAGGTCAGGGCTTTATTCACAGGAGTACCTCACCTTGGGGCGCTCCAGTTTTGTTTGTGAAGAAGAGGGACGGTTCACTGAGATTGTGTGTGGACTACCGAGAGTTGAATAAGGTCATGATACGGAATAAGTATCCGTTACCTCGAATCGATGACTTATTCGACCAGTTGAGAGGAGCTTCTTTCTTCTCGAATATTGATTTGAGATCGGGATACCATCAGTTGCGTATCAGGGAGGAGGATGTCTCGAAGACTGCGTTCTTGTCGAGATATGGTTCTTACGAGTTTTGGGTTATGCCTTTCGGCTTGACCAACGCTCCAGCTGTGTTTATGGACTTGATGAATAGAGTGTTCAGGGATTTCCTAGATCATTTTGTCATTGTCTTCATTGATGACATTCTGGTTTACTCCCAGATAGAGGAGGAGCACGCCGAGCATTTGAGGCAGGTTTTGCAGACACTTCGTCTGAACGAGTTGTATGCAAAATATGAGAAATGCGGTTTTTGGCTGAAGGAGGTCCAGTTTTGGGGACACATTATTTTCGACCAGGGAATATCTGTTGATCCGGGGAAGGTATCCGCGGTGAGGGAGTGGGGACAGCCCACGACACCGACTGAAATTCATAGTTTCTTGGGCTTAGCAGGATACTACAGGAGGTTCATTCGGGTATTTTCGAAGATAGCAGGTCCTTTGACACCTCCGACTCGTAAGGGTGTGCCATTCATCTGGAGTGATGCCTGTCAGTTGGTATTTGATGAGTTAAAGGACAAATTGACCTCAGCACTTGTGTTAGAATTGCCGAGACCGGGAGTTGAGTATTTGGTTTACACCGATGCGTCTTTGCAAGGGCTTGGAGGTGTATTGCAGCAGGAGAGACAGGCCATAGCTTATGCTTCCCGTAAGCTTAAGACTCATGAGAAGAATTACCCCACGCATGATTTGGAGTTGGCAGCTGTGGTATTTGCCCTACGGATTTGGAGGCACTATCTTTTGGGGGAGAAGTTCCAACTGTTCACGGACCACAAGTCCCTACAGTACCTGTTCACGCAGAAGGAGTTGAATATGCGGTAGCGTAGGTGGCTTGAGTTTGTAAAAGACTACCAGTTCGACATCCAGTATCACCCAGGTAAGGCTAACGTGGTAGCAGACGCATTGAGCCGCAGGCCAGCAGATAAGGTGGCAGAGGTGTGGAAGGCTAAGTGGAAGGAATTGGGACACCAGGATGCAGTGGCCCGATCTTTCATGTCTGTGATGACCATTACACCGCAGATTGTCACGAAGGTAGTACGGGCACAGGCTAATGACTCATTCTGTCAGGAGCAGATAGTCCGATTACTAGCAGAGGGAGCCGAGTCCTATACCGTTAGCTCAGACGGGGGATTACGCTTCAATGGGAGATTGGTAGTTCCGGAAGGGGATGAATTGCGATACGATGTGATGGCAGAGTCGCACGGCTCACGGTTCGCGGTACATCCCGGAGGGGACAAAATGTACCAAGACATGAGATGACAGTATTGGTGGAGCGGTATGAAGATAGATATCGCTGAGTTTGTTTCGAAATGCGCCACTTGTCAGCTTGTAAAAGTGGATCATCAGAGACCGGCAGGACTGCTACAGCCATTGGAGGTCCCAGTGTGGATGTGGGAGAGCATATCCATGGACTTTATCACGGGGTTGCCTACGTCGCAGAGGGGTCACGACTCCGTTTGGGTAATTATGGATAGGTTGTCCAAGGTCGCTCACTTTTTACCCGTAAGGACTGACTACACTACGGGACAGTATGCCCAACTCTTCATTTCAGAGATTGTGAGACTTCACGGTGTGCCCCTAAATATCGTGTCTGACAGAGACAAGATATTTGTTTCAAGGTTTTGGGAGAGTTTCCAGGAGGCCATGGGCACGGAATTGCGGTTGAGTACGGCTTATCATCCGCAGACTGATGGGAAGACAGAGCGCACAAATCAGATGTTGGAGGACATGCTACGCATGTGCATTATTGACTTCGGGGGTGGATGGGAGCAGTACCTTCCACTGGTGGAGTTTTCTTACAACAACTCCTATCAGTTCACTATTGGTATGGCTCCGTTTGAGGCATTATACGGTAGGCCTTGTCGTTCCCCAGCATGTTGGTTAGAGGTGGGGGACAACAAACTGCTTGGGCCGGAAGTGATTCAGGATACTTTGGCAAGGATTGAGTTGATTCGGAGTTGCATTCGGGTAGCTTAAGACAGGTAGAAGAGTTACGTTTGATGCGAAGAGGTTTTTCAGAGAGTTCCAAGTGGGGGACCAGGTTTTGCTCAGAGTGTCTCCTATGAAGGGGATTATGCGTTTCGGGAAGAAGGGGAAGTTGGCACCGAGGTATGTGGGGCCGTTTCCTATTATTGAGCGGATCGGACCGGTTGCGTATAGACTTGAGTTACCGGAGCATTTGCATCGAATTCACGATGTGTTCCATATTTCCTCGCTGAGGAAATACCTTAGAGATAATTTGGCTCATTCTCACATTGTTGTGGAGGACATCGATCTCCAGCCGGATAGCTCCTACGAGGAGGGGCCAATTGCTATTTTTGACCGAAGCGAGAGGAAACTGCGGTCAAAGATAGTTTCGTTAGTGCGTGTTCAGTGGCGACATCACAATGTCGAGGAGTCCACATGGGAGCGCGAGGATGAGATGCGCGAACGTTATCCAAAGTTGTTTTTAGCAGGCACTTTCTAGTTTCGAATTTCGGGACGAAATTCAGTTATTAGGGGGGAAGTATGTAATACCCCGTACTTTTGGCTATATTTATTTTTGGGATTAATTAATTAAATGCGTATTAATTGGAAATTAATCCGGGTTAAAAATACTAACGAGATGCGAGTTGGTATTTGATTATGTGCATACATGTTTTTATATGAATATTGAGTTATGAAAAAAATTGTCGTAAGATTGATATACGGCATTTTAGAAATTTTGTTGAGACGCGTGTGACCGCCGCGTCACGGTGTAATATTTTGATTATAAAAGTGAATTTAAATTCTATTAACTGTATGGTCGTTTCGAGTGCGCCAACGCGTCCGTAAGGGTCGAGATAGTCAGAAAACACTAACCGGGGGTTTAGTTTGGGTCCCGGGGTATTTTTAGGCCATATCGGCAACATAAAGGGCATTTTAGTAATTTTGTATTTTTGGAGAATTAAAAGTGACGAAAATTGGGAGTTTTAATCTGATTGGGAATTGACCCACTAAGCCACTAACCAACCCATATTAACCTAACAAGCTACGTAGGTTATTAGAATTAGGTTTTCTAATACCTTCCCAAAAGCAAACCCTAGCCACCATAGCCACCTTTGGAGAAGAAGCTTGGAGAAAAAGAGAGAGAGGAAATTCTGCAGAAAAGCTCCATCAAACCAACATCTAAATCAAAGATAAACTCGAGGCAAGTGACTTAATTCCATTTAATTTCAGAGAATGTTCTTTCCATGTTAGATAATTCCAATTTTATGTTTGTTCTTGGTGAAATATGAAAACCCATGTAGTTTGGAACTTAGAACTTGAAAATCTTGAGGAGAATTGCATGTAGAATGATAGGTAGATGATTATTCTCATGATATTTATGATTGGAAGAAATTAAAACGGATTTTTATTGGGTTAATTCATGATTTAAAATGTTAAGGTTTGTGTTCTTGAAAAGAATTGGAGAAAAGTGTAGAATCTTGTGATATAATGATGTTTAGGATGTATTAATTACTTAAAAGGTGTTAGTATATGACCTTAGTATGTTTTAGGATGATTGGAGACCTTAAAACATTTATTGGACGAATTTTGCTTGAGACTTGAGGTGTTAAAAATGGTGAAAAACGAGATTTAGACAAATCTGGGACGAAACTGGTAGGTCGTTAGAAGCCCCTGACCAGGTCGTTCGAACGAACTCGTTCGAACGAGCTTCTAACGAATTGACCAGTCGTTCTAACGAAAGGGAACCTCGTTCGATAACTTCGTTCGAACGAGATCTCGTTAGAAGGTACAGTTCGTTCGAACGAACTGGATCTCGTTCGAACAACCTCGTTCGAACGAGACTTCTAACGAGCTGAGAGTTTGATCTCGTTCGAATAGCCTCGTTAGAACGAGACTTCTAACGAGCTGGCAGTTTGGGCCTTTTTGGCCTGTTTTGATTTTTGGAGTCCCGTAAACTTGTTTGAGGGTAGAGTTAACATTCCTTTGATGATGTATTGATGGATTTGGGACTTTTGGGTTATTATGAGGAGTAAATTATATACGAGTGATTTAAATCAATGAACCGTTTGGGTTGAGACGTGAGTGTCTACTACGACGTGAGAATAGATTATGGTGCGTATGATTATAAACCGAAATCGTATAGAGTGTATAAAGTATATATTGGTACTAGAATGAGAATAGTGCTACAATTAAACTACGGGATTACTAAGACGTGTGTCTACTTAGTATTGGTATATGAATTGTGTGTATGACATACCTACCATACTTGCTATCACGGGAGGTTTGCGTTCTCTTAGGGCCCTCTAATCCTTGTGTTGCCCGGATTTATACTGGTTACCTTGATGAACATAGGTCATAGAAAGACTGATTGGGATATTAATAAGTCCGCTGATCGTGGGAGCGTAGGTATGTGCGTGACCCATGTGATGTGACTGTGTTCGCCTCCATTATTTGTGATGTTGTTATTCTTGAACTATTCCTGAGAGATTCAGAATACGTAATCCTTATGTACGTGATGTACCGGGATGGATAGCAGAGTATGTGTGCACCGCAGCTTAGTTCTCGGGGTGCTTGTATTGTATATTTATGATGTGAATAATATACACTTAATTAATGGGAACCTTCATGTTAATGTTATAAATATAATTACGATATTGTTTCGAGAAAAACATAACGGGTTAGCTGATAGTGAAATATATTGCATTTTGAGTATCCGAGTTTACGTTAAACCCCCTATTTAATTACGAGCGTTATAATGTTAATAGAACCGAGTAATATGGGTAGGACCTATGATAGTCTAGCTAGAGATGATGTCACTTATCTAGTGGTTTGTGTCGTTGTTGATGGGTACTTACGTTAGGAGTGCACAGTTAGACGAGATGTGAGAATATCATGTGAGTGCACGTCCTAACATGTACTTTGCATTTAATGTTTTAAATGTTTTTAAAGCACTTGCAGGTTTTTAAAATATCTCCACATTCGGGCTCTGACCCGTTTGCTTTCAAATCTATTTTTCCTTGTAAAACCATTTTAGGTGCCCAGCCACAAGGACACCATGCATAGGATACTCATTCTGGTGACAAGCTGTAGCTGTTTGTGGAAGCTACAGGGATTTGCTTGTAGACGCTTCTATCACTTGGATTTCAGATTCATTATCTATCAGTTGTAGGGCATGTCGCCCATTTCTATTAGAGTTACTTTTCCATTACAGTTATCAGACTTTGGCATGTATTGATTTAGTATTCAGTTTACTTATCAGTTGTGGGATTTGTAGTGAGGAGTTTTCCTCCAGATTTTATTTACGTTATGTGATGGTTATTCTATTTACTTCATTATGGTGAATGGTGTTATTATTCTTTATTACACTTGTTGCATGTTAATCAGACTTTAAATAAAATCTGGCACTTACTTTTTAAATACTAGGTGGTTAGTAATAATAAAAAATGTTTTCGACAGTGATGCTATTAACTGAGCCAACTTGGCATTTTGAATTAATTTAATAAAGGAGTAGCTACCCGGTATTTAATTAGTCGGGGTGTCACAACAAAGGATGGATAAAAAAATAACTTCTTAAAGCAGTTAGCAGGGGCATACAAAAAAAACCATCCAGGAAAAAGCACAAGAGTAAATAAATTAATATATATTACAAATTGACTTTAAAACAAACGTATATATATATAAACGTTGAGTTTAATAGAGCTGTAAAAAAAATTGTATATATATAATAATATAAATATGGGCGAAAATAAATACTATTTATAATATACAAGTATGTAAATAAAGTGTACAAAAAAATAGGTACTATATTATAAAAACTATCTTTATATGTAATAGTATATATAAATATACAAGTAATGGATACTCTCATAACTGAACGACTACTATGTATATATGGGTGGGATATACAATAATAGTACAAAAGATATCACAAAGACCTTAACAGAATAGATAAATCAACACAAGATGTTTCAACGGATTGAAAATATATGCACGGCCTAACGAACTAAACCATATTTATAGCACAACTAAATAAATAAATATTATAAAAAATAATTATACAAAAGTGTGTTAAAAAAAACTATATATAATATATAAGGAATATAAAATAGTAATAATAATAGTTATATAAATAACGATCTATTATTCTACATATATATTATAAGTACTATATAAAAATATATTATACGATAATATTTATATAAAAGTATACAAACAGTATATTGTAAATTAATAAATATTTATACAATTACTTAATAAAAGTATGTTTGAAATCATCAAAATCAATATATTATATTAAACTAAAATATACACTAATTACAATTAAACTAATTAAGGGATAAGTACATTTTTGTTTAATAATAGGAATCATTAAAAGTAAATTTATCGTGTTAAACGTGGAAGATTGTGCACTGATTCATCTTGGGAATGGAAATAAGATGTAGTTATCTTCTCAGTGCTAACTGAGTCACATATAATTAGGCTATCCCGTTGAACCTATTTCTTGGGATCTCTAGTAATTTTTGTTAGGTTTTCATTATGGCACTCTCAATTATTCCCCTTGATGAACTCTCCTTACGCTCTCGTTAGCGGATCCATAGTTATCATATTAGGCTTAATGTCATCACTAAAAGAGGGTTATTTCTTTGTGGCCTTATTCCATGAGTAATAAGCCGCGACTTGTTATATTATTTTACAATTAGTAACCAGATGAAGATACAAAGTGACTTATTTTTACTTTAGAGTCTTTGATCCATTATCTTCATTCTAAAGATTCGTGTACATGCTTAATCATTTTCTAACCTTTGAATAAAATCAAAGTACTAAAGTATTAATCGGCGTTCAATAAATCAAGTATATACACTCTGAGACAAATGTACATTTGAGTAATCGGCGTTCAATGATACAAGTATATACACTTTGAGACAAATGTACATTGAAAATACTACAATATATTAAATTCACTTATACAACTAATGAATGAACATTCAATGATCTTTTTCGTATTTTCCACAAGAATAATGTCTTGTTACTACTATGGATAGGAATTATTGCCTTAGATAAACACCCACATATTTATAATATTTTATACAAAGGTTTTAACACTTTTCATATCCCATAAAACTTGTTGTGGGTTAATACCTTGAGAATATATCTAATAAAATACAATATTTCCCCCACAATTTTAACCATAGATTTGAAATTTTAAGCAAAATATAATTTTATTTTCAAAAGTTATTCTCAACCTGAATCACAATGGCTTTAGTTTTCCATTAAGTTCAATGACTTTGGCACATTAAACAATATGTCGGTACAAGTAATATTTACTTGGCTAACACACGTCGAGAAGGTAAGTCAATCTTTTTTAATCTTAAAAGAAAGATTTAATTGAGAAACTTTAATATGTTTCTCTACACTTCTCAGTTTGACAAGGTATATTTTATATTCGTTCATAGACATTCCAAGGAATTTGTGACAATAAATATATAAATACTTAAGTTTTATCATTCATGGTATATTTTTCTCGTACTATTTGAACATAATTTTATGAATATATATGAACCTTGTAAGGATCAGTGGCTAAATTATTTTTCCTTAATGTTGCCATTTTAAGACACATTTGTCTTTGGTTATCCTCAATTCAATGATCAAAGTGAGATTACAATAAAGTCTTCAATGAGATCATAATTTGATTCTACCTTCGTTAAATCAGTCATGAAACCGCTTGGTTCTGAATCTCTTGATCATTCCTATGGATTTATGATGTAATTCTACCATCTTTAAAGTAGTTGTTAAATCACTTGGTTCTGAATCTTAAATAATAAATCCAATGAATAGATCTATAATCACACCACACTACTTTGTCGTTGTTTAAGAGTTAATTTGTCAATCACATAGATAAACACATTAATTTGAAGTATAAAAAAATTTCAAAATGAATTTTTCATTACAAAAGGCATTTTTCATTTCATATCTAATAGTGACTCTCATATATTTTGCTATCTTCATTTGGATGTACCTTATTCAATATGTTATCAAATTCATTCATAATGTAACACTTCTTATAAAAATATATATATGTGTGTATTTAGCCATCCATGGTATATATTGTATGTCGTTTAGATGCTCCTTTATCAAATGTGGATACTTTTTCATGTAGAAATTTTGTTAAATTTAGTAGAGTGAGGGGGATCAACATATATACCGACCCTTCTTGAAATTATTTGTATTGAAATTTTTAAGTCTTTCTTCATGACAAATGGGCAACACAATATTATTTCAAATTTCATTATTTTTCATCATTTCTCAACCATATTGAATGTTACATTAACAATGCAATACTTCATGAAATATTGTATTTTACACTTAAATTTGATTTAAGTGACAATGCATTAATTTTAAATCACAAATATAATCACTTCACATTTTATTGACCAAAGATACCAAGTTTGTCTACAACTGATGTGTCTTTTATTTATTGCACAAAATAAGTATTTAAATACATAGATGTAGTAATTTTATCATTAAAGTCCACTAAAGGTCTATAAAAAAATATCCAAACACATGATAATATATATGAGATCACGCACAAAAAAATTATACCAACTCTAATTGCAATGACTAACTACATTTTATTGCATAAACAATTACTATATCCAAAGAGCACAGTAGTGTAGTTAACGCAATACAAAACAATCAAATGCTTTTTTTTAAATCAATGCATTCTTGATCATTTCTAAGTTTTTCTATTGGTCTAATTATTCATTGCATAAACATAATTCCTTTCATGTTTTAATTTGATAAAATACAAAATCACATAAATGTAAATAAAAAATTTAAGACAAAATCCATCCGCATTAATGGTGCTTACGAATGAAATCAGTGGGCATCTGATTCCCAGGATAAAATGATCTCGACACGACCAATCAATAAGAACATCAATGTGCATGCCCCACAAACTAATTATGTATGATACTCGCTTCAACTCAATTGGGAATGGAAGGTATTGAAAAATATTTTTTCCTCTCTTTTATAAAATGAAGACAAGTCTTGTATTTATAGGTGAAAACATGTTCTTTCATGAACATATATGTCCTTTTGTTAACAGTCCGTTTATGAACTTTTATCAAGAAGAATCACAACTAAGGGTGAATAGTCTCGAGCTTAAGCGACGGCTCTGGAAAACAGTCACTATATATAGCAAATAGTCACAGCCTATAGTGACAATTAAGAAAAATCATCCTAGAAAATTAAATAATTTCATAAATAAATTGGGCACTTTAAATCCAAATTTTTCATTAATCATTTGTCCGTTTTAATAAATTAATATACCACGTGACTCGTCTTGCTACAAAAAATACGTACGTACTTGGTCCCACTACATTTGATATGTGCGTCCCACTTTTATAATGGCTCAAAGTTGAACAAAAATAAATTTGGTCAAAATAATAATTAGTGTAAAAAAATAATATTTTCCAATAGAATTCACATATGGTTCGACTGGGGTGTACATAATTACTATTTTCAATGTCATAGAAAAAGTTTAGACACTAGAGTAAGGATGGGATAAAGGTCATTGTAAAAAGATAATTAAAAAATTAGAAAGAAATAGAATTTATAACAAAAAATAAGTTAAGATGATAAGATCTTATAGTGTAGTCATTCCATAAACCAAATCATTTTTCCTTTTCCTTTAGATTCAGAGTTAGGATTTCCTTATCTATCCAACGTCATCACAACTCTATTGTCCTATTTCCCTGTGGATACGGTCCCGACTTATCTGGTCTATTACTAACGCGACAGGCTTGCACTTGAGCCTAGAGTGAATGCACATTAGAGACATTTTCTGAGTCGCGTCAAGTTTTTGGCGCCGTTGCCGGGGATTTAGGTAGACTTAGGATTATATCGAGTCAATCTAAAACTTTGACCAAAAATTTCCAAAAATATAAAAAAAATTCAAAAAGCACAAAAAGATCCATCATCATCATCTCTCATAAGCTGTTAATGCAAAATTCTGAACTCACTCCCACACCTCATAATACTCCAACCAGTATTCACGAAAATCCAATAGTTGAGTACGACCCCGATAGCCCTCACGCTCATAGCGCCCCACAGTTCTGGATTCCACCTCCCACACCGTCACACTCAATCTCAAATAACACTCTGTTTTCCTTCTTAGGACACACCTCCGAGCACACTTCTAGCACACCAAGTGAGGACACCGAGTCTTTAAGAGAGAGAGAAATGTCTCAACACGGTAGTGCAACCGCCGGTGAGGAAGAGGC
Organism: Sambucus nigra; assembly: GCA_949130495.1. Lineage (NCBI taxonomy): Eukaryota > Viridiplantae > Streptophyta > Magnoliopsida > Dipsacales > Adoxaceae > Sambucus > Sambucus nigra. The sequence goes on from OX422210.1 coordinate 249,020,245, forward strand.
CCCATACCGCCCGCTGAGAGAAATCTTATATCTTGAGCGCACTCTCACTCCGAGATGCATTATACTCCCGTATAATGCCGGGCAATTTCATTTTAAAAATGGGATGATCCAGATGTTACCCCATTACAATGGTATGGATTTTAAAAAGCCTTATCTCCATATCAGGGAATTTGAGGATGTGTGTGGTACTCTCAATGATCAAACTTACACACAAGAGGTGATCCGCCTCAAACTCTTCCCCTTCTCGCTAAATGATAAAGCTAAGACCTAGCTATGGTCTTTACCTCCAAGCTCGATTCCATCTTGGAACGAGTTGCAATCTATATTTATCAAGAAATTCTTCCCACCATATCGAACAATCTCCATAAAGGCTCAAATTCAAGCGTTCATACAATCAAAAATGAGCCATTTCATCGATGTTACAAGCGTTTCAATGAGTTAGTTACTTTGTGCCCCCATTATGGATTTGATACAGCGCAAATCATTTATTTTCTCTATAATGGGTTGAACCTTAATTCTAAGAAACTCGTTGAAACCATGGGTAGTGGTCCGTTTGTAGAACTAGATGCCCACGATGGTGAGCTGCACCTGAGGTATGTTGCCGAGACTACCCAATCCTGGGATACTTCTGATCCTAATGCTCAAAATTGAAATCGTCAAGTGACCACCACCCCATCGACGTTCGGCCTATTTCACGTAGATAAGAATTCTATGATGGACAGTCTATTAGATACACTTGAGAAAGGATTTCGAGACCTATGCGAGGTATATGGAAGAGGACCAACTGGATTCATACCAAACCCGTCAAGAAGGTGTCTGCGATTTGTGAGGCGGGTCATTCAACTGAGGAATGCCTGACTATACCGTCTATAAAGTGATGCTTCAAGAGCAAGTTAGTGGTATAGGAGGATTTAGGGGTAATTTCGTTGCACCGCACGGGAATTCTTACAATCCTTCATGGAAAAACCATCCTAGTTTTAGCTATGGGCAACAACATGATGCGATGAACCCTACTTCACATGTTTCCCCTCCTCCACCACAACACTTTCAATAAGCTCCACACATGCAAGGACATGTGAAAGCACCACCACCTCAAGGAGCATATATCCCTCCACCGCAGAGAACTCTCGAGGATACTATGAATCAATTTATCAATAGCCAGACCGCAACCAATGCTAGATATGATTGCCAGATCAGCGACATAAATGCAAATTTGTCAAAGATACAATCGTCATTGAGTATCCAAGAGAAGGGCAAGTTTCCTGCCCAGGGCCAAAGACCTCCCCAAGGTGAAACTAGTGTAAGCTCCACACCCCGTAACCATCCGGAGCAATATAGCGCAATTACCAATCTACATAGTGGGAGAGTAGTTAACTTGTCACCTCCCCCACACGATGCAACTAAAGACAAGGAGACTTCTCCCGGAACGAAAGAGGCCGAAGATTTCCCATTGAATGAGAGTGATAAAGAAGGAACTAGTGAGCTCGAGGTAGTAACGAAACCCCCCACCGCTGCCCCATACCCTCAACGGTTGGTCCCGTACTCCAAAGGGACTTCTAGGGATGATGTTTCGGATGTCCTTAAACAAGTAAAGATTAATTTACCTTTTCTCGAGACCATATAGAAAATTCCCACATACGCTAAGTTCATTAAGGACTTACTCACGGTAAAATGTAAGCTAAAGGTAAATAAGAATGTCTTTTTGGCCCAGAATGTCAGTTCAGTTTTATCGAGTGACCTTCCATTAAAGTATAAAGATTCGGGTGCACCCACCATTTCGTGCATCATGGGGAAGAACCAAATCGAAAGAGCACTAATAGATTTAGGAGCGAGTGTTAACATTATACCCTATTCCATCTATAAGAAACTCAATTTGGGAGCCCTGAAGCCCACAAATATGACCCTCCAGCTCGCGGATCGTTCTGTGAAGATGCCTCGGGGAATCATTGAGGATGTGATCGTCCAAATAGACACTTTATACTTCCCGGTGGACTTTGTCATTTGGGACGAGGATCCCACCATTCTCCCGAGCAATCATGTTTCCATTATCATTGGTCACCCATTCTTAGCTACGGCTAATGCACTCATCAATACTCGGAGTGGGCGGATGCAATTAATAATTGGAAACATGACCCTCGATACTAATTTTTTTACAATATCAAGAACGAGGGAGACGAAGGAGAACCACGAGAGACGGATCTTTCAGGAGCAACACACGAGCATGGGAGGACCCACACGCGAGAGCCGATAGGGGTATGCCTTGTTATATCAATTGAGAGCGACAATTTAGAGGGTATAGGGAGAAGTTCGTATGAGTTCTTAGAGGAGAGCGAATGGCAAGACACGATAGATATTTTTCTCCTTGAGTACTACCCACCCACACCACCTAATAATTTTGAGATGGAGCGAGGAAGAAAGAATGGGGAAACAAAGCAAGAGAGAGAGAGATAGAGAAGTTGAGCCTAACGGGTGTTGAGAGAGAATTCGAGCAGGTGGATGAGAGCCTTCACAACAAAGTCCAACCTCTATTGGACTCATGTAGTCATTTAGGAGAGGGCGAGTGGAAAGATAAAACTGATGAGTTTCTTCGCAATGACCATCCACCCATACCATTTGATAGCCCGAAGGAGTTGAAGAGAAAAGTTGTGTCTCGTCCGACTTAGAGCCCGACCCATGCATTCCAAAAATTCAAAGAAAATTAGGTGTTCCCTCTGAGTCGGTGCACGCAATCTATGCTTTGAGTAAGCATCACAGGGATCCCTTTCCGAGTAGTCACGATATATATCCCGGTATTTCCTTTATTTATTGGCGAGGTCCCAACTTATTCTGATTGTTGGTATATGATATGAAAACGGGAGAGACGAGGAGAGCACCGAACCCCGTGAGTGGGGTCGGGTGAGTTTGTGGAGAGATGAGAGGTCGTCGCACCCCCGACGCATATGGGGTGATTTTTATTGTATTATTGAGTCATGTGTTAGGGTCATTTAGTGTCTTTATGCATTTTAAATATTTGTTTGTTTTACTTTTCCGCACTTTTCATTCGCTTTGAGTTAGCTTTTAGTCCTTTTTGCATGAGGACAATGCAAAAGTCTAAGTTAGGGGGTCACAAGTGCGTATTTCTAAACTCCACAAATTTTCAAAAATGCCCAGAAATTTCCAAAAAAATCATAAAATTTTGAAAAACCCAAAAATATTTTTGTTCAAAATAAATAAAAATTGGAATTCAAATTTTTCAAAAAGATCATTAAAGTTAGATTGAAGTCTCAAGTTGTAAAATTCAAATACACAAAGCCAAAATTGACCAAAGATAGAAATTGAGCGAAAATTGACGACTTAACGAATAAGTGTAGAGATTAAAAAAACCCGGTAAGATTCGAACCTATCACTTTTTGCGAATTTTTCAATCAATCTGAGTTAATTGTTAACTCAAAGTTCTTTTCAGCGCTTGAAAAGTCATTGAGGATCTCAACCCTTTCATTTTGATCGGTTATGAAAAACGTGTGTAATATTGCTTTTAAAAACGTGCCAAAATTTATCTCTAAACTTAAATTCATCTCGAAACGCATATGGTAACGCAATTGGTATTTTGGACAATGAAGTAGGCTCTCGTTTGCCATCCAAAAATATTGGCTAGAAAAGTAGCGAAAAATCACCCCCTTTGTACCCCAAATTGAGCCAAATAAACTTTTTCCTTTCGTTTGACAACCCAAAAACCCAAATATCCCGGAATTGCGAAAAATGGAAAAATTCAGAAGTTAAGTCCGGAAAATGCATATAAAGGGGCAAGAAAGAAAAAAATAGATATGCTCAACAAAAATAGCAAGAAAATAAAATAACTGAAAAATAGAAGAATATAGAAAAAGAAGAAAAAAATGAGCAATAGCCCAGAAAAAGCACAAATGGACATAATAAATGACTTTTTCAATTCCAACCTTCCCTACCATTTTCATTTTACCCAATATATCGTAAAACCCAAAAAAGTCATAACTGAGTCCGAATTGAAAAATTGGTTACCGCATGGAGAGCTAATACACCAAAAGATAATAAAAGAGATAATGCGTGAATAAGAGGTAATGTTCCCGTTTTTAAAAAAATCGTATTCCGTTGATGAGATCCTATCACTATGAAATTTTCATCTTTCTACTTGTGTGCGTGGCTTTGCGTCCATTAAATTTACTCTTTATATCACGCATACTGAGAGAATAGCTACATTGCGAGTGATTCGTTTGAGAGAGCATTCCGTGAGAATTTGAAATCAAAACGAATTTTCGGCTAAGTAACGTAATGGTCAATCGGTGGAAATCCGCGGTTAAATTTCTGGCTTCGCGCACACACACTACGGTTTGAGACTTGTAAATATGACTTGCTGATGACTATTTTCTAGGAAAGTTTGAATTAGACAATTTTTGCGTATTTTGAATCTTCTTTGAGTCGAATTTTGTGAGTATATTCTCTGCAAACCCTCACGAGACACAACTCGTCCTACTAGGGTAACCTAGGGGTTTAAAGGCTTGTTGCATACGCAAAATGCAATCGTTTGCCCGCGAAAAAGGTATTATATCCCCATAAGAGGATTTTCAAGAGTTGAGCCTTGTCATGATTCTTTTACATTACTCGGGACGCACAAAGTTCTAAGTTAGGAGGGTTTGATTAGGCATAAATTCTTCCAAATTTATCCCTTTAATTTAGTTACTTTTAGCACCTCAAACAACGTAATCAATTTGATTTTATCTCATAATATTTCTACTGACTTATCCTAACGAGTACACCGAGTTTCTGGTATTTTGTACTAATTTTGCAGATATTTAATGTCAATAACGAAAGAAAGGAACCGGAAGAATTAAGAAAGAAAAGAAAGAAAGTCAAAAGGGCAAAAGTGTAGTTTCTACGCGGAATTCGGATGAGGCACCTAAAGAGAAGTTTAAGATATCAAGTTCATGAGCACATAGGAAGAAACGGCACCTCAATCGGAGTCTCGGTGAGAAAGATGTGAGCAGTCAAATTTTGAGAAAAAAAAAGTCAAAGGCAGACCGATCCGCAGGAGGACCGGATCGGTCCGCATTGCCACATTCCAGAGAACCCCGGACCGAAGGAAAATTGAAGCTGGAAGAAAAATAAAAGAAACGGTCCGCCCCAAATCGATCCGCCCTAAAAATAAAAGAATCGGTCCGGATTCCAGGCAGACTGATCCAAAGGAGCCTCGGACCAATCCGGCTGTCGAGTTTTGAAATTTTATTTGTCTCTAATGGAGATTCCTAGTACAGCTAAAACTCTTGGAATTTTTGTAGGGTATATAAATCCGAGTTTTTATTGTTTTTAACACACGGAGAATTAATATAATTTTCCAATTCTTTCTGTGAAACCCTAGTTTTGAAGGTAGATTACAATTTTAGTACAAAGATTGAAAATTATTCAGATTTCTGTGATTACAAGTGTTCTTAATTACTTCTTTTAATGATTTGGTAAGATTAGTGAGTTATTTCATCTGTTTAATTCCTTTCTACATCATTCCGCAAATTTTTCTTAGTTTGATCATGGTTTTCTGCAATTCAAAAATTGTTTTCATTAGATTCAGCATGTTAGGCTAGATTTTCTAAGGCCGGGATACATGAACCCAGCCTGATGTGATAGTTGCATGTGTATAACATTAATCCTCGGAATTTAGTGATTTATTACGACCGTATTGTGTAGGAACATAAAAATTGTAGATCTTTGGATCTCGTTTGCTTCCGGGTAACCGGGATGCTTTAGAATGTAATTTGAGTGTAACTACCGTAATATCGATTTACTCGTCCTCTGATTAAGTATAGTGCGGGCTTGAACCTCATATACATAATGCTTGGGAGTACTAAATTCTGGGTCTAATTAATCAGTTAAATTTATGATTAGTATTATACCTGCAATACACTAGGGTTGGGGGATTGTATTCCCGTCCTATTTTTCTCATCATATAGTTTAAAGTTTCAAATCATTCTTCATCATTATTTTAGGTAAGTTAGTATAATTGCAGCTTTTCATAATTTCATAATTGCATCTAGTGTAGTCATTCCATAAACCAAATCATTTTTTCTTTTCCTTTAGAGTCAGAGTTAGGATTTCTTTATATATCCAACGTCGTCACAACTCTGTTGTCCTATTTCCCTGTGGATACGATCCCGACTTACCGGGTTTATTACTAACGCGACAGGCTTGCACTTGAGCCTAGAGTGAACACACATTATAGACACTTTCTGAGTCGTTTCATATATCAACAACGAGCCATGGTTAATTGTCCTACACGCGCCAAAGTGTCTAAATTGTAGTGTGGATGACTTAGTTGCTCCTACTGAATATCAATCCGTTTTTTATGATACACCGAATTTGAAATAATTTTTTAATTTGTAATAAATATTCCAATTTGTACTTTATCAATCCACTTTTAATTCTTTTAATTGATTTGCACTTTATCATTTTCACTCTTGTGTAGTGTTCGTGTGTGTGGGCAGTAGGGGTGGGGGTGGGGGTGTTTCGGATTTTTAGTAATTGTGCATATTATGAGCTAGATGCCGTTGTTTTGGAATTCAGAATTGAGGTGTTAAACAGTAACAATTCATTTGGATTTGTAGTAATTGTACATATTTTCATGTCTTCTTCTAATTCATTTCGATTTGTACTAATAACAAAAAAAAATTACAGAAAATGTCTCCTTTAGGTATTAAGGCGAGGATGATGATGCTGATTATGATGATGTCGTCTGGGCTCGGTGGTAGCGAATGCGACGAGGGTTTCTCGACCCCTAGGCTTCCTAAATATGGAAAATTAGGAATGGCCATCAAGAACAAAATGGGGCTATTACGATCATCGGCCTGGGGTACACTAGTTGGAGGGAGGTGTCAAATGAGCTCAAGTTAGCTATTTGGGTGGCACTACAGGTAATGTATTTATATTTATATTTATACTTATATTTATATTTATATTTATATTTATATGAATATTTCGATTTCGATTTCGATTTTATATTTATATTTATATTTATATTTATTCGCAACTAACATTGTATTTGTTGGACAGGAACAATTCAGTCTGGATCCAAAGCTACGCGATTTCGTCTTGGAGCAGTTGAGGGATCAACACAAGAAGTGGAAGAAAAATATACGGACCCGGTACTTTGGGAATACCCAAGAATCCGTTATCCGAATGCGTGAATCCGTTCCATCGAAGGAGTCGATCTCATTGGCACAATGGCAAAAGTTCATTGATAATGAGATTGGGGAGCGACAATTGGCATCTCGCCAATCGAGAGGTAAAATCGGGTAAAAAAGACGGACGTGCACTACTCCGACTGGACGTCTTATGCCGAGGTGGAGCGTAGGATGATGGTAAGATTTAATTTTTCTGTAACTACATAAATATATTATTTTTCATTATTTTACTTTGCGGGCTCGTTACTAATTTTGCTTTATTTTATTTCAGAGGACAGGGACTGGCCCTGGGGGTAGGCCACATAAGCTCGATCCTTATGTGGCTATTCGGACGAAGAAGGGGAAGGATAAGGAGGTGTCCTCGAGCGTCGTGGCCACAATTGTAAGTAATTCGATAGTTTACTTTTTGTTAATTACGTTACAATTTTTTATATACTTATTTTACTAATCATGTGATTTTTGTCATTTTAGGCAAAGCTTAAGGAAGTGCATGAGTCGCAGTCTGATGCCAACAAGGCATCTTTGTCCACAAACGCACTCAGCCAAGTGCTTGGCATTGATCGCAAGGGGAGGACAAGGGGGTGAGCTCGCGGGTGTCCAAATCTAGGATCATCGGATTGGAGACGAGCGACACCGAGTTGGCTCGAACGGTGGACTCGCATGACACGAAGTTGTCCCGTTTGGAGGTTACGGTATAAGATATGTTCTCATTCATGAAGCGTTCATTGGGTGAAAACCGTAAGGGGAAAGGGAAGGAGAAAGTGATGGAGGAGGAGGTGCAAGAGGACGAGGTGCAGGATGACGAGGATGTGGACCTCATTTCTTCATCGCCGACACGTGCGGACTTTGATGATCCACTCCCCTATTTGTCTTCCTTCGACCGACCGATATCGATACTTAGTTGGCCGAGCGTGTTTTTACTGGACATATTTGATGGCCAATGGATAAGGCGGGGTTGAGGAACCCGAATACCGTCCAGGGTATGCCAATTCTTGGACTTTGGCTTCAAGGCATCGAGTCCAAGATGCTCGTCATGCATGTGATACTCGGGAAGGAGAACTCTCCATTGTGCTTGCGTGAACAATACGGTATGATGTATATTGTTGTGTGTGTCAATTCGTATATCGTGTGGCCTACTCACCTCCTCAGAGCTAACCTTACCCCAGACATGTAATGATATTATTTGAATTGAATTGTTTTAAGTTGTTACATTTGAATTATATCGTGATGCATATTGTTTTGAATGTATATTTGCATTATCTCTATTTTATTTGGATATATGATGTTTGAACAGATACAATGTTGCTATAACAAGTACAAATATACTACTGGGCAGTGGCACAGTGGCCATACTGCCCAGCAAATTTTTTTTCAATTCTGCCTAGAATTGTCACGGTCATTGACCGTGATAATTTTTTTATTAAAAGTCACGGGTTTGTCAAGATTTATGACCGTGACAAAACTTGTCAAGGTCATAAACAGTGACACGACCGTGACAATTCTAATGAACTTGTCACGGTCGGTGATCGTAACACGTCTGTGACAACAAAAGTTATCACCCCCGAAATTGTCATAGTCATTGACCTTGACAAGTCCAACTTGTCAAGGTCATTGACCGTGACAATTCGGCAGATTTACTGTAGTGCTTGCATGAAAGTCCACCATTGGAAAGATATTAAAAGAAATGAGAGGCATCGAATATAAAATAATACCAAGGCCAAGTTTTTTTTTATTTATGCTTTAAAATTAATATCTCCGATAGAAAGGGAGTGAAAAACTACAAATGTTTATTCTTTGAGGGTGTTAAATTTAAAGATCAATGTGTTTACACAAAGATTCCTAGTTAAGCTTCATTTTTTTAACGTTATTGATTTAAGAATCATCAATATTTTCTAGGCTTGTGTGCATTGTATATGCTTCTCCATTAAGTGTTCTTTATTTTTCACTGGATGCTTAACGGGCAGGGCTTTTGTCTGTCGTTGTGGAAAAGCCTCTCTAATAAAAAAATCCTTCATTACCTACAAAAAATAATAACACAAATTCGTATAAAGGTAGGAAAGGGTATCGGTTCAACTCTACGGAGTGAAACATAAGAAAAGTCATGCAATTCATTTTTCTAATTATTTTTTCAAGATTTTTTTTATTTTTTTATATTAAAATAATTTGTGATGATGATGAATTAACTAAACTAAATGAGAACAAGTAATAAAACTAGAATAAAAGTGTAAAGAAATAATAAAAAGTGTGTAATGAAACTGAGTGAAATATAACTAAAAAATATAAAATATGAGATGAGTGAGGAAATAAAAGTGAGGGCTAACAAGATATGGGATTACACCATATATTCTAGTTGATCTTATTAATTAAGTCATTCAAATCAATTGTCCCAAGTTAGTATCAAAAGTACAAATCAAATCTCGTTACATATGTAATTTTAACAACAACCTTTTAGAAAATTAAATTCAACACTCCTACAACTCTTGAAAAGTAGATCCAAACTTCATTTAATGAATCATCCGCTAGGATCGATTCATTAAAATTCATATAAATCGTAGAAAATAAAATCTACAGTAAAAATTTAAGGTATAATACCATACTTGAGAAACCCCTATCCCTAATTCGATTCTAAAATGGGTATTATATCTCGAATTTTAATTTTCTCTCGAAAATCATTTACCCTCTCTCGAGGCATAAATCAAAATGTAAGAATGAAAAGTTAATTATCAAAGGGACATTTAATATAAATAAACTAATTAAAATGGGATTAACATCGAATAATAGGATCACCCCACCCCTTGAAAGGGGTTTCTAGCCTAACATGGTGATAAAACACAACAAATATAATATTATCAACAAACTAAGCATGGAATTAAAAAAAATGTAGAGATAAGAGAACAAGTCTTAGAATCAAGTCTCCTAGAATTGTAAGTTGGACTCTTAACTCTTCAATACGAACCAAACTCTCACAATTTAATCATCATAAATTCTATAAATAAAATAAAAAATAAATATTTAGAAAGGTGTTTTTCTCTCTATTTTATTTCTCTACTTGTCTTATAGATCTTCTCCAACTAACTCCACTTCAACAAATGGTTCTTCAAATGCTCTTATAAGAAGATGCAAGTGGTTGGGCATAAAGTTGAAAGGATTAATAGTGCATAAGGTATAGAAGGTATTTGGGTGAGGGTAGTTTTGGGTATGAATATAAGTACATGTGGAAGATGAGGTAATGGGGGAATGAGTGAGTAAGAGGTTGAAGATGATAGGGGGTGTTTGTGTGTGATAAGGTGCAAAGTATTTAGGTGTCAGTGTAGGTGTAGGATTGGAGATGATTTGGTGTGATATGTGTATGGGATTTAGTGTGTGTGAGTGTGTGTGTACCTAATAATAAAAATATAAAAATAAAACTAACACAAACTAACTAATAAAAAATTAAAAATTAAAATCTAAAGAAAACTAAAATCCTAATCTATTAATAAAGGACTAAAAAAATAAAAATAAATAAGATAAAATAATAATAAAATTAAACTAACTAAAACCTAGAAATAAATAAAAATAGTATAATAAAATAAAAAAATAGAACAAGATATGGATACAAACACTCAACGCGCATAAAAATGCTCGAACCCTGATATTTACAACTACACGCACTCAAATAAAATAAAAAAATCCTAAAATATACACGACTGAAGATATAATAAAATAAAACTAAATTAATAAAATAAATATATTAGACACGAACATAACAACACACACACTAGAGATTATTTTGGGATAGGCTGGGGGGGTCAAGGCTTGGTTCGGGATAGGTTTAGGCTACAGGACTTTGGTTTAGCACTTTTAATCGCATCTTTGCCACATTTTTCCTTGACTTAATGCTTTTAAATCCACACACGACTTTTTACCTACAAGATAAACATGAACGCGCATAAGACCCATTTTATCGAGAATTAGCAATTAAAAACTGTCTATTTGGGATTTTATTTAAACACTTTTGGTAATTATCACACTACTCCCAAACAGAACATTGCAAGTCCTCTAGGAAAAATATAGAGAAAGAAAGATAAGAAATCAAAAGTGTGCCACTTTCACGGGCACTTGCGTTTGAACTTATCATGTGCAACAAACCTTTAAATCTATAGGTTTTCCTACAGGACGAGTGTTATCTCATGAGGCTTTGTAGGGAATGTACCCACAAAATTCAAAAAAATATTGAAAATGATTTATTGAAAGGCAGTCTCTTATTTGACGATGAAAAGCTATACAACCCATCTATAAAGACTTGAAGAATTATACGTTCAACTATGAGTGTATGGCATAAAATTACTTAGTACCAAAGGCATAATCCTTCCTAAAAACCTCAGCGTGTGTTGTGTGAAACAATATCAAGTATCATGAGAGTAATTCTTAGATTTCCTTTATAGAATCAGCACTTTGACTTCAAATCTCACTAGATATGTCTCTCTTAATTGAACTCTTCGAGATTTGTATAAGTGTATCTCTCTAGTGTGTGAGGAGGTGGGTAAATAAAAATAAGTTCAAATGTCTCACACACTTATAAGAAATGATAGATATATGAAAGAAATTGATCTCAAGAAAGAATGTTAACGACTATGTTAAGAATGTCGTGCCATTCACCATACAGACTTCTCGTTTGCATGAACACCTCACCATGGATGAAAGTGGGGTTTATGTAAGAATTGAGGAATAAGATGAAGAAGATGAATGATATGATGGTAGGGTAGGGTTTTTGAGAAGAGTGGAATACAATCTAAATAACCAATGCCTTCATTTTATCAAACTTTGATTGCATTTTTTTTCTTTTTTTTTTTGGTTACGATGCATTTATCTTTTTAAACCAACAATGAAGACATTTTACATGTGGACTTTCAAACACTCTTTTTCTTAAAAAAATTATGGATGGTAATGATTGGAAATGATATATGGATGGTGTGGATGAAGTGAATGATAATGTGATGTGGGAAAATGTGAGTGTATGGTAAAAAATGGTTTGGTGCTCGGAATAAACTACAAGATACATGTTTCTTATGACTCGAAGATGATGTAATTATCGATGGTTATGTCAAAGATGAAGAATAATGAGATCATACAACGACTCATTGGGGTACCGAAAGAAAGTTGAGTCACCTTGTGACTTGGAGATACGCAAAAACCCTGAAAAAGTTAAATAGCTCAAATCTCATGGGTTTAAGTCCCCACAAGTGATATTTTAGGGCTCTTTTGAGAATATAGTTACTTTTCAACTTTTGATTGAAAACATGCAAGTGCAAATTTGCTGAGCTTAGGAATTCATAGTGCAAATACGCCTTAAGAGGTACTACTTAATTTTATGGTAAAAGCGTAATTTTGTGCACGAACAAGGGTAATTCGAGACATCTAAAAGAGGCATGATTGACATTTCATGTCATGAAAAAATATGAGTTAAATTGCATAAAAAAAAATTAAAAATGACTTTTTCTGACAAAATTTTCAAAAGAGGTACGATTTTGATAAATTTTCCCACCTCCCACAAAAGAGAATATCGTCCTCAATATTTAAAACTGGATATGAAAATTGAAAGCTCAAGGTAGGAAAAAGATTGCCATAATCAACTGCAAATGAAATTTGGACCGCAAACGACATTCCTCCCTAGTTCAATCAATTTTCCTCCTTTTGTTCGAAAGAACATCAAACGAGAATCAAATGAATTGTCTCCATTTTATAGAAGAAATTCGTTTAAAGGTCGTTTGAAGTTTATTCAAATGAGATATGGCAGTTTGTTTGAACGAGTTAGTTTTTAGTTCGAATGAACAAGATGCCTCCTTTTTGTTCTGCCTCAATTTTCAAGTTTTCTATAAACAGGAGTGTTTGCAACAGTTTTCAGTAAGATATTTTTGCGAAAATATGTCCTAAGAGGTTATCTTGTGCCTCCAAACCCTAGTTCATACCAAAACACTTTGATATCCAAGTTTAATCTATATGTGCTTTAAGATTGCCATTTTTTTCACCAATGTTTATGCCCTTCATGTTGCTGAGTATTTTTTCATACTATGGACTCCATGCTTGTCACGGTATAAATGCATTAGACTCTATATTTATGACGATTTGCTGAGCCTCTATCGGTGGATATAGATGTGTGTGTGGACTCCCACATTGTGGCAGTACATGGGTGGACTCCTACGTGTCGCTTTGCAAAAGGTCGAAGGAATGAAAATGATTTAAGGCTTGAAGGACTAAAGTCTGTTCTGTAAGTCTGCTATCTATCCTTGTGTAATTCCAGACATAATGAATTTGAGTGGATGGTCGTCCGAGATTTTTTCCGTTTGGATTTTCCTCATACATCGGGTGTTTTGGTTAATTGATTTATTGTATCCTTTTTATCACCTAAATTCTTATTTTAAGGTAATATAAAATTGGTTAATTATTTATCGCAACAATCAATTTAACTGCTGCAGATTTTAATTGGGTTAACTGTTTAACTTTAATTTAATTTGAAAAATTAAAATTAAAATTAAAATTATTGTTTATATTTGGACCACCCATATTAGACCCTCGTGTTTTTCAAATCCAATACACTTTTTGGGCATTTCCAATAATACAATTTTTTGGTGCCAAAACTGAGGATTTTTTTGGTTCACGTCTAATAAGAGATATTATTAAACCCCACACATCAAATCAGTTACATACCTTGGACTAATGGTTGGTATCTCTACCATGCCGCTTGGCACGCTAGTGTCAAGAAGCAGTGTGGTATCTCCATCGACATTTCCATCGCAATTAATGCACTTGGCGTGTTAGGTATAGTTAGAGCGCTTAAACATTATATTCTTCTAAGGAATTACTCGAACCCGAAATTCTATAAAAAGTAACATTCCATGAACATTTAAGACTCGACTTTTATCCCCCTTAAAATACGTTTTGAAAAGATCATTAAAATAATATTATTGGATATTTACTTATTCCCCACATTGATATCATGAAGAATAGACTGGTGTTTTGAAAACTCTGCCTACTTGTTGTTCTTGATAGTTCTTGTTCTCTCTCTCTCTCTGAAACAGCTCCATTGGACACATGTTTCTATTACTTCATATTATTGTTATCTTTAGCTTTCTTGTTCACCCTTATAAGTTGTAATGCAATACTCATTGGAGGATATGAATTGAAGTTACATCTCACATTTATTTATTAAGTACCCAAAACTGACAACTCTCTTACATAACTCAATCTCTACAAGTTGATATTCTTGGGTCCTATTATTATTGAAGAGAATATGAATAACCTAGCACATAATTATGCTACTTGTTGAAAGAGTTGAATCAATACATACAAGGATGGAGTCCTCACACTTTTCAATGAAGTGAACTATATTATTGATATTGTAATTGCACTAAATGTGGCAGACTACAATCTATGGCGCTCATATATTATTATCTATTATTTGCACAAAAATATTAACCCCACACTACTTAACATTTTCATGTCCTTAGCACTAAACCCATGGGTATTGTGCTTTCATTATTTTGCATAAAAAAATATATTATGATTCACCACTTAGTGTTTCATTACATATGAGAGATAATATTCTTACTATTAACACAAATTAAGTCACGAATCATGAATATAATTTTTAGATGTTCCTACCAAAACCTTGCATTAGATTTTAACATGTACAATGCATATATGCCACTATAGATAATTTTAATATCTACATATACTAAATAATGCAAGGCATATCTCGATTCATAATATAGATCATCAGACATGAAATTAATCATCTATCGATAATGTAGACGTGGAGTATATTTTATATATTATAAGAATAACAACCTATACTAATATTTTTTTAAAAATATCACAACCACGAGAATAATATATACTTATATAACAAGATATATTGGTTCATACAACATATAAGTTCATGGGTCATTCATAGATCCATACTGACAATTTTAGCATTTCTCCTAAGATACTTCTTATGAATTATTATGAAAATAAAAATTCTTCTCCTAACAACGAAGTTCTTAAAAATATAAAAGATCTTCCTCACATTACATCTTTGATAAGAATAAACCATATAAATACGATAAAATATAAGCCAAAGCTAAGGACGCCAGCTTACACATATACATGGAAACGACCTTAAACTAATAAATATGCAAAAATAAGATCTTTAAAAGGTATCAAATTTATCATCCATTAAGCATGGAAACACATAATCCAAGTCTTAATAGGTCCACACTCATATGCATAAATTAGCCAGAAAAATTAAGTAGTTAATGCATGCAAGAAATAATTACATTCCTTATTTATAAATGCACCATTATAATTTTGTATTTCTAAGCCTTTAGTAAAATTATTTTCCATCCACAAAGTGAAAAAATAATAATTATGCCTATTTTTCAAATTTTTATCACCAAAAAATGCCTAAAAATAGTGAAAAAAACATTAATCGAAGATAATAACCACAAAATTATTAAAGTTGGTGAATAACACCTTCAACTCATAACGTTGGGAATCTAATAAAAATCTAGATTTTTAAAGCAATTTGTTTAATAAAATACATACAAAAATACACTATAAATAATTATATAGATTTGGAAAGACTATTAAAACCCTTGAATCCAAAATGTGAAACAAATAGAAATAGCCAAAAATATGATAAAAATGATCCCAAATATTTTTTCTTTTCTGTTTTACTATCCATTGTCTTCCTCTCTGAAGTGAGTTTTCAAGTAAAAAAGTCTTTGGAAGATCAAGGCCAACTTTGTAAATGTTTGAGTTTTAAAAAACAACAACTATGTAAATGGAAAAACGATCCAAAATTTTAACTTTATAAGTATTTGGTGAGTCCAATAACTCTCTAAGTATTTATGTGAGGCTAACTATATACATTAAATACATTCCAAAATTTTGGAAAACCCAAAATTTAAACTCATTTTTCTCAAAATAGGGTCTAAGTTTTCTCCCAAAATACACAATGAATCTTTACAATTTTTGGTGTATCTTCCCAACACATACGAAAACATATTCTAATAAAAAATCATCCATTAAAAAAATTAATGGCCTCCATTAAAGGTGAATGCAATGAAACTAAAAAATAAACATGATAATCTCAATAAAAAAAAATATATGGGCGATATGAAAAGTATTATATCTCTGATAACAATGTTAGGTTTTATATATAACCACTTATTATGTCCCCAACTTAACCGTATTGTCTAGGCCCATGCGTGATGTTTTAACCCAAAGTTCTCGTTAGTAGTTAGATGATCCATATCACTTTAATACAATATGTTGGACTCTATATCTTTCGATGTGAGAAATATTTTTATTACACGATGTCTAATTAACGAAATATATATTTGTATTAAATTTAGATTAATCATTTGAAAATCATACATTTAACAAAAGTGAACGTAAAACAAAGGGTTAATTAATGTTCAGTCCCCCAAAAATGTTTATTTTATTATTTAGTTTAACATGTATTTAAAAATAATTTAAGTTCGTAATAAAAACCATGACATGCAAATAGTGACATTAAGGCGTGCTAATGTCATAAAAAAAATTAAGGCAAAAAATAAATCATAGGTTTTTGTCAAATTCCCCTATAACAAACAATCTCATTCTCCTCATATATATGATTAGATTAGTAATAAGGATAAAGTATAATTTGGACAATTTCTATGACTTATTAATGACATTTTGGTCATCTTACAAACAATCTAAGGACTAGCATACATAATCCATCAAAATGAAGATCAACCCTAAAATATGAGTACTAGTAAACCTTATCTTACAATAATCAAGAACTTTAAAACACAGATGACCCTTTTAATTTTCAGTATTTTGAATTTACCGTGGATACATAATATGTTTTGGGTTTATGACAGGATTAAAAAGTAACTTTAGTGAGGTACATGCATATTGTTCTTGTAATTTACACATGTGATTTTGAAATATATACATAGGGGGAGAGGTTAAAAAGTGAACCTAAAAAGGAATGAACATTTTAATGAACCTTAAAAAAAAACTTAACAACCTATTATTTTTAATTAATCTATTGTAATTGGTCCGCGCCACAGGCAACGGACACGTGGGTGGGGGGTGGGGGAAAGGTGTGTGTATTAAAAAAATACGCGTATCCGTTGTCGTTGGTGCGGATTAATTACAACATAGGAATTAAAATTAATGGGTTGTTAAGGTATTTTTTTTGTTGAGGTTAATTAAAATGTTCTCTTTTAGGTTCACTTTTGAACCGCTCCCTATATATATACATACACGTATTAAGTTTGTATATAATCTAACTTATAAAGCTTGTATATATTCTAACATATAAGACCATCTCCAAGGCATTGGAGTGTATTTCTCCATTGTTATTCCCCCCACCCACCTCTCCCCCCCCCCCCCCCCCCCCCCCCCCCCCAAAAAAAAAAAAAAAAAAAAAAACCTTGTTTGTTCCACGACATTATGTATGGGAAAACTTCCATCGGTATTTCATTAGCGGGGTGTAAAAGGTCCCCGCGGAAGTTGACTTGCCTCCCAATGACTACATTTTAAAATTAATAAGAATACCCCCAATAGATAACATCTTTTCACCATAAGTCTCATTATAAATCGCGTTCTCAACTTTTTAAACACTTCCAACCTCTTCTTAACGTTCAATGGAAACTCCACCGCATACTAACAAGACCCCTTCGAAGATAGTGAATTTGACTCGATAGCTAAACAAATAAGGGGAACCACCAAAATAATATTTTTTTATATAAATAATGCAGATGTCCTAATTTGTACATCGAGGGTGAACACATCTGAGGACTCCATTAATGGAGTGAATAATAAAATAAAATTTTGGGAAAATGTTTTCCACCTATTCAACAAAGAAAACCAATTCACCGAGTATTGTTCCTCAAGATCGCAAGGCACACAGTTAAACACCATCAATATGTTCATGAGTAAACTATGCATCATCGTTGGATATCTCGAGTGTGGGTTACCCAACGGTTGCATTAAACACGATGTTCTCCCGCTTAGCACATAGACATATAAGTTGGATGTTGGGGAAGATTTCAAGTTCATTAAGTTCTACCTTGAACTCAAGGACATTTCAAAATGGAAACGTGAGTTCAAAACGCATTGTAAGCTATGAAATAAGGTTAGGAATATCGAGAAAAAGTTTCCACCAACTTTTAACTCGACCTATCCTTTACGATTATCGAGGAAGCATATGTTCCTTTGATGGAAGGCATGTCCTTAATAGGACAATGCCCTCCTAACATTCACTTAACTGAGAGTGCAACGGCTTATCGGTAAAGACTTCGCAAGGTAAATTAGGAAAGTTGGCAACATATCCTCCAACACCACTATTCTCGAGTTTTTTGTATACTTAAACCTACATTTTTACTCCCATGGTTAGAAAATATAGTGGACGCTAACTCCAAACATGCCTTGGAAATGAAGTTAAGAATAACACTATAGAAATCGAAGGTGGTGGATAAAAAGGCAAAACAAGATATAGTGAACCGTGATTACTCCAACTTGGATCTTGATACATACACATATTGGGAGGACCGAAAAAGGTCCATCCTAGGTAAGTAGAAGTTTGAGTTGGCAACTGGAAGGGTGAAGCGGGCACAAGAACGAGATTTTGAGTTCCCGGCTAAATGGGCTATTTTTTATTACAAAATGTTTAAGCATTAGTTTTTATTTATGTTAATTTAATAGAATGTGAAGTTCACTTTTAGTTTTACATCTGATTAGATTTTATTTATTATTATATTAGTTATTATTAATATCCATTTACGTGACTGAATTAAATCAACGTAAAATGCATGTAACCAAAACATATTTTGGTTTCGAGGCATTTTATAAATAATTATACATTAAATTAAATATAACATATTTTCGTAATTTATAACTAAATACCCTACAAATAATTATTCCACTTCGAAGGCTTCTTGGGGGTGTAATGGTTATTAAGGATGGCAAAATTCCCCGCGGGGATCGGCCCCTAACGTGGCGGGGATGGGGGTAAAATTTTAGTTCGGGGGTAGGGACGAGGATGGTTTTTAATCCCGAATTCGGGTTCGGGGCGGAACCGAGGAATAAGGTCCCCGTCTCGTGGAGATCCGCGTTATATTCCCCATCGGGATTCTTCGATATATTATTTGTTTTTTAATTAAAAATATATTTTTATGTTATTATTTATGTTATATATAATAAATAAAAAGACTTCTTAAAGTACTAGTATTCTTAAAATGAGTTAAATATTATTCTTTTATACATATATTTTTTTATCTAGGATTGTAAAAGTAAAAATAAAAAATAAATTATGTTTTGCTAAATCGAGTCCCCGTAGGGCGCCAGTTCCCCAAAAATACCAGGCGAGAATTTTCTTACTCGAAAAAAATGGGGATGGAAGCGGGGATGGGGATTTCAAATGGGGATGGGGAATGTGATGGATCCCCCGACCCTGACTTGCCCCGTCACCTTCCCTAATGGTAATCACCCTAAATGGGGTTGGGAGGCACTACCTATCAAAACTTGCATTTCAGAGATGGCTTCGACTTAGATGTCCCCAGTTCCAACACTTGTTTCGATTTCGAAACTGGTTCAACCGTTGCGGGTGGAGCTGTTGAAGTACTGGGAGTTCCTCCTCCAACTTGTAATAATCGTTCAAGTTCAGTTCAACCTCGGGACGCTTCCACCTGTCAACAAATCTAACAAAATTGATTGGGAAAAATAGATTTAGTTATTATGATGTATACATTAAGAGGTGACGTACCTTCGTATTGGAAATTAGTACTAATGGAGTAAAGCTAAAAGATCATATGGGGAAGTGATCTATTTGGTTTGCAATTATAATTATGTTTTCTGTGTTTAAATACAATTCTGATAAGAATCTGCATTTGGCAACCTGTTTTTAAACATAAAATTATAATATTTCTGTGTTATAATCAAGTTTTTCAGAAAACGGGTTTAGGGTGTTTTATAACTTCTATTTTTTATTTTTCAACTCAAAATTATCCATTCTTAATATTTTAATGCAGTTATACCTTAATATATAATATATATACATAATACATTAATATGTGTGTAATTCTTATAAATAAAAAATATATATGTACATTTATACAAAATTACGTATGAAATAATATAAAGTTAAGTAATATTATCAATAGATACATAATACTTATATATAGTTTTATACATGCATTATTAATGTATGGAATAATATAAAATATACATATAGTACATATGTATTAAAAAATATTATCAATTCATGTATGTATATAATTTTATAGTGAATTATACATGCAATATATATATATATATATATATATATATATATATATATATATATATATATATAGTTAAACTATCTAACATACATCATTAAATATACTTAAAAATACATGATATTAAATGTACATGTATATAATTTATGACGTATGTATCTATGTATACATTCATGTATCATGTATATATGAAAGTATATAATTTATGACGTATGTATCTATGTATACATTCATGTATCATGTATATATGAAAGTATATATATAGTAATGCTCTTGTGCGGACCAGTCCGCATTTTAAGAGTGCGGACCAGACATGTGTCACCTGGCGATGAACCTAAAAATTATCGGCTAAATTATAGGGACACTCTCTCTCTTTGCCGCGCTCACTGCCAAGTGACACATGTCCGGTCCGCACTCTTAAAATGCGAACTGGTTCGCACAAGAGCAGTATATATATATATATATATATATATATATATATATATATATATATATATATATATATATATATATATATATATACATGATTGCCAATTTTATCAAATGTTTAAAAAACTGCATTTAAAAACAAGTTTACCAAACACACATCAATAATTATAAACACAAAAAACAGAATTTTAAAATTGTATTTAAAAACATCATTTAAATCGAGTTTTCGGAGTAGTGAACCAAACGAACCCTAAATTTGTGAACCTCCGTTTTTAGCTTATACACATTCTCTAAAATAACTATTGAAATAAAGGGTCATTTTGACACATTTTATGGGAAGTGACTAAATTTGTGAGCCTCACTTTTTAACTTTTATACATTCTATTTTTTGTAAATAATTAGCCATCAGGCCAATTTCATGAAAAAAAAAAGTGTTGATTTAAAAAAAAGGTATTGATTTGCATTCGAGATGTATAGTTTTCTATGAAAAATGTGTATATAGTATTTGATTTGTATGAAATACGTGTTTATTTGCATAAAATTAGTATGATGCCTAATTATTTACATAAATTAAAATTAGGGTCAATTATTAAATAGTCCCTACTATAAATATATATTTTTTAAAAAGGACAAATATTTTTAGTTTAACCCATTTAGTCCCTCAAGCACTCAATATCCTCTTATTTTTAGAGGTCCGCGCCAGCGGCACTCCCTCTCCAAAATATGTGGCAAAGGACTTTTTGAGGCAAAATAAAAAAGTTTGGACTAAATGGGTATTAAAAAATGTCCGATGGACTATTTGGTATATGTCCCTTAAAATTGAGTCTAATATTCTCTTATCAAACTGAATTTTTTCAAAATAATCATAAAATATAAAATTAAATAACGCATGGTTTTAACATAAATCCTATTTTACAGCACACAAAGACAGATTGTTAAGGTATACATTGTTGAATTCCTTATCAAGTCACGGGTTTATTATAGTGTGTATGGCATTCCTTATTTATTACTCTGTCCACCGCTGAAGTGGAAATTATCATGCATAGCTTAAGTTTTTTTCAGAAAATATCAGGGTGATTTTTCTCCAAGACAAAATCTGTTGAATTCCTTAAAACTCATTAATATGATTAGATGAAATATAAATAATTTATACTAATAAATTTTATGGATATATACTAAATAGTCCCTTGAACTGTTTTTAATACATGTATAGTTCAAATCTTTTTATTTTGCACCAAAAAGTCCTTCATCATGGCAAAAAGGCTTTACTATGCCACTGGCGCGCACTTATAAAGATAAGAGAATAAGGAATTTTCTGATACAAAATAAAAGGCTTAGACTAAATGTGTATTAAAAAATATTTAAGAGACTTTTTTTGTATTTGATCCTAAATTTTATCGTTTTTAATAAATAATTTATAATTTAATCAATCATATTATATAATTATGCTAAGAGAGTCAAAAAATTTGAACTCCGTTTCTCCGTCGGCTGAGAGCAAACCCGCGAAGAGAAATGGACAGTAACTTTGGTATTTCAAAATATATTTGCGAGGAAAGCATTTGTTCAGTTCAGTATGTTTATTAAAAGTGAAGTTCTAATTTATTTTAATGAAAATAATTAAAACACGGAAAAAATTTAGCGAACTGATTTCATTCACTTAATCTGATCAATATAAGTTAGGATAATGTTAGGGTACCCTTTTTTATTTTTTTTCTTGTCCCGGCTTCAAAGTGTTTACTTTGTTTTGTCTTTACTTATATAAATTCCGTCAGAACATAAAAAATAAAGTAAAATACAACACTTTGAAGTCGAGAATAACAAAAAGAGATAACAAAAATGAATAACTCTAGTGTTACCTATAAGTTAATATATATAATTGATTTATAAAGCAACAGCTAAAAGTTGACAACTCCGAACGTCTGTTTTCTGGGATTTAGTTTTAGATCTCTCTAGAACTACTGCTACAAAATTTATATACCTTTAAGAAGAGTCATAATCTCAGTTAAGAAGAGTCGTGCAGCATTGTCAACACACTTACTAACCATCAGTTCCATCTCATCACCGCTACCAAAATACTGTACAATTTGAAGAAACCAATTACACAGACAGACTAAAATTAAGGGCAAAATAATTGGCATTTTCCCTTCCTATTAAACATTATAGATTTAACCTAGCGTCTTGGTTCTGTGGTATAAGAATGTTATTAGGACAGTCATGGAATAGAGGTGGCAAAACGGGTCAACGGATCGTGTTTTCACATGACTCGACACGACACGACACGACACGATAAAAAACCAGTGGACTCGAAACGACACGATAAAAAATCAGTAGACTCGAACACGACACGACACGATACGTTAGCGTATTTTTTTTCTTTAATCCTAACACAGCACGTTAAAAACACGACATGACACGATAACACAATAAGTAAATATGATTCGATTGGACACGATTAGACCTGACAAAACGCGAGACGATTGGACACGATTAGACCAGTTAGTGAGGAATTAAAAAAAATAATGGGTCTAAATAGTGGGTTGATAATGGGTCTAAATGGGGTTAATAGTGGATCTACATAAGGTATATATTGTGTTCTTAATTGGATCACTATCGTGTCACTAGCGGGTCCTTATCGGGTCAATTTCGTGGCAGAAATTGAACACGAACACGACACGACCGATGATGGCTCCAAAAATCTAAACCCGAACACAAAAGACCGTGTCAATTTCGTTTCGTTTCGTTTCGTTTCGTATCGTGTTATCGTTTCGTTCCCAAAATTCTCACCCTACTTGGGAGTGAATTGGATTTGATCCTTAGTTCGATCTCTCACACTGTCAAAATAATACTTGACCAGCGAAAGTCACAAACCGCGAATGGAGATTAGTCGAAGTACGCGTATGCTGCTCCAGACACCTCATGGTATGCTACAAAAAAAAAACATTATAGATTTATTCCGTGAGTAACATGTGCATATTCGAGTCTACAACTTGGTTATAATTTTGGGTTGATTAGCTTATGTTGACCATAATTATGTTGGTGATATTTTTTCAGTAATGTGTTTTATCATACTTTATTACTAATTTACATTTAATACTATATTTATAAACATTGAAATTGGGTTTCGGGACAGGATAAAAGTGGATAATAAATATATTTTTTACAAAATTATCAATTATATATGGGTTAATTACATTTGCCCTCTGAACTTTATCTTCGTTTCACATTATCACTTGAATTTTCAATTTTTGTATTTAATCCCTTGAACTATCAACACGACTTTGAGTAACCCAAAAACTCTAACGGTGTTATATATGTGGATGGAAAATTGGTCATGTGCCATGCAAATGAGGGTAGTTTGGTCCAAGTCAATATAAAAAATTTCTGAAAATAGAAATTACAAAAAACTATTTTAAAAATATTTACAAAATCTTATAATTATAAAAAATTACAAAAAATATTCTTAAAATATGTAAATCACAAAAAAAAATTAATCATTACAAAATATTGAAAATTGCAAAAAATTAAAAAACTAAAAATTACAGAAAAATAAGAAAATGAAAAATACAGAAAATTTAAGAATTAACGAAAATTAAAGAAAACTAAAAAAAATTACAAAAAATACTGGAAAAAAAACTTTTAAAAAGTCTCGGAATAGAAATAATAAAAAAAATAGTTTCAAAGTTTCAAAAAAACAAGAAAACTTTTTTAAAAATTTTGAAAATATTGAAAATGACTGGTGAAAAGTATTGTAAAAGACTTATAAAAATTCTGAAAATATTTTAAATATATATATTTTCTGGAAAAAAACATATTTCCAAAAAAATTATTTCTAGAGGAAAAATAATATTTTTAGAAAGACATTATTTCAAGTAAAAAAACCTTTCCCCTAGAAAAATAGATTTTCAATAACAAAATAGATTTCGAATAAAAAAAGTCTTCTAGAAAAATAGAAAAAATATTTAATAATTCTAGAGATTATTTTTATAATATTTTCAAATTCATAACTGAAAATCATTACAAATAAATAAAAAACTGAAAAATACATATAAAAACATTTAAATTTTGAAAATTACAGAAAAAAGAGAGGGAAAAGAAAGAGAATTATGATTTTTTTTCTTTTAAACATATAAATGAAGTTAAATTACCAAAATAACCTTTTAAAAAGTCACATGCCAAGAACATGACCCACAGTTTGGTCAAAAAATAAACGGTATTAATGGTAGGGGTTAGTGAAAGTCGTGTTGTAAGTTCACGAGATTAAACACAGAACTGAAACTTCGGGTGGTGAGGTAAAATGGGGCGTAAAGTTCAGACAGTATGTGTAATTAACCTTTATATTTTATTTTAAGCTTTCTTTTTTATTTGTTTTTATATTTGGATTTAATTGTGATATAAATAAGGCACATTTAATAATAAACTGCAAATTGCTTTAAGGGTGCTTCCAGTGACGAATCCAGGATTTTTGCTGAAGGGGGGCGAACTTTCGAGTGGTGCCAGGGGGTTCGGGCGCGGGAGCCCCCGAGGCAAATTTTTTTAGAACTAATTCAAGTTTAATTCGAATTTTATATAAATTTTTAGAGTTATTTTTTTTCAATAATTTTTTATCCCCAATAAGTATATACCAAAATTAATAATAACGGTGTCTTTGATTGACATGAATTTTTTTTCATAAAAAATAGTTGTTTGAACTAGGTTTTACGCTTGTAGGACCTTGATTACAAATACTTTATATAAAAAAGATATTCATTCAGGTAACAAGTGTCCCATCTCAAACCTCATTTTTGTTGAAAAATGTCTCTTATCTACCCACCAAAGAATTGGTTCCCATGTTTGCAATCAAACGCACCCTAAGTTAATTTAAAATATGCATAAAAATGCAAAACATGGTTCAACATATCTCAAACAATAATAGTTCATCAAATCTCAAATTTCGACAAAAAATAATGATTTAGCAGCAAATATATATCAAATATCCAATCTCAAATAATGGCATAAAAATACACAAAAGAAACTGAATTTTAGGCAGGGTGAAGGGGATTACCTTCTGTGGTTGGTGTCGGAGGGAAACAGGGCGGAGGTAGGCGCCCCAGATGGTTATGGTCTGTCACGGGCTCACGGTGTCACTTGTGGACAACAGAGGAGGGAGGAGGTTCGTGCGTGAGAGAGAGAGGTTCTGCCGTGCGTGCCGCCGTGTGTGAGGGAGGAGGAGAGCAGTGGTCGTTTTTAACAGGTAAGGTTCATAGGTTTGAAATTTTGGTGAGAAATGATCAGTGAGATAGGATAATGTTTCTTTATAATAACTACAAAAAAATACCCTCAAGTTTGTAAAATAAAAGTAGGTAGCCTTTAAATTTAAAATTTACAAAATATATATTTTTTTTGAACTGGGGCGACCGCCCTGGTTTGGCCTCTGCTCCGTCCGCCCTTGGGTGCTTCTCAATATAATTCCCATTTGATTAATTATATGGCTATAGTCCCCAGCATATTTTTTTTTTTGTTTAAAATCCGTTAGCTTTAATGTATATGTTATATCTCAGTTTATACACAAACCTAACATGAATATATTACAAAAATTCATAATTTACAATATACATCACAGGAAATTCACATATAAAGCAACAGATTTGTATCTCATTAAAAAGAGTTATTGTGTCACTAGACTTTATTTTAAAATATTTTCATTATATTTTACACCTAAAAAAAATATATACAAATGAGTAAAGCCAATTTTTTCATAATTTAAGCCTTTATATTCTCTCACATACACTAGTGTGTACAACTTTTTTATTATACAAATAATGAACCAATAATTTCATCATTCCCTCCAAAAACATTATATTCCCAAATCCTGATTTAGTTAATACTCTTTATTGATTGATGATCATTAGTCATACTACTATCGTTGCGATCACCATTTCATAATCAATTAAAGACAATAATTTGGGGTGGCACACAAATGAAAGACACAACTTCATGAATGCATACATAAATACACACACACACACACACACACACACACACACACACACACACACATATACAGGGGCGAATCCACCCCAGGCCGAACACTACACCAAATCTGCCCATTTGTCAAGGTCATTGACCTTGACAAATCCAACTTGTCAAGGTCAATGACCGTGACATTTCAAGGCGAGACAACTTTTTTTTGTCACGGTCGTGTCGCGGTCAATGGCCGTCACACGTTTGTCACGGTTATAAACCGTGACAAAGCCGTGACCCTTTTTTAAAAAATTGTCACGGTCATTGATCGTGAGAATTCTGGGCAGAATTTAAAAACAATCTGCTGGGCAGTATGGCCACTGCCACTGCCCAGCAGTATATTTGTACCTGTTATAGCAACGTCGTACCTGTTCCAAACATCATATATCCAAACAAACTAAAGATAATGCAAATATATATTCATGACGATATAATCCAAATATTCAAAATAGAAATAATATACATGACGATATAATCCAAATATAATTAAAATGGACAAACTTAAAAATGATGTTACTACATGTCTTGGGTAAATGTGAGGAGGTGAGTAGGCCACACGACATACGAATTGACGCACCCACTAATATACGTCGTGCCACATTGTTCGCGCAACTACAATAGGGAGTTCTCCTTCCCGGGTATGACATGCGTGACGAGCACCCTGGACTCCATCTGTTGAAGCGCACGTCCATACCAGCCCATGTTTATGCTGTAGCAGTTTTTGGGTATATTCGGGTCCCTCAACCCCCGCCCTATCCGCTGGCCATCAAATACGTCCAATATGAACACGCTCGGCCAACCAAGTGTCGACAATGGTCTGTTGAAGGGCGCCAAATAGGGAAGTGGATCATCGAAGTACGAACGTATCGGTGATGAAGCAGCGAGGTCCACATACTCGTCATCCTGCGCCTCGTCCTCCCGCACCTCCTCCTCCACCGCCTTCTCCTTCCCTTTCCCTTTCCCTTTACGGTCTCCGCCCAACGTACGCTTCATGAATGCGTACATATCTTGGACCGTCGCCTCCAAACGGGACAGCTTCGCGTCGTGTGAATCCACCGTTCGAGCCAAACCGGTGTCGCTCGTCTCCAATCCGATGATCCTAGATTTGGCCACCCGCGAGCTCACTCCCCTTGTCCTCCCCTTGTGATCAGAGTGTCTGTGGACAAAGATGCCTTGTCGGCATCAGACTGCGACTCATGCACTTCCTTAAGCTTTGCCTGAAACGACAAAAAACATATGATTAGTAAAATAAGTAAACTAAAAAATTATAATGTAATTAAAAAAAATTAAACTGTCGGATTACTTACAATCGTGGCCGCGACGCTCGGAGACACCTCCTTGTCCTTCCCCTTCTTCGTTCGAAGAGCCACATAAGTATCGAGCCTATATGGCTTACCCCCTGGCCCACTCCCTACCCCCTGAAATAAAATAAAGTAAAGTAAAATTAGTATCAGCCCCGCAAAGTAAAATAATGAAGAATAATATATTTCTGTAGTTATAGAAAAATTAAATCTTACCTGCATCCTATGCTCCACCTCGGCGTAAGAGGTCCGGCCGGAGTAGTGCACGTCCGTCTTTTTTGCCCGATTTTCCCTCCCCGATTGGCGAGATGCCAATTGTCGATCCTCGATCTCATTGTCAATGAACTTCTGCCATTGTGCCAATGAGATCGGCTCCTTGGGGGGGACGGATTCACGCCATTGGATAATCGACTCTCTTGTTTTCCCAAAGTACCGTGCCCGCATATTTTTTTCCACGACTTGAGTTGCTCCCTAATCTGCTCCAAGACGGGATCGCGTAGCTTTGGATCCAAGTTGAATTGTTCCTGTCCAACAAATACAATGTTAGTTGCGAATAAATATAAATATAAATATAAATATAAATATAAATATAAATATAAATATAAATATAAATATAAATATAAATATGAAATTGAAATTGAAATTGAAATTGAAATTGAAATTGAAATTGAAATTGAAATATAAATATAAATATATTACCTGTAGTGCCGCCCAAACAGCTAACTTGAGCTCATATGGCACCTCCTACCAACTCATAAACCCCGGGTCGATGACCGTCTTAAGCAGCTCGAGGGATCTCGCTAATAGCTCCGACTTGTTCTTGACGGTAATCCCAAATTTTCCATATTTGGGGAGCCTAGGGGCGGAGGAGCCCTCGTCGCCTCCGCTACCACCGAGCCCAAACGACATCATCATAAACAGCATCATCATCTTCGCCTTAATATCTGAAGGAGACATTTTTGCTGTAAAAAAATGTTATTAGTACAGATAAAAAAAAATGTTAATAGTACACATACACACACTCCTACCCCCACCCCCACCACACACACGCACACGTCATGCCACTTTTAAAACTAACCAACCCAACATTTCATCAATTAAACTAACAATTAAAGTATAAAATTATTAATTTACTAATTTACAATGAGGGATAATCCTACTTTCATATGAAATTGGCACTAATTATTAATTTACTTTCATCTAAAACTATACAATTAAAATTACAATTAAAGCTATACAATTTCTTAATTAAAGATATACAATTGTTAAAATTGCCCCTCCACACCCCCCACACCCCACCCCCACCCCCACCACACCCCTTGCCCCCCTCCCCCCGCAACGCACACACGCACACACCTACGCACACACACACACACCCCACCCCCACCACCCCATCCCCACCCCCCACCACGACCCCCACCCCCTCCCCCCACCACAACCCACCCCCACTACCCCCCTCCCCCACCACACACCACCATACACACACCTACGCACACACACACACACACACCACCCCCACCACCTCCCCCCACCACGACCGTGACAACTACATTTATTGTTTATCAATAAAATTATGACATGAGATAATTATAATTGGAGCATAAATTTCATTATCATAAAGGGATAAATCCAACCAAGTACAGAGATTCTACAAATTAAAGTGAGAATTAAATTTAAGACTTTCTAACAACATGCATGTGTATGGATTCTACATAGTTGGGCACGAAAGTAACTAATGATATTCCTAAAAACATACAATTGGCAACATTTTGTGAATTTACTAAACTTTATATAATATTATCACATTCTGTTAAAAAATTATCTAGGGTTTTACCTAATTGAATTAATTTCATGAATAAAATTATTATCAATTTAAATATTTATATAATTAAATTTAACATATGAATTCTAGAACTTTTCTAACATTTACACAATTTTAACTATCACTAATATTTACACATATAGATACACACATACACATATACATATACACATATATATAACACATACACATACACATACATATAGAAATGAAAGAGAAAGAGAGGAAAAAAAAATATACCTTAGATAGAGAGAGAGAGGGGGGGAAAACCAAAAGAGGTGGGAAAAAAGAATCCTAGGGCTTTTTTTGATGTAAAAGTTGTCACGGTCGTGTCAAGGTCATTGACCGTGACACAAATCTCGCGTTTTGTGTCACGGTCATTGACCTTGACACGACCGTGACAAGTAAATTTGTCACGGCCTTGTCACGGTCAACGACCGTGACAATTCTGTGTCACGGTCGTGTCAAGGTCAATGACCGTGACACAAAACGCGAGATTTGTATCACGGTCAATGACCTTGACAAGGGTGGCCGGCTGAAAGGTGACAATTTGGCCATTTTGGTGTAGTGGAAGCGGGGCGACCGCCCCAATTTAATTTATAAAAAAATATGGTTTTTTGGTAAAAAATTAAACTTGGAGGTTACATCTAATTATATTCAAAGATGAGGGGAAAATGTGTAATAAATTTAAAAAAAAAACTTAACGTTTACCACTGCTCAGCAAAATCCCAATATCCCATCATCCCAAACGTAAACATAACATATTCTCTCTTCTTCTCTTTCGTTTACCGTCGCCGCTCACTCCTTCCACCTTCCTTCTTCCGCCGCTCCTCATCTCTCTACCCTCTCCACCCTCCCTCTCCATCTGCGCCTGCTGTCCTGTCTCCACCTGCCCTTGCTTTGCTGCTGCTGCTACCGTCCGTCTGTTGCTTACTACTATCACCCTCTCCATCCGCCTGCTGTCTCCACCTGCCATTGTGAGTTTGTTTTCTAATTTGTGTATATTTTGTTTATTTATATGTGTTTGTTTAGCAAAATAAAATATGTGTTTGTTTATATGTGCTTAAATTTATAATGTAAAATTTAATTTATTAGTGTGAAATTTGTCTGAAATGTAAAATTTAATTTATTAGTATAAAATGTAATCTATTAGTGTAAAATTTAATTTATAATGTAAAATTAGTCTGAAATTAAATTAAATTTAGTGTGAATTTATTAGTTTGAAATTAAATTAAATTTGTTGTAAATATAGAAAGTCAATGAAGAAATTTTTTAAACAGAAAATAGGAAACAATACGCCAGCCGTATCCAAAGCTAAGGTTCAGCCGCATCCGAAACAAAAAAATTTAGGAATCCAAATTTAGTTAATTAATACCTCAACATTTTTAGGGTTAAAAATTGCAAAAAAATAAGTAAAAACAACCTCGTCAAAAGATTTCACCCCTACTTCACTTCAAATCCTGGATCCACCACTATATATATATAATAGGGTACAACATTTAGCAATAATCAAGAAATTTCATTTAATTGAAAATATCATTTTTCCCCTTGTTCACGTAGTTTTTGAGAAAAATCCAACTTTGAAGGATTATTCAAAATGATCCACAATTAAGACCAGTTTCAAAAATCTAATATTTCTACAAGTCATCATGCTAAAGGCACTATAAGAAAAAGTGCAAGATTTTTCAAAATGAGACTTAATTGTATATCATTTTGCAAAATCTTTCAAATACATTTTTATGTAACATGCTCATTCGCTATCATGTGTGTAAGTTTTTTGTGGTGACAATAAATCTCAACACAAATTATAAGTAAAGGCAATCACTAGAAAAAGAATAAAGAACAGACAATCACACACAACACAAGATGTACGTGGTTTGACAAATTGCCTACGTCCACGGTGGTGCTCTTTGTTTGTATTTCTCTTTTCTCCAGGGGAGTATTTCTGATTACATACCCTTTTACCCCGGGCCAGGGGTACAATATATACATGTAAACTTCAAAGAGTGGGGGTGTTGGGCACCTCCACGTTGGCCCATAATCCCTAAAATATCTCTTGAGAGATTTTAGGGGTTGAATGGGTCGCTGCTGACTTAACCATCTATGAGACTTTGGAGTTTATATCGGACTCTCCCTATTCTTGATAGGGCTTAGTCTAGCTACTTCTCTAGGACAAGATAAATGTACGAGGTACCCACAATTGCCCCTAAAATTTTTGGGTCATAATTTGGGCTCAATAATTTTAAATACTAACTTTGATGGCATTTTTGTGAATTGAGCAATGCACTGGGGAGCGAAACGTCTCTTCCTCATAGATTTAGGTGGAATATCAACTTCTTTTTTCACGCATCATCATCGAGAGGGTTTAAAACTTATTTGAAGAAGCCATTGGACGTCGTTCCATAAGTTTTTGCACTCTCGAGATATTTTCTGCTTCTTACTCCGTCTTTGCACTTCCAAGTTTCATCCTTCGTCTCTGAGCTTTTCCTTGTCTTTCCATCTTCCTTGCTTGTGGCCTTACGTCGTCTCAATCTGATTTTAATTCATAATTTTTCCAAACTTCTTCTCCTTTCTTTTCTGTTGAAATCTCTTCTTTATCACTGCTAGGGTTTTTTCTTCTGATGGCAAGAATAGGTAATAGGTCAATAGATGAGTTTAGGGAGTTTTACAACATCCCTAACTGGATGGACATTAAATGTTCCCCTGTCCCTTGCAATATTTGAGACATTGAGGACGGACATTGGATTCATGTTCTTCAGTTATCTCAGGGGGTCTGGCCTTTCCCCCAAATCGCTTATTTTTGCATTTCTTTAGTTATTTCTATATAGTTCCTACACATTATTCTCCAAACGTTTGGAAAATTGTGAATGTCATTCATAGGATTAATCAACTCTATGGCACTAATTTAGGTCTTGCTGAAATTTGTTACTGTTATACCTTTTCTCGAACGAGTTCTGGTCCCCTCTATCTGAAAGCTAAGAGTCCTGATAGGGTGTTAGTAATTAATTTACCTGATTCCCATAAGGATTATTAGAACGAGGGCTTTATTTCCAGGAACTGGCAGTTCCTTCCCCAAACTAAGGGGACTAGGTACAAGGGACCTATAATTCCCTTCTATGGGGAGGAGTATATAGGTAGATATTTTTCTTGCTCTGTTTGTTGATATCTTGTTAGTGTATTCCTTCTTTTATATCCTCTTTGTTTCTTTCTCAGCGAAAATGAAGAACTCGGAACCTGCTCTCCGCGAAATTCGAGCTGCTGAGCTAATAAAAGCTTGGAAGATAAGGGAATCTTTGGCTAAGGGCGAACATCCACGATCAGCCGCGTTCGTTTTAGAGTAAAAGAACATTGGGTCTAACTTCATCGCCTAAACTGTTGATAGTATTACTCAGCTAGATATCATAGAAGAGGTCACTGCCGATCCAATCCAATTAGACGAGGAGGAGAGCAACTCTGGTGAAGATAGTGCGGGGGTTGACAGAGGTGGAGTTAAGTGTGATTCTAGTGAGGAGAGTTCGAGTGAGGAGGGATCTTTCAGTTTAGAGGAGGGCTCAGAGAGTTCAGAAAGTTCAGAGGATTCGGATAGCTCCAGCGAAGAGACTATGTCTCCTCCTAGGAAGAATTTAATTCAGGATGGTGATGAGGACAATGTGTCTCTTACTCGCAGGATGAAGAAGCAAAAGTTTGGGAGCGGGGATACTGCCACTGGCTCCTAGAATGTGGCTTATGAAAGGGAGAGGAAGAAGAAAGAGGAGGCATTGGTGAGAGAGAGAGAGAAGAAGAAAGAAGAAGAGAGGAAGAGGGTCGAGAGAGAGAAAAATAAGAGAGAAGAAGATAGGAGGATAGAAGAAGTGAGGATAAAGATGGGGAAGTCTTTGGTGCCCGTGTTTGCCCTAGCTGAGGGGGATTCCATTACTATTTCCCCTCATCTATCTCTGGCGGTGTTCGAGAGAGCAGTTTTGCCAGCTGATCGCCAGAGGTCGTCAAGTATAGGGATCGACCAGTTAGCCCTAAAGGCGAGTCAGGGGCTAGCCTTGGTAAGTCTGTTCTTACTTCTCTACTCTTTCAGTTTTTTTTTCAATACCTTCTTCGCTAAATGTTTTCTTTCTATCTGCAGTTTGTGTCTGATTTCACCGTCCTTTATCGTTGCCGCGATGAGCTGGCGAGGAAAAATGCTGAGTTAGAGGCGAGCGTGAAGGCTGCCATTACTGCTCAGAAGTCTTCCGACCTTGGCTTGGCAGAAGCTAACAAAGTAAAAAAGGTAATGTTTAAGGATCTGGAGGAGCTGAGGCAGTCTTATGATTTGGTCTGTACGAGCAAGCTGGCGGTGGTTAAGGAGAACAAAGAGCTTGTCGAAAAGATGAAAAAACTGGAATCTGAGGCCGCCACCCTCAAGGAGAGCTCTTACAATACTGGATGGCTTGCTACATATGAGGATGTTGAGGCTCAGATCGGCTACATCAGTCGTTTCAACTTCAAGAAGGGTTGGGACAGGGATTTGCTCACTTCTGAGGTGGATATTGATCCCCCTCTCTTTGACGAGCATGACCCTGGCCCCAAGCCCGTTATGGATGGCATGCCTCCTCCTGCTGCCAATGAAGGTGTCCCAGTTGTTCCATCTACTACTTTTGATGTTACCTTTAACCAAGGGGTGGTGGTTGTTCCATCCGAGGGAGATGCACGTGAGGCTGCTGCGAGTAAGGGGAAGCAACCAGCATCCTCAGAGCAGACTGAGGTCACCACCTAGTCTTTTTAGGGGACTTTTATATTTATTGTATCTCTATCGTTCTTTTTTTCTTGAGTTGATGTACTTGAACTATTTTTTATTTAATGAAATGAAGTTTTGTTCCCTTTCGTGTACTGATTTATTTATTCTCGACGCTTATATGGTTTGTAGCTTATCGATATTGAGGAATATATTCCTGCTACCTCTCACCTAGGTAAAATTCTTGGTGTCGACGTGAGCGATCAAGTTTGTCATGCCTTTATAACAATCTTCAAGTCTCTTAGATCGAGGAATCAAGATTATAAAGACCAGTCAGATCTTGTTGCCAAGTTGAAAGATAAGCTTAAGGAGATGGATGAGGTCGGCTCTTTCGTTCAAGATGAAATGGATGCTCTAAAGACTAAGCTTCTGGATACTTTTGAGATCAATCAAGTTGGAGAGATCCTTCAACAGGATAATGATGCTTTAAGGAGGGAAGTCTCGTGTCTTAGGGAGAATGCACCGAGCATTTTACCTAAGGTTTTACATGGTTCCTCTTCATTGACTGGGCGAAGAGCTGGGACTGTTGAAAGTGGTTCAGCTAGGGAAATTTTCGAGCTACGGGGGGATGTTCGTAGGGAATATGTGATAGACGCTGGTCTTCAAAGAAATGTCACTCTACTGAGGCACTTATTCAAGAAAGGTCCTCGACAGGTGTGGGTTGATGTCTACGACCAGGGTTGGATGGATGCTCCTACGAAGTTGAGGAGTTAGCCTTTATAAGAGGGTGGTTGAGTGCCCTCAGGGAGTTACAAGTTCCCCATAACTCTGTTCTTTGGTATAGGCATGAGATCTCTCCCTCAACTTTGATGGCGAACACATTCAGAAGGGATAGCAGATGGGTTCCTATAGATGCGATCCCAAGAAAACTTTTGGAACCGAGTTTAAATAAAGTTGAGGAGGAATTCACTCCTCATCCAGATGATGGACGAAGAGCGCAAATAGCTGACTACCTTGCTTAGCGACCTGGTCCTCATTAGTGTATGAATTACTTAGTATATGTAACTCTTTGTATATGTAATGATGTAATAAAATATTTATGTTTTGAGCGATTTACCGACTAAACATGTGTTGTATTATTTCATACTCTGTTAGTCTCTGGTTCAGTTATCTTGGGCTTTTCCAGCTGACTAGATATGACTTAGGCAGAGTTAGTTATCGAGTAAGTATCCCCCCAGTACAATATCCTTTAAATTTACCATTCTGCCTTACTTTACCTTTTAGGTCGTGTCGTCACACTGCATTAGGCCTAAGTGAGGCAATGGCGAGGATACACCTGGTATCGAATATTTTATCCGAGCAGGATTTCTGAGACAAACAATATTGACGACCAACCTGGGTTGGTCATGTTGCCTAAGTGTCCCCTGTAGGGACTCATATATTGTCAGAGGCAAGCTAGAAGGTCATTCATGTTCGTTAACGAATGCCTGAGGAGGGTCATTATATACTGACCCTGCTTTAATAAGTTTCTCGTAATATTAGTTTTGTATATTAAGAAGGGAGCCTGTAACTTAGAAAGGGTGCATGAATTATAATATAGTTGAGAAAAACCAACACTTCATAAAATGTCACTACCAAACGAATCTTATTAATCAGAAATGAATTGAAAATTTGACATTGAGTTCAAAAAGGAAACTAGAAGTAGAATTTCTTCAAATTGGCTATTTTCCAAGATTTAGGTATTTCCCTACCCTCCAGCATTTCTAAGTGATAGGCTCCTTTAGGTCTTCTTTTATCACTTTGAATGGCCCCTCCTAGTTTGGTCCTAGCTTGCCATCCGATGGTTTTACAACATTGCCAAGAACTTTTTTCAGGACATAGTCCCCAACCGAGAATGCTCTTGGATTGACATTTTTTATTATAGTGCTTTTCTAGTTGTTGCTAGTAGGCTGTTAGTTTTACTAGAGCCAATTCCCTTCGTTCCTTAGCTAGGTCAAGTTCAGCGAGAAATGCTGCATCGTTCTGGCCTTGGTCGATCAGAGGGGACCTTATGAAGGGAGGTTATATTCCAAAGGGATAATTGACTCGATCCTATACATAAGTGCGAATGGTGTCTCTCTAGTTGCTCGCCTTGGGCTGGTGCGGTAAGCCCACAGGATATGGGGTAGTTCGTTTACCCATGCTCCCTTGGTTCTCTCCAAACGCTTTTTTAATCCATCAATTACTATTTTATTGGAAGCTTCATCCTGTCCATTTCTCTGAGGGTTGCCACAGAGCTAAAGTAGTGACTGATCCCGTGGTCGTTGCAGAAGCCCTGGAAGAGGCCACTCTCGAACTGGGTTCTATTGTGAGTGATGATAGTCCTGGGGATCCCAAAGTGAGTTATTATGTTCATCCATATGAATCTTATCATGTCCGCGTCTCTAATTTTTCTAGTGGCTCTGCCTCTATCCATTTAGTGAAGTAGTCTGTTGCGACCAATATATATTTGCGATTACTGGATGTGGTAGGTATAGGGCCCACGATGTCCATACCCCATTGGGTTAAAGGCTATGGTTTAGTAAGTGACTTCAGGTCGCTAGCCGGATGGTGAACCATAAGTAAATGAAGTTAACATTTTTTGCATTTTCGAGCATAGATTCCAGCGTCTTTTTGCATGTACACTAGTACCTTTCTTTCATTGCTCAAAAAGCTAGCTACCTGCCCCCAATATAACTCCCATAAATTCCCTCATGGAGTTTATGCAGGACTTGCTCGACGTCCTTTGGATGAACGCACTGGAGGTAAGGGCTAGTGAAAGATCTCTTGTACAGCTTGCCCTCGAGAGATAAGTGAAAGCGAGCAGCTTTAACTCTTAACTGATGAGCGGTCTTCTTATCTATTGGTAGTGCACCATTCTTCAAATAATCCTTTATGGGGTCCATCCAACTGAGGGCTATCTCAATCTGGAGAACATGCCTTATGCTCGACAGCTCGTTGATCTCGCTGATACTTGGCTGGGAAAGGAAATTAATCTAAATTATCCTCTTCAAGTTAGAGTTGATCGCTAAGCTTAAGGCTGCTAGGGAATTAGCATGGTTATTATATCCTCTGGGAAATTACTGGACGTTGATGTGTACAAAGTTGGCCATCAATTCTTTCACAGTGGCGAGATAGGCTGCCATCCTCTCATCTCTTGCATTAAAATTTCCACTTATCTGGTTGGAGACCAACTATAAGTCGCCGAACACTTGGAGTCGCTTTTCTTCGAGCATTCGTGCCTTTTGTAGACCCACGATCAGTGCCTCACACTATGATTCATTGTTGGAGTCTTCAAATCCAAGCCTGATTCCTTGCTCGAGTATTGCATGTTTAGGGGTAATCAGCAAGATGCCTACTCCTGCCCCTTTGTAATTGGAGGCTCCATCAACGAATAGTTTCTAGACGCCTGACACTGGGGGAATTTCATTCTATTTAATAGTCTGGGGCTGGTCGCAAGGTTGTTCTCCTATAAATTCAGCGATGAAATCAGCGAGGACCTACCCTTTGATGGCATTCCTCGGATGGAACTAAATATCAAATCACCCAAGCTCGACCGACCACTTTGATAGTCTACCTGAAAGGTTTGCTTTTCTTAGGACTACTTTAAGAGGGTGGGATGTAAGTACGATGATGAAGTGGGCTTCAAAATAGTGTTTTAATTTTCTTGAGGCTACCACTAGCGCAAAGGTGAGTTTTTCTAGTGGTAGGTATCGCTGTTCGACTTCCAAAAGAGTCTTGCTAGCGTAATAGACTGGGTACTGGATCCCCATTTTTTTGCATACCAGTGCAGAACTTACAGCATGACTGGATACTACAAGGTAAAGGTATAGAGAATCATTATCTTGAGGGATTACGAGCAAGGGAAGTTTACCGAGGTAAGCTTTGATCCCCTCCAATGCCTTCGAGAAATCCTCGTTCCACTCCACATCCTTGCTTTTCTTTAACAACTTGAAGAACGATTGGCACCTTTCGAAAGACTTTGAGATGAACCGATTTAGGGCGTCGAGCATCCCCGTGAGCTTCTGCACGTCTCTTATCGTTCGGGGGGACTGCACCCTATTGATGGAATCAATTTGGTTTGGGTTGACTTCAATACCTCTCTTGTTGACCAAGTACCCAAGGAATTTTCTAGATCGGAGACCGAAGGAACACTTACTTGCGTTGAGCTTCATTTGGTACTTCCTAAGGATTTCAAAGGTCATTGATCGGTCAGAGAGGTGGTCATCTTTGAGCTTACTCTTGACGAGCATGTCATCAATGTAGACTGCCATGGTGCTTCCTATTTGGTCTTTAAACATCTTGGTGACCAACTGTTCGTAAGTTGCTCCTGTGTTTTTTAGCCCAAAGGTCATAACCTTGTAGCAATATAACCCAATTGTGGTTATAAATGCCGTTTTGCCTTGATTTGGCTCGTATAGAGGGATCTGGTGATACCCAGAGTATGCATCTAGGAAGCTCATCCTCTCGTGTGCTGCAGTGGCATCCACTGGCTGATCAATCTTTGGGAGGGAAAAGTTGTCTTTTGGGCATACCTTGTTGAGATCGGTGAAATCGATGCATACTCTCCACTTTTCGTTTCTCTTAGGTATAACCATTGGGTTGGATAACCATTTGGGGAACTGGACTTCCTGTATGGGTCCTGCGTCCAACAGTTTTCCAACTTCATTCTTCACTACCTTGGCTTTTTTCGGAGCGATACGCCAAGCTTTCTGTGCTATTGGTTTAAAAGTTGGATCGACATGCAGCCGATGATAAGTGATGTTAGGATCTATCCCGGGCTTCTCGTAAGGCTCCCATGCAAATACATCTAGGTTACTCCGAATAGGGTGACCGACTCCCTCTTTTTATGGTCGGTGAGTGAGGTTTTAATCAATAACTTTCTTTTATTTGAACTGCTACTAGCTGTGACTTCCTCCAGGTCCTCGATGTCTCTTTCATAGGGGAGGAGCCTGGTCTCCTCCACTCCTGGTCTCCTATACCTTAGTTGCTATTTGGAGGGCATTAGCCTCTCCTGCTTTTCATTCTTGCTTTTAACTTCTTCATGCTTTTTCTATGGTTTGGGGTGGATGGTCACTATAAAGCACTTTCTTGCCATCGCCTGATCTCCATGGATCTCCACTACTCCTCGTTCAGTTACACATTTGAGCTTCTCATGGTAGGTAGATGGGACGGCCTTCATCGCGTGTGGCCATCCTCTGTCGAGGATTACTTGGTAGGGTGAATCAATA
The DNA here is from genome assembly GCA_949130495.1 of Sambucus nigra. Taxonomy (NCBI): domain Eukaryota; kingdom Viridiplantae; phylum Streptophyta; class Magnoliopsida; order Dipsacales; family Adoxaceae; genus Sambucus; species Sambucus nigra. The sequence continues at coordinate 249,060,227 of OX422210.1, forward strand.
TCGACCATGAGAAACTCGATCATTTTTTAGATGTTTCCTGCCCTCATCGGCAGGAAGATCTTTCCCAAAGGTATGGTTATTGTTCCAGCGAAGCCAACTAGAGGAACGGTGGCCTCCTTTAGGTCGGTGATACTTAATTTTAACTTCCTAAATAGGTCGAGATACATTACTTCAGATGAGCTACCTTGGTCGATGAGAAACCTATCGAAGACATAGTTAGCTATCTTGAGTGTAATTATTAGTGCATCATCATATGGGTCCTCACTCCCACTAGGTACTCATATGTGAACATAATATGCTTGCTGTAGTCGACATCTTCTGCTCGCCGATGCTTCCCAGCTTACGTTTTTGCTGGATCGATCTGAAAAGCTTGTATTACCGTTGTGAGCTTTTTTACTTCCATCTGAGACGTATTTCCCTGAATCTGTTTGAGGTCGGACGCCCCATGAATTACAGCGAACTCATGGCCAATGTCTTCCCCGAGCACGTTATTAAGCCTCTAATATCCATTGGCAGCTACCTTCTCTGCCTTTTTCTCCACGAATTTGCTCAAGTGCCCAGCTTGAGCTAGCTCCTCAAGGTGAGGCTTGAGAGCTTTGCAATGCTCGATTTTGTGCCCTCCCTCCTTGTGGAAAGTACATCTCAGTGCGTTATTCCGCTTGGAAGGGTCTCCACCCATTTTCCTGAGCCACTTAATGAACGGTTCGTCCTTGATCTTTGCCAGAATCTTATAGATCGTGTCTCTGAAAATTGTATTTATTGCTTGAAATGCCTTCGAGGCATCACTCTTGTTCCCATTATTAGAACCATTCTTTCCACCATTCTTACTTCCTTTCTTCTGACCCTCATTCTTGTCTCTCCTTTACCGGCGACCTTAGCGCGACCAGTTTCTCCTGCACTGAGATGAGTCAAATCTTCGACTTTGGCATATTTTTTAATACGAGCCATTAAGTCGTCGATGGTTATGGCCTCCTTCTTAGTGAGGGACTGGTGCAAGAGGTAGGATCTAGGTAAGTTAATCTTAAAGGATGCAATGGTGACCTTCTCCGAGCAGTCGTCGACCTCGTTGAACAACTCCTAATACCTCTTCGCATAGTCTCTGAGGCTTTCCTGGGGCTTTTTTTTCATTGTCAACAAAGCATCCATCCTCCTCAGATGGGAACTGCTGGTAATGAAGCGATCTGTGAAGAGCTCTGTCAGAGACTCAGAGTTCTTGATAGATTTATGGGGGATTTTTTCGAACCACTTTTGGGCCATGTCGTGCAAGCTCAATGGAAAAATTCTGCACATCAATGCGTCCTTGTGGTTCCAAAGGGTCATGGCCTGCCTGTACTATCTGACATGGTCGATGGGATCAGTTTTCCCATCATCAATCTTGAACCTGGGCATGGCGAACCTTTTGGGGGCTTCCTCTTCCTCAATTTCCCTTAAAAAATGGGACTTCATCTGGGTCCTGAGAGCTCGCCTGACTAGCTCTCTTGTCAATCTGGCACCTCAATTTCGTATATCATCGTTTCCTCGACCGGGTGTTGGTCCATCTCCCTCTAATCTAGATTTCATATATCATCGTTTCCTCGGTCGGGGATCCAATAACGACGAGTTGATTGTTATTGCTCGAACCAAACGTTATCTGACCTGTGTCCCTCAATTCTTTGAGATCCACGTCTTGGGCTCCTTCCCCGGCTGTGAGATCTGCTCGCCTGAGGGATAGGAGTCCGATAATGACGTTGATTTTTATTGCGATGGAGTTCTTTTTTCATATTCTCGAGTCTCCTTTTGAGGCGAGCATTCTCGGCTTCCTGCTTGTGAGTGGCTTCCCCCGCTCTTGGAGCCTGGCCTCATAGACGTCGACCAGCTTAGAGACTTGGGTGGACCTAGCTAGTCCTGGCTTTCTTCTGAGGCCTGTCATTTTGGGCAAGGCCTTGGGTTTGAGCGTCGAACTTCAAATCTAACCCTACGAGGGATTGGTTGCTCTTGAATATCCGCTACTTGAGGGGCATTATTGCTTTGACCAGACATTCTGGGTTCTTGTTGGTAAAGGCTTTCTTAAAGGAAGAACAATCGCTTCCAACAAACGACGCCAATTATGGTGATAATAAATCTCAACACAAATTATAAGTAAAGGCAATCACGAGAAAAAGAATAACAAACAGAACTAAGAATGATCACAATCACATACAACACAAGATATACGTGGTTCGACAAATTGCCTATGTCCATGATGGTGCTCTTTGTTTGTATTTCTCTTTTCACCAGGGGAGTATTTCTGATTACATACCCTTTTGCCCCGTGCCTACAATATATATATATATATATATATATATATATATATATATATATATATGAGGTATGCGGGTTTAACATGCGGGTTTTAAACCGTCCCGAGCGAGTTTTCGACCCGCTTAATCTAAACGGGGCGGGGCGGGTTTAGGGGGGGGGGGGTTACACTTAAACGAATTCGGGGCGGATTAAAAAAACCCGTCGCTAGTCGCAGGGCAGGGCAAGTTCGGGTTATGACAAACCCGCCCCAAACCTGACCTGTTGCCATCCCTAACTCCATCTCCAAAACCTACCCTGAACTTTGGATACCATCGATTGGATTAATCCTAAAAAAATTACAAATCTCAACTGGGGCGGACGCCCCACTTGGACCTATAGTGGATCCGCCACTGGTGCAGACAAATCTTATACTTCCCCACCTTGAATTAATAGTCCACTATTTTTTTAGACTTTCAAATTAATAGTTTACTTTTTTTTACATAATTAACGAACAAAATTATAATAATGAATAAGTGTTGATCTTGACTATTGATTGAACGTATTCTTAAACAATACAAAAACTAGATAATTACTATTAATTTGGTATGGATGAAGTATTTTTTTTCTTGTAATTAATAATTGTCTCTTCAATTTTTAAGAAGTAAGAGAAAATGAAATCAATACAACAATAATAAGATTTAAAAATAAACAAGTTCTCTCTTTAACTCATTCAATCTCCAAAATAAATTGATTAAAGTGGTTGATCAACGGCTTTAATTTTAACAAAAGGTTATGTGGTCATCAAGATTATCTAAAAAGAACAAAAGACAAAATTGAACACTATTAACTCTAAAATAGGGAAATAATTAATAATTCATAAAAGTAAAAACATTTATTAAAATAAAAATATGCCATGGGGCAGCAAAACATATTATTGAACATCTCTTAATTTAATCATCAATTTTATGTAAAAGAGAGAGATTAGTTACAAAAAGATTTTAGCACATATAAAAACAACTTTTCAACACATAATATGATGTGATGGGTAAGAACACCTCCCAAACTTGAAACAATGAAGAGCCCACATGGACATATGGGCCCAATGCAGCTCCATGTGCTGCCTCACATGTGCAGCGAGGACACATGTATGGTAATCCACAATCCGCTTGTTCATTCAATTAAAGCCAGATGGACACGTAGATAAACAATCCAACCTATTGAGGCACCTACTACAATTGGGCCTACTGGAAACCACGTAAAAAGCTATTTTTTATTTGTTAGTACGGGCCTAGGACCACCCAACTTCAACACTCCGATAGGTCCTAGTTAGTGGCCCCGTAATGTGATGAAGAAGAATTTAAGTGGGATCCTTCTATTTTGGATAATAAGTTGACACCTGTTCAATTTTGTGATGGATAGATGTGTGAACGTAGATGCGTGAAAAGTTGACTTTGTTGAGAGATTGCGATATATGTGGAGATTATTTGCCTGCAATTTTTTTTTATATATAAAAATAAGAAGAAAAAAATGGGTGCAAACTAATGTCGTAATTTATGGTGATGTATAGTTATATGTTTTTTTTTAATGTAAAATTATTCACTTGGATTTAAGCGATTTTTATATTTGGATCCTATTCAGATTTGAAGAGTTTAACTTTATCTAACTCTCACCAAGGGCGGAGGTGGGATCACCCTAAGGAATGGGCTAACATGTAGCCAAAGTTTAATAGTAAAAAAAATTGCTAAAAAAGAGAGAGGAAATACATGACAAAACTTAGTGCAACATTCAAATTAATGAATAAAAAATAATTTCTACAGAAATTATATTTTACTAGTCTTTAAATATTCAAATTAAATAATTAAAGAAATCTATCAACATTGTGCTGGACGAGTTTTCGATTCAAATTCATCAATTACAAAATTTAAATCAATACTCAAACAAAGGTCCCTTTCAATGAAGAGAGACGTGCAATCAAGAAGTGTTAAATTTCACCTTACAATTTAATAAATAAATAAGAAGTGCTAATTAACTTAATCATCAATAGATAGATTGATTAAAAATTAAATCATACAAATGAAATCAGATTCATAAATTAAAAAAAATTAAAAAAAATAGTATTTATAATTATTGGTTCAATGCATATATTATTTTTGGTCAAAGTCAATGTAAATGTGTTAACACATGAAAATGTATTGAAATATTAGGTTAAGATATAGTTGCCTTTTTATGAAGATGGTGAGTTGCTAATGGGTAAAAACTATATTATGTTAATTAAGGATTCCAATTAATGATCCTGAAAATGATTGCTTTGGTTAAAAAAAAGTTTAACATTGCATTGCACGGATTATTAAGATGAGATTCACATTTCACTCAAAATTCCTAAACAAATTTGCAAACCTCGCACAGGACAAAAACAAAGAAAAACATTTAATTTTTAATAAAAATAACAACAAGCTTTCAATAAATAAAAAATAAAAAAGCAAAAAAAAGGGAAATCAACATTAAACTACACAGTAGGAAGGCAGCACATGTAAACAGACCCAAAATATTTAAAATATTAACCAATAAATTTTTTTTATTAATAAAACATAAAAATGGGGATTAAAAGGAGAGAGAATAGTTAGAACTCGAACCCGTGAGACGCCGGAGTGGACTGATTGAAGGGGTGGTTTTCTATGGCCGGTTTGGAGAAAAGGAGCTAGTTGAATTTTTTGTTTTTTTTCAACACAAGTCTCTTACACAATTTAGGTTTAGTGTTTTTTTTTCTTTTGAAATTTACCCAACAGGTTGACACTTTCACGGCTATAGAGTTTTTTGTTTTCTCTTTCATTTCAACAACGGGCTGGACGCTTTCATTTGGAACATCAGTGGGCTAGAGTTCAAATTTTGGGTGGGCTAACTTTCTAGATGTTTTGGACTTCCTCTTGGTTAACAGATTTTTTTTTTATTTGCACTGAGCTGCTGCTCAGCCTAGGCCCAAATCCGCCCTTGACTCTCACTCAGTATTAACTATCAGATATGTTTTTTTAAGATATCAACTATTATATTTACCAAAATACTTCAAAGCAAATTATCTAGATAACTTTCATTCTCTCTCTTTCTCTCTCTCCTCTCTCTCTCTCCCTCTTTGGTGATTAAGTGTTATGTTTACTATTTTAAAAGAAAAGTATTAAGGAAAATAAAAGAACTTATTTGAATTTGTAGAAAAATAATAGAAATAGAAAAGAATTCAAGCCCTGTGAATTTACACAGTGTCTTTAAGACAATTTATTCCCTTCAATTTGCTCTGAGGTTGATGAATATTGTCTCCCAAGATAGAACGGATTTTTCAAATTAATTATGTGGCATAACAATAATTAATTTCAACGAACACAATTTCTGTGTTTTTACTCAACCAAACAGCATGACAGAAATGGATGATATGAATGCACTAATGCAAAAAATATTTTCTGGAAATAACAGCATCTTGGGTTGGAAGAAAGTAGGAGAGGGAATTTTTTCATTAGTACAAAAACGGAGGGGAACTACTATATTTATAACAAAGCAAATAACTGTCAAAACAGTTAAACGAATTTAACTGTTAACTGTTGGCAATAACTGCCAACAGTTAATTAATTAATTAATTTCATAATTAATTAATTAATAATTAAAGCCCAAAAAGTTAATTTAATTCGGATAAAAAATTTAAGAGATTTTTATAAGCATAAGCTCGAATCGAACCGAACCGAGCCGAGCCGATCGGACGGCATGTGTATGTGGACTTTTGGTCCAAGCCCAACACATGCATAGTGTATTCCATCTCCCCTTGAAAGAGTTGGGCATCCAAGCCTTAGTCCATACTTGGGGTGTTATTAACTCTTTAATTTTTCACTACTCTTCCAATGTGGGACAAGAGTTAAAATATACCAAATTCATTAACTTTCGTTGCTCCATGAGTCACTTTGGAGACATATTTATCATTCATATCTTAATGAAATTGGACATGTGAATATACTACGTTAATCTCCTTGCGAAGGAGAACGCGTTCGTATATGGTCCCGCAATTATAGTAGTGTGGGTCCCACGTAAATTTGAGTTCAAAGTTGTTCAAAATTTTGTCCAAAAAATCTGGACAGCTTTTAAGTCCAACTTTTAAGTCTAATTTTCCAACAATACCCCACATGAATGATATATCGCTATAAATAGAAACAAAATAGATGCTGATGCTGATGCAGACACAGGTTGAGTAAAACAAAAGATTTATTGCATCCGGAGAAGTAGCCTAGTGGCCTTGAACTTTTCTTAGTGATATACTATCGGATTTACTTTGTTAATCAATAGACTTCACGTCCTTAAACCGTTAATCATTTCTGTAAACCTAGACAACAGTATTCACACAATAATTCTTCAATACAGTTAGTTATCACATTTGTGTTCATTTTGGTCCTAAACACCACTTGGTTCAGTGAGTATTTTAGAGAATTTTCCTTTCATTATTCTCATAGAAGTGCCCCCCTTTTTACTCACGTAGGTGACTTCCATAAAGAGTATCCTGTAATACTCCACTTAGACATACTAAGATATGGATGTCATTAAAAGCATAACTTATCCTAATTTAGCAGCAGATGTGAACTGTCTCATCTTTGGAATGGATAGGATTAAATATCCTCCAGTGCTTACTGAATACAATGTAGTTCGATTTGCCCATTGAACCTAGGTCTTGGGATCTCCAGTCAGCTAGTTTGAGTTGTCACTATATTGATTCTTATTTATTTATAGGCTTTAGACTCATTCCTCTCGATGATCTTTCAACTTGCTCTCGGTTTCAACCTTTTGTTAGTGGATCCGCTATATTATCTTTCGATTTTACATAGTCAATTGAGATAATTCCGTTTGAGAGAAGTTGTCTAATGGTATTATGTCGACGACGAATATATCGTGACTTTCCATTATACATGTGATTCTATGCCCTTTCAATCGCCGATTGACTATCACAATGTATACATATTGCGGGCACAAGTTTCGTCCAATTTGGAACATCCTCTAAGAAATTTCGAAGCCATTCAGCTTCTTTTCCAGCTTTGTCTAGTGCAATGAATTCGGATTCCATTGTCGATCTAGCAATGCACGTTTGTTTTGAGGATTTCCAATATACGACTGCACCTCCAAGGTTAAACACATACCCACTCGTAGACTTCGAGTGTTTTGTATCGGATATCTAATTTTCATCGCAATGTCCTTCAAGAATAACTGAATATTTTAAGAAGTGCAGTCCATAGTTTTGAGTATATTTCAAATAACTCAAAACTCTCAATATTGCATTCTAGTGACCTCTCACTGGATTACTCGTAAATCGACTTAGCTTACTTATTGAGTATGCTATGTCCGATCATGTATAGTTCATGATATACATTAAATTGTCGATAATACGAGAGTACTCTAGTTGAGATATGTTTTTACCATTATATCTTGCTATATGTAAATTTACATCTACATGTGTCTTGGTAGGACTGATATCATACTTCTTGAATTTTTCAAGAATTACAAGAAAAATACCTTTTTATGACGCTTGGAAAAATAATTTAAACACATTTATTATAAAAATGTCATTTAAAGGTTAATGTTATTATTAATGTGACATTTCTAGTATAAAATGTCATTTTATACATATTAGCATTAGTCTTTATGACAATTTAAATACAAAAGTCATATTTAATTATAGATATTATGATCTTTTTTGTAAAGTTTTTAATTTAGGTGTACATATTATGCCCGTTTTTTCTCCACCAAAATTTAGAGGCAGAGCTTTTCCCACTAATTTGTTTTTGTCTTTCAAGAGTTCCCGCTTTGTGCAAAATTTTCCCAACTCAAATCTCCCTCTCCCTCTCCCTCACACTCTCCTCTATCATCTATCACGTTGGGCTCCCCCTCCATCACAATCTCATCTCCATTCTCTCGACGATCTCCTCTTCGTTCTCTAATACTGGTGCATTGACTCTCTCCTTTAGTTTTTGTACTGTTTCATCTTGAAGTAGATTCGCCTGGCCCGAGGCTCGTAATACTGTACATGTGTTGAAAACCTTAAAAAAGGAATACCGTGATTGAAAATCTTGAAACCATTAAGAAATGAAAGTCAATCTCATCTCCTTAATTGCAAAGATAATCGTATGGCTAATATTTCAGAAACAAACACACACTTGACGAGTCTTTTATTGAAGAATAAAACTGGAAAGTGAAATTTTGGATCTCTGTACAGTTCGAGTCCCAACTAATCCTGAAAATATTCAAAATAGTGTTCGGACCTTTAATACCTTCAACATTCTTGATAATGATTTGTTCACATATCATACACCCAAAAATAAAATTTTAAAAGAATGGTTTTAAGTCAAAAATCACAATTTTTAAATTATAATTTTTAGAGTGCAATATATTCACAAATAAGTTAAAAGTGCAGTATTTTATCAAATAAGTATTGAAAGTATAATTTTAAAACAAAAAACTTTGAATTTTTCTTATATTGATTCCCAAGATATTTTTCTCCTCTTTGATGTTGCATCTCATATCCCACCTCAATTAATTTTGAATATTTTATGTGAAATTTTTAAGATGAATTTATATTGTATATATTATTAATTCCCCCTGAATGAGGGGGAAAAGTGGAAATCAATAACACATGTTTTATTTATGAATTTTGATTGAATACACACCCATTATTTTTTGAACTTGGATAGCACTTGAGGATCTTTTTTGAGGTAGGACCTAGTAGAGGCTTTCAATTTGGTCTACAAGACCTTGATTTCATTTTTGGGTTCCTTTTGGGATTTGATATTGTGATAGTTGATTTGGTACAAAAATGCTATTTCATTTTCATCTTTTATGAGATATTAATCGGCGTATGAAATATTCATCTTCAATGATATTGTGACCGTTGATTTTAGTTTAGTCTGAATCTGAATCACTCAATGAAATATGAATTGACAAACATTTTATTTCTCTTTCTCTGAAGGCATTTCTATTTTGTAATATTTTTTTTTGAATTACAAATAGTTTATGGTGGATTGAAGACATCTTTTATTTCGCTTATCGTGGTTTGAAGCTTCAATTAACTTCTTCAGGTTTCAACTCTTCTTGATTATTTATTTAAGCTTGCATTAACTTATTGTCATTCTATTTTTGTTCTTACCGTCAATTGTTTACAAATATTCATCCACAAGAATGCTACTAGGGCTTAATTATTTTTTCATGGTATTTGATGAAATGTGGTAGTGAACTTAGAAGTTAACAATTTTTTGTCTCCTTGACTTAAGAAATCAATACTTTCCACTTTAACCTAGGATAAAAGAATTGTTTTATTTATCTTAGTGTTAAAATTCATGGCAGCGATCTTAATTACCTCATATAAGATGACCGTTCAACGTTATTCTATACAAAAATCACATTTGTACAACTAATATTTACAATCCTAATGTAGGTAAAATTTGAGAAATGGGAATAGACAAGTCGTGGATGTCTATGCATAGATTATCAAACGAGTACTTGCAAGGAGTTGAATATTTTCTTACAGTTACAGAGAGGAATGCTGTAAATAGTGACTCTGTACGGTGTCCATGTACATCATGTGAAAATTATTTTAAATGGAGTTTAAAATAAATTAAAGGTCATTTATATGTGAACAGTATTGATCAAAGTTACCGTATATGGATATGGCACGGGGAAGTTGCTCCTAATTTAACTTTCTCACATGTTAACATGGGTGACCCCATCCATCACGATAATTTGGTTAAAAATCTAGAAGATGCTGATTATATGGCAGATATGGTTGAGACGGTAAATGAAAACTTTATGGGGGATCCTAAATCATTTGAGAAGTTTCTCGAGGATGTGAAAAAGCCCTTTTACAAAGGGTGTAAAAAGTTTACGAAGATATTTGCACTGGTGAGTCTACTCAATTTGAAAACAAAGAGTGGGTGGACTGATATGAGCTTTTCAAACATGCTTCAATTATTTGCCCAATTACTCCCAGAAGATAATGAATTGCCTTTATCTACGAAAAAGGCCATAAAGACATTGCCCGTATTTAGGATGGGGTATGAAAAAATACATGCATGCCCTAATGATTACATACTCTATAGAAAAGAGTACAAAGATTCAACTGAATGCCCTACTTGTGGAACACTGAGGTATAAGTTGAAAAAAAATACAGCCGAGGTGAAGGTGGGAGTGCCTGCAAAAGTATTAGGGTATTTTCCACCCATTTCTTGGTTCAAAAGGTGGTTCCAATATATACCAACTACAAAGGCCTTGACTTGGCATGCAAACAAAAGAAAAGTTGATGGTAAGTTACGTCACCCCATGGATTCCCCTGCATGGAAGTTGGTGGATGACAAGTTTCAGCGGATGGGATTAACCCACATTGTACTCTTAGTAGTAAGCATAATTATTGTCCGGTCATGCTGGTAACTTATAACTTTGAGCCGTCGCTGAGCACAAAGAGAAAAAAATTTATCTTAACAATGTTGATATCAAGTCTGCAACAGCCTGGAAATGATATTGATGTTTATTTGGCACCATTAATTGAGGACTTGAAAACCCGATGGGATGAAGGTGTACACGCTTATGATGCTTACCTCCAAGGATCCTTTACTTTGAAGGCTGTATTACTATGGACCATTAATGATTTCCCTACATACGGTAATTTGTGTGGTTGTGCTATAAAGGGGTACCATGCTTGTCCAATTTATGGTGAAAAAAATTATTCTATTCCATTAAAACATTCTAAAAAGAATGTATATAGATCACATAGAAGATTTCTTCCACAAAATCATCCGTTTCGAAAGCAAAAGAAAGATTTCAATGGTAAGCAAGAGTTTCGTGAACAACCTAATCCGTTGAAACGAGATCAAATACTAGAGCAGGTTGAAAATATTAATGCATGTTGGGGAAAAAGATGAGTCCTTTTGAAGTGCAAATAACAAAGGGAAATGATAAATTGAAACAAAAGAGGAAACACACTGAGGTGAATACGGATGAGCCTAATAACTCCAAATATTGGAAGAAAAAATCAATATTCTTTAGGTTGGGGTATTTGAAACATTTGCTTCTTCGACACAATTTGGATGTTATACATATTGAGAATAATGCTTGTGACAGCATAATAGGGACGCTACTCAACATTCCCGAAAAGACAAAAGATGGAGTCAAAAGACGTCTTGATCTTGTAGAATTGGGGTTAATAGGGGAGTTGGCACCACAAGATAAGGAAAAAAGGACGTATTTACCACCTACATGTTATACATTATCTAGAGAGGAGAAGAAAAGGGTATACAAGACGTCGCTTCGACTCAAAGTTCCCGATGGATACTCATCAAATTTTAGTAACCTTGTTTCGATGGAAGAGTTAAAATTATTTGGTATCAAGTCCCATGATTGTCATATAATCAGGAAACAGACACTTTCAGTGGCCATTCAATCCGTGTTACCAAAGCATGTTAGATTTGCAATCATAAGGGGTTGCTTTTTCTTTAATGCTCTTTGTGCAAAAGAAGTGGATGTGAAGAAGTTGAACAGTATTTAAGAAGACATCGTGATCACATTGTGTTTGTTGGAAAAGTACTTCCCTTCGGCATTCTTTGATATAATGGTGCATATAATGGTACATCTCGTTAGGGAGGTCGAACTACGTGGTCTAGTTTTCGCTCGTTGGATGTATACATTTGAAAGGTTTACACATGCTTTAAAAAACATGTCATTACTTTATAAGGTTATAACTAAACATTATTAATATTTTTTTATTTAAAATATTTGTTGGACCATGAAATTCTTAAAGGGCCAAGTAAAACAATCGAAGTCATCCAGAAGATTGCATCGCCCAACGCTATGTTGCCGAAGAAGCAATTGAATTTTGTACGAAATTTTTACATAAGCTTGATGCCGTTGGGGTTCCGTTAGGTAGAAACACAACAGATAATGACGATGATATAATATGCGATGGCAAACCAATAAGGGTTGGTAAAGTAATTAAGGTGGACGAATTGTCATGGGAGTAAGCACATATTCATGTGTTGCAAAACAGAGATGATGTTCAACCATATATCGAGTAATTTCTCTTTTCGTTGCTTTTGTAACAAATCATGTACTATATTGTATTTTGTTTTAATGGTTAAAATATTGTTCTCTATTAACACCCTTATAGGGAGCATATGGAAAGCTTGAGGCAAAAGTATCCTCGAAAGTGCAAAAATGAAAAATGGTTACAAGATGAACATAATAAGACCATTATTGGATGACTTCGTTAAAGGGTATGATTAATATCAATATGTGACGATTTAATACAATATTAAAATTGTAACTAACATTTAAGACAAATCAGGTTGAAAAGGAGCTAAATCTCCCCAACAATAATGTTTCAGACATCTTAAACTGGATAGCTCGGGGACCTCATCGAGTCATGGTAAAATATCAGGGGTTATATCGTTAATGGTTGTCGTTACCATAAGAAAGAACATGATGCTGAACGAGTTAGCCAAAATAGTGAAATTAGCATTACGGACACAACAATGCAAGTTGCTAGTGCAAAGGATAAGCATCACGTGGTTTCAAATTTGAGTTTCTATGGGATCATCAGTGAAATATGGATGCTTGATTATTTCACTTTCAAAATTCCAATTTTCAAGTGTGATTGGGTCGACAACAATAATGTTATTAAAGTAGATGATCTTGGCTTTAAATCTGTTGATCTTTGTAGAGTTGGCCATAAGAATGAGCCCTTCATATTAACTTCTCAAGCCAAGCAGGTTTTTTATGTTCAAGACCAACTCGATCCTAAATGATCAATCGTTCTTGTGACTCCACAAAGAGTTTATAACTATGGGTGTGATGATGACGACTACTCTGCTGCATGTGCTGAAAATCATGTCGCCACCAACGAATTGCCAAACATTGAGTTGATTAATAAAATTGAAGATTCGTATGCACGTGTAGATTATGAGGGAATTTAGATTGATAATAAAAAATAAATAGAGTGTTAGTTGTGTTTTGCTTATGCTTAGAGTTATCCATGCTTTTTAAAGAGTTATCTATGTTTAGTCTACATTTTATAATCTATATTTTAATGGTTGATGGCGATTATTATTTATGGTGAATATCTTTTGGTGTACATATGAGATGAATTGACTCGTTATCAAATTTGGGGTAATGTTATTGATTTTCATACTTCCCAATCCCCAACGTTTGCAAGATTGGGAAAACTTGACCTTGCTGTCATATTTTTCTCATAATTGAGGTAGATATGGATACAAATACGAAAAGTACATTTCTAATAAGATCGATATGACTAATAACTATAATTTTCTTCATGTTTTTAAAAATTCAATTTCTTTCATTGATGATTTCTCTAGGAAAGTTTAGTTGTTCATTCTGAAAAAGAAAGAATGAGGTATTTATCAAGTTTAAACAGTTGAAGGCTTTGATTGAGAAGTAAACTGGTAAGAAAATAAAGCGCTTGGGAACTAATAATTTTATAGAATTTTACTTGGGCCTATTTGATGAGTTTGGAAAAAATGAGGGAATTGTGAGACACCACAAGGTTTGAAGGACACGTCAGCAAAAATGGAGTATCCAAGCAGATGAACATGACATTTATTAAGAAAGCAAGGTACATGAAGTCTAAACCTCAATACAAGTTCTAGTAGTTAAGTTTAGTCTTTTTGTGTGGAAGATTTAGATGTACATGTCCCATACTAACTAAGTCATCTCTCTCTGTCTCTCAGAAACAGTTGACAAGTTGGAAGGTGCATGGAAAAATTCTTACCCTTTATTCTAATCTTTGCTAATTTGATGTATAAATTTTAGAGCAAATAAAATTTGATACTATTATTTAGGGATGACTTTCCTCACTTATTTAACAAAGTCGAGGTTTGATGCTAATTATCGGGTGTCTCTCCTAGTTTATATATTAGAATCCTATGATATTTTAGATTAAGACCATATCAAGTAGGAAACGAAAAAGATTCCTCCTCATTTATATTTTAAGTTATATTTATCTGATTTTAGTTGAAGATGCTATAGGCATTCCAATAGCTTGTGATGCATTTATCTAGTAGTAGATATTAAAATTGAAATTGTTGACATTCAATTTATTTTTGAAAAGATTACCCTTAAATTTTATTTCATCGCGTGGAAGTTTCTGAATTAATAATTGATTACTTAATTTTTTTAGTGAACTCTAGTCATCAAACTTATGTTGTGATGCAATAATCTCTCAATCCTAAAGAAGTAGTTCTCGGGGATCCAGGAATCAAGAATCCAATGAAGATGGGATTCCCTCAAACAATGAAATATTTATAAATTTGTTACTTACAGTGATTCTTACAGTTATAAATAAGAATTATATCAATAACATATGTTTTATTTTTATTAATAATGCTCTTGCTTCCTACAAATTAATTTAACATATCATTTGTTATTCTTTTTTATTCATCAACATGTACACTTACTTCAATCTATTTATTTTTCATTGTAGTGTATATGGACAAGTAAGATGCTTTTCATTCAAAAAGTCCAACCGATTTAGCAAAGTCATCACAAAATTCAAGTAATAAACAATGAAAAGTCAGAGGCGTGGCTGTTTTAGAACGAATAAGCAAAAGGGCATCTTATGATCGAATTTTAGTAACTTAATATAGAAAGTACAACTGAATTATGAAACAAGGAAGGATTTCGCAAGTTATATGGGGCTTTTTGCAAGGAAAATGGTGCCCATAAGTTATCTAAGTTGGCCCAAAGTCCCAAAGTCATTAAAAGAGAATTTATGGATAACTACGGAGGTAAATGCTAATAATGTATATTGATGTTCTTTGAAGTCTATATTGGTATTATTTTAATTTCATTATGTAATATAATATTCATCAATTACAGGCTAAGTTCAACATAGACCCCAAATCAAAGAAGGGAGTTATATCCGCTATAAGTTGTTCGTGAAATAATTTCAAAGGAGGACTCACCAAGAGTTGTGTCAATCCATTTAAAGATGATCCCGGTAATCTTTGGAACTGTACTGAAAATTTTAAAAAGTTTATTGACCAGGAGGATTGGGATGTGTTTGTAAGAGGAAGACTATCCTCAAAGTTTGAGGTGTATATTAAATTCATTTTATTATATAAATGTAACATTTATCCATGGTATGGCTAAATTCTTACATTATCATAAATTTAGTGCGTAGAAATTAAGTGATGTACAATGAGAAAGGAGAGCACATGATAAGTTTAACCACAAGCTTAGTAAGTTGGGGTATGCAGGTCTGGAGGATATTACGATATGTAGTTGAATTCTTATATTATTTGTAGAGTATACAACTATATTTAATTCAGTGTGGGGATTTTGTGTTGTGTGCTTAATTTCTTATATTTTATTTTATAATTGGGACATAAAAAGAGACATGGAGATGCATTTGATGAGGATGATAGGTCTCTAATGTGGATAACCTCCCAAAAATCGAGAAATAAACAATATCAAGACAATGCAATCGAGGAAGTTGGTGAAAAAAATTATGAGTTACTTTCAAAAGTACCTAACGCGGACATGTATATTATATAATGTTTATAAATATGGATATATACTACATATGAGGATTGAAAAGAATATGATTTAATAACACTCTTAATAATTTGCTTTATTGTAGGACGCTTTGAAGAAGAAAGTACATGATGGGAGCTTAGTAACTCAAGGGACTTTAGACGTCTTAACCTTGGCACTTGGTACTCCAGAGTATAGTGGTCGAGTAAGGGGGATTGGAAAATGAGTCACTCCTACAACTTACTTTCATATCCCTAGACGGGGATCAAAACAACATGTTGAATAATTAGAGTCTATACTTCATCAAGAAGATGAGAAGGCTAAAGAAAAAGATCGATAACTTCAGGAGGCAATGGGAGAATTGAGGAAGTATCAAAGTAGATCACTTGCACCGTCGTTAATTGAGAAGATTTCCTCAAATAGTCAGAAAAGTGATAATAAAAAATACGAGAATCATTTAAATTATGTGAGTGAATCATGTGATTCTCCATCTAGGAGGAAAAAAGTGAAGGTAATCACTCAATTGGTAAAACTTTATTACGTTTATGTCTCATACTTTACTATACTAATTTTGGAATATTTCATGTGTATATAGGCCCAAAACAATGTGAATAGATAATGTATAATTTCACCACCGGATCCTAAATCTAATATTGGGAAGGTTTGTAACAACTTTAATTATATTAGTGATTTTTATTCTTTTAGTAGTATATATATGTCATTCATTATTCATTTTGGTTTTTATATAGGGAAAACCATGTAGATTGGCATTGAATTCACGTGCGAATGTTGTTGTGTGAGGGGTGTTTTTTTTATCGTATTTCACCTAATGATACCATCCACAATGTTCGCTTGGGGGATGATTATATACATGTATCAATAACTGACATTCACTCTCCTGAAGTATATCTTCGTGTACCGGTACCTAATGCAGACATTTATGTTGTTAAAGACGCATGCAATTCACATGTTTCCTGGCCTAAAGAGTTTGTGTTGTCGTGTGTTGAGGTAAATTCCTTTTTTTACATTCCATGCCACATTTTGAATTCATTATCCATGCCACATTCAATAACTTGAGTTCATTATCAATGATCAAATAAAGCACCTAAAAGATCAAACGAAATCACGTAATTAGTAAAACTTTATTACATTTATATCTCATACTTTACTATACTTATTTTGGAATATTTAATGTGTATATAGGACTAAAGCAACGTGAATAGACAACGTATAATTTCATGACTGGATCCTAAATCTAATATTGGGAAGGGTTGTAACAATTTTAATTATAGTAGTGATCTTTATTTTTTTAGTAGTAAATATATGTCATTCATTATTCATTTTGTTTTTTTATATACGAAAAATGATGTAGATTGGCATTGATTTCATGTGCGAATCTTGTTGCGTCTGGGGCGTTTTTTTATCGTATTTCCCCTAATGATACCATCCACAATGTTCACTTGGGAGATAATTATATACGTGTATCAATAACTGATGTTCACTCTCCCGAAGCATATCTTCTTGTACCGGTACCTAACGTGAAGATGTATGTTGTTAAAGACGCACACAATTCACATGATGTTTGGCCTAAAAAGTTTGTATTGTCGTGTGTTGAGGTAAATTCTTTTTTTTCTTCTACATTCCATACCGCATTTTGAATTCATTATCCATGCCACATTCAATAACTTGAGTTCATTGTCAATGATTAAGCAAAGCACCTAAAAGATCAAGCGAAATCATTTTGATTGTCCATATAAAGGACACTTTTAGCTTTTTTTAAACATTGATTATTATTAAATTGATTTAGATACTTAGACATTCTATTGAATTATTACATGCTAATAGTTGATCTTTTTATAATATTGTATCCAATAATAAAATTCACCTATATTCACTAGGCAATCTCATGTCGTTTGACTTCCCAAGTCTCTTTTTAGAATGTTGGTTACAACAATGTCTACATTTGTTAAATGTAGAAGTTCGAGCTCAACATACCCAAATTATGCCCGAACACGGATCCAAACCCGGATATAGAAGTCCAAACCCCATTGGGTAAATGGATTTTACCCAAATTACCATTCAACATAGCCCAATTAGCCTTATTTAGACAAAAGTCATCAAATCTTGAATGTAAATTAGCTGAAATAGAGGTTTTTGTCTATGTAATTCCATTTGGTTGTCCCAAGACTTGTTTTGTAAGGTATTGGTTTTGTGTTCATGGTTTAGTGGTTTCATCAGATGTTTGTTTCTTTTGTTTTCTGAGTTTGAGCTTGGCAGTCTTAGGCTATTGTTTGGGGGGCTTTGTTTTGTGTTTTAGTTTGGGGACCATGTGTCTTTTTCTTGAGCCATAGCCGATTTGTCCTGGATGGTGAGTTTGGTTTCTGTTTTGGGCTTTGTCCCTGTTTCTAATATATTATCCTTTAAAAAAAAGAAATAGAGTTCCCCTATTCTGAAACAGAGGACCCTGCAGCCTAAATAACTGACTGTTATTTTATATTACTTTGGTAAAATTTTATGTTGAAAGAATTTTCTTAAAAGTCTCGTATGTCATCTTTCATTGTGTTATTTCAACTATTTTCATCTGCTCGTGTTTCATTATGCATTGTAGATACTGACTGACATGCATCCGACGAATAATTTTTTCGCTTTAGAGACTGTTTTGACGGTATGTTACATAAATGAAGTTCCATATTTAATTTTTTGAATAAGGTAGACAGTAGAGATTAAGCTTAGTGTAATACCTCGTATTTCTGCATAGTTAGGAAAATATGTTTTATTTAAATTACGTGAGTAGAGTAATTTAATGTGATACGTTTTAAATTAAATTACGTGAGTAGAGTAATTTAATGTGATGTAATAACAATAATGATTAATAAAAGTTAGACACTGATAAATATGACGATTAAAAATTTACTAAATGTGAATAGTAAATATTGAATGTTAATATGTACGGCCTAGCGATTTATATGGACATACCTGAGTTATCTCGACCGAGTGTCGCGCTTTGACAAAATTGAAGGTGAGATGAGAAACATATTTTAAGAGACTCAAAAAATAATTTAGAGTCCACAAATGATTCCGAAAGGGTCGAATTAGTCAAAATAGTGTACCTGGGGGTACTAGTTGAGTGCCGGGTCATTTTTGGGCTAAACCGGGACCATACAAGGGCATTTTGGTCTCTTTACATTTAAGGGTGAGGAGACATACGAATTTTAGAACCCTAAGTCAGATTATAAGAGTTACAGGCTAGGGTTAGAGAGGAGGGAAATACACCATAGCCATTAGAGAGGAGAGAAAAAATTTCCTAAGGCAAAAGAAGGAAGTAGGGAAAATTCAAAGAAGATTTCACTACCAACTTGTTGGGAAGAAGGATTGAAGGATAAGAATCATCAATCATCAACAACAACCACGAAATTAGACCCTACAAAACATAAGGAAAGTGGTTATTTGCAAAATAAATTGAGTTATAATACCCATTTATAAGTTTTAGGAAGAACATGATTTTTATGACATTTTTGGGAGCAAACACTTGAATATGATCCATGATTGATAGGGATTTCATGTAGAACGTTTTTTTATCTCCAAATAATCTGATATCATAGAAGACTTGATGATTAAATCGAACTAAAAATCTAGACTTATGATGAAAAGATGGAAATATTGTATTTTTAGGGTTCTTGAATAATAAGAAGATTTTTAGTTAATTTGGACGAAATTTGTAATGATTTTGTTGTTTTAAATCGTTAGTAATAATCCCAGAATATGTAAGAATGATTAGAAATTGTTAGTTGCAGGTATGGTGAATTATCATGGGATATGGATAAACAAAAATGGTGTAACCCTCATGAAGAATACGATCTGGGTCTGTCACTGCTCGATCGATCGATCGACCCTTAAATGTCTATCGATCGAGCAGTCGATCGATCGACCATATCCCATCGATCGATCGACCCTGGCTGTACTTTAGAGAATTTTGTGGATAAATTTCTTTTCAATTACCGCCACTTAATGGGAACCTTAGTGATGACATTTTACCTATGAAGAGACTTAATAGATACCAATAGGTGTACCGTGAGATTTCTTCATAAATGATTGAGTGTGAAATTCGGAGAAATGGACCGACGAAAAGGTAACCAATTGAGTCGTATGTCGGGAATGTAAGAATTTAGTTACGGAAAGAGTGAGAGTCAATTTCGAAAAAATACCAATAGGTTAGAGATAGCTTAACTACTGAATCAAGGGAGGGGTAACCAGGACCCTTAGAGTTGCGTGAATACTCGAATAAATGCGATAGTGAAATAAATTGTAAATTAATGAGTGCGGTGAATATAAGTAAAATATATTACGTACGGGCATGATTTGATAGGTCGGGTGTGTACCTACTAAATTATATGAATTTTTGGGTTAAGATAATTATACCTAAATTAATTATGTTAGGATCGATGAGATATTCCGAACTAACATAAAGATATTATATGTTTGGGGTCGATGTAAAATGCCGAACCAAACCTTAAACTGGTGTCGCGATGAAAGAACCAGAATATGTGTATATATATATATAAATAGTTGGGGTCGATGGATCATTCCGAACCAACTCTCACTTGGGGTCGATGAATCATTCCGAACCAACAGTCCTTTATGTGTTTCAAAAGGATATGTTAGTGATAACTAATATTTAATACATGTTGTGTGATAAAATGTATTCCATATGTATAATCTACTGACTTAGGATAGTAGATAATGAGATGGATTGAAAATATCTTAGTAATAATTAAGTAGCGTGATGTAATTATTATAAGATAAGGATAAAAAGAAGTAAGTAAGTTATCTACGTTTATAGCATATGAAATATGGATTATTAAAATACTGCGAGTATGTTATGGGGACTTAGCGAGGGGGTATATGCAGTGGAGTATTCTGATCTAGTTAACTGGGGTAGTATAACTAGGTGAACTAAGTACCCTCGATAGACATGCACTATAGAATAGAGGTGAGGAAGCTCAAAGGAGTGTGCGAAATCTTAATATGTGTAATCAATAACTCAATTGTGATAACTGCTTGCAAAATATTTTTAAATATTTTTGAGTGTTAACTCTTGCTATGTAAATTTTTTTAAAAACCTTTTAGGTGCCCAGCCACAGGGACATCCAGCATGATTTCATTCTAGGAATTTGGGAGTTGCAACACATGTGGATGTTGCAGGGATTGTTTAGACGTTTCTCTTTTTCAGATCTAGTGCAGGATCTCAGTTTTAGTACTCTCAATTGGGACATGTTGTCCAATCTTTACTTTTACAGTTATTCTGATTTTGGATTTTGAGTTGGTTTTCTTGGTCGTGGTTTTCGGCAAGACTTTATCTGTATTCAGTTATTTATGCGAATTATTTTAGTATTGCTGGAATTGTATCATTTTGTATGGGTTGTTTATTCTGCTTAAGGAAGATAAAATTTGGCACTAGCTTAATTTCACTTAGTTGGTTAGTAATATAAAAAACTTTCGACAGTGATGCTAAGAATGAACCATTTAAGAAACCTGTTTAAATTAAATTAAGGATTGATCACCCAAGGTTTAATTAGGCAGGGTGTCACAGATGGTATCAGAGCAACATGTTATAATATCCATAGGATCTATACGGATTACTGTGTTTCAGCGTAACGTTTGATTGTATTAGAGCCCTACTATTAGGACTGTTGATTCACTTTCCGCTTTTGGGTTATCGTACATGTGCTCTTAAAATTTTGTATAAACTGTGTACTTATACAATTTGATCTTATTTCAGATGCCACCGAGGAGGCAGTGAGCGGAGAGGGCTGAAGCTAGAGATGAGGTGAGGGAGGCTCATCCGGAGCCATAGGTGCCGCTGCCACCACCCCCACCCGAGTTAATTTCTACTACTCAGGTTGCAGTGATAGTAGCACAGGCAGTCGAGACAGCGATGAGGGCCATGGCAACCCATTTTCCTCAGCCCCAAGTACCACCTCCCATGGAACCGGTAGTTCAGGCCCCAGCAGGGCCATTTACTTGGCAGCGAGTCAGTGAGACATTTCAGAAAGGGCATCCACCCGAGATCCAGGGTAGTACCGATGTAGTGGTGGTGTGCAACTGGAAGAAAAATATTCAGCGCCACTTGCGCATGCTAGAGTGCACCGAGATATAGAAATAAATGCTAGCCACTTTTCGTCTGTCGGGAGCGGCCTTACAGTGGTGGGAGTCAGTTACCACCACCAAGGAAAGGGACACAATGGCAATTTCTGAGTTTTGGGTGCGGTTTGATCGCTAGTAGTTTCCTCCAGCAGTAGAGTCATAGATGAGGAAGAAATTCAGCGAGGTGGTTCAGGGTGATCGCTCAGTTGCTGATTATGAGGAGGAGTTTAACCGCTTGGCTAACTTTGTGCCAAATGAGGTGAGCGATGAGGAACGAAAGAAGTCAAAATTTATGGATGGCTTGACCTGGAGAATCAGACAACATTTGATCGGCAATCTGGCATTGGTAACTTATACAGATGTCGTCAATGCCTCTCTACTACACTGTCAGGATCACCGCTTTCATGTGAAGGGAAACAAGAGAGGTGAGCCTAGCCAACCGGGCAAAGTAGGTGGAATTAGTAGCAGCAGCACACCACAGCAGCAAACAGTGGGCCAGCTAGGGCAGGATTCCCGACAGGGGAACTCTGCCAAGAAGTTTAAGCACGGGAGCCATCGCTTTGATAGACAGGGCCAACAGGGTCCCCATCAGCGAGTTCCTCAGGGCTGACAAGGCCAAGGGAACCAAAGTGGAGGACAGTAAGGTCAAGGTTGACATGGCCAACGTCAGGGCCAAGGTCAGAGGTAGTTTTAGGGTCAGTGTTTCACTTGTGGCCAGCAGGGTCACAAGAGTAGAAATTATCCACAGCAAGACAGGGCACAACAACAGGGGCAGCAGGCTCCGTGATCCCTAGCAGCAGCACAGGCCCCGCAGCCAGGCCAGATGCACTACGAGCGTGTGTTCAATGTCCGTGACATTCCATTTCAGCCAGCACCTCCAGCATCGCCGGGAGTCGCGGGTATGTTTTCTATTTATGGACTTGAGGGTAGTATTTTATTTGACACGGGGGCGATGCATTCATTTATTGCCACTAGATTTGCACAGGAAGTCGGCCTCTTAACGACAGCTGACACTCATCTTATGTGCATAGAGTCACCGATGGGTAGTGGGTCCCTTATACATTCGATTTGTAAGGCTGTGGACATTACGGTCGGGAGATTGAGTCTAGCGGCGGACCTCCTAGTGCTGGATATGGAGGTTTATGACGTCATCCTAGGCATGGATTGGTTGGCACGTTATAAGGCAATGGTAGATTTATACGAGAGGACTATCATGTTTTCCATCCCGGGACAGGAGACGTTCCTTGTGGCGATGCCTCTCCTCGAGGGAGGATCGCGCACTCATTTATATTATATTAAGGAGGAGACCTCACATGGGGTTGTCGTTTCTCTGGACTCAATCCCAGTTGTGAGGGATTTCGAGGATGTCTTTCAGAAGATACCGGGGTTACCACCCAGCAGGGAGATAGAGTTCGTTATTGACCTAACGTCGGGGACAAGACCGATTGCCAGAGCACCGTATCGCATGGTTCCGTCGGAGATGCGAGAGCTGAGAGAATAGATTCAACAGCTCTGAGGAAGGGGTTTCATTCGACGAAGTACATCACCATGGGGTGCGCCGGTGTTATTCGTAAAGAAAAGGGATGGTTTACTTCGTCTGTGTGTAGATTACTGGGAGCTGAACAAAGTGACGATAAGTAATAAGTATCCATTAACGAGGATTGACGACTTGTTTGATCAGTTGAGAGGGGCTGCTTACTTCTCAAAGATCGATTTGAGGTCGGGTTACCACCAATTGCGCATTCGTGAAGAGGATGTACCTAAGACCACTTTCCTGTCGCGGTACGGGTCATACGAGTTCAGGGTAATGACGTTTGGGCTCACTAATGCGCCTGGAGTATTCATGGATCTCATGAACAGGGTATTTAGGGAATTTTTATACCAGTTTGTGATTGTATTCATAAACGACATCCTAATCTACTCTCGCACGGAGGAGGAACACACCGAACATTTACGAATGGTTCTACGACATTACGGGACCATTAGTTGTACGCTAAATTTGAGAAGTGTAGATTTTGGCTTCGGGAGGTTCAGTTCCTAGGCCACGTTGTATCCTATAGAGGAATTGCTGTTGACCCGAGTAAAGTATCGGCAGTGAGGGAGTGGGGATAACCCACGACACCAACCAAAATTCGTAGCTTTTTGGGGTTGACCGGTTATTATCGTTGCTTCATCAAGGGGTTCTCAAAAATTGTCGGTCCTTTGACGAACCTGACTTGGAAGGGAGTGCCCTTCGTATGGAGTGACTGTTGTCAGTTAGCGTTTGATGAGTTAAAGGACAAGTTTACATCAGCACCCGTTCTTGCCTTGCCTAGGAGTGGAATGGAGTACCGAGTCTATACTGACGGATCCTTACAGGGGCTTGGGGGTGTGTTACAGCAGGAAGATAAAGTTATAGCTTAAGCGTCTCGAAAGCTTAAGACACATGAGAAGAATTACCCCACCCATGACCTCGAGTTGGCAGCGGTCATTTTTGCATTGAGGATATGGAGACACTATCTTCTAGGTGAGCAGTTCACTTTGTTCACAGATCATAAGTCACTTCAGTATCTTTTCACTCAGAAGGATCTAAACATGAGGCAAAGGAGGTGGCTTGAATTCGTGAAGGACTACCAGTTTGATATACAATATCATCCTGGTAAGGCTAACGTGGTGGCGGATGCGTTAAGCAGAAGACCTACCGGAGAGCTAGCAGAAATCTGGAAGGCGAAGTGGAGAGAACTTCGACACGAGGATGAGATAGCTAGAGCATACATAGCAGTTTTAGCTATCACTCCCGAGAGTGTTATGCAGGTAGTGAGGGCACAGGCTGAGGACCCGTTTTGTCAGGACAAAGTATGATAGTTACTGGTCGAGGGGGTGGAGTTCTACTCTATCAGCTCAGAGGGCGGACTACGGTTTAATGGTAGACTAATAGTACCTGAGGAGGATGATTTGAGGCATGCCGTAATGACGGAGTCACACGGGTCAAAGTTTTCGGTACATCAAGGTGGGGACAAAATGTACCAGGACATGCGATGAATATATTGGTGGTCAGGTATGAAACGAGACATTTCAAAGTTTGTCTCAAGGTGTGTTACATGTCAGCTTGTAAAAGTTGACCATCAGAGACCTTCGGGGATGCTACAACCACTGGAGATTCCCATGTGGAAGTGGGAGATTATCTCGATGGATTTTATTACTGGGTTACCAACGTCGCAGAAGGGTCACGATTCCATATGGGTGATAGTGGATCGGCTGACTAAGGTAGCTCATTTCTTGCCGGTTCGTACGGACTATGATACGATGCGGTATGCGCAGCTATTCATTTCAGAGATCGTTAAGCTGCACGGAATTCCTATTAATATTGTGTCTGACAGAGACAAAATATTTGTGTCACATTTCTGGCAGAGTGTTCAGGAGGCCATGGGCACCGACTTGCGGTTGAGTACGGCGTATCACCTGCAGATAAACGGTCAGACTGAAAGGGTAAACCAGATGTTAGAGGATATGTTGAGGATGTGCATCCTAGATTTTGGGAGAGGATCGGACCAATACCTTCCTTTGGTAGAATTTTCATATAGCAACTCTTACCAATTCACTATCGGTATGGCCCCATTCGAGGCTCTTTATGGGAGGCCTTGTCGTTTACCCGCCTGTTGGTTAGAGGTGGGGGATAACAAGCTATTGGGACCAGGGATGATACAGGAGACTTCTTCAAAAATAGAGTTGATTCAAGGACGTATTCGAATAGCTCAGGATAGGCAGAAGAGTTATGCTAACGCCGGTAGGAGACACGTGGAACTAGATGTGGGCGACCAGGTGTTAATTCGGGTATCTCCTATGAAATGGATTATAAGGTTCGGCAAGAAGGGGAAGTTAGCACCGAGATATATGGGACCGTTTCCTATCATTGAGAGGGTGGGACCGGTAGCTTACAGATTGGGACTCCCCGAGCATCTTCAGCGAATACACGATGTATTCCATGTGGCGTCGCTGAAGAAATACAAGAGGAGTGAGAGAGCCTTATGGCACATTCCACTGGAGGAGATCGACTTGCAGCCAGATGTCTCATATGAAGAAAGACCCGTGGCTATTCTGGATTATAGTGAGCGCAAACTACGATCCAAGGTGGTAACCTTAGTGCGAGTACAGTGGGGAAATCACAATATGGATGAGTCTACTTGGGAAAGGGAGGAGGATATGCGAGAACAATATCCAGAATTATTCACCGCAGGTACTTTCTAAATTTCAAGGATGAAATTTATTTGTAAGAGGGGACGTATGCAATACCCCATATTTCTGTATAGTTAGGAAAATATGTTTTATTTAAATTACATGAGTAGAGTAATTTAATGTGATGTAATAATAATAATGATTAATAAAAGTTAGACACTGATAAATATGACGATTAAAAATTTACTAAATGTGAATAGTAAATATTGAATGTTGATATGAACGGCCTAGCGATTTATATGGACGTGCCTGAGTTATCTCGACCGAGTGTCGCGCGTAGACAAAATTGAAGGTGAGATGAGAAATATATTTTAAGAGACTCAAAAGATAATTTAGAGTCCACAAATGATTCCGAGAGGGTCAAATTACTCAAAATAGTGTACCCGGGGGTACTAGTTGAGTGCCGGGTCATTTTTGGGCTAAACCGGGACCATACGAGGGCATTTTGGTCTCTTTAAATTTAAGGGTGAGGAGACCTACGAATTTTAGAACCCTAAGTCAGATTATAAGAGTTGGAGGCTAGGGTTAGAGAGGAGGGAAATACACCATAGTCATTAGAGAGAAGAGAGAAACAATTTCCTAAGGCAAAAGAAGGAAGTAGGGAAAATTCAAAGGAGATTTCAATACCAACTTGTTGGGAAGAAGGATTGAAGGATAAGAATCATAAATCATCAACAACAACCACGAAATCAGACCCTAAAAAACATAAGACAAGTGGTTATTTGCAAAATAAATTGAGTTATAATACCCATATATAACTTTTATGAAGAAGATGATTTTTATGATATTTGTGGGAGCAAATACTTGAATATGATCCATGATTGATAGGGATTTCATATAGAACATTTTTTATCTCCAAATAATCTGATATCATAGAAGACTTGGTGATTAAATCGAACTAAAAATATGGACTTATGATGAAAAGATGGAAAGATTGTATTTTTAGGGTTTTTGAATAACAAGAAGATTTTTAGTTAATTTGGACGAAATTTGTAATGATTTTGTTTTTTAAATCGTTGGTAGTCATCCCTGAATATGTAGGAATGATTAGAAATTATTAGTTGCAAGTATGGTGAATTATCATGGGTGATGGATAAACAAAAATGGTGTAACCTGCATGAAGAATACGATCTGGGTCTGTCACTGCTCGATCGATCGATCGACCCTTGAATGTCGATCGATCGAGCAGTCGATCGATCGACCATATCCCATCGATCGATCGACCGACCCTGGCTATACTATAGAGAATTTTGTGGATAAATTTCTTTTTAATTACCGTCACTTAATGGGAACCTTAGTGATGACATTTTACCTATGAAGAAACTTAATAGATACCAGTAGGTGTACCGTGAGATTTCTTCATAAATGATTGAGTGTGAAATTTGGAGAAATGGACCGACGGGAAGGTAATCGATTGAGTCATATGTCGGGAATGTGAGAATTTAGTTACGAAAAGAGTGAGAGTCAATTCCAGAAAAATACCAGTAGGTTAGAGATAGCTTAACTACTGAATCAAGGGAGGGGTAACTAGGACCCATAGAGTTGCGTGAATACTCGAATAAATGCGATAGTGAAATACATTGTAAATTAATGAGTACGGTGAATATAAGTAAAATATATTACGTATGGGCATGATTTGATAGGTCGGTTGTGTACCTACTAAATTATATGAATTTTTGGGTTAAGAGAATTATACCTAAATTAATTATATTAGGGTCGATGAGATATTCCGAACTAACATAAAGATATTATATGTTTGGGGTCGATGTAAAATGCCGAACCAAACCTTAAACTGGTGTCGCGATGAAAGAGTCCCGAACCAGAATATGTGTATATATATATATATATATATATATATATATATATATATATATATATATATATATAAATAGTTGGGGTCGATGGATCATTCCTAACCAACTCTCACTTGGGGTCGATGAATCATTCCGAACCAAGAGTCCTTTATGTGTGTCAAAAGGATATGTTAGTGATAACTAATATTTAATACATGTTGTGTGATAAAATGTATTCCATTTATATAATCTACTGACTTAGGATAGTAGATAATGAGATGGATTGAAAATATCTTAGTAATAATTAAGTAGCGTGATGTAATTATTATAAGATAAGGATAACAAGAAGTAAGTAAGTTATCTACATTTATAGCATATGAAATATTTATTATTAAAATACTGTGAGTATGTTATGGGGACTTAGCGAGGGGGTACATGCAGTGGGGTATTCTGATCTAGTTAACTGGGGTAGTATAACTAGGTGAACTAAGTACCCTCGTTAGACATGCACTATAGAAGAGAGGTGAGGAAGCTCAAAGGAGTGTGCGAAATCTTAATATGTGTAATCAATAACTCAATTGTGATAATTGCTTGCAAAATATTTTTAATTTTTTTTTAGTGCTAACTCTTGCTATGTAAAAGTTTTTAAAAACCTTTTAGGTGCCCAGCTACATGGACACCCAACATGATTTCATTCAAGGAATTTGGGAGCTGCAGCACGTGTGGATGTTGCAGGGATTGTTTAGACGTTTTTCTTTTTCATATCTAGTGCGGGATCTCAGTTTTAGTACTCTCAGTTGTGACATGTTGTCCAATCTTTACTTTTACAATTATTCTGATTTTGGATTTTGAGTTGGTTTTCTTAGCCGTGGTTTTCGGCAAGATTTTATCTGTATTCAGTTATTTATGCGAATTGTTTTAGTATTGATGGAATTGTATCATTTTGTATGGGTTGTTTATTCTGCTTAAGGAAGATAAAATTTGGCACTAGCTTAATTTCACTTAGATGGTTAGTAATTTAAAAAGCTTTCGGCAGTGATGCTAAGAATGAACCATTTAAGAAACCCGTTTAAATTAAATTAAGGATTGATCACCCAAGGTTTAATTAGGCGGGGTGTCACACTTAGCATCTAAGAGAAAAGGAATCTTCCGAAGATAATCGGCACCGACAACAAAAAATAATGTTAAGATCATCTATTCCCTTGAACAAAAATCAATGAGAGAGAGAGAGAGAGAGAGAGAGAGAGAGAGAGAGAGAGAGAGAGAGAAGTTGATCTGTAAAAAGGGAGAGCCTATTTATCCCTTTTTAGATTATCGAATCTCCTTTAAGTATCCAAAATTGAACTTTGTGTTCCATAAATGACCCAAAATAGACCTTAAAAACATTGTTGACAAATTCGCTTCTGATTTATGGTATTTTCACATGTGTAGAACATGTGTAAGTATATATATATATATGCTCCTCTGCTAGAGGTATTCAACTTTCTCTCATAATAAATTCCATTCCCACTCTTTCATCTCTCTTCTCATACACTGTAAGGATTCAATCAAAATAAACCACTCACCCCTTATTTGTATGGAAAATCGCTAGCAACACAAGGAAAAAAGAGGATGATGTACCAAAAAAAGGGAAAGCATAGCTGTATACCTACTGTACGGGAAGCCCACTCATGAGCATTATTCTTTATATATAATATATACGTTCAGAGATAGAGGGGAGAGAGGAGTGTTTAAATGAGTAGAATATAGCTGCCACAGATTATCTTCTTTGAAAAATACAATGTTGAGATCATTTATTCCCTCTTTTATACAATGGCAAAAAAAAAAAACAAAGAGCAAGCTTAGCACGACAACTAAGAAATTGGAAGAGTGGTGTACATTAGGAAGCAACAACATAAGAAATTTCTTACAAATGTGAAAATCTATGACATTAACCGCATAAGAAATAAAATGAGGGTAGTCGATATGATTTGAGAATAGAAATTCTTGTTCCGCCCAAAAAAATAAAAGAAAATAGTGATACATTGGTGTAATTAATTAAATGTAAAACATTTAGGAAGGTGCATTTGCAACAAAATTGGTGTAATTTAATCATGATGAGTGGCATACATTAGGAAGCAACCACACAAGAAATTTCTCAGAAATGTGAAAATATGTGAATGTAACCGCAGAGGAAATAAAATGAGGGCAAGTGACATGATTTAAGAATAAAAATTCTTGTTCCGCCCAAAAAATGAAAGAAAATAATGATGCATTGGTGTAATTAATTAAATGTAAAACATTTAGGAAGGTGCATTTGCAACAAAATTGGTGTAATTTAAGCGTGATGATGATGATGATGATAATGGTGAGATGAGAAAGAATGATATCCTGTTTGATTATCACATTAGCACCGTAATCTTTTTTTTCCATTGAGTGAACCATCCCCCGAGCAAGAAAAATGTTACCTGACATACATCTTCCTTTAATAAAACTAGCGTGGTTGGGGGATATGGTGGTTGGGAGAATCACAAATAACCTCTCGTATAAATATTTTTTAAATTATTTTACTAGATAAATTGCATAGCTAATAGTCATATAGTTATATATTGTCAAGTCCTTTATTATATAGTCAACCTTGTTCCTCAACAAGCTAATAAAGGGAAGTGGAGGCAATCTCTATCTATTAAGAATTCAAAATCTCGGGGTCAAGTTGAGGAAGTCGTAATAGTCGATCTCAAAGTGGAAAGAGAACTCAATTCGAGTATTAAGCGAACTTTCACATGCACTTTCTCTGGCTTCTTAACTTAAGAAAGATTGAGATTTTTGACAATCTTTCAAGGGACAAAAATCTACCTTAACTCAAATCTTAAATGATATAGTCTTTTGGCTCCTGGCTTTGTGGGAAACTTAGTGAGCATGTCATTAGTTTCTTCAGAAATTGTACTTGTGATGGAAGCAATAAGGCTTGAATTCAGGTCCTTGTAATCAGCCTTCCATATATCTTTGAAGTGGCTTATAAAAATGTTGTCAATCCCTTCTTGAATCTTGCCAAACACCATAATAATTTTTGACTTTATGGATTGCCAACCTTTTCTTTCTAGATTTAACTGATGAATGAAAAAACTTTGTATTGTAATCCCCCTTTTGTAACCATTTCACATTACTTTTTTTTCCAGTACCTTTTTTCTCTTCCTAAAGTAGTGTTAAGCTTTGCCTTAGCCACAAACAACTCACTTCTTATGATTAAAGTAGGATTTGATTCAAGTGAATTTTCTTTGATGAGTAGCAAGTCTTCCAAATCTTTGACATTTTGTAATATGTTCTTGAAATTATCTTTATTCAACTCTTTTAGTTTGGTCTTCAATCTTTTCAGTTTGAGGGAAAATAAGGCCATAGGAGGAGCAATGATGTCTGATGACCAAGAATATTGCACAATTATTTTTATGTTAGAATCAATGATCCACATATTATCAAATCCTGCCCATATCAAATCCATGCCCTACGAGATTTTGTTATTTTTTTGAATGATTTAAATGAGTTAGTGACCATAACATATTTTTAGTTTTGTTATTGAAAATATCTGCATTACAAATGCTGACTGGTGGGTGATTGTATGGTGTGTATTATATTACTGAATGAAGGGCAGAACAAAAACAAGTTTACTAAAGAAGCATCAAGAAAATCAAGCTAAGGAGATCATCGAGAAGAAACAACACGTGGAGGAACTTAAAGAGAATGAGAGAGTGACAAATGAAAATGTGAGCTACTATTATTTTTCTTCCTATTATGACATTTCCTTAGGCATGACTTGTTAATGTGGGTGCTATATAGTTCATATTCTTTCACTCGTTTTGTTTATCCGGCTACGTGTAAATTTTCTTAGAATTACTTTGAAATTATAGCTAGTGCCACTACAAGAAAAATGAGTATTAGGGACGATAAAAAACCGTCCCTAAAAGTACAAAAACCGTCCCTAATACAACGGCAAAAATCCGTCTCTTATACTAGTCGTCCTAAATATTTTAGGGACGGATTTTACCGTCCTAAATTTTAATTCATGGACACTCTGCATTTGACATTAGGGACGGATTTTACCGTCCCAAATGGTGTTCCCGCGAAAAAATCCCCGCTCCCGCCAATAGTATTAGGGACGGTTTATCCGTCCCTAATTTACTGAGATACTGGCAACCCAATTAGGGACGGTAAAAACCGTCCCTAAAGGTAATTTCAATTGATGCAAAAATGGGTATTAGGGACGGTAAAAACCGTCCCAAAAGGTATTCTCAATTAATACAAATAAGTATTAGGGACGGTTTATAACCGTCCCAATTAATAAATAAAAAAGTATCGTAAATAGTTATATTATTATATGTTTTATGTTGCAATAATAATTGACGCCTAATATGCATTACAAATCAAATCATCCGATCAAAAACACAATATATCAGCCACATTCATTGAAGCACGAATCCAATAATAATTTCTTCCATTAAACTACATTCAAGTCGAAATATTTAAATGAGTACAAAATCATACTAATTAATAAGATATACAATTGTCAAAAAAAATATCATCCCTAAATTAAGATGATAAATATGGTTGTCACGCTTAAAAAACTTCTCTTAGTGCCGTATATAGTAGACACACTCAAAATCACGTCTCTTCAACTTCTTGTGCACAACCTGCAATCAATAAATAATCATTTTATCAAAATAATATTATAGTAAAATAAAATATCCAAATATATTAGTTAATCGTACCAACAACTTTTTACAAATTTTAAAAAAATTTGACAGAATCTCCTTCGTTTATACCTGAAAATCAACCTGTTTAATCAATAAAAAAGCCCGCACAGCTATAAGAATCTCGCATATCAACGATTCTATACAATTTTTAAAAAAATTCGACAGAGTCTCCTTTGT
Source organism: Sambucus nigra (assembly GCA_949130495.1). Classification (NCBI taxonomy): domain Eukaryota; kingdom Viridiplantae; phylum Streptophyta; class Magnoliopsida; order Dipsacales; family Adoxaceae; genus Sambucus; species Sambucus nigra. The sequence goes on from OX422210.1 coordinate 249,093,093, forward strand.
TTATACATGAAAACTAACCTGTTTAATGAACACAAAAGCCGAACGACTTTAAAAAAATTGAAAAATCTCCTAAATCAACAATTCAATACAATTTTTTAAAAAATTCGACAGAATCTCCTTTGTTTATACATGAAAACCAACCTCTTTAATCAACACAAAAGCCCACACGGCCAGTAAAAAAAATAAAACAACAATTTCGCATATCAACAACAATAATAAATAAGTAATCTACCAGTCGCAAACCATTGCTTTGTTCATGTGTTCCACGCGAATAAAATATAACCCAAAAATGTTATCCTGCAAAAAAACACAAGAAACAAAACAAAAAAGATATCAGTAATCAAATAATATGCTTAAGTCAAATTTTATGGATGTTTTACGTATTCAACTTTTGATGCCATATTTTTATGCTTAAGTGTAATTTTTTGCAAATTTACGTCGTACACTCCAACCAGGAGCTCCGTGACTACACGGTCGATTCCTACGAGTCACATTGATACCGTCTGAGGTGTTCGTGACTCTTACGAGACCGTTTTATGGCTGTTTTACGTTTTCACCCTTCGATGGCTTGTTTTTATGCTAAAGTCTAAATTTTTACAAATTTACGTCGTACACTCCAACCGGGAGCCCCGTGACTACGCGGTCGGTTCTTACGAGTCACATTGGTCCCGTGCGAGGTGTTCATGTCTCTTACGGGACCGTTTTATGGCTGTTTTACGTTTTCACCCATCGATGACATGTTTTTATGCTTAAGTCTAAATTTTTGCAAATTTACGTCGTACACTCCAACCGGGAGCCCCGTGACTACGCGGTCGGTTCCTACGAGTCACATTGGTCCCGTGCGAGGTGTTCGTGACTCTTACGAGACCGTTTTATGTATGTTTTAAGTTTTTACCCATCGATGGCATGTTTTTGTGCTTAAGTCTAAATTTTTGCAAATTTACGTCGTACCCTCCAACCGGGAGCCCCGTGACTACGCGGTCGGTTCCTACGAGTCACATTGGTCCCATGCGAGGTGTTCGTGACTCTTACGGGATCGTTTTATGATCGTTTTACGTTTTCACCTTTCGATGGCATGTTTTATGCTTATGTCTAATTTTTTGCAAATTTACGTCATACACTCCAACCAGGAGCTCTGTGACTACACGGTCGATTCCTACGAGTCACATTGGGCCCGTGCGAGGTGTTCGTGACTCTTACGGGACCGTTTTATGGCTGTTTTACGTATTCACCCTTCGATGGCATGTTTTTATGCTTATGTCTAATTTTTTTCAAATTTACGTCGCACACTCCAACCGGGAGCCTCGTGACTACACGGTCGGTTCCTACGAGTCACATTGGTCCCGTGCGAGGTGTTCGTGTCTCTTACGGGACCGTTTTATGGTTGTTTTACATTTTCACCCATCGATGACATGTTTTTATGCTTAAGTCTAAATTTTTGCAAATTTACGTCATACACTCCAATCGGGAGCCCCGTGACTACGCGATCGGTTCCTACGAGTCACATTGGTCCCGTGCGAGGTCTTCGTGACTCTTACGGGACCGTTTTATGGATGTTTTGCATTTTCATCCTTCGATGGCATGTCTTTATGCTTAAGTCTAATTTTTTGCAAATTTACGTCGTACACTCCAACCGGGAGCCCCGTGACTACGCGATCGGTTCCTACGAGTCAAATTGGTCCCGTGCGAGGTGTTCGTGACTCTTACGGGACCGTTTTATGGATGTTTTACATTTTCACCCATCGATGGCATGCTTTTGTGCTTAAGTCTAAATTTTTGCAAATTTACGTCGTACCCTCCAACCGGGAGGCCCGTGACTACGCGGTCGGTTCCTACGAATCACATTGGTCCCGTGCGAGGTGTTCGTGACACTTACGGGACCGTTTTATGCTCGTTTTACGTTTTCACCTTTCAATGGCATGTTTTATGCTTAAGTCTAAATTTTTGAAATTTACGTCGTACACTCCAACCTGGAGCCCTGTGACTACGCGGTCGGTTCCTACTAGTCACATTGGTCCCGTGCGAGGTGTTCGTGACACATACGGGACCGTTTTAAGGCTGTTTTATGTTTTCACCCTTCGATAGCATATTTTTATGCTTAAGTCTGTTTTTTTACAAATTTACGTCGTAGACTCCAAGCGGGAGCCCCGTGACTACGCAGTCGGTTCCTACGAGTCACATTGGTCCCGTGCAAGGTGTTCGTGACTCTTACGATACCGTTTTATGGTTGTTTTACATTTTCACCCATCGATGGCATGTTTGCTTAAATCTAAATTTTTGCAAATTTACGTCGTACACTCTAACCGGGAGCCCCGTGACTACGCGTTCGGTTCGTACGAGTCACATTGGTCCTGTGCGAGGTGTTCGTGACTCTTACGGCACTGTTTTATGCTCGTTTTATGTTTTCACCCTTCGATGGCATGTTTTTATGCTTAAGTCTAATTTTTTGCAAATTTAAGTCGTACACTCCAACCGGGAGACCCGTGACTACGTGGTGGGTTCCTACGAGTCACATTATACCCGTACGAAGTGTTCATGACACCTTCGGGACCGTTTTATGCTCGTTTTACGTTTTCACCATTCGATGGCATATTTTATGTTAAGTCTAATTTATTGCAAATTTACGTCGTACACTCCAACCGGGAGCCCCATGACTACGCGGTCGGTTCCTACGAGACATATTGGTCCCGTGCGAGGTGTTCGTGACTCTAACGGGACCGTTTTATGCTTGTTTTACATATTCACACTTCGATGGCATGTTTTTATTCTTAAGTCTAATTTTTTGTAAATTTACGTCGTACACTCCAACCGGGATCCCCTTGACTACGCGATCGGTTCCTACGAGTCATATTAGTCCCATGCGAGGTGTTCATGACACTTACGGGACCGTTTTATGGCAGTTTTATGTTTTCACCCTTTGATGGCATGTTTTTATGCTAAAGTTCTAATTTTTTACAAATTTACGTCGTACACTCCAACCGGGAGCTCCGTGACTACACGGTCGATTCCTACGAGTCACATTGGTCCCGTGCGAGGTGTTCGTGACTCTTACCGGACCGTTTTATGGCTCTTTCATGTTTTCACCCTTCGATGGCATGTTTTTATGCTTAAGTCTAAATTTTTGTAAATTTACGTCGTACACTCCAACCGGGATGCCCGTGACTAAGTGGTCGGTTCCTACGAGTCACATTGGTCCCGTGCGAGGTGTTCGTGACTCTTACAGGACCGTTTTATGGCTGTTTTTCATTTTCACAATTCGATGGCATGTATTTATGCTTAAGTCTAAATTTTTGCAAATATACGTCGTACACTCCTACGGGGAGCCCCGTGACTACGCGATCGGTTCCAACGAGACACATTGGTCCCGTGCGAGGTGTTCGTGGCTCTTACGGGACCTTTTTATGCTCGTTTTATGTTTTCACCCTTCGATGGCATGTTTTTATGCTTAAGTCTAAATTTTTGCAAATTTACGTCGTACACTCCAACCGGGAGACCCGTGACTACGCGATCGGTTCCTAAAAGTCACATTGGTCCCGTGCGAGGTGTACTTGACACTTTCGGGACTGTTTTATGCTCGTTTTATGTTTTCACCATTCGATGGCATGTTTTATGTCTAAGTCTATTTTTTGAAAATTTACGTCGTACACTCCAACCGGGAGCCCCGTGATTACGCGGTCAGTTCCTACGAGTCACATTGGTCCCGTGCGAGGTGTTCGTGACACTTACGGGCCCGTTTTAAGGCTGTTTTATGTTTTCACCCTTCGATGGCATGTTTTTATGCTTAAGTCTATTTTTTTACAAATATACGTCGTACACTCCAACCGGGAGCCCCGTGACTACGCGGTCGGTTCCTATGTGTCACATGGTCCTGTGCGAGGTGTTCGTGACTCTTACGGGACCATTTTATGAATGTTTTATGTATTCACCCATCGATGGCATGTTTTTATTTTTAAGTCTAAATTTTTGCAAATTTACGTCGTACACTCCAACCGGGAGCCCCGTGATTACGCGGTTGGTTCCTACGAGTCACATTGGTCCCGTGCGAGGTGTTCGTGACACTTACGGGACCATTTAATGCTCGTTTTATGTTTTCACCCTTCGATGGCATGTTTTTATGCTTAAGTGTAATTTTTTGCAAATTTAAGTCGTACACTCCAACCGGGATCCCCGTGACTACGCGGTCGGTTCATACGAGTCACATTGGTCCCGTGCGAGGTGTTCGTGACACTTACGGGACCGTTTTATGGCTGTTTTACGTTTTCACCCATCGATGGCATGTTTATATGCTTAAGTCTAAATTTTTGTAAATTTACATTGTACCCTCCAACCGGAAGCCCCGTGACTACGCGGTCGGTTCCTACGAGTCACATTGGTCCCGTGCGAGGTGTTCGTGACGCTTACGGGACCGTTTTATTTTCGTTTTACATTTTCACCCTTCGATGGCATGTTTTTATGCTTAAGTCTATTTTTTTACAAATTTATGTCGTACACTCCAACCAGGAGCTCCGTGACTACGCGGTCGGTTCATACGAGTCACATTGGTCCCGTGCGAGGTGTTCGTGACACTTACGGGACCGTTTTAAGGCTGTTTTATGTTTTCACCCTTCGATGGCATGTTTTTATGCTTAAGTCTATTTTTTTACAAATTTACGTCGTACACTCAAATCGGGAGCCCCGTGACTACGCGGTCGGTTCCTACGAGTCACATTGGTCCCGTGCGAGGTGTTCATGGCACTTACGGGACCGTTTTATGGCTGTTTTACGTTTTCACCCGTCGATGGCATGTTTATATGCTTAAGTCTAAATTTTTGCAAATTTATATTGTACCCTTTAACCGGAAGCCCCGTGACTACGCGGTCGGTTCCTACGAGTCACATTGGTCCCGTGCGAGGTGTTCGTGACACTTACGAGACCGTTTTATGCTCGTTTTACATTTTCACCCTTCGATGGCATGTTTTTATGCTTAAGTCTATTTTTTTACAAATTTATGTCGTACACTCCAACCAGGAGCTCCGTGATTACGCAGTCGGTTCCTACAAGTCACATTGGTCCCGTGCGAGGTGTTCGTGACACTTAAGGGACCGTTTTAAGGCTATTTTATGTTTTCACCCTTCGATGGCATGTTTTTATGCTTAAGTCTATTTTTTTACAAATTTACGTCGTACACTCCAACCGGGAGCCCCGTGATTACGCGGTCGGTTCCTACACGTCACATTGGTCCCGTGCGAGGTGTTCGTGACACTTACGGGACCGTTTTATGGTTGTTTTATATTTTCACCCTTCGATGGCATGTTTTTATGCTTAAGTCTATTTTTTTACAAATTTACGTCGTACACTCCAACCGGGAGCCCCGTGACTACGCGATCGGTTCGTACGAGTCACATTGGTCCCGTGCGAGGTGATTGTGACTCTTACGGGACCGTTTTATGGCTGTTTTGCATTTTCACCAATCGATGGCATGTTTTTATGCTTAAGTCTAAATTTTTGCAAATTTACGTCGTACACTCCAACCGGGAGCCCCGTGACTACGCGGTCGGTTCCTACGAGTCACATTGGTCCCGTACGAGGTGTTCGTGTCTCTTACGGGACCGTTTTAGGGATGTTTTACGTTTTCACCCATCGATGGCATGTTTTCATGCTTAATTCTAAATTTTTGCAAATTTACGTCGTACACTCCAACCGAGATCCCCGTGACTACGCGGTCGGTTCCTACGAGTCACATTGGTCCCGTACGAGGTGTTCATGACTCTTACGGGACCGTTTTATGATCGTTTTATGTTTTCACCCTTCGATGGCATGCTTAAATGCTTAAGTGTAAATTTTTACAAATGTACGTCGTACACTCCAATCGGGACACCCGTGACTACGCGGTCGGTTCCTACGAGTCACATTGGTCTCGTGCGAGGTGTTCGTGACACTTTCGAGACCATTTTATGCTCGTTTTACGTTTTCACCATTCGATGGCATGTTTTATGCTTAAGTCTAATTTTTTGCAAATTTATGTCGTACACTCAAACCGGGAGCCCCGTGACTACGCGGTCGGTTCCTACGAGTCACATTGGTCCTGTGCGAGGTGTTCGTGACACTTACGGGACCGTTTTATGGCTGTTTTAGGTTTTCATCCTTCGATGGCATGTTTTTATGCTTAAGTGTAATTTTTTACAAATTAACGTCGTACACTCCAACCGGGATCCCCGTGACTACGCGATCGGTTCCTACGAGTCACATTGGTCCCGTGCGAGGTGTTCGTGACTCTTACGGGACCGTTTTATTGCTCTTTTACGTTTTCACCGCTCAATGGCACGTTTTTATGCTTAAGTCTAAATTTTTGCAAATTTACGTCGTACACTCCAACTGGGAGCCCCGTGACTACGCGGTCAGTTCCTACGAGTCACATTGGTCCCGTGCGAGGAGTTCGTGACTCTTAGGGGACCGTTTTGTGTTTGTTTTATGTTTTCACCCTTCGATGGCATATTTTTTTGCTTAAGTCTAACTTTTTGCAAATTTATGTCGTAAACTCAAATCGGGATCCCCATGACTACGCGGTCGGTTTCTACGAGTCACATTGATCCCGGGCGACAAGTGAATAAGATGGGCAGTCACAAATTACAAACCCAAGAATAACTTTCGAACCATGACTAATTTTTATTCCCATTTTCACATCTCTCCTATTCAGCGCGGACTAATCAAGAATAACTTTAAGGTAATAAACAAATGGTTACCAATTAGTTTAATGTGGACCATTGTAGAGAAATTGACACGCCTTAAACCTAGAAAGTGGTAATCCATTGGATAATGCCTTCTTCTTCTAATGTTCACCCTAACTATTCTTTGTTCAAAAGTTATCACCTGCCCCCCCCCCCCCCCCCCCGGGAAGTGACAAGAAACAAATGCGCCAACAATACCCCCAAGAAGTGACAATTATTTCGTACCTTTACTCCAATTTGGTTTTACTTGCAAATTAGCACATCTTAAACATATTGGGCATAAATAGGATCTAAACCCAAAAGAATTAAAATTATGGGGTTTAGAAATAAATAGGATCCAAACCCAAAATAATTAAAAAATTGAATCAATGCATATTTAACCTTATAATAAAGTTCATCATAGGTTTGTCCATTACCTGAATATTTTATTACACCCAACGCCAATCAGAACCTTCCTTATGCCAGCAGCGATGCAATTTCAAATTATGTTTGATAGTAGTTCGCCCCCAACATCAATGTATCCTATGACAGTAAAAAAAATAACGAATTTTATGCAAACAGTTTTGTTCAATTAAAAAAATGGTAGAACAAAAAAAAAACAAATTCAAAACCAAAGGAAGAAAATCATAGCTTTTTCAAAAGGGGGGCACACACACACCTAACTTCTTGATATAGCGCTAGAAATTGTGAACTTGAAACAACATTAAAAAAATCGTAGTATCTTAAACATCTAAATCATTCAGTAGATTCCAATAAATTGTTTCCACATCACTACCAGATTTATAGAACTCAATCCAGAGCTGGGATTACTATTCTCATCTACAAAGAAAACACACAAATTTTGAGGTTAAACTAATTTTTGTATCATGATACTTCATTTTAACCTGAAAACCTCTTATATAGCATCATGCGTTCAAAAAATGGGGAGAAATAGATGAATATACCTGATTTGCTAAACCATATAAATTCAAATATAATCACCAAATCAGTACCTGCAAAACCAAAACACAAAATATGAAAAATGAACAACTTTAAATGAAAAATCCATAGCCCTAAACATTTTCAACACAAAATAACCCTACCATTGAGGCAAATGGAATTACTACCATCATCAAACCTTTCTCATACTCCTGTAGAAAATAAATTCCTTTTGAGGAAAATGGAATTTCTCATACGGTTGTAAAAAAATAACCCTACCTTTGAGGCAAATGGAATTACTGCAATAATCTAAACTATATAGTAAATACATTCATATATATATATATATATATAGAGAGAGAGAGAGAGAGAGAGAGAGAGAGAGAGAGAGAGAGTACCTGGTTTGGGGAGCTCATGGAGAGGAGGATGGGGGATGCGGCGGGGTGGGGCGGAGCAGGGGTACAACGGGGTGAGCGCAGGGGTGGGACGGGGTTGGGCAGCGCAGGGGTGAGGCAGGGGTGGGCGGCGCAGGGATGGGGCGGGGTGGGGCGGCGCAGGGGAGAGGAAGGTGGGGCGGCGGACAGAGGGGAAAGAGAGATCGGGATGGAGACGATTTGAGAGCTGAGAGCAAGAGAGAGAGAGCGAGAGTGAAATGTTAGGGAAATTGGAGGAATGAAAATTTTTGAGGGAAAAATACACAAAAGGGTCGGAAACATCCGTCCCTTTTAGTATAGCAAAAGGGTCGGATTTTAAAAACCGTCCCTTTTGCTATATCAAAAGGGACGGTTTTAAAATCCGTCCCTTATTTTTGTTTGGCAAAAAACTAAAGATTTGGGATATACCAAAAGGGACGGGTTTTTAAACCGTCTCTTTTACTATACAAAATGGGACGGATTTTAAAAATTCGTCCCATTTGGTATAGTAAAAGAGACGGTTTAAAAATCCGTCCCTTATAATAGCCCGCAAAAAATTAGTGCAAAAAAATCCCATATACTTTAAGGGACGGTTTTAATTACCGTCCTATTTGATACATATCAAAAGGGACGGTTTTTAAAAACCGTCCTTTTTTCTACTATAAAAAAGGACGGTAATTAAATCCGTCCCTTTTGATATAGCATAAGGGACAAAATGACACGGCCGTCCCTAATACTCCCGTCCCTAATATTCATTTTTCCTGTAGTGTGACTTTGGTCCCCCTCAAGCTTGATGCTCCAACTACTGCGCAAACCAGATTGTAATACATGTTTACGTGAGTGTGAAAGTGCTTTAACGATTTATCAGTCATTTTGGTGCACTTCGTAAAATATTCTTAGGTGCTTTGATGTATATGTGAATTGGGAGTTAGTGCATGCAATTGGAGAGAAATATTTTAATTGTATTTTGTTTTATTTAATGTCATAAAATTAAATTTGGAATTAGCTTTTATGTTGTTTAAGAGGGGTCATTAGGTCTCTTTTATGAGGGTTTTCTTGGTTTCAACCCCGTAGGGCTCTATGCCTATATATATATGATGTAATAATCTAATAAACCTTGTTAGTTGAATGTGTTTTTTTTATTTTTTTTTGAAAACTTAATTATATTATTATTAAGAAAGCAGTAAAAAACACAGAAAATCAAGAAACTAACAGGGAGGGGCATAGCCTTAGTATAACATTATAAAACTATTGGAACGATGTGATTTTTTCTTAATAGTAATATACAAAAAAGTTTTAATAACACTATAATAGTCTATGTGTCCCCAACGTGTTCGTGTCCTACTTATTTGTAAAAAATATCGTGGTGGGTCACGCGTCACTTGTCCTTGTCAATGCTTTGTTAAGTGAATGGTATTGAGAATGTTTTCCGCTTTGGTTGAGTGTAGGTTTGATTTGTTAAAATTTTGCTACGTACTGCTTTACATCATCCTCTTTCCAGTTTTTACTACGCCACCTGATTACCTTTATGCATCATTTTTTCAGAGACCAGTTTGGGATCTTCCTTTTCATGTGATGATGAAGCTATTATAATGTTATCCCCAATCTGGTCAGTTAAGCAGAGAATGAAGATCTATGCAAGGTTTCTTTCGGTTAGAGGTGAAAAATGAGATTTTTGATAAGGATTATTAAAATTTTCAACCCAATCCAAAACGCTACCTTTGTTTTTTAGCCCCCTTCAATGTTACAAGTCTATTTGTAAGGGTATTTATCATCTCACTAGAAACTCTTTTTTTTAGAAAAATCTAGGTCAAGTTATGTTTAATGAAATGCACCGTTCTTACCTTTGAATTCAGCTTCTTCACCATTTGTATTAAGATTTGGAATGCTTAAAAAACTTATGCCTATTGATGTCTAGCTTTAAATTAAATTAGCCCCTCGTTATTAACCTATTATCTTTTATTACCGAGTGAATGTTAAAAGATCTAAAAAAGAAAAGATTTGGTGTAGATTCCGTTGGCTATTTTTTATGGTGATCTTCAGTTCACCTATATTCCAAAAATTGAATTAATACAGTTTTGTAAGATGTAAGAATTAGATGGAGTTTTCATTATCGTATACATGAGGTTAGATTTAAGTTTTACCATGTTTTATTTAATTTGTGAATGTATACATGAGGTTAGATGGAGTTTAAATTTTTTTCATACATGGATGCCCTTCAAACTCACGTGCATTTGGTTTATGTATAGATGCCTATATGACAAATTTGGAAGTAGTTTTGAAGTTATTTGATTAGTAAATCCCCTCTCCATTTGGGACGCATTTTCTAAAAACATTGGGCATCAATTTATAATAGAAACTTTACAGAAGGCATCAAACAAACAAATATTTGTTATTCCATTCAATACCGGGTAAGGTGCGTAGATATGTAAAAGTTTTTTAGCATAATAAATGTGTGTATGTGTAAGTCCTAATCTCCAATTATTCTTCATAATATAGGTCTAATTGGGTTTTGCTTGTGATCGACTTTATTTCGAACAATATATTTTGGGTTGATTCTTTACACGGGAAACCGAGCTTGAACCTTAAGCTCTATATAAACACATAAGTAGCTAGTGTCCTAAATAAATGCTTATAATAAAATTATTGATTTCATTTTACATAATTGTAATATAATTATGTCATTATGTTTTTTTTATTGAAGTGGAATTAGATTATTTTTCACAATCAAAGGAAAAAGATCATTACTAAACTGGGAGAAAGTTAAGGTATTTGTTCGATAAATTAAATTTAATATTTAGGTATTCACATTTGACATGAGTAATATACTGTCTCCTTTATTTTTAGGGCCCTAAACAACGAGGATAAATTGTTTGTGATTTTTTTGTATTGAAGTTCATGCGAGAGCTCTTGGAAAATTCATCGAAATCTATAAAAATGAAGGTCACATGTTTTTTAATATTTTTTTTACATTATTTTTTATTTAGATGTGATAAAAGCTAAATGTATTTTTATTTATCTTGTTTAGATGAAGGAGTTGGCTGGAAAATCGTCATATTAAACTCATGAGATCAATGAACTTCAATATGAGTTCATTGAATTTATTCAGCCTTATATGATATGATTTGGAGCACTTTGTCGACACGATTTCGAGAAAGCCAAAGGAGGACCAACGCATTTATGCGTGATTCGATGTACATTTTTTTAGAGATAGTTTTTGAATGAGGTACATAACGAGTATATCTAGCTAAGATACATATAGTACGTCATCATTTTTTGTGGATAATTAATGTAGATGGTGGGTATATCTATTTATGCCCCACTATTTTTTTTATGGTTAAGTATGAGAGTTGTCATTTGGTCTGCTTGTAAGTAATTTATTAGATGAGCTAACTCACTCTCTCACTTTTTTTTTGTCATTAACTCATCCTCTCTTCCCCTCAATCATATACTGTTGTAACTAATTTTTCGGAGTAGTTCCTTAGAAGATTTATGTACTATTAATAGTACTTGGAAGTAATAATTTTATTTTCTAGTTTTCTTTTGCATTTTAAAGTAACTAATAAATTTATTAATTGTAGAAATACACTCTAAATCTTAACTCCAGCGACTGAGTGTCACGGAGAGAGGTACGAACACCCCATGGGGCACAAAAGTAACCAGCGGGAGGTGATCGCATTCTCATGAGGATCTCGATTACAGAAATTAACTAGTATAGGCTCGTTTTGGGGTTCAAAGTGAGCATTAAGTGGTTGAGGAATTCAAAAGAATGACCAAGTGACCCAGGGAGTGACATAGACACCCCATAGGGAATAAAAATAACATGTGGGAAGTGAGTGCATCCTATCAGGACAACCGATTCCTGAAATTAACTAATATAGGCTCGTTTTTTGGTTAAAGTGGGCATTAAGGGGAGAAAACTAAAAACAATGATCAAGTGGCCGGGGAGTGGCACAGGCATCCCATGAGTCACATAAGTAACTCGTGGGAAGTTATCATGTTCTCAATGGGCTCTTGATTACCGTATAGGCTTGTTTCGCAATTAAAATTGGCATTAAGTGGCACAGATACACCATTGGGTTTAAAAGTAACCCGTGGAAAGTGACTGCATCCTCCGCGCCCCCGATTGTCGAAATTTACTAGTATAAGCTTGTTTTGGTATTAAAAATGGACATTAAGGTGTGTGTGTGGGGGTGAGGGGTGGGGTGGGGGGTTCAAAACAGTAACCAAATGTCCGTGGGAGAGGCATGAGCACCCCATGGGGCAGAAAAGTATGCCGTGGGAAGTGACCATATCCTCTATGGGCTCCAAGTTGTCAAAATTAACGAGTATAAGCTCGTTTTGGGGGATAAAAGTGAGGATTAAGAGGCAAAAACTCAAAACTGTAATTGAGTGGCTCGAAGAGATGCACAGACACCCCATAGGGCATAAACATATTCCGTGGGAAGTGATTGCATCCTTACTGGGCTCCCGGTTGCCAAAATTTACTAGTACAGGCTCGTTTTGGGGTTAAAAATAGGTGTGTGTGTGTGTGGGGGGGGGGGGGGGGGGGAGGAATTCAGAACAGCTACCAAGTGGCACAAGGAGAGGAACAGACACCCCATGGGGCATAAAAGTAACTCATGGGAAGTGACCGCATCCTCTATGGGCTCTCGGTTGTGGACATTAAATAGTATAGGATCATTTCAGGATTAAAAGTGAGCGTTAAGAGGTAAAATCTCAAAACAGCGATCAAGTGGTCTGAAGAGAGGCACGAAAACCCCATGGGGCACAAAAGTTACCATTGGGAAGTGGCCACATTCTCACTGGGCTCCCGATTGTAGAAATTAACTAGTATAGGCTCATTTTGCGATTAAAAGTGGGCGTTAAGGGGTAAAACTCAAAACAAACTATAATTTTTATATACCAAATGGGTTGTTATAACCAACCTAGAACTTAAAGGCTGTTATAGCCTTTGACTCTTAGTGGAATGATAAGTATAACTCCAATGTGTTGTTAATTATTTAGCTATTAAATGAGAAAGGTCCATGCATCTTCTTGTTGGTGAATTTGGCCTCTCATGTGTCTATTATTTTCATCATCATGTTCATGTTTATTCTTCTCATTAAGTATCAACTAGAGGAAGATGAATAAATGCTTTTATAAGTTGTGTTTCTGAGATAAAAACTGATTTTATATAAACACGTGCATGTGATTTTTTTTATATAAACTGAGTTTTCTATATAAAAGTTTTCAAATTTAACACTATTTTCTTTCTTTTACACGTATAGTTGGTTGAATTTATCAATGTTTTGCATAGCCTATAGTGACTTATGTCCATTTTCCTTTTGATGTTGATGTTCTATTGAGATTCCACTTTGTTTACACTTTATGTTTAATGACTTTTTCCTATCTAAATAATTGGCCGTCGTGTATAACAATTTCTTTTGATTTTTTAAATTAGGACTTACGATATAAGCTCTGTATTTTTTTTTGAAATTACCTATTTGTTTTGTATTTGAGGGTCAACATTGAAGGTTTGAATATCTCTACAAAAGCTTATGATGCTGTCATACAGTCTTCAAAGGTTTATGGTGCTACTATTGGCACATTACTGCCTTTGGACCTCGGCCACCAGAGAAGAAGAAAAAAATATAGACTAGGAAGAATTTGTTGGAGGTCTGTAATTTGGTTGATGTTCCTAGGAGAGGTAAACCATTTGACATAAAAGAGATTTACACTCCTCGTACAGAAGGAAATCTGTAAGTAATTTTGGTCACTTGTAACATGTATGATATTGTATACTCTTAACATATTTGTTTGAATACAAATGAAGCCATTAGTTTCGATTGTTTGCCACTTGAATAAAGGATGTTGTCTTTTCTTTTATGCATAATTCTAGGCAGTCAAGTAGTTTATATGGTTTATAGTTTGTTGGTTTGACAATGGAATTCAGATTTTTACCATCAATTTTCGGTGCCTAACATGTATCGTGTTTTTTACTATGAATTCCATTAGAGTCATAGGCAGAGGCAGAGGCATACGCTACTTTAAGGCTCCTTTTGGTTCACGGGGTTTGGTGCAGGTTGTCATTTGATTTGAAGAATTTGGGTTATGTTGTAACATTATTGATTTGGATGTGGAAATCCATCACATGTGTGTAAGTATGCATGGGTGCTATCTTAGGTCGTCGCTTATATTTTAAATTTACTTATAATTTATTCCATTTAATTTGTGTCCAGGATATAGAGTAATGCTTGCGTCAATTTTTTGTTCAAAGCACATTCATTATGATTGACCTTTTGACTTTAACTCTATGGTATATGTCATATAATATATCCTATTTCATTTGGATTGATGCCATGTTTGTGTAGGGATCCAGATAATGCCAAGAGTACAAATAAGCATCCTTTGGACCCTTTATCTGCCACTGAGATCTCAGTGGCTATTGCAACTGTTAGGGCAGGCTGATACAAAATTTTCTTTTCTTACCACAATATATGGAGTTCAGTGTATTCCCACTATTTCCTCAATACAATTATATCTTGATTTAATAAGTTCAGTTTGTGTAAATGCCAATCATTTCTAAATATTGTGTGATCTCCTAGATTCATACTTTCTAAAGTTTTAATTGTTACAAATGTACTGAGATATAATTGGTCTTAAATCTTTGGATACATTTATTTAATTTATTTTCACGTGTCTGCCAGGAAATGGTGTCACACACACATACATCCACGCATAAAAGTGAGGGTCCTTGATGACATTGGTAATGTACTTAAAAAGTGTGTTCTGCATCTTTTTAACCGCAAAGAACAAAATAATTCCTTATTTTCATTTTTTGAAACAAAAAGATTCTATGTTACCGCACCCCACCTGAATTTAAAGTTTTATTTAGTGTTTTGTATTGGTAAATTTTAAAGTATAGGAAATACCTCAATTGTCTTTCTTCTTAGCACACTTGATTACTAAAACACTTGTTGTAATTGATAAGCATGATTGATTTCATATTTCTTGTATTTCCACTTTCCAAGAATCAGGTAGAGCACAATGACTTATGTTGTAGTTCCATAATTGCAATATTATATATAGTATATGATCTTCTTTTGCATTTTTATATTGAATTTTCGAGAATGGACCCCAACCCAAACACTTGTAGTTATGTTGATTACATCTGCAACTAGTGATTTTGGTCCTTCAAATATGCTATGAAAGGGGTTATTTGAACCTCTCAAGATGATATTATGAATTAATTTGAGCAACACTCTTTTCAAATGTCATCTCAATCACTCTAGTAACAAGGATTAAGGAACTATATCTTTATAATTTAAACATAGAGAAATTCGTGTTGGCCATATTGATGGTGAATTTTTTTTCTATTGAATTGTTTGAACTGAAAAGTTGATAATATTTCTTGCTTGATCATTTTGTATATCTTAAGTTGAGAGTTTATATTAGAGTAATCATTTGATTGATAATATTTTTGGTGTCCATTTTTGAGTCTTGATAGAGGCATTTGTTTCTACTCTTCCATATTTGCCATAGAATATCTCTGGGAATAGTGATAAGTAAGAATTGAATATTCTAATGGCTTCAAAGGAATATGTAGTTGCACATGAGATCATATATGATTCTAGAAAAGATGCTGAGATCTCCGAGAAACCTGAAGAGGTCTATAAAAAAAAGGCATCATCTATTGTGAATCTGGTCAAAGTAGATGGTAAACAAAGAGGCGACGATGTGATAATTACTCTATACTAAAAAATTGAGTCTGATGTGTCTTTAGGACCCACTTTTGATGATCAACACTATGAACATTCAATTACTGAGGTAACTGTTAAAATTCTCTTATAGTTACATTAAATTAGAAGGATATTGCCATTTTCTTGTGATAATAAAACATAATGCATTGTAATAATAGTCTTTGTTAAAATAGATTGCAAAATTTAATGTCCAGAATGCAGGAGGTAGTAGTAAGGTTGATTGGGATTATTCCTCTCTGACTTTTTACTGACATATATATAGATTTCTCAAGCTTATGAATATTGTGGCGATACAACTAGAGAAGTGTCAAGTGAACCTATACAGAGCATGATGCTACATGATCCCAAGGTGAAGTAGTTTATTATGTATAAAAGGTGTCAATGAAGTTATCCATATAGTGTAAATCACGGGCTTTATTGGTTTTCATCCTTATGTTTTTTATTTATCACACACGGGGTCATAATAAATCTACTATTTTTATGAGTTGTGATGTACTTAGTTTAGAAGAGACTGACATGTATAAGAAATTTTCACATATTTAATAAACTTTGCCCCGTATGGCTTCAGTTTTTCAACACCCCTTTTGGCTATGAGCCTATATTTATATATGTTTTTCCCAGTAAGATAGTGGATAACATGGGTAACAAAACTTTGGCATAATGAACTTGTAATTAATCACATGGAAGATCTCCACGTATTGTCTTTTCAATTCAACTATCACGACCATATATGATTCAACAATTATGGTAACTACGTCATTTTTCCAAGTTAGAGTTACATATGAGTTATAAGCCACCTATGCTGTAGCATTAAGGTCACCAGCTATTCAAGAATAAATCTTGAAGCTTTGTTGGTCAGTTCAAATGGGGAGGACACCAGGATTGTAAGAGAATGTGAATTATCTCCAAAGGTAGAATTCAAGGAAAATTTTATATCAAACAGGGACGCTTATGTGGGACCCTCTCATAAATCGAAGGATTCCATTTCAAGTAGGCAATATCAAAATGAACATGGAGAAGGACGAGTAGAAAACATTATTTATGCTGCTGATGATGAACGTGATGAGAGTGGTGCTCAGATGTCATCAGATGATAATAGTGAGAAGGCTAATGAGAGAGAGTGCGCTGATGAAGAAGATTTCTCCTATGAAGATCACAAGGTGGAGAGTGAAGGTGAGGATGAAAGGGGAGTTGATACTCACGATGTTGAAGGAGACGGAACACATTTGCCATTTTTAGAACGTTTTTCTAAAATAGTGGAGCCTCATGCGAAGCATGTCCCTTAGGTGATACATGACAAAATGAAATATTCTCTTATTTTTTATGGAAATGATTCCCTCTAATTTCTTTTTAGGCTTCATCAAAGAATGTATGATATAATTATTAAATGCGAAAGATGCTTCATCCCTTGAAAAGAAAGGAATAGGTTCGAGTGAGGCAACCTCGACTGATTTGTATGCTAGTTTTATTAATGCTATTTACAAACTACTAGATGGTAACTTTGATAATGCCAAATTTGAAGATGAGTGCCGAGTTATTATTGGTACCCAATCATACCTTCTCTTCACATTAGACAAGCTGATCTGTGAACTTTTCAAACAACTACATATAATTATAGGTGATGAGATGGACAACAAACTTCTCTAACTATATGCATATGAAAATTCAAGAAAGCAGGGGAGATTTATGGATATTGTTGTAACAACCCGCGTAATTTTTGGGCTATTTTAATTAATTTTTGGAAAATGGAGGAAAATAAAGTTTTTGATAAAAAAAATTTTATTGCTCAAATATGTTGGTTATTATTTTTAAAGGCGAGAATTTCAAACGGTTTCAAAAACGGAGTTAAAACGGATTTTAAAATGATTTTTAAATGTTTTTAACTCTTGGAGTTGTTTTGACTTCCAACTCTTCATTTCTTTGCCTTATTTAAAGGAGTCTTTTGGATTCCAACTTTTCATTTCCTTGCACTATAAAAGGAAGTCGCGGGCAAGCCTTTTAACATACTTTTGGCATAAATTTTGGCAGCAAATATATTTTATATTCCTCTTCTTTTTATATACACATTGGCCCTTGAGATTTGTGAGTTCCAACCTTAGATTAGAGGTGTTCTTGGGGCTATTTGGTTGGAGGTTCTTGGAGGAGATTTTGTATATCTTTTGTATTGATCTTGAGGATGTGATCATTGGTTTCTCATCATGGTTTGAGGTATGGGGTTTTACACAATATTCTCCTTAAATCTTGCGAGTGTCATTCTCTTTGATTTCATGTTTAATTGAACTCATATTTGAATTGATAAATTCATTAAAATCTGGAAAATAATTGTTGAAATTATTTTAATTCATGTTGTATCATTATATTGTTGATGAGCACGTTGTCATGAGATTTTAATATGGCACGGATGTTGGGCACCCGCCAAAATTCCTGTTTTCCGGGCTATGGCTTGATAAAGCATATACGGATGTGGTGAGGCCTGGTGACCCATTGATGTGTTGTTGAGAAATTATATTGATAAATGCTTTGAAATTTGCATTTTGATTTGAATATTCGTACTCGTGTTGTTACGTTTTATTGATCGCTAATATATATTTGTTGAGCATCTTTCCTGTCGTATTGTGTACTTCCCCATATTTTCTTTTAGTGGCAGGTTAGCGCGGATTTTGGGGTGCTATGGACCAATTGGGATTATTTTAGCGTGGATTATTTTGGGAAGAATATTTTTGGAAGATTTGTATTATTTTGTTGTATAGAGCTTTGGAGATTTTATTTTATTTTCGAGTTAGTTGTTGTATATAATTCGAGAGATTTGGTATTTAATTTGAAGATATTGAGATTTGTAGTTTCTCTTTTGTTGTTGTGGGATTTAGGTGCTCTATACCTTGTCACTTGTGGATTTGGATTTATTTTATCGCATTAGCGCTCCGTTCGCTCTCCCCGGGCGGGCGGGGTGTTACAAATGGTATCAGAGCTTAGGTATACGGCAACCCTCGGGGCTTGGGTTTTGGGTTCATTGCGTGGTTAGCAATTTTTGGAGATAGAAAATTTTAGGTGATATTCGTGTTAGGTTTCGCGATTAGAGGTGAAGAATTTATTTTTGGTGACGTGATTTATTTTTGGAGATAGTATAGTGGCCTGATTTTTCAGAGTTAGGCATTCGGTGAATTTCGAGGGCGAAATTCCATGGTTAGTGGGGAAGTGTAACAACCCGCGTAATTTTTGGGCTATTTTAATTAATTTTTGGAAAATCGAGGAAAATAAAGTTTTTGATAAAATTATTTTTATTGCTCAAATATGTTGGTTATTATTTTTAAAGGCGAGAATTTCAAACGGTTTCGAAAACGGAGTTAAAACGGATTTTAAAATGATTTTTAAATATTTTTAACTCTTGGGGTTGTTTTGACTTCCAACTCTTCATTTCTTTGCCTTATTTAAATGAGTCTTTTGGATTCCAACTTTTCATTTCCTTTCACTATAAAAGGAAGTCGTGGGCAAGCCTTTTAACATACTTTTGGCATAAATTTTGGCAGCAAATATATTTTATATTCCTCTTCTTTTTATATACACATTGGCCCTTGAGATTTGTGAATTCCAACCTTAGATTAGAGGTGTTCTTGGGGCTATTTGGTTGGAGGTTCTTGGAGGAGATTTTGTAGATCTTTTGTATTGATCTTGAGGATGTGATCATTGGTTTCTCATCATGATTTGAGGTATGGGGTTTTACACAATATGCTCCTTAAATCTCGCGAGTGTCATTCTCTTTGATTTCATGTTTAATTGAACTCATATTTGAATTAATAAATTCATTGAAATCTGGAAAATAATTGTTGAAATTATTTTGATTCATGTTGTATCATTATATTGTTGATGAGCACGTTGTAATGAGATTTTAATATGGCACGGATGTTGGACACCCGCCAAAATTCCTGTTTCCCGGGCTATGGCTTGATAAAGCATATACGGATGTGGTGAGGCCTGGTGACCCATTGATGTGTTGTTGAGAAATTATATTGATAAATGCTTTGAAATTTGCATTTTGATTTGAATATTCGTACTCGTGTTGTTACGTTTTATTCATCACTAATATATATTTATTGAGCATCTTTCCTGTCATATTGTGTACTTCCCCATATTTTCTTTTAGTGACAGGTTAGCGCGGATTTTGGAGTGCTATGGACCAATTGGGATTATTTTAGCGTGGATTATTTTTGGAAGATTTGTATTATTTTGTTGTATAGAGCTTTGGAGATTTTATTTTATTTTCGAGTTAGTTGTTGTATGTAAGTCGAGAGATTTGGTATTTAATTTGAAGATATTGAGATTTGTAGTTTCTATTTTGTTGTTGTGGGATTTAGGTGCTCTATACCTTGTCACTTGTGGATTTGGATTTATTTTATCGCATTAGCGCTCCGTTCTCTCTTCCCGGGCGGGCGGGGTGTTACAATTGTCTATTATGAGAATGCCCATATCCTCCTTCATTATGAGAACATCTACTGAATCGAATGCATATCATTTGCACTAATGCGCTTTTCCATACAACTTATGGACTATAGGCATGATAATCCCCAAGTGACTACTGTTTCCATGGACTACAGGAATAAACGCAAATACAAGATACATGTTGATTGATTTTGCGACAATCTCTGCAGACTTGATTTCTGTGGTAATCCCTAACAATGCTTCTAGGTATGTTGCTCGTAATGTCTGGTTTCTAGGTTTTGATTTCAAAATATCCAACCTCGCGATTTATAGGGTTTGATTTCAAATGGATTTTGTTTTTGGACTTGTTTCTCATTTCGAATTTAATGAAGGTATGGATTTGGTTGTTGGATTTAAAAAAAATGTCTTGCTCAATAAGCTCCCGATTTAGTCATAACAGTTGATGATGCTTGGATTTAGCACCACCGAATAAGTGATAGTGAGCTCAAACAGTAGCATCCATGGCAGCCATAGAGATGTATAAATGTATAAGTATGTAGAAGGGGATGAGTATAAGAGGAAATAAGACAATAATGTATAGTGGTTCAGCCAATTTGGCCTACATCCACTGTGAGTGTGTGATCCACCAAGTATGGGCACTAATGGCCTTGGATACAATGCACATAACCCTCTCTCTCTCTCTATTGTGTACAAGCAGAGTTTTAGCTAGGGCTACAGTTAATGGATCGATCCCCTGTAGGGTTGTAGGTGATAAGTATATATAGGTCTTGGGGGTGTAGTGTACCCCCCAAGTATGCATGGTGCATGTGAATGATGATCCAGCCAATCCCCTGTTGATACCTGTAGATGCCAAATGATGACATAATATTCCCTCACGTGAGGGTGTGATTTTGTTATAACGGTCTGCCACGTGCCGTGTGAGCCTCACGCGCACTGCTCCACGCGTCTCCCAAACCACGCGCTGTGATGATGTCACCCTCGGCCTATGAGACGAGGCCGAGGGCAAAGTTCCTCCCGGTAGTGAGTTTGGCTTAATTTTGGCCTCGTACTCTCGTACCCTCGTAGGGTCGTCTGGAACCTGTTGAAGGGTCGGCCCCTCGTAGGGTCGTCTGGAGCCTGGTGGAGGGTCGACCCCTCGTAGGGTCGTCTGGAGCCTGGTGGAGGGTCGGCCCCTCGTAGGATCGTCTGGTCCTGGTGGAGGCCAGTTGGAGCCTGGTGAAGGGTCGGCCCCTCGTAGGGTCGTCCATTTTGGAGATAATCTTCAGCCAGGCCAAGGATATAAACGAGTATATCAATCACCCCCCAGCCCTTAGCCATAGGTGCCATTGAGATGGCTGAGGGATATTGTTGAAATCGAGATGCGTGTATGATCAATTAGGTGAGTGACACATGGGCAGATACTCATTGCTGTTCAAGTTTCCAAGGCACGACGGCTGCACACTGCATGGGGCTTTGTGCCCTAATTATACCCTCCTTGGCAAATGTGCCCATTTATTACCAGAGTATTTAAGAGTTTTTCAATCTCTCTCTCTCCTTCTTATTCTTCTTTGCGCCCAAGCCTTTTCTCTCTCTAGAACCAGTTCCCATTGCCATTTGCAGCCTTCAATTTGTCAGGTCTCAGCAGCGTTTTTTGCCCTCGTTATCAGGTACTCTCCTTCATTAAGCGCTTTCCTTTGCCTTCATTTTTACTTGATTTTCTAGGGTTGTGGGGCTGCATTCTCTTTAGGTTGTGCCATAACCTTTTTCGGCGTCTTTTCCGGTAACTGGTTCTTAGTTGTTCTTGACAAAACCCATTGAGTTCCTTTGTTTAATCCGAAAGTCAAACCTGGTCAATTTCCCACTTGTTTGTAGCTAAGTTAGGTGAGTTGGGTGTAATAGCTAAGTGTAGAGTCTTCCCCTTAATGCTTAGGAGGCTTTATAGCTTAGTATCTGAGTTCCCGTCTTTGAGAGAGAAGCTCTTTGCCGAGATCAGACGAATAGAGGAAGAGGAAGAGAGGAGACGAGGGGACGACCCTAATTGGGTACGAACCATCTTTCCCATTCCTCTTGCCACCAAAAGACCATCTGAGCCTTCTGAGTCTTGTGGGTCGTCGCCTCGTCCGGTCGAGACTCCCAACCCAAGTGAAATGGACGAGAGAGCCTCCTCACCAACTGGTGCTGGAACTTCTGGTAGAAGGGACACATCTGACCTTAGTCCAGGCCGAGAGGCCGAGGGTACGGCCCCCTCTGGGGCTGTCCCTGTGACAACCCTATCCCCCAATGCCTTCCAAGTGGCTTTTCCTCACGGTCCTCCTGCAGGTGATGAGGGGGAAGGGGATGAGGACGAGGACGAAGATACGGATGACGAGGTTGATACCTCCCACGCCTCGTCCTTTATCTCCTCTGTTAGGGATAGAGACCTTCTGATATGGAGGCATATTTACGGAGTGCCCTCCGGGGTAACTATGAGGGTTCCCTCTGAGACTGAGAGGGTTTTTGATTGTGAAGAGGGAGAGGTTGCAGTCTATGAACAAATGTTCAAGGTTGGAGTCAGGCTCCCTATGCACCCTGCCATTGCCGATATCCTGTTTGCCCTCGGCGTTTCCCCCTCTCAACTTCCTCCCAACTCTTGGAGGACGATTTTGGGCTATATTTCCTTGTGGAAGAATGCCTTTACCGATGAGCCCTCGGCTGACCTATTTCTGGGATGCTACAACATCACCTCCTCGTCCAAACAGCCTGGCTACTATCATTTGGGGGCAAGGAGGTCTGAGAAGAAACTCCTTCATGTGGCACAAACTTCCAACCACGATTGGAAAAAGAGGTTTTTCTTTGTTTCTGGGGAATGGGATCCCACCGCCGATGTTCCGAGGGTTCCCCGAAAATGGTCCAACCCCTCCATGAAGGCCAGGTCAGACCCTGGACTTAGTCTGGAGGAGAAGGACATCGTAGATTATCTGAGAGGACGAGGGCGAGAGGGTGAGCTTGCAAAATTTGAAGACTTGATGACCCCTCGGTTCCTCAAAGAAGCTGGTCTGAGGGTTGGTCCTCTGACTGAACTATGTGAGTTATACTGAACATTTCCTATTCTTTGCTTTTTTCCAAGTGTTTCCTCTTTTGATCCGCAATTTTCTAACGTATCGTCTTTTTATTAGATCGTCCTGCAGGTACACTAGACTATCTTTGGGAAATGATGGCTCCCAGCTTACTGTCTGGATTGGCCAAGAAGAAGGGGAAGGAGCCTCAGCAAGCTCCGAGGAAGACAAAGGCCGCTGGGCCGACAGTGGTGGAGCCGACCACTGACAGTCATAAAAGGAAGGAGTCTGAGGCCCCTGTTGAGCATCGGCCTGATCCTCGGACAACGGCCAGGGTCGAAGCCTCTGAGGGGACGACCTCTTCGTCGAGCATGGGGGCTTTCTGGTCCCAAAACCTGGCTCATCTGAGGGCCGACCCCTCGTCACTGATCACAAACTTGAGGGCAGCAAAGGCCTCAATGTTCACTGCTCCCTCGGCCTCTGACTATGAGTTCTTAGCAAAGATGCCTCCTGCCAAAGTGTACGACTATGGTCTGCACTCCCTTGCACAGGTATTAGTTCTGACCCACATCTTAAATTTCATTTTTTTTAATAAATTGTTTCCTCGGCCCGTCTTGATATTTGTCTATTTTTCCTGCAGTCTGTTTGTGCCTTCACCTCAGCCACCAAGTGGATGGCCGAGAATCAGGTGAAGTTCCATGAGGCCGAAAGGGCTATTCAGCATGAGGCTGATCTTCAGTCTGAGCTTGACACTGCAAGGGCCGAGTTGGAAAGTTCCAGGACTGAGCATGCAAGGATCCTGGATGAGCTGACAAGGCAGCACGACGAGGACATTAAGGCAAGGGACGAGGACATTAAGGCCAGGGACTTGCTGATAAAGGAGAGGGATGAGGCCTTAATCAACATGGAGGTCAAGCACAAGACTGACCTCGAGGAAGCTGTCAGAAAAGCCGAGGCCGATGCTGTTGAGGCCTACAAGGCTTCTGATGAGTTTCAGGGTTTCGGCCTTGAGTATCTGGAGAGGGGGATCAGGACGGCCTGCCGATGGGTCGTCCTCAAATTCGGTGATGTCGTCTCCTCGGTTCGTCCTTCATTGGAGGCAGTTGGGTTGGACGACCCGCTGATCGCCGAGGCTCTGTCCCAAGTAGAGTCCCAAGTTCAGGTTGAGGGGGTCGGCACTTCTGAAGATCGTCCAGTTCTGGTTATTGAGGAGACCATTCCTATAGATGTTGAGGCCCTGCCCTCCGATGTCGTCCCATAGGGTGGCTGCCTGTAGCCCATACCCTTTCAATGTATTTATCATTTTTGTGCTCTGTATTGTAAAACACTTGAATATTTTCTCTTTTATCAATACCATCGTCTCTTCTTCTGCTGCCTTCCATAATTACTGTCTTCCATATTTAATTCTTTTATGGTTTTCTGTCTTCGTTAATGCCACTAACCCCTCCCTCGTCTTTTTTGAGGACCAATGTGGGGTCGTCCCCCCATGTGGCCTCATCATAGCCGAGGGTCATAATAACCAAACATGGTTTTTCAATGAAGTCTACCCTCGTCTTTCTTGAGAACAGTGGTGGGGTCGTCCCCTCCACTGGTCCTCATTATAGCCGAGGGCTCAACTTACCAAATTAATGGTTTTAATAAAGTTTTCCCTCGTCTTTCTTGAGGATAGTGGTGGGGTCGTCCCCTCCGCTGGCCCTCATTATAGCCGAGGGATCAACTCGCCAAATTAATGGTTTTGTAGATGTTTCCATGCATACTGGAACTGATAAATAGGGTGAGGGGAAACACATTTCGCATTAATTTTTAAGTGTCCTGTTATTGCAACTCTTATTACAACTATGGTCTATCAAGACCTTACAACACTACTGGTAGTATTTCTTCAAGTGATCTGCATTCCAGGGGTTGGAAAAAGGTTCCCCTTCTAGGTTTTCTAGTCTATAGGTCCCAGGGACAACTTCATCGATGACCTTATAGGGGCCGTGCTAATTAGGATGGAGTTTGTTGGGCTTTTGCCAAGTCTTCTTGAGAACCAAGTCTCCTACTGCTGTAGGTCTCTGTTTCTCCCTCTGATTATAAAACCTCGCGGTCCTCTACTAGTAGGAAGCCTGCCTTATCTCAGCGTCCTCCCTCCTTTCCTCAATCAGGTCCAAGTCAAGTCTCCTTTCTTTCGCGTTTCCCTAGGGGTCGTATATTTGGACCCTATGAGTAGGGAACTCGACTTCGGTGGGGATGACGGCTTCTGATCCATAAGCCAGCATGAATGGTGTATCCCCGGTAGGAGTCCTCACTGTCGTCCTGTATGCCCACAGTACGACATATAACTCCTCGACCCATCTTCCTTTTGCTTCCTCAAGCCTCTTCTTGATTCCATCTAGGATTGTCCTGTTTGTTACTTCGGTTTGCCCATTGGCCTGAGGTCGGCCTGGGGTGGAGAAAAATTGTTTGATATTTACCCTCTCACAGTACTTCTGCAGAGAGGCATTCTTGAACTGCGTCCCGTTATCTGAAATGAGGGTATTGGGCAGACCATACCTGCATATTACATTTTTTCAGATGAACTGGAAGGTCTTCTGCTCTGTAATTGTGACCATCGCTTCGGCCTCTACCCACTTTGAAAAGTAGTCAATCGCTACAATGAGGAACCGATAGTTATTGACTGCTCTTGGTAAGGGCCCTACCAGGTCAATCCCCCACACTTCGAACGGCCATGGAGATGTAATGGAGGTAAGAGGCTGATGGGGTTGATGAGGGATGGTAGCAAATCTTTGGCATTTATCACACTTTTTTACATATGCTGCGGCGTCTTTCCCCAAGGTCGGCCACCAGTAGCCTTGGGTGATCATCCTCTTCGCTAAGGATCTGCCCCCGATATGGCTTGAGCACGATCCTTCGTGCACATCTTACAAAATGGAAGGGACTTCTGAGGGATGCACACACCTAAGTAAGGGGAGCAGAAACTCCTTTTTGTACAAGGTGTCTCCGATGACAGTGAATTTTGCAGCCCTGTACCTCAGCTTCTTCCTTTCCTGCCTCGCTTTCGGCATCTCACCCTCTTTAATGTATCTGATCAGGGGGTCCATCCACGAAGCTTTTTGAGAGACATTTAGGCAATTGCCAAGTGTTCCCTCGGGGTCCTCAATAGTTGGCTGAAGCAAAATTTCCACTTGGACCGTCCTCCTAATGTTTGTCCTAGTCGCTGAGGCCAATCTCGCAAGGGCATCAGCACGGCCGTTGTCTAGCCTAGGTATCCTCTTTAATTTTACTTCTCTGAAGCCTTTCAGTAGTGACCTCACCTTCTCGAGGTATCTAGCCATTCTCTCGTCCTTAGCCTCATAGGCCCCTAGTATCTGATTCACCACTAGCCTTGAATCACTATGGACCAGAATCTGGCCGACACTAAGAGACTTGGCCAAGGAGAGGCCTGCTACTAAGGCCTCATATTCAGCCACGTTGTTGGAGGCTTTGAAGTTGAACCTCAGGGCGTATTCGACGTCTGTGCCATCAGGTGCTGACAGTATCAGTCCAGCCCCACTTCCACTGTCACAGGAGGACCCGTCAATGAAGAGGCTCCACAGAGTCTTTCCCTCTGAAAAATTTCCCTCAGAGAGGGACCCTTGTCTAAAGATGTATTTTCCCTCTTCGTTTTTAGTCGCTTTCTTTCTAGCAGTGCTTGTCTCGGCCCTATCTTCGGGTGTGTCGGCGGGTCTGTCTTCTGTATCCGTCATCCCAAGGGTCTCACCTTCGACCTCATCATCTTCCGAAGTGAACTCAGCCACGAAGTCTGCCAATGCCTGCCCCTTAATGGCAGTCCTAGGTTGATACACGATGTCAAACTCCCCCAGCTCTATAGCCCAGGCCATCAACCTACCTGATTTTTCTGGCTTGTGTAGGACCTGCCTAAGAGGAGAGTCGGTGAGGATGACCATTGTATGGGACTGGAAGTACGGCTTCATCTTCCTCGAGGCATGGATCAAGGCATAGGCCAACTTCTCCATCCTCGGGTATCTTTGCTCTGCCCCTCGAGTGCCTTGCTGTTGAAATACACAGACTTCTGTATTCCATCTTCGTCTCTCATAATGGCTGCGCTGATGGCCGACTCTGAGACGGCGAGGTACACGTAAAGTCGTTCACCCTGCACGGGTCGTGACAGCAGCAAGGGAGACCCTAAGTATGATTTTAGCTCCTTGAAAGCCTCATCACACTCTTCACTCCATTCGAAGGCCTTCCTGAGGATCTTGAAGAATGGTAAACACCTGTCTGTGGCTCTTGACACAAATCTGTTTAGGGCAGACACTCTCCCTGTAAGCCTCTGAACGTCTTTAATGGACTTGGGGGTCTTCATCTCAACAAGGGCCTTTATCTTTTCAGGATTGACCTCGATGCCTCTTTGGTTGACAATGAACCCCGGGAACTTCCCTTCCCCGACCCCGAAGACACATTTGGCCGGGTTAAGCTTCATCTGGTATTTGTCCATCGTATTAAAGGTCCTCTCCAGGTTTGCCACATGATCCTCTGCCTTCAAACTCTTGGTCAGCATGTCATCCACGTAGACCTCCATGGACTTCCCAATTTGGTCTTCGAACATTTTGTTTACGAGGCGTTGGTACGTTGCCCCCGCATTTTTTAGACCAAAGGGCATGACCCTATAGAAGTATGTCCCCTTATCAGTGATGAAGGCAGTCCTCTCCGAGTCTTCAGGGTTCATGAAGATCTGGTTGTACCCTGAGTAGGCATCCATAAAACTCATGAGCTCATGGCCTGCAGTAGCGTCTACCATCTGGTCAATGCGGGGGAGAGGGAAGCTGTCTTTGGGGCAGTGCTTGTTGAGATCTGTGAAGTCCACACACATTCGCCACTTCCCGTTGGCCTTTGGAACAATGACTGCATTGGACAACCATTCAGGGTAGATGACCTCTCTGATAAATTCTGCGTCTTCTAATTTTTTGACCTCGTCCCTGATGACCTCGTACTTCTCTCTAGAGTAAATCCTCCTCTTTTGCTTTACCGGCCTCACTCCCTCTACCACATTGAGCTTGTGGCACATGATTTCAGGGTCGATCCCCGACATATCTACATGACTCCACGCGAAGACACTTCGTCTTCTCCTTAACAGCTTGATGAGGTCTTCCTTGATATTGGGCTTCAGAGACTTGCCAACTTGGATGGTTTTTCCCGGGTCATCCTCATCGAGGATGATGGGTTCTACCTCCTTGGCGGCCTCTCCTTTTTTGAGCTTCGTCTCGTCCCTGGGGTCTAGGGTATCAATGATGTAAGTGGCTGTAGCCTTCTTGTGTGCCTCCCTCTCTTCAGCGGAGTTGTAGTAACATTCTCTCGCTGCCGTCTGGTCTCCCTGAACTTCCCCCACCCCGTAAGGGGTTGGAAATTCAATCATCTGATGGACCGTAGAGGGCACGGCTTCAAACCCCTTGAGGGCCACACGCCCCAGTATGATGTTGTAGGCCGAAAACACCTGCTCATCCATCACAAAGAAACTGACCTTCTTGGTGAGCCATCTCGGCCACTCGTCCCCCATCCTCACGTCGGCCTCATATACCCGAAGGGGGTGAACCTTTTCCCCACTGAACCCAATCAATGGATGATGGTAGGGGACGAGTCTAGCACGGCTGAGACCCAAGGCTTTGAAGCATGGCCAAAACATCACATCTGCAGAACTACCCCCATCTACCAAGATCCTCGGCACTTCGCATCCGTGCACCCTGGTAGTTATGACGAGAGGGTCATCGTGTGGGGCCAAGAGGTCTTTGAAATCCTTTCTTGAAAATCCCACTATCAGTGTGTCCATATCAACCTTCTACCTTTTTTCTGACTTGACCTCCAGGGAAGTCGCGTGTACTGTCTTCGTCACTGCCTTGGCCTCAGCCACATGGGCCTTCCTGTCGGCGACCTCAGACCCTCCTCCTGCAAGACCCCCGGAGATCATTCCCACTCCGAGCGAGATCATATTAAGCCTCTTGACAGGGCCGTGGTCGTCTCTCGGCGGGAGGTCAGGGTCGTCCTCATCATCAGAAGGGTCGTCCCCTCTTTTTTGATGACCTTCTCTGCACGCATCGCCTCGCTTCTTTCTGGGGTCATCCCCTCGGCCCCTCTTGAAGACATCTTTATCGACGTACTTTCTGAGCTTCCCTTCTTTCAGCATCTTCTCAATCTCGTCTTTCAGAGCAAAGCATTTGTCCGTTACGTGGTCGTGGTCTTGGTGAAACTCACACCACAGGTTCTTATTCCTCTTGTCGGGGGCTGCCCTCAGCTTCTCAGGCCACTTCAGGGATCGGTCACTCTTAATCTCATTGAGAATCTGTTCACAGCTGACCGTCAGAGGGGTGCACCCCGCAAACTTGTCATCCGAGGACCTCTTCTTCCCCTCTTTGTTCTTCTTAGGGTATTTACTCCCACTAGCACCTCCTCTTTCGTCTTCATATTTTGCAGCCATCGCCTCTTCGGCGTTCATCACCCTTCCTGCTGTTGACAACAGTTTAGCCATCGTCCTCGGAGGGTCTTCAGTAAGCTTCCACAACAGCTTCCCCTTTTGGAGTCCTCCAATCAGGGCTGTCATAGCTATGCTCTCCTCATAGTCTTCCACCTCCAGCTTCTCCTTATTGAATCTGGCTATATAGTCCCTCAGGCTCTCACTCTTCGCCTGCTTGACATAGAGCAGGTGGGTGGTCTTCTTCTGTGGCCTCACCCCAAAGCAGAAATTATGGATGAACAGGTCTGCCAACTGCTTAAAATTTCCAATGGAATTTTTTGGAAGAGACGTGTACCAGACATGCGCAGCCCCTGTCAAGGTACCAGAGAAGGCACGACACCTCATCTCATCTGAGATAGAGTATATGTCTGCCGCCGACTGATACATCTCCACGTGGTGGACGGGGTTGGTGCTCCCGTCATACCTTGGGGTGACCATAGGTGGCTTGAACTTTGACGGCGTGGGGAAGTTGACTATCTTTGCCATGAAGGGTGAGCCTATGTTGTATCCCCTCTAAAGAGGGTCTCGGCTCTTCAATATATCACCAATCTTATCCTCTAACTGCTAGATTGAGTCATTCCAGGGCCTCACAGGGTCGGCCTGGTCGATGTTATCCCCTGCCGCCTCTCCGAGGTGGACGGAGGGTTCTGCTGCAGCAGGCCTGTGTCGACTATTCACTTCCCTTTGGCCGCCGTCTCGTCCTCGGGGTCGGCCATCTGCTGCCTCCCCCCTGGATCTCGCGGCGCTTCTTGGCCTGGACAACTGTTCCCGCAGGTCATTTACTGGGCCTAGCCTCTCAAAGGCCGACCCCCTGCTCAAGCGGTCAAAAGTAGAGCCTCTTGGGCGATCATCAGGGTTTGGTCTCCCGCACTTTCCCCTACTGTCCTGGAGGGGTCGCACAGTGTTGTTGGAGACCTCGTAAGGTTCCCAGCACTCTATAGGAGCTTCCTCTCCCTCCAGATCTCCATACCTATCCTCAGGGAAAGGGTTTTCTTGCCTCCCCAGGCGTAGACGCCGGGGGTCAGCAACATCCCTACGCCGCTGAGGGGGTGGCAGGTCTTTGCGTGGTGCCTGGGGTGGTCCCCTGGACTCATGCTGCCCTGGAGCTGCTGCCGGAGTAATCATCTCAGGTGAAATCCCTGGTGCTCTTAGTATGTTCTGGCTTAGAGCTGTGAACTGCTCTTGCATCATCCGCTGGCTTGCTGCCAGAGACTTTAGGGCTGTCGCCACATCAGCGATCTCAGACTGAGGCGGCGGCTGACTGGAACTGGGTCTTCCCCCCTCATCTGGCGGGGGAAGTGGTGGCGGTGGCATCTCAGGTGCCATGTGCTTGAGCTATGAAAAGCTGAACTGAAGAAAACACTGGTGAGCTTGGGAACCTTAGTGGGTCTCTTTCAATGGTGAAACACCTCCTCTCAGGGGGAGTGCTGGTTCACCACCAGAGTGCCCAGTGAGGTCAAGCTGCACAAAGGAAGAGATGTCTTCTCGTTCCCACAAACGGCGCCAAACTGATGATGCTTGGATTTAGCACCACCGAATAAGTGATAGTGAGCTCAAACAGTAGCAGCCATGGCAGCCATAGAGATGTATAAATGTATAAGTATGTAGAAGGGGATGAGTATAAGAGGAAATAAGACAATAATGTATAGTGGTTCAGCCAATTTGGCCTACATCCACTGTGAGTGTGTGATCCACCAAGTATGGGCACTAATGGCCTTGGATACAATGCACATAACCCTCTCTCTCTCTCTCTCTCTCTCTCTCTACTGTGTACAAGCAGAGTTTTAGCTAGGGCTACAGTTAATGGATCGATCCCCTGTAGGGCTGTAGGTGATAAGTATATATAGGTCTTGGGGGGTGTAGTGTACCCCCCAAGTATGCATGGTGCATGTGAATGATGATCCAGCCAATCCCCTGTTGACAGCTGTAGATGCCAAATGATGACATAATATTCCCTCACGTGAGGGTGTGATTTTGTTATAACGGTCTGCCACGTGCCGTGTGAGCCTCACGCGCACTGCTCCACGCGTCTCCCAAACCACGAGCTGTGATGATGTCACCCTCGGCCTATGAGACGAAGCCGAGGGCAAAGTTCCTCCCGGTAGTGAGTCTGGCTTAATTCTGGCCTCGTACTGTCGTACCCTCGTAGGGTCGTCTGGAACCTGTTGAAGGGTCGGCCCCTCGTAGGGTCGTTTGGAGCCTGGTGGAGGGTCAGCCCCTCGTAGGGTCGTCTGGAGCCTGGTGGAGGGTCGGCCCCTCGTAGGATCGTCTGGGCCTGGTGGAGGCCAGCTGGAGCCTGGTGAAGGGTCGGCCCCTTGTAGGGTCGTCCGTTTTGGAGATAATCTTCAGCCAGGCCAAGGATATAAACGAGTATATCAACAGTGACTATAACTAAGAATTTTTTTGTAAGAGATGAGGACGAAATATTGAGGCCTCAAGCCCTTGCTAAACCCTTCTGAAATGTTTAGGACCCCTTTATACATGCTCGCTCTTGACTATTTATTTGGTCCTAATTTCTGATTCCGTTCTTCTTTTTGGTAAGGATTTCGTTAACTTTGATGTTTTATTTTATTTTGCCGATTTTAATATAATATGGATCATATTAATGCTTTATATATATATATATATACACACACACACACACACACACATTATAAGAAAGAAATGCATAATCTAAAATATTATGCATATTTTAGATTATGCATATTTCAAATTAAAAACATTCTTTTGGGAAGAATGTTTTTAATTTGAGAAAGAAGTGCAAAGACTAACCACACTAATTATTTTTGTGCTTATTTTTTGGAGTTTTGGTATTTCAGATAAAATAGCTCTTATCCAGAGCATCCTGGCGAGGCTGATTGCATATATTATTTGAAGATTGGTATGTGTGGTTATGGGATCAATTGTAGATCCAATCATCCTTCTTATGTTGAGCATGTAACTATGTTTTTATTGTTTAGAGTTTTGGTTAAAATAAGTTGAATTAAGGTTGAGTGAAATATTGGATTTGTTTATTTTTATATATTTAATTGCATCAACGTACAGGTTGATCAAAAAGGAGTTATGACTGCTTGCATTCAACTGATGATTCCCCTCCTCATATTCCAACTTTTAGACTCATAGAATTAATAGAAAAAAATCGTCGTACGCAATGAAATTATCATCAAAGAAGTGGAATTGAGAAGAGAACAAGATCGGATACGCCAACGACATAGGAGACATGCTATGCCATTACTCAGAACGAGCAGTATGCAATGCTCAAAGGCGTCATAACTACTGATTGCGTTGATCTAGATAATTAAACATCGACACAGGGTTTGAACTTGAACCTCCAACTACTACGTTGGACAATATTTCTCCTTTCGCAAATGAAAACTTAGTTCCGCTCAAAACATCAGTTAATTTTTATGTGGGAGGTACTACACAAGTGAGGTCACATGACAATTAAGACCCAAACACTAATTTTAAGTCAAACCATAATTCACCACATTATTTTACTTTGGATAGAATATCGCATATCACTTCTTGCGACTTGCTTTATGTTAAATGTATAACACTGGAAACTTCTTTAATTGTCCCAAACACTAGTCGAGGAACGTTGAGTTTAACTAATTTACAATGACTAGCTTGATCAATTCATGCACCTGTAATCCAAAGATCGATAAACCAGTATGAAAGCGTATTACATAGTGATTCAGGTAATTACTTATTACTTGAAATTATAAACATTCAGAAAACATTATATCAGATATGTTATCCTTAACTTAATTTTGTTTATAAACATAGTTTACAGTTTTACAACGTGCGATTTCCATAACATCAACCATACAAGAATCATCTGAAGAAGGTGATCCTTTACAATATCCACTTCTGCTACCTTATGGGACTTACAGTTGGGACAAAGATAGATGCAACAAATGTGGAAGATGTGTTACATATCGCGACTATTATGCTTATATGTTGTAGGTGATCATATGCATACATTTCATTTTTAATAATGCTAAAATTCAAATTTCACCATGACATGTAATCCAAATTTGTAAGTCTGATGACACTGGTACAAAAATTTGGTAATCCTGAAAGATGCCCATGCATGAAAGATGGTAAATGTAAACGAAGCTATCCGAAGTAATTTTTGACGTTCGCGATACAGGGAACTGATTCATACCCAATATACTGACGGTTCAATGGGAGATGTGTTTCTTTAGACAATATTGGTGATATTATGATTGACAACAGTTGGGTCATTCCTTATAATCCTTGGTTTTTAATGTTTCAATTATGATTACGTATTTCAACACTTTCCTCCTCATAGCTTTTTAAATTATACTTATATTTCATTTTCCTTATTTTAGTAAATGATGATTCATTATTTAACTTTGAGTGTAGGCCTCAAACATATATATGTCACGAACATTGTTGATGATGTTACTCACCACGCTGTTTCGTTGTCATTGAGGTTGGTGATTGCTGTCGATGAGAAAGAGCTCATTGACTGAGCAGTGGTGTAGAGCGATAGAGGACTATACCAACCCAAGTTTCAATCGCCGTCTACAAAAGCGAGGATGTGATTGGTGTAGTAGGTCGGTGGTTGGAGCTTTTGAGGTGTCGACACAATTTTGCGAAAGCCAAAGGAAGACTGACACATTTATACGAGATTTTTGGATGTACATTTTTTTTGGAGACATTTTTTTGAATGATGTACATAGTGGGTATATCTAGTTATGATACATGTAGTAGATCATTATTTTTTTGTAGATAATTAATGTAGATGGTGGGTATATCTATTTGTGTCCCACTATTTTTTTATATGGACAAATGACTTAGTTTGGTGCATTTTAGGTGTACGTGGCTTCAAATACAAAACAATTCAAGACTTTTTTTATGTTATTGTAAATTTTGATTTTTGTTTAGATTTATTTGTCAACTATGACATTAATATTGGTTATAAATTTTTTTATTATATGTTTAATTTATGACCGTTTATATTAAACCCTCATGTGATGAAATTTTTTATATGACCTTTTTAAAATTTTGAAAACTGTTTATCATGATGCTTTTTAAATCAAATATGACATCTTATAGAGTATATAATGAACCTTTTTATAGCAGATATGACAGTTTTGAAAAAAACGTCATATATAACCGTTACTTAATATGGCACTTTTTATGGGTATCAATTATGACACCCAACCTTATGACGCTTTTTATCGAAAAATAAAGCGTCATAAAATGCATTTTATGACACTTAAAAAACGTCATAAAAATGTTTTTTTTTTTGTAGTGAAGTACTTTTTCTATGTAATGAGATTGAGATAATATAAGTCCATCTGATGTTTTAGAAATTTTAATTCCTAATATAACATCGACGATACCCATATCTTTCATATTAAATCGACTACTCAACATTTGTTTTATAGTTTTGATAATTTCCAAGTTACTACCCATGATAAGCATATCATCAACATAGAGGCATACAATGACATATCCATTTTGAATGTATTTAAAGTAAACCTATTTGTCGCATTCATTAATTTTGAAGCCATTTGATAACATTGCATTATCAAATTTTTCATGCCATTGCTTAGGTGCTTGTTTTAATCCGTAAAGTGATTTAACAAGCTTACATACTTTTTCTTCTTGTCCGGGAACCTTGAACCCTTCAGGTTGCTCCATATAAATTTCCTCGTCTAGTTCACGATTTAAGAATGCGGTTTTTACATCAATTCGATGTATTTCAAGTCCATTAATAACAACTATTGCTATTAACATCCGAATGGACGTAATTCTAGTTACCAGTGAATATGTGTCGAAGTAATCCAACTCTTCCATTTGCCTATATCCTTTAGCTACGAGTCTAGATTTATATTTATCAATTAATCCATCAGCATTTAACTTCTTTTTGAAGATCCATTTATAACCTAACGGTTTTGAACCTGGTGGAAGATCCACTAGTTACCATGTGTGATTTTGTAATATGGATTCAATTTCACTATTAATTGCTTCTTTCCAATTAGAAGCATCGGGTAAGGATATTGCTTCTTTGTACGATTGAGGCTCATTTTCTAGCAGATATGTTAAAAAATTCGGATCGAAAGAAGTCGAGGTTCTTGCTTTTTTACTACGTCTTGGTTCATCCTCGATTGATTCAATAGGTCGATGAGTACCACTTGTAGTAGCTTGATTTGTCCTTTTAGAAGGACCAGATTCTCAGGTCATGTTATACGGGAATTTATTTTCAAAAAACAAAGCGTCCCTCGATTCAATAACCATATTTAGATGAATATCCGAAATCTCAGATTTACAAACTAAGAAACGATATGCACTACTATTAGTAGCATAACCTATGAATATACAATCAACGGTCTTTGGCCCTATTTTTACCTTCACTACACCAAAATGGGAGATTTATGAGTGCTGTTAGCAGTCATAAATGAGCTTTATAACTACTATTTACCGTCATAATTTAGGGGATGACAAAAGAAAACTTATAACACCTAACAGAAGTCACAAATTTTTATAATCCCTATGAGGGTTATGACTGGTGACCCCAATTTGTAACTGCTGTCAACAGTTACGAATATAATATTTGTAACTTCTGTCGGAAGCTATAAATATTGAATTTGTGACTGCTAACAATAGTCATAAATATTATATTCGTAACTGCTAACATCAGTTACAAAATTGGCAGTAGTGACAAATTTGTGACTGCTATTAGCAGTTATAAATGTTGAATTTTTTAAATGTGTCACTGCTTAGAGAAGTTACAAATATTTTTATATTTAAAAAAAATAGTAGAATTAAAAAAGTGAACTAAAATACAGGAGTGGATTAAATGCCATGAACATGTAACAAATCTAAAAAAATTAATGCCGACATCATACAAGTCTTAAATAATTCGACAAATTTCATTTATATTTTGGACATTTCAAATATCATGTACATATAAAACTTGTTTAAACTTAATTTAACATCATATAAACCCATTCCGGGTGCCAAATACAAAATGAACATCGAATAAAAAATAAATTAAAAAATGGAAGTGTTGGGAGCCACAACTGCATCCTTATGAACCGTAAAAGCTTTGTAAAAAACATTCATGAGCGTCCAGTGCTTAATATATGCCCGTAAAAAAGACAGAGCTCGAATAGTAAATTTATAGATTAAACTTACTCAACTAAACATTTCCAAGCCTAAAATAACATGAAATTGCTTATTGTTACCAAAAATTAAAAGAGGCATACTTGGAGTGAACCTGCTCTGGATAAAACACAAGTTAATATTCCCATGTCATTGTGCCACCTACATATCAACCAAAATTAACATCATACAAGGTTATTACATCCCTTAACATCATACAATTGGGCATGGATGGAAATATACAATTTTGAATTCATTATATATCTAGGAAGTCCACTATGGTCAATAAGTATTGACAAGCTGCAAATATGATATTTCCCATGAAAAAGTATGTACCTACTCTTCTTTTTTCTCATGCTTGCTTTTCCTTCGGTGATTCGTTTGTTTGTTCAACTCCAATTCTCCATGTAACCTCCAAGTGGTATACCAAGCAAGTACATTGCGAATTTGGAAACTAACAACTTGAGGAACAAAATTATGCAGAATACCATTATGATGAATTATGAAGAATACATCTATGTAATATTATGCAGAATACCAAGCAAGTACATCTTGAAATCTTGAGGTTTAGGAAATTTCAATATAGAAGGAAAGGTGTTTAAGATGATAAGATACATCTGAGGAATAAAATTATGCAGAATACCATTAAAGAACAACATAAAAGTTGGGACACATGATGAATAATCTAACAATTCCATGGAAAACTGTTAACATTAAAGAACATACGATGAATAATCGAACAATCCCATAACAAAATCAACACTAACCTGACAAGAGTTGTCAATAATACCTTCAGTCTTCTTATATTGCTCTACACGCGTGTGTGTCCGAACTTACATGATTGTGATAATATATATGTCACTGGAAGGCCTAACTAGATTGAATGATTACAAATATTTAGCTCAAGTATTTCATACTGAGTATGTCAAAGATGTCAGTAAAGTATCTAAATATTTTTATTTCTCCAAAGATTCTCATTGAAGATTCAAACTACATATAAATTGGTCATCTAAAGGTAATCTAGGTACATGTGGTTGTGGGGAGTCTTAAGGGATGAGTATGATAAATTTATTTGGGCCTTTTCAAATCATGTGGGAGTTAACGGTAATATTTTTATAGAGGCTAGTGCTATGAGGATTGATCTTCTTCTATCTAAGGCGAGGGGCTTCAGCCATGTCGAGTTAGAATCATATTCTAAAGTTCTTATAGATATCTTAAAATTCAAAACATGGAAAGTCCCTTGTAAAATTAAAAGCATAATCAAAGACTTTCAAAATTATTTTGTTGATTTGGACATTAACTTTAACTATTATTACAGGGAAACTAACTATGTAGTAGATTCTTACCCAATATTTTGAGAATGAATTAAAATTGGAGAGAGAATTCCATTAATTAAATGGTTTTTATTTTAATTGTTTCCACATCTACACATTACGCTTGGTAATAGTTGAGATTCAATTGGAAGTGTGCATAACTCCTATCCGTGTAACCAAAATCTCTGATAATGGAATTGTTTTGTGGGTGGATGTAATCAAGGGTAACTTTTTTTTTGAATTATGTTAAATCTATTTGTATTCATGTTTACTTGTGGATTGTGTATGTTTTTTTTATCTTTGTTATATATTGGTTGGGTGTCGTGCACAAAAGTGTGGTCATATGAATAGTGAAGGTACTAGGGGCAGTTATTCCGGAGTATGGTTAATTTTTTGTTTAGAGACACAAGTTTATTTCCACGTGAATGCATTGAAAAGAGAATCACAATCTGTTTTTGAATCATAATGGAATACTCCTATTGATGCCAAATTTACACATTTATATAATCTGTTTTGGAATCCTACTCATTTTATACCTGCTATATTTTTTTAAAAGGTCTTTACAATTATTAATATACAAGTACTTTAGCAGTTAATTTAGACACTTCAATGGGTATCATAAAAACTATTCCAATATTTACGTAAGTATGCTCCCAGACATGATAAGCGTTTATTGGCCTTATTAGATTCGTTCATTAATCAGAAGATTTGACTAAAAATTCTAATTAGCCATGTTAAGGTAAATGACAATGATAAAGGAAAAAGGAAAGGAAGGTTCAGAACTTCAAACTTGTACATAATTCCTTGCACAACGATCTCTCTCTCTCTCTCTCTCTCTCTCTCTCTCTCTCTCTCTCTCTCTCTCCGTAGGCTATCTAGGGTTGCATGGTGGCCATGCAAGATACCATTACAGTTACTCCCATGACCAAACCCCCAGACCCTAATCCTTGGACAAAATACTTTGCAAG
This sequence comes from Sambucus nigra, assembly GCA_949130495.1. Taxonomy (NCBI): domain Eukaryota; kingdom Viridiplantae; phylum Streptophyta; class Magnoliopsida; order Dipsacales; family Adoxaceae; genus Sambucus; species Sambucus nigra. The sequence continues at coordinate 249,132,229 of OX422210.1, forward strand.
TGTGGTAGCAGGTAACACACCCAAAGAACCTCAACTCAAACATCTCACAACTTTCAAAGGTGAGTCTGTTGTGGTTTTCTCCGATGATGATATTCAAGCACTTGTAGAACCATTCAAACATTCAATCATTGGTAAGTTTTCACATGGGAGACCAACTCTTGAAGTGATTTGTAAGACTTTTGGACTTTTTCCCTTAAAGCTGCATATTCAATAGGTTTTATGGATGCTATTCTTTTGATAAGACTCAACTGTGAAGATGATTATGCTCGTTTATGGTTAAGGGATCAATGGTAGATAGGTCGTTTCCCTATGCGAACATTTAAATGGACTACAGAAGTTAATCCAGATGAGGAATCTCCAAAAGTCCCAATTTGGGTCTCTTTTCCAAACCTCCCAATTCACTTCTTATCAAAATCTTCTTTATTCTCGATTGTCCAATTAATAGGTAAACCCCTCAAACTGGATTCTTCAACAGTTTTAATCTCCAGACCAAGTATAGCCCGTTTATGTGTTGAATTAAACCTGCTAGATCAAATCCTCATAGAATTTGGATCGGGTGTGGTTCTACAGGTTTTTGGCAACAAGTTAACTATGAAAATATACCGGAGTATTGCCCCTTCTGTAAGAAAAAAGGCCATGAAGAACTTAATTGTTTATTTAAAAATCCTCCTCCTAAGGATACCACCAAGAACGCTACAAGAAATGACCAAATCTCTAGAGGTGTTTATATTGAAAAGAAGAAATTTCATAATCAAGAAGCTACAGAGAATATCCCTATTGAACATAAGGATTCCTATGAAGCTTATAATGATCTCTCTGAAAGCCCCAAAAGCCTAACAATCAGGTCCAAAATCAATAACATATCATGAAGATTCAACATTGTGAAATTAGAGCTGAAGAGGTTGAAGTGTTAGATAAATGTAATATTTCCCCTAGAGCCTCTACTCTACCTGATTATGAGAAAAATCAAGCAGCAGATAAAAATTATTTCACTGATGATGATGTCGAAGAACGTGTTCCTCCAAAGTTACAAGATCTCAAATCCTTCTCCCAAAAATTTGATGATAAATGGGGCATACATCAGTTGAAAAAAGTTGCTGCAAATAAGAATCATATAATTATGAAGGAGTCAATTGCTCAATTAGTTCCCAACAAAGCCAAAGCAAGCAAACAGTCTAAACAACTTCATTTTGATCCTCTATCTAGGAGAATTACAAGGGAAACTGGAAAGGTAAACTCAAAAACTCAATCCCACTCCTCTCAATGTTAAATTTTGTATGCTGGAATGCTAGAGGGGATTTCAATATTAAAACAGCCTATGAAGTAGTGAGGCCCTTTAGACCTGCCTCAATGTTAATTTTTTTTTTTTTGGCATAAAACACCTGTTAATCTTTGTTTTTTGGCACAAAACACTCGGATCTCTACGTGTTCTTATTTTTATTTCTATTCCTTTGTTAATCTCTGTATATGTTTGTTATACTATGCTTGCTTATGTTTTTTACTCAAGATAGATTCTTGCACCCAAAACCTACTTGTGTTTGTTACCCAAAATACCTACTTGCTTATGTTTACAAAAGAAATTGAGCATTATGTTTGTTACTCAAAACACCTGCTTGTGTTTGTTACCCAAAATACCTACTGCTTGTCTTTTTTTTTTATACTTTTTCTCACCTGTTTATTTTCATCTCTTTACTCCTTTTTATTAATCTTTGTTTAATACACTATGTTTGTCTCTTTTTAATCTCCAAACATATAAATTCTATTTTTTAGGAATGGAAAGTGGGGGTACTAGTTCAGGGAACACTAGCACTGGTGCTAGTTCTCTTACTTTTTTGTCGCACGATTCAGAATACAAACCACTGTGGAACCATGTGACAAAAGTTGCAAAAACCAGTCACGGTGGAGAAAATTTATCTTGTCTATGCAATTTGTGTGGGGTTACATTTCAGGGGTCCTATTCTAGAGTGAGGGCTCATCTACGAATAATTACAGGTTTGGGGATTAGGAAGTGTGCGAAAGTAACTGACAAAAAGTTGCGTGAGCTATAAATTGATGTAAAGAAGTCGAGTTAAAGGAAGAAGATTCAAGACCAAAAGATGTCCCTTTGTCGTGAAAATTCCAAGTTGCGAGTGCAAACTCAAAGGGTTTCATAGAAGATTCATTTGAGCCAAAAAAAATGCAAATGTTCAGGACACATAGGGAAATCATTTATCTTGAGTTCTCGGGATGAGTTGATGGAAGAGATTGCGAGGATGTTCTATTCCGCAAGCTTGCCGTTTCACTTGGCTAGAAACCCACACTATGTGAAAGCATTTATTCTTGCTGCTAATAGTAATCTTAGTGGGTTTATGCCTCCAGGATATAACATATTGAGGACTACTTTGTTAGAGAAAGAGAAAGAAAATGTTAAGACTTTGTTAGACCCAGTTAGACATGCGTGGAAGAACAAGGGTATTAGTCTTGTGAATAATGGGTGGAGTGACCCTCAAAGAAGGCCTTTGATCAATTTTATTGCGGTAAATGAAGCTGGGCTAATGTTTCTGAAGACGGTGAATTGTCAAGGAGAATATAAAGACAAACACTTCATTTTCAACTTGATCAAAGAAACCATAATTGAGTCTGGGTTAGAAAATGTAGTTCAAGTTATTACCGATAATGCTCCAATTTTCCAAGCCGCGGGGTTCCTTGTTGAGGAGATGTATTCGCAAGTTTTTTGGACACCATGTGTGGTGCACACTCTTAACCTTGGTTAAAAAAATATTTGTGCCACGAAGGAATCCGAAGCTAATGCAATTACATACGGTGGATGTCATTGGATTATCGAGATTGCAATGGATTCTATGGTCATGAAAGCTTTTATCACAACTCACTCAATGAGGCTTCACATGTACAATCAATTTATGAAATTGAAGATGCTTGGTATTGCGGATACACAGTTTTATTCCGTAATTATTATGTCAAAAGATTCATGCTTATAAAGACCGACCTTCAGAGTTTGGTCATTAGTGGGAGGTGGAATTTGTATGAGGATGATGATATTGAGAAAGCCCAATTTATGAAGGAGAAAGTATTGAGTGACATATGGTGGGACAAAGTCGACTATATCCTTCGTTTTACTGAGCCTATTTATGAGATGCCAAGGTTGGCCGAGTAGGTGGGTCAAAAGCAACACACGCCTTCACTGCTTAGCACACTCATTGAACCCTAGGTAACTCATTAACTAGTTCCTAATTTCCTTTAATTAGTTATTTGACTTTTTATTTTAATTTTTTAGTTAAAAATTATTTTTTTCCCTTACGTATTATAGCTAACAATGGCTCAGTGGAGGTGAAAATCGTGTTGAGCCCAACAAGGATGTGGAAATCGCAAGCGAAAGAAAGAAGTGTTTGATGAGATTCTTTCCAAATGCATTTGAACGTCAAATGGTTAACATTGAATTTTCAAAGTTCTCATCTCTTTCTGGAGAGTTTAATGAGTTTGATTTTATAAATGACAGAGGAGTACTTGATCCTCTTTTGTTGTGGGTTCTCCATGTATCTTCTACACCCAAGCTTCAAGCCTTCGCCACAAGATTGCTTGGCCAACCTTGTTCTTCATTGTGTTCAAAGAGAAATTGGAGCACTTATTCTTTTATTAATTTTATGAAGAGAAACAAGTTGACTCCAAAACGTGCCGAAGACTTAGTGTGTGTGCATAGCAATCTTTAACTTCTATCGAGGAAAAGTAAGCAATACAAGGAAGGAGATATTAAGATGTGGGATGTGTGTGTGTGTGGGGGGGGGGGGGGGTACATTCGATTTATTTGAGGTTATAGGTGCTGGGATATTGGAGGTTGCAAATCTGTCACTTGATGAGCCAGAGTTGGATGAAATGTTTTTAGGAGAATGCAATGAAGATGTTGAAGATGATGAGGAGTGAGGAGCAGTGGAGTTCAAAGTTTTTTTTGTTTAATGTTTAGAATTAGTTTTATATGCATTTTGGTTGTTTGTTACTAGTTTGGATTGAAGTTTGATGTTATGTATGGATTTAAGACTAATGTTATGTTTCTTCGCATTTTGATTGTTATGGGATTCAATATCATTGTGATATTTAATGTTTAGAATGGATTTAATACTCTTAATACTTATATGATTTGAATATGAATTGTTTAATGTTGTTCTTAGTATGAGATTAGTATTAATGTGATCTTTCATATATTTTATATATAAAAATAATTACAAAAAATATTTATTTGATGTCGTGTCCCCGCCATGTCATGTCCTAATTTTTTTCAGATTTGCCGTGTCGGTGTGTTCGTGTCGTGTCGGACATGACACCCGTGTCCTGTCTGTGATACATAAGCTATATCTAATTTCTCCTCTCGCATCTTCTTTATAAATGGCCTATTTAGACTTACTCCTTAATAGATATCACAATAAACTCATCACAATTCACTATAGTAAATTCCAATCTTTCTTGATTTTATAATCTTAATTTTTTCCTAGCGCGTAACACTGATAAACAAATTCACACAAACTAGTAAAAAAATATCAATAATTCGAACTAAAATTCACACAAACTAGTAAACAAATATTCTTATAGCTTAATCTAAAAGATATATTACAACAACCAATTGGCAATTTGGGTTTTCAATTGGCTCACCCTCAATCACCTATCACCACTACAAATAATATATACAAAAACTAATGAAATATGTAACATCGTTAAATGTTAAAATTTAAGAAAATAGTACATACATACCATTGGCAACAGTACGCTCATCTTTGGTGGCACTAACTTGATTAGCACGACATTATATACCTAATTCAACCAAAAGACATTAATTCCCCCACAACAAAAACACAAAATCAAAGTGATAAAAATAATAATTATTAAAAGCACTAGTTAATGTCAAATACACACATTTGAAATGTACCCTTATTGTGCCACTATAGATATATTCATGTAAAATATTTTAATAGCAAAAACTTGTTTACAAAAACATACCTTTAGCCGGGGCCATCCATATTATCTGCTAAAAATTCAACCTAATTGAATCAAACAAGTCACAAACACAAAATGAACAACTACTAGTCCTCGAAACTGTAAGTCCAAAAATGCAAGAATGAAAAATCGTATCAAATGAGAATGAAAAAACGAGTATGAACTAATGATCTGACAAAACATATATGGATGTATTGAGATCGGCTAAGATAATACACAAAACCTTCAAAAAAATAAACATCAAGAAAATAGATTAAACAAAGAAATTTACCCAACGAAACCTTTGGCAAATTTTTTGTAAAAAGAAAGAGAGAGTGAAGAGAGAGGAGGGAAAAAGGGGGAGCGGGAGCTTGAATAGGAGAGAGGAAAGAGGAGGGAAATTAAACTTTTTGGCAAAAAAATTGTGACCCTTAATAGTGGTCACAAATTAAGTATTAGGCTAAAATTTGTGACTGCTATGAGCAGTTACAAATTTGTGACTGCTAATAAGAGTCACAAATTAAGTCTTAGGCCAAAATTTATGACTCGTCATAGCAGTTACAATTTTGTGACTGCTCATTAGAGTAATAACTTAAGCCTACAAATAAATTTATGACTTCTTGTGGCAGTATAAATTTGTGACTGCTTATAGCAGTCATAAATTAATTATATGGTAAGATTTGTGAGTGCCATTAGCAGTGACCAAACAATTGTCTCAAATTTTTATTACCCAAAGATTTTATCACTCCTAATGGGAGTTACAAATAATTTTATGACCACTCCCAGGAGTGATAAGTTTGTCACCCCCATTAGTAGTCACAATAAGGCAGTCACAAAATTAGTATTTTGGTGTAGTGGTCAGAACAACACACAAAACAACACACTTAGTCTTACTCAGATGTAACAGTTAAGAGCATAGGGCAATGGTTAGAGCATGTCTTAGTCAGATGAGTAATAGAACTGTCTTGAAGCTGAATTACAATATATGGTTACAAAAAAAACTAAAAAGGTAGAGAAGAAAGAAGATATCTCGATGATTCATATTTAAAATGCAATTTCTTATTTTAAACTAAAGTTAAACTCTTATAAAAATGTCAAATGATCACCTTCATTTAAAACAAGACTTGCCTCCGTAATCCTTGTTCTCAGCATCAACATAGGAATCAGGGAGAATGAAAAGAACACCATGAAGACCTAAATTTTTTTGTTAATTGATAAGACCATCTAAAATAAAATCAAAGGCACCAAATTAATTAGAAGTTAGTAAAAGCAATGCAGGTCTACTTTTAAGCTTATTTGATGTCTCCTCATTAATCTCACATCCAAAACTGAAGTACCTCTCATGAGTGACATTGTAAATTTTCTTCTTTGCTTCTTCTTCACTGATACATCATATCTAAAATACAGTCATGATAATTGGAAATTTGACTGAAATCCTAGTAGTCTAGCAACCACAGTATGAGGGAAGACAATACATAAATAAAAAGACTTAAATATACTCATAAAACCTAGTGGCAATTTGACGACAAATATAATTTGGAAACATTTTAAATCCAAAACAGCTTTAAACAGTTTAGTATCAACATAATAATTAACTATCTAATCAATGTAATCCACAAAATAAATTTACATTTTTCTCCTTGAATTTTATTATACTTTTCAACTTGAGCATCTAAAAAAAAAATAAAAACACTTCAAAACATATTAAATCCAACAGTCTCATGCAAAACAACTTAAACTGGGGACCATTACAGTAAAATTAGTGTTTTTTTTTATAAAATTGACTTTCAAATAGTGTCTAAAGATACTAATATAGCATATACATATATAAAGATGGGGAAACGAAAAGTGATATGCAGTACTAATATTGAAAAATATTTTCATATTTAGTTGTATCTAATGTGCAGTGCCAATATAGCAACTCAAAAATACTACTGATGCGAGTCTTGAATTGAATAAATCAAATCAATGGACATGAATTTAATAATTTCAGAATATATATATTCGGACAGGAGCAGATGAGGTCCTGAAATGATATCTTAAGTTGGGGACCAGTTTTGAAAAAAGAACAAATAAAATTATTTTGAGTTCAGTAAGTCAAATATATATACACTTACTCCTTATTTCTTATTATCCAACTTCAGTATGTCAGAAAAATACTGAACATTAATTTCTCATCAAGTGGGAACAAGCGAAAAACTTCCAGTTGTTGACAAACTAATAACTGGAATGACCAAAATTTAGTTAACAACTTAAAGAACTAGGAAGTTGTTTATATAAAATCAAATTATCTATAATTATCCAAACTTTGAGAGATTGATGAGATGGCACATGGGAATCCCACTCAAAAGTAAAGAACCTGACTCGAGTCATGCTCTTTAACACCATCCCTTGACATTTATTCCAATATGGTGTTATGAGATATATATTGAGATTGAATGTGTTTCACACCCAATGACATTTGATATAAGCCTTACAAATGGTTAGTTAGCCTAATTGAGTGTTTAAACCACTAGTCACATTGTAATTTGGGCCTTATTGACTATATTACTTATTTATGTGAGCTAATGAATTGATATCTAAAATCTTGTTAATTTCACACTTGAAAGGTCAAAATATAAAATCTATCTCTCATAATTGAAATAGATGTAGCATTAAATTTGACTTATTTTAGTCCAAGTATCATTTTTGCGTTAAAATTATATTAGTGTGTCATACTCCCTATGCCTCAGTAACTCATTCCACCAATTTTAGTGTACCGTGCAATATGGTGATTATTAACTTCATCATTTCATGACCGCATGTTTTTGCAATCAGAAAAATTCTCTATGGAGTCAAGACAATCGACAAAAGTATCCGGGTCAATGTGGCTATCAAACATTGGAACGTCAACATGAATGTCTAAGTAAAACACCTTTTATAAAATACGCAGCATACGAACCATATTTTCCAGACTCCCACATCATCGAAACCATCCTCCTCACCCTCATTCGCGAAGACATCCACTAAACCCAATGCACATGGACTCAGAGGCCTATATGCACCAAAACGTAGTTGTGCACAAGGTATCGGAGGTCATTTTGGGATTTTTGCTACCACGAATCCTGAAAAGGACAATCATCCATCATATGTCCACGGTTCATGAATAAAAAATGAGTAAGATCTCTAATTGGAACAAAAAAAAGGCTTACCTATATACCCTTCACCACGAGGAGTCTCATGTCTCTACTCTAATTGTGCGAGTAATCGAATATGAGTGCCTGATGAGGGGCCCTCTAGTAGGCTCACACACAAATGGATCCAAATCATTCAACTATGGGAATGTCAACAAGAATATCGTGGTGTGTCGTTGAGCTCATCGAACCCACTCGACTCATCCATCACCAAGGGAAAGGTTGTGGTTTGTTGAGCTCACTCCCAAACTCGAGTACTCCGTTCTTGATTTGTATTTCGAAGGGTAGTAATGGATACATTTGCCGATTGAATCGCTTGGAGTTCTTTTGACATGGTAGTGATATATTAGCCATATCTTGGGTGTTGACATTGTAGTTCTATTTTAACAATCAAAGAAAAAATAAATGAATATCACTATATTAGCTGTAGATTGTGTTTTGACATTGTAGTGCTAATTTATAGAATGAATTTAGCATAAAAACAACTGAACAACTGCAAATATTATCAACATCTTAAATTGTGATCTAAATAAACTTGTTGGGATGTTAAATTTTTTATAACTTCTGATTTATTGGCCAGAATGGCAGGGGAATAATTTAAATTTGATAACATTTTTCACACAACTAAAATGGTTTTGAATGTTATTACAAGTTGACACAAATGATTTTAGTCTACATTTTTCAAATGTTTTTTTTACTTTACCCTGAGATAATTTGGTATTTTCACATGCCCCCTACATGCTCATTAATCAGACCTATACCCCTGAAGTTCATCAACCCGCTTGTACCTTATGCATTATCTTGCATGACAGGGGTTAAGTCTATTTTGAAAATGTAAGGGGTAAGTCCAGATAACGAATTATCTCGGGGGGGGGGGGGGGTAAATGGAAAAAAATCATATATATTATGCCCATCCTTCAAGATGTTGATGTTTAAATTCTTCACTGGTGTTGATTCCTAAAATAGAGAGCGGCAGACTTCAATTTTTCCACGGGCAGGTCTTGATGATTTACTAATAATCACCGTCTTGGCACCATTAGTCACCAGGTTTTCTATGGTCATCATCACAAGCTACTAAATAATCATATACATGCTAGTAATATCTCACTGCTTAGGAAAATTTTACTTGTTACTCCTCAAGATTTTTAAAGAGTACTCATAGTTAATTCACATCCGCAAGAGTTCTGTTTATTCCCATACACATGACTGTTGATGTGCTCTGAAGATTTGTTCTATTTATTTGATTTGTTCTCTGAAGATTCATTTGTTACGTGATCTTTAAAGGATGAACCTCTCAACTCTTCGATGGATACCAAGCTTAGTGCTGCTATAACTCGTAAGCTGGGAATCTTACTCATATTATCATTAACCAAATAATATTTCCTCAGGAACTGATCTGCTCAGTTTCAAATATTTAATACGCTTTGATTGTTACTATGAAAGTGGAACTGATGATGGTGCGAATTCATCGAATTTCAACTCCTGAGTTGTGTTAAATGAGACGGGCTACATGTATATTTTGAGGCATAATGATCGAAGATTTGATCTCACACCCCAAATAGCTTGCCCAATGACAGAATACTATCATAAATCAACTCTCAATTTGATGGCATATTTATGGTGTATTATCACCTGAGGAATTTCACTGGAAGTCCTAACTGGATTGTGATATGGTTTTAGCCAGATAATATATGTGTCAATATTGGTGGAAGAATAAGGAATGGGGACTGTGGTTACAATAGTTTTTGCAGCCTAAGAGATCACTAGGTTGAAATTACATTGCACATGTTAGACCATATTACTGAACAATACTTGATTAATACAACAGATACAATTCATGCATGCCAGATTTTATTATGATGAATACTAAAATAAAAAAAAATTCTAGAAGATATGTTGGATAAATAGGTCACCTGCCATCACTCCCAGGATCTAAAAAGGACGTCTTAAAAAATTTGGTCCCAAAATGTATCTGCAGCCCCCCCCCCCCCCCCCCCCCCCCCTCACACCCCCTCTCTTCTTTCACTTAAGAAAATATATGATGCCCCTCTATAACTGTATGGATACACACCCACACACCCGTGATAACCCATGACTACAACACTATCAATCAAATTAAAATCAACAGACAAACACAACACATATTGGCATAAGTAATACTACATGGACATATTCATGCACATGTTTCCCAAGTGTATTCAACTCACGTTTTATACCAAATTGCTCATAATATACCTCAAATTCACATTTGCTAAATATGTGTTGACATTACAACAAATAGAAAGTACTAAGGAAATTAATTTGAATATTGAAGAAGCCATGAAGATGATAAAGATTGAACTATAGTGTTTACAAGATCAATTCCATTAGAACTTTATGCTTGTACAAGTGAAGGTGGACAAACGCCTCGATGGATCCAACACCTTGGTGGAGCAACTGTTGCAAGGCTAAACACTTAAACTAACATTAGGTGGACCAAAACTTCAACAGAAGACCATAAGTCTCACACCTCCTTTATTTTTGGTATTATACATCCATACATTTGTGATCTTATTTAGATAAATGGTGAACTTTTTAGAGAACGGGATCTCAGTGAAAAATCATCGAGACAAGGTCAGAACTTGTCCTAGCAAGTAAACCTCTTTGGACCTACTCCTTAATCGATATCACGTGAAACTCATCACAATTCACTATAGTAAAATCCAATCTTTTCTGATTTTATAGTCTTGATTTTTTTTTGCGCGTAATAGTGATAAACAAATTCATACAACCTAGTAAACAAATATCAATAATTCTAACTAAAATTCACACAAATTAGTAAACATCTCATCTTGTAGCATTATCTAAAAGCTATATTAGAACAACAAATTGGAAATCCAAGTTTTCAATTGGCTCACCCTCAACCACCTATCACCACTACAAATAATATATACAAAAACTAATGAAATATGTAACATTGTTAAATGTTAAAATTTATGAAAATAGCACATACTTACCATAGGTAACCGTGCACTCATCTCTGGTGGCACTATGTTGATTAGTACGTTATTTTATACCTAATTCAACAAAAACACATTAATTCCCCCACAACCAAAATACAAAATCAAAGTGACAAACATTTGAATCAAACAAATATATATGGAGAAATAAGAACTGAATACCATCTAAACACACACACACTCACACACACACACACACACACACACACACACACACACACACACACACACACACATACATTTGAAATGTACCCATTATTGTGCCACTGTAGATATATTGATGTAAAATACTTTAACAACAAAAGCTTGTTTCCAAAAAACATAGCTTTAGCAGGATCCATTCATGTTATATGCTAAAAATCCAACCTAATTGAATCAAATAAATCACAATCACAAAATGAAAACTATTACTCCTCGAAATTTTAAGTCCACAAATGAAAAAGCATATCAAATGAGAACAAAAAAAAGAGAATGTATTGAGAGAGGCTACAAGAGACCCAAAACCTTAAAAAAAATCAACATCAAGAAAATGGGTTAAATATAGAAATTTACCCTTCAATTTTTGTTAAGAGAGATAGCGTGCTTGAAAGGCGAGAGAGTGGGGAGTGCGAAGAGAGAAGAGGGAGGAGAGGGAGCTTGAAGAGGAGGGAGGAGAGAGAGAAGGGAAATTAACCTTTGGCTGGAAATTTTGTGAGCCTTAAGGACCGTCGTAAATTAAGTGTGGGCTAAAATTTGTGACTCTTATAAGCACTTATAAATTTATTACATCTAATAGCGGTCATTAATTAAGTCTTAAATCAAAATTTGTGACCATTATGAATAGTCACAAATTTGTGACCATCAATAGAAGTCATAAATTAAGTCTTAAACCAAAATGTGTGACCGCACATAGAAGTTATAATTTTGTGACAGCTCATAAGAGTCATAATTTAAACCTACTTATAAATTGGTGACTGCTTTGGCAGTTATAAATTTGTGACTGCTTATAGCATTCACAAATTAATTATATGGTAAAATTTATGACTGTCATTTGCAGTGACAAACCAATTGACTCAAAGTTTTCATTACCCAATGATTTTATCACTCTTAATTGCAGTTACAAATAATTTTGTGAGTGCTTTCGGGAGTGATAAGTTTGTCACCCCTATTAGTAGTCACAAAAAGGCAGTCACAAAATTAGTGTTTGGTGTAGTTCTTTTTAGGTTTAGGAACCATTACCTTGGCTAAGTATCCCTACACTCGTAAATTTTTATAGCAAGGTCTTCGATCTTTCCATAACTCATAAGGCGTCTTATGAGTTTTCTTGTGTGGTACTTTGTTAAGAATATAATTAGCATATAATAAGGCTTTCCCCACAAGTTCTGGGAATCTCTTGAGCTTATCAACATAGAGTTCATCATCTCCTTCAATGTACGATTCCTGCGTTTAGTAATACCATTCGATTGAGGAGAATAAGGTGAGGTAGTTTGATGAATAATTCCATTTTTAGAACAAAATTCCTCAAATGGATATTCATATTCTCCTCCTATATCACTCCTAATAGTCTTTATCTTTTTACTTAATTGATTCTCAACTTCATTCTTATATTGTTTAAATGAATTAATAGCCTCATCTTTACTATGTAATAAATATACATAGCAATATTTTGTGCAATCGTCAATAAAAGTAATAAAATACTTTTTTCCACCTCTAGTTTGTACAAATTTTAAATCACAAATATCTGTGTGGATTAAATCTAGTGGTTCGGTGACCCTTTCAATAGGATGAAAATGTAATCTAGCTAATTTTGATTCCACACAAATATCACATATATGATTTTATAAATATTGATTTTTGGCAAGAAATCCAAGTTAATTAATCTATGCAAGGTATCAAAATTAACATGTCCTAATCTAGCATGCCAAATATTAGAAGACTCAGTCAAGTAAGTAGAACTAGTAATTTTATTCATAGGGGATGCCTTAGGCATCAATGTCATTTCATTCATTTTAAAGATCCCCTCAGACAGGTAGCCCTTTACCACATACACATCATTTTTAGGCAACACAAACTTAGCAGAAACAAACACAATCTTAAACACTTTCTTTCTTAGAAGTGATCCGAAAATCAGATTTATACGCATGTCAGGCACATGCAACACATTGTTAAGTGTAAGCTCTTTTCCCGGAGTCATCTTCAGAATAATCTTTCCTTATCCCATGACTTTAGAACTCGAAGAGTTTCCTATAAAGAGAGTCTCCTCATTTTCCAAAGCCTTATAATTAGTGAACATCCATTTGTTTCCACAAATGTGGAGAGTAGCCCCAGTACCCACCAACCATTCCTTGGTATTTCCTACCAAGTTGCATTCAGAGACAACACCAGAAAGATTTAAGTCTGCGATACCATAAAAAATGTTCTCACCCTCCGTCACATTTTCTTGAGCATTTTGCATTTTAGCGTTCTTTGGTTTGCGACACTCGCTTGAGCGGTGTTCTGGCTTGCCGCAATTATATCATTGCCTTTGAACTTATTTCTTTAATTAAATTTTCCTTCCCCATCACGCTTACGTTTGGATTTAGAACGTTCAACCACATGAGCCTTGGACTCTATGATGCTCTTCCCAATTTTCTTTTGAGATTCACGGTTCTCTTCTTCAATCCGTAGTCGAACTACCAATTCTTCAACATTCATCTCCTCGCATTTGTGCTTGACATAATTTTTGAACAAATTCTAAGATGGAGGTAATTTTTTAATTATCGCAGCCACTTGAAAATTGTCGCTGATGAACATTCCTTCATCACGAATGCCATGAAGAATAACCTGAAGTTCTTGAACTTGTGCAATAACCGGCTTGGAGTCAATCATTTTGAAGTCTAGAAAATGGCCCAGATGAATTTCTTCATACCGGCGTCTTCAGTTTTGTACTTCTTCTCCAAAGAATTCCATAATTCTTTTGCAGTTTTCATAGTGCGGTACACGTGATACAACGTCTTGTCCAAGTATGTCAGAATGTAGTTACAACACAGATAATCAGAATGTTTCCATGCTTCAATAGAAGCAACTTTTCCAGTCCCATATCCTTCTTTCAAATGTGGACAATCCTCGTACAAGAACCTTGCCAATTGGAAAGTTGTGAGGTAAAAGTGGTGGAACTGTGATTGCATTTTCTGATTCCATTTCTGTTACAAAAATAAATTTTTTATCAGTGATAGTATTCATTTATAATGAAATTATCAAAACAGAATACAAAATTCTGCATACAGATTTCCTCCAAATATAATTAAGACTAACTGAATTCTAATAAGAATTCTAAATAATAACCTGAATTATATAACACGGAATTAAACTAAAATATTAAACACTAGTAATTACTAGTTTAAATTAAGAAAAATCTGTGTCAAACTGTTTTTAATAAAAAAAAATCGTAGAAAACAAAATTAAAAAAAATATCGTGTAAAAATAGATTTTCAACAAAATTTTATTAATAAAATTTATTTTCAGTAAAATAGAATTATTTTATACTAATAAAATTTCTATAATTTAAAAAAAATCATGTACACAATATAAACAATAGAAACAAATTAAACTGTCTTAAGAATGTTATGTCTACTATTTAATTAAAAGAAAAGTATAGAATTATGAAATATTATTATAATTACAGAAATAGAATGAAATTACAAAAAATAAAAAAACTTACTAAAATTTGTAGAAAAAAATAGAAATAGAAAAGAATCCGAGCCTTGTGAATTTACACAGTGTTCTTAAGTTAATTTATTCCCTCCAATGTGCTCTGAGGATGATGAATATTGTCTCCCAAGATAGAACGAATTTTTCACATTAATTATGTGGTACAACAATAATTAATTTCAACGAACACAATTTCTGTGTTTTTACTCAACCAAACAACATAACATAAATGGATGATATGAATGCAGTGATACAGAAAATATTTTCTGGAAATAGCAGCATCTTGGGTTGGAAGGAAGTAGGAGAGACAATTTTTTCATTTGTACAAAAACGGAGGAGAACTAATGTATTTATAGCAAAGCAAATGACTGTTCAAAATAACTATCAAAATAATTAAACGAATTTAACTATTAACTGTTGGCAATAATTGCCAATAGTATATTAATTAATTAATTAATTAATTAATTTCTTAATAATTAAATCACAGAAAGTTAATTTACTTTGTACCAAAAATTTAAGAGATTTTTATAAGCGTAAGCTTAAGCCTAAGCCCAAGCCGAACCGTGCCGAGCCGGCGCGTCTGTGGGATTTTGGCCCAAGCCCAACACATGCATAGTGTAGGCCATCTCCCCTTCAAAGAGTTGGGATATCCCAAAGGCATCCAAGCCTTAGTCTATACTTGGGGTGTTATTAACTCTTCAATTTTCCACTACTCTTCTAATGTGGGACAATATTTAAAGCATACCCAATTCTTTAACTTCCATTTATTTATGAGTCACTTTGGGGACATATTTATCATTCATATATTAATGAAATTGGATATGTGAATATACTACGTTAATCTCCTTGCGAAGGAGAACGCGTTCGTATATGGTCCCACAATTTTAGTAATGTGGGTCCCGCCTAAATTTGAGCTCAAAATTGCTCGAACATCTGTCCAAAAAATAAGTCCAACTTTTAAGTCCAATTTTCCAACATTAAGAATGAAGATTTCGGCTCATAAGTTATCTCCTCTCCTTGTCATCTTTTTCTCTACTCTCTTTCTTTTTGTTGCTTTTTTGTTTTGGTTTTGGAGGCGATGATTGGGAAGTCGGTAATGGTGAATTTTTTCCCGATTGATTGTGGAGTTTAAAGATTTGTGGTGGTTTTGTACTAGTGATGGGTGAGGGTTAACTAGAAAATTTTATGTGGAGGATCAATGCAATTATTATTTGGTAAGAATCTAAAAATTAGCCAAATATGTCTAGATACGTCCAACGATGACCTAATTGACCAGAGACCATCAAATTGATATTTTCTTATCAAGATTGACCTAAAATGGTCAAGTTGGTCGAAGAGTACCAACATTAGCCTAAGATAACTAAAATCAACCTACGATTGCCTTATTGACCAATGACTATCGAATTTATGTATGATGATCAAAATTGATCTAAACGGTCAAGTTGGTCAACATTAGCCTAGATGACTGAAATCGACCAACGATTGCCTTATTAATCGAAGACGGTCAAATAGATTTATGACAATCTAAAGATGTAAAATTTTGTCATTACACCAAAATACTGATTTTGATACTGTTGTCAATTTTATAAAATACACCAAGTGCACGAGGTATTATATAATAGCAAGTGTAAGTACGAGTCGAACCCACAAAGATTTGTCATTTTTTTTGTTCAAAATAATTGTGACTGTCCAACTAGATGAAATGGGCGTAGAGAAGATATGTAATTTTAAACTAACCTAACACAAATAAAAAAATGTGACTACGAAAGATATAATCAAGGGAGCGTGAAAACTAGGATGTTAAATTCCATTTATCACATTCAACTAATATTATGTAATAATTTAAACTCGTCATTCTTGATTTTATAACTCATATTCAACCGACTCTAGTCGTATTTAATTTGGAAAATAACACGGTTAAGTTCAAAATAAAATTTAACTTCTCTAAATTTAGACGGCTAAAATCCCGATTCCTTTAAAAATTTCACTCTTATATTTCAGCGTATAGTCTTTAAGCATGGACTATCAATTAATATAATAAAAGTATAATCCATTAAAAAGTACTCATACATAAAAAACATGATTTTTTCCAAACAATGTTGAAGGTTTAAAACATACTTTCGTGTCGTATTAAATGAATACCGAATTTTCAAAACTTTTAGAACATGTCAGGAAATAAAGACGAATTTAGAATACAAACAATAT
Source organism: Sambucus nigra (assembly GCA_949130495.1). Lineage (NCBI taxonomy): Eukaryota > Viridiplantae > Streptophyta > Magnoliopsida > Dipsacales > Adoxaceae > Sambucus > Sambucus nigra. The sequence continues at coordinate 249,149,237 of OX422210.1, forward strand.
TAATCAAATGTAATAAATTTCACCTAATCCTAGTAAAGAAATTAAGCTAGCATAATTGAAGACAAAATAAAAGTGCAAGAATGAATACTAATTCTCATTAATAAATCAACTTACAACAATAATCGTACCTTACAATTGATCTTGACATAACTTCACCCACAACAGAATAATTCTTGCCCCTCAATAAAAATATACTCTCAAAATAAACGAACCAAAAACTCTCTCAAAGCTCTCTCTAAAATTCTCCACCAAAATAATGAGCCAGAGGGTCCTAAAATTCTCATTGATTGGTTTTATTTGAGTTGGTAATTATCTCTTGGAGTCTTGGGAAGAGATGGAGATAATTGAGAAGTTTTTTTTTATTAAATAATTATTCCCAATTTTGGCACTATTCACGTCACTATTCATAGTAACAGCTTTAATCTCATTTTTAACCTCCAAAACTTCAAAATCACATTTTTCGTTCGAACTTCAAAGTTGTGAACCTTATCAAGATATTTTCGAAAAGCTATGGCAAGGACTCAACTGACACTTAAGCGATTTTATAAAAAAATATTTAGTATAGTTGTGTCAACCGTGTCGTGTCGTGTCGCGATGTATCTTGACAATTTTTGCATATCGACTTCTTTGTTGTCCAAATTTCTAGAATACCTATAAAATTACAAAATAAAAACTATTAATTCAAATTTAGGGTTATAAATGTTTAGAAAATTATATAAGTACCCCTCTTTGTATTTTAGCCCCCAAAATTTATAAATTCCTCGTTTTAATCCGGATTTGACCAAAATTCAGAGAGAAGTTCATTTTGCCTAGATAAAAATGTATAAATTATTTTCAGTCCCATAAAGTTTCAAAAATTATGATTTCATCCCTTCGGGTTACAAAAATTACTTTTTTAACTTGAATTTTATTACAACTTGCATTTTTCTTTTATTTTACGAAAATGACTCTAAAAGCTCATTATTTATGATACAATGGGCCTAACAAGGGTTTGATTTGGGCATAATTCATAAAAAATATTGCACTCATCAAATACTCCAAAATCTAAACTTTGCTAGTCCTCGAGCAAAACTAAAATTTTAAAATCTAACTCACTTTCGTAGAAACCATCATTGCACTTAGCATGTGCAACAAGACGTTAAACCGCTAGGTTCCTCTACTGGACGAGTTTTGTCTCGTGAGGGTTTGTAGTGAATGTACCCACAAAATTATCAAATTTAACTCAATACAAGAGACACAAAAGTAATATAACCAAGTTTGAATGCAAACTTCATAAATATAGTAGAACTTCACTTTTCAATCTCAACTTATAGTGTGTGTGTGTGTGTGTGTGTTTGTGTGTGTGCATAGCCAATATAACCGTCCATTTCAAAAGATTTTATCATTACATTTCTTATCCAAAAGTTCATCTTCATTTCAAAATATCACAGAATGCACTTTATATCGAACACTCGGAAGTGGGCTATTTTCTCTCGGTATATGTGTCTAAAAGAGTAAATTTACATGAATAAATTTCACATATACATGATCAAAAACGGATTTTTATAATGGATGAATATGATCTCATGAACGAAATATCGATTATGTTTTGAAAATGTTGAATCGCACCATAGATCCTATTTATCTTCTCTCCACATTATAACTAACTTCACTTGGGATCGATTACGACTTTCTTTGTTTGTATTGTAAGCTCGGGATTTGGCTAGAAAGAATGGATTTAGAGTTCAAAATTTCTGAGAATATAGAGATTTTTGGGTAGTTTGACTTTTAGGCACTTTTTTCCTTCCAACCTCCATTTTTCTTTTCTTCTTTTTTTTTGTACTTTTTCTTTCGTTTTTTTACGTACTCCTTTTTTTCTTTCTTCTCTTTTCTTTTTCTTTTCTTCTTTCTCTTTTCGCCCTTTTCCTACTGTAATTTTACCCTAGTATTCTCAGAAAATGGGTATGGCTATTTTTTTACGGGCTTTAAAATCCCAATTGGAGTTGGTAGGATAATGGGATTTCAATAAAAGGTTTATTTTCTTTTTGGCTTAAATGGTCTTGAACCAGAATAATGTAAAAAGATTAGCTTAGGCTTAATTTTGGGGCTTCAAACGATGGCTTAATCTCATTTCTCAAGATCCATTAAGTTAATTTGTGTCTCAAGATGACTTACTAAGACTTCTAATGCTTAAGATTCACATTTTTAACTTTTTGGTTTCAGTAATCAAACAAAATAATGAATTTGAGATCATCAACAAATTTATCACTGAAGGAAAGTTTGAGTTATTTTAACTGAGATTGATTTAAATCTCTCAGAAACGATGAAGGACACAATATCTCACTTGGTTAAAATCTCCACGTTTATTCATTAAGCCTATTAACTTTCATTTCAATATCCATTTTTGATCATATTATACGACTAATGTGTAAAAGATTTCATAAGTTGAGAGATCTACGAATTAATTATATATTAAGAAATCATTTCAAAACTCAATCATATTGAAAATCTTTTAGAATTTTTAAAATGTTTTTGAATTTTTTCCCCAAAAATAACATTCTTACCCCCAAGCCTAAATTTTACATTATCATCAATGTATGCTCAAATTAGAAATATGGACAAAGAAAATAAAGTATAGAAGTAAAAGGATGATATTAGCCATGAATTTTCACTTGTGTTACCAATTTCTCACCGATCTCACATGAATAGCATCATAAATAAAAAAAATCTGAACAATTGGGAGTCAACCTAGACACGTAATGAATGTGAGTGAAATTTTTTATATGTGCAGTCACATTATAGCATAAATGGTCAGGCTTGAAAATATTATCATACAAAATTTTAAATGACATACTAAGCCTAGGTTTCCCTCAAATCGAGAATGAATAAATCGGACTCCAAATCAGATGATACTTAAGTCATGTCCTCGATCTCATCCAAACACTCAAATGACATAAGTGAACGTAGTGGAAAAGGACAATGAAACATGACAAAACATGCGTCACCAGGTGGAAATGCTTGAATGATTTTTTCAAGCTCATCACTAATAGATAAAACCTCACATGGCTGCTTATTCTCGAAAGGATCGGGATTACATTCACAAAGAAGGAATTGATCTATCCTACCATCACAGTCTCTCTCCTCTAAGTGACGAAATGACTCTACTAATGATTGGACTTAAGCTGTAAGATCCTCATCAATCGGGACAAATTCTTTCTCAAAATTTTTAAGACTCATATCTAGAGAGAGATCGGGTGGGATAGTGACATCGTTTACTTCCTGAATGTACTTGACTTCATTCTCTTCCTCATCAGATGATGGCCTCTCTAAATTAAACATTTAAGCCCGTGGTCTTGTTCCCAAACGATAGGTTCACTTGCTACCTATGATACCTAATGACGGCATCAGATGTGGTGACAAAAGGACGACCCAAAATAATAAGAATTTGTGCAACAGGATTTTCCACTTGATGCATAACCAATCCAATGAAATTGACAGGAAATACGAAATCACCCACTTTAATTAGAACGTCCTCAAGGATACCTCTTGGAATTTTCACAGAACGATAGACTAAGGATAAGGTAATCCTAGTCGACTTCAACTACCCCAACCCTAGTTTCTCGTACATGCTATACGACAAAAGGTTCACGCTTGCTCCTAAATCTAGATAGGCTTTCTCAATGATGTGATCCCCTATCTTGATAAAGATCGTTGGAGTACCAGGATCCTTATACTTTATGAGAGTTTGATAATAAATTATCAAGGTTGTTTGCTTGGGGAAAAAAGCTTTCTTGTGCACGTTGGTGTTTCTCTTGAAGGTACAAAGATCCTTAAAAAATTTGGCGTAGGACGAAACTTATTGTATAGTGTCAAGCAATGGGATATTGATTTGTACTTGCTTGAATACTTCCAAAATTTTGTCAATTTGCGCCTTTTTCTTTTGGGGGACCAAACATTGGGAAAATGGAGATTTTTGAACATCGATCTCTATAGATGGTTCGGAAGATGAGGGTGGGGAGGAAGTTGGATCCACGGGTGGATCTTATTTCGCCTTATGTTTCTTGGATTCACTCTCGGTGGGTGGTGAAACGTTTTTCAATACTTCCTTATTGGAACTAAGCGTGATGATGAATTTGACATTCTCCTAGTTTTGTGATGAACCGATGTTGTCTTGAAGAAAATATTGCCCTTTAGGCAAGTTCCCTTTAGGATTGGGCTCGGGTTAACTCGAGAATGTTCTTTTATTTCTCTCACTCAATGCGTTCGCTAATTGAATCACTTGAACCTCGAGTTTGACTATGGATTGGGTGTTTGTGTGCAAGCTCTGTTAGGTGGATTGGAGGACACTCTAAGTCGACTGCTGGAATTGGAGGGTACTTTGGGCAAGAAAATTCATCGTATCCTTTTAAGTTTGGATCTTTTGGGATGAAGGATGCATTGGTTTAGGAGAATTCTTTTGGAAACCTAGAGGTGGGTTACTAGAAGATTGACCTCCACTTTCTTGGTATTGACCCCTGGACCATGAAAAATTGGGGTGGTTTCGCCACCCTGTATTGTACACATTGGAATATGGGTCGTACTTCGGCCTATTTTGGTAGGGGGCATTGGCTTACTCGGTGAGCACCTTGTGGGTCGAAAGGGGAGGATAATTCTCAACTAAGTGGTTGAATGAGTTGCAAAGTACACACATACGGGAACCTACTTATTGTACGACCACTTTGCGACTCATTCCCGTATGTGTGCAATTTGCGACTCACTTGACCACTTTGTGTGTATACACATTGAGAGTCACAAAGTACAGCACGTAGGTTCCCGTATGTGTGTACAAAGAGGGCGATCGAGTCGCACCTGTATGTGTGTACTTTACGACTTTAAAGCTTTGCGACTAAGTGGTGTAAAAAAAGGGAGATCGATCGCCCACTTTGTGTATATACAACATGTAGGTTCCCGTATATGTGTACAAAGAGGGCGATCGATAGCCTCTTTGCTCGTCTCTAAAGCTTCTAAACATCGGGCCAATGTGGCCACTTTGGAATTTAAATCATAACTTTGTTAGACTTGGTGAGCGAAACCCTCATTGGACGTGGTGGACCGAGATTCTCTATTGGGTTCTCATCGCTAGGAATTTTTCGTTATGGCTTATAGGAATAACCACGCGTCGACCTCACTTTTCTTGATAAAATCACTATTACATAGTGACTCGAGAATAGTTCGAGAATTACAATCAAGCCCCTCATACAAAATTTGGACTTCGCGTCCCATCTCAAACCCATGGTGCGAACATTGCAGTAGAAAGTCCTTGAATTGCACCAAATACATCCACAAGACTTTTCCCTCCTTTTGGCTAAATATGTTGATGGCATGACGTATTGATGTCGTCTTTTGATTGGAAAATAATTTTTGCTTGAAAACGACACTCATTTGGTTCCAAGTGGTGATGGATCCGAGTTTTAACGAGTTAAAACAACTCTCGACTTTCTCTTTCAACGGGAACGAGAAAAAAATAAGTTTAACAATGTCATTGGTGAGCTGTTGGTACTTAATGGTCCCATATATCTCCTAAAATTTGCGAACATAAAGGTATCGATCCTATTTTTTGGTACCTCAAAACACAGGCAATATTTGGATTGCTCCCAAATGGAATATGAAATTGCTCGCATTGTGATCGGGTAGAAGTATGTATGAAGGTTGACTAGACCTAGTCGGATAAAGGTAATCTTTAAGGGCACGTGGTGCTAATTCGTCTTCCGTTTCAATGGATATCGAAAATCGACCTACGTAAGTACTGGGAATGCTAGACTTCACACTCGACAAACGACCAGTATGATCTCGAAACTAACTTCGTAGACACTCAGCTCACTCAAATTTCTCTCTCTATTTTTTTTAAATTTTATGTGAAGAAAAAAATATTAGACTCAAACCACGTAATTCCTAGCTAACACAAATGAAATTAGGTGAGGAAAATTTTAATTTTTAAATCTAGTTTTCTCGAGATTAATCGATGACTCATTAAAAAATACCAACTATAGTTATCGCCTCAAATTCTGTGTCTTTCTCCAGATAGGTAGTCTGTACAAAGAGTCATTAAAAACCATCAATCCTAGCAAGGTAAAACGGAATCGATTTGACAAGTTCGCATCGGAGTAGCTTTTAATTCTAGCCTCGTTAAGAGGTTTCCTATGAGCTATGCGATATCTTAAGGCCAACGTCTACTTGATTTTAAATTAAATATGATGGTTCGGGATATGCAAATGCTTAGTTGATTAGTGATTTATGGACCAAGGAGGGGTGATGAAATCCCCACCTTATCTTTCACAAGGGTTTTGTCCTTAAGTCAATGCATCGTGCTAAATTAAGTGCGAAATTAAGCCATGTAAGAGCACACAAAAACGTACCTCCGGTCTGGACTTTTTACGGTCAGATATTTATATCGGGCCGAAGTTTAAGTTGATGTCGATCGGAAGGAAACGTCACCTACGTTTCAGTCATCCCCAACAGTTCCTTATGCTCGTGGCAAGATTGCACAAGTTTTTTCATGTTCGGTTACCATTGCACACTTTTTATGATTTTTCGTCATTTTTGCCCCCCCCCCCCCCTTTGAACGTGCTTCTAAAAAAAGCCAAAAGAAACTACACCAAACGTAAAGTGCGACACACATAAACAAAAGAAAAAAATTAGCACGACATGCGACACACGCATTAGTGGTGTATTTAACACCCAAAAAAATATAGCAAAGCACACTTATAACACAAATATTAATTTTTTTTTAAATTTTTTTAGGGACTACTTAGTAAAAAAAATGATTCTGGAAAGTTTGAAAAAAAAAATTCGAGTTTTTTTTTCCAATTTTTATGTATTTTTGTGATAAACTAGTTCTTCAACTACTATTTACTAAAAGAGAATGATTATTTTTTATTTTTATCAGTAACTAAAATAAACAGAACAATTAGTTGTTGATATTTTTTTATGAATTTTTAATAACAAAAGTGCGAAAGGTAAAAAAAAACTATTCCAAAAGTCACAACTTCTTTAAAAAAATTGAACAAATTTCGGGCAACGGCGTCAAAAACTTGTTGTCAATTTTATAAAATACCGTAAGTGCATGGGCTATTATAGAATAGCAAGTGTAATTATGGGTAAAATCCATAGAGATTTGTCATTTTTTTTGTTCAAAATTATTGTAATTGTCCAGCTAGACGAAATGGTGGCAGTGAAGATATATAATTTTAAACTAAACTAACACAAATAAAAAAATGCGATTGCGAAAGATATAATCATGTGAGCGTAAAAACTAGGACGTTGGATCCATTTATCACATTCAACTAATATTATCTAACAATTTAAACTCGTCATTTCGGATTTTATAACTCAAATTAAACCGGCTCTGATCGTATTTAATTCGAAAAATAGCACAGATAAGTTCAAAATAAATTTTAACGTCTCTAAATTTAGACATCTAAAATCCTTATTCCCTTAAAAAGTTAACTTTTAAATTTCACCGTATAGTCTTTAAGCATGGACTATCAATTAATTTAATAAAAGTATAATCCATCAAAAAGTACTCATACATATTTTTTTTTTCAAACAATGTCGCAGGTTTAAAACACACTCTCGTGTCATTTTAAATGAATACCGAATTTTTAAAACTTTTAGAACATGTTGGGAAATAAAGATAAATTTAAACTACACACAATATTAACCAAACATAATAAAATTCACCTAGTCCAAGTAAAAAAAATCAAGCTAGCATAATTGAAAACAAAATAAAAGTTCAAGAATGAATACTAATTCTCATTAATAAATCAACTTACAAAAATAATCATACCTTACAATTGATCTTGACAAAACTTCACCGCAAAAGAATAATTCTTCGCCCACAATAAAAATATACTCTCAAAATAAAAGAACCAAAATTTATCTCTCAAAACTCTCTTTAAAATTCTCCTCCAAAATAATGAGAACAAGGTTTTTATTTATATCATAAGGGTGATGTTTTTGAGTTGGAATGAAACTCTTTTTGATTGGTTGTATTTGAGTTGTTAATTATCTCTTGGAGGCTTAGGAAGAGTTGGAGATAATTGAGAAGGTTTTTTTTATTAAATTATTATCCCCAATTTTGGCACTATTCACATCACTATTCACAACACCGATTTTAATCGCATTTTTAACCTCCAAAAACTTCAAAATCTCATTTTCGTCCGAACTTCAAAGTAGTCTTGTCAAGATGTTTCCGAAAAGCTATGGGAGGGCCTCAATGGACACTCGAATGATTTTACAACAAATATTTAGTACAACAGTGTCAACCGTATTGTGTCGTGTCGCGACATATCCTGGCAATTTTTGTATATCGACTTCTTTGTTGTCCAAATTCCAAGGGTATCTATAAAATTTCAAAAGAAAAATAATTAATTCAAATTTTGGATCATAAATATTTTGAAAATTACAGAATTAGACCTCTTTGTATTTTTGGCCCTAAAATTCATAAATTGTTCATTTTAATCCATAAATTAATCAAATTTCAACAGAACTTTATTTTGCCTAGAGAAACATTTAAAAATTATTTTTAGGCCCATATAGTTTCAAAAATTATGATTTCACTCCTTCAGGAAAAAAATTCTTCTCTCCCTCACGCAAAACCCACTTGCTGTCCCAGTGGTATCCTATGTCCTCTCGTCCTTGGTATTCTAATTTTTTGGTAAGGGGGGTGATAACCTCGAGCAGCATAGTTTAAGATCCTATTTCATGTTTGGTATTGAAAGAATTGTGATTTGCGATTTAGTTTTGATTTTTTTTATTTGTGGTTCTTGTTACAGTTGATAGGGTTTACGCATATACTGAACTTTGAGGTAATTTTTTTTGTTATCTTGATAATGCCTTTGTTTAAATGATTATTTATCATTTATTTTCTTTATATATCATGGATTTGGGACCTAGTGTTCGAAAATGAAGAATATGCAGTTTTATTTTTATGAATTCTTTGATGAAATTTCTTCACATTTTGGTATGCTAATAGTTTAGGGATTTTTAATGTTACTGTAATTTCCAATATTAGTGTGGTGTCAAAAAGTTCACCCGAAGGGAGGAGACAAACCATCATGGCAAGAGTATAAAAATAAATAAGAGAGAGACAAAGATTTTACGTGGTTCGACCATTAATGGCCTACGTCTGCGTGTTTCAATAATGTTTTATTATAAACTTTAGATAAAGTCTATAAAAGTGTTTCTCTAGCCATTGAGCTCCCCTTTTATAATGCGGCGGGGGAGGGGCGTGCCCCTTTATATAGAGTTAGGGGTTATAACTTGATAAGTCCTATCCTTGTAGAGTTTGAGTTAGAATAACATAGTATTTGACACCTCGCCTATTAAAATAATGGGTGACCATCCCTCTACCAAAATAAAATGGTAGTCTCATATGGCTCATTCTTAGCAACGCTGTCGAAACATGATTAATTACTAACTACCTAATTAAGTTAACAAGAAGTGTTGATTTTTATCTTTCATTAACAAACAACAATGTTAATCAATCCACAATAATTCCATACACAGTAACCATTATAAATTAAATCATAATAAGCAGTCTGAAGCAGAGATAAATAACTAAATTCCCCGAGTAAACCATCGGGTGAAAATCCAATACATTCAATCCAACTAACTAAAATAACCAGAAATACATAAGTCTAAAAAAATGGGCAATACGCCCAACTAATACTGGAATATAGAATCTAATCTAGAGTAGTAAATTAAGTGGCTACTCTGAATTCTGCAAGCCTCGACATCAGCTACAACTGCATGTCCCTGGAAAGAATAATCATCCTTAGCGTCCTTGCTGTTGGACACCTAAAAGTTTTCAAAATAGATTTACTATAGGTCAGAGCCCAAAACCTTTAAAAATATTTTGCAAGTGTATCCGATGCGTAAATAAAATTTTTAATCACTTTACATAATGATAAACTGGGAGCGTACTCTCTTGAGTCATCCCTCACCCCTCATCTAAAGTGCGCACCTAACATATGCATTTCAATATGCCTAGTTATGTTACCCCACTTAACTATATTTGCCACTAACATCAATACTAATCTATCCTGGCTAGAGTATAATATCTACCTTTACCTCATTAATTAGCTTTCATAGTTTCTTAATAAATATTTCATTAAATTATCACAATTAAAGATATACCCCATTCTCCACAATTTCTGAGAACTGGTCCAGTAAATTTTTTCTTTGAGACACAGGTTGGAACTTGTTCTCTAGGCTATAAATCACTACACCGAATCTGCCCATTTGTCAAGGTCATTGACCTTGACAAATCCAACTTGTCAAGGTCAATGACCGTGACATTTCGAGGCGAGACAACTTTTTTTTGTCACGGTCGTGTCACGGTCATTGACCTTGACACAAAACTCGCGTTTTGTGTCACGGTCGTGTCAAGGTCAATGACCGTGACACGTTTGTCACGGTTTATAACCGTGACAAAGCCGTGACCCTTCTGGCCCAGAATTGTCACGGTCAATGACCGTGACAATTCTGGGCAGAATTTAAAAAAAATCTGCTGGGCAGTATGGCCACCGCCACTGCCCAGCAGTATATTTGTACCTGTTATAGCAACGTTGTACCTGTTCCAAACATCATATATCCAACACAAACTAAAGATAATGCAAATATATATTCATGACGATATAATCCAAATATTCAAAGTAAAAATAATATACATGACAAAATAATCCAAATATAATTAAAATGGACAAACTTAAAAATAATGTTACTACATGTCTTGGATAAAACTGAGGAGGTGAGTAGGCCACACGACATACGAATTGACGCACCCACTAATATACGTCATGCCGTATTGTTCGCGCAACCACAATAGGGAGTTCTCCTTCCCGGGTATGACATGAGTGACGAGCACCCTGGACTCCATCTCTTGAAGCACACGTCCATGGACTATTCCACCCTCGACGATATTCGGGTCCCTCAACCCCCGCCCTATCCGCTGGCCATCAAATACGTCCAATATGAACACGCTCGGCCAACCAATTGTCGACAATGGTCTGTTGGAGGGCGTCAAATAGGGAAGTGGATCGTCGAAGTACGAACGTGTCGGTGATGAAGCAGCGAGGTCCACATCCTCGTCATCCTGCGCCTCGTCCTCCCGCACCTCCTCCTCCACCTCCTTCTCCTTCTCCTTCCCTTTCTCTTTCCCTTTACGGTCTTCACCCAACGTACGCTTCATGAATGAGTACATATCTTGTACCGTCGCCTCCAAACGGGACAGCTTCGCGTCGTGTGAATCCACCGTTCGAGCCAACCCGGTGTCGCTCGTCTCCAATCCGATGATCCTAGATTTGGCCACCTGCGAGCTCACTCCCCTTGTCCTCCCCTTGCGATCAGAGCCAAGCACTTGGCTGAGTGCGTCTGTGGACAAAGATGCTTTGTCGGCATCAGACTGCGACTCATGCACTTCCTTAAGCTTTGCCTGAAACGACAAAAAGCACATGATTAGTAAAATAAGTAAACTAAAAAATTATTACGTAATTAACAATAATTAAACTGTCGGATTACTTACAATCGTGGTCGCGACGCTCGGGGACACCTCCTTGTCCTTCCCCTTCTTCGTCCGAAGAGCCACATAAGTATCGAGCCTATGTGGCTTACCCCCTGGCCCACTCCCTACCCCCTGAAATAAAATAAAGTAAAGTAAAATTAGTATCGGCCCCGGAAAGTAAAATAATATCCAATAATATATTGAATTAGTTATAGATAAATTAAATCTTACCTGCATCCTATGCTCCACCTCAGCATAAGAGGTCCGGCCGGAGTAGTGCACGTCCGTCTTTTTAGCCCGATTTTACCTCCCCGATTGGCGAGATGCCAATTGTCGATACTCAATCTCATTGTCAATGAACTTTTGCCATTGTGCCAGTGAGATCGGCTCCTTGGGCGGGACGGATCCGCGCCATTGTAAAATGGACTCTCGTGTTTTTCCAAAGTACCGTGTCCGCATATTTTTCTTCCACGTCTTGTGTTGCTCCCTCAACTGCTCCAAGACGGAATCGCGTAGCTTTGGATCCAAGTTGAATTGTTCCTGTCCAACAAATACAATGTTAGTTGCGAATAAATATAAATATAAATATAAATATAAATATAAATATAAATATAAATATAAATATAAATATGAAATTGAAATTGAAATTGAAATTGAAATTGAAATAGAAATTGAAATATTACCTGTAGTGCCGCCCAAACAGCTAACTTGAGCTCATATGGCACCTCCTTCCAACTCATAAACCCCGGGCCGATGACCGTCTTTAGCAGCTCGAGGGATCTCGCTAATAGCTCCGACTTGTTTTCGACGGTAATCCCAAATTTTCCATATTTGGGGAGCCTAGGGGCGGAGGAGCCCTCGTCGCCTCCGCTACCACCGATCCCAGACGACATCATCATAAACAGCATCATCATCTTCGCCTTAACATCTGAAGGAGACATTTTTGCTGTAAAAAAATGTTATTAGTACAGATAAAAAAAAATGTTAATAGTACACATTTCGTTTTACCTAATTGAATTAATGGAATTAATAGTACAGATAAAAAAATGTTCCGTCTATATTATAACGTATGTGTAAGTTCCGTCAATACCATTTCGTTTCAATTTTGTAATATTATGTTTTTTTCAAATATTTTAAAAGTTATTAAATGGGTGCCCCACCCCCACCCCCTGTCCCCCCCCCCCCCCGCCACACACACACGCACACCTACGCACCTACGCACACACACATACACACACACACACACCCCACCCCTACCCACCCCTGTTATTATCCAACTATTATCAATTATTTATTATCCAACTATTATCAATTATTTATTATCCAATTATTATCCAACTATTATCAATTATTTATAAAGTTGATGTCTACACACACGCACACCTACGCACCTACGCGCAGAGACGAAGCTATATTGTGGCCAAAGGGGGCCATGGCCCCCCTTTAGAATTTCAAAGCCTTGATAGGTTTGATGGCTCCTAATAGTTAACAAGTTACATTTTATAACTTAAAATATTATGGCAAGTTGAATGATGGTGTGCTAACCCTCAAAAAAGTTTGATTATATATACATGTGTGCAATATATATATATATATATATATATATATATATATATATATATATATATAACAATCTATATGAGGTGTTTTAAGCAATTTTAATTTTACTTTTTATGTTTTATTAATTTATATACTACGGGTAAATTATTTCAATAACTTTTTATTTTGTTGTAAATTTATTATAAATCTTTACTCTAATTAAATTTAGAGGTGGTAATTTAAGTGTGTTATACAAGAACTTATACAAAACCATATATAATTATGAAAATATATTTGTCACTTTTTCTACACGGTAAGCAATTAAATATGATTATTTGTGTCATATATAAGTCAAATCGGAGTTTATTATTTGTGTATTTTGATCATGTCAATATTTTTTGGTTCGTAAAAAAGGATCAACCTTAATTCACTAACTTCGTATTGCATGCAAGTCGTCTTAATATATTCGTCAAAAATAATTTTCACTAATTAAATTCAATTCATCATATATTACTGAAATTGAGATAAAACCCTAAGCCAAAATTAGTCAACAATCAAACCGATCAAAACAAAATCGACTAAAATTGGTTCGGTCAACCAACCATAATGTGTCTATCTGTCCGCCCGACCCCCTCTAAGTGTAATTCCTGGCTTCGTCCCAGCCTACGCGCACGCACGCACACACACACACACACACACCCCACCCCTACCCACCCCCTGTTATTATCCAACTATTATCAATTATTTATTATCCAACTATTATCAATTATTTATTATCCAATTATTATCCAACTATTATCAATTATTTATAAAATTGATGTCTACACACGCACACCTACGCACCTATGCGCAGAGACGAAGCTATATTGTGGCCAAAGGGGGCCATGGCCCCCCTTTAGAATTTCAAAGCCTTGATAGGTTTGATGGCTCCTAATAGTTAACAAGTTACATTTTATAACTTAAAATATTATGGCAAGTTGAATGATGGTGTGCTAACCCTCAAAAAAGTTTGATTATATATACATGTGTGCAATATATATATATATATATATATGTTATATAACAATCTATATGAGGTGTTTTAAGCAATTTTAATTTTACTTTTTATGTTTTATGAATTTATATACTACGGTTAAATTATTTCAATAACTTTTTATTTTGTTGTAAATTTATTATAAATCTTTACTCTAATTAAATTTAGAGGTGGTACTTTAAGTGCGTTATACAAGAACTTATACAAAACCATATATACTTATGAAAATATATTTGTCACTTTTTCTACACGGTAAACAATTAAATATGATTATTTGTGTCATATATAAGTAAAATCGGAGTTTATTATTTGTGTTTTTTGATCATGTCAATTTTTTTTGGTTCGTAAAAAAGGATCAACCTTAATTCACTAACTTCGTATTGCATGCAAGTCATCTTAATATATTCGTCAAAAATAATTTTCACTAATTAAATTCAATTCATCATATATTACTGAAATCGAGATAAAACCCTAAGCCAAAATTAGTCAACAATCAAACCGATCAAAACACACCCCACCCCACCCCACCCCACCCCTTCCCCCCTCCACCACCCCTCCCCCACCACACACCACCACACACACACACACACACACACACACACACCTGCCCCCCTCCACCACCCCCTGCCCCACCACACACCACCACACACCACACACACACACACACCCCACCCCACCCCACCCCACCCCCTTCCCCCCTCCACCACCCCCTCCCCCACCACACACCACCACACACATATATACACACACACACCGCCCTGCCCCCACACTGCCCCACCCCGCCCCACCCCTACCCTCACCCTACCCCACCCCCACCCCCCACACACGCACACACATACACACACATATATATACACATACACAAATATATATATATAAATGGAAGAGAGTGAGAGAGAGAAAATCGACCTGAAAGTAGAGAGAGAGAGAGAGAGAGAGAGCAGCGTCGAGAGAGAGAGAGAGAGAGGAGGGAACGGCGGTGGGGAAAAAAGAAGGGGGTAGGGTTTTAGCCGTAAATATTATCACGGTCGTGTCAAGGTCTTTGACCGTGACAACTATTTAAATTATTGTCACGGTCATTGACCGTGACACGACCGTGATAAGTAAATTTGTCACGGTCAATGATCGTGACAATTAGTTATCACGGTCGTGTCAAGGTCAATGACCGTGACATAAAACGCGTGTTTTTTGTCACGGTCAATGACCTTGACAAGGCTGGCCGGCTGAAAGGTGACAATTTGCCCATTTTGGTGTAGTGAATCTTGTTTTAAGAAAATAAAATAAAAAAGAAAAAAACATTTTTTCATTATTACTTAGAGGATGTCCTCCTATTGGTCTGGTGACAAAGATAAAATAATTTGTCTGTTACGTTTGGAAGGACTTTGCTCAATAAACGTTTCTCTTAGGATGGATGTAGCCCCCCCAAGTGTAATAAGCAAAGTTATTTTTATCACATACCCTCTTATATACTAGTAGAGAGTATTTTTACATAAAAAATTATTCTGGTGCATCTACCTCATACAACAGGTAAGTAAAGAAATTAAGAATTATCATGCAATGATTAAAAGAGTTGCTATTCATTTATTTTCATATTGTGTACTGTTTACAAGATTATATCGCTCTATCATCTTTACAAAAACACTTTTCTGGTGTTAGAGGAAGCCACTCAAATTCTTTAGGAGGAAATAAAATTTGACAAAACTATGCATAATACCTCTTCAATTACTTGCAATTGATGGATTGGAGACAGTCACTCTCCACCTCCGAGATCAGGCAGTACCTTGATTTGCCTACCCCCTTACCACAAAGGGGCCTTCTTAATTGGGCTTGAACTTTGATGTTGACATGCCGCGAAGGTGATGAGTGGATTCACAAAGAATAAGTCCTCCACTTAAAACTCTCTAGGATTGACTAAGTTCTCATAAGCTATGGGTGTAGACTTTACAGTTCACTTTTGCCTTATCTCTGTGCTCGTCCAGTGCTTATAATTGCACATGTCATGGGTCAGGATGAGTCGATTACTTAGAGTGACCCTAGCTGAGGGTACTGTTAGTTCCACCAGTAGGACGACTTAGGTCCCATACAAAAGTGATAATGGGGTAAATCCAGTCGGCTTTCTCTTCGAAGTGCGGTACACCCATAGTGCCATGGGTAGCTTCTCATCCCATGCCCCTACCATATCTTCAAATAACTTTTTCAAAATATTGATCAAGGTCTTATTTTTTGCCTTCGCTTGGCCATTACCCTTAGGGTGGGAGATAGTTGAGCTGTTGTGCGCAATCTTATATTTATCTGTGAGAAGTGCCATCTCTTTGCACACAAATTATTTCCCATTATCTTTCAGAATCACTTTGGGTATACCGAACCTACATATGATATATGCCTTTATAAACTAGGTCACCAGTTAGGCAGTCACTCTCTTGAGGGGGATAGATTCTGCCCATTTGGTATACAACTCGGTAGCCATAATAATGAAAGATTTTCCATGAGATGCAAGGTTGATTTTTCCTACCAAAAAAAATGCCCATGTGTGGAAGGGGTAGGGAGCTGCTAAGCTTTGCAGATGATTTTTACTACCAAATAAAATGCCCATGTTTCCATGCACTTGGCAAACTCTGCATTTTTTTACATAACCGATGGAATCAACTTCCATAGTTGGCCAATAATACCCCAACGTCATCAGTTGGTCATATAGTTTGGCACCTCCCATGTGGGAGGGCTTATGGGACTCTTTCAACACTCTTCCCACATCCTCTTTGGATACACATTGCAGCGCTTTCTCACCGTATCCCTTCTGTAGATCTCCCCTTCCACTAGGTAGAAGTGGGCTACTCTTTTCCGTAGATAAATCTCATCTTCTCTTTCTACGAGAAGTTCACCATATTTTAAATAATCTATGTAGTGTTTTCTCCAATATTCAAATACCTTTATGAATTTAGCTTATATTGGCTGTTCAAATTGGGGTTGGCACTTTAGACAACCCTGCTGTAGACGAGCAGCCTCCATGCTTATGGTGGGCCAGCAATAGCCCCCACTTCAGCCGACGATAAAGAGGGATATCAATATCCCCGTAATTCTTCTCATGCATTACTTACAACCTCTTTATAGTTCCCTCTTCTCCTATACACCTTGATAAGAACCCCCCCCCCGACCTCTGATAATAAAGTGTTCCCTGAAGCAGGTAGTAGTTAGCCAACTCTAACATATTTATTATTCATTCCCTTATTTCTAGCTGCTTCACAACTAGGTACCTCCAGTCTTTCAGCTCATCACTTGGAAATAAGGACCTCACCATGGTAGGCACTATTTTTTGCCGTACCATGATGGTCGCCTCCGATTCATCCATGTCTAATTTCTAGGCTATTGTAGGTAGCGCATCAAGATGCATGTTCATTGTTCGCGCATGCCTCTTGACGATCACTTTCAAGAACTAGTCCATCAACTTCTGTATGATGGATTTGTATGATTCCAGGTTGGCATGCTTGAGGCAAACGCCCCATTAACCCATTTCACCACCAAGTTAAAGTCCCCTCATATGTATCATACTCTGATGCCTCTTAGAAGTGACTCCAACAATCCCAAAATAAAGGCCTCGTACTCAGCCTCATTGTACGAGCATTTGAAGTCTAGCTTGAAGGATAGAGTGACCTTCTCATTACTATTTTAGAGGATAATTACTGCACCCCCCTTTCCTTGCACACTAAAACCATCAAGCTCCATCTCCCACTTCTCCATCTCTTCTACCAAGCATGCTTAGAAATTTTCCCCATGTAGCTCTTCAATGGGAGGCTCAAAATTCCAACATAGGAAGTGGACCAATAGATTGGATACTTCTTGACTTTTGATGGCTTTGCGTGTTATGTACTTCAAATCATATTCCGACAAAATCAGCTTCATTATAAATTTCTCAACATTGGGTTTTCATTTTTACATTTTTTGTTTATGTAGATATTAGGGCTTGAAACCAAATCAGGTTTATGTATTAGGGCTTGAAATATTGATGTGTGTTTAATCTAATCTATCTACGTTGTTTTTTAAATAGGTTGAGTACAAGTTTGAGATGTTCTAATCTACAAGAAGAAGCTGAGTTGAGTGAAACTAAATTTGATGCAAAATCTAAGTTTGGATATTTATTCATTCTACTATGAATAAAAACAACTTAATATGCATATTCATGTTGATATTTATTCATGCCGATACTAAAGGTTTTTCACTCAAGGTAGTATTGATGTCATTATTAGTATACATAAATATTGTAGTTTGAAAATTGACTATGATGTTTTTCTTTTATTTCTACTCACGAGCTGTGTTTTGATGATATTTTGGAATTAATTTTTTCAGGGCAATTGCCTTTAGTCTTCATGATAGGGATTGTAAGATATTTGATGAGGAAAAAAATGAGGGAGGTAACAATTTCGATACAAATTTGAGACAAAGGATGGATAGAGCCTAAGAAAGTGTATATGGGGAAATAAATTTAATTTGTTGTACTCTTTGTTTTTTCTTTTCCTTTTTCCTTTTTAGTATTTTTACATGTATGACTATATTTTTGTTTTTATATGGTGCCAAAATAAAATCCTCCTTTTGTATTATATAATTTTTTAATGATTATAAAATGACCATAAATGAGTCAAATCCCAGTTTTTATATTTGATATGCAGTCTTTCAAAGGTATGTATGTACTCCTTATCTAACTATTCATTATTTAAGTCCAATTTTCCTGGCTTGATCTTTATTACTATTGATACTTTAATAAAATTCATAACTATTTTTTAGTTACGTAGTTGCTCGTCACTCTAATATGGCCCATTTATAAAATTTGGAACTGAAACAGTGCCTAATACATTTGACACTGGTTGACTAATCATATTTTTTTATATCAGTTCCTAGTTACATTTGAAACATGATTCAATTCCAACGGACTAAAATTAATTTTTTGCCTTATAATTTGTTATTAATGTGATTTAGTTTGGTTGTTTTTATTTAAATTTGTTAGTATATGATGATATAAACCAATGATGTTAATTTAGTAACCTTGGATTATTACCAAGTTTTAAATTGTGACAGCGGATGATCTTTTCTTACCTCTGATTGTCTTTAAAATTAATGTAAGTAGATTATAGATTAATTGTCTAATTTATGGATTTGATTTTTGTCTTCTTCATGGTCTGATTTAAATTTCAAGGTATGATTATATATTCTAGGTTATAGATTCATGGTTTACTCTCATTTTTTTATAATAAACCTCGATTTCACGAAGTTTACTAACAAATTTAAAGTTTTAGATCAACTATTGGATGTTGATATTTGTTAAACGCCAGAAAAGTATGATTGGAAGTGTAGGTTGAAAAGGCAAAGAAACTAATGAGTTTTTCTTGCAATACAAAGGGAATGACAGGTATGATATAGTGCTAGAATTTCATAACTGGTTGGAATTTATATTATGTCTATTACTGATTATATTATGTTTGTAAGTGATTCGAATTTATAACATGAAAAGAATGTTGGTTTAGAGTGGATAATGAGAAGTTGATATGAGATAAAAAAAATGTTGGTTTGGTTTGGAGTAGTAAAAAACAGTTGTTTGGATTCGTATTCGAATCAACTTTTAAATGAGATGTTATAAATTTATGATATGTAATGGTTGAGACAATAAAAAGTTTGGTTCGTGATGATTGGATTTTTGTGACGCAATTTTTTATATTGGATTTTAGTGTTGGTATTATAGTCGGTTTATAGTAGATATTTCTCTATAGTGTTATTGTGGATTGAGATTCAAAATTTATGCTTAGTGATTAAATTTTTCACTATTTAATTGTTGACTAAAGGTATTAAAAATTCATATGTGTTGATCTTAGGATAATTTGAACTTAATGATATATTAATAGAAGATTCATCACATTATAAATGGAAACATGAAGTTCGCAATTGGATCAAACATAATGTCAAAATTATATATTTTTGTGATGCTGATGTTTTTTATAGTAGGATTAATACAGATGGAGGTGAATGGAATTTTTCTACCTTAAATCTCGGGAGATCCTCGATCAAGCTCTTGAAAATGAGCAACTGTCAAAACCTCTTTTGGAGGCATTGATCCACAAGCTGCACAAGTCGTAAGTACAACAATATAACCATGGTTATGCCCAACAGGCTGTGCATATAATATTTATGGAAGCACATACACATAACCACATGTACCAACATCTCTTCCCCAAACTGTTGCCTATGGTGCTTATCCTCCTACAAATCCTGCCCCACATCAGGGTTAATCATAATTAGTAGCATCAACTCTTATGCCAGCACAACAACCTGCTTCAGTTCCTCCTTGGGGTTATTATGGAACTTACTATTGAGTTGGAAATCATAATCAATATCTGTCTTCTCTAGAACAGGTCTTTATGGACGTGATCCTACATATTTATGTGTATAATCAGTTTCATAAACAAAAGGAATATACAAAGTTGGCAATCACAATCCATATTAGTATATAGTTGATGTTAAGGACGTTGTTTATAGCTAGACACATCATCGTCACGAATTTCATTGAATCCACATCATATTGTTGAATAATTAGAATATCATGATAAAATTAGAGTGACATAAGCAACCCTGATGCAAGCTAGAAGGGTTGCAATTAGAGTGCCATTAGAGTTGTATAAATGAGAATAGGCACAAGACGCGATTTGCATAGAAGAGCTGCAATAGAAGCCCCGATGCAAGCTAGAAGGGCTACAATAGCTTCAGCCATAAGCGATACTCTAGACCACACTGCTCCACTACTAACTCTGTAGAATCCTAAAAGAGGAGGATTCAACAAAACAAAGAATCTTGCAGACAACTCCTACTGCAGACAACTACTATTGCTGAAGATTCATTGTAAGTTACTCGAAAACGTCTCCTCAACTCACAATTCTCATATATATTCTTCAAACGGTACGTACCATTGAGACTGCATATAGTCATTAACCATTATACCTCCTTAATCTTGCAGGTCCCATTCATTAAATGTAATTGAACGAGGGTTCCTAATTATGTTGCAAAGGTAACACTAAATTACTATGAGGATTGTTTACATTAAGGTTTGGAGACTGTGAATCAGTTTGTACGGATATGAATCATTGTTTGGATTTAAATCAATTTTGAATTAAGTGAATCAGTGTTGAAACTGAATCGATGTCCCTATTCCATCTATATTGGTTGTGTTATATACTCAAACAATATGAGACTATAAGTTTTATATTAAAAATGCCCAACATTTTTCACAGTGTTCACTGTGTTAAAACATTATGAGTCAATTTTGAACACTGTGAATCAATGTCCCTATTCCAAACATTTTTCTTAGGCTTTGATTTAATTTTTATTTTTAAGTGTGAGATTATTTTCAATCTTTGTGATATGATTATATGATCTGTTTACGTTCCCATCCGATTGTTTTATAATGAGTTCAGTTAAAAAATTAAAGCAATTTTCCCTAACTTCTATAAAGAACGAGATTATGAAAATGGAACGCTGCTGAGAATGGAAAGTTGTTGATATTGATATATATTTCTTTTACTTCAATTCATATCTATATCCATTTGAAACTTAACTTCACTTTTTTTGTGTTTTAAGGTATTTATTTTTGTAATTACACACACATATTTATGTATAACACCATTGAATTAGTGTGCATATCTAATATTATCTTTTCAAATTTGCTATTTTTTTTTTGCAATTTTGTTATTGACTGACATCCTCCCTAAACATGCAACCAATTTATCGCAATAACATGCATCGTTAATGCTTTGCGCTTGATATGGTGTTGTATGTAATTGATGATTTTGAGTGTCGAAAACAAAGAGGATATATGGTACTTTGATTCCAAATGTCTTGAGCGATAATGTGTGAATTGGCATATTCAGTGTAAAAGATGATAAATTCCTTCCTCTTTCGATTTAGATGTTCCTCGATTGGCTTGAATTTTTGGTTTCGATGTAGTGTGCTTGGCTTCAAAATAGGATTTATGATTTAGTGTGTTTGTCTTTGTATAAAAGATTAATCTTATTTAGTTTTTGTTTTGTTCTTAGATATTGTATTAGTCTTTGGTTTTTGTGTATCGATTTTGCACATTTACGTTGAAGGTTGTTTACACATTTGTTGTTTGAGTATTTTATTTATTTATTAAACAGGGTGAATAGTCCCATAAATAAAGGAAACTTTGCCTAAATTTTTTAATTTTTTTACACGTTTGTGTTCTAAATAAAAACTTTATGACTTAAATTGTTTACATATTCAATACATTGGAAATTTTCTTCGTGCATTCAGGCACGGGCAATATGCTAGTGTATATATATATATATATATATATATATAATGGTGGGGGGGATACACCTACATAAATAGCATGGCACATGATGAGCACACCAGTCAAAATGGTAACCCGCATACATTCCAACAAGATAAGGACGATTAGAGTCATTGGTAAAGTAGAAGACCGATGAACATTATTTTATTTAAATCGATCTCTATAAGGAGAGGACTTATCCAATCATAACACCTAACTTTATAAAAAGAGTCTCCCCCCATTGTGAAAGGGGGGTTCAGAGGTTAGAACAATCTAATAAAAAATCTCTCATTATTAAAGTGAAACACTGTTGAAGCCCCATGGACGTAGGCCATCGATGATCGAAGAACGTAAATCTGTCGCCTTCTCATTTATTTTTATACTTGCATCGTTATGGTTTTGCACCATCCCCTGGGGTGAATTTTTTGGCTACCATAATATATATATATATATATATATATATATATATATATATATATATATATATATATATATATATATATATATATATATATCCCATTAATATTACTTGCGGGTAAACCTGTCAACGGGTCGTGTATGGGTCGGGTTAATGGGTTAATGGGTCAAAATATCCTTAACGCATACACGAATCATTAAGACTAATAGGTCTAATGACAATACCTAAACACGATACGTTAATGTTAACGGGTACATGACCCGAACCGTTAGCATCCGCTAATATTAACGAATTAGTTTGAATCTAAATGGGTAATAGGTTAGGTGACCCTATACTACCCATTAGTCTTCATTATTTTAAAAATAATGAGGTTTAATCTCTATTCTTATTGGGTATAGGTTGGGTGATCCTATAGTACATGTTAGTCTTAAAGGATTTAGAAATAATGGATTTTAATGGTTATTCGTACTGGGTACGATTTAGGTGACCTTATAGTACTCATTAGTGTTAATGAGTATTAACGGGTAAAAATGGGTACTAATATATTTCCAACTCGAACCGTTAGTGTTAACGGGTCTACCGTGTTAATCCATTAATGACCAAAACCAAATAAAAGTAAACGAATTAACTTATAATTTCGTGTCGGATCGGGTCGTGTTAATGGGTTATTATGTTTCTTGATAAGTCTACTTATGGACTTATACCGTTAGAAAATTTATAAATCCATTACAATTTTTGTGCTAAAAATTTGTCATAAAATGTTTTGTAATGGTAAAAATCCTTCAGTATGTCAGCAATTAGTAACGATAATTCACTAATTTGTAATGGTAAATTTTCGTTAGTAATATGTGGTTTTCTAACTATCACTCAGTGTTACTAATTTATTCCCCACGCCTTTGTTCTAATGGTATATTACAGTTACAATTTTTTTGTAACGATAATAAACCTATAAAAAATATTCTCTTTAGTTTTAAAAGGTTATAACAGTCAGAGATCTTATTATAGATCGAAAACGGAGTCTTGTTTATAGTTTTTATATGAAAAGACGTATGAAAAACTTGTTTTTGGCAAAGTTAGCCTTCGTTCAAATTAGGGAGAGCTTGTTCGACGAGGTTTGATTCAAACCAAGGTCTTCTCGTTTGAAAGTGTTTCAAATGAGACTATGTTCCTCAATTTTGGGTCCCTCATTTGAAACACCCTTCGACCAAGGTTTGATTGAGGGCTTGAAACAAGATCTTCAAACATGCACAACAACTTTGTATGAGGTTCACTATTTTAAGCATAAATTTTAATTCATACGTCGGAATGATGCACATTTAATTGAGTTATAAAGCTTACTCAGAAGTTTAAAATTTTCATGCTTCTAAATATTTGAAATTTCAACATTTAATTTTCTAAAATTACCCTCAAAGTTTGAAATAACTATTTTTCTAACTTAACAACTTCCTAAAACATAAAAAAAATGTTATTGCTCACTTGTAACAATTCATGATAAACTAAATCAAGTGAAGAAACAACATAAACAAAAATTAAAATTTACCAAACTTACCAATACTTTGAGATGTGTGCATCAATGCAATGGTGTTTCCTGGTATGATGGTGTATGTGGGTACGTCATATCTTCAAGATATAAAGTCACAAGTAGGACTAAGTTTTTATGTTTTGTCAATCGGGAATAAAACAAAGTAAGGGAAGGATAAAATACACGTCCTTATATGAGTCATTATCATTAATCGCCAAATGCCATAATCTTTTAAAATATGTAACTGTATACACAATAGGTTTGGCAATTAGTGGAGTAGATAAGGAAAATCGCTTCATCATTTCTAGAGTCAAGCCTAGTCTGATGTTTTCTTTCTTTGAGAATGTAACATTTTATCCCAAAGACACTATATTGATTAATGGTGGATTTCCTCCTTCAAAAACGTATAAAGGGCTTGGTTTGTACCATGCCTCCATTAAACTTGGTTCATGTTATGATATGACATGTTAACCGCGTCTGCCCGAAATTGTTTAGGCACACCTTTTTCTATAAATATGGATCTAGCCATACTTTGGATTTTTTTATTCTTTCGTTTAACATTGTCATTTTATTGAGACATTTTATGGGATAAAATTCATGGTGTGTCCCTACTTTCAACAATCCATTTAGGAATCTAATTTCCCTCCATCTCTTTCTTGTGGTTATTAAGTTCATGATTTCTCATTTTTGAGGTTTTTTCACTTAGCTTCAGGTATGTGATGTAAACTTCTTGCAAAAGTGAATATGGATAAGTCATATATAATCATTATGACACATTTATTTACTTTAATGATCTCCATGCACATTGTTCTCATGATGTCTATATGCAATATATCTAACACACAAAAAGTAGAAATCACATGTAACACCACTTATTTTCTATGTGTGAGATGACCAGTCTAATATAGCAGAGATAGGGGAGTTCTAATCAATTTACACCATTCTGAGAATCAATGTTAAATAAAATAACACAATAAATAAATCATCCACATTAGTAATATATAGATTTTGCAAATTAATAAGGTTAAGATAAGAATAATAGTCTCCAAATAAAAATAATAAATAACCTAGTTTGTGAAATACTCAATGTCTCAAACCCAATACAATAAATAACTCAGACGTCTCTACAACCTATAAGAATAACCCTAAAATAAATTATAACTGGAGAGTTAAACATAAATAACGACAAAACTAAAATGAAATCCTAAAATAAGGATGGATAGTTTGTTAAACAGTTAGAATGCAAATTTTATGAACTCCGAGCCTTGTTGCTCGTGTTTATGAACAGTTAAAACATAGATTTCAGGAGATAATGTAATTTAGACCCCAAAAAATAACCAATAAATAACTTATATTAACGGAAAAATATTAAATGCAATTTATTTATGTATCATACAATCATATCGACACTCACATCAAATATACCTCACCCCACCTATCAAAAGGTAGAAGCTAAATAACATTCTTACTATATTATACATAATTACCACGTATATAAACAAGTTCCAATGCAATAAAGTGTAACACCCCGCCTAATAAGATACCGGGCGATCACTCCAATATTAAATTAAAACAGGAGTCTCATATGGATCATTCTTAGAATCACTGTCGAAAATCCATTTAATTACTAATAACCTATTAGACCGGTGTCAAAATTTTAACTTTACTACTCTTTTTACCAACTGTAAATAAAACATCCACACAGTTTTGCGGAAATAAAACTTAACTGAAATAAAATAACCGAACACTCGATCGAAATATACAACCATATCGAATGATGTGCCAAAAGGATAAATAAATGCAGTTGGACCATTGACCCGAATATTTATACAATACCTCCAATCTAGATTACAAGAATGGAAGCGGCTATCAAAAACCTGGACGCATCCACAGCTGCTGCAGCTGACGTCTGACTCGAAAGAAGTGCCATCCAGGCGTCCCTGTGTCGGGACACCTATATATATATATATATATATATAATATAGAAAGAAAGGAAAAGTAGATAAACGGGTCAGAGCCCGAGTTTTGAAAATATTTTGCAAGTGCATAAATGCCTTATTATTTTGAAAAAGGTTTTATCTCATATTTAAGTTTGGTATCGCACTCCCATGAGATACCCCTCACCTCTCCACTAACAGTGTACTCCTAGCGCATCCATCTAAACATCCTAGTCAAGCTACCCTGCTAAACTATTCTATCACCCAACCACTATCTACCCTAGATAGTCCAAGCAATGTACTAAGGGCTAAACTTCACCCCAGTCTCAACGCTATGCCATGTTCGTGTGTGGGGTGTCTCGCGAAGCGAAATCCAAACAAGGACCCCCCCCCCCTCGATACACTACTATGCGGAACGGTCGATCGTCGAGATCCGCCAGTCCCTCAGTACAGAAATATATATATAAATATATATCATAAGCATTTATAATATTAGAGCACTAAGGATTAAACTTCTCCCTAGTCTCAACACATTGCCATATTCGTGCGTGGGGTGTCTCGCAAAGCGAAATCGAAACAAGGAACCCCCCCCCCCCCACCCGATACACTACTATGCGGCAAGGTTGATCGTCGGGATCCATTAGACCCTCGGTACTCGATTCATCCATATATACATATACATATTTTACCATAACCATCCGGATCTATATCCCGGAATGAGAATCCATATACAAAGTATTTATCAATACTTTCATTTTTCTCAAAACTTTCCATTTCCCTTTTTATACTCAGGAAATGTAAATATAAAAGTCAATTCATTATCATGAATTGCTTTAACAAATAATATACTTTTAAAAGCCAATTTTATTATCATAAAAATGCTTTTCCGTTTTATATCATCCCATTTCCCTTTTTATACTCAGGAAATGTATTCAAAGCCATTTTCATTATCATAAAAATGCTTTGATCATATCATATGCTTCCACAACCCTTCTTCCATCCGGGAGTGTTACCGAAGCCAAACCTTTATCCCATTTCCCTTCCTATATCCAGGAAATGTAATTAAAGCCAATCCATTATCATGAATTGCTTTAATATATAACGCGTTCTAAGACCGCCCGTCCTGATTTCTCCACAGTGCGCGCCCCTAAATGGCTATCATCTTCCAGGGCCAATAATCAAGACAACCTGGGATCCTACATCGCAAGACGTCGGGAAGCGGCCATATGCCTGCGGGATAGTCAAGACCACACCCGGAATCTCCTAACCAGCGCAGAAAAAATACAACAAACCCTTATATGGCCTATAGGACTATATCCACCCTGCGTTAATTTGTCAGGGGGCTACTTCCCTTATGATAGCGATTTAGAGAGGTGTGTATCCTCATTTTTATTAATTAAGAAAATCATTTATCTTTCCTTTTTGAAAACATTTATTTTTACATTTTCAAAAGTCATTTCCCTTGATTCATATATATATACTTTAATCACATAGTATATATATATCTATATATACCATACATTCCTACCTGAATATATAAAAATGGCCATATTTGCAAAACCATCTATCGATGGCCAATAATTCCAAAGATTCCCTCAAAGAATCATAATCATGCATTCATATATGCATAATACTAAACCCAAAGTATATTCTTACTTTAATAAGTAATATATATCAAAATCTCATCTACGGATTCATTTGGATATCTCCAATTATACTAATTCACTCTAAGTGAATATACACATATATATACACTCCCAATTCCTCAAGTCCTTTACGACATAACCCTCCATAATCTCTAATTTGGAAGGCCCTTAGACATTAAACTCAAAAAGAGAAATAATCCTAATCTCCAAAATCTTGGGCTGAAAACAGGTCACCGGTCGACCGGTCCTAGACCCCCGGTCGACCGCGGGTTACAAATAAGCCTACGAAACAAAGCAGTAGGCCCTTTCTCCTTGACGCGGTCGACCGGTCACACCAGGTCTCCCAAATTAAATCTCCTCAATTCCTTAATCCAACCACCCAAATTCATTTTCGGGATTTCTAAACTACCCCAAAAATTATCCCGAACATCTACGCAGTTAATTCTAGCCGTAATTTTTCCAATTCCCGATTTGATTTCCGAGTTGATGATTTCAACCCGGAGCTGCCATCTTGTAAAAATCATATCAAATCGTAAAAAAATCAGAAAAATACGCGGTCAGCGCTCACACGATCGTATCAAAAAGATCTACAACTTTAGTGTTTTGGACGAAAGCTAAATCAATTCTTTTCCTGGCCAAAAAGGCCCCTTAAAGTGACGTATTACTATTCATCGTCTTCTCCGAGACGATTTCGGCCATTAAAGCTTCTCCCAAGATTTTGTCGCCTCACCCAACGTCCTACAACCTCAACCAACTACAAATACACATATATTAAGGGTTCTAAACATCCTAGAACCCAAAACCACCAATTAATTTAAGTTAAAACCTAAGTTCCATAAATTGAAATATTATTGGGGGTTTTATTGTTTTAACTCCCCAAAACCCGTTTTATCCACGATAACCCACCCCAAAACCGTTAGGGTTTGTTTATAACAAACTACGGTATGAGATATTTATGCAAAAAGATAAATAAAGCAAGTAAACACTTGCCTCGTGGAAATAATCCGACGACCTCGAGCTGAATCCCGCGGAGGTAGGCGGAATCTCCCCTTTTCTTCCTCTTTTCTTCTTCCTCTCTCTCTCTTCTTTCCTTTCTTTCTCTTTTATCTCTATTCTCTTCCCTTATCCCTCTTTAAATAGGAAGAAAAGGGGTTTTTAACTCTTAAAACCCCAAAACGACTCGTTTATACAATTACGAGTTACTTTTACCTCTAAAATTACCCGAAACTCATTTTCGACAATCGGACACTCTTTTTCGACTATCTCGACCATTCCGAGAATCATGGCACAGTCGAAATTCCCATCCGAGGTACTTGACCACAAATCACTATTCCAACCCAAAATAAATAAATGCGGGTTTTCTAATTAAAAATCTTACCTCGTGTCGCTTTTCTCCACGGCGACATATAATTAAAATATTTCGACCTATACAGTCCCAGAAATAATCACAACATCCTTCGAAACTCATTTAATCCTCGAAAATCTCAAAAATTACTATTTAAGAAAATTCCCCAAATTCCAATTTATTTTTAATTATGGAATTTAATCGTCTCCAAAAGGGCGGGTTGTTACATACTCCCCCCCTTACAACGGAATTTCGTCCTCGAAATTCGGATACAACCTACACCATCTAACTAGGATCACTCCAAATCCTAATACCTTAAGGGAAACGATACTAACCCAACGGTTCTCAACCATATGCTACACGACTATCACGATCGTAAAGTGACTCTTATACGTCACATAATACCCATCATCTATAATGCCTATCGGCATGAATTTCAACCTTATATACTACGCCCCTTCTATTCCAGACGGTATATGAAACCATCTTACCAAGGTGCCCATACACCTTTCCAACTTGTGCACATCTGCACATCCGTAGTGAACGTCTGATACGTAACACTCTCTCCCAATAAGGATCTCCTTTCCTCGGTGAAATACTCACCTATGGGTCCTCCCAAACCTTGAAATTCAATTCAATTCGCCACTAACTATACTAAACTTACATCCTAATAATACTAAGGTCTATGCGATGTACTACCTACGCGAAACTAATATAATCCTACATATATCCCCAGTGCCCAAGGCCTCTCTCAACTCCCGACATTTGCTTGGTTTCGTGCGTGGGACATCTCGCCGAAGCGAAATCCAAACAAGGAACCCTCCCGTTACACTACTCCCTCGCGTAGTCGGTCATCGAGATATAGCGACCTAAGGCACACCAGCGGGACGTCCTAAATCCTACCTACGCTAACCTACGAATGCATTTCTACTATCATATCCTTCCGCCCATACGGAAGGAAACCTAACCAATCGAAGTGCCCACTTTCTATAGAAAGTGTCACGAACATAATACCCAAAATTTATCTCCTCAAAATTTGCCTTTTCATTAAGGCCTGACTATTGTCCTCAGATCAATTTCTCTAAGTCCAACCTCACCTACCCACTTGTGGCGAGGGGACCACTTTAGTGCTTTTCCATATCACAATCTTTCCATAGTATATCAACATCATGTGGCTCATAGCCTAAAGTGGTTCATCCACACTATAAGACCTTTCCACAAAATTAACATCCTTGCATCCCATAACAGCTCCCCACTCCCGACGCCGTTAAGAGTCATGTGTGGAGTGTCTCGCAAAGCGAAATCCAAACAAGGAACCCCTCCACACATTAACCCTTGACTTCGTTGGTTATGGAGTTCCGTCATTTCAACATGCAACCGGGATATCCCTATCCCCTAATCCAACAAAAAGGTGGTCTGAACTCCTATCTATAACTAAGAGTCATACTACCCTGCACTCGCACTTATTTTTAAGTCCTTGCACAAACAATAATGAGCTTTATGTTCAGCTCAACGAAAATCCTGCGGCCTTAAATCATATATATAAGGTCTCCATAAACCCAAATCACGATAAGGAAACCTATTCTCATTTAAGTTCCATTAACCCATAACAAATAAGGTGAACTCAACCTATATCTAGGTGAGACGCCGCAACTACAACCTGTTCCCTCCAGGAACAATGGACACGATAGTCTTTCCATCATTAGCCTGCTATCGTTCCAAAAATACCATCATCTTATACAATATATAAAATATAAACACCCGCCTCTATGACGAGTGAAGGAAAACAAAATCCCATTATCGCGAAAAAAATACATAGACATACATGTTATTATGTTATCGTGACCTCCATAATTCAAATTACACACACGAGTCTAGGGATAACTAATACCGCAACTTTATCTAGTCACGCCAAATATACCTCCTCAATTGAGGTAAAACTCATAACAACAACTTCATTTTAACAAATTCCCCGAGTGGATGTCCAACCATGGGGTCCTCCAACATACCCATTCTTTAGTGAGCCCATCCTTCTTGGAAAGGACTCAATATTCATTGCACCTAACTCACTTAGGTACAAGGTTCACTTCGCCATAATACTCTTTATTCACCATCGGCCTCTGGCTGAACCTTAGGCGAATAATTCCCAAAATAGCATTCTTCTCATCCTGCTGATTCATGGGGACTCACGGTTAGAACTATCCGTAAGATCCCTTTCGAACCCTCAATTTCCATGAGGAATTCGACTTTAGTACCACTCTCCACTTCAGCGGTACTGCGGTACTCATAACTACTTATTATTTAGTAGTCGCCACCGAAATCCTTAACAATTACCATAGGGAGAGTGACCTCTACTAAGGTCCTCATCCCAACCTTCTACCAGCTGCTCCAGCTAAGCCTCGCCTCCTGCTGCCATCCAAGCTCCGCACACGATTCTCAAACGAGCGCGCAAAAGATTTCTATAATATCATAATATGGCGGGAGAACGAAATCTCACAAGAGAAATCAACAATCCTATTCCTGAGGCTCTATAACAAATCGAGAGCAACGCTGAAAGCGTAGTACGTCCGCACAGATTCCTAAGGACACTAGAACCTGATGCTCTGATACCATCTGTAACACCCCGCCTAATAAGATACCGGGCGATCACTCCAATATTAAATTAAAACATGAGTCTCATATGGATCATTCTTAGCATCACTGTCGAAAATCCATTTAATTACTAATAACCTATTAGGACGGTGTCAAAATTTTAACTTTACTACTCTTTTTACCAACTGTAAATAAAACATCCACACAGTTTTGCGGAAATAAAACTGAACAGAAATAAAATAACCGAACACTCGGTCGAAATATACAACCATATCGAATGATGTGCCAAAAGGAAAAATAAATGCAGTTGGACCATTGGCCCGAATATTTATACAATACCTCCTATCTAGATTACAAGAATGGAAGCGGCTATCAAAAACCTGCACGCATCCACAGCTGCTGCAGCTGACGCCTGACTCGAAAGAAGTGCCATCCAGGCGTCCCTGTGTCTGGAAACCTATATATATATATAATATAGAAAGAAAGGAAAAGTAGATAAACGGGTCAGAGCCCGAGTTTTGAAAATATTTTGCAAGTGCATAAATGCCTTATTATTTTGAAAAAGGTTTTATCTCATATTTAAGTTTGGCATCGCACTCCCATGAGATACCCCTCACCTCTCCACTAACAGTGCACTCCTAGCGCATCCCTCTAAACATCCTAGTCAAGCTACCCTGCTAAACTATTTTATCACCCAACCACTATCTACCCTAGATAGTCCAAGCAATGTACTAAGGGATAAACTTCACCCCAGTCTCAACGCTATGCCATGTTCGTGCGTGGGGTGTCTCGCGAAGAGAAATCCAAACAAGGAACCCCCCCGATACACTACTACACGGCACGGTCGATCGTCGAGATCCGCCAGTCCCTCAGTACAGAAATATATATATAAATATATACCATAAGCATTTATAATATTAGAGCACTAAGTATTAAACTTCTCCCTAGTCTCAAAACATTGCCATATTCGTGCGTGGGGTGTCTCGCAAAGCGAAATCCAAACAAGGAACCCCCTCCCCCGATACACTACTATGCGGCAAGGTCGATCGTCGGGATCCATTAGACCCTCGGTACTCGATTCATCCATATATACATATACATATTTTACCATAACCATCCGGATCTATCTCCCGGAATGAGAATCCATATACAAAGTATTTATCAATACTTTCATTTTTCTCAAAACTTTCCATTTCTCTTTTTATACTCAGGAAATGTAAATATAAAAGCTAATTCATTATCATGAATTGCTTTAACAAATCATATACTTTTAAAAGCCAATTTTATTATCATAAAAATGCTTTTCCGTTTTATATCATCCCATTTCCCTTTTTATACTCAGGAAATATATTCAAAGCCATTTTCATTATCATAAAAATGCTTTGATCATATCATATGCTTCCACAACCCTTCTTCCATCCGGGAGTGTTACCGAAGCCAAACCTTTATCCCATTTCCCTTCCTATATCCAGGAAATGTAATTAAAGCCAATCCATTATCATGAATTGCTTTAATATATAACGCGTTCTAAGACCGCCCGTCTGTATTTCTCCACAGTGTGCGCCCCTAAATGGCTATCATCTTCCAGGGCCTATAATCAAGATAACCTGGGATCCTACATCGCAAGACGTCGGGAAGCGGCCATATACCTGCGGGATAGTCAAGACCACACCCGGAATCTCCTAACCAGCGCAGAAAAAATACAACAAACGCTCATATGGCCTATAGGACTATATCCCCCCTGCGTTAATTTGTCAGGGGGCTTCACCATACGCACGCAACTTCCCTTATGATAGCGATTTAGAGAGGTGTGTATCCTCATTTTTATTAATTAAGAAAATCATTTATCTTTCCTTTTTGAAAACATTTATTTTTACATTTTCAAAAGTCATTTCCCTTGATTCATATATATACTTTAATCACATAGTATATATATATATATATATATATATATATATATATATATATATATATATATATATATATATATATATATATATATATATATATATATATATATTTCTACCTGAATATATAAAAATGGCCATATTTGCAAAACCATCTATCGATGGCCAATAATTCCAAAGATTCTCTCAACGAATCATAATCATGCATTCATATATGCATAATACTAAACCCAAAGTATATTCTTACTTTAATAAGTAATATATATCAAAATCCCATCTACGGATTCATTTGGATATGTCCAATTATACTAATTCACTCTAAGTGAATATACACATATATATACACTCCCAATTCCTCAAGTCCTTTAGGACATAACCCTCCATAATCTCTAATTTGGAAGGCCCTTAAACATTAAACTCAAAAAGGAGAAATAATCCTAATCTCCAAAATCTTGGGCTAAAAACAGGGCACCGGTCGACCGGTCCTAGACCCCCGGTCGACCGCGGGTTACGAATAAGCCTACGAAACAAAGCAGTAGGCCCTTTCTCCTTGACGCGGTCAACCGGTCACACCAGGTCTCCCAAATTAAATCTCCTCAATTCCTTAATCCAACCACCCAAATTCATTCTCGGGGTTTCTAAACTACCCCAAAAATTATCCCGAACATCTACGCAATTAATTCTAGCCGTAATTTTTCCAATTCCCGATTTGATTTCCGAGTTGATGATTTCAACCCGGAGCTTCCATCTTGTAAAAATCATATCAAATCTTAGAAAAATCAGAAAAATACGCCGTCAGCGCTCACGCGACCGTATAAAAAAGATCTACAACTTTTGTGTTTTGGCCGAAAGCTAAATCAATTCTTTTACTGGCCAAAAGGGCCCCCTAAAGTGACGGATTACTATTCATCCTTCTCCGAGACGATTTCGGCCATTAAAGCTTCTCCCAAGCTTTTGTCGCCTCACCCAACGTCCTACAACCTCAACCAACTACAAATACACATATATTAAGGGTTCTAAACATCCTAGAACCCAAAACAACCAATTAATTTAGGTTAAAACCTAAGTTCCATAAATTGAAATATTATTGGGGGTTTTATTGTTTTAACTCCCAAAAACCCATTTTATCCACGATAACCCACCCCAAAACCATTAGGGTTTGTTTATACCAAACTACAGTATGAGATATTTATGCAAAAAGATAAATAAAGCAAGTAAACACTTGCCTCGTGGATATAATCCGACGACCTCGAGCCGAATCCCGCGGAGGTAGGCCGGAATCTCCCCTTTTCTTCCTCTTTTCTTCTTCCTCTCTCTCTTGTTTCCTTTCTTTCTCTTTTATCTCTATTCTCTTCCCTTCTCCCTCTTTAAATAGGAAGAAAAAGGGTTTTTAACTCTTAAAACCCCAAAACGACTCGTTTACCCAATTACGAGTTACTTTTACCTCTAAAATTACCCGAAACTCATTTTCGACTATCGGACACTCTTTTTCGACTATCTCGACCATTCCGAGAATCATGGCGCAGTCGAAATTCTCATCCGAGGTACTTGACCGCAAATCACTATTCCAACCCAAAATAAATAAATGCGGGTTTTCTAATTAAAAATCTTACATCGTGTCGCTTTTCTCCACGGCGACATATAATTAAAATATTTCGACCTCTACAGTCCCAAAAATAATTACAACATCCTTCGAAACTCATTTAATCCTTGAAAATCTCAAAAATTACTATTTAAGAAAATTCCCCAAATTCCAATTTATTTTTAATTATGGAATTTAATCGTCTCCAAAAGGGCGGGTTGTTACATAAAGTAAGCTACATAACCTCACCTTAAAGGCTATAATATGGTAATGAACTCTAACTCCTTGCCCGGAGTAATAATTATACGCAGTACCCAAATACTACCTCATAATAGACTACGTAACAAGTCATAATCGTAATAGTGGCACAAACAAAATCCACAAGTCAATTTGTCCATCACTGGACTAATTACACATACATATATGTAAGGACACAAGTCTACGATTGAGTCTTAATGTAGTGTTGGCTCAATTTCGGACAAAAATGTTTGAGTCATAGGATAGTGTTCTTGTGTATCCTTCAAGCCTATGACATGTTGAAGTTGAAGACATTGCGACCTACTTATCAAGAGAACATTATTGTTGGTTTACGTGTGTCTCGTTTCACGTCATCAACTTAGTTCCAATCTCTCCTAAGGTATGGATGCATTACACATATATATATATATATATATATATATAGTAGCTTGGAACATTTTTCCCTTGGGTGTAATTTTATTTTAAAATAAAGTTTGTTTTCAGAAGGTAAATTTTAGAACTTTTAATAAAGTTTTTGGGCTTAAAATTGAATTATGAACTTCTTGGGATTTTGTTAACGAGTTTGCCAATGACTTTTCCCTCTTGATCTCAGGAACTTCGTTCGAAGGGTCGTTCAAATGAGACTTCGTGCGAACAAAAATCTTGTTCGAATGAGATTTTGGCGGAAAAATATTTTGGAAGTTTTCTCCATGTTCCCACTTCTTTTGTCCCACTAACTTTTGCCAGAATTAATAGGTGCGGGAACCAACTTTGAAAAACTAACTTTTTTATCTTCTACAATGTCTAGAGAGAGTTTTTGAGAGCATAATTCCTCTATGAAAAAGTTCATGTTTTGAGTGTTTGTTTTTTCAAGAAAATCATACTTAAACACCTTGACTCCGATATTAGTTTATTCCAAGTACCACATATATATATATTTTCTTGGATTTTGTTTGGCACCGGGTCAACTTTTCTACCTAATAAGAAAAGAGTTTGGGTTTACTTCTACATCCCTCAAAGAAGAAGAAGTTTGATTTTCGCTGCGACATTCTCATACGGTGAAAGGCACCGTGTGTGGTAGGCGGTTTCCTAAACTTCATTAGTGGATTTTAAGGTTCCGGTTGATTCTGGGATTGTCAACTAAGAAGAGGTTGGTACAAGAAGATGCGCCAGGGGCTTGAAAAGGGTCAAGTCGAGTTGAGTAAGCCATTTGTCTTGTACTTGTAAAATTTCGTACTTAGTGGACTTAAGGCTAGGGTCGATCGTGATTTTTTTTCCCATTGTGGGTTTTTCCTCGTACATCACGCCGTAGTAGTTGTGAATTTATTTTATCTTGAAAATCACCAAGAACACATGCTTAGGATTAAAAGATAAAATATGGTTTAATTCAGTTCTCTTGTTTAATTTGGTGCTATAATTCAATTTGGGTAAAATTCAAGTTAATTTAATTCAAGTCGGTAATTTAATTTGTTAAATTTGTTTTGGCCTAATTTGGCAATATTTAAAATATTGTGTAGGTAAATTTTAGGACTTGTGTTAAATTAATTTTGGCTAAAAGTAAATTTCTCGTAGTTAACTTCAAATGTTATTTTTTTTGGTGAGAAAATCCAAATATTGGTTTGTGTGAATTTTGTGTGTGTGTGTGTGTGTTCACCATAATTCACTTACTTGAGTTTAATTTTAATTTTGTTTTTAGAATTTAAAATTTGTGTTTAATTTAATTTTTCATCTTTTCAAGAAAAGAAAATTTGATAAAATTTGGAAGATTAAATTGTTGTGTTGAACCATTTTTATTTCGCATTTAAAAGGAAATTGATTTTGAAAGAGAAAGATGTTAAAATTGGGGGTCATCATTTCCTTCAATATAACATCGCTCGAAGGGTCCAACCTTTGGGGACCTCTTTCGTGTCTGTATCGAATCAATTCATAGGAAACACCACCCTAACACATAACAAAACCACCACACCAAAATTCAAAGGTGAAATCACTACGCAATCACACCACCGCATAATAAAATAAAAAGATCCGTATGATATATCAAGTATCCTCAGTCTCCCACTCACAAGACATCTTACTAACTGAACGCAAGATCAGGATTTAGACATATACACAGCCTGTGTACCCATCCATGATGGTAGTCCACGGTCTCATGCAATAATCTCATCAAATACTCACTGATAGATTCCCCACGAATGCACACTGATGGTATTTCTGAATGTTCAGAAGCCCCCAATTTTAAATATGCTTTTACTTTAAAATTAATTTCCCTTTAGGAATAGATATGCGGAAGCGTTAGGAGATGGTTCAATAAAAACACCAAATTTTAATTTACTTCAAATTAAAATTAAAACCAAGTGAAATAAGATTAAAACACACACTTATGTTAATTTCACTTAAACATAGTTAATCAATCCAAGTTCTAGAAAATTTGCCTAAGTCATATTTCTCAATTTTACCAAGTTAGGCCAAATCAATTTTATCAATTAAATTAAATGACTTGAATTAAATTAACATAAACGTTACCCAATATTAATTTGCACCAAATTAAATAAGTAGTGATTAAATTAAACCAATTTTATCTTTTACCTAAGCATGCGTTCTAGGTGATTTTGCAAAAGATAAAATAAACAATTAATCCACTACGACGCAATGTACGAGGAAAAACCCACAACGGGAAACAACCTCGGATGACCCTAGCCTCAAATCCACTAAGTACGGAATTTACATTTACAAGAAAGATGACTTACAACCTCAACTCGAACCCTCTCAAGCCTTAACGCGTCTTCTTGTAACCACCTCTGCCTAGCGGATAACCACGGAGCTCCACCGCAATCTCGGACCCACTGATCGGACAATAGGTACATCGTCAACCACACATGGTTCCTTTCACCATGTGAGAAAGACGCAGCTAAAATAATTCTTCTTCTTCTTTGAGGGATTTAGAAGAAAACCCAAACTTCTCTTCAAACAAAGGTAGAGATAAACTGGTGCCAAAATGCTCCAAGCAAAGTATATGTATATATGAACTTGGAAGAAACAAGTATGGGTGTAACTAAGTGTTTAAAGGATTTTTTTCTTTATAAAATGAACACTCAAACTCATGAACTTTTTCTTGGAAGAATCAACTCTCAAAACTCTCTCTAGGAGTTAGAATATTGTGAAAAAGTTAAGTTACTAACTTTGGTTCCCGCACTATTACAATTTGTCAAAAGTTAGTGGGGTAAGGAAGTGGGAAACAAGGGTAAAAATAGCTTAAAACTGCCAAAAAAATTTCCCGCTTGAAATCTCGTTCGAACGACATTTTCTTTCGAACAACATCTCGTTCGAACGAGGCTTCTAACGAAGTTACAGTGTGAACTCGTTAGAAATCTCGTTCAAACAACCATCTCCTTCGAACGACATTTTGAATGAAGTTCCAGTGGACAATATGGAAACTCGTTGGCAAACTCGTTCGACTGACATCTGGTTCGAACGAAAAACTCGTTCGAACGGCATATCGAACGAACTTCCAGAAAGTTTGAAAAATTCTATTTTTGCCCAGAAACTTTATATACTTTATTTTAAAGTTTTATTAAAATCTTTCTGAAATTAAACAACAGCTTTTCATTAAACCTACACCCATTATAAATCGTTCCAAGCTCCTATATGTATACGTAATGCATTCATACCTTGGGAGCATGGAACCACTATTAATGATGTAGAAACGAGGCACTTAAACTCAGCATTTTGATGAAGCTTTATACACTTGGCCGCTACGTCTTCAAAAAAACTCGTCATAGGCTTGAATGGATCAATATGAACTCTATCCTATGACTCAAACGTTTTTATCCGGAATTGAGCCCAAACTACAAAGGACTCAATTGGAAATTTGTGTCCTTACAAATCTCCCCCTTTGGCTATTCCGGGACAAAAACTAAACAAAAACCCTAAAGGGACGTCAAGCTCACTAGACTCAAAAACATCCCACCCAAGATAAAGAGTACAATGCTTGACTTGAATACCACTTTAGAATTAAACGCTTTGGCACTTGAAGGTTGCCGCTTTAGAAG
The DNA here is from genome assembly GCA_949130495.1 of Sambucus nigra. Taxonomy (NCBI): domain Eukaryota; kingdom Viridiplantae; phylum Streptophyta; class Magnoliopsida; order Dipsacales; family Adoxaceae; genus Sambucus; species Sambucus nigra. The sequence goes on from OX422210.1 coordinate 249,188,891, forward strand.
AATTCTAGCACACTTAAGCAAACTATCAAACGTATAGGGAATATCAATAAAAATAAATACTCCCCCTAAATTAATTATCCCCATTTATCAAAACAAATTTACCTAAGAACGTCATGACTCCCCCTGAGTTAAATTTCCCAAACTTAGATACGATTACAATAGGATTAGATACCATTTCTCCCCTTATCATTCTCCCCCTTTTTGTTCAGGAATAGACAAAGGATAAAATTAATTAACCACATTGAGGCTTAGAATGATATGACAGTAAAGCATATGAGCAACAAAAGCATAACCAATCCAAGATAGATACCAATTAAAGAAGTAGAAACATAGATGGACTAGAAAGCAAGGCAAATACAAAACAATATCATATATATATATATATATATATATATATATACTCTAAAAGTATCAATAACGTACATGCATATATATATAGATATAAACACACAAATGACACAAAAATACAATAAGTTTAGCACACTCGTATGGAAAAAATGTGTCATATGGAAATGGAAGTGTTGGGGTGTGAACTAGTAACAATTAAATTTAGACCCAATCACTTAAAACATATTCACGGAGTTATCAATTGATTGCAAACTTCATCACATTTGAATATAACCTCATGTGACAATATAGATTGAACTCAATGAACAAACATACACAATACATACAAGCTTAGAGTTTTGATGATTCTACAAACCAAATAGAGTCATGATAATAAAGACCACTAGGATAAATGGACATTGTGCAAACCGTTGATATACCATCCAATCTACCTCAAGAAGCATATATATTCTTTTTATATTAATGAATATATCAATTAAACATAGGCCTTGGCAACTATTTTTCTTTTTAATGCCATATTTTCTTTTAGGCCTTTGGATCAAGTATTTCTTTTAGGTCTAAACAAACGGTGGCTTACTATTCGCAAAGGATAATAAATCCTTTTGGAGCCCTTCCCCGTGCACATTTATATATCACATGTTTTATATCTCACAAATCTCACGTGCAATAGATTTTGACATGCACTAGTCCTCCTAGCTCACATAACATGTAAATGACAAGATCGGAAGGAGAACACCTCACAAAGCTCAAATATACATATGAAGTTAAATTTTCAAATGAGCTCGTGCATGTGTGAATTGAGGCATATAAAAATAGAATCCATTTAAATCAACACAAAATCCAACTACTCCATGTAAGCATGGTAAAGAACATAATAAGGATTGACAATCTAAACCAAAAGTTCTAGCCACATGGGAGCGTAAAAGATGGGATTCAAACACAAGTATATGCCACATAAAGTGTGTCAAACTAAAATAGACTCATAATAAAAATCTTTTTGAGTTTTTGAAAATTTTAACCAAATATAAAAAATATATACTCAAAGACACACAAAAATCATTTGTATTTTTCATTAATCTTAAATTGCTAAAAAGATAAAATCCAAATGATAAACAAAAATCTTTTTTTATTTTTCATTTAATGCAAACAAAAATGAAAGAAGTATAATACAAAAGATAAACAAAAATCATTATTCTAGCATGTGTTTAAGCATGGAGCATAGACTAGAAAATGACTAAAGCAAGCATACAATTAGCATGGGTGATATAGTATGAAGCACAAAAGCTAAAGTATGCAAATAAAACTGACACATTCAACCTTTTGATTTTGTAAGGGAGGGAGCATGTGAAAGTAAATGAGAATAAAAAATCCTTTCTTGTAAAGCTACCAAGTCGGATCTCCTAACCCAAACTAATGACGAATGAATATCTCGAGGTGTAGGAATCTTGGCTACCTCGGTTGCCTTACGTTGGGATTTTCTAGGACCACGTTTACGATCAAAACATAACTTCCTAAGATGACCTTTTCTACCACAATGTGAACACCTAAAGTCACGGAGAAAAGAATTACCTAAGGAGTGATCTCTAAATGTATTCCTAGGCGATTCTCCTAAAACATTGGTTTTGAATTTATAAGTTGATTCATTACAAGTATCGAAGCCTAAACCACACTTGTCATTTTTAATTTGGACCATGGTAAGATTTTATCTAGTTTTTCAGACCTACACTCCAAATCAAATTTGACTTTACTATAGTATTTTAATTGTTATTCTAATTCTAAAATTCTAGACTCTAACAAACCATTTCTCTCTTCAAACTCGAGAAGCTCCTTTTTCAAGGATTCCATTAAACCTCTAAGGCTATCTCTCTCGCCTTCGATATATTCTAGCTTCTCTCGAAGTGATCTCTCTCGTGTCCTAAGGTCTTCCACTAACACACACTATCATCAACGACCTTGACACGCTCTCTTAAACTTGCTTCTAACTTCAAATTAGCTCTTTTTAGTTTAATACATTCTTCATAAAGTTCTTGAAAAGAATTTTGAAGTTCACTCACATCAACCTCATCATTTTCATTCTCTCTCTCTTCTTCACTCTCACTACCATAAAAAATAAGGGAATAAAAAACTTTGACCTCAGAAGTGTCATGTGTTTGAATATCTTCATGAGAAGATTCACTATCGGTGCTCACATGACTAGCCATAAAAGCCACAAAGTTGGGCTTAGTGGGGGAATTGGGTCCCTCTTCCTTATCACTATCACTAAGGGTCGCATTATATAAAATAGGTTGCTTACCCTCTCTCCTTAGTTTAGTGGGGCACTCTCTCGCCCTATGGCCATAACCCTCACAACCGTAACACCTATTTGACTCATCCTTATTTAAATTTTCATTGACAGTTTTAGGGATCTTTTCGGCTTTATCATGCTTAGAAGTTTCAAATTTCTTAAAATCATTTTTAAATTTATCTTTGTTAAATTTAAGAAATTTTTGAAATTTCCTAGAAAACACGGCCATATCTTCCGAGTCACTATCACTTTCACACTCTACTACTTGTTTTTCCTCTTTTTGAGCTTTTAAAGCAACGCCCTTTTCTATTTTCTTTTCATTTTTAGAGGGAAACATGTCCAGTTCATAGGTTTGTAAATCACCTACGAGCTCTTCTAATTTCGTAGAGGCTAAAGTTTGTAAGGAATTTAAAATGGTTACTTTTGGAATAAATCTATCAGGTAGGGACCTTAAAATTTTCTTTACTATTCGGATGTCGGGTATTTTCTCTCCCAAATTAAAAGATGAATTAACAATATCGAAAAGTCTAGAATAAAATTCATCAAATGTTTTTTTCCGTTCATTTTGATGGTTTCAAATTGAGTTGTGAGGTTTTGGAGTTTCGAAGCTTTTACGACACTGGTACCTTCATGAGTGGGTTGTAAAATATCCCAAGCTTCTTTAGCGGTTTCACACGTCATAATGCGTCAGAATTCATCTGGTGTGACCGCGCTAAACAAGGCATTTAAACCTCGGGAATTAAAATTAGAAAGTTTAAATTCATTCTCACTCCATCTATCGGCGGGTTTGGGAACACGCTCATTATCTACTAAATGTGTAAGTGGGGACCACCCGTTAACAACAGACATTCAAACTCTCTCGTCGATAGATTTTAGAGACGATTTCATTTGCGCTTTCCAATACCCACAATTAGAACCGTAAAAAATAGGAAATTTTAAAAATGGGAAAAAACGATGTTAGCCAAAAATATTTAAAGGATCTTAACGAAGTAATTTATCATTTTTGGCTCTGATACCAATTTGAATGTTCAGAAGCCCCTAATTTTAAATATGCTTTTACTTTAAAATTAATTTCCCTTTAGGAATAGATATGCGGAAGCGTTAGGAGATGGTTAAATAAAAATACAAAATTTCAATTTACTTCAAATTAGAATTAAAACCAAGTGAAATAAGATTAAAACACGCACTTATTTAATTTCACTTAAACATAGTTAATTAATCCAAGTTCTAGAAAATCTGCCTAAGTTATATTTCTCAATTTTACCAAGTTAGGCCAAATCAATTTTATCAATTAAATTAAATGACTTGAATTAAATTAACATAAACGTTACCCAATATTAATTTGCACCAAATTAAACAAGTAGTGATTAAATTAAACCAATTTTATCTTTTTCCTAAGCATGCGTTCTAGGTAATTTTGCAAAAGATAAAATAAATAATTAATCCCCTACGCCGCAATGTACGAGGAAAAACCCACAACGGGAAACAACCTCGGACGACCCTAGCCTCAAATCCACGAAGTACGGAATTTACATTTACAAGAACGATGACTTACAGCCTCAACTCGAACCCTCTCAAGCCTTGACGCGTCTTCTTGTAACCACCTCTGCTTAGCGGATAACCACGGAGCTCTGTAATACCCTGTATTTTTATGGCTGTTAAAATTGGGGGATTTATTAAATTTAAATTGAGATATTAATTTAATATTAATCCGGAAATTTATTTTTATATTTACTAACGTGATGAGAGTTAGAAATTATGGGAAAATTGTTGAATATTACTAGACGAGTAAAGTAATATATGAGATTTATTTTATTAAAATTGTCACGAGTGAATAAAATGGCAATTATGAAAATTAAGTCGGGACGCGCCTGTGTCGTGTCAGGACTAAATTATTATTATATAAAATGAATAAATTATAAGTTGCTCGTATGTTCATTTTGAGTGCACCAAAGTGTCCGGAAGGGTCGAGATAGTCAGAAAAGTGTACCCGGGGGCTTAGTTTGGGTCCCGGGGCATTTTTAGGCCTAATTGACATCCCGGGAGGGATTTTAGACATTTTATATTTTTGGAAAATTAAACCCACGAATTTCCTAAGGAGTTGTCTTCTAGGGTTAACAAACACAAAATCAAAGGACGGCCATTAGAAAAGAAGTTGGCAAGCTTTTCAAGAAATTCAAGGCCAAAGACTCAACCGTTTTCACCGCCACCACCACCAAAACGTAGATCGCGGAACGAGGAGTACAACCATACCTTTTTCCTTCACAAATCAGAAACTAAATTCCCAGACAAGTATCTATCTTGCTTTATTTTTAGTTAATGTCTCAATCATGTTAGTCTAGGATTGTTTAGGACTTGTCCCATGAAAGAAATTGTTAATTTAGAGACTTTAAATCACATGTTTAGAGAGATTTCATATATTCTGGATATACCCATCACATCTAGAGAATTACCAGCGAATTATTATGAGTTTAGAAACAAGAAATCTGGGAAATAATTAGAGGAATGTATATTTCTTTCAAAATTAGGGTTCTTGACGATTATATCAATTTTACCCCATTAATCCGATATCGTTGATGAATTTATGCATGTTTCGTGTAGGAAATCTTGTATGTATGAATATAGAACTTGTAGTACCATTATTTGAGAATTCTAGAGTTGTTAATGACATTTTTGGAGAAATTGGAAGATGAAACCCGTAGGTTTAATTTGCAGTTTCTGGGCAAGAACTGCTTGATCGATCGATAGAGCCCAGAGCATCGATCGATCGACTGATCGATCGATTGACCCCTTTTCTTCGATCGATCGACCCCTCTTGGAAAACTGCATATTTCTCATTCGTTATTTTAATCCAATTAAGATGTCTGGGAACCCTTGGTTGTTGTTGTTGGAATATAATGGGATATAGGGATGACCAGTAGGGCCTAGGTAGACCCCATTGAGTAACATTTTAGTGTAGGATGAGATTTTGGGTTAACGAGGAATGATTCATGTGTATAAGAAATCATACGTATATTTATTAAAAAGATCGGTACTCGTAAGGGAGTTAGACCGAAACGTAAGTGAGTGATTGCCTACTGAAATTATACTTAGAATACTTCGAGAGAGGAGAAGTGAGTATGAAGTGAATAATAAATGAGAATACAAATAACGAGTCTGTTATACGAAATAATCGAGTAAAATGTGTAATAACGGATAATTATAATTATGGGTCGTGAGCAAACCTAATTTAGAAATGTGGACGTGTATATATATATATATATATATATATATATATATATATATGACTGTGTGATTGTGCATATATTAAATATCTGTGTAAAAATCATACTCGGGCTACTTGCTATCACGGGGGTTTCCGCGCCAGGATGGTCTTATCTCGATGGGACCTTTATGGGGGATATTGACTCGTACCCTAGAACATAGGATTCCTTGGTACATGCTATCTGATTGATAGTCAGACGATCCTAAGAGACGTGAGGGTATGTGATGATCTCTTAGTAACTTGGAACTATGCTTCGCCTCCATTTGTATGTGTTTTATGTTAATGCAGTTCGAGAGTTATTCTGAATTAGCATTTCCCTAAATATGTGTGATACAGGGACTTGATAGCAGAGTATGCCAGCACCACAGATTATATGTGGGGTGCAGATAGTGTATATATATATATATATTATATGAGTGATTGGTATATATATATTTACTTATATATGGAAACTTTGCACCATAGATTTTATGTGTGGTGCCGTTAGTATATATATTATATGTGTAACTAATATATATACGTACATCTATATGGGAACTTTCTACTGTGCGTATAAGTAGTTAAGTAATGAATAAATGTTGCAACTTTCTTAATGGGTTCGGGAACTTCATAACGGTACCGATTTGTTCTAAATAGTGTAAGAAATCTTGAAGAGATAAATTTTTAAAACTAAATATTATCACCCTGTTAATTCTTGAGATAAAACTTTATGGAGAATAAGTGAGATATACTTTTGAGGTTTAGTAGTACGTTAGACGTGCACACTAGATGAGAGGTGAGAATTCTCAAGAGAGTGTCGCATACTAGCATGGTTGTTGCATTAGCAAGTAAGCATTTTAAATACTTGCTAAACTATTTTAAATTGTTTTACAATCGGGCTCTGTCCTGTTTTCTGTTATCTCTTCTCTTTTGTATATATATGCATATATTACAGGTACCCTGCCACAGGGGCGTTATGCATAGGTTCTTTGGATTGGACGCGCTGTAGCTTATGTGAGAGTTGCAAGTCCTTGTTGTAGACGACCTCTTCATTGATTCGGTTCTTATTATAGTTCTTCATTGTTAGGGCATGTGTTTCCCATTTCCCCATTCAGTATAGATTTGCCAGAGATGTATGTTCATTTATTTTCAGTATTCGGTACTCTTTGGGTATTAACTCTTGTAAAGATGATTTCTTTTGTAGCTTAAATTTGGTTTGGTTAATCTAGATGGATTAATTCTTTTGTGTTAATGTAATTCCCCGTATTTTTATGCTTTATTAATTTTGGGATTTATTAAATTTAATGTGAGTTAATTATTTAGTATAAATCCCGAAATTAATTATTTTATAATTATTAACGTGATGTGAGTTAGTAATTATGGGAAACTTGTTGTTGAATATTACTAATGAGTAAAGTAATATAATATTGGTTCTATGAAATGTCACGAGTGAATAAAATGATAATTTTGGAAATTTAAGTCGGGACGCGCCTGTGTCGCGTCGGGAATAAATGTTGATTAATAAAAGTGAAATATTTTTAAGTTATCCGTATGGTCGTTTTGAGTGCGCCAACGTATCCGGAAGGGCCGAGATAGTCAGAAAAATGTACTCGGGGGTTTAGTTTGTGTCTCGGGGCTTTTTTAGGCCTATTTAACATCCCGGGAGGGCATTTTGGACATTTTGCATTTTTGGGTAATTAAATCCACGAAAATTATTAGGCTATATTAGCCATTTACAAAAGTCGTTTAGGGTTATCAGACTCAAAACCTTAGAACGGCCATAGGAAAGGGAAGGAGAAAGCTTTCCAAGCAATCCAAGGCCAAAAAGTCATCCGATTGCACCACCACCACCACCAACGCGTAGATCGCGCGGCGGGGAACGCAACCACACCAAAATCGTCAGTAAACCAGAATTCTAAAATTTCCAGGCAAGTATTTATCTTTCTTATCTTCGTTAATGCATCGTTCATGTTAGTCTAGGGTGATTAGGACGAGTTTGGTAGAAGAAAATCCATGTTGGAGATAGGAAAATCGCATGTAGAATTGATTTGAATGTAAATCTGGTAACCCCTTCATATGTAGAGGCTTAACCATGCAATTATGATGAATTAGGAGTAGAAATTTCTGGAAAAAGACTGATTAGATCCATGTTAAAGAAATTCTAGGGTTCTTGATATTTTTATGAAGTTTTGGCCTATTAATCCATGGTTATTGATGAAAAATTTCATGCTTTACGTAGAAGATGAATAATATGGGTGTATACTGATTATAGTACGAATTTTAGGGAGTTTGGGTGTGTAAAATCTGGATTTGATTGAGGTTTGATTGTGAAACCCGTAACTGCTAATCTGCAGAATTCACATACCAGTTTGATCGATCGATCGAACCAGGAGTGTCGATCGATCGACGCATCGATCGATCGAGCTCCTGCCATCGATCGATTGACCCCTTCTGGCAGACTAATATTTCCTTTTTTAAAATTTTGTTGAATTCGATTTAATGAGAAATAACCCTTGGACACCCTTATTAAAATGTTTTTGGAGATAAAGAAGACTAGTAGGACTTATAAATAATTATGGGACCTTTAATGTAAAACGAGAGTTATATTTTCGAGATATTTACATATAAGGGATGATGAAATTATGTATTAAGGGGAGAGACGCGTAAGATAGTTACGTTGGAAATTAGATTACCTACTGAATTCCACACTTGAGAGGATAGAGTCCATGAGCGTTACGCAATAAGTTTAAATGATTCCTCAAATAAAGTAAGAAATGAACGGTCATACGTGAGAACTAAATAATGAGAAATAAGGACAAATGTCGTAATTATTGGATTAGAAATGTACCTAATTTGATATGGTAATAGTAGTTTAGTTATATGACTGTGTTTACGCATATACTACCTATGTGTGAAAATCGTGCCCGCGCTACTTACTATCCCTGAGGTTACCGTGCCGGGACGATCTTATCTCGATGTGCCTTTATGGGGGATATTGACTCGTATCCTAGAAGATAGAAATCCTTGGTACAGGCTATCGAATTGATAGTTCAGACGGTCCTAAGAGACGTGGGGGCATGTGCTATCCTCTTAGAGACTTGAAATCTATGCTTCGCCTCAATATTGTTTGTGTATGTGTTAATACAGTTCGAGAGTGATTCCGAACTTGTATTTACCTTAGTACGAGTGATACGGGGATTGGATAGCAGAGTATGCACGCACCACAATCTTTATGTGGGGTGCTATTAAAAAATATATATATTATACGAGTATTTGATATATATATGAATTCCTGAAATTTGGAATTACCTACGGTGCTATGGTAGGTAAGAAATGAATAATGACTTCAAATTGGAAATACTTGTTTTGAAAAGTATAATGGAACACTGGAAACTTTATTAATAAATAAAGTTAAAATGAGATCTTTGTTACTGAATGAAATTTTCCTCTTAAACAATTTTATTGTTCAGTTTTAAATCTTACGAGTAACTTAAGATAAGTTAAACCATTGGGAAGTTTAGTGCGATATAAGATAAGTTAAACCGTTGGGAAGATTAGTGCGATAGGTGTGCACATTAGAAGAGAGGTGAGAATTTTTCAAGAGAGTGTGGCACTAATATGTTGTTGCATTGGCCTGTAAACATTTTAAATACTTGCTAAACAAATTTTAAATCATTTACACTATCGGGCACTGACCCGTTTCTATTTTCCTTTCTCTCTTGTATCTATATGTATATATTACAGGTGCCCAGCCACAGGGGCGTCTTGCGTAGGATCCTTTGGAAGGAACGCGCTGCAGTTTAGGTGGGAGTTGCAGGCCTCTTGCTTAGACGACTTAATTTATTTGATTCCACTCCTAGCTTATTTATTTAGTTGGCCATGTGTCACACGTTCCCATTATCCATTTGTTTTATTGGACATTGTGATTCATTTATTTCTAGTATTGTCACTTTGGGATTTATTACTGTCTGGATGTTTTACTTTAAATTTTAAATATTGGGACTTAGTTGTTGAATGATAAATTTATTTGGAATATATGTTCCATGATAATTGTGGTGTGATTCTTTAATATTGAATTGTTGTACATATTTAAATCTTGGTTTATAAAATAAAATTTGGAAAGTAATGTCTGATAATGGTTTTGACACTTAGCTTAATTATTTAGGGTGTTTAAATTGGAAAAGTTATTTTTCGACAGTGATGCTAAGAATGAACCAACTGTTCACCTTGATTTTAATTTAATAAAGGAGTGATCGCCCGGTATTTAATTAGGCAGGGTGTCACAGGTGGTATCAGAGCATCAGGTTCTAGTATCCTTAGGATCTGCACGGCTTATTTCGCTTTCAGCTTAACATTTTTGCTATAGAGCCCTATTTTAGGATTGTTGTATTCTTGCTTTTACGTTTACGTCTTAAGCCGTTTGAGATTTGATAATAACTATAGACTAATAAATTTCTTCACGTTTCAGATGCCTCCGAGACGTGCACTAAAGGATAGGCGTGCCCCAGCCGAGCAGCCAGCAGCTCCGGCACATGGTACGATGAATGCTAATGGGGTAGCCGCTATTGTTGCCCAGGAGGTGAATGCCGCGCTAGCGGTGGTACAGCAGGCTCCACCCCAGATTCAGGCTGTGGCGCCAGTATAGACACATCTTCCATCTTCATGGGAGTGGGTTAGGGATGCCTTTCAGAAGGCGCATCCCCCTGAGTTCTCGGGTAGTTCAAATATTGTCATCGTCAGTCAATGGAAGAAAGATATCCAGCGGCATCTTCGTATGTATGAGTGCACAGACGTGCAGAAACAGTTGTTGGATTCCTTTAAGCTGGTGGGGGGAGCTTTGCAGTGGTGGGAGTCCACCACCACTTTGGAGGAGAGGGATACGATCTCGATTTAGTCATTATGGGAGCGGTTTGACCGCAAGTACTTTCCACCCGCCGTGCAGACTGAGATGAGGTGGAAATTACTGAACTTGAAGCAGAAGAATTCTACCGTTGCTGAGTATGAGGAAGAGTTCACGAGACTTCTCACTATAGTGCCAGATGAGGCACCTACTGAGGGTAAGAAGATAATGCTGTTTGTGGACGGGTTAGCTTGGAGGATCCGTCAGCACCTTATAGGGAATATATCTCTGAGTACTTTCACTGATGTACTCAATGCTGCTTTACTACATTGCCAGGATCACCGCTTCCATCAGGAGATTCCGGCCAGCAGGGAAGGACAGGGGGTAGCGGCGCTGGTGGAGCACCGACATCCCAGGGACAGATTCGTCAGCATGAGCAGAGTTCCCATCAGGGGGACCCTGCCAAGCGCTTCCGATCAGGTGATTCCAGGCAGGGATTTGGGGGTTATAGGCAGGTCAGCAGGGCCAGCCTAATCAGCAGGGCCAGCAAGGCCAACACCGACAGCAGCAGGGCCAACAGCGTTTTCACCAGGGCCAACAGGGCCAGTGGCGGGGTGGTAACGGCCAGCAGGGCCGTGGTCAACAAGGTCAGAGGGGAGTAAATTTCAAAGGCCGATGTTTTGGGTGAGGCAAGCATGGCCATAGGCGCCAGGATTGTCCAGAGGGAGAGAGGGCCCCACAGTAGCAGGGTGCCCGTAATGAGCCACTGAGGCCACTTTTTCCAGCTGCCCTCCCAGCACCAGCCCAGGTACCAGCCCTACCAGCCATTCCACCAGCTCCAGTGCAGCAGGGGCAGTTACAATATGGACGTGTCTATAACTTCCACCGGGCAGCAGCTCCACAGGCACCACCCGCGATTGAGGGTATGTTTCCTATCCATGGTACTATGGGTCGCGTTTTGTTTGATACTAGGGCGACGTACTGTTTTATAGCCACTCATTTTGTGAAGGCCTTAGGGTTATTAACAATAGCAGATAGCACTGTGACGTGTGTAGACTCACCACTGGGGAGTGGTTTTCTTATTTTCTGTATATGCCGAGGTGTGGGGGTAGAGATTGGTAGCTTGGTATTACCTGCATACATGTTAGTCTTAGATATGCATGAGCATGACGTTATTATCGGTATGGATTGGCTAACTGCTTACAGGGCCATGATAGATTGTTTCGATGGGAGTATTATTTTTGCCATTCCGGGGTAAGAGATGTTTGTAGTGGTGATGCCTCGCCCAGAGGGAGGCTCCACCGCTCATTTGTATTACATAGAGGAGGATACCTCTAAGGAGGTTGTGATTCCCTTAGACTCGATCCCAGTTGTCCGTGAGTATTTTGATGTGTTTCAGGAGATACCTAGCCCACCCCCCAGTCGAGAGATAGACTTTATCATAGATTTATTACCAAATACTAGACCGATAGCACGCGCTCCCTACCGTATGGCTCCGGCGGAAATGCGAGAGTTACAAGATCAGATAGAGCAACTGTTAGGACAGGGCTTCATTCGCAAGAGTACCTCACCTTGGGGCGCTCTAGTCTTGTTTGTGAAAAAGAGAGATGGTTCACTGAGGCTGTGTGTGGACTACCGGGAGCTGATCAAGGTCATGATACGGAACAAGTATCCGTTGCCTCGAATCGATGATCTGTTCGACCAGCTGAGGGGAGCAACTTTCTTTTCAAAGATAGATCCGAGGTCAGGGTACCATCAGTTACGTATTAGGGAGCAGGATGTTTCAAAGACTGCCTTCTTGACGAGATATGGGTCCTATGAGTTCAGGGTGATGCCATTTGGCCTCACAAATGCTCCAGCCGTGTTCATGGACTTAATGAACCGAGTGTTCAGAGAGTTCTTGGATCAGTTTGTCATCATCTTCATAGATGACATTTTGATATATTCACACTCCGAGGAGGAGCATGTCGAGCATTTGAGACAGGTTCTTCAGACTCTACGAGAGCATCAACTGTATGCCAAGTACAAGAAGTGCAGATTATGGTTACGAGAAGTACAGTTCTTGGGCCATGTTGTTTCTGAGCAGGGGATAGCAGTCGACCCGAGTAAAGTGTCAGCGGTGAGGGAGTGGGGACAGCCCACGACACCGATGGAAGTGCGTAGTTTCTTGGGGTTAGTTGGATACTACAGGAGATTCATTCGGGGATTCTCCAAAATAGCGGGTCCATTGACGAACCTGACTTGCAAAGGGGTACCATATATGTTTGGGATGATGCTTGTCAATTGGCTTTCAACGAGCTGAAAGACAAGCTTACTTCAGCACCAGTTCTTGCTTTACCTAATCCGGGTGTGGAGTACCTGGTTTAAATCGATGCCTCTTTATGGGGACTTGGGGGAGTACTTTAGCAGGAGGAGAAGGCTATAGCTTTTGCCTCCCGCAAGCTTAAGCCGCATGAGAAGAATTACCCCACCCACGACCTGGAGTTAGCAGCGGTCGTTTTTGCATTGAGGATATGGAGGCACTATTTATTGGGGGAGAAATTCCGCTTGTTCACAGACCACAAGTCACTGCAGTACCTGTTCACTCAGCGAGAGTTGAATATGCGTCAGCGCAGATGGTTAGAGTTTGTGAAGGATTATCAGTTTGACATACAATACCATCCGGGGAAGGCCAATATAGTTGCTGATGCATTGAGCCGTAGACCGGTAGACGATGTAGAGAATGTCTGAAAAGCAAAGTGGAAGGAGTTGGGTCACCAGTACGCAGTAGCCCGTTCCTTCATATCTGTTATGACAGTGACACCCGAGATTGTTACGAGGGTGATCCAGGCACAGACTGTAGACCTATTTTGCCAGGAGCAGATTGTACGACTTTTAGTTGAGGGTACTGCGTCCTATTCTGTTAGTTCTGATGGGGGTTTGAGGTTTAATGGGAGATTGGTGGTTCCAGAAGGAGCAGAATTACGTCATGCAGTGATGACCCAGTCTCACGGGTCCCGATTTGCGATACATCCTGGAGGAGATAAAATGTACCAGGATATGAGGCGGCAATACTGGTGGAGTGGGATGAAGAAGGACATTGTTGAATTCGTGTCCAAGTGTTCTACTTGCCAGCTGGTAAAGGTGGACCATCAGAAACCATCAGGGTTGCTTCAGCCATTGGAAATACCCGCGTGGGCGTGGGAGAGTATTTCCATGGACTTTATTACAGGGTTGCCTACATCACAGCGGGGCCTCGACTCTATCTGAGTGATTGTAGACCGATTGACCAAGGTGGCTCATTTTCTGCCGGTGCGGACAGACTATACCACGGGTCAGTATGCTCAGTTGTTCATTGCTGAGATTGTCAGATTACATGGGGTGCCCCTGAATATTATGTTAGATAGAGACAAGATTTTCATGTCGCGTTTCTGGGAGAGATTTCAGGAGGCTATGGGTACAGAGTTGAGATTGAGTTCAACTTATCACCCATAGACAGATGGACAGACAAAGCGTACTAATCAGATGTTGGAGGATATGCTACGCATGTGTGTTCTTGATTTTGGAGGAGGTTGGGAGCCACATCTTCCACTGGTAGAGTTCTCTTATAATAACTCTTATCAGTTCACGATTGGCATGGCTCCATTCGAGGCTTTGTATGGTAGACCTTGTCGTTCCCCAACTTATTGGCTAGAGGTGGGGGATAACAAGTTGCTAGGACCAGAGGTGATTCAGGAAACCTCCGCGAGGATCGAGATGATCAGGAGTCGCATTTGAGTAGCCCAGGAGAGACAAAAAAGCTATGCCGATGCGAAACGGTTCTTCCGAGAGTTTAATGTGGGGGACCAAGTGTTACTACGTGTATCTCCTATGAAAGGAGTGATGAGGTTCGGGAAGAAAGAGAAATTAGCCCCGAGGTACGTGTGACCATTTCCCATTATCGAGAGGATTGGGCCGGTAGCATACAGATTGGGACAGCCAGAGCATTTACATCGCATTCACGATGTATTCCACATCTCGTCGTTGAGACGATATCTTCGGGATGATATGGCCCATACCCACATTGCGATAGATGAGATAGACTTACAACCTGATAGCTCTTACGAGGAGAGACCGGTGGCTATCGTAGACCGTAGCGAGAGGAGATTGAGGTCGAAGGTAGTTCCGCTTGTACGGGTCCAGTGGGAGCATCATAATGTGGAGGAATCCACTTGGGAGTGCGAGGCAGATATGCGCGAGAGATATCCAGATTTATTCTTACCATGTATGCCTTATTTTCCGAATTTTGGGACGAAATTCCGTTATTAGGGAGGAAGTATGTAATACCCCATATTTTTATGCTTTATTAATTTGGGGATTTATTAAATTTAATGTGAGTTAATTATTTAATATCAATCCGTAAATTAATTATTTTATAATTATTAACGTGATGTGAGTTAGTAATTATGGGAAACTTGTTGTTGAATTTTACAAATGAGTAAAGTAATATAATATTGGTTCTATGAAATGTCACGAGTGAATAAAATGACAATTTTGGAAATTTAAGTCGGGACGCGCCTGTCTCGCGTCGGGAATAAATGTTGATTAATAAAAGTGAAATATTTTAAGTTATCTGTATGGTCGTTTTAAGCACGCCAACGTGTTCGGAAGGGTCGGGATAGTCAGAAAAGTGTACTCGGGGGTTTAGTTTGGGTCTCGGGGCGTTTTTAGGCCTATTTAACATCCCGGGAAGGAATTTTGGACATTTTGCATTTTTAGGTAATTAAACCCACGAAAATTATTAGGCTATATCAGCCATTTAGAAGAGTCCTTTAGGGTTATCAGACTCAAAACCTTAGAACGTCCATAGGAAAGGGAAGGAGAAAGCTTTCTAAGCAATCCAAGGCCAAAAAGTCATCCGATTGCACCGCCACCACCACCAACGCGTAGATCGCGCGACGGGGAACGCAACCACACCAAAATCGTCAGAAAACCAGAATTCTAAAATTTCCAGGCAAGTATTTATCTTGCTTATTTTCGTTAATGCATCGTTCATGTTAGTCTAGGGTGATTAGGACGAGTTTGGTAGAAGAAAATCCATGTTGGAGATAGGAAAATCGCATGTAGAATTGATTTTAATGTAAATCTAGTAACCCCTTCATATGTAGAGGCTTAACCAAGAAATTATGATGAATTAGGAGTAGAAATTTCTAGAAAAAGACTGATTAGAACCATGTTAAAGAAATTCTAGGGTTCTTGAGATTTTTATGAAGTTTTGGCCTATTAATCCATGGTTATTGATGAAAAATTTCATGCTTTACGTAGAAGATGGATAATATGGGTATATACATATTATAGTACGAATTTTAGGGAGTTTGGGTGTGTAAAATCTGGATTTGATTGCGGTTGGATTGTGAAACCCGTAACTGCTAATCTGCAGAATTCACATACCTGTTTGATCGATCGATCGAACCAGGAGTGTCGATCGATCGAGCTCCTGCCATCGATCAATCGACCCCTTCTGGCAGACTAATATTTCCTTTTTTTAAATTTAGTTGAATTCGATTTAATGAGAAATAACCCTTGGACACCCTTATTAAAATGTTTTGGGAGATAAAGAAGACCAGTAGGACTTATAAATAATTATGGGACCATTAATGTAAAACGAGAGTTGTATTTTTGGGATATTTACATATAAGGGATGATGAAATTATGTATTAAGGGGAGAGACGCGTAAGATAGTTACGTTGGAAATTAGATTACCTACTGAATTCTACACTTGAGAGGATAGAGTCCAAGAGTGTTACGCAATAAGTTGGAATGATCCCTCAAATTAAAGTAAGAAATGAACGGTCATACGTGAGAACTAAATAATGAGAAATAAGGACAAATGTCGTAATTATGGGATTAGAAATGTACCTAATGGGGATATTGACTCGTACCCTAGAAGATATAAATCCTTGGTACAAGCTATCGAATCGATAGTTCAGACGGTCCTAAGAGACGTGGGGGCATGTGCTAACCTCTTAGAGACTTGGAATCTATCCTTCGCCTCAATATTGTTTGTCTAGGTGTTAATACAGTTCGAGAGTGATTCCGAACTTGTATTTACCTTAGTACGAGTGATACGGGGATTGAATAGCAGAGTATGCACGCACCATAATCTTTATGTTGGGTGCCATTAAAAAATATATATATTATACGAGTATTTGATATATATATATATATATATATATATATATATATATATATATATATATATATGAATTCCTGAAATTTGGAATTACCTACGGTGCTATGGTAGGTAAGAAATGAATAATGACTTCAAATTGGAAATACTTGTTTTGAAAAGTATAATGGAACACTGGAAACTTTATTAATAAATAAAGTTAAAATGAGATCTTTGTTAATGAATGAAATTTTCCTCTTAAACAATTATATTGTTCAGTTTTAAATCTTACGAGTAACCTAAGATAAGTTAAACCATTGGGAAGTTTAGTGCGATATAAGATAAGTTAAACCGTTGGGAAGATTAGTGCGATAGGTGTGCACATTAGAAGAGAGGTGAGAATTTTTCAAGAGAGTGTCGCACTAATATGTTGTTGCATTGGCCTGTAAACATTTTAAATACGTGCTAAACAAATTTTAAATCATTTACACTATAGGGCTCTGACCCGTTTCTATTTTCCTTTCTCTCTTATATCTATATGTATATATTACAGGTGCCCAGCCACAGGGGCGTCTTGCGTAGGATCCTCTGGAATGAACGCGTTGCAGCTTAGGTGGGAGTTGCAGGCCTCTTTCTTAGACGACTTCATTTATTTGATTCCACTCCTAGCTTATTTATTCAGTTGGGCATGTGTCGCCCGTTCCCATTATCCATTTGTTTTATTGGACATTGTGATTCATTTATTTCTAGTATTGTCACTTTGGGATTTATTACTGTCTGGGTGTTTTACTTTAAATTTTAAATGTTGGGACTTAGTTGTTGAATGTTAAATTTATTTGGATTATATGTTCCATGATAATTGTGGTGTGATTCTTTAATATTGAATTGTTGTACATATTTAAATCTTGGTTTATAAAATAAAATTTGGAAAGTAATGTCTGAAAATGGTTTTGACACTTAGCTTAATTATTTAGGGTGTTTAAATTGGAAAAGTTATTTTTCAAGAGTGATGCTAAGAATGAACCAACTGTTCACCTTGATTTTAATTTAATAAAGGAGTGATCGTCCGGTATTTAATTAGGCCGGGTGTCATAGTTAATTGATATCCGTAGCACTTATGTGATTCTTAAACTGTTGGTTATTTAAAAGGTTTTCACATTAGAATTTAATAAAAATGGAAATAAAGTTTTAAATTGTTTTGACACTTAGCTTAATTAATCAGGGTGTTTAAATTGGAAATTTTATTTTGCGATAGTGATGCTAAGAATGAACCAGCTGTTCACCTTGACTTTAATTTAATTAAGGATTGATCGCCCGATATTTAATTAGGCGGGGTGTCATAGGTGGTATCAGAGCATCAGGTTCTAGTGTCCTTAGGATCTGTACGACTTATTATGCTTCTAGCGTTACCTTGTTTGATATAGAGCCCTATGTTTAGGACTGTTGTTTTATATGGTGAGATTCCGTTCTCCTGCTATAACGTGTATACCTTAGTGAATCTTAATTGCGTTCGGGCGTGTTCGAATAATTAAATATGGAAAGTAGGGCCGTTGGGCGGACAGTAGGAGGCAAGGCTTAGTTGAGGTTGTAGAGCATATTTGAGGATGATGACCATAGTTAAGGTCACCCCTATTATGGCACGGGAAGCCAGGACTGTAAAGGCGGCTAGGGCGCAACTTATGATTTCCAAATGTTGCTATAGTCGAAAGCGGTGCAAGAGTAAACTCACCCCAACGTGGCACGACTGGGAAAAGTCAGACGAAGCATTGTAGAGAACTGTCTGTGGAAATTCTAGAAATGCGAAAAATTATGTGTTTTGGCTCAAGGAGGTAAAGTATCCAAAGGCTTGGACATAGGACGGAGTGTGGCTAACTGAAAGTGAAAATTTGGAGACAAATTTTCTTGGCTTGTCGGAACAAGGTTATCATGATGGGAGTTAGCCACTACTTTTAGAAGTGGAATGCTAAGCATGTAGGATAATCTTAGGTACAGTTTAACCGCAAGTTCCTTCATCAAATGTTCGGGATAAGAAGTGAATGTTGTTTTAAACTCATCACAGGAGGACCTGATAGAGGTCCATTTTTGAATATGAATCTAAACCGTTAGCGAATCTTGTATCGGAAGATGTAGATACAAAGGGAGGAAAGAAATCCAAGTGGGAGATCGACTCGTAATAATATTTGATAACACTTAAAAAGAGAATTCTGCTGGACATTCGATTCAGAGGTTGACAATGTCGTACTTTGTCAATGAGGATGACAATTCTTCTTGGTGTGGGAAGCTAAAAGAATCAAAGAATATAGTCAAGAATAAGACGGGATACAACGGTGGTAGTGTAGCACCACAAGGGGGTGTGGATACACATCAGGGGACCCATTTTAATGATTCAAATAGCTGAATTCTTACCAAAGCGATGGCGAATTCAATAAGGACTATTGTATCCAGTAGCATGTTCTTTAGGGCCAACAAGGCTAAGGGAGCCACAGGGGATAGCCAACATGTATTGAGTCTACCAAAGTCCGAGAGAAGGACAATCCTAATCTAGTTGGTATGATAGGTAAATAAGTAGATTATGTGTAGAGGTATTTTGTGGATAGTGAAATCGCACGCGTTGATGTTTTCCCGAAGTGAGTAAAGGGATAGGAGTATGGTGCCTACTAAAAGACAACGATTAAAGTAGTTTTGTGTTTGTTGGGAAGACGTGTTACGTCCGGAGACCATTTGTGCAATCAAAATGATTGGCAAGGTAGAAGTATAAGTTTTATCCTCAAAGGATGAGGCGTATTTTGTGACACGAGCGAGTCATTATATTTTGTTCATTGCTAGATGAGGATGTGAGCCGAGTTTAATGAGTAAAACTACAAACGATATTATTATGTGAATATTTTTCCCTAGTATAGCGGGATTTTCCCTTAGTTCTATCCACGGAGGATGAATGAGTACATTAATAGTGTTATATACTCTATTGAGGTCACTCGTTTTAGTGATGTGGTATACGAGTATAATATGTTATTGATTACAACTTTATAAAAATGGTGAGTACGATAGTAGGCAGTTATTGCAAGGCTATCGGAGTGGTTGCATTAGTGCAGTATGTTTTGTTCTGGCAAGGCCTCACCTGCGAGAGGGTCGGACTCACACTTATATTATCTATTTTAGAGACTTTGGAGGGAATAATGGGCTCGAGATGATGCCGATGTATGTAAGGACTTTGTTGTTATGATTCAGTATGTATTAGGTTCACTGTTGAGCGAAAAGATTTAACTCATTATGATGTTTAGTGCTCAAGACTTGGTGATAGGAAGAGCGCATTGATATCTCTATCCTTTAAGGATGTGAGAGTTAAGATTTGGACCCATATGTTTGGGGACAGGATTTCGAGAACCCCGAGTGTATGTATTCGCGGTTTATGGAGTGAGATTACCACCAATTTTTTTTTATGATTGTACAATTGGCAAAAATGTTCGTTGTTAAGTATAATTACGGGAAGAGATGTAAATTTTCTGTTAAGAGACAGAATAAGGGGTACATGCTATGGACGGAGGGCCTAACTGATTTTGATAACCGACAATGCTAGGTAGTAGTGTATCGGGGGGTTCCTTGTTTGGATTTCGCTTTGAGAGACATCCCATGTATGAAACTTAGCGTAAGGTTGGAAATAGGGAAATGTTTGGTCATTAGTCCATGAGTTCAGTACCTCGGTCAAAATAGGAGAAAATACTTATATCTGTAAGTTGGTAGTTTAATTATGATTTAAGGCTAGTGGAGCCGGTTGCGTAGTAAGAAAGCATTGAAAGTTTTGTTTTACCACCACGAGTTGAGGGGTGGAACGATGATAAGGAGGATTTAGAATTTTGATTTCTAGGGTGAGTGAGAGTACCCAAATGTCACAATCACATTGTGAGCACTAGGAAAATAAAGAATTGGTTATTAGGTGTGAAGCGTACGTGATACTTACGCTAAGCATGCACGGTTTATAGGGTGTGTAGACATCCTGGTTAGTTGATGTTAAAAAAATCGTCCGAGTTGAAGGGACGTGGGAATAGACATGTGGAATATATGTTTGTGGGACTAACATAACGAGGTGGAAGTGGTAGAGTGGATTAAGAGTCGCATGAGGGATGATAATCCATATATACGTGTGCGATTAGAGTAGCACACCCAAATTTGGTTGGAAGATTGTGGGAAGCCATTTGAAAGTAGTATTCCTTGAGAAGGGTAGAATTTAATTATTATGGGGGACACTCGGAGTGGAGTTATAATTAGTCGGATGTGAGAACGAATTATGCATACAAAGAGTGATGATGTTAGTATGGTATAAGAAGTCCAGAAGTGCACATTGTGGAGAAAAGTACACGGGTCGGAACTTTCAGTAATACGCCAAGGAAAGAAAGGGAGTATTAAGTGTCACTTAATGTGAGACATTTCAAGTAAAATTCGACGTTGAGCGGGACATAGTGATTAGTCTCTGCATGCACCACTCATAGATAGAGATCGGTTGGAATAAGGGGTCAACTAGAGAATTTTGTGGTTATCAACAATTCCTGTAACGGGAGAGGGCGGTAAAGTCGGTAAAGTCCTTGGATGGGTTGCCACCTTCAAGGTAAGATCAAGGGTTCATCCGAACATGTGGTGTAAGTCGCCCAAAAAGGAAGTGATTGACATTCCTTTGGGGTGATTTACAATATTAACGAGTGTGCCCCAGTCTTCCTTTGAAAGGAAGGGATCGCTCCGGTACGTGGTCCTACAATGTATTATTTTCTGAATCAGGATGAAATTTGTGAATCCCACCTTCAATATGGGATTTCAGGAAACAACAAAGATAACGATTTGTTTTGAGTAGGAGGTATCACCCCTAACCGAGGAATAGGCGCACGGTGATTACCGAGAAGTGGAGCCGCGTGAAGATGATTTTAGAACCTTGGTGATCATTTCATTTCCACAACGGTTATAGCTAACAATTGGAGCAGTACGGTAATTTGGGGAGGATATTACCTAATGGTAGAGTTCCGTGGAAGTACTCGTACCTGTTTGTCGTGAACGAGGTTCTTATTGAAGTTTTGGTGTGGAAAAACCTTAACTATTCTCCCTCTGGGTATGTTTAGAGGTGAGCGGATAATCAGAATTTTGGATCGGTCGAGAATAATCCGGTGACTTTGGTGGAATTCCTCGACTGTTTTAGGCCAACAAGAGTGGTCAGATGTTCGTATGGTTTCTCTCAGAATGGGAGTTTTGTGTTTAGATAAATTCGAGTAGTTGTCATATAGTGAGGTGCGACCTCCCAATGATATTAAAATAATGGGAATTAATAGTGTATATGCGTGTCTTATGCGAATGTTGTCGGATAGGAGCACAATGTGAAGTATCTTTAATGAAGAGTGTTAAACAAGCTTGCTGTGAGGCGGGGGCTATAGTAATTTAGCTCCTTACTATGTGGATAGGTTGCGTACTGTTAAGGTATCCAAAATGTGTTTTACCAGGTAGGCCTTAATTTTCAAATTTCGGGACAAAATTCCGTTATTAGGGGGGAGTATGTAATACCCCGTATTTTTATGGCTTATAAAATTGGGGGATTTATTAAATTTAAATTGAGATATTAATTTAATATTAATCCGAAAATTTATTTTTATATTTACTAACATGATGTGAGTTAGAAATTATTGGAAAATTATTGAATATTACTAGACGAGTAAAGTAATATATGAGATTTATTTTATTAAAATTGTTACGAGTGAATAAAATGGCAATTATGGAAATCAAGTCGGGACTCGCCTGTGTCGTGTCAGGACTAAATTATTATTATTATATAAAATGAATAAATTATAAGTTGTTCTTATGGTCGTTTTGAGTGCACCAAAGTGTCCGGAAGGGTCGAGATAGTCAGAAAAGTGTACCTGGGGGTTTAGTTTGGGTTTCGGGGCATTTTTAGGCCTAATTGACATCCCGGGAGGGTATTTTAGACATTTTATATTTTGGGGGAATTAAACCCACGAATTTCCTAAGGATATATCAGCCTTTAGGAGTTTTCTTCTAGGGTTAACAAACACAAAATCAAAGGACGACCATTAGAGAAGAAGTTGGCAAGCTTTTCAAGAAATTCAAGGTCAAAGACTCAACCATTTTCACCGCCACCACCACCAAAACGTAGATCGCGGAACGAGGAGCACAACCATACCTTTTTCCTTCACGAATCAGAAACTAAATTCGCATGCAAATATCTATCTTGCTTTATTTTTATTTAATGTCTCAATCATGTTAGTCTAGGATTGTTTAGGACTTGTCCCATGAAAGAAATTGTTAATTTAGAGACTTTAAACCACATGTTTAGAGAGATTTCATATATTCTGGATATACCCATCACATGTAGAGGATTACCAGCCAATTATTATGAGTTTAGAAACAAGAAATCTGGGAAATAATTAGAGGAATGTATATTTCTTTCAAAATTAGGGTTCTTGAAGATTATATCAATTTTACCCCATTAATCCGATATCGTTGATGAATTTATGCATGTTTCGCGTAGGAAATCTTGTATATATGTATATAGAACTTGTAGTACCGCTATTTGAGAATTCTAGAGTTGTTAATGACATTTTTTGGAGAAATTGGAAGATGAAACCCGTAGGTTTAATTTGCAATTTATGGGAAAGAACTGCTTGATTGATCGATCGAGGCCAGAGCATCGATCGATCGACTGATTGATCGATCGATCCCTTTTCTTCGATCGATCGACCCCTCTTGGAAAACTGCATATTTCTCATTCGTTAGTTTAATCCAATTAAGATGTATGGGAACCCTTGATTGTTTTTGTTGGAATATAATGGGATATAGAGATGACCAGTAGGGCCTAGGTAGACCCCGTTGAGTAACATTTTAGTGTAGGATGAGATTTTGGGTTAACAAGGAATGATTCATGTGTATAAGAAATCATGCGTATATTTAATAAAAAGATCGACACTCGTAAGGGAGTTAGACCGGAACGTAAGTGAGTGATTGCCTACTGAAATTATACTTAGAATACTTCGAGAGAGGATAAGTGAGTATGGAGTGAATAATAAATGAGAATACAAATAACGAGTCCGTTATACGAAATGATCGAGTAAAATGTATAATGACGGATAATTATAATTATGGGTCGTGAGCGCACCTAATTTAGAAATGTGGATGTGTGTGTGTATATATATATATATATATATATATATATATATATATATATATATATATATGACTGTGTGATTGTGCATATATTATATATCTGTGTAAAAATCATACTCGGGCTACTTGCTATCACGGGGGTTTCCGCGCCGGGACGGTCTTATCTCGATGGGACCTTTATGGGGGATATTGACTCTTACCCTAGAACATAGGATTCCTTGGTACATGCTATCTGATTGATAGTCAGACGGTCCTAAGAGATGTGAGGGTATGTGCTGACCTCCTAGTGACTTAGAACTATGCTTCGCCTCCATTTGTATGTGTTTTATGTTAATGCAGTTCGAGAGTGATTATGAACTAGCATTTCCCTAAATATGTGTGATACAGGGACTTGATAGCAGAGTATGCCATCACCACAGATTATATGTGGGGTGCAGATAGTATATATATTATATGAGTGATTGGTATATATATATCTACTAATATATGGAAACTTTGCACCATAGATTTTATATGGGGTGCCGTTAGTATATATATTATATGTATAACTAATATATATACGTACATCTATATGGGAACTTTCTACTATGCGTATAAGTAGTTAAGTAATGAATAAATGTTGCAACTTTCTTAATGGGTTCGGGAACTTCATAACGGTACCGATTTGTTCTAAATAGTGTAAGAAATCTTGAAGAGATTAATTTTCTAAACTAAATATTATCACCCTGTTAATTCTTGAGATAAAACTTTATGGAGAATAAGTGAGATAGACTTTTGAGGTTTAGTAGTACGGTAGACGTTCACACTAGATGAGAGGTGAGAATTCTCAAGAGAGTGTCGCATACTAGCATGGTTGTTGCATTAGTAGGTAAGCATTTTGAATACTTGCTAAACTATTTTAAATTGTTTTATAATCGGGCTCTGACCCGTTTTCTGTTATCTCTTCTCTTTTCTATATATATGTATATATTATAGGTGCCCTGCTACAGGGGCGTCATGAATAGGTTCTTTGGATTGGATGCGCTATAGCTTATGTGGGAGTTGCAGGTCCTTGTTGTAGACGACCTCTTCATTGATTCGATTCTTATTAT
The DNA here is from genome assembly GCA_949130495.1 of Sambucus nigra. NCBI lineage: Eukaryota > Viridiplantae > Streptophyta > Magnoliopsida > Dipsacales > Adoxaceae > Sambucus > Sambucus nigra. The sequence continues at coordinate 249,213,980 of OX422210.1, forward strand.
AGTTCTTCATAGTTAGGGCATGTGTTTCCCATTTCCCCATTCAGTATAGATTTGTCAGAGATGTATGTTCATTTATTTTCAGTATTCAATACTCTTTGGGTATTAACTCTTGTCAGGATGATTTCATTTGTAGCTTAAATTTGGTTTTGTTAATCTAGATGGATTAATTATTTTCTGTTAATTGCTATCCGTAGCACTTATGTGATTCTTAAACTGCTGGTTATTTAAAAGGTTTTCACATGAGAATTTAATAAAAATGGAAATAAATTTTTAAATTGTTTTGACACTTAGCTTAATTAATCAGGGTGTTTAAATTGGAAATTTTATTTTGTGACAGTGATGCTAAGAATGAACCAACTGTTCACCTTGACTTTAATTTAATAAAGGATTGATCGCCCGGTATTTAATTAGGCGGGGTGTCATAAGCTCCACCGCGATCTCGGACTCACCGATCGGATAATAGGTACACCGTCAACCACACATGGTGCCTTTCACCATATGAGAAAGTCGCAGCTAAAATAATTATTCTTCTTCTATGAGGGATTTAGAAGAAAACCCAAACTTCTCTTCAAACAAATGTAGAGATAAACCGGTGCCAAAATGCTCCAAGCAAAGTGTATGTATATATGAACTTGGAAGAAACAAGTATGGGTGTAACTAAGTGTTTAAAGGATTTTTTCTGTATAAAATGAACACTCAAACTCATGAACTTTTTTTTGGTAGAATCAACTCTCAAAACTCTCTCTAGGAGTTAGAATATTGTGAAAAAGTTAAGTTACTAACTTTGGTTCCCGCACTATAATAATCTGTCAAAAGTTATGGGGTAAGGAAGTGGGAAACATGGGTAAAAACTGCTAAATACTACCAAAAAAATTTCCCGCCTGAAATCTCGTTCTAACGACATCTCGTTCGAACGAGGCTTCAAACAAAGTTCCAGTGTGAACTCATTAGAAATCTTGTTGGAAATCTAATTTGAACAACCATCTCGTTCGAACGACATTTTGAACGAAGTTCCAGTGGCCAATATGGAAACTCGTTGGCAAACTCATTCAAACGACATCTGGTTCGAACGAAAACTCGTTCGAACGACATATCGAACGAACTTGCAGAAAGTTTGAAAAATTCTATTTTTGCCCAGAAACTTTATATACTTTATTTCAAAGTTTTATTAAAATCTTTCTGAAATTAAACAACAGTTTTTAATTGAACATGCACCTATTAAAAATCGTTCCAAGCTCCTATATATATATGTAATGCATTCATACCTTGGGAGCATGGAACCACTATTAATGACGTAGAAACGAGGCGCTTAAACTCGGCATTTTGATGAAGCTTTATACACTTGGCCGCTACGTCTTCAAATAAACTTGTCATAGGCTTGAATGGATCAATATGAAGTCTATCCTATGACTCAAACGTTTTTGTCCGGAATTAAGCCAAAACTACAAAGGACTCAATTGGAAATTTGTGTTCTTACAATTTCCACACATATCACCCATATTAAATATATAATACTAATGTAAGAGGGTAGTTTAGATTAGATGGAGGCATAACCCCTTTTGAGTACAATAGTGATAAGTTAACTAATCACGCTAGTGATTAACTACAAGAGACGCAAACACAACTTAGTGAAGATAAACTCAGTTTGAACTCACAAATCTCTCGTGTATGACTCAAATGACAACAATGGACTCAGAAGTAACTCATTCAGAGGGAGAGAGAAGTAAGCACCCTAGATACACCTTGGCAGGCGCCCAAACACCCCAACCACCCTCTAAGTTATCTGTCAAATATTAAAGCTTCGTAATAAGTGACAATAGTGGGTGTGTAAACTCTCTGGTTTTGTAATAAATCTCTTTCTGATGTATATTAACTCTAGCAATAACTTCTGAACTCTCAAAAAGAACATCCTTTCCTTGGAGGTGGTTGGGTCTCTTAAATAGCCCCCACACCACTCCAGAGGTGACTCAGTCATTCATGACTGTGAAAGACATTCCTTATACTTTACATCACAAACATTAAATGTCTGATGCACTAGTTAGTTCCACATCATAAACATTAAATGCCAAGACATGTCTTTTGCCTAACCACTGTGTGTCAGGGGGCTGTCATCACAGAGGTGGCTCATCAACCATCTGACAACCCTGAATACCACAGTGGTTTACTCAAGTGCAGATTTGACATTGCCTAGCTGGTTAGTGACATCACGTAAAGTAGACGTGACATTAAGCAGAGGGTTGTTTGGCTCACAACTCAACACCCGATGGAATTCAAAGCTACTCCTCCCGAGGTTCCAGGGTCAGGGTCCTTTCATGTTTACTAGGTGTATCTAAGATGGTCAGGACAAGCCCCAACGGTTCCTCACTTCTCAATCCTCTAAACCTAGTCCCTCTAAAGTTCCCACGGTGATGTCGTTCGAGAGGGCATGAAAGCTCTCCCATGCCCTGCCAAGCTTAGTCTCTCGCGAGTACCGTTCGGTCTCACACTAAATACCATTATAATTGTTACATCATTACAATCGTTATAGGTCACAGTCCATGTAAGTTAAAGATATAGCAATAATAAATTAAACAACATGACTAAAGGATGAGCTCTCTCGCTTAGTTTCTTCGCTGGAAGATCCCTCTGGGCTGCCACGCTGAGCTGCATTGCTTTGAGCTGCCTTGCTATCTTACTGAGCTACATAGATTTTGAACTGCCTCGATCTTAATCCCCAAACACTGTTGTTAATGGGGGGATTATCTCTAATCTCAAGATTATTTTTAGGCCCCCTCTACATTTGCCCCTTCGTGGAGAGTTTTATTATGGGAACAAGAAATGTCTGCACGAAAACTTATCAATCTGATGAACCTTCTCTGTATGAAAAAGCTCTGGCCTCTTTTCTTTTATTGCAACTACTGCGGTTAACGTCTTCAGGAAAAAGTAAAATTCTCCCCGATGTGCCTGAATCGAAGCGTTGCGGCTTGTTGGTGCTCTGGCGAAGGGACATCGCAACTTTTTCCTGTTACTGAGCCTCAACCGTTCTGCCTTGACTATTTAAAATTCTCTCGGTAGACCAACTGACTTTCCCAAACACCCGTTATGACTCCTGGTTAGTGAAATTCTCCCGTTTATGCTGTTGTGGAGTGAGTTTTTTCGTTAGGACTGCCCCTATTGTTGAGACTTGTGAAATCTCCCTTATAAACTTCTTGATAGGAAATTCTCCCTATTTGAAGGTACTACTTCATTTGTGCTCTACCGCGCCGTCATTTCATCATGTTCAAAAAAGCATAAAAATTCTCCCCGATGTAGTTGAGTCATACTTAAACAACATTTTGACTTGTGGCGAGGGAACATCGTTGCTTTTTGAATTGTTAGGACAACTTCTTCGTTGGGAGTTATTGGATATGCCTGATAAATATTCTGGCGCCAAAACTCAAACTTGCCTAGGAAGAAAACCCCTCATATTCCCCATGCGTCACTTCATTAATGACGTGGTGCTGTCTTTTTAACTGTGAGGACACTTCCCTAAGTGCCACGTGTATGTTTGAAATGATTATATGTGGCTTTGCACGTGTGGTGGAGGGAAACTCAAAAGACGAATCCAAAAATTACAAACAGCTATTTTCAAACACTTAACCATTTTTTTCTTACTTTGCCTTCGTCGTCTTCAACTCCCGTCATTCTTAGAGAGAGAAAACCCTCAGAGCTCCATTGTTGTCAAGATTTTACCTGGTTTCCTTCTTCCCATCATCTCTTAAACCACCACCAGTGGCTGTACTCCTCCATTTTTATCCCTATACCTTCCTTACCAAGCTGTTTATTTCATCACTACTTATTCTGGCTTCTTCAAGTGTCCCTAAGGCTACCACTTCCGCTGCTCAGCCAATCTCTTCCTCTACTACTTATGATGCCGCTGCCACCACTAGCGCCGCCCCTCTGGATGTTGCTCGTCAAGAGAAACTAAGTTTTTACCATCAGTCTCCCATCTTTGGTAAGGGTGATGAGTTCTCTGATGCATGCAAGACCTGCCATTTTTTAGCTAAGTACGACCCTTTGCTACTGGGTGATGAAGACAAAGATTCATACAAGTGGGGATTTCTTCCTCCAAAGGGGACTTTACGTTTCTAGTTGGATCGTGGTGACTTACCTTACTCCCAGATCGATTTAGAAGTGCCTGGGGGATTGCCAAATCATTTTACTGCCTGACATGCACACATACAGAGCTCTCACGATGTAGCTCTTGCCAAGGTTGGTCTTCACCGAGCCAGTTGGTTTGAGGAGTTCACTCTTTCTAAGCACAACATTGCACTCCAAGTGTTGGTTTCCAGATGGAACGTTACAACTCACACATTCTTTGCTGCCTAGGGGGAGTTCACCATTTCGTTGGAATATGTTTGTGAGATACTCGGGTTCGAACCCAAGGGTGAGTTTACCTATCTTGATGAGGCCTTGGATGCCGAAGAAAATGCTGATCAAGCTGAGCTAGATTGAATTTTCCGCTGTTGCACTGGGTCTTCCAACAAGGATACTTTTACTCCTCTATTAGCTATTTCTTCGAACCTCATACTACGAAGGACATCACTGCTATTACGGGCCATGGTAAAGGTACATCTTTGAAATTACCAGCCTATATTCTTGTGCTTCTTTCCCGTTTCTTCTTGACTGGGAAACCCAACGACCAGCCCAGGAGGGACCTTATAAACATTTATATCCGTTTAGCCAGGGGTTTTAATCTTCCTCTGGCCGCTATTTCTTTGGGGTCCCTCTATACTTGGCTGGATTGAACCCACCTTGATATGGCACGGTCCCTTGGTCGTTACAACTTGGCCAATTTCACCAATACTATTATCTTAATGGGTTTCCTCTATACCTATTTCCTGCCATCGCTGCCCAATCTGTCCCTTATCCCATGAGCCAAGGCATTAAACCCCCACACCTTTTATGCCTCCATATAAAACAAAGTAGAAAGGAAATAATGGGATTTTTTTACCATTTTGATTCCTTTGTCATGAGGTCGTACGGAGAATCTACCTTCGCCCATACTTGGAATTTTTTTCCTTCTACAGCTAAAACGGTCACTTTTGTTCTAGTTGTAGAAGATCCTTCACAAGCCATATACTTTTGTTCACTCTTGGGTTTCTTCCTTCCTTCACTGAATGGGGATATACTTATGAACCTTATAACCCCGATAGGTGTAGAAGACAATTCGGTTTTGATCAGGGGGCTCCTCGACCTGTGTTTTAGTTACTGAATAGGAGGTCTACTTAAGCTGAGGCTTGTACCTTCTACCTTTCTACAGCGGTACTAAGCGTGACCTCTACTATGGTTGGTCGAGTCACCCTCCCCAGTGCCACTAGGAAAGGGGACACCTTTTGTCACCAAATTTTGGTTGATGCAACTGGCCATGATTCGTGAGTTCATACAAAGTCCACCCAGTATCCCCCAATTATTTCTTTCTCTGCCTTGGAATTGGGCCTCAAAGGAATCTCTATTCTTGAAGTTGAGTTCCCTCTGAGTAAGACTGTTAAAGATACTCCCATTGAGCTACCCTCTTATTGCCTAATGATCCCTACTGCTACGCCCAAATCCAATATCGTTACAACCCCCAAACATCCTTCCCTTACTAAAGATGTTTATGGTGAAGGGGTTTCACTCAAAGTAGCCTCTGGCAAAAGACCTTACCTACTGTAAACCAAAAAAACTAGGAGGTCCAAGCCTGGGACTTCCTTAAACACTAAGTCCCAAGCTCAGCCTCATACTCCTTTAGAAGCATTCCCCATTGCCTCCGTTCCTCCTCCCATGCCTATAGAAGTGAGTGAGGAGTTGAGAAGGAAAATTCAGGCTGAGGTGGAGCGAATAAATGCTAAGTTTCGATGACACGCTCCCGTCATTCCTCATGATACTGCCTTCCCTACTATCTTAGTTGATCCAACGGAACTAGGGTCAAAGAGGAGGAAGAGATCAAGGGTTCCTCAAAGTTCTTGTGCTGCGGGTGCGAGGAAAATGACTTTGGGTACTAAGTCCCAGAAGAAACGAGATCTAGATGTACCTCCCGTACCAGTTCCCTCTGTCATTGCCTCCCCTCCCTCTTTGCCAATAGTGATATCCTCCCATTATCCCTCTAGATCCAAGGTATGCAAGTGTGTTGTTGTGATTACTCCCATTTTTCTAAAACGAACTGCATCTGTCTAATTCTTAACAACTTTGGTGCAGGGGGTTGAAGAAGAAAGGCCCAGCCCCCTCGTGAGTCCTTTCATGGGGGGACGTTTCAGTTCCTCTCAGACCGATGTAACTCCTCCCCATTCCCCCATGATCAGGCTTACTTACTCTCGCCGTTTGTCCTCACAATGTGCAAAGGATGCTGTTACAGGGGGTGATTTCGTTGAGTGAGTGGGAATCCCTTCTCAACCAGAGATAACTCCCCAGCTTCTTCTGAATTATTTCCTCAGCTCGAGGTTCTTCTGCCCATCATTCCAACCGTAGAAAGATCTTTCGAGGTAACACATTCTCAATGACTGTTAGGTTTGGTGTCTTGTCTCTCTTCCACCCCATTTTCTTGTTTACCACGTTGAACTTTAATCTGTTGGGATGCTTTTGGTCGAAATGGAGTCTTTGTTAGCTAACATTCTTGTTCCCGCTGTGCTGACGAGACCCATAACTGCAGTTCCCCTCTTTATTACCATAACTGTGGTAAGTAAAACTTAGAGATATTTATTCTTTCTTCTGTATTTATTCCCCATTTCTAACACTTAGCTTCATTTTCACAGTTTCTCCAGATATTGTCCCACCAACTTCTCTTGGTGGTTTACCTATTCCCAAGGCCAGCATTGACTTTTCTACCCAGCGTGGTGGTTCTTCTGCATCCCCTACCATTGGAGCATCCCTTGGAGGTCAAACACCTTTTCCAAGAAAGACTACTCCCATGTTGGCCTTGGTAACTTTTATTGGCGTAGGAGCTTCAACGCACGTTGAGCTTCCCATCGTTAGAGGTTCTATGGGGGCTTCCGTTATGCCTCCAGCTATTGCTGAGGTATTTCTCTACTTTCTCTTCCTTTCTCGTTGTTTCTCCTTTACTTAGAACTGTACAATCTAGAAGGATCTATTTTTCAAACATTCAAACTCCACTGGTAATGGTGACTTAATAATGAAAACCACTTGTTAAGATTTGTTTTGTAACATCCACCTCTAACGGTGACACCCATAATGGTGACTTAACAATGACAACCACTTGTTAATATTTTCATCAAAAATCCACCAATAACGGTGACTTAACAATGATAAACACTTGTTAAGATTTTCGTCAAAACTCCACCAATAACGGTGACTTAACAATGATAAACACTTGTTAAGATTTTTTCTCAACACCCACCTCTAACGGTGACACCCGTAACTGTGACTTAACAATGACAACCACTTGTTAAGATTTTCGCCAAACTCCACCAATAACGGTGACTTAACAATGATAAACACTTGTTAAGATTTTTGTCAAAACTCCACCAATAACGGTGACTTAACAATGATAAACACTTGTTAAGATTTTCCTCAAAACTCCACCAATAATGGTTACTTAACAATGATAAACACTTGTTAAGATTTTCGTCAAAACTCCACCAATAACCATGACTTAACAATGATAAATACTTCTTAAGATTTTTTTCCGCAACAACCACCTCTAACGGTGACACCCGTAACGGTGACTTAACAATGACAACCACTTGTTAAGATTTTAGTCAAACTCCACCAATAACGGTGACTTAACAATGATAAACACTTGTTAAGATTTTTCTGTATTCATTACCTATTGTAACCATTCTCAGGTTGCTAGCGAGTCTCTTCAAGATGGAGAGAGGTATCCCCCAGTCCCTTCGCCTACTATTTCGCTCCATCGAGAACCATCTAGTTCAGAAGATTATAGTGCTAATGACTAGGGTTCCACGATGGGTACTGCAGCTGATAGCGAGTTTGGTTATTAGCTTCCTCTACCTGGCTTAGCTCCCCATGAGTTATGCATCATGGTCCTTCAATGTTCTCCTCAGATGTCTACCATCCGCCGTTTAGTTATCGAACAAATTATCATCCATCATCCTGAGACTTTCACTTTTGACTATATTCATTCAAACATTCTAGTGATGAGCCTTAAACTTCAAGGAATGGCCATGGTTGTCGTGGATTTGGTTTGCACCCCAACCTCCAACATCATTAGACCCTTGCTCAATCAATTTCTGGGTTATTTAAAGGAGTTGAGTAGAGATGGCTTCCAATTCAAATGGTTGATTGGACATTCAAAAACTCTAAAGAGCCAACAGTTGGAAGGCGAGAAAGAGCTATTGTTGCAGCATCGATAGGCCCAACGAACTGAGGGAGCTAGATTAGCCGAGCTAGCATCCCTACTAGAGGTTGATGATAAGAAGATAGAGGACCTCGAAGAAACTCTTTGTGTAGCAAAGATAGAATGGGAGGATCTCCTTATCGAGCGGGCTCAAGTTTAAACTAGGTTGGATGTTTCTGTTAACACCAAACGGTCATGCTTTGCAGCTTCTTTGGGGTTGCCTTGAGACATTTTTCTGCTCCAGGCTTGTGGTTCCACTTGGTCCAGTGAAAATAAATTTTTTCATTTGCGTAGGGTTTTTCTTATGTAATTCTTGGGCAATATCTCCCAATTTTGTAATGTCACAACGTTTATGAATGAGAAGAAAAAGTGTTGTACATTTGTCTATGCCCTTTCGTTGTGCTGTGACTGCTTTACACAAGTTATAAAACTATGCCATTTTTCATCTTCATTCAAATTACAATAAAATAAATCTTTTTTAGGAACAACGACTTGTATATTCATAACAAAATCACTAGATACAACAGTGATCCAATTCGATTACTCATACATGATAGGACTTCAACCATTTATTATTAATTTTAAGCGGTTTATCTTCTTTCATCTTAGAAATTAAGCAATAACCTAAATCATGAGCCTTCATTATAATGAAAGGTCCATCCCAATTTGCTGCAAACTTAGGGAGAGGAAGCCCCCTGATATGCTTTACTGCTACCTTTAAAATAAGGTCTCCTTCCACACACATCCTTGGTCTCACCAAGTTGTCATACCCTATTGAAAGCTACTTCGTGTACGTTTAGAAGTGTTGCATCGCATTGTCTCTGTGCTCGTCTAATGCTTCCAATTATACATGTTTATTCTGAGGGAGCATACTACTTCGCAAGGCATATCGGGCTGAGGGAAATTCCAACTCCACTGGAAGGATTGCCTCAGCCCCAAAAATGAGGGGGAACGGGTTGTACCCCGTAGGCTTCCTCTTCGTCATGCGATCGTCCCATAATACCGCTGGGATCTTTTCATTTTATGATCCTAGAAAATCCTCCATAATTTTTTCCAGAATGTTGACCACCGTCTTGTTGGTTTCCTCAGTTTGTCCGTTCCCCTTTGGTATGCCACCGTCGAGGTATGATGAATGATAGAGTATTTGTCCATCAACATTGTTACTTCTGAGTCAAAGAATGGAGTTCCGTTATCAGAGAGAATAACTTTTGGAATCCCAAAATGACAAATGATATACTCCCTGATAAAGTTGGCTACTACTCCTGCAGTTTCTCTTCTCAGTGGTATCGCCTCACCCCACTTTGTAAAGCAATCCGTTGCCACTAGTATCCAAATATTCCCTTTTTAAGAAGGGTGTATTTTCCCTACTAGATCAAACATCCAAGTGTGAAAAGGATATGGAGTTGCTAGGGAATGGAGGTCTATCGATGGGGGCATGAATCATATTTCCATGCAGCTAGCAAGATTTACACTTTCGAATAAACTCTACGGAGTCTTTCTCCATCATTGGCCAATAATAACCCAACGTCATCAACTAATCGTATAACTTTCCCCCTCCTATGTGAGTTGGGTCATGAGCTTATTTTAGTACTTTGGCTACCTCTTCCTTCGTGATGCAATGCAATGGCCTATTAAAGTATCCTCTTCGATACAGCTGTCCCCCTTGAACATAGAATCTTAAGGCCTTCTTTTGAGTCCCATAGCGTCAATATTTTTTATTAGGACAACTCCATCATTTATGAAACCAATATAGGGCTGCCTCCAATCTGGTTGAGTTTCAACGAAATAGCACTTAACTTCCTCGAAGAAAAGTTGACATTTATCACACTTTCATTGTAGCTCTGCTGCATCTTACTTCATCCTAGGCTAGAAGTATCCCTCTCTTTGAATTCTTCTATAAAAAGGGATTTCAGTTATTTCACAGTGCTCTTCGTGTGTCTTTTTTAACTGTCGTTCTTCTTCTTCTGGACCGATGCCTCTTGACAACCATCCTTCTGCATTCTTGTAGTAGAGGTTTCCCTAATTTGTAAAATATTGGCCCACTTCCCTCAGCTCCATTTTTCCTTCTCCAGACTCTAGTTTCTTCCTAATCATTCCCCTCCAGTTAGAATCATCTTCCATTGGCAGTATGGATTGTACCATAGAGGGAGTTGTTCTCCATTGGATCACCATCGTAGTTGAATCTTCCTTCATAATTATCTTATGGGTAATAGTGGCATAGGCATATGGATGGCGATTCATCATTTTGGGATGCATCCTGATCTTTTTCCGTTGGAATTGGTTGATAAGACTTTGAATGATCGTTCTATAAGGGGCCAAATTAAAGTACTTTAGCTCATATTCCCCATTCACTTCCTGGATCACCAAGTTCGAATCACCCTTGATGTAAAGTGAATGAATTCCCCTTTGAAGGGCCTCCAATAACCCTAGTACCAATGTTTCATACTCTGCTTCATTATTGGAGCAAGGTAAATCTAGCTTGTAGGAGAGACAAATTTCTTCAGCTCCTTTTGAAAGAATAACCCCTGCTCCTCCTTTCTTTTCTGCCGAAGATCCATCTAACTGCAATGTCCATTCTTCCTCACTCGCGTCTAAGTGGTTGGCCTGTATATCATCTCCTGGAATTCTTTCCCTAGGTGGCTCAAATGTCCCAAAGGGGAAGATTGCTAAGATGTATGCGTATGCTTGGCTCTGAATTGCACAAGGGACCAAGCACTTCAAATCATACTCTAAGAGGACGAGGAACCACCTAGCTGACCTCTGTCCCATGTATAATTCTACTTAGGTAGTAGATCGGTCATTCTTTCCCATCCACTTCTTGAGCTAGTAGAGATCCAATGGACGTCATGGTGGATGTGAGGTACAGTTGCAATGGTATTCCTGCTTTTGGAGGAATCATGGTTTGTGGTGAAATGAGCAACTTCTTCAGCCTGGTAAGAGACTCCTAATGAACTACCTCCCATTTTGACTTCGTGTTCTTTTGCAGCAGTTGCATCAACGGGTGTGTTATCTCAGCTAACCTCGGGATAAATCTCCTAAGGTAGGAAATCTTACTGAGGAGACTCTTCAGTTCCTTCACAGTTCTTGGAATTGGCATCTGTAAGATTGCTCATTGCTTGTCCTGGTCCATCTGTACCCCTTGCCAATCCACCACAAAACCTAAGAATTTCCCACTAGTGACCCCCAAGACGCATTTCAGCGGATTCATCTTCAGCTTATACTTCCTGCACCTGACGAATACCTTTTTGAGATCATCTAAATGGGACTCCTCCTTTTTCAACTTGATGACCAAATCATCCACATAGAACTCCACAATTTGTGGAAGAAATCATGGAAAATGGCCATCATCGTTCTTTGGTACGTTTCCCATGCATTCTTCAGTCCAAACGCATTACTTTGTACATGAAGTTACCTAACTGAGTTCTGAATATTGTCTTCTCTACATTTATGGGATCCATCTTGATTTGGTTGTACCCCACATACCCATCCATGAAGCTGTACATCTCATGCCCAACCATTGCATCTATTAATCTATAAATGGAAGGTAGAGGGAACTCATTTTTGGGGCAAACCCTATTTAAGTCTCTGAACTCCACACAGATCCTGATTTGATTCTTATCTTTCTTTCTTACTGGAATGATGCTAAATATCCAAAGAGGGTGTTGTATTGGTGTGATGAATCCTACCGTCAACAGACGTTGGACCTCCTTTTTAATTTTCAAGTCCAACTCAGGCTTGTATGTTCTTATTACTTGTTTAACTGGGATGGCTAAAGACATCACGTTCAACTTTTGACATCTTACTTCTTTATCCAGCCCTTCTATTTCTGTGTACTTTCACGCAAAAACGTCCATAAATTCTCGAATCAATGTAACCAAGGCCCCTCGTTTCTCTCCGCCAAGATCCTTCGAGATAAAAATGGGCCTTAGGTCCTTTCCTTCCTTCACTAGGTTTAGATGATCCAATTCCTGTACTTATGGGTTCGGTTGATCTTTCATGTAATATGGTTCTTCAGTGGCATCCTCCACGAACTCCTGTATATTGGAGTTTTCTATCACCATGCATTGCCCTCGTTGATCCACCAGAAAATATTCATATAGCGGGTTAGCCTCCTCATCCATCTCTGCCATAGCTTTTTTGACTGCCCGTTCACATCGTTATAACCGATATACCACCTTTCCCTTTCTACGAACCATTTTCTTACACTATCTGCTAGCAGTTGCAACTGCCTTCCTCCTTTTTTCCCTAGAAGCCCCGATAACTCTTTCCCCTGAAAAATGACTCAACACGCTTTGTCATTGGACCTCTCACTCCATTGGATCCATGTTGGGCCTCACCTTGTCTTTCTATTACTTTGAGACCTTCTGGGGTCTAGGAACCACGTAGTGGTCCTCTTCTGTTGGTCCTTTGTTTCCCATCATCTCTCCCTCTTGACCATTCACAGGTCCCATTCTTTCCCTGATTGAGGGAACCCATGCTCCCTCCATTCACCTAGTTAGGACTCTAATGTACTCTTCCAACTCTGTGTAGAATGTTGTGTCCACTAGGTGGGCCTCCTTGACATCGAAGGGCTTATTAGTCGCTCTAATAGTGATCATGGTTCCCTTGATATTAGCCTTGGCGCATTGATGATACGTCGAAGGAACTAGACCCTGGTTATGCATCCAAACCCTTCCTATTAACAAGTGGTCGGAAGTTGCACTTTCTATTACATGGAATTTAACATGACAACTCAAATTTCCGTTACAATCCCCACGTTCACATATCCGATGGATTTGGAAGACTAGTTATTGTAAACGGAGATCACCAAAGGCATTGGCACCAACCTATCTTCGGTAATATTGGCTGCGTGGAAGGAGATGATTGGCATGATGTTTATCGAGGCACCCCCATCCATGAGTGCCCTTGCAAAGCTGACCCTGTTAATGCTGAATGTTACATATAACGATCTATTGTGAAGAAACCTCACAGCCCTATCTACATCATTAAATGTGATTTCGAATAAAACTTTCTCACCATCCTTGCCATTGGCCCCCTCTATTTCAGTGAGGGGACTGCGTTCTTCCTCACGATATCTATAATCGCCTGAGTTATTTCCAATCTGCTTTCCTTGGGCATCTCCACCTGTTCGAAGAACCAGGTAAACGTTGGGGATCTTGAAATAAAACAGTACTTCAAGGCTGGATCAACCTCTTCACCTTCGACATTGTAGGCCTCCACGACATCCCTAGCACTTGCCTCATCATAGGCCAATACAATGTTTTCCATCCCTCTGGTACAACCTTCCAACACTTCCTCAAACCCTTCTTGCTCCTTTGCCGGTCTTTTTGCTCCTTCCTCTGCTTCCTCATCATAAGCCACCACTATATTGGCCCCATGTGCTAGAAGTGGGTTTTTATTGACATTCTGTGGTGGGATTTGCAAGATCTTGGCTTTTATATGTTTGTCAATGATCTTTCTTAGTGTGAAGCAACTTCCAGTTAGATTTTGGATCTTTTGATGGATCAGGAAATACTTGGACCTTGTTGCCGCATCTAGTTCCTCGGCGAGGACGCCTTTAGGTTCATACACCGTTCCCCCCAATAACATTTCGTTATGGAAACTCAGAGCTTCTTAGACCGTGAAAGTTAGTGGCGATGGGTCTTCTCGGTCTCGTTCGAACTTCTTTTTGTTATCCATCTTCACTTATTTGACCTCGCCTGCTCCTTCGGTATATCCCACCCGTAGGGGCTGAGATCTTCCTCCTACAGGTTATATTGGCTGTCTGAACATCATGGGCAGCACCAGAGGATTCGGTCGTATCACCAGCGAGATATTCCTTGCTACTTTGAGGAATGCCGCAAAAGTCCCTTCGCGCGTCTCATTGATAAGATGGCATATGTACTCAGGGAGTAGTCCTTCAGCACAAAGCTTCAACAGCTTAGATTCTTTGGCTTCTTCCTTCACATCGAAGGACCTTTACCTAAACCTTCGAACGTATTCTATCACGTCTTCTCTTGGTTTTTGCTTCTCTCTTCCTAGTTGGGTTAGTGTGAACTCGTCTTTCACTAGAAAGAACTTCTAGACAAACAACACATGCATATCCTCCCATGTGGAGACACTCTTAGGAGCCAAGTGGGAATACCAGGTGTAGTATTTATCCGTCAAGGATTTATAAAACTCCCTCAATCGAAGATTTTTTTATTGTAATGGGCCCCCAAGTGTTCAACGAAATGCTTGACGTGCTCCTTCGGATTCCCCCTTTCTCTATATACTTCTCAAATATATGAGTAATATAATTCTTTGGATAAGGCTCATCATTATATTCCTGGGGGTATGGCGTCCGAAAGTCATCATAAAGAAAAGCTACCTAACCAGCAGATTGCGAGGAAGCTTACATGAATTTCAACATCTATTTTTGCATCTCCTTACTCATGTCTTCCATAGTGGACACCATTGAGGGAACAATTGGAGGAATCGCAGGTGGAATGGTCGTTTCTGTTGGAGTGACCATCGTTGGGACAGAGATGGGTGTCACGGCTGATGTCCCCATCATTGGGATATAAATGGGTGTAGTGATCGTTGGAGCAGTACCCACTAGAACTGCGCTTGGTGGGATCGTTGGGACTACCCCTGGTGTTGTGAATGAGCTGTCATCGAACCCTCCCATGGGAGACTGCAAGAAATCATAGAACTTTCTCATAAGAAGTGTCACTTGTGCTTATCCCAATCTCACACTCTTAGAGGCCTGCGTTACGCCTGGCATGCCCGTTGATGTTTAGACTGGTGGTATCTCCACTCATGGGGGACCATCCCGAGGGACCCCCTCTCTAGTTGATTCCAGGTCTATTATCGCTTGTTCTTCATTTCGTTGAATGTCATCAAAGTTTCTCCTTTGATTAACGTTATCCTGCGCCATACTCCTTGATTAGAAGAATGCCTCCTTAGCAGAGTCACCAAATGTAAGAGGGTAGTTTAGATTAGATGGAGGCGTAACCCCTTTTGAGTACAGTAATGATAAGTTAATTAATCATGCTATTGACTAACTACAAGACACGTAAACACAACTTAGTGATGATAAACTCAGTTGGAACTCACAAATCTCTCGTGTATGACTCAAATGACAATAATGGACTCAGAAGTAACTCATTCAGATGGAGAGAGATGTAAGAACCCAAGATACAACTTGGCAGGCAGCCAAACACCCCAACCACCATCTAAGATCTCTGTTAAATATTAAAGCTTCGTAATAAGTGACAATGGTGGGTGATTAAACTCTCTAGTTTTGTAATAAATCTATTTTTGACGTATATTATCTATAATAATAACTTCTGAACTCTTAAAAAGAACATTCTTTCCTTGGAGGTGGTTGGGTCTCTTAAATAGCCCCCACACCACTCCCGAGGAAACTCAGTCATTCATGACTATGAAAGACATTCCTCATACTTTACATCACAAACATTAAATGCCTGATGCACTAGTTAGCTCCACGTCATAACCATTAAATGCCAAGACATGCCTTTTGCCTAACCACTGTGGGTCAGGGGGCTGTCATCACAGAGGTGGCTCACCAACCATCTGACAGCCCCAAATACCACAGTGGTTTACTCAAGTGAAGATTTGACATTGCCTAGCTGGTTAGTGACATCACGTAAAGTAGATGTAATATTAAGTAGAGGGTTGTTTGGCTCACAACTCAATGCCCGATGAAACTCAAAGCTGCTCCGCCCGAGGTTCCACGGTCAGGGTCCTTTGGTGTTTTACCAGGTGTATCTAAGATGGTCAGGACAAGACCCAACGGTGACTCACTTATCAATCCTCCAAACCAAGTCCCTCTAAAGTTCCCACAGTGAGGTCGTTTGATAGAGCATAAAAGCTCTCCCAGTCCCTATTAAGCCTGGTTTCTCGCGAGTACCGTTCGGCCTCACACTGAATGCCATTATAATCTTTACATCATTACAATCATTATAGGTCACAGTCAATGTAAGCAAAAGATAAAACAAGACTAAATTAAACAACAGGACTAAATGATGAACTCTCTCGGTTAGTTTCTTCGCTGGAAGATCCCTCTAGGCTGCTACGTTAAGCTGCATCGCTTTGAGCTTCCTCGTTGTCTTACTAAGCTAGATGGATTTTGAGCTGCCTCGCTTCCTTAATCCCCAAACACTATTGTTAATGGGGGGATTATCTATAATCTCAAGATTATTTTCAATCCCCCTCTATAACTAATATGCATAAATAATTACAGTCTAATTACTAATTGTATCAACCATGTCAAACACACCTCAAAATAGTCATAATACTCTAAACTGGTATTTCTCAAATACTTTAATAGGATTCTCTCCTAATGTCCCAAACTAATAAGTAAACCGAGTCCCTAAGACAAATTTTAAATTCAAAAGAAAATCCTAACCAAAAAGAAGTAACCCTCCTTACCTCGAGGAAACCACCGCGATCGAGACCATGAATAACACGATTACAGCCTTAACCACACGATGGTTGTTGCCTCCCTTATCCCAGCCAATATCATAAAAGACCCCAACAGTTTGAATAGACAAAATTATCTATTAATATTTGTATAACCACCCAAACTAACCCAATATACCTCCAAACCATCACTAAATATTCCTAATCAATTCCCTGATAAGATAAGATTAAAATGTACAACATGTTTACGAAAGTAACAATGGAATCTTCACTAACAACAGGTGCTTCATAAGATTAAAACTTAATATCAATTTTCACCTTTTAAAATAAATTCATATCATCAAAATATCTTATTGCATCATGATTGATTGATGGGAATAATCTATGGGAATTATTGTACCACCGCATTTTACAAATTTATAAAATTGAAAATAAATATAAGATAGAATGAACTCATAAAATCCTATTAATTGATAGGGATTAATGATAAGATAATGACATAGAGAACTAAAGTTATTAAGATGATATATTCTAAAATTAGGTTATGAATTGTGTTAGGTTACTAAAGTCACGAGTTTAGTATTTTAGGAGTGGGTTTTAACCCTTAAACTTATAATAAATCAGAAGAAACTGGTGTAATATAATTTGTATTGGAATCTAGAAATTTGAGTGGAAGTTTTTAAAGAAAAAATGTATTTGAGATTCCAAATCCACTGACTTGGATCTATTCAGGGTAAGGCCTGATTAATCCGACCCTAGAACTTAGGACAAGTTGTGTTTTTAATGAATTTTTAGTTGGTTTTTTCATTTAAATTGATTCTTGGTTGATTTTAAGACCTCATTAATTATAATTTTAGATCAAAAGGTTAGATATATAAGGGTGATAATATCATATAAACCTAGGCTAAACTATAGTAAATTTAGGGTTAAATTTTAGCGATACGAAAAATTTGTTATATGGGTTCATTGTAAAGGACCATGTGGGTCGTGTCTACCTACTTGTATATTTTTTAGGTCAGTGAACTTACCTTAGTGGAGGTGATTTAGGGAGTTAAGTTAATTATCCATTAATTAATAGATATGTGGAATCTCTAATAATTCATTATTAAAAAAATGTGTATGTGTGTGTGTGTGTGTAAGTGTGTGTGTGTGTGTGTGTGTGTGTGTGTGTGTGTATATATATATATATATATATATACAGTCCTTCTCTTGTGGGGACCAGTCCGCTTTGTAAGAGTGCGAACCCAACATGTGTCACCTGGTGGTGAGCCCAGAAAAGAGAGAGAGTGTGCCTATAATTTAGGCAATAATTTCTAGGCGCACTGTTAGTGACACATGTTCGGTCCTCACAAGAGAAGGAGTGTGTATATATATATATATATATATATATATATATATATATACACACACACACTCCTTCTCTTGTGCGGACCAGTCCGCATTTTAAGAGTGCGAACAAGACATGTGTCACCTTGCGATGACCCCAAAAAAGAGAGAGAATGTACCTATAATTTAGGCGATAATTTCTAGGGGCACCGTTAGGTGACACCTGTCCGGTCCGCACAAGAGCATATATATATATATATATATATATATATATCAATTGTTCGAGTAAATGGGTAAGGGATACATATACAATTTAGGAGGTAACATAATGTAAGGGTTGGTTGAGAGCCATATAAAAATGGGTATATAAATATCAATGTTATTTGGATATGCGTAACAGCAAATTGGATGAATGATCTAGGGAACACTTAGGAAGAGGGGATGGATGGATGGAGCTAGTGTCTTATAACCATACCGGGATAAATCATGTTGGGAAACTAGTTAGTACTCATATAATAGAAAAATAAAATTGGCCATGTGTGGGATACATACGGTTGTTTGGTGGATCTCACACCTTTGGTTCTTGACGAATAATAAGACTATATAAAAAGTGTATTGGGTGGTTTTTTGTATAGATTTCATGTCCCGTGCAAAGTTTCATTGTTCTGCTTAGGAGTTGGTAAAAAGGTAAGTTTAAATGTTTAGGATTGTCACAAGTTAGATCAACAAGGATACCATATGGATGGTTTTGATTTTGTAACTCTACTAGTAACTATATTGGAGTATTTATTTATTGCTATTGTCATAACGCAACTTGACTACATTATTATTATATTGTACCTCTATTTGTGATCATTTAGTATGTTTCTTGTGGTGTTCCCTAATATATCTTACATTGAACATTTCCAGGTTTTAGGTAACGATATTAATATGATTTCAGTGGAAACAATTGGAAGGATCTATTCTAGTTTCTTAGTAGGTGTCGAGAGTTATTTCATTTTATTTAATCTAATGCATACTTTATTTTGAGACTCTTGTATATGGGTCTATGGAGGTTCCAAAGTTGTATTTGTATTTTCGATTATTTAGTTTATATGTCGAATGAATTATTATGGTTGTGGGTTCCATTATCTATGTCATTTTAGTATCAAATTCAGTAGGTCATGTTCAATTATGTATCCTTATTACATGATTATAATGGTATTGTTTTGTTTTATATCTCTTATCATTACACATGATGTTATCCAATTTGTGTGTGGAAAATATGGGATGTCACGGTCCACATGATACCCTTGACATGAGTGTTATTCATCCTATAACCTAGATTCAAACCTCATGCTTGGAAAATTAGTTCAACTCTTCCTGCATTATGTTCACCCAAAGTTAATCTAACACGAGTTCAATTCTTCAGGTGTAACCTCATTTTTTATTTGAATACGAGTTTATACTCCAACATTAGAACTCCTATTGATCTTCTTCTTATCATGGTCCTTTTGAACATGTTGAAGTGTTTCACCTACATTTTCAACCATTAGGGGTGGTGTGCTCACCTCTCATCTATCTTTTGGTTCTTTCAAAATCAAAGGAGTCATCATCATCAATCATCAAATGCAATCATCTTTTGATAGACATAATTATAAACACGGTAATCTTGGCTACTAGTGGAGTAGACAAGGATAATCACTTCATTAATTCTAGGGACAAGCTCAATGAAACATTCTCTATCCTAGAAAGTTTAGAAGTTTATCCCAAAGACACTAATGCTTAAGGGTAGGTTTCCTCCTTTAAAATATCATAAAGGGGTTGGTATCTTCCATACATCATATAAACTTGGTTCTTAGTGTGACATGTTATATTTATCTCTTTTTCCTGAAATCGTTTAGGCACAACTTTGCCTATTAACATGGATCTAGACATCTCTTGGATTTTTCTAGTTCTTTATCTTAATAACATAATTATGAGGTGACATTTAGGGGATAAACTTCATGGTGTTTCCCCACTTCATCACATCATTATGGAATCCCCATTCCCTCAATATCCTTCTCGTGGTCGATCTGTATTATAACAAGCTAATGATTTCTTAGATTTTACACTTGGGAATGACAGAATTATTAGTGTCATGTATATGATGCAAAAATCTCACAAAAGTTAATATAAAAAGTAATATCTTATCACTAGGACATAATTCTTTACGTTTATGCTCTTTGTGCGCATTGTTCATGTGAGGTATATATGTAAGATCTCTAACACACATGAGATACAAATTACATGTAACACCCCCTATGTTCCACATGTCATGTGGCCAGTCCGATACGCCAAAGATATGGGAGTTAATCAATTTATATTATACTCAACATCAATGATAAATAAAATAATGCAATAACTAAACTATCCACAATAATAATATATATACAATGTGAATAGATCAAATTGAGATAATTATAATAGTGTCCAACTAAATAATAAATGACTGAGTTTGTACAATACTGAATTTCTCAAACCTGATGCAATAAATAACTCATAAGTCTCTATAACCCATAAGAATAAATCTGGATAAATGATAACTAAAAAGTCTAGCATAAATGAAGAAAAATTGAAATGAAATCCTAAGCTAAGGATTGATAGGAGTTTAAACAACTAGAATGAAAATATGAACTCTCGGCTATTTTGCTCTTATTTATAAACACATGGAAATAGTTTTTAGGAGATAATGTAAGTTAAACCCATAAAATAATAAATAAATATTTTATTATAACTGAATAATATTAAATGTGGTTTATTATAGCTTGCAATCACACGAACACTTACATCAAATGTGCCTCACCCCACTTATCATAAAGTAGAAGCTAAATAACATTCTAACTACATTAGACACATCTACCCCATATATAGCCAAGTTCCAACGCAATAAAGTAAGCTACCCAACCATACCCTAAGGCTATAACATAGTAATGAACTTTAACTATGTACCCAAAGTAATAATCATGCATATACCCATATATTACCTCATAATGAACTACGTAACACATCATAGTCTAACAAAAACCAAATCCACGGGGACCTCTTGGGTGCCGTTATTGGGTCAATCCATAGGAAGCCCTACCTAAATGGATTATAGAAGAACCACACAAAAAAAATCAAATTGGAAATTACTAGGTAATCACACCATCGCATATTCACATAGCAAGATTCACTAGATAAATCAAATCTCCATAGTCTCCCACTCATGAGACGGTTAACCAACTAAATGTAGGATCGGGATTTATACATATGGAGTAGGGAAACGCCTCAACATTTTTTATCCTAATACCACTCTTGTCAATTGAAGCTTAGGTGTGTGATAAAATAATTTTACCCAACTTCTTCTATTTATGTTCTAAATCACATTGACGTTCTTAGTAGACTTTAAATTATTTTTAAGAGAGACTACTTTATGTTCAAAGTGTCATTGGACTTTTGTACATTGTTATAACTGGTATTCTCTTTTGTAAATAATTTCATTCCTTATCCAAGAAATGGAACTTTTCTTTTAGAGTATTTTGTTGAGTTTCCAACTTTATTAATTTCAATCTTCAATTCTAAAGGAAATATTTTTTTTACCTTTCTAGACTTCAAGAAATTTTTTAATAAGTTTTTCCTAAGTTTATTATTTTTCAAAAAAGCAGATCATTAGCATGTTTTAATCACAACCTTCCTCGTCGAATGGTTCATCAATTAAATATCTGAAATAAGACTAAGTGTCAACCTTAGTGGGACATTCATCACCATGAGATGAAGATCGAAAAGTTTCTCTTTCATTTTATACATTTCATCAGAACATTCGAGAGCAAAAGGATTCTAAAGATTATTGTGTCTCAAACTAATCTCTTTATTGTTTTTATTCACCAATTTTACACAAAATATGATCTTCCTATAGGACGTTAAACCTAATAAAATAAATAAGATATTTGACCACAATTTAAAGTAAACTATGTGATGATTTAACAGAGGTATACTAGGTTAAACCTAATAAAAAAATGAAGCACACCCTAAATGTAAACATGACAATACTTACCAATGATTAACCATATATTCAAAATTTTAATTTGTTAAACATTTGAAAAATAAATTATTGGGAAAAAGTAAACCAACCTAAACCCCATATGTCTGAGGAAAAATGCATTATTGGGAAAAACATGGGCCAATGAAATACTTTTACTGAAAACTTGGCATAGTCTTACAGAGGGAATCAATGTTTTACACTATCCATGCTACCTCAATAACTAACTTCTTCTACAAATATTAGTAAGTCTGAGACCTCTATAACATTGGTAATAATCTCCACATCTTTATGAACGACTTCAAACAAATCTTAATTAAAGATGAAGTAATCTACAGATCATAGAGATGCGATATTTAAGGATGTGACACAAAGATCATAAAACCGCTCCTACAAATATAAATCCTAAAGTTTTGGGGAGACTAAGTGATAAAAAGGTAAAGACTGAACACTTTGTAGTCTTCCTCTTTGTTAAGTATTGAATTTAACACAAAAGGTTATAAGTACAAATTATAGAAGAAAAGTAGAGAGAATAAAAAGATAAAACTTAGGGTTCTTTTATTTCTCTAAAGTGTTTAATTCTTTAAAACAAAATCAAAATCTTGTTTTGATGACAGCAAGATACTGATAGCAAATATTATGTTTCAAAGAAAAGAGACAATGGGTTATATAGAGAAATCATAGGGCAATTTTATTAATCTAAGACTTTAATGTTGGTCATTGAGGCCATCCGGGATTTGACTGGTTTGTCCCGAAAAAAGATGTCGTGCAGGGATGAAGGAAGAAAATCCTCTTTTCTCCACTCACATGATATTCGCGGGCTCCCATGAATATAAATTGGTTGTCATCAAGAGGTAGAAAAATATAAATAATGGAGTCACTAGACTTTTTTGCTAAAAACAGGAAAAAGATAAAGCCGACCTCAAAGAAACGGCATCACAAGACAAACTGATGCATAAGAAACAAAGTAGATCACGAGTCCGAGGACTAAGCTACAGAATGGGAAGGTTTTAGGCACCCATTCCTCCGTTTTTGTCTCTCATTATGATAATATTCTCCTTTTTTCTTCAAGATGCAATTTGTGTGTATAATGTGTGAGGAGTCAAAAAGGTGAGAAAATAAATTGTCATACTCATGTCATGAAAAAGACAGGGATGAGTTATTCTAAAAGTATAAATAAAAGAATCAA
The DNA here is from genome assembly GCA_949130495.1 of Sambucus nigra. Classification (NCBI taxonomy): domain Eukaryota; kingdom Viridiplantae; phylum Streptophyta; class Magnoliopsida; order Dipsacales; family Adoxaceae; genus Sambucus; species Sambucus nigra. The sequence goes on from OX422210.1 coordinate 249,237,251, forward strand.
ATACGTATGTATGACTGGATCGATAAAAATATAATAAAGATAAAAGGGTACACTATATGGAATACATTGGATCATAATCCACCCAACGGGATTGCAAAAACGAAAGAGGATAAAAATATTAAAACATGATATAACATGAGCAACACATCGGATCATGATTCACTATGAGAAAGTGAATATGCATGTCTGACGGCATTGCTAAGAACATATAAAATAGTGTGTGTGTGTGTGTGTGTGTGAGAGAGAGAGAGAGTGAGTGTGTGTATCACCTAAGTAGTCGAAATTGGCATCAAAGTCTGCGTAGTTCGGTAATAGAAAAGGGTGGGATTTAACCCATGATCCCAAAACTATACTTTCCTTATTTTTTTTTTAAATGTGCACATGTAGAGAAAGTGTAAGCAAAAGGGGAGGAAAATTACAATTTGGGGTTTAAAGATCCCTATTTTCTTTTCTTTTTTTTTGGGGGGGGGGGGGGGGGAGATTTGTGAAACTAAATTTTTGTGAATATAAATAATAAAAGAGGATTATTAAGGCTAGAAAACTAAAACTAAAGAATGTAAAGTAAAAAATGCCCCGATACCACTTGATAGTATAAAAATGTTCTGATACCACTTGTTGTGGGCGAGAGCCCCCAAATTTTAAACTTCAAATTATGAGATGGGCCAATGATATACCAAATTTTAAATTTCTTTTAAATTTAACGAAAAGGGTCAAATATTGTTTTCTTCCAAAATTAAAAATAAAGTGAAATTAAAACAAACACACATTTTTAATTTCCACTTAAACCAACACCTAATCCAATTCAAGTTATACATACTAAGCATGAATATTATCTAATTTTATTAATGCCGACTTGAATTGAATTAAATTGAACTAAGATTACCCAAAATTAAACTTAGACCCAATTAAACATGAGTTATGAATTAAACCGATTTTTATTTTGATTAACCTAGTAAGGATCTAAGTGATATTTTGCAAGATAATAATAAATCATAAACACACTACGCCACGATGTATGAGGAAAATCCACAATGGTAAAAACCTTAGACGACCCTACCTCCAACTCCACTAAGTATGGTTTTACAAATACAAGACAAAAGACTTATGACACATAACTTGAATCCGTCCAAGCCTCGAAGCTTCTTCTTGCATCCACCTCCGCCTAGTCGACAACTCCGGAAACCACCGGAATCTTGGAATCCCCTAATGGGGCCTAGTCACCATCAATCCACACAAAGTGTCTTTCACCGTATGAGCACGCCGCAGCAAAAACAATCGCCTTTGATGGGTAGAGAAGGAGCCCAAACTATCTCCTTAATGGGTAGAGATGAACCCGGTGCCAAACAATCTCCAAGCAAAGATATATAAATAGGAAATTGGATTAAAATAAAACTATTGGTGTAAAAATGTATTTTTAGAAGAAATTTGATATTTAAATTCAACACAAAAAAATGACTTTTTATTGGAAGTATTTTCCTCTCAAAAGATCTCAAGGATGCAAAAGTCTTTTTTTTTAAACTGTCTTTTCATCCACTTAAAGCTGGTAAAAAGTAGTGGGAAAAATGGGAGGGAAAACAAAAATTGCTCCCAGGTCGTTCGAACGGGCTCGTTCGAACGAGTTCTTTCGAACGGCTTTCTAACGAGATTTCAGAACCCAATGGCCAAAACTCGTTTGAAGTTCGTTAGATGGTTCATTCGAATGAGATTACGAAAGAGACTGAGAATGAGATTACAAACGAGATTTCAAAAGACAAAGCGTCAAAACTCGTGAGAAGTCTCGTCTGAAATGTCGTTTGAGTGACATTTCAGAAAAAAATATTTTTCTTATAAAAAATAAAAAATCTTTTTCAACTTAAATCAAATTAAAATGACACCCAAAAAAGTATTTAAAGTCTCTCTCTCTCTCTCTCTCTCTCTCTCTCTCTCTGTATATATATATATATATACATATACTAGGGTATGCCCGTGCCTGAAGGCACGCTGATAATTTGAAAAGCATAAAGTCGTGTATAATATAAATAATAAATGTTTTATATGTTAGAAGTGTAAATTTTTAAAATATAGAATCATGTAAATTTAAGTAGTGTTGAATCTTGTATAATTAAGTCAAAAGGTTGTTTTACAACACATAAGTGTAAATAATTTAAATTATGTTTATAGGACTAATAGCACTAATAGTTCGTCCTCGACCTCATAATAATTATAAACTATTATATAACACAAATAAATGTAAACAAACTAAGAAAATTGGGCATAGCTTACCTTGTTTGTAGGATTATCAATCATGTTTAAAAAATAAAAAATAGTCCACAACAACAATGTAAATAGTCCGCTTTGGACTTCACGTAAACAACATTGTAGCATTTTTTTACAACACTAATTAGTAGCAAAAAAATGGTTTGAATGCGCAAATAAAAAACATGTAGGATCCAAAATATGAAGAAAAAAAATCAGAAAAAAACATAACCACGCGATTTCTAAGATGTCGATCCAAAACATGTAAGACTGTATTGTAAAATAGTGAATATTGGTAACTAAAAACTGAATTACAAACATAAAATACCAAATAATTCAAAATCCCACAAATCTTTGCCTACAAAGCTACTCATTCGTGCACCTTACTTCTCTTAGGAGTTTGTCCCTCTCTTCTTTCCAAAACTAACAACGGGGATGAAGAAACAGTCTCACATTACCCGCATAAGACAACAATCCATGAACCTTTCCCCGGGCTGATTTTTAGTTTTCTGGCTCCGCAACTACTGGCTTTTAGTTTTTTGTCTCGTCAACAACTGGCTTCAAGTATTTCACCTCTGTTCAATAATGGCCACCTAATTAAATATGCATCACAAATATTATTAGAGATGAAGTATAACCTCATAACTACAAATGGAGTATAACCCATGTTGCGTTTACACCCACAATTTCAAACCCATACAAAGAAAGAAAGGTCAGATCTAGAAAAAAACACATTTAATACTTAGATTTAAAATCCTATAGACGAAAACTTACCTTTAATCTCGAATTCTAAAACTCTTAACATGTTCGGTGGGAGAGAGAGAAGTATAAGGGGAAGATATAGTTGCTTGATTTCTTTCATAGCAGCAGCCTTAGTGTTTAAGTAATGCATCTTAAATTTTTGTTATTAAACTTAATGAGCATACATTAATATGTTATTGTTGCCACATATCATAACATATATCAGCACATAGTGCGGTCATGTTCAACTTCATAGATGCCTAATGCTCCTCTTCTCCAACCTCCATGCTTTGGTGGTTGCAAGTGATGCCTCTGTATTACCTGTAAAGGATATAACCATTGCCAACTAGAAACAAAAAGGGACATAAAGAATATAATCATTTCCATGAATGAAACTTTTTATACAAACTCTATCACATGTATCCATTAATTGATCAATTACAAAGTTGGTGATTTTCAAAGAGACAACCCAAAACATATAAGTACAATATATTTTTTTTCCACTCTCACCATAAAGAGATGTCATCAACACCATTTCTTATTATGATTTCAAGCAAAATTTTTACATCTTGAATGCAATCACTTTGTAAATGTCTAATTCTCTATATAGGCATTTATCAAGAACAAAAACATCATACATAAACTTCTTTCGTTCCAGCCATGTGATCATCTACACAATCTAAGTCCAGCTTCAAATTCTCATTACCATGATGTGCAGCAGACCCATTTTTCAGCCTCCTATCTTTCAAAATAACATTGGATTCCTTCTTTAGATCAAAATATTTTTTCCTCGCCTGTCACCTCTGATAGAGGATGGGTGTCTATAGCCAAGTTATCATAGTACCGTTCTTTTAGTATGGCTGCGCAGGTCTTGTTCCTCAATGACGAATAAAAGATGAAGTGGTGAAGCTCAAATATTTGTGAACCTTTTGTGGCAAACATAAATACTTTCGAAGGCATAAAATCCTTTTCCTCTCATCAGCATGCTCAACAAATAGACTAAGAAACTCGTGGAGCACACCCACAACCCGTTTCTCTAATCCATCACTATCTCGCCTCAAACCCGAATAATCCTCATAGGGGGAAATATATGAAAGCTTGTGAAACTCATCAAACCAATCAGAGATTTTCCTCTTCAACCTCAAACCCTTAGAAGGGTAAAGTGGAAAAGAAATCGCCTTCATTGGTTCTCCTTTGTAAACCCCTCTCTTCAATGCATTTTTCTGAATTAGCGAGACAACATCCCTTTTTTCACCAATATCAACAGCCAACCCCTTTAGCCCATTATCCATCTCCATAATTCTGTATTATAACCTATAACCACCACAACCAAAAAATAGATATATCAATACATTTATATCCTTATCAATACTTTATTAGTTTTGGCATCTACATGTTGCATTCCTTTTGAAAGAACACCATGGAAAAAGATTGAAATCCAGACAACAAAATTGAGAGGTATACCGAAGAATATTATAGATAGAAGGTAAAGTTCCTGCTATTCTACTCCTTATTATCGGGCCACATTATATAGTAACATTGAAGCTGCACCAGCATCATAGGTAAATACGCTCCCTATTAAGCTGCACCAAAGTTGTGCCACGTCGATTGACCCGACCTGCTGCATCGGCTGCACATCGGTGACTGGAATTATTAACGCCTGAACGTGACTGACTTCGATTGAACGACAACCAACAACAGGGAATTCTGGCCTGTCAACGTTCCAGAATGAGTCAAAAGTTAATTAGGTTTTACACTCATTATTATTGTCTATTGATGAGTATGATAATTGTTGTTTGCCTGCTTTAAATTGGCTTTAGTCTTTTACAATGGATTATTTTTCCTATTGGCTATAGGGCTTTCAAAACTTCTCCCAATGCTTCCAAGACTATAATTCAAGTTCTGCTATGAAATTTCTGAACGTTACTGCTATAATGCATGTTCTGCTAAGCCAAGACTATAATGCAAGTACTGCTATCAAAGTTTCTTCTATAGTTAATCAAAAATGAGAATCCAACCTATAATGCAAATCTTCTATGAAAGTTACTGCAACAAATCTTTAAAGAGAAAGGCTATATGAACACATTTTTATTCAGTGAAGTCCTACTCTAAAGTTCACTGGATTTGGGTACTCAAATCGCGATCCAGCAATCTTGTTCGAAATCGCGATGAATTCGCGATTTTTGAATTTCTAGTGCGCGATTTCATATCTTCAAACTCATTAGTTCACATGGAGAATAAAATACATCCGAAAATATTTATATTTTAATGGCTATCATCATTGGTGGAGTGTTTCTTTGCCTGGTTTGGAGACAAAGTCAGTCTCATAGGCAGAAAAAAGTTTGATATCTTGGTATTGTGATTGGTCAATTAAACATTCCATCTCATACAAAAACACGCTCCATGTGAATATACACCTAAAACACATAAAAGAAATGAATAAAAAATTGGACCATAGTAGCACAATGTGGCGATGCTCCATGTGAATATACACCCTGAACCATTCTTTTTTCTCCTTGATCTAAGTAAAATAAAAAAATAATAAAAAGATTATAAATTACATGAATGTGGCGATGAAATATAGATTAGGGGAAAACAAAATTCAACTAATTAGACCCCCCCAGACTTACTGGAATTTGTATGCGACTTGACGATATATGTAGTCGGGTATGTGGAAATTAATTCCAACTAATTAGTCCGCTTATCGAGTCACTCGAACAGATGCTTACTGCCTAGTACTAGCAATAGAAACCCTTAAAAAATAATCAGTATAGCAATATACATACATTGATCCTCATTGATAGAGATTGAAGGTAGAAAATAGGTTGTACCAGCAAAATGAAAGAATAAACCAACTTAAAATATAAATTATACAGGCAAAAACCAACCACTTAAATTGTCAGGTATGATTTTTAACTTTCAATAAGAACCAAAACAAACCACTTAAACATGGAAATTAAGGATAGGACATCAAATTATCTAAAAAAATTAGGACGCTTAAAAGGGAAAACCTTTTTTTTAAACATGCAAATAACTATTTTTTGTTTTTAATTAAAAGAAAAAATACTCCTTACATTACCAAACTAAAAAAAACTATTCAGCTCAAGAGGGAGTATCTCCCAGCTCAGTCAACAATATAAAAGGAAAGTTCACATTGGCATTAGCTTAGGACCGTTAATCGTCGAGTTGGGTATGAGGTGCAGTACCCAACATTACCTCCGCACGCTTCTTGTGGCGTTTGGTGTTAAAATGTTCATTTCTCGCCGTCACATTCGCAAAATACGGATTGCAGTGTAAAAATTAAAAATCAGATTTAAAAAAACTAACAAATAGTCATAATAGATGAGTAAGCCTGTCAAGACGTTGCAAATCTAATAGGAAAATTTTTAGATGCTAAAAAAAAGTAAATATAACGAAAAAATTAAAAAAAAAGTTAAAACCTGGAGCTGAATAGATAACACTGGATTCCCTTGGAAAGAAGAGAGTGTACAAAATGTGAAACAACATGTGTAATCTGCAAATATGAGAAGGCTATGAAAATTGAAATCTCACATATTGATTAAAAAGTATCATAAAAATTCCCACATATTGATTAATCAACATGTAAAGGCTTATTCTCTCCCTCTGTATTTTGAAGAGCATCATAAGCAACACCATCACCTTTGAACTCAAATTTGGTACAGTAAATTAGATCTGCATAAGAAAATCTACTTTTTATAAAAGAACTCAGAAAGAGAGGAGAGGAGTATTTTGAAACTACTCGTTTTCCTTGATTTGTGAAGATCGCGCTATCGTTAACACCTGCTTTGAACCATTACTTTTTACAACTGAACAAAATATACAAAGAAAGAATGGTGCTGAAAAAGTGTTAGATCAACAAACCCATAAAGAAAAAGAACTGTGACCATAAAGAAAAAGACACGATTTGAACACAAAGAAAAAACTCACCGCGATCGGATCCGGAGGGGGTTGAGATCGATTGGGTTTGGAATGGAGGGAGGGTTTTGATTGTTATGAGCAGATGGAGAACGGGTATGTGTGCGTGTTGATGTGCGGTAGAGAGAAATGAAGTGCAATTTACTTTCTTACCCCTATTTTTGAATTTGGAAGAGAAGGGGGAAAAATTAGAGTGTGTCAAAAGAGGGGGGAATCCAAATTTGTCAAGGGCAAAAAGGGTAGTGCAAGAAAAACTAATATAGATGACATCATCAATCAAACTTGTGATATACATAAATTTCCTACTTTATTTTATATATATATATTTGTATTTAATGCATCAATTTCTTTTAGAGACCATGGAACCCAAATGTTGATGACATATACACATGGCACGAAAACCAGCAAGGATGAAAATTGAAATTCTTGGCCGCTATGTCTTCAACTCTTCAAATGTCATAGTCTTGAGGTACAACCAACATCTATCCTATGACTTAAATAGTTTTGTCTGGAATTAAACCAATACTACAAATTGACTCGAATGAAAATTTGACCTTCCAAATCTCCCCCTTTGGCTACTCGGGAACAAAACCAAGCCAAAAATCCTATGGGCTGTCAAGCACGCCTACAAACAATCCCACCCAAAAATAAAATAAAAAATAGACGCTTGACTCGACTCATAGATGCTTTGTCGCTTTAACCACTTTTTCGCTAGAAAGAAATTCCTTCACACTTAAACACATTATTAAATACATAATGAATATCAAAAGATTAAATGCGAAAAATAAATTATCTCCCCCTTAATTAATTCTCCCCCTTTATCTAACATGATCTACCTAAGAAAGGCCTCTCCCCCTAACTTAGATCTCACCAAATGTTCAAGGGATTAGATGAGAATAGAATAACTTATATTTCCTCCAATTAAAGCAAATACTCCCCCTAGACTAAACAAAGGATATGAATAAAGAAAAAAAAGTTAAACATGTAATGGTGCATAAAATAATAAGAACATTAAAGCATATGGGCAACAATGAAATACAACTAATCCATACAAAGATTAATAAATATCACCTATTATGCGATGACAAAAGATACCACTAAAATATACTATGATAAGAATGGGATATCAAACACAATTCGTAATAAGATAGATACCAATTTTTAATTCTAAGAATTCATGGACTAGCGAGCAAGGCAAAGAATTAAAATATACCATATATATAGATACACAAATATATCAATAATGCACACGCATATATACATAGGTATAAACACCACACACGATACAAAATACATTAAGCTTTCCACACTCATATGGAAAAAATGTGTCTAAATATATGTGGTAAATGGAAGTGAAGGGGGTGTGAACTAGCAACAAAAGAATTTAAACCCAATCACCTAAACATGTTCACGAAGTTCTCATTTGATTGAAAAACTTTATCTAACTTAAATATAACCTCATGTGACAAGATAAAGTGAAATCACAGAACAAACATACACAATGCACACAAACCTAGAATATCGATGATTCTACAAACCAATAGAGTCATGATAAGATAGCTTAACTAGGATACAAAGTCATTGTGCAAACCCGTTGATATATCTAACCAAACTTCCTCATTAATATTCTTTTTCCTTTTTCTATTCTTTATGAACATGCCAACTAAATAATGAAGGCCTTGGCTATTTTTTTATGCCACATTTTTTAGGCCAAATTTCAATGGTGGCTTTTCACACAAAGTAATTTTGTCTTTCGCAGCCTAATTCCATTGATAAACAACTACACCGGATAAATATTTTTCTATTTTTTTAAATTCAGGAAATGGTTATTACATGCACAAATCCTCCATAGTCATAGAAACATGCAAATGACTAAATTGATAGGAGAACATCTCACTTAGCTTAAATATACATGTAAAGTAAAATATCAAATGAGCTCGTCCATGTGTGAATCGAGGCATATAAAAGGAGAATCCATTAAGCAAGCCAAACTCAAACTACTCCATAAAAGATTGATAAAGAACACTTTAAGGATTGCAAATCTTAACCAAAACTTCTATTCACATGGAAGCGGCTATGATATTGGATTCAAACACAAGTATATGCCATATAAAATATGTAAAACTAAAATACACACACACAATTTTTTTTTTGATTTTTTCAAAAAAATTAACCAAATACAAGGATAACCCAAAACACAAAACAAAAATATTTTTGTATTTTTCGACTAAGGCACAATAACTAAAAATAAATAGAAAAGATAAACATGTCTTAATTTTAGAACAATTTATATAATGAAGCATAGAATAAAATATGATAACTAAGCATACAACTATCACGAATATTTCATGAAGCATGGCTAGTGTATGTAAACAAAGCTAACACATTTAACCTTTAAATTTAGCAAGGGCGGTATCGAGTGAAAGCAAATGAGAATTAAAAATTCTATCTTGTAAAGCCTCCAAATCGGATCATCTAACCCAACTAGTGAAGCGTGTCGCTTTTCGGATTTGAGTATTTTGGTGACTCTAACATTGGACTTCCTAGAATCATTTTTAAGATCAAAATAAAACTTCTTAAGATGACCTTTTCTACAACAATGTGTACAAGGAAAAACCCGATGAAGAGTAGTATCTAAAAATTGACCTTTGAAAGTGTTCCTAGTATATTCTCTCAAACTTATGGTTTTGGCTTTATTAGTTGAATCATTTTGAGTATGAAAAACAATACCACACATGTCATTTTTAATTTGGACGGTTCGAAGTATTTTATCTAATTTTTCGGACCTACATTCCAAATCAAATTTGACCTTACTTGAATCTCTCAAATTCTCTTCTAACTCTAAAAGTTTAGACTCAAGAAAACACATACTCTCTTCAAACCCAAGAATCTCTTTCTTCATAGCCTCCATTAAACCTCTAAGGCCATATCTCTCAACTTATACAAACTCAATATTTTCACGGAGATTTCTCTCACGTGTCCTAAGGTCTTCCACTAAAGCACTCTTATTATTAACCTTAGCATGTTCTCTTAAACAAGCTTCTAACTTCAAGTTGGACTTTTTTAATTTAATCGATTCGACATACAATTATTGAAAAGCTACTTGAAATTCACTCACATCAACTTCTTCTTCATCTTCTTCTTAGTTTTCACTCTTACATTCAACTCCACTCTCATTACCATCAAAGTTTTGGGATTCACAAATAATGGCCTAATAAGTGTCATGTAAAGGAATATATTCATGGGAAGATTCACTATCAATGATCACATGAGTTGCTATGAGCACGGTAAAGTTGTGCTCAATGGGGGAATTGGGTCCCTCTTCCCTTTCATTATCACTAAGGGTGGCATTATATGAAATTGGTTGTTTCCCTCCCTCATTAGTTTAGTGGGACATTCTCGTTCCCTATGGACATAACCCTCACAACCATAACATCTATTCGACTCGTCCCTATTAAGATCTTCATTATGTTTTGTAAGGAATTTCTCAAAATTGTTGTACTTAGACTTATCAAATTTCTTAAAATCCTTTTTAAGATTATCTTTATTAAACTTAAGAAATTTTCTAAACTTCCTAGCAAACATCTCCATCTCATCAAAATCGATGTAACTCTCATCATTCGAAACTTATTTTTCCTCCTTTCGGGCTTTCAAAGCGATGCCCTTATCTTTCTTATTCTCATCCTTGGAGGTAAACATGTCAAGTTCATAGGTTTGTAAGTCACATACGAGCTCTTAAAGTTTCTTAGAGGCTAAAGTGGGTAAAGAATTTAAAACAGTCACTTTTGGAATAAACCAATCGGATAAGGATCTCAAAATTTTATTTACTACATGGTTGTCTAGTATCTTTTCTCCCAAGTTAAAAGATGAGTTGACAATATCAGAAAGTCTAGCATAAAATTCATCAAAGGTCTAACTTTCAAGTATTTTAATGGTTTCGAATTGAGTGGTGATGTTTGGAGTTTTGAAGCCTTAATGACACTTGTTACCTCATGGATGAGTTGGAGTATATCCTAAGCCTCCTTAGACGTTTCGCACGTCATAATTCAGTGGTACTCAACGGGTGTAACCTCACTAAAGAGGGAATTCAACCACGGGTATTAAAATTAGATAACTTTAAGTTCATTCTTACTCCATCTCTCTACGGGTTTAGGAACACGCTCATTTTCAACTAGACATGTAGGTGGAGACCACCCACTAACTACTGATTACCAAACCCGCTCATCTAGGGATTTAAATGTCGATTTCATTCGCGCTTTCTAATACGCGTAATTGGAACCATAAAAAAAAGTGAATTTTCCATTTTGTAAACTAAACAAAATTAAGGATCTTAATGCAATAGATTAGCGCTCCCGCTCTGATACCAATTGTAAGAGTAAAAAATGCTCTGATACCACTTGAAAGTATAAAAACGCTATAATACCATTTGTTGTGGGCGAGTGCCCCTAAATTTTAAACTTCAAATTATGAGATGGTCCAATGATATACCAAATTTTAAATTTCTTTTAATTTAACAAAAAGGCTCAAATATTTTTTCTTCCAAAATTAAACTTAAAGTGAAATTAAACTAAACACACATTTTTAATTTCCACTTAAACTAAAATCTAAAAGTAAACTAGTTTAATTATCTAGTTTATCTAGTTTAATTAATGCTGACTTCAATTAAATTAAATTATCTAGTTTAATTAATGCTGACTTCAATTAAATTAAATTAAACTAAAATTAAACTTGCATCAAATTAAACATGAGTTATGAATTAAATCAATTTTTATCTTGATTAAGCTAGCATGCATCTAAGTGATATTTTGCAAGATAAAAATAAATCACAAACACACTACGCTACGATGTATGTGAAAACCCCACAACGGGAAAAACCTCAGATGACCCTGCCTACAAGGCCACTAAGTATTGTTTTACAAATACACGACAAAATGATTACAACACACGACTTGACTCTGTCCATGCCTCGATGCTTCTTCTTGCATCCACCTCCGCTTAGTCGACAACTTCGGAGTCCACCGGAATCTTGGAATCCACCAATGGGGCTTGGTTACCATTAGTCAACACATGGTGACTTTTACCGTATGAGCACACCGCAGAAAAAATAATCTCCTTTGATGGGTAGAAAAGGAACCCAAACTATCTCCTTAATTGGTAGAGATGAACCCGGTGCCAAACGATCTCCAAGCAAAGATATATAAATAATAACTTGGTTTGAACTAAAACTATTGGTGTAAACATGTGTTTTTGGAAGAAATTTGATCTTTAAATTCAACACATGAAAGGGACTTTTTATTGGAAGTATTTTCCTCTCAAAAGCTCTCAAGGATTCAAAAAGTCTTTTTTTTTTAAATGTCTATTCGACCACTTAAAGTCGGTAACTAGTAGTAGGGAAAAGTAGTGGGAAAAACGGGAGGGAAAATAAAAACTGTCAGAAACTGCTCCCAGGTCATTCGAACGGGCTCATTCGAACAACTTTCTAACGAGATTTCAAAACACAATGGCCAAAACTCGTTAGAAGTATCGTTTGATATGTCGTTCGAATAACCTCGTTCGAACGAGAAAGGTTGTTCGAACGACATTTCAGAAAAAAATTATTTTTCTTATAAAAAATAAAAAATATTTTTCAAATTAAATCAAAATAAAATAGCACCCAAAGATGTGTTCCAACTCTCTATCTATATATATTTAATGCATTCATACCTTTTAGAGACATTGGAACCCAAATGTTGATGACGCATACACTTAGCACGAAAATCGACAATGATGAAACTTTAAATTCTTAGCCGCTACATCTTCAACTCTTCAAATGTCATAGGCTTGAGGTACAACCAACATATATCCTATGAATCAATTAGTTTTGTTCGGAATTAAACCAATAATACAAATTGACTCAATTGGAAATTCTCCCTTACAAAGAAAAAATAATAAAGTGCGATAAATGACACGGGTTAAATGAGCTAGAAAAGGATAAAATTAGACCTTCAATGAAGCTTTGGTCTTGATTTTTGAAGTAATATATGCTGGTTTTTTATGGTGATGAAATGGGGGTGGAATGTAAGGAAAATGTGGGGTGGAAGTGATGTAGAAAAATATGGAGATAATGTTTAGAAAATATTTTTTTGGACGACGGCGCACTGATTTGGAGGCTGGAGTTCTCAAAATTTTGAGAGGGGGTCCTCGAGAATGAGGTCATGGCCTCCTTAAATAGAAAAGTTTTTGGGTTAGGGTGATTCGATCAACATAGGCCTAGGCCTTCCCATCTCCATACCTCCTGAATTGTGGGATAAGTAAAGTACAACTATGTCGATAGGCAGAGGGTCAGGGGTGCCTATAAGCAGTCCAAACTGGAGTTGTTTGGAAAAATGGGCATGAAATGCAAATCGTAAGTTCCAATCGTGTAAGGACATAATTTTATAAATGTCTCGGGCAGAATCTAGGAATTTTCTATTTGTCCTAGATCACAGTATATATGTCTGATACCGCTACATTCGGCATGTCAACACGATCATCCTCGATGGCCTTGATCCGAATCCATGCATCCACCATCTTCACATGTGCATCATGCTACATGAGACGTGTTGCTCAACCGTTACCACTACACCACGGCGCGTTATTGGTAAAATGGTTTATTGGAGTTGTTAATATTTGTATAAATATTTTGGAACCTTTTAAAAAATATTTTTCGAAGTCTGATTTGTTTTTAACACAAAAGCAAAAAAATTTCTAAGTGTAGAAGCGGACTATTTCTTGGTCGTCGAGCTCGTTCAAATGACATCGCTCTGTCGTTCAAGCGACATGATGATGTCGTGCGATCTCGTTCGAGCGACATGCCTATGTCGTTCGAGCGACGGCGTCACCTCGATTTTTGTATAAATATATGTGCCCTTTCTGCACATTTTTCCAAGTCTTTTTTGTACACATTTCTGCGATTTACAGCGTAGAAAACAGACTCCAAGTTTTTAAGGTTTCTTGCCATTTTGATTCACAAAATCATTCCCATATATGTGGGTGAATTTTATAACCTTCAAAGGATCGTTTTTACTCATCTTGAATAACTTGTGGAGAAGCCGACTCTTTTCCATTGATGCCCATTTGGAGTTCTTGCGGGAGATTCCATTCGATGACATCAGAACCGACACCTGAGGGTATTTCGTATGTCACTCATGTTTTCAGTATAATTCGTGTAAACTGTTCTTTACAAATTATAGTGAAAATAAAAAGGTTTGCCCCTTTGGAGGATTTTTCCTCATTTGTGTGTTTGTTTGTGATTGAATGTTCTTGCATGATTATATTGTCTTCAATCACACCTAGATGCATATTTTAGGATTTAATTGAAAAAACTGCGTTTAATTAAATAATTTTTTTGTTTGAACAAAAGCGCACTCTCAAATTGGTATCAAAGCCAATTACACAATTATACCGTGTAATTTTTTGCAAAATTTTTCTAAAGATATCAATTTTTTGGAAAATTGATTTTTGAAAGACCGCGTGTTCAAAATGGAGAAATTATATAATAAAATGCCAGTTCTTTACGGGACAAATTATGCTTACTGGAAAGCCTGTATGAAATCTGCTCTAAAAGCCATAGATGAAAGAGTTCGGGTTTTGGTTGAAAGAGGGTGGACACCTCCCTCCATCACTATTGACAACGTGATAGATTTAAAATCTGTGACTGCATGGGCTGAAGATGAATTTAAATGGTCAGCTTTTAATTCTAAGGGTCTCAGTGCTATTTATGGATCCATCACACCTGACGAGTTCCAATGGATAATGACGTGTACCACGTAAAAAGAGGCATGGGATGTTTTACAGCTTACCCATGAAGGAACTAATGCCGTGAAAGAATCAAAATTGCAAAACTTAACAACTCAATTTGAAACTATCACCATGCTTGAATCTGAATGTTTTGATGAATTCTATGCTAGATTATCTAATATTGTTAATACTAGCTTTAATCTAGGTGAACACATTCCTAATGCAAGAGTTGTTAAAAAGATTGTAAGATCACTACCTAAGCATTTTATCCCTAAAGTCACTGTGCTAAATTCTATGGGTAATTTAAACACGCTTAAATTAGAGGAATTGATTGGAGACTTACTAACCTTTGAAATTGACATGTTTCCTAAGTCTATTAAACCAAAATATAAGGGAATTGCTCTTAATTCACATCATAGGAAGAGTGAGGGGTCGGCAAGAAAGAGAGTAGAGTCATCTAGAAAAAGGGAGATAGAAACGTCAGATTTCGATTGTGACCTTGATTTAGATGATTTGGCCTTGTTTGCAAAAAAATTCAAGAAAATTCTTAAATTCAAGAAAAATAGAAATTTCAAGGATAAAAAGAATTTTGAGAAAAATAAGTTTGAAAAGAAAAATGAAAAAGATTTTAAAGACCCTCATAAGAAAGACGGTGAGAGATGTTATGAGTGTGACCAATTCAGCTGGTCGAGGCCTCTATTGGGGATTTAGGGTAACCTCATGGGCCTAAGGAGTTGGAAGTGACCAATTTGGTGGATCAAACTCAATTGTGAGGGCCTAAAGAGTGAAAGCAACATGATTCAGGGGGGGAGGCCAATTATGTTGACCTAAAGAGTGAACGCGATCTTATTCAAAGGGTCGAGGAAAATTCTATGGGCCTAGGTCAATTTCACGAACCTAAAGAGTGAAAGGGACCAGATTTATAGGTTAATGCCAATTTTATGAGATTAGGTTAATTTTGTAGACCTAAAGATTGAAAGCAACCTGATTCAGAGGGTCCTAGCCAATTGTGTGGGCCTCGGTCAATTTTATGGACCTAAAGAGTGAAAGCGATCTGATTCAAAGGGTAGAGGTTTATTTTGTAGATTGAAATAAAATATAAAGAGTGAAAGAGTGAAAGAGACTTGATTTAATGGTTTAAGGCCAATTCTTCGGACCTATATCAATTATGAGAACCCAAAGAGTGAAAACAACCTAAAGGGTTGAGGCTAATTCTACGGGTCTGGGTTAATTTTGCATACCTAAAAAGTGATAGTGACCTGATTTAGAGGGTCGAGGACAATTTTGTAAGCCTAGGTCAATTCTTTGGACCTAAATAGTGAAAGTGACATAATTCAGAGGGTATTTTGCAGGCCTAGGCCAATTTTGCAGACCTAAAGAGTGAAATCTTCCTAATTTATAGGGTAGAAGGAAATTATGTGATCCTAGGTCAATTTCCTGGGCCTAAAGAGTGAAAGAAACCTAATTCATAGGGTCAAGGACAATTTTGCAGGCCTAAAGGTTTGAAAATTATTTTTGCAATGATGTAATAGCGTTTGTGAAAACGATTATAATTCTGGTGGATTTTAAGGTTTTGACTTTTTTGGGGGAATGTTTTTGTCAATATTTGGATTTTTGGAATTTTTATTACAAAAATTATGCGACCTCCCGATAGGCATAGGCATGGGTGTGCCTATCGACATAGGGCGTGGACTTATAGCTTCTTGAGGAAGGTGAAAAGTCACTATCGATATTCATGACCAGGGGACGGTCGATCGGCATACCTCCGGTCCCTTATAAAAAAGGAGATGGGTCTATCATTTCTTGCACTTCTAAAATATGAAATTCCCCCCTATCTGTAGGAATCAATCTTAAACGTCTTTATTTCTAAGGGAATCATATAAGGCATGGACAATGACCCTTTTGTGACCCCTGATGACTAAGCCGACTTAAAGTGGCGCAATGTGGAGGTGCTGGGGCTTGGGAGTGATAATGCATATGATGGATTCGACATCGTGACTAGTGAAAGAGTCTTACTGAGGGATCCTGGGAATCATCGCTCCTTGAGGTGAAAAATTCGAATGGTTATGTGAGTGTTTGAACTTATATTTGAGGTTATTATTTATTTGATTTTTATTTTTGCTGAGGATTAAAGGATTTTCGGTTGGGTGCAGGTGGAAGCCTTTTCGTCGGTCATACGCTCTCGAGGTTCGATGGGGATTAGGAATGTGTTAGATAAGCTCCCTGGTGTGGTGAAGCTAATGATAAAGGTTATCAGGTTTAGTTCTCTAGCATGGTTATTAGATGAGATGCCATGATCTTAGGTGGTGCAATACACTTTGGGTGAGAGGTGGTTGGACACTACTTACACGTTCCATTTGGGAGTGGGAAAAATGACGGTAACTCTTATGGATGTGCATCAGCTGACGGGATTGGAGTGTGAGGGTCAGTAGATCATAGTGGATTGGATACTATGCATTTTTGAGGTTGTAATTCAGGCATCCCTAGGGGATATTAGGAGAATTATTTATGGGGAATCTATCAGGATATCGGTGTTGAAGGATACCTTGATGGCTACGTAGATTAGTGTTACTGATGAGAGTCAAGTGAGGTCGGCAGTCTATTTATTTATATTTCTCTTGCAATAGGTGTGGTGGCGATGACCAGTGAGATCTTCCATTTATGGTTTCTTCCTTTTCTGTCGGTTATCTCTGAGATTCACTTGTATGAATGGGAGTGATTCAAGCTAGTTCCCCTCTATGCTTCTTTCGATGCTTTAAATATGTGTCACTGATAGAATTTTAAGGGGCTCACGTAGCTTCTGGAGGTAACTTTTAGATATCTCTCTTGTTTTTTCTACTTTCCCTCTTATTCTTTGATATTTGAGAACATCTTGTGTTGCCTTTTGCATATGTGATGTTATGAGGTGATTGGGAAAAATTTGGGTTTAT
This sequence comes from Sambucus nigra, assembly GCA_949130495.1. Taxonomy (NCBI): domain Eukaryota; kingdom Viridiplantae; phylum Streptophyta; class Magnoliopsida; order Dipsacales; family Adoxaceae; genus Sambucus; species Sambucus nigra. The sequence continues at coordinate 249,254,851 of OX422210.1, forward strand.
GTTTCTGAAGGCGAGTGAGGCGGGAGAGTTTCCTAGGATGTAACGGTGGATGAGGTGGAATACGAAGCTTAAGGAGTTCCTAGCCTTGAAGGATGTGAGGGTGGTGTTGAACGCCCTAACGAGTGATCAGGTTAGGCTTTTTTTTTGTATTTTTGTGTATAACTTTTCTTTTTTTAACATTTTTGATGACTAACTTTTATTTGGAGATTGGTGACGTTATATCCTTGACATTTGGCGTTGGGGGTTGCATGGGTTATAGACATTCATGATTAGATGCATATAATGATAGTGCGCATGTTTGGGTACGTCTGGTACCTAAGAGAGAGAGTGGTGAGGCAAATGGTGGAGGTTAAGGTAGACGTTCCACCATCGGTTCCCCTTGAGTATATAGGAAAGATTAAGGAGATGCCAGTCAAGGAAGGCGACAACAATGGACGGTGATCCTTATATGCTCTACACATCATCATCATCCTTGCCTTAATCCTATTAAATGGGTCGTCCACATGGATTCCCCTTTTCCATTTTAATCTATTATAGGCAATATTATCATTCAAGTTTAATTTCTTACAATCTCTCCAAATAATTTCCTCCCATAATAGCTTAGCACGGATCCTTTATATTTTACCCTTTGTTTTTAATAATCTTCCTCTTATTATAAGTGCATTTATTATCTACGCAACACATGTCCGTACCATCTAAGTCTACTTTCTCTTAATTTACCAATAATGAGAGTGACTCCAAACTTTTCTCTTACAGAATAGTTTTTGATCTTGTCCTTTTGAGTAATTCCTATCATTCATCGTAGCATCCTAATCTCATTAACATGGAGACTTTGTTCATGTTTTTTCTATAAATCCCAACACTCCACTACATAGAGGGTCGCTGAACTAATAACCGTTCTAGAAAAATTTCCTTTTAATATATTAGTTATCCTCTCATCACATAACACTCCACTTACTTCTCTCCATTTTATCCCAACAGTAGATATCTACTTATAACATCCTCATCAATATCCCCATTACGTTGTATCACTGAACATAAATAACAAAATTTATTAGTTTAGTTTATCACTTTTTCTTTAATTTTTAATATTATGCTATCATACGCCTCATTATTAAATTTACATTCCATAAGTTCAGTTTTATTTCTACTGATTTTTAGCCCTTAGACTCTAAGGTATTTCTCCAAGTATCTACTCTCATTGTTAAGGCCTTCTTTGAAGTGTCTACTAAAACTATGTCATCCATAAACAACATACACCATGGGAGATCTTCTTGTATGTCCTTATTAATCTCATCCAATACTACTGTAAATAAGTAAGGACTTAAAGTCAATCCTTGATGTAACGCACTTTAATCGTAAAATCATTAGTTTATCCATAAATAGTTCTTACTCTAGTCCTTATGTTATCATACATATCTTTAATAACTTTAATATAACTCATAGGAATTATTTTTCTCCTCAAAGCTCACTAAATTATATCCCTAGGTATTCTATCACATGCCTTTTCTAAGTCTATAAAGAATATGTCTAAATTTTTATTCTCACTTCTACATTTTTCCATTAACTGTCTTAAAAAGTAAATAGCTTCCATGGTGGATCGCCTTGGCATAAATCCAAATATGAATCTTTGTTCTATAACCTTTTCTCACAATTTCATAGTGTGATTCATCAGTTTGATTCCTCTATAATTACCAAAGTTTTGTATATCCCCTTTATTTTTATACAAAGGTATAATGGTGCTTTCCCTCCACTCATCTGAAGTTTTTCCTTCTTTTAAAATTTTATTAAATAAACCTGCTAATCATTTTACCCCTAGACTTCCAAGGGGTTCTCCACACCTTTATGGGTATTTTATTTGGGCCAACCACTTTCTTACTTCTTATTTTTCTTATTAATATATCTACTTTTTGTTCAGTAATCATATATGCCATTTCTATATTCAGTTATATGTTCTCGACATCTTTTTGGGATATTCCTCATTCAATAATCCTTGAAAATACTCTACCCATCTATCTAGAATTTTTTATCGTTAATTAATATATTTTGATTTGTGTCTTTAATACACTTAACTGGACCCATATCCCTTGTCAATCTATTTCTATTATTTACTAATTTATATATCTCCTTTTCACCTTCCTTGGTAAATAATTTACTATAAAGATTATGTAGTGCATTTTGTTGTTCATTTCTGATAATATTTTTTATTTCATTTTTTATTTATTATACCTTTCTAAGTCTTCTTCATTCTTACTCTTTTACCACTCCTTAAAACTTACTCGTTTCTTTTATATTATATGTTGCACTTCCTCATTCCACCACCAAGTTTCTTTTTTAATAAATCTTTTTCCCTTAGTCTCACCAAAAATTTTCTTACCTTTTTTCTCAATATCATTCTTTGTTCCTGACCAAATGTTGTTAACATTGTCGTCCCAATTCCACTTCATGTTTAACAGGAACTTTTTCCTTTATATGCTCTACACAGATGTGATAAAAGGGTATGATTATCTATAATTTGCGACTAGTTGGTTGATGTCACCATATACCTATGATATGGAGGGTGTTACCTCGTTGTCTACAGGACCTGAAAGGGGTAAGAGTGTGCTGGTCTCTTCAACGCATACCTCGGGGAGTGTTGCGATAGCTGTAATGGAAGATATTCCCGTCTAGTACCTTTCCATTCCTTCTTAAAACATTTAGTTGGGAGGCAGACATGTTGTCTCACTACCTCATCATCCTAAGGCGACGATATACAATTTCACTCACCTCTCTAAGGAGGCTCTTTAGAGGGAGGTATGAATTTACAATTCAGTTTGCATTTTGATTTTCATTTTTTTCTCTCTTATTTATTTACTTACCTTTGCTTGAAAATTCTTTTACATACTATTCGTGTGTTGTCACGTAAGCTGCGGGATGTTCGATATTGGATGGCTTCTTTGTCCGATTACGTGAAGAAGGTTGTTAGATCGTTCATGACACCGTCAACAAATTATGAGGGGTGTCAGGAGAGTTTTGTCTCTGGGAGTGGAGGGTCCATGGGAAGTGCATTCACTGGGATCCTTGAGGCGCTGGTTTAACTTGCTGGCTTTTGGAAAGTTTGGGCTACATCCCGATAATTCTTGTATTTTTTTTCTTTTTTTCTTCTTTATTCCTGAAAAGGATGTAAACACAATGGATGATATATATACATGATGCATTTTTCCATTTTCTTGACTTATCTTGAATTAAGTGACCAATTCTATATATACTTTAATTTTCCACTCGGGGTTTTACTTATGGAAAAGTAAGAAAGATGTTTTATGTATTTTTTAAAATGTTTTTTCTAGGAAAGAATACCTGGGAAAACCTTTGTAAAAAGGTTACTTCAATAAAAGGGGGATTATTTAAAAACTGAAAAAGGAGAAGTAGGAAAAATAAAAAAATAGGGGATATGCCAATCAACATACTCCTTGGTCTACCTATCAGCATACTGGTCGGTCAAAATTATTTTTTCATCCATGATTGTCCTTCTCATGCACTTATGTGTAATCAAAAGTATTTGTTGAAGTAACAGACTGAGTCCTTCCCATTTTATGGAGGATTTCAAGCATAAAAGGGGCATTGGGGTGGAGTTTTAAATCACACCACAACTTCCTCCATTTTATTTGTTCTAAAAATCTTCTTACTCTTTTGAGATGGCAGTTCCCATGACTGAGGCTTTTGCTACCTATCTTGAGGGGTTGGAAGCCATGTGTTTGTGCAACGTCAACTACGAGGCATTGAACTTGTGTCGAGTTACTTTGTGGTATAATCGTCCAACTGACCGGTTTTTGAAGAGGCTTTACGTAACTAGTACCCTAAAGACGACATGTTTCACTTTTTCATGGATGAGGTGTGCCCCGCCTATAAATAATTTTCTTCTATATTTGGTGTCAACCCCAGTGTTATTGCGACTATGCCCGACTTATCTCATTCTCCTTCTACTTCCCGACTGTCGGTACATGGGGGAAATATCAACCTTCCAATAGTGTTAAATTATGTGTGCCAGAGAGACTATACTGAAAATGGTTTTGTTGGTGCCGTAGCCTTGGTATTGAGTGCTAGGATGCTCTTGGAGACTAACGATATGACAGTGGACCCTCTGGTGGTCACAATAATACTGTGAATGTCTTATCATTGCAATTTGTCATCCACCATATTGGCAAAGACATCGAATGGTCAGGATAATTGAAATGAAGGTTGGGTTAACTTTTTATGAGTCAGTCCTATGATATTGTTCATATGGTTGTCAGAGAGACTTCGCGTGGAAGTTCCCCATGAGTATCCTCTGAATAGTATCCTAATCTTCTTCATGTGTTCCTTTCACATCTTTCGTCCCTCTACAAAAACTGGGTTAACTAGTTCGTGGAGCATAGGGCTAGACACCTTTGTTGCTGAGTGCTATGGTTGGGAAAACTACAGCTTGTCCTACAACTGGGTGACTATCATTAAATTCAACTAGTAGGCCTTTATCAAACTTCCTTTCCTTAGTGACTTTTGTATCAAGTGGGTTGGGAGCAAATTGTTTCTCCGTACATGACCAACTTTTTTCTTGTGGAGTATTTGACTAAGTCGTTTAGGATAACTTTGGGTGTTTTTCAATAGCGCCATAGGCCAGCTACCCATTTGTCCTAATCTATCGAGGAACCTAGGTTCATATCTAGGGATTATTTGAGGTAGATATAGGTGAATGGGGTCATGAAGATTTGTGTTGAGTAAATTGGGCAGAGTTAGCTTGCGATGTTTGATGTCTAGGAGGATGGAGTTGTGGTTTCAACCAAGTTGATCAAGGCATATTGTCGCACGAGACGCATAAGGAAATGTTGTCAAGATGGAATACTTAGCAACCTTTGTTAGGGGTGTTCGGGGTTCGGACTGGTCCGATTTTGAGGTGTTTTTGGGACCGGACCGCATTAATCGGTCCTCAAAAATAATGGACCGAGATCTAACCGAAATAATTAGTCTCGATCTTATTTGGTTTTTAAGCGGTTCGGGTTCGATCTCGTTCCTATTCGGTCCATACCTATAAAAATAACTCATTTTTTTATTAAAAAACATTTTTTAAAATTAAAAATAGCATAATTACTACTAAATAATCATTAGTAAAATCAGATTTACTAATGCCTATGACATCTCCATAAAAAAATAATAATAAAATTAAAAAAAAGATACCCATACCCGTGATTGTGATTTTGAGTGTGGTTCCTCCACAAAAAAATTATCTGTAAGGTTGAGATTCAACCTACAATCAAAACAAACAAATATTTACTACTAAAGCAAATAATTTAATTTCAAACAATGTAAATTAACTATGTAAAATCAGATTGTATACAAACAATGTTTTTGTAACTAACTGCAAACACTATAAACTAACTATGTAAATCTTTATACAAACAATGTTCATATAACAGATCTTATGGTAATAAAAAATCCCGTTCAAAACTATCAACCTGAATATCCAAATATTAGTCAAAATTATAAACATCACCATCACCACCAGTTGTGTATTCCAAATGTTACTAATAATTGGAATCCAAATATTAGTAATAAAGCAAGTAATAAAAGCTGCCCAGGTTGTTCATTGGGATAAATTCCAAAAACCTCTGTTGTTGGAATCCAAATATTAGACAAAATTAGAACAACGGATCGTAACTGAGATCTAACAAAATCAAAATATTAGTCAAAATCCAAATATTATTGGTGATGAAAGTGTTTGTTGGAATGCCCTAGAAATATTGTGAAGAAAACCAGAGAACCCACGACAAATCTAGAAGAAATCAGATACCCAAAAATTATTTCAAAACCAAAACAAGAACTGCATAAGGAAAGGTTTACTCAGCAGAAGAAGATAGGAGAAGAGAAGAAATAAAAGAAGGCAACAATGAAATAAAAAAGAACTTCATAAGGAAAGATTTTAGAGGCCTCTTTCAACTCTGAATATCACAGTCGGTCGTAAAAAAGAAGGCAACAATGAAATAAAAATAACATACTTACTTCTCCTTAAATTCGTCGAGTTGGGGATTTAGGCAGTCCGGTTAGGGGTTTGGGCAACAGGTTAGGGGTTTAGATCGTGATGGAGGAATGGGGTTTAGATCGTGACGGAGGATTGGGGTTTAGATCACCGCAGTGAGAGAGGGAGGAGATGAAAAAGGGCGGTCCTGTGTAGAGAGAGAAGAAGAAATTTTTTATGTTAACTTATGGTTTGCAAACTGAATGTAGAGAGAGGTCGAGTGATTGTGCGTGTGTTTGTGTGGATATATTATTTTATGTGTGAAAAACAAGTATAGTAAAAATATATATATGTATTTAATAAAAGTAGTTTGGTCCGGTCCAAACTCACTTTTTAAGACCCAAAATCGAGACCAACCCGAATAATGTGGTCCTCCACATTTTAAGACCTAATTAAAATCGAATTTGAAGACCCCATAAAAGTAGTTTTGGTTCAGTTCGGTTTTTTTGGTCCATTCAAGTTCGTGAACACCCGTATCGTTCGAGGACTTGTGATGATGGTTGGGATAATGAGGCTGGCTAATCTAGTAGTTGATGTAGGTTTTGTGAAGGTACGGGTAAGTTTGGTAGTATGTGTACTTATGTTTAGGTAGGCTGGGCCATAAGGCTTGTATGATTATGAAGGTATTTTAGGACTTTCTTTCCATCGATACTTTATGTAATTACTGCTTTTTGTAATAAAAGAATGAAATAATGTTTCAACATATCTTATTATTCCTTTTGAAGAATCTTCTTTTTGTTCTAATTTTTTGTACTTATCGCTAAGGCATATATAATCCCTTTGTTTATTTAAATGGTGAGAAAGAGACTAGTGTTCTCTGCGAGAGAAGAGAATAAAATTTTGTGAAAAAGAAAGAATCGTGCCGAAAGTAATCTTATGAGATACCTACATACCTCTACGGGGTTTGAAAATATTTTTGTAAGTTTTCTATTTTTAAAAGGATATTTTGAGAGGATCATGCCCTATGTAGTTCTTGAAAAGAGAGGAGAGAAGAGTTCTTTTAATAATGGAGGGTAGGTGAGAAGAGTCATAGCAAGACGAGAATTAGATTATGGGTAGATTTTTTTAATACGGTCCATATTGACTGGATACACTATCTTTTAGCCATCGAGGTTTGTGAGCATAGTAGTGTCACCTAATAGAATGTTATTCACGATGTATGCCCCCCTATAGTTAGGTTTGAATTTTCCTCTTAGGTATAAGATGTTTTTTATAATTTCTTTGAGAGAGACATCTCTTTCTCGTGCACCGTGATATTTGACTTTCTTATCTAATGATCACGCAATACGGTGGTGGTACCCTTGTATATAAGTAGATCCTTCATTTTTTTTCATCCAAAAGTGTGAGTTTGTCATAGTGACTTTGCTACCAATTTATTTTATCGTCTTGACTTTTGATCATGACCAGAAGATAGGGTATTTCAAGTTCGATGGATAGGACTGATTCCATGTCGCATACAAAAGAGTTGGGGGTAGCTCTAGTGGGTGTTCTGATATAGGTTCATAGTCCCATAGGGCATATGGATCCGATCTGCTTAATCTTTGCAACGTTCAGTCATCTAACTGATTACGAATTTGAGGCTTTTATGAGAAGCTTCAACAACCCCATTAGTTTGCGATAGGTAGGGATATGACTTGTGTCTTTGAATCCCATTGTCGCCGACTATTCCTATGACTTTAGCTTTAAAATGGATCCCATTATTTGATACCAACTTGTGGAGAACTCTGTAACGGTAAATAATGTTCTTCATGATGTACTTGGTCACTTTCTTCGCATTCAACACTTTTTATGATTTGACTTCAACCCATTTGGTGAAATAATAATTGGAAACTAGGATGGATTCTTTACCATTTGATTCTGTGGGAGTGACTTTCCCAATGATATCAATTCCCCAAATTCAAAAGGTTCAACCTAAATTCATGTTCTACAACTCTCAAGGAGGCAAGTGCTGAAGATTGGCAAACTATCGGCATTTGAGGCACTTTCTGACGTAAGTAGTGCAGTCTTGGACCATGGTGGTCTAGTAATATCCTTAAAGGATGATCATTTTAGCAAGCATATGACCATTTATATAGGGATTGCATTCCCCACTATGGATATTATGCATCTTGTCTTCGACATCTGCCCCTGCTATGCATTGCAAATGGGTTCTGTCAAAATTTCTCCTTAAAAAAGCTTTATCACAGGTGATGTACTAGGCAGGAAGCCTGCGAAAAGTCACATGATCTTTCTTATTAACCTCTTGATAATATTTACTCTGCTTGAGGAGGCACCAAATATCATAATACCACAATACAACTATATTTGGGTCTTCATATGTTGTGAGCTTGACGTGGTAGCAGTGATTGTCTGTAAACTTCTTTTGAACTAGAAAGAGAGCCATGGGTATTTCTTCAGGCACGCTGATCATGGAGGACAAGGTTTCCAAAGCATCAATAATGATATTTTTTTAGCGGAGTAGGTAGTGGAAGAAAATACCCTCAAATTAGGAGGCGAGATCTTCAAGGTGAGCTTAAATGGGTAGGAATTTCTCATCTTTGACTTTCCACTTTTGGAGGACTTATCCTATGATAAGAGTTGAATATCCATTGATATTGATGCGTCTGATTCCTTTCTTGAGGGTAGTCTTGAGACCTAGAATGCATGCTTTATACTCTATTATATTATTGGTGCAGGGGAAGTCCAACTTGATGGCAATAGGAGTATGAGAATCGTCAGGGGCGAGTAAGAGTATCCTAGTGTCATATCCTTTCTTGTTGGAAGATCCATCAAAAAACATCTACCATTGGAACTTTTCGTGAGAATTATAAATAATATCTTCATTCGAGAACTCAGAAATCCATACATTGGCTTCTCCCGTGGGATTATTGATTAGGTAGTCAGAGATCACTCTTCTATTAATAGCTTTCAGAGTGACATGTGCAATGTAAAGTTCGACTAGTAACATTAAAGAACGAGCCATGAAATTGGATAAAGAAGGATTTTCTAATAGGTATTTCATGGGATATATTTAAGGACACCAACTTGATAGGGAATTCAAGCATGTAATGTCGGAGCTTATCAGTTACCCAAACTAAGGAGACACGTGACTTATCCAGTATAGAGTAGTTTAGTTCATACCTTGATAGCTTTTGGCTACTATAGTAAATAGGCTTTCTTTGCACAACTCTTCGATGCATTGGGCTAGTATAAATCCTGTTGCGGTGTTAGTGACAGTGAGGTGTAGAAGAAAGTGAAGACCCTGTTGCGGAGGCATGAGCATCGGAGGTCGGGTAAGGTATCACTTAATCTTATCAAAGTCTTCTTAACATTATTCATTCTAAACTTTTGTCAAATCCTTCTAAAAAAGTTTAAATATAGGTTTGCGTATGGAGATTAACTGGTTGATGAACTAACTGATATATTGGAGTTTACCCAGAAAGATGTGAACTTCCTTTTCCATTCATTGGCATTTTGAGAATTTCTATAAGTTTGGTAGGGTCTGCTTCGGTCCTTCTCTCGTTGACCATGAAACCAAGGAGTTTTCCTTTCTGAAGTGAAATATGCATTTTTGCGGATTGAGATGCATCTGATATTTTTGCAGTTGCTCAAAGAATTTCCTCATGGTAGGGATGTGACCTTCTCGAGTTTTGGACTTGATGATCATATCGTCAACATATACCTCGACCTCTTTATGTATAAGATCTTGCAAAAAGGTTGCAGCTTCCCTCTTATAGGTAGCTCAGGTATTTTTTATACCAAAACGCATGACGGTGTAGCAAAAAGTTCCGCATGGGGTGATAAAGGTTGTCTTCTTTTGCTGGTAGGATGCATTTTCTAAACGTGGGTGTGCCCGATATGTGTGTTTCAAGCAAAACCAAATTTTTCACCAAAAATTATCCAACTTTTAAATATGCACCAAACCAAGTTGTGAAAACCCAATTCTTACTTTGAACCAATTTTATCTTGATTAATCTTAAACATGCATCTAGTGATTAAAGCAAGTAAAGTAAAGTAAAGAATACTCACAATGCCAGATGTACGAGGAAAAAACCCAAAATGAGAAAACAACCTCGGACGGCCCAAGCCAGATAATTACTATAAATACGGTTTTACAAAGATAGATAAAGTCTCACTCAACGACTCGATCCCTACGGGTCTTGACGCTCTTCTGATCTTCAACCACTCTTATCACAGTGCCCACATAGAAAGTCCTTCTTCCATGATACGTGTCCACAACACACGCATCCACGTATGTCTCGGTGTCCATCGAATGCCTTTTATTCGTCTACGATGTCGAACAAGAATTCCTTCTCTTTTCTTCACCGCAAAACCCTTTGATGTTCAAGTGTAGAATAAATAACTTTGGTGCAGCAAGATCACTTAAACATATAAGAATGATAACTCGGATATTTTTAAACTCTAAGGATGTGTTTATGTTTTATAAACCTTAGAAAACATGTGCAAACAAGTTTCTGGTTCGTAAACAGTTTTTCCAGAATGTACACTTACGAAATTCTGATGCAAAAACTGTTTAAATAGGATTTAAACACTGCCTCGAAAAACATGTCGTTCGAATGACTTTAGGATCTCGTTCGAGCGAGATCTAATGTCGTTCGAGTGAGATGTTTGTCCGTTTGACTTTTAGTTTAAAACGTTTCTTCAAAGAGACCCAGTAAAGTTAAACTCCTTTTTCAAGCTTATCAGAAATAAAACGTAGTGTAAACCTTTAAAACTTTTTTAAAAACATTTTAAAATATTTTTCTTTATTAAAAATACATCCTTATTGTTTATAAAACAATCCCGAGCAATATAAATTATACGCATTCATACCTGAGTGATCTCGAAATGCAATTAACTTTGAAGACGATTAAACTTGCACCAATTAAACATCGACATGATTAAATCTTTGAAGCTTTGCTGCAACGTCTTCAATTTTCTTCAATACGTCATAGACCAAGTGGGATCGTGACAAATTAAACATATCTCTATGACATATTACAAACACAATTTTGTTCACGAAATTAAGTCAAAACAATATATGGACTCAATTGGAAATTTATGTCCTTACAAATCTCCCCCTTTGACTATTTCGGGACAAAACTAAACTAGTGAAATGCCTAACCAGGGCCGTCAAGCCGTATGACGCCTAAATCCCATAACATAAACCCAAAATAAAAAATACAGGATACAAACTAGTATATGTAGCACTGGCGAGCATGAACTGTCTGAATGTGATGTAGACTTGAAATCTCGAATCGCTGAAGAATACCTATACACATGAAACAGACAAATAAATACCCAGGTTAAGTATGGAGGAACAAATGATACCAATTTATATTTCTAATAAAAACGAGTCATTTGAAATATCTGAGCAATTATTTGATACCAATTAGTAAACATATGATTATTTGATACCAATTAGTAAACATTTGTAAACCAAAACATGCTCAAATATCCCCTACATCAAATACACATCTCTCCCCCTTTTTGTCTCGAATAAACATTCCGATGAAAAGACAAACCAAACCAAGTATCTAGCATGAGAATATACCAATTTAAATCAATTGGATACCAATTTGAAATAGTGAAAACGCTAGATAACCATGCAACAACCAGCTAACAGTGATCAAGAGATGATAAATCAGTAGCTAGTAAACCAAAACAAAATCACACAAAGAATATAGCAATCTAATCAGGTGTGATAAACGGACTTATATGCAAACTACTAATTTGAGATAAAAGAACCTGCATATAAACAAGTCAGTCCAAAAAAAAACTTATAGTAGTACCAAAAATATACCAATTTTAACCCAGTGGAATCAGAAGGCAAAATTCAGCCTGTCGTTCGAACGAGAAGGACTTTGCTCAAACGAGATGCGAAGTCGCTCGAATGAGGTACTGAGGTCGTTCGCATGACATAGGATGTCGTTTGAACGACTTCTTGCGACCTGCCAAATTTTCACATTTCCGAGAAATATGTTATATTTTTGCCCAGTGAAACAATTTCCACAAAAAAATTTCGTGAAGGGCCTGACAGAAGCAAAACAGTGTTAAAACAGTAGACTTTTAACACAAAATGCAAAGACTCATAAAAACTAAAAATGTGAGTTACATGCAAACATAGTACTGATGTGCTCAAACATGGATATGGAATGAATAGGCGTGGAACTACAACAAATGAGTCACAATTCCAACACATCAAAATGATCAAGAAGCTCTAATTGATAGAGATAAATCATCAAACTTTACCGTAGCCATATGACAATAAAAGTGTGAGCTTAATGAACTAAACATACTACATGCACACAAGTCCAGAATTTTGACGATTCTACAAATAATAGCGTCAAATTGCAATGTTTCAACATTAGGATTAGTTATGCAAACCCGTTTAAATTTTTAATTCATCCAAACTCCCTCAATAATAACATGTTTTCTTTGGAATGAACTAAACAAATTTGTCCATTTTCTTAACATATTGTATTTTCTTTTGGGCTCTTTAAACGGTGGCTTTCACGACGAGTTAATTTTGAACTCTCGCAGCCCTTTCCCGTGAATTCACTCATCATTTTTACCAATTTAAATTCTCACGGTAAACGGTTATTACATGCACACTTCTCCTTAAGTCTACTTACGCATAGATGACAAGATTGAGATAAGAACGCCTCACCAAATTTAAATATGCAAGAGAAGTCAAACATCCATATAAACTCGTGCATGTGTGCAATGTTGGCATATATACAAAGTCGAATCAAAATGCATATCAACTTCGAAACAACCCCATATAAACAATGGTTAAGATCATTCTAAACATCGATAATAATGACCAAATGTCCTAGCCACATGGATAATGAAACGATGAGGGGGGGGGGGTCCAAGCACACCAATATGCCACATCAAACATGTAAACTCAAAAACAAAAATCGAAAATCTTTTTGGCTTTTCATATTTTGACTCAAATAAAAGCAAACTATTTTTGCGTTTTCAAAAGTTTTCTCAAAAGCAAAATCTTTTTGTATTTTTCAATAAGACTCAAACAATTGAAAACTATAATAAAAAAATGATACACATGTCATAATACTAGCAATGAATAAATCATGAAGCAAACTAGTATATGCCAAACAAGGTAACACTATCATCCTTTAGATTTAGCATGGGAAGAATCAAGTGCACCCAAACAATAATATTGAAGTTTAATTCCTAAAGCCACTAAATCCGATTTCCTAACCCAAGTAGATGTGAAATGATGCATGGGGGTTTTAGAAATCGGGGCAACTTTATTCCTAAAATTCCTAGGAGCTTGTCTAAAGTCGTAACAATAATGCCTAAGGAGACCTTTCCTACCACAAAACGTGCAAGTGTAGTGGTGGTGGGAATGATTAGCTATATGTGGACCTTTTCTAACCTTCCTAGTGTTTCTCACAAGTGCGGGGGGGATGGGGACAACTCTCTCATCAAAACCTATACCTCCCCTATCTCCCTTAACTTGGACGGTGCCTAGGATCTTATCTAACTTCTCTGAACTAGCCTCCAAATCAAACTTGACTATAGACGAGTATCTCAATCTCTCCTCCAACTCGTGAGTCCAAGACTCGAGCAATTGCCTAGACTCCTCAAACTCTAAAATCTCCTTTTTCAAGGACTCCATCAAACCACGAAGATTATCTCTCTCTTTCTCCATAAACTCTAGTTTCTCCCTAAACTTCTTTTCTCTTGCCCTAAGATCCTCAATTAAACTATCATCATTTTCTATGGCACTCTCATTCAACTTAGCTTGCAATTTTGAGTTAGCCTTTTTCACTTTCATCGTTTCGGCATACAACTCATTAAACGCATTTTGCAACTCTGTCACATCTATCTCCTCCTCGTCAGTCTCTTCACCCTCACTAACATGGGATACACTCAAAACCTCCTCGAAAGTGTCATGCACATGATAATCTTCATCACTCACATGACATGCCATAAACGCAATAAAGTTACGATCAATGGGGGAACTCTCTCCCTCTTTCGGATCACTATCACTTAAGGTGGCATTATAGACAATGGGTTGCTTGCCCTCTTTCTTAAGTCTAGTGGGACACTCCTTAACTTTGTGACTATACCCCACACACCCAAAACACTTATCTGACTCATCTCTCTTAGGCTTCGCAAACTTATCCGTAGAGGTGGAATCTACTGTGTTGTTCTTGAATTTTTCAAATTTCTTGGCATCTTTCGATTGCTTTTGAAACATAATATATTTTTTAAATTTCTTTGCCAACAAAGCAACATCCTCAAAATCGGAATCGGAATCGGAATTTGAAACTTTAATTTCCTCCTTTCGGGTTTTCGAAGCAATACCCTTTTCTTTCTTAGGCACTTTCTTGGAGGTAATCATGTTGATTTCATAGGTTTGTAAGTCACCTACAATCTTTTCTAATTTCTTCGACTCTAACCTACCCAAGGAGTTTAAAATGGTCACTTTCGAATCAAACCTACTAGGCAACGACCTAAGGATTTTCTTAATGGCACGGTTGTCGGGAATTTTCTCACCTTGGTTAAACGACGAGTTGACAATATTGGACAACCTAGCATAAAAGTCATCAAAGGTCTCACTCTGTAACATCCTAATGGGCTCAAACTGTGTAATGAGATTTTGAAGTTTTGACGCCCTAACCGTGCTAGTGCCCTCGTGAGTGAGTGCCAAAATATCCCAAGCCTCTTTTGAAGTTTCACAAGTCATAATTTTACTATATTCTTATTGTGTGACATGTGAAGCAATAACGTGCAGACCCTTAGAATTATATTGTGCAAGTCCTTGTTCAGTTTCGGTCCATGACTCAACAGGCTTTAAACTAGTGACCTCACCAACAATAGTGACAGGGGGTGTCCAACATTTCTCATTTTCTAGCTACACAAGCTCATCAACAAATTTTAATGCACATCTCATTCTCATCTTCCAATAAGTGTAATTAGTGCCATAAAAAACCGGAGTTCAAGAAAATTCATTATATCGAGAATTCATCTTTGAAAAACACATGGGATATCAAAACAAATAAAAAATGCTTTCTAGCTCTGATACCAATTTGTAAACGTGGGTGTGCCCGATATGTGTATTTCAAACAAAACCAAAATTTTCACCAAAATTTATCCAACTTTTAAATATGCACCCAAACAAGTTGTGAAAACCCAATTCTTACTTTAAACCAATTTTATCTTGATTAATCTTAAACATGCATCTAGTGATTAAAGAAAGTAAAGTAAAGTAAAGAATACTCACAACGCCGGATGTACGTGGAAAAAACCTAAAACGGGAAAATAACCTCGGACGACCCAAGTCAAACACTCACTATGAATATGGTTTTACAAAGACGGACAAAGCCTCACTCAACAACTCGATCCCCACGGGTCTTGACACTATTCTAATCTTCAACCACTCCTTTCACAGTGCCCACGCAGAAAGTCCTTATTCCACGATACATGTCCACAACACACGCGTCTACGTATATCTCGGTGTCCACCAAATGACTTCGATTCGTCTACGATGCCGAAGAAGAAGTCCTTCTCTTTTCTTCACCGAAAAACCCTTTGATGTTCAAGTGTGGAACAAACAACTTTGGTGCAGCAAGATCACTTAAACATATAAGAATGATAACTCAAATCTTTGCAAACTCTAAGGATGTGTTTATGCTTTGTAAACCTTAGAAAACATGTGCAAACAAGTTTTTGGTTCATAAACAGTTTTTTTAGAATGCACACTTACGAAATTCTGATGCAAACACTGTTTAAATAAGATTTAAACATCGCCTCGAAAAACGTGTCATTCGAATGACTTTGGGATCTCATTTGAGCGACTTAGACATCTCGTTCGAGCGAGATCTAATGTCGTTCGAGCGAGATGTTTGACTTTTTAACTTTTACTTCAAAATATCTCTTCAAAGAGACCCAGTAAAGTCAAACTCCTTTTTCGATCTTATCAGAATTAAAACGTAGTGTAAACCTTTTAAACACTTTTAAAAACATTTTAAAATATTTTACTTTATTAAAATACATCCTTATTTTTTATAAAATAATTCCGAGCACCATTAATTATACGCATTCATACCTGAGTGATCTCGAAATGCAATTAACTTTGAAGACGATTAAACTTGCATCAATTAAACATCGGCATGATTAAATCTTTGAAGCTTTGTCGCAACGTCTTCAATTTTCTTCAATACGTCATAGACCAAGTGGGATCGTGACAAATTAAACATATCCCTATGATATATTATAAACACAGTTTTGTTCACAGAATTAAGTCAAAACAATACATGGACTCAATTGGAAATTTGTGTCCTTACACATCTTGATCTTGTTATACCCGCCAAAACCATCTACAAATGACTTGAGGACATGTTGGAAGTGTTATCAATAACCATGTCGATATTGGGTAAAGGATAATCATCCTTGGGGATGCTTTATTCAGATGAAAATAGTCGATGCACATATGGAGTTTTCCTCCCTATTTTGGCACAGGGATGATGTTCGCTAGCCATGTAGGATATTCAACCACCCGAATGAATCGATGACAGTCATGTCGCTATATGACCATGCTAAAATGTTCACGAATTATTTCAAAAGTTATTCAAATGATGACAACTCATGCTAATTAGGGGTAAACCTTATCCTAATCTTATGCGGATTGCTACTAGAATCGAGATTAATAACCATAATCTTATCATCATTAGTTTGAACGTTGTTACATTATTTAGTTTTTTCCTTACTGAGAATAGTTGATAATTTTCATTTATTAGATCATCTTCATCAATTATTTTATTAGAATCAATGAAATTAATATAAGGCATAACAAGTTAATCAAAATCTTTATTCATTTAATTAGAAATATTTTCTAACAATATATCCTTGAGAACCTCATAATAGGAGGCCTCATTTACGTTGATATAATAGAAAAATAAGGGATAGATTTTGTTCATTTGTAGATGTTAATAAACAAGGTTCAGGCTGGAT
Source organism: Sambucus nigra (assembly GCA_949130495.1). Lineage (NCBI taxonomy): Eukaryota > Viridiplantae > Streptophyta > Magnoliopsida > Dipsacales > Adoxaceae > Sambucus > Sambucus nigra. Next base: position 249,271,847 of record OX422210.1, read on the forward strand.
AAAGTTGGGTTGATAGGAACAGTGTGCCAATTATGGAGTTGCTTTTCAGAAGGAAAAATCTTTATAGATGGGTCAAATTCCTCAACCTTGGTGTGGATTATATTGAGAACTGGCCCCATTGTGTAGAGACCAAATGACTCATCGTTGTCACTACTCTCAGAACTTTCAATATTTGATGATCTTGAATTTTCATATTTGATGGTCAGGGGTTTTACTTCATGCTTTGGGTCTTCAGTCCAGGTGATCTTGTCTTAAAAGAAGATTTCCAATCTGGGCTTCAATTTTTCTCAATAGGGTCTTACCACGGTTCGAGGAAACTGCACAAGGGGAAATCCTCGCCTTCCTTAGTAAATCACCCATTTAAAAAGTCTTTTGAGATGGATTATTTTTTTTAGTGCTCTATTCTGATATGATTAGAAAATCAATGAATCCTTGAATGACTTTCTTCAAGTGGAAACATGGTCAGTGGTGAGCTCGACGATTTAGTAGAATTACAATGAGCGTCGTGCTTAAAGTTCCTTAGAATTGGATCTAGTAATGGGCGAGGTTCCAAAGGCTTTATGAGTTTTCAAGACAGGAGATATTAGTAATATTTGAGAGGGGAGAATGGATCTAGATTTATTCCCTTTTGATTATTGTTAATGGTTGATACAATAGTGTGTTGTTGGATTGTCATACTTGCAAAAAATGAACTTCCCTATTGGACTATTCGGCTTAGACTCGGCTTTCTGATTGATAAAAACTTCTTCGATCTCGACCCTCACCTCCCACAGGGCTCTAAAATGAGGGTAGTATTGTCTTCCCATAGAGTTTTGAATGTGCGAAAAGAAATATTTCTTGATAATTCCCACTTATTCTTCCTCAAAAGGTCATTTTGTTATTGTAGCGGCCTTTCCTATCTACCTACTAATAAATCTACTGACTGATTCCTCACGATTGTACTTGATTAGATCAAGGTCTCGATGAATGACTTCTAACTCGTCATTGTATTTATATTGGGTCATAAATTCTCGGGCTATATCCTCCCAACTATGGATTCGAGATTCTTCTAGCGATAAAACCTTCGGAGAATGCTATCTTTGAGGGTCTGGTAGTGCATCTGCACCAATTTTACTTCGTACGCTCCAAGTTGATTCATAGCATGATGATAACTATGAATGTGTATAATGGGAGATCCACTACCTCCACATTTTTTTATATCTGGCATCTTGAACTTTTCTGGCAATCGAGTTTTTAGGTAGGGATACATGTATGTCTAATCCGCGTAGTTCCCTAAGATCTTAACTTGGTCAGACTTCTTGGATAGACATATGAGGTCTTCCTGACCTTGTTCAATTCTCCCTCTTTAGGATTAGCAAGAATAGGAATTGTCAAATTAGCTCCTAGATGGGTGAGGCTTGGCATTGGCAACTGAGATGGCACTTTCCCATTAATAGGTGGGACACATGAGATATAAGGGACTTGTTAATACTCTCCTGTAACCCATATATATTTTGGTGCCTATAAAACCTCAACAAGGGGGAAGATAATGTTAGGATCAGGAACATTGAGTGTTTGAACCCTGTTTCACTACATCTCTTTGACATTTGTCTGGAGATTATCACTCTTGGCACTAAGTTGAGTGAAGAATTCCATCAGGTTTGGTTGAACATTGAATTCTTATCAAAGTTATCCATGAAGAGTCTTTAGAGACAACTTTAATGAAGGTAGCAAATGAGTTAGTAGAGATCCGAGGTGGTTTGATAGTGGATCTGAGCCAATATGGTGACAGGCCAAAACTTTGGAATGCGATCTCACTTGAGAGGGGAAGAACTTTATATTGATTGAAGGATATTTTTGGGTTTTTTAGAAAAAGGGAGAAATTACTCTTTTTTGTATTTTGTTAAAAGGATTTTTTAGAAAAAATAATAGAAAGGTTTTTTGTATTTTGTTAAATGAAGAAATGGAAATTCCCTAGTGCAATTATTATTATTAGGTTTCGCATGCATTATGTTCTGCCTAGGGTGCACGTGAAATTATGGAAAGGACACGAGTCTAGGAAAATATAGGGTACGCAATGCAAGACACGGTTTAACTTATTTCCAAACTCATGGATAGGGTCTTATTTTAAAAACAGGCAAAATAGTGCAAAATTTGGGTGGCAAGACGACCCAAAATTTTGATAGAGTTTTGCGTTGAAATAAAAAAATTAGGTATTAGTGTCCTAGGTCAGACGCCTATATGATGTTGATGCATTGGGAATTTATTATAAAGGACTCCTCATTTGACATGACTTCCATGATATACCTCTTGCCTATTAAGTCAATCATTCATCGGTACCTGTGGATACGCCATTTGTGACACCCCGCCTGATAAAATACCGGGTGATCAGTCTTATACCAAATTAAAACAGAAATCTCAGTTGGATCATCCTTAGCATCACTGTTGAAAACTTTTTAAATCTTACTAATCACCTAGTATTCCAAAAGCTGGTGCCAATTTTAACTTTTTGATTAAACAAAACAGTACATGCGGAAATAAAATATAAACCATTCACACAACTGAATGAAAATAAACTGAATAATAATTAAACAATTTGCTGAATAAACCATCGGCCACCAAGGTGAAATAATCCAAAACAAATATTCAACACTTGAATAAATACACCTAAAAATTGTACCGAGAAGTCTGGGCTACAAACCCTAAATAAAACTGAAACTGATACAAGATTCCTACTCTAGGAATGAATGAATGATGCGTCTAATCCAAACTCCTGCTAGCATCCACATATGCCGTAGCTCCATGTCCATGGAATAGAATATCAATCCTGGCGCCCCTATGGCTGGACACCTAAAAGGTTTTGAAAATGATTTTATAGCAAGGGTTAGAACCCAAAACATTTTGAAAATATTTAGCAAGTGAATTAACTACAGTAATTTAAAATGCATGAATGCACTTCATATTTAAGTTAGTGTCGCACTCCCTTGTGGACATTCTCACCCCTCCACTATTGTGCACACCTACCGGTTACCTTAACCCCACCTAGTTGTGCTACCCCGTCCAACTAGTCCTGGTATAACCTTCCCTTTCCATACTCCTCTAACCCGAGTATAATGATTTCCTGAATTATAAGTTATTTCACAATTAACTTAATTAATTCCTCTTAAATAGTAACATATGACCGTATCACAAGTTATATAAAGTAAATACATCGCACACTGTATTATTACCCGTATATAATATTTACTACCATTATATACGTACCCTTGCCACAAAATCCACACATATAACATACATATATCCACCCCTTCGAATATACCCTCGCCGGATGATTTCCTCTAAAATGCTATCTCACTAGGTGTGCTCACAAAACCTAGTTTTCCCTAAGTTGGAATCGCTCCCCAACTTAGCATAAAAATATAAACGTAGTGGAGGCGGTCATATTCCTTCCCTGAAAGTGAGATAAATCCCTCACCCATATATACCGGACGCTATGACCTGGGGATATACTCGCCCTACTCCTCGAGCTAGGGGATTCACCCACATCGTGCAACCTCCCTTGATAGCATTAGAGTATTTAAATTGAATAAATATCTAGTCACTGATATTTAATATCACACACAATATAAACACGTATATATACTATCGCTGTACCGTATATATATAATATAAACCCCGGCTTTACCGTGTACTCAAAATCTCGTACACTGCCTGTAATTTAATATCACACACAATTTATACACGTATATATATATATATACTATCACTACACCGTATATATATATTATCAACCATGGCTTTACCGTTTACTAATATCCCGTACACTGCCCGAAATTTCCTGAGTCTGTGGCCCGACTCAACGTAATCAATTTTTCTCACTTAATAATTTATCGTCTTCCCGAGTCTATGGTCCGACTCTAATATGTTTAACTCATACCTCAATTTATATAATACTTTCCCCGAGTCTATGGTCCGACTCCAATTAAAATTAATTAACACACTTATTAAATTAAATACCTTCCCGAATCTACAATTCGACCCTAATTAAATTAACTAACACACTTATTAATTTAATTTAGTACTACCCAAGTCTACAATCCGACTCTAATTAAATTAATTGTCACACTTATTAATTTAATACTACCCGAGTCTACAATCCGACTCTAATTAAATTAATTGTCACACTTATTAATTTAATACTACCCGAGTCTGCAATTTAACTCTAATTAAATTAATTATCACTCTTATTAATTTAATACTACCCGAGTCTACAATCTGACTCTAATTAAATTAATTATCACTCTTATTAATTTAATACTACCCGAGTCTACAATCTGACTCTAATTACATTAATTATCACTCTTATTAATTTAATCCTACCCGAGTCTACAATCCGACTCTAATTAAATTAATTATCACACTTATTAATTTAATAATTACCCGAGTCTACAATCCGACCCTTATATAATTAATTTACACATTAATTAATCAACAAAAATTCGAGTCTGTGGTCTGACTCTAATAAAATTAATTATCACCCTTATTAATTTAATAACTTGGTGTCACACAACCATTATCCCCGGACTCGTTCACTTGGCCCATACCTTAATATTTTTCGAGTCTATATTCTAACTCCAAATTAATTACCCTCTCTCAATAATTAATTTAATACTTTGGTTTCACTTAACCAACATACCCGGACTCGCTTACTTGGTCCAATTTACATCTCATAATATCATACCCACATTTTCGCCTACAATGTGTCACACCTTTATTTCTATAAATTTCCCCATTATATTTGCCTATAATTATTAACATACCCGGACTCAATTCACTTGGCCCGAAATTAAACATTTTCCGAGTCTATATCCCGACTCTAAATTAATTAGATTGTCTCCAAACTTAATTCGCTACTTTGGCGTCGCTTAGCCAATATACCCGGACTCACTCACTTAATCCGTATTTCACCATTTTGGATTAAAACCTCTCAATTTCATCCATTAAGTGCCCCACATAAATTTATCCTAGTCCCAATTACTTTCTCCCATAATTGCTAGGAATATTTGTTTCATAATTATTTATCACTTATTAATGTATGAAACATAACTTTTAATAAAATTTCCCTTCATATAACAAACTGGCCGAACTCCCCAGATTTTGCCATCATCGATCGATCGATCCCCCCTGATCAATCGATCGATCGCTCCAGTATTCGTCTTCTCCACCCACTGTCAACCATGGACGAAACTTTAAGCTTAAATTCTCAACCTAAGCCTTTACCCAAATACAAATAACACATCATCCATGTAAGGGAAGGGTTGAACCATCTCACAGACCTAATTTCATCATCAATATCCATAAATTCCAAGGTTTTCCCGATTTGGGTATTATCCGGGTTTCAAATCCCCAATACGAATTTCATTTATTTTAACAGCAATTAACCATCTACTCTTACTGGTTTTAACATCTGATTCATTTCTCTACATTCTAGAATCATAAACACGATCAATCTCCCCCTTAATCCCATTAAGGTATATAAATTTACAAAAACCCAATTTAGATTTTGGTGACACACCCCAAACGAATTTTCATATACACATCACTATGATATGAATTGATTATCATAATTTTAGAAATCACAACAGTTAACCACTTGCCCGGATTGTTCGTAGTGTCTGATCCGTTGGCGTAGTCCCTCAATTTGGCTCCAAAATCCCCAAATTGGATTTTGCTAAGCTTTCCCCCAATTTCCCCCTCAAGCCCTAGGCTTAGAATTGTGTTGGCTTCTGATTTCCTAATCCCTCACTTAGGTTAAAACCCTCAATCCCGTTTTTCACCAAATGGGCTTAATTAAAGTGGCCTAACTCACCCCGTGTGGGCCCGGCTATGCCCAAAAATAACCCGAGATCTAATTACTACCCCTGGGTACTCTTTTCTGACTATCTCAACCCATCCGGATGTAACCGCGCACTCGGAATTGCCATCCGAAATACTTTATAAAAATCCTTATCTCACACCCAATTTAGTCTATACTGACTCCCGGCTGGGATAAGTGCATACCCCGTACGTAATTAAATTATTACAATTCACTTAGTAAATAAATTTCACTAAACATTAACCATTCACTCCCCGATTAATATTTAAAATATATATATATATTGCTATAATTAATTCAATTAAAATTACAACACACGAGTAATTTAAAATTCCCGAATTAATTAATATTAAATGTACAAAAATACGGGGTGTTACATAATATATGTGGGTGTATATGAATTGCCTCGTGGTATACCTCATAAACATGGTATGCATGAGAGTCAATTCGATATACTCGACATACGTAAATTAGTTCTCTTTTATATACCTCCCACTGTAAGTTTGGTCAAGTGGTACGACGAGGGGGAATTGTTCTATATACATCGAAGATACTATGCCAATGGAAGGTGGAAATCATATATCTTAGGTTAATCGCACCCCGCGGGAACGGCACCCATCACAAAGTGACCCCCCAGTACCGAAAAAAGTTTGGCCAAAATGTGATGCTCACGTGACGTAGTGTGAAAAATGCATGAGTCTTAACTATTATTGTATGGAGAGTTTTACGTATGCTAAGTGGGAGAAGTACTACTACTAAGCATGAGGTAGAGCGTGAGAATATATAGGAGCGACATGTGATAATGGAGCTAAGCAAGGAGAGTAAAGCCACCAAGTATGTACATGAAGCATGGACTGTATACAAAGCATGCTGGTATATACAAAGTGTGAGAGATGTGAGTATACATAAGTGTGTAAGGACAAATTTCCAATTGAGTCAATTTATATGTATTGCCTTAATTCGGGACAAAATATTTTGAGTCATAGGTTAGGCTTTGTGTTGTTGAACTTTTAAACCTATGACGTGTTTGATTGAAGATGTATTTGTCTTCATATTTTAGAGGATCTCTTAGGTATGAATGCATATGAATTTTGATCCTCAGAATTTTATTTATGGATATTTATTTTTATAAATTTTTTGGAGCTACTTAAAAAAGAATTTAAAGAAATTATTTTCTTAAGCCATTTAAACGACTTTACGGGTTTCATTTGAATAAGTTTTGCAATTCGTTCAAACGAACTTCAAACGATCATCGAGTAAAAAATTTTATTTACAGAAATAATATCGTTCGATAGTCATTTGAAGCTAGTTCTAAAGAGATTGTCTTTTAATTAGAAAGAGTTTTTCTTTTGTTTTAACTAATTATCATTTTTGTTCGAACGAGATCTGTTTTTTATTCGAACGAGATTTCTTGAAAAATATGTTGTCTCAAAAAACATGTTTTCTATATAAATAAAGGGTTTCATACATTTATTTTTACAGACTTTTGGCAAAAAAATGCTTTCCTATACATATCCAAAAGCTCCCAAACCCTAGGTTCACCCATAGAGTTTAAGATCCAAGTTTCATTGCTCTATATGCTTTGAGATCTTGTTTTGTGGGCACAAAGAATTTTGTTCTCTTCATCTTGATTTGTAATCGTTTCATGGAGAGGATTCAGTATTCCATTTTCTATTTGCATACCATGGATTCCGTGGTATGGTGTTGCGGTGAAGAAATGTTGGGTCCATGTTCCATATCTATAGACACTTGTTATGCTTGTTCAGTGGATACTGAGGCATGTGTGGACTCATAAATTATGGCACCATGTAAGTGGACTCTTTCATTCACTATGGAGGAAATGTTAAAGACTGAAGACCATCAAGGATTGCGAGGGAATATATTATGTGTTGTAAGTCTACTTTATGTCTTGTGTAATTCCTCATCATAGTGATTTATGTGGCTGGGTTGTCCTAGGTTTTCCCCGTTGTGAGTTTTTCTCGTACATAGACGTGTTACATGATTGATCTTATTTATCTTCTATCACCGAGATGCATGATTTAGGATAAGAAAAAAATTGGTTAATCATTTAATCACAACAATTTGGTTTAGAATTAGTGCTAAGTTTTATTTGGGTTAATTTTGTTTAAGTTTGTAAATTTAATTCAAAAAATTAAAAATTAGCCTTTTGTTTAGACCACCCTCTGTATTGTCTACTGACTTCAAATTTGTATCAGAGCGGGGATAGAAAGTTTTTGTGTTAGATCCATGTTTAGGCCTAAGTTTTAGGGGTTTTTATTTAGGGGTCAATCGGTTTTTAGGTCACCGATATATGAAATCAGCACTCAAGGCGATAGGTGAGTGTGTATGGGAAGCGGTAAATGGTTGGTCTCCACCCACTACCTTAGTTAGTGATTATAGGATTCCCTAACCCGTAGAATCATTGAGTGAAAAAGAGCGTAAGTTAGAAAATGATAATTCTCATGGTTTAAAATGTTTATTTTGTTCGATCACACCAGAGGATATCCACCATATTATGAAATGTGAAACGTCAAAAGAGGCTTGGGACATACTCCAACTCACCCATGAAGGTACTACTATTAAGTCTTTCAAAATCCAAAACCTCACCACTCAGATTGAAACCATTAAGATAGAGGAAAGTGAAACTTTGATGAAATCTATACTAGACTGATAGATATTGTGAACTTGTCTTTTAACTTGGGAGAGAGAATACCCGAAAATCGAGTAATCAGGAAAATTTTAAGGTCCTGAATTAGTTTAAAAGTGATAGTTTTGTATTCCATGGTTACTTTGGACAATACAAAACTCGAATAGCTTATAGGTGATCTTCAAACTTATGGTCTCGACATGTTTTCCTCCAAGAAGACAAAGAAATAAAGGTCATTTCTTTGAAACCCTAGAAAGAGGAAACACGTGTTCTGGATGATGAGTCTGATGTCGAGTCCGATGATGTGTACATGTTTGTGAAGATGTTTAGAAAATTCTTAAATTTGAAAAATAATCAAAAGATCTAAAAAATTTTGAGAAAAATATGTATAACAAGGCTGATCAATTCTCTAAAAATCATAATGATAATTTTAAGAGGAGTGGGTCGTATAGATGCTTTGTATGGGAGGTTTATGGATATAGGGTAGTTGAGTGTCTAACTAAATTAAAAAATCAAAGCAAGAAATCAAAGGTCTACAATGACACCCGTAGTGATAGTGATCTGGAAGAGTGACTCTATTCCCTCATTTAGCACAACTACACAGTGTTCATGGCTAGTCATGGTAGCCCAAATAAAAAATCTTTCCATGAAAATACTTTTAAGCATGACACTTCTGATGCCATCATTTACGATTCCCAAGTGAGTGATGGTGGAGAGAGTGGAGAAGAACAAGAGAATGACGAAAATAAGGACGAGTGTGAACTCAAAGTCGCCTTCCGTGAGTCGTACGAGGAATCATTGAAATTTAAAAAGGAAAATTTATAATTAGAAGATAGGTTGAAAGAGCATTCCATAGGTTATAATAATGCTAAATTTATTGAGGAGCTTGGGTCATGTGAGAGGACATTTAAGGAGAAGCTCGACTATGTTGAGGGTGAGAGAGATAGCCTTTGAGGTTTGATAGAGATTATGAAGAAGTAGCTTTTTGAGTTTGAAGAGCCTAGGCATTTACTCAATTATAGGATATTGGATCTAGAAGTTAGATTTAACGATTTGAGTATGTCAAATTTGATTTGGAATATAGGTTGGAAATGTTGGATAAAATGTTAGGCACCGTTTGAATCAAAGATGACAAATGTGGGATTGGATTCGATGATCTAGATGCTTTTGCTAATAAATCTAAGACCATGCTTTTGAGAGACTCAATTATTTCTAAGAACATTAAATATGGTCAACCCTTAGGTAACACCTTTCGTTGTGTCTACATATGCACTTATTGCAGTAAGAAAGGTCAACTTAGGGTTTTTTGCTTTGATATTAGAAACAGTTCGATAAATTCTAAGTCTGAAGTCACCAAGATTCCCAAAATTCTAAAGCACCACATCACACCTATATTAGGAAATATGATTTGGAGACTTTACATGTTAGACTTGTTTACTCTCGAATGCTTGCACATGATACTTCTCATGCTAAATATAATGGTTAAGTGTGTTCACATCTTTTCATACACTAGCTTTTGTATGTTATATATATATATATATATATAATAAGGAGCAAAAGGTTTTCACTATTCCATAAGTTGATAACATAATTAGAGGCTAGGATTGAATTGTGTAAAATTGAATCCAATGGCTCACATTTTGTTTGGAGTAAGATGATGATGGTTCCCCCTCTTTTCCCATTCTCACTTTCACTTTAATTCAAATTAGAGGGTCTTTTTGTAAAAAGCCTTACTCTCCCCTCAATCACCTCACGATCAATCACCTCATACCATACCCACTCAGAGCATCGCATACTCAACCTCTCACGAATATCTCTTGCTCTCTCCTCCCTCTATCGATTTCCTCTCCGACTCTCGCAACATTAACCAAAAGGTAAAGCTCTATGATCTGTCTTGGTTATGTTGGGTTGGTTTGGGGTTTTTGTGTCCGGTTCTCTATACAAGATGTTCTGTTGGGAGCTTTTTTGTTTAAGAACATTTTTTTTGTTCGTTTGGGGATTTTGTGTTTAAGAATGTTTTTTTTTGTTTGTTTGGGCTTTTTTTGTAATGACATTTCTGTAGATGACATTTTTCTATGTATGCGATTTTTCTGTATATGACATTTTTGTGTGTTCCTTTGAATAATGAGTGATATGGTCTATGTGGGTAGGATAAAATGGCTACCTGTGTGTTCAACTAAATGCCTCAATGATGATCTATTTGTTGCCCACTTTTCTTGATTAATGTTAATATTATCCTAATGATTATTAAAGATTGGTATCATTTTGTTTTTTTGTTCGTTTGGGGATTTTGTGTTTAAGAATGTTTTTTTTTGTTTGGGCTTTTTTTGTAATGACATTTCTGTATATGAATTTTTTCTATGTATGATATTTTTCTGTGTATGACATTTTTATTTGTTCCTTTGAATAATGAGTGATATGGTCTGTGTGGGTAGGATAAAATGGCGTCCTGTGTGTTCGACTAAATGCCTCAATGATGATCTATTTATTGCCAACTTCTCTTGATTAATGTTGATATTATCCTAAAGATTATTAAAGATTGGTATCATTTTGTTTGGTTAGGTGAAATGACCTCATTATTATTGTTGTGTATTGGTTGGATTGATTTAATTTTTATTCATTTCTTTTAGGTGAAAAAGTTGACCATATGAGAAGTGAACAAATTAGGTATTTCTCACTCTTCTTCCTTTGTTGTGTTTGTTTCAATGATTAAAGAACTGGATTGCAGATATTCATTACTTTTATGTATAAATTTTTGGGGGTTAATTAATAATTTTTTTAGAAGTGTTATTTGGCTACTATTTTATGGTGAATTACACCACTATACTGCTGCAATTATGAGGGCTAGATTTTCTTTCCTCCCGTCTTTTTTAATGACTTAATAAAACTTTAATTAATTATTTTTTAGAAGTGTTATTTAACTACTGTTTTATGGTGAATTACACCATTGTACTGTTGCAGTTATGAGGGCTGGATTTGCTGCAATTTTGAGAGGATGACTTGGGGACACGGTTGAGGTAGTTGGATACGTGTCACATGTTATAGGTGGACAATTATGTAGTGTGCATCTCATGTGTTCACTGTCCACAAAATGGTGTCCCGCGTTGGTGTGTTTATAGCATCATTCATTTACTTTGTAATTATGAAGTTTTATTTGTTGAATCTATGTTTTTTCGCATCTCTCTCTCATCTCTCAAATCCCATGAATTAGCTCTCAATATATATGTTCCACAGTCAAAACCATTGGTCGAACTTCCATCCTTAAATTTGGCCCCTAAATTCACCGTCCAAGACCAAGTTAGTTTTTTTCATATATTTGTAATGATTTCCATTCAGTTTTGTATTTTGTATATGATTTTTTATAAGAGGGATTTTTAACTATTTCTAATTGAACCAAGTAATGCAATTACTGGGATTTTGTCACAATTGTCTAAGATAGGGGAATTTGTCACATTTGATCATTGTGGCTTTGATTCTTTCTTTTTCATTTGGTGTTCTGTAGATATAAATTGTATGTGGTTCTAAGTGAACTTGTCAGGCATGAACTTGACAGTTTTTTAGGTATACATGTCTTGCCAATGTAAATTGACAACATGTTCTATTGTTGATACATGTTAGTTATAAGATATGAATATCATCATTTACTATTGAAATGATATACTAAGTAATCTTTTGAAGCATCACAATCATGGAAGTATGATTTTAGGCTAATAAATTTGTAAGCAGAGCTACGCCTGTTCTCATCAGAAGCATAATTTGTTGTTAGATTTGAAAGTAGAGATACAATTAATTTTCCATATTGAATTTTGTAAGATATTATGAGACTGCTTCTTTGTCCTGAATCATTGGATTTTCTCTTTATTAATAATCAATATATTATGTTTACTAGATTTGTTTGATGATGAATTAGTATTTGCCTAGCATAGTTGAACTTTTATGTTAGCGAAAAGGATTCAAATATATTAACTCACTACACCAAATCTGCCCATTTGTCAAGGTCATTGACCTTGACAAATTCACCTTGTCAAGGTCAATGACCGTGACATTTCGAGGCGAGACAACTTTTTTTGTCACGGTCGTGTCACGGTCATTGACCTTGACACAAAACTCGCGTTTTCTGTCACGGTCGTGTCAAGGTCAATGACCGTGACACGTTTGTCACGGTTTATAACCGTGACAAAGCCGTGAAAATTCTTAAAAAATTTGTCACGGTCATTGACCGTGACAATTCTGGGCAGAATTTAAAAAAAATCTGCTGGGCAGTATGGCCACCGCCACTGCCCAGCAGTATATTTGTACCTGTTATAACAACGTTGTACCTGTTCCAAACATCATATATCCAACACAAACTAAAGATAATGCAAATATATATTCATGACAGTATAATCCAAATTTTCAAAGTAAAAATAATATACATGACGATATAATCCAAATATAATTAAAATGGACAAACTTAAAAATAATGTTACTACATGTCTTGGGTAAATGTGAGGAGGTGAGTAGGCCACACGACATACGAATTGACGCACCCACTAATATATGTCGTGCCGCATTGTTCACGCAACCACAGTAGGGAGTTCTCCTTCCCGGGTATGACATGCGTGACGAGCACCCTGGACTCCATCCCTTTAAGCACACGTCCATGGACTATTCCACCCTCGATGATATCCGGGTCCCTCAACCCCCGCCCTATCCGCTGGCCATCAAATATGTCCAATATGAACACGCTCGGCCAACCAATCGTCGATAATGGTCTGTTGGAGGGCGTCAAATAGGGAAGTGGATCGTCGAAGTACGAACGTGTCGGTGATGAAGCAGCGAGGTCCACATCCTCGTCATCCTGCGCCTCGTCCTCCCGTACCTCCTCGTCCTCCCGCACCTCCTCCTCCACCGCCTTCTCCTTCCCTTTCCCTTTACCTTTCTCTTTACGGTCTCCACCCAACGTACGCTTCATGAATGCGTACATATCTTGGACCGTCGCCTCCAAACGGGACAGCTTCGCGTTGTGTGAATCCACCGTTCGAGCCAACCCGGTGTCGCTCGTCTCCAATCCGATGATCCTAGATTTGGCCACCCGCGAGCTCACTCCCCTTGTCCTCCCCTTGCGATCAGAGCCAAGCACTTGGCTGAGTGCGTCTGTGGACAAAGATGCCTTGTCGGCATCAGACTGCGACTCATGCACTTCCTTAAGCTTTGCCTGAAACGACAAAAAGCACATGATTAGTAAAATAAGTAAACTAAAAAATTATAAAGTAATTAACAATAATTAAACTATCGGATTACTTACAATCGTGGCCGCGACGCTCGGGGACACCTCCTTGTCCTTCCCCTTCTTCGTCCGAAGAGCCACATAAGTATCGAGCCTATGTGGCTTACCCCCTGGGCCACTCCCTACCCCCTGAAATAAAATAAAGTAAAGTAAAATTAGTATCGGCCCCGCAAAGTAAAATAATATCCAATAATATATTTTTGTAGTTATAGATAAATTAAATATTACCTTCATCCTATGCTCCACCTCAGCGTAAGAGGTCCGGCCGGAGTAGTGCACGTCCGTCTTTTTAGCCCGATTTTCCCTCCCCGATTGGCGAGATGCCAATTGTCGATCCTCGATCTCATTGTCAATGAACTTTTGCCATTGTGCCAATGAGATCGGCTCCTTGGGCGGGACGGATCCGCGCCATTGTAAAATGGTCTCTCGTGTTTTTCCAAAGTACCGTGTCCGCATATTTTTTTTCCACGTCTTGTGTTGCTCCCTCAACTGCTCCAAGACGGAATCGCGTAGCTTTGGATCCAAGTTGAATTGTTCCTGTCCAACAAATACAATGTTAGTTGCGAATAAATATAAATATAAATATAAATATAAATATAAATATAAATATAAATATAAATATAAATATAAATTGAAATTGAAATTGAAATTGAAATTGAAATTGAAATATTCATATAAATATTACCTGTAGTGCCGCCCAAACAGCTAACTTGAGCTCATACGGCACCTCCTTCCAACTCATAAACCCCGGGCCGATGACCGTCTTTAGCAGCTCGAGGGATCTCGCTAAAAGCTCCGACTTGTTTTCGACGGTAATCCCAAATTTTCCATATTTGGGGAGCCTAGGGGCGGAGGAGCCCTCGTCGCCTCCGCTACCACCGAACCCAGACGACGACATCATCATAAACAGCATCATCATCTTCGCCCTAACATCTGAAGGAGACATTTTTGCTGTAAAAAAATGTTATTAGTACAGATAAAAAAATGTTTCGTTTATATTATAACGTATGTGTAAGTTCCGTCAATACCACCCCCGCCACACGCACACACACACACACACACACACACCACCCCACCCCACCCCCACCCCCGCCACACGCACACACACGCACACACACACACACACACACTTGTATTTAAAAATAGTATACAAAACTAGGTGAGATTTTAGAATTACACGTCGAAATAATACATGTTGTATAATAATAATACAAGTGCATGCTTTGCAATCAAAGGTATCTATCTTTAGGGGTTTGTAAATTTAGGATTTATTGTAATATGTATTTTGAAAATAGGACAACAAACATTTTATTTATGATTTTAGTCCCTATTTTTGAATAAAACCGCTGGCGCGGACCCATATTCATAAAACGTTAACCAATCATAACATGCCACGTGTCCCTTTAATTTGAAAATAGGGACTAAAAATGGAAACAAAATGTTTGTTGTCCTATATCCATAATCAATATTATTTTAAGTCCTAAAATTACATAATCTATTATCTTTATAAGGATAAAATTATCTTAAAATGATTGGTAGGGAATGTCTATGAGGTGGATGATAATTTATTTGATATTTTATTTTATTTCTTTTGGTTAGGTTATTAAGACTTTATTTGAATTGATATCTTAGTAATTATTATTTAATATTTATTTTGAGCAATTATCTTATAGTAGGATTATTATCCTAGAAACAATTCTATCAATTCAAATAAATAGATATCAATTCAAATACATGTCTTGGATATCAATTCCCACTACGGGTGGCAATTCGTGTGCGTCGTGTCGTGTTCGGGTCGTGTCATGTCGGGTTCGTGTTAAGTATTAGTCAACCCGACCCATTTAACTAATCGTGTCAGATGAGCAAACACTAACCCGACCTATTTATTATCGTGTCGTGTTCGGGTTGACCCGCATAACCCATTAAGTAAAA
Source organism: Sambucus nigra (assembly GCA_949130495.1). Taxonomy (NCBI): domain Eukaryota; kingdom Viridiplantae; phylum Streptophyta; class Magnoliopsida; order Dipsacales; family Adoxaceae; genus Sambucus; species Sambucus nigra. The sequence continues at coordinate 249,287,549 of OX422210.1, forward strand.
TATAAAATAATTTTTTTCTTCTCTCTTAACCAATCATAGCACTCATAGGCCTACAATAACTTAATTTAATTAATTTCAAATTCTTGCAACACATAAATAATTTATCATCCGATTCTCCATGAATTTTATAGAATACCTATCAAGATATATAAATTATGTAATATACTCTCATTTTCGAGTTATACGTGTGTGACACTAACCCAACCCGTTTATTATTCGTGTTGACGGGTCGTGTCATATTCGGGTTCGTGTCAAGAAATCGTCAACCCTAACCCGCTAACTTCGTGTCGAGTTCGTGTCGGGTTATCGTGTCGTGTCAAAAATTGCCACCCCTAATTCCCACCCCACCCCACCCCTCCACCACCCCCTCCCCCACCACACACCACCACACACACACACACCCCACCCCACCCCACCCCTCCACCACCCCCTCCCCCACCACACACCACCACACACACACACACCCCACCCCACCCCACCCCTGCCCCCCTCCACCACCACACACTCCCCCACCACACACCACCACACACACACACACACACCCCACCCCACTCCCTCCCCCACCACACACCACCACACACACACACACACCCCACCCCTAACCACCCCCTGCCCCACCCCTCCACCACCCCTCCCCCACCACACACCACCACACACACACACACACACCCCACCCCACCCCCTCCCCCACCACACACCACCACACACACACACACACACACACACACACCCCACCCCACCCTCCACCACCCCCTCCCCCACCCTGCCCCACCCCGCCCCACCCCGCCCCAACCTGCCCCACCCCCTCCCCTACCCTGCCCCACCCCGCCCCACCCCGCCCCACCCCGCCCCAACCTGCCCCACCCCCTCCCCTACCCTGCCCCACCCCGCCCCACCCCCCACCCCCTGCCCCCCTCCACGCACACACATACACACATATATATATACACATACACACAAATATATATATAAATGAAAGAGAGAGAGAGAGAGAAAATGGACCTGAAAGTAGAGAGAGAGAGAGAGAGCAGCGTCGAGAGAGAGAGAGAGAGAGAGAGAAATGGAGGGAACGGCGCGAGAGGGAAAAAAGAAGGGGTTAAGGGTTTTTGCTGCGAAGATTGTCACGGTCGTGTCAAGGTCTTTGACCGTGACAAGAATTTAAATAATTGTCACGGTCAATGACCGTGACAATTACTTGTCACGGTCGTGTCAAGGTCAATGACCGTGACATAAAACGCGTGTTTTTTTGTCACGGTCAATGACCTTGACAAGGCTGGCCGGCTGAAAGGTGACAATTTGCCCATTTTGGTGTAGTGACTCTTATTCAATTTCCGAATTGTCGACTTTTATCACTACTACATCTATGACTTAAATTATTATAAGATTGAAACCTGTATATGTATGTCGTTGCCATGGATGCACTATATAGAGCTTCTTTTTTAGACACCTCACTATGGAGACCTTACATTACAGTTTTGTATTGAGAGTTAAAATAGTCGCTTACCATGATGATGGTGATGATCAATACAAAATTACACAAAGCCTTTTTTCAAGAGCTTCTTTCAATACAGAGCTTCTTATTATAAAAAACTATACACATCTTCTTTTTATCGTACAGAGATCTGCTTCTTTTCATCTGGTATATGCGGTCCTTTCAGTACGGATTATTTCTATTTGTTTACTATGGATTTTAGGCATAAACTCGAACAGTTCTCTGCTGCTTGATTGAGACTCGTTGTTTACTGTGGACACTTTTAATGTTTTTCTTAGTGTATATTTCAAAATTAAGGAATTCATATCTGATTACTCATGTAGGGAAGAGATACTTGCAAAAATGAGCATCAAACAAGATCGAGGAACTTAGTATTGGTGTTCTTGAATAATAAGAGCAGGGGTTTGAAATTCCTTTTTGACAAGTTTTCATTATCTTGGCTTTAATAATTTCTCGAGAGTGGATCTTAACTCACGTCACGAAGTGGCTTGATATGTATATATTTTATGTGAGTCTTGACTTTGATCATCAACTATTCGGTATAATGTTAATAAAAGATTCCATTTGGTTATACGATCATCTCCAAAGGTATATTGCCTCTCTCCGTCACACATAAATTCATCTCACTACCCAAATTTGTTAAAGTTTTTCACCAATAGTATTTGACTATTGGTATTTAGTATTTATTATTTCACTGCCATGGAGACCATCTCAGAAGTCAGCTCCAGTTACTTGGTAAATTTCTTTCTTCAAACTATTATAATTTTTTGTGGGGTTTTTAAGTATGTAGATTGTGTTGTTTGTACTACTACATATAAGCACATTTTTTATGGTGTTTTTAGTATTGGTTTTAGGCAAATTTTTGTGATATATTTCAATTGTAGGTCAAGTGTTTCATCAAAAGGCTCAAGTGAGCTCCGTAGATGTTGTAGATGATAATCATGTGAATGGCTTTGCCTATCATTTATCTAACTGTTGAAAAGGTACTCTCTCCCCCTAATGATTAGGATTTTATTTTTTACTGTTTAGATTTGGTTCGTGGGGGTTTCATAACTATATTTATTTGTGGTTGTTGGAGGATTTTTCGTTAATGTTTTCTTAAATAATCACCCCTCCTGATTCGTGGAAGTTACAGTGACATGGCTTCTTTGGCATTGTGCTATAAGTCTTCATCTTTATCTGATGGTAATTGAAAAAGATTTGGTGTTATATTCTTGATATGATAACATGTTAAATGGAAAAGATGGTACATGTGTACAGTCATCTTAAAAGCTATTAGCAATTTGGTTGCTATCAAAATGCCAAAGTAGCCTATTGCTTCATATAGTGGTTCTAAACAGTTGGAATCTGTTAGTTGTGATATCCCTATTTTTTCAGCTTTGTCAGTATAAGAGGGAAACACAGTTGTCAATCAAAATCCAAATGACAAAGTTGTGATCGAAAATTGTGAACTTGCCTTGGTAATACTCGGTATCTTTGGACATTTACATTTGTAAGTAAATCTACTATATACGAAATGAGTGCAGCGTAAAAAATAATTTTGGGAAGTAGAGTAAGTATTTATACAAGTGGAGTAATTTACAAAGCCAAAGGGAGATTTCACAAGACACAAATATAAATCTGTTGTTAAACTAAAGTGAGAAATGCTTACAGAAATCCCAGAATTGGAATCCAGCGGGAATGAAATTGCGAGGAATTGAGAAGAAGTCATTTTTACATTACACCATCTGTTTTGTCATGATTTATTTTTTCTTACTGTTATGCAATCACCGACTGTTTTTTGGATTTTTTAAAAATAGGTTTTGAACTATATTGGTTAAGATTAATTGGGACATAGAATTGATTTCTATGTGGGGTTAATATCTAATAAACTTATTGACTCAGATAATGACTCAAATATGCCTTTGCCAAGTTTCATAGTATAGTGTGCATAACAATGTATTTGAAGCACCTATCTCATATGATACTAATATTTGTTTTGTTTCTTGGTTGTTTCTTTTGTTTTTAGCTACTTGAACATCTAGATATTCCTTGACATTGTAGTTTCAACACTTTTCTTCCCAAAGCTCATGTTATTTAGAGGAAATACACATTTGTATCTATGTTGGCTTCTTGATTGGTGAATCTGTTTTTCTCTCCTTTCGTGAATGTATATTTTAAATGAGGCAATAATGATACTATTCCATAATTAAACTACTATTCTTCTCTTATTCTTAATTATTGAATGAATATATGCACTATATATTACATGGGTTTTGATTACTTCATATAGAAGTTCAATGTGACACCTAATTCAGAACACAAATTTGGAAGTTTGTCAAAATTTGGGCTGTTTTTTAGTTCAGTTTTTTTCTGACATAAAAGTTTAGTTTGGGATTTTTTTTTGTGATAGCAAAGTTCAATGTGATAGCAAAGTTTAGTTCATGACCTTTTTTTCCATATTTAAGTTTGTAACTTTTTTTTCTCTTTCACTAATCTTTCAATATCTTATTTGGTTAATCAAACTCAAATTGTAGATTGTCAAATACCAAATATATTGTCACGGTTATGATATTTGGAGATCATTAGTAAATTTTTGTCCTATGTTTTTTCCTTTTTTTATATTTTGTGCTAATATGAGTTATTTTATTTTTGTTTAGACATGGTGCTTTCATTCCCACGATTTTTCACATAATCTTTAACCAATTTTCATATTGTGAAGTCCATATTGACGATTTGGTGATATTTTCTCAGGTAATTAATAATTTCTTGCAGAGATGGTAAAATATAGCGCATCTACCTCTTTAAAAGGTGTTTTTCGAGATGGTAAAAGTGGATTCATATTTCTCTATTATCATGAAGTTGAACATTGGGGATATGGAATGTGTGAAATTTTTCATATGAAAGAACGATCTCTTGAGAGATGTTTGCAACTCGATTAGCACCGAGACTATTAGGATATAGTTGGGTTAGCACCGAGACTCTTTAATAGGCTTTGATTTATGTGTTGATTTTTGATTCGCATCTATGGATATAGTTGTGATATTTTTTTTTACATATGCACTATTTACGTAACATCAGTTATGCCTATGTTTTTTTTATTAGTTTTGTATACTAATAGGCATAACTTATTAATTTTATATACTAATAGTACTTTCAAATGTTTATTTTTCAATAGGAGTTTCTGAATTTTTTATTTTTATTTCTATATCCAGGGATCTCCATAACAACAAGTTGACATAACCAATTCCTCTTCAAATTGGGCGTTTGAAGACTTTTCTAATGCTCAAGACTTTTTAGTTTATAAGTTATGAGCCTGTAAATTTATGTGTATTGTACCATTGAATTGATAATGAACATAAATGTTTCCAACCAAAAAAAATAATAGTATTGTACTTTTAATTTAGTTTATAATTGTGTTCTTTTGCTTGAATCGCACATTCGCATCCATGAATGATCAGTCATGCCGATTTGGAAATTTGGTTGTGAACGATCAAATAGAAGGCTAAAATAGAAGAATGTTTGATGTGTACAGTGTGTTTGAGCAATTCTATCACCCAAAAAAGTTTTCAAGAATGCGGTTCTTCTATGCATCAATCGGTGATTCCAGTCATGCGTCCTCCTTTATTCTCACGCGATAAGAAAGTTTCAAGTGACGGTATCGAAGAACACGATTTTGAAAGCACCGCGATTTCAGAAATATTAAAAAAGGAAAGGTAAACTTACAGATGTCTCCTGGCTTTGGTGAACCTCTGTTTATGATGCTGTGAAGTCCATATGTACTAAAGTTTCCTGGCTTTAGTGTTTGCATTTTCTTATCACATCTCCCATTTTATTCTATATAGCTTAGCTTTGAATATGATTTTTGTTGGAGTCGTACATGTTATAATATTTGACATGCCAAAAGTTTATACTGCTGTCGCACGATGAAACTAATATTTTTTTAATAATTTCATTGCAGTATCCTAATGTGAAATATGCATTCCTTTAATGGTATTGCCCGTGCAAGGAAATCAGTTATTGATATCTACAGTTGAGTTTTTCAAGTAGGGGTACTGTAGATTAGTAGTTTAGTATAATTTTTTCCCTGTGAAAATGATTGTTAGTTTTTACATTTGATAAACATGTGAATTTTTTAGAAAGTTTGTTTCGTAAAAAATATTTGTTAGATGAATTTTGGCTCTTTGAATATTGCCGGATTGGTTGTTGTCCCTTAAGGAGGGTGGATAGTCCAATAAACAAAGTAGATTATGTTCATTTTTTTTCAAACATTGACACTGTTTATTTGAGGCACATTGTGAATTCGATTGATGAATATTATTTATTTCATGTTATATGTGAATTTATTTGACGAATTTAGACTATTTGAATGTTATTGGTCTATTTGTTAAGCAGGGTGAATAGACCTATGTATAAACGAGATTATGGCCTTTTTTTTTAAAAAAAATTACACTTTGTTTTATCGGGGAATGAAATTTTTGTCGTTTTGCAATTATGTACATCGGAAATTTTTACCGTTTTACGATTACGTAGTTTGGAAATTTTCGTCGTGCCTTCAGGCACGGGCATTCCGCTAGTGTGTGTGTATATATATATATATACTTTCTACTTGTATGATCTTATCGTTTTTATATTTTGATTTTTTTTGGTCTTATTGAAAAAATACAAAATGATTTTATTCGTCTTTCGAGTGTTTTTAATTGGCATGATTTTGAAAAAAAAAAAAAACTCACAAATATTTTTGGTCTATGTATAGTTTAGTTTTACACATTTTGTCTGGCATATTGGACTGTTTAAATCTACTTTATTCCATATTTTCAAGTGTCTAAGATATTTGATTATGACTTTCAATTCTTAGATTATTCTTAATCATGATTTCACAAAGTTGTTAGACTTTGATTTGCTTAATGACTTAACTTTGTATACGCCTACACGCACATATGCACGAGCTCTTTTGAAATTTAAATTCACATGTTATAGTTAAGCGAGATGTTCTCCCATCAATCTTGTCATCTACATATCTATTGACTATGAGGGATTTGTTCATGTAAGAACTGTTGTCGGTGAGTATGTATTTTATTAAAAATATGAGGGTGCATAGGAAAGGGCTACAAAAGGAGAAAATATCCTTTGCGAGAAAGCCATCGTTGGCAAGAGACTAAAAATGAGAGTAAAAAAGAAAATATTAGAGGCCAACGTGTTTGTTTACTTGTTTGATTTTCAAAATGGTATCTTCAAACGAATTGAGTGGAGAAATATGCGAGATTTGTTTAGCTTTTGAGCTTGTTATAGCTAAAGATCAACGGGTTTGCACAATGAATCCTAGTTATACTCATCATGTCATGACAATATTGATTAATAGAAACATAAAAAATTCTATGCATGTATGCATTGCACTTATTTGTTTATTGATTTCACCTTATCTATCACTTCAAGCTAATCTTAGTTTGATAAAGTTTTGTGTTCAAATATAACTCCTTGGATATTTTAAGTGATTAGGTCATAATTCATTTGTATCTAGTTCATGCCCCTTCAAAGCTTATGTGTTTCGTGTCATTTTATGGTCGTTTATGTGCATGCACACATACATACGCGTGTGTGTGTGTCCCTGAGGTTCGCTGGTATATTTTGCAGATTTATATATATGGTATCGTTTTGTTATGATATTTGCATTTGCATTTAATTTATGTTTGCCATATTCTTTATCTTTATATCAAATTGGCACACTATATGATCATATTGGTAACTCTTGTTGCTTGTTTGCATTCATATCTCACACGTCATTATCTATTCAAGTTGATATCATATTTGCATCAATATTGGTATTGATTGATCCTTATTTGGATTATTTATGCTTTTATTGCCATGATGTGTTTTCTGCACATTACATCATTGCATGATATTATTCCTTCTTCCTTAATTTCAATTGTTATTATATGTTCTCACTTTTGGAGGGAGATATTTTTTACGGGAGAGGAATTTTTTATTATGAATTCTTTCCTTATCTATTCTTGAATAAAATGGGGAGAATCGTATCTTTCTCTTCAGTGTTAGGAGGAGATTTTTATCTTAGGTACTGTTAGACATAGGTGGAGTTATTTCTTATAAAATATTTATATTTGTTATATTGTCTTTGCATTTGAAAGTGCATTTTCTTGTTCGGGTTGCAAAATGCGATAAAATTTACAAGTGTGCAAAGGTATGAGAACACACTATATATTGACTTACTTAGGTCTATATATATAGGAGTTCTAACTACTTTTGGATATTGAGACAAAGTAGGTTTATTTTTATGAGTAGCTCCATCTTACAAAGGTTCAAGAAGATTGAAGAATTCCAGTCCAAGAAAACCTCAAGATCAACCTAAATGGAAGTTAATTCCACCTATAACCACTTTAGAACACTTGCACTGCATTTTTTTATTCCTATGTGCATACGTGGTTTTTAAACACTTCAATTAATTTTTAAATCAATTTAACTCATTAAACAACATTTTAAATAATTTTTGGAATTATTAAAATTTGGTTTTTAAAAGTGTTGGGGTTAAAAATTGTACTTTATAAATTGTTTTAATTTAGTAGAAGTTAGCTTGGGTAGGATCTCAAAGCGCTAGAGACTTCAAGGGGAGTTTGTAAATATTTTTAAACACATTTTACACCCTTTGCCCACCGTACATATGTTGCCTTCTAAGGCTTTCGATTTGAGTTTTCTCTAAGACTCATTCCTACCATTTAATCTCAGCCCTTGGATGGTTTTAATCAAAGTTCTGCATGCCTCCTTTTGCAATACCGTGTTTCCATTTAAACCATTGAGATTATGTTTTTCCACCGCTCGTTATAAACCTTTAGATGAGAAGTCAAAGTGGTCAAAACTAATCTCAGCCCTTGGTTTGCATACACCATTCCAGATCCTTCCACAGCTAGTATATAAGCTCTCGAAGTCTGAGCAATTTGAGACTTTTGCCATTTCGTCCAACCAGAGAGAAAAAGAAAGTAGAGAGAGAACAGAGAGAAAGAAAAAAAAAGAGGAAGAAAAGAGAGAAGAGAAAGAGAAGAAAATCTATTCTTCGAATCCTCGCACCTCTGAGTGATTTCCCTTCACCCATACACCATAACCTTTAACGTTTCATCTACCAGAAATCCAAACTTTGAGTGTTAGAACCATTTGAGGGTTTCTATGAGATTGGTGGTGGGTTTGATCATCTTTTGAAGACCTCTTCACGTTTGAGTCTCTCTCATAACTCGTCTCTAAGAAAATATCAAGTTTCGTTGTTGAAACTTGAGATTTTCTAAAAGGGAACATCACACGTTTACTTCTTCGTTCTCTTACTTTAGATCCATTCTATTTCAAAAGATTTTTGAAAAATAATCTTCTGCTTTCTTCAAGGAAAAATCTGATCCTTAAAACGTTTGTGTCTCTTGAACTATATTTCACATTTTGTGAAATAAATATGTACAAAAATAAAATGAGTCACATAGGACCTTGGCTAGTTTTAAAAGCAATGTTTTTTTCAGATATGATCTTGAAAAGAAGCATATTTCTCAGAATTGTTTGAATCAGATCTTGCATGTCATATAGAAACTATTGATTCATAGGATCTTGTATGTATAAATTCTTTAAGAGGGTGAGTTGCATAAATCTGCATTTAGTTCACCTCATAAACACATTCTCACATGAACACTTAGTCACAGTGGTTCTGTTTGAGAGACTTGGAACTTGAAAGAGTTGCTGGAATCAGAATTCAAAGAAATGAGGTCAAGGAAAAGGCAAAGAAGCAACAAAGCAAAGATCATCTCTAGTCAGAAAACCATCGGAGTGGAGTGGCTTATATATTTATAACTCTTAACTTAGATTTAGGATATTTGTGTGTATGCTTAGGTGCTGTAACTTGATTAATTATTTTAGTGGATTTTTTATTTTGTGCCGTAGAGGGTACCGTGGAAGTTTCCCTTGATTAAGGGTTTGACCATGTTAAAATTCCTGTGTCATTTACTTTGAATATTCTTAATTTCTGTTGTGATTGGTACTGCATGTTGAACTTAGTAGATGATTTTTAATTTGAAAAATCTTAGGTAATCAACTACCAAATCTAGACTACATATTCATAAACAATTTTGAACACATCTTGTGTTGTTTACTCGAAAAGGGTATTGTCCAAAAAGTTTATTCGAAGTTTACTCAACTTATAAAATTCTATTATTAATCTAGTAAACAAGTTTTTCAAGTGGTATTAGAGCGGGGCCATCTTTTGTGATTCTAAAACTTTAGAAATTGTTTGAAAACTTCTTTCGAAAATTCTGAATATGGAAGAAGGATTTGAGAAGTTTGGTAACCTCTCCCGACCCCCATTCTTTGATGGAAACAACTTTTCATACTAGAAAGTACGAATGGTTGCTTTCATTCAAGGAACCCTCGGTCATGATGTCTCGAAAATGGTGGAAAGAGGGTATGAACATCCTACTAAGTCCATCTCTGAAACTAATCCAACAAGGATTGAGAAACTTCTTAATGAATTTACTAAGGAAGAGAAAAAGGCATCCCTAGATAATAACAAAGGCAAGAATGCCATCTTTATGTCCATTAATGAACACGAATTCAAAAGAATAAAATACCCCGTAGTTTTACGCATATTTATTTTATTATGAAAGTATGGAAATTAGGATTAATTAATTTAAAGGAAGAAAATTTAATTTATAATTAATCCAATTTAATGGTAATAATTACTGGCGTGACGAGAGTTGGTAGTTATCGAAAATAATTATGTTGAAATTATGTTGAGTAATAACTATGTTGAATATTACGTAGTGAGTAACGTAGTATTGTTTCGGAAATAATAATATGACCGGGGACGAGATACACGAAAGTTAAGATATAATTATTTGGTACGCGCGTACAAGTCGTGTCACTATTATATATTTGGGGGTTAAAAAGGTAAATTATTTTTATATAACTCGAATGACTATTTTGAGTGAGCTAGTGTGTCCGGAAGGGTAGAAATAGTGATAAAACACTACTCGGGTGTTTTAATTGGAGTCTAGGGCATTTTAGCCCAAAATCACACCCCGGAGGGGTATTTTATTCTTTTGGGATTTTTGAGTAATGAAATGGACGAAAATAGGATTAAAATTGGAACATCGAGGGTTAGTGGTTTGTCAGTTGCAACCTACGTGAGAAAGAGAGGGAGAACCAAGGAGGAAGAAGAACCATTGGAGAAAAAGGCCAAACACTAGAGATTTCTCACAAATAGTTACACCAAAGTGTAGATCGTGACGAGTGGATGAACCACATGCCAAATTCAATCAAAGAATTAGAAATCCATATAAAGGCTAGTTTTTATCTTGATCCTCTTTTTGCTTATATTGTTCCTATTAATTTAGGTTTGATGATATAAACTTGCTGCAATGAAAACTTAGGTTTAATTAGATCTAATTACAAAGAAATCTTACGAATTGGAGATGGGTATGCATGTAGAGATTTTTCCCTTTTTTACACTATGAATATTTGGGAATGTTATGTCTTAATCACGAATTATAATAAGAGTTTTGGACAATTAAAATTCTGGGTTCATTATAAAGGAAGTTTTAGAGATTTGAGTAATTATTGATTTTTCCTTTGAATGTATGAGGATTTAAGCCCTAAGTTATGTTAGAGAATGTCCCGCAATGATTAAAAATAGTTTAACATTGTCTTAATTGAGGTTAGACGTGATTAGGGTTGGATTTGAGGTTTAAAATGTTAGAAAAATTGAATTTGGTGAAGAACAGTGCCTGTTCGGAATTCTCGTTAGAAGACCTGCCCAGGTCATTCGAATGACCTCGTTCGAGCGAGACTTCCAACGAGAATTCCAACGATCCTTCTAACGAAATGAGGGAGTTCATTCGAAGTGAGAACTTCGTTCTAACGACCTCATTCGAATGAGATTTTCGTGACTTCTAACGAGATTCCAGAATGCTTTTTAGGGTCCGATCGAGTTAAAAATCATCCTAGGTTTATCCAAGTGAGAGTAATAACCTATGTGAGTTTCAGGCAACATAAATTTCGAGTTATTATTTAGTTGGGAGTGTGATTGTTCTCGGGATATAGAAAGTTTATAGAACATAGGAAGGAAGATAGGTTCGAGAGAGGTAATTTATGAAAGAATTACGGTGAGTGGTAGAAATGATAATATTACCTACGTACTATGGGGATCGGGCTGCGTGAATGCCTATTAAGTTATATAAGTTGTGTGAATTCTTATTACTTGGAATATTATGTGTATGAAATACCTAGCTACTGGCTATCGAATGGAGGTTAGAGCGTTGTGAATGATCATATCTTGTGTTCCTTCGGGGGATGTTGAGTCGTACCACTAGAGCATGGAACCTAGGTATGGGCTATCTGTGAGAATGATAGTGTTGACGGTCGTATGGGTTCATAGGTATATGGGTAGCCCATCGACTTGGAACTATGTTCGCCTCCAATATGTGTGTATGTTATATTGGTTCCTGAGAGATAGAACCTGTTGTCCTTCATGTGAGAGCATTGCAATGGGACTAGATAGGCGAGTATTCCTAGCACAAGGGGTTTCTTAACCATGGGTGCAGTATTGATATACTAGGGGAATGGTGAAAATTTCCAAAGTGCGTAATCGCGAAACGACAAAAATTTCCAATAAAGTCACACATATAATTTTGAAAAGTATAAAGTCGTGTATAATAAAATAATAAATGTTTAATATATTATAAGTGTAGATTTTCAAAGTATTATGTCACAAAATTTCTTTTATAATACAAATGTGTAAACAATTTTAAAAATTATTAGACAGAATTCCCTTTACTAATAGGATTATCCACAATGTTTAATCCAATAAAACAAAGTCCATTTTGGACCTCCTATAAGCAGCATAATCGAAATATACTCAATTACATAGAATCAGGGCAAACATCAAATAAACTAAAATTTAAAGCACCTAAATCCAAATACACGTTTTATATCAAACATCTCATAAATTTTACATCAGACATCTCATATAGTCAAATAGTTCATTCACAGAGTAAACAATATTGCAAATAATAAATTCACGTTGGTAACGAAGTAAACAACTACTACAATTAAAAGTCTTTGTTGGAACTTGGATCCTAAAACTTTTATCTCTCTGTTATCTCTAAAGCTCACTTAGTTTCTTTATTCAACACGATTGCTTTACATCTCAAAAGCTACAAAAGTTGCATCATGTACCTGCTCAAAATCATAAAAAATAAAAACACGTGTGAGACATATGCCAAAATACAACTTCAGTAAAAAAAAAAAAAAGAGAGAATCACCAATAATTCTACATAAAAAGAGGGGCTCTTCATGAACCTCATGGCATCCACGTAGCACGAATATAATCTCTTCTTTTTCGGCTGTTAAAAGAAATATTGACAATTAAAAGATATGTTTAAATACGTTAACATCGTAAAAGTTTTCATTTCAATCAAAACTTCCACACAACAACATGGTGCTCATTTATAATATTAAAGAAAAAAAATATACACAGATTTAATGCTTTCAAAAGCCTACAGATATGAGATTAGTTTGGCATTTCATTACATTTTGCAGACCTGCACATAAGCCTACACATAAAGTATCAATAATCACCCATAATAAAGCATCCAACACATAAAGCATTCTCTGCCATATATTATGTTGTTACATTATCAAAAGTGAGAAGGAAGATAGCAATGATAGTTGCTTGATGTAATGTAGAGCATCATTTAGACAGTTTTAAACTGAACAAATGAAACAAAATCACGAATAAAAAAGGAGAAGTTAAACCGAAATTTATAACCCCTAATTTAAAACCCCAGGTCCCAAATATTACATAAAAATAATATTCTAAAATATAAATTTACTCTAAAAACTAAATCTAAATATCAAAATATCAAGACAGGATAAACTCGTACACCTGTAGAATTTTGAATTCTCACATGGCCATTTTGTCAAACAGCAAACTTGCATAGTCCCACTGACGTGTTAACTGCGCTTGTGAAATTAAGTCAGGGCATACTCCCCTTAAGTATCTCTGCAGCTATGTATGTATATGTAGCTATATATATCAGTGGAATAAGAAACACCCCCAAGGTAGTTTCATTTAAGGAATGGGTGAGGAGCACGCAGCCTAATGGGTGTCTTTGATGGTCTTACCCTTATCGACAGTGATCCCAAAAATACAGCACTACAATTCAGAGCAATAATTGCACTCTTAGCCATTACAAACTCAACGAACGTAATATGAGTCGAGTGATGAAAGTCTCTAAGAAACCTCAAGCGATGAACCTCTCCACAGATGGACTCAAAAAATAGTTTGACTTCAAAAAAGAGTTTGACAGGCTAATAATAACTCTTTCACAAAGAGATTAAAACATCCACAAACACTAAATAGAACACAAACATCGTACACGACACTTCATCTTTCAATTAACTGGATTAAACACTAATTTTTTTCACAAATTTAGCCAACAGTAAGATTGAATTGCAACAATTGGGAATAATACCTCTTGTTGAGGGAGTAAAGTAAGTTGTGTAATGTATCTTAAGAGGCTTCAAGCGCCCAATTTGAGGAGGAATTGGTAATATCAATGTCTTGTTATAAAGATCCCTAGATTTACACTGGCCTTTTTTAGAGATCAAAGTTGGTCCAAGTAGCTGGACATAATATTCCATTGACAAATAATAAAAATGCTTGAATACCTCGCAACAGGTTCATGAAAATCCACCTTCAACGGCTTCTTCATATTCAAAATCCCCACACTAACATTTCATAAAACCCCATATTTAGAAGTAAGTTATTTTGGATATCAAAACTGCACTCACCCGAATGAGGACCAAGTTATTTAATGAAAAGATTCAAATAGATATTTATAAGAAATATCCATCTAGATTAGTATGAGGTGCATATAAATAAAGTGGAAACAGTAGTGATCGGATATTATGAGATGCATACAAATAAAGTGGAAACAAAAAAGTCCATCTAGATTTAACGTATCATATTGAAGCCAACAAACTAACGTCCCTAATTTTCACACCTGCAATCAGTAAACTGTCAGAATCAATAGTGAAATTATAAATATGCTCTAGTCCAATCAATAGTGAGAATGTAAATTGCTACTGAAATTAGTTCAATAATGGAAGAGACCTATTTAAACATAAACAATGCTTTCCTATAACTCCAAAATAGTAGTATATTGATACTTATTTCTAAACTGGATGAGGCATCACAACATAATGATACTAAATTGGATGACACATCACAACATAATGATACCTTTTTTGTAGGGAAAAAAATCATTCTTCAAGCATGATCATTGCAGCATCGACTAATAAAGATCGTAAATCAGATGAAACTCGACCAAGCAAATTGTATCCCTCGTTATTAACTATATGCACATCTACAACATGTCTTATGCGAAGCCATCTCTTTATTACAGCAGACCTCTGCACTCAAAAGAGGAGTTTGTACTACCTTGTCAACAACATCGTAATGAAGAGCAGCATCATAAGCTACCTCTTTGATTCAAGCATTACTGAGTTCCCTATGCTTGTTTCATAATGCAATGGAGTGAAGCCAACCATTCTAGCAACATAATGAAGAGCAGTTAGACCACCACTATTTTCTAAATTAAGATCACTGAGTCCCCAAATCTGAAATAAATATTGATTTTGTATATGCTAAGATCTGTAATAAAATAAATTAAATAACATAAAAAGAAATAATAAGGTAACATAGAAAGAAACCACTTCCTCATATTTGTTTGTTGAAGTGAGTTTCAACATCAGTTCCTAAGCTTCATCAATAGCAACATTCACATCATGTAGCGTCATCTTCTTCACCTCAAATGCATCTTCCTTAGATTTATGGAATTATGGAAGCAATCAAAACTCCTGTGTCAACCGAACACACTCCTGAAGACTATCGGGCGATAAAAAGTCAAGGCTTTAATGCATGACTGTCTATTTCTCACTTGATAAGGACATCCTGCAGAAATGAACACAACCTCACCAAAGTATGAAACACTATCTGGAACATAAAGGGGATTAAATCTCACATATTCAACAAAGTAAAAACTGAAATGTAGGAAAAAAAACGATCACTCCTTTTCTTGAATTAGGTTGAAATAAAAGGTATGTAAATTAATTGGGGACTTTCAACACATTTGCAATACATTTGCCTGCACTGACCTTGAATTGCCAGAACTTCATGTCACGTTGTACACGCGAATCAGTAAATATCTTACCCACCAATCTCTTTGTATGAAAGACTGTGTTGGTGGGGTTCATCAAAGGAAGTAAAAATCATCGGAGCATTTACATTAGGTCAGCATTCCTAAAACATAAGTCTAACATGTTTGCAAAAGAAAAAATCAATGTAAAAATGATTTTTTATAGAAATATGATAGTATGATAATATGACGTGTCATATTATATGACGTGATTCTTTGGAAATTAATAACCAAAAATATGAATGTGAATGTTTGGATTAGGAGACTGATTTAAAAAGTCAAATAATACTTTCATGTGCGAATTAATAAATTCAAAAGCCAAAAGTCTCATTTCAAGCATCATCCGAAATCATACTAGACAGGAATCAAAAGAATAATTTGAGGCCAAATATATACAAATTGTGGAACTTAAGACATTGAGCAATGTTAATTAGATCTACAAACTGAAATTAGGTATCCATGCAGAGAAAATACATTTTGAAAACACAACATCAAACCGAATTTGTACTTTTGGGTCCTTTATAGGAATCTTCTCCAAGTCAAGCAGGGAGAAATAGAAAAGCACCAGCTAGAAATTCTTCATAGTAAGCTTCTTCAATCTCCCAATCCTTCCAAAGAGATCCCACTGGTCTTGTGTGTGAGGTCCGTAAGTTGGCGTTTATTACTCTCTGTCATATTCAACAACATTGTGAAAGTTTAAGAAACAAATGCAAAGTATGTCAAATGAAGAAAAGCGGAGAGGTTTTGAGCAACCCGATTCGGTGTGAGTTGTGTAAATCTTAATGCTCAAGTGCCATAGTATTGGAGTAACACCTTAACCAGACAAAGCAAGTTGAAGAACTGTAAAACTTTAAGGATACAAAACAGACTTCTGACAAGTTTTTAAATGCATATCGTGAATGAGAAGTGTACTTAAACCAGCCCTGGTAATGTGTTATTCCTCCTTACGGTATTGCATAATAACAGTGGCATTGAAAGACCACATCGATCCTGCTTCCTTGATCTTCTTTCTTTCAATCCGTAAACCTCACCTTATCCTCTCGTCTTCCCCGTCTCCCTCGGACCATGTTTTTCAAGGCTGCAACTAACCAAATATAATCAAGTATCAATTTGCATAAAGATTCTTTGTCTAAATAAAAATGTGAGAAAAAGAAAACCATTGACCAACCTGTACACACTACTAAAGGAAGAATGTCTCTAATTAATATCAAAGAGAAAATTGAGATTTTGAAAGGGATTCATAGGATGCCACTAAAATTTATAAGTCCAAGCTATCACGTGAGTCTGCCTCACTTCATTACAAGCATAGGAAAGACTGAATTTCCCAGATTTAGTAGGGGTACAGATCATATCGTTATAAATTTCTACATTCTTCCTTTTTATAACAGCTATAAGGAACACCGTGGAATAGGGAACTACCTGCTGATGTTTGAGCCAATTCCAACTCCCATCCAAGCTAAAAAAATTGAAAATTTGGTTATGTTGAAAGATAAATATTTTCTCCTCATTTGCATCGCATCATGCAGAGCAATATGACCTTCCCCGATCCAGTTGTCCCAATAGAAGTCGGCACCTCCTTTGCCAATAGGCCAGAAAATGTTTTGCTCATCCTCCTAGCAAATTTTCAACAACCTTTTTCCTTGTATTGGATCCAATCATCGAAGTTTTTTGGCAAGGATGTTTTAGTCTACAGTATTTAAGATTCATAAAGCGGGCCCACATGGATTTATTATCTCTGAAATTTCACTAAAGTTTCATACTGTAGGCATCAACCCAATCTCTTGTACTTCTGATTCCCCTGCCACCTCCATTTATCGACAAACAAATGACATCTCTTGTACTTCTGAAGTCTGGGATTTTTTTTCTATCTAATTTATGGCCTTTTGGGGAGGGACCAAAGTAGTAAAAATGTATAATAAAGGTGAAATTCTAACAAAATGAAGTTATCAAAAACATTAATGAACTAATTTGATTAATGTAAAAAAAATCTCAAATGAAACTCAAACATGTTCCCTTTGTAGCAGACCAGATCAAATATGTTATCACTTATAGCAGAGCAACCATAACTAAATCATAGAACTGGTAGACATTGCAAAAAGAAAAGAACATATATTAGAATGTTATAAATTATAGGTGACTCCGACTTGGTAAAGTAAGAATATAAAATAACTTATTTAATGGATGAGGAAGGCTCTGAGGTTGTGAGGGCATAAACTACTTACAAACATGTTTAGTACAATATGTCTAGAAATTGCTTACAAACATGTCCACATAGTCAGTAGGATCACATGGTAAGTCGATGACCGCAAACTCGAATACAAACACAAAATGATAGGGCATAAATATATCACTCAATTAGATATAAAGCTCTTAACGTACATTATTCAGATAAATAAACTTCTAAAGTAAAAATTAGTGAAGCAATTATATAATCACCAAAAATCTTAAGCACAAAAACTCATAAATCACCAAAACTCTCGTAATGAGGCCAATTATATAATCACCAGAACTCAGATAATCACCAAAAATCAGATAATCACCAGATAATGAAGCCCATTATATAAGAACAAAAACTCATAAATCATAATTAATTATAGCAAGAAAAATAGAGCATAAATAATATGAATATATATGAACAACAGTATGTTGGTAATTAAAAATTATAAAACTTGAAGTTTACATACTCATAACGATGAAATGAACTTCTTAAGTCTACAGAGACAATGACATGGGGATTGGTTAGTGAATTTGTTTAGGTTGTATGCATTGGTAACTAAAAATATCTTGTACTCTAGCATTAACCACACCTAGCATGCACAAATGATATAGCTCATGCACAACACAAAATCATACCAAATTTGAAGGGGAACTAAAGTTTTCAACTATCATAAAATTGCAAAAATAAGAAATTGTATTGTTAGTACAAATAAAATTAAACAACAAACACAAAATAAGTGCTTCAAACTTGCCAGACACCCGCATGAGAAACCTTAGACTAAAGGTTTGTAATAGATGAGAAAGAATAACAAAGCCTTCTATTTCAAATGCAATGACTAAGACAAATGATAAAGTTGTTTAAAACCTTATATTAGGCTCCCTAAGTTAATGAGTTCAAATCTGCAAGAAAAAAAAACACAATAAAAATGGGAAACAATTACATCGTAATGAATATTTTAGAAAAACCGACATACATGAGTTTTTTTTCAAATACGAAAACATGTGGGGTGAATAGACACTGATCCAAACACAACATTGAACCAAATAATAGGCTTTTTATCAACCAAATAGTCTACAAACCAAATGTATAATCAAATTAACACTCGGAGGAAAGAACCAAAGGTCAAATAATATATATAATAAAATCCCCAAATTACTTTCAAGATTAATGTTTTTCTAATACTTTTGACGAAAAAACCTTAAATATTATGAGAGAGATATACAATCACAGAGAGATAAGATCCAAGTGAAGTTCTAATTAGGGATCAATTTTTTTCCTGTGATCAAAGGATACTCACCATTGTGAACAATAATTAACATTCTCATCATCAGGAAATAAAATATATAAATCATCCAAACTATAGAAAACATCAAATCCATTCCATAGCTTTAGACTAAATAGATTAAAAGTTATAGAAACATCACAAACCACTTTTTCGGTGGTAGATAGTTGTAAAGGATCAAAGAATACCTTGAGTTGTGGTCAGTTTTCATCGTGTTGGTCGTTAGTTAGTGGTCGATTTGGTATAATTATAGAACTGTAAATAGAACATTTGTGGTATCATCAGAGAAAACTTTATGAGTAAAATTAGAATAAAAAAGACCAATTAATATTATTAGACTCACCCATCCGGTGTATACCATTAAAGTTTGGGTGTGGTTGCCACAACCAATATTGTTATCACGCCTAACATGAACAATGTTCCTTCCTAGTCATCTCAATCTTCAAATTGTAAAATACAACAAAAGTGATTGAAATGTATGTACTCGTGTCACAAGGATTATTGCATACTAATTAATGAATAATTAACAAAAAGATCGTAAAATATATACTTAAACTATTGAATACACTAATTAGAATGCCATATCATACCTTTTATGCAATACCAAAACAAACAAAATCATGAACCATATTACACTCCGCATAAATTAAATATATTAAAGAATCAATGTGAAAGTAATAATGGTGAGAAGCTCACTAATTGTCCAAAAGTAATTTAACAAAAACCTACATAGATAAAAAAGATGGATGCCAAACATATAGCATATAATTTTTTACAAACAGATGCCAAACATATAATATATCATAGTGGGCAAATGATCACCATAAGGATTTAAAAAATTATCTCACGTGATCAGAAGATTCATATTTCTACCTCTATACTCCGCTTAGTGTGACTTTAACCTAGTGTGTCGATGAATAAACTGGTACTGAAAAACATGTGAGTGAAAAATTCAAGTGAGTCTGTATTAACTAAAAATGCAAATAATCTATCAGATTCAAATGCCAGAAGTTATGAAACTCAAATTTTATATTTAAAGGCACAATACAATACCTCTGACTTCTCGAGTTTGAGGAATGACGTGGATCCCTTTCATATATACTATTCTTAGTCAGCCAATAACCAACTTATGGCTTTATTCTCGCACCCGACAATCGATCAAATTCATATTCCCAGCGGATCAGGAAGAGTACTTGCTTGACCATGAACCCATGTATTTGTAATGGTCTTGTTAATCCACCTTTCACAATATATTATCAAAAGGCCACAACATAATAATCCCTTAAACATATCTAACCTAGAATATTACCTGATAATTACCGCATTTGCAAAAACCTTCTCGCTCGTTCTTCATGGGGGGTGAAATTTGTATTGTGCCTGTAAAAAAAATAGAATTTTTTTATTGTACCAGAGGCATAACAACCCTAAGCTTGAACCAAAACATAAATCAATCCTAAACCAAATAAAAATTCGTAAAAAAACTTTTGGTTACATAGGCATAGCATCAATCCAAGCTTAGTTAAAAGTGAGATCTATTTTTAAAAGTAAGATCTACCTTTAAAACTCCAATTACATGTTGAAGAATATATTTTTAAAAGTGAGATATACATTTAAAACTCCAATTACATGTTGAAGAATATATTTTTAAAAGTGAGATTAAGATAAGAGCAATAAAAATCCATTATTTTAAAGTAGGAAATGTTAATTATGTAAAACATCTGATGACTAAACAGAGATAATAAACCCTAAACAAATCAACAAAAATATTCAGAAACCAATATATATATATGGTCATACTCATATTTGAAATTTGGGTTTCCAAAAAAATCTAAAAAGCTGAAAATTCAAGTGATATTGAAACAAAAAAAATTCATACCCTCCCAAACCCAAATTTCTGAGCCCTAAAACAGTTGGTAACAAAAAATTGAGATATTAAACTAAAACCCTTGATTTCAAAAGTTAAAATTCTTAAAGTTGATATATGATGGTAAAAGAGGTGGTAGAGGCAAAAGTTAAAGATGTGGCGGGAGACTCAATACCTCATTATTGAAGTTTATGGTGGTTCCTCCAAGACATAGCACACTCTTGGGTGATATATAACAATGAATGTACCTGATGTTGGGGGATCGAAAAAATCAAACATAAAAAACCTGTATTGGAGTTAAAAAAAATACGCCTATATTGGAGTTAAAACCCATGGTGGAGCTCGTGTGAGTACCTTCGTTGTGACAGAGCCAAGAGTTCAAGGCAAAGAAGATGAGAGGCAGCAGGCAAGAGAATCTCTTGGGAGGATATGGTACCGATGCAAGTTTGAATTAAAGTAAGAGAGAGGTGAAAATGTTTGGGATGGATGTTGATCAGAGTGAATGTGTGGTTGGTGAGAGAGACCAAAATACCCCTGAAAATTTCTCACTTTCATCTCAGCCACTGGCTTCCCACCTTGGTGGCACAATCCTCACCCCTAATTCAATTATCATCTTATGGAATAGTGCAAAACCTTTTACTCCTTATTATATAGATACTTATATGTATACATATTGAGATTCTATATATTTGTACTGAGTTCCTATTCTGTGTTTCATATTGACCGCTTTATTATAGTATATACTTATTGGGTCACCAATTGAGAATTAAGAATGTTATGAGAACGAGTTAAAGCATATTTAAACGTATTCCTAAATAATAGAAATATATTATCGTTGGGTTATTTAGATATTTTATCCGGCATAGTGGTTATACTACGTATAGTCAGGCAGAGTATCATGACTAGTATGAGTAGTTAGGCTCATTAGGCATGCACATTAGATGAGATGTGAGCATCTCAAGTGAGTACGCTAAGTTAACATGTATTTGTCTTAATTAACCAATTTAAGCACTTACTATTTTTAAATTGTTTTATACTCGAGCTCTGACCCATTTTTCTGTAAATATCTTTTCTTGTTCCTTCATTTTAGGTGCTCAACCACAGGGACGCCAGTTGTAAGGACATTTTTGTCCATTATCAATTTATTATGTCGCACGCCGTTACACCGTTGAAGAAATTCAAGATTCATACATTCATCAACGGATCCGAATATCAAAAGAAGAAGAGGAATCAAGTCTGACAGAACCGGACCGGTCCGCCTGGAATAAAAGAACCGATCCGGTCAACCGGACCGGTCCGCCTAAGACCCGGACCGATCCGACTGCTGAAGGCCAGTATACCCCGGACCGCAAGCGAACCGATGAAGCCTGGAAGCGAACCGATCCAATCATCAACGGACCGATCCGTATCAGAATAAAATAACTGATCCGGTCAATCGGACCGATCCGCCTCAGACTCGGACCGGTCCGCCTGGGATAAACTTCAACAGATCGTGTTCAGATCGTGTTCAGATTTTTAAGGCCCGAGACTTCTTATTTAATCCCACTACAGAAAGTGGTTTTCTAAGACTTATACACGCGATTTTCAGAGTACAGAAAGCCCTAAGTCTTCACCTATTGAGCATCTAGACTCTAGGTTTTTTATTCACACAATTGCCAATCCTTTGTGAATCACTTTGCAACCCAGGAACGCACTTTTGCTGTTCACACCCTTGTGGAGAAAACCGTTCTTCTTCTTCATTGCAGCCCTACTGGAAAGGGATAGTTCCAGCAGCGACTATAGAATCCGACACCTGAGGGTAATTCTTAGTCACTTGTATTTTCATTGTAATCCGAAATTGTATAGCCTACAATATTATAATGAAAATAAATGGTTTTTCCCCTTTGGGGGATTTTTCCTCAATTGCATGTGTTTGAATGTTCTTGCTTAGATTATCATCTTATTCAATCACATATGGTTGCATGTTTAGGGTTTGTTTGGGTTAAAAGGTGTTTAATATATAATTTGCTAATTTGAACGCAAGCACATACGTTCTCAAATTGGTATCAGAGCAGGTTACGCTAATCTATCGCGTATTCCTATTTTCCGCAAAATTTTTCTAAGATATCAATTTTCTGAAAAAATTGATTTTTGAAAAAGTGCGTGTTCAAATGGAGAAGTTATATAATAAAATGCCTGTTTTTGACGGGACAAATTATGCTTATTGGAAAGCCCGAATGAGGTCGGCTTTAAAAGCCATTGATGAACGTGTCTGGATTTTAGTTGAAAGAGGGTGGACTCCTCCCTCCGTGACTGTTGATAATGTGATCAACTTGAAACCTGACATTTCTTGGACTGATGAAGAATTTAAATGGTCATCTTTTAATTCTAAGGGTCTAAGTGTTATTTCTGGGTCTGTCACACCTGATGAGTTCAAACGCATAATGACGTGCACGACGTCAAAAGAGGCATGGGATGTTTTACAACTCACCCATGAAGGAACTAATGCTGTGAAAGAATCTAAGTTGCAAAATTTGACAACTCAATTTGAAACCATCACCATGCATGAATCTGAATGCTTTGATGAATTTTATGCTAGACTTTCTGACATTGTGAATACTAGCTTTAATCTTGGTGAACATATTCCTAATGCTAGAGTTGTTAAAAAGATTCTTCGTTCTTTACCTAAGTGTTTTATCCCTAAAGTCACTGTGCTAAATTCTATGGGTAATTTAAATATGCTAAAATTGGAAGAACTTGTAGGAGATTTGCAAACTTATGAAATTGATATGTTCCCTAAAACTGCAAAATCTAAAGATAAGGGAATTGCACTTAAAGCCCAAGAGAGAAGGAGTGAGGGGTCGGCTAGAAAAAGGGTAGAGTCGTCTAGAAAGAGAGAGACTGACACGTCAGATTCTGAGTGTGATTTTGACCTACATGATTTGGCTCTTTTTGCAAAAAATTTCAAGAGGATTCTCAAATTTAAGAAAAATGGCAATTTTAAAGATAAAAAGAAATTTGAGAAAAATAAGTTTGAAAATAAAAATGAAAAAGACTCCAAAAATCCTCCTAAGAAAGAAAGTGAGAGATGTTTTGAGTGCGATGGTAGGGGTCATGGAGCTTTTGAGTGTGCCAATCGTCTGAATAGAGAGAAAGGGAAGCTGTCCTTAATGCTACCCTTAGTGATGACAGTGAGGTCGAGACGGTGGATTCAGGAGATGAGTCGCCTCATGAGTGTAACTTCACCGCATTCATGGCCAGTCAAGTGAGCACTCCTAGTTCTCTTCACGATGATGAAGATGATTATTCACAGGGACACCTCGACAATGAGATCGATGTTAGTGAGGGGGAGGATGACTCAAGTGAGAGCGAGAGTGATATTCAACGCGCCTACGCTGAGTTATATTCTGAGTCATTTAAAACTAAAAAACATAACAAAGCGCTAGTTCTTAAGATCACCGGTTTAGAGGAAGATTTAAGAAAGGCGAGAGAAAGAGAGTCCTCCACCGTCACCGCCCTGAGAGAGAGAGAATCTGCCTGTGTCGAGAAAGAGATTATGTTTAGAGAGAGAGAGAGTGTTTTAGAGAGAGAGATAGGGGACTTGACTAAACAAGTGGATAGTCTTACGAGTCAGCTCCATTCCTCCATGGAGACTCAGAAGAAACTTGAAGCCCTTGTTGCCCAGCTGACTCATGATCTTGAGAAAGCACGGGAAGTCAAGGTACAAATCGAGGACAGATCTGGGAAGATGGGAAAGATTCTCCTCGGCCCCGCTTTAGGTTTTGGTGATCGGCAAGGAATTGGATATGATGGTGCCTCCATATCCCAAATTGCACCTGGACCAGTTCCTAATTTTACTACGAATCCTTATGGCCGTCGTCAAAAACCTCGAAGGAGAGTTCGACCAAGAAAAGCAAACCAAGGTCCGCCTTTGACTGTGCTCTTTTGTACTTATTGCAAAATAAAAGGCCACCTTAGGGAGTCTTGCTATAGCATGGGTCGGATACGACGTACTATTGCTCCACCACGTCATACTGATGAGTTTTCTAGTCTGAGAGAGCGAGTTGAGTTCTTAGCTGCCACGACCCAAAGTTTAATGGAAGAATTCCGACGGATGTCTTTGCCGTTAGTGAAAGCTTCTCACATTCCAGCTAAAACAAACAACAACAAAGGAAAACAAAAGGTCATCTCTGCTTGGGTACCTAAGAAAGATAAAAAGGCCTTCGTTGTTCACGTTGCTCTCAAAGCACACAATACCTCACAATGGTATTTTGATAGTGGGTGCTCCAGACACATGACAGGTGATGCCTCATTTTTTACTACTCTTGAAGACTATCAGGATGGCAGAGTCACCTTTGGAGATGGGAGAAAGTCTAGCATTATAGGACGTGGTACTGTCGAGTTACCTGGATTTCCTAAGCTAGAAAATGTTTTGTACGTCAAAGGTTTGAAAGCAAACCTTCTCAGCATTAGCCAGCTGTGCGACACTGACTTTGCAGTAAAGTTTGACCGGGATGCGTGGAAAGTCTATAATCAAGCCGGTAAACTTTTGATGCAAGGGGTGAGGACTGAGGATAATTGCTATGGGACTGAGCCCACGTCCTCACTTGTCTGCAACAGCGCCACGATCACTCCTATGGATCTGTGGCATCAACGTCTAGGTCACGTGAACGTTAGAGATCTCAATCGCTTAGCTAAAAAGGACCTAATACGTGGCTTACCATCTCTTGGAAAGTCAACTTCGACCGTTTGTGGACCCTGCCAGTTGGGAAAACAAATTCGTAGTCCTCATAGGAAGTTGCATTCCATTACCACTTCTCGTGTTCTTGAGTTGATTCACATGGATCTTATGTGTCCCACTCGTACTGAGAGTCTAGGTGGTAAGAGGTACATCCTCGTGATGGTAGATGATTTTTACAGATACTCCATTGTAGGTTTTCTGAGAGAGAAATCCGATGCTATAGAATTTTTAACGACCAAGTGCCGTTTCCTGCAAAATCAACACGGTGTCACTATTAACAGGATGCGTAGTGACAATGGCACTGAATTCACAGAAGCAAAGGTAGACCATTACTGTGATAGCCTCGGGATCAAACATGAGTTCTCTGCTGTGAGAACTCCTCAGCAAAATGGGATTGTTGAGAGAAAGAATAGAACGATCCAAGAGATGGCTAGATCTATGCTTCTAGGTCGTAAAGTTTCTAGGAGATTTTGGGCAGAGGCAGTGTCTACTGCATGCCACACGGTGAATAGGGTTTATTTGCGTCCACACACACTTCAGACTCCTTATGAGTTGTGGACTGGCAAGAAGCCCAACCTGGCATATTTCCGTGTTTTTGGGAGTAAATGCTACATCCTACGGGATAGAGAGCAATTAGGAAAGTTCGACTCTCGGAGCGACGAGGGAATATTTCTAGGATATTCATCGAATAGCAGAGCGTACCGGGTGTATAACCTGAAGAGCTCTAAGGTTATGGAATCAATAAACGTCACCGTGCAAGATGACGAACCTCCGACGGTTATTGATCCTAACCTTCAGTGTGAGGATGAGAATTGTTCTGACAGTGATTTACTTGTTCCTCTCTCACACTCTGTGGACCCTACTCCTGCGCTAGGGGACACACCTGCTTGGTTTCGCAAGAGTCATGACCCGTCTGCCATTGTTGGTGATCCCACTCTAGGGGTCAAGACTCGTGCTCAGCTAGAGAACGTTGTTAGCCATCTTTGCTACACGTCCAAAGTCGAGCGCAAGAATCATAAAGAAGCACTCAAGGATGAACACTGGATATCTGCTATGCAGGATGAGTTGCTTCAGTTTAAAAAGAATAATGTCTGGAAACTTGTTCCCCGACCTAGTGAGACTAATGTGATAGGCACCCGGTGGATTTTTAAGAACAAAATGGATGAAAATGGTACCATAATCAGAAATAAGGCTAGGTTGGTCGCTCAAGGCTACACACAGATAGAGGGTGTAGACTTTGGGGAGACATTTGCTCCTGTTGCGAGGCTTGAGTCCGTCCGTCTTCTGCTCGCCATCGTATGTCATCCGCGCTTCAAGGTATATCAGATGGATGTCAAGAGTTCCTTTCTTAATGGCATTCTACAGGAGGAGGTTTATGTGGAACAACCAAAAGGGTTTGAAGACCCTCAGCACCCAGAGCACATCTACTATCTTAGAAAAGCCTTTTATGGTTTGAAGCAAGCACCCCGTGCTTGGTACGAGAGGCTTCCTTCATATCTCTTAGCTCGTGGCTTCAAGAGAGGGGGAGTAGATATGACGTTGTTCGTCAGGAGAGATGACGGTGCTATTTTGGTTGCCTAGGTCTATGTGGACGACATAGTATTTGGATCCACATGCTCCCAGCATGCTCACCACTTTGAGGAGGAGATGAAAAGTGAGTTTGAGATGAGCATGGTTGGTGAGCTTACATTCTTCCTTGGTCTCTAGGTTCGTCAGCTAGAGGATGGGATGTTCATCTCCCAATCCAAGTATGCTAGAGACCTAGTAAAGAAATTTGGTTTAGACTCCGCTAAGCATGCACGTACACCTATGAGTACCACTACCAAGCTTAGTAAGGACACTTCAGGCAAGGACATAGAGCAAACCTTATATCGGAGTATGATAGGTAGTCTTCTCTACTTAACTGCCAGTCGTCCCGACATCGCCTTTAGTGTTGGAGTCTGTGCGCGATATCAGGCGTCCCCGAAAGAGTCACATTTACTTGCTCTAAAACGTATTATTAAATACGTAAGTGGGACTTTATCATACGGTATTTGGTATTCCTTTGATACCGATGGTCGTTTGTCCGCCTATTTGGATGCCGATTGGGCTGGGGATGTAGATGGTTGTAGAAGCACTTCTGGTGGGTGTTTCTATTTTGGTTCTGCTCTTGTCTCCTGGATGAGCAAGAAGCAAAATTCCATCTCTTTGTCCACTGCGGAGGCTGAGTACATAGCCGCCGGGAGTTGTTGCACACAACTCTTGTGGATGAAGCAAATGTTGGAGGATTATGGGATTTCACAATACACCATGATCATTTCTTGTGATAACATGAGCGCAATACACATATCTCGTAATCCCGTCCAGCATTCGCGCACAAAACACATCAGGATACGTGAGCACTTTATTCGTCAGTTAGTTGAGGAGAACACTGTATCCCTGAGTTTTGTTCCCACCGACCGTCAGTTAGCCGACATTTTCATGAAAGCTTTAGATGCCCTTAGATTTGAGAGTCTTAGGAAGTCTTTGGGAATTTGCACAGTTGACTGAGGGGTTGGTCTTTGTCTAGAATAGGATGCTTCTTCATGTTCATATCATATGCTTCCTATTGCTAGTCTGTTTTATATGTACCATTGCTTAGTTGTAAAGCTTTTATTTATTCTTTTTGCTGTTTATAATTCTTTTGAAAAAAAATACAAAAAGATTTTCCTTTTAGAAAAATTTTAAGAAAAGCACAAAAAGATTTTATTTTGATAAAATTTTTGAAAAATTCAAAAAGATTTCTGTTTTTGCTTCTTTTATGGATGAGCATTTAAGATAGCCAAGTCACAACTTCATTCCATATATCCATGTGACTGTTTGATAGAGATTTGAGACGCTACATCATTTCATCCATGTACTTTACTTAGTACGGAGTCTTTGAGATGTAATTAAGTGATATCTTCCTACATGTTTGACTCCTATATCCTTTATTGCACACATACACGGCTATATTTGATTATTGCACTTGTCTATCTCATATTGGCTTGAGTGTTTCCATCTCAATTATGTCTATACAATGTACAATATGCGATAAAACTTGACAAGATTGGAATGCATGTAAAAACCGTTTTGGTGAGACTATGTGTTTTTGTATAACGCGGAGGGGCTGCGAAAGGTAATCATCTATCCTTTGCGCAAAGGCCACCATTAAAAAGGACCTAAAAAATGGAGGAATTTTAATATCCGAGGTCCAAAGAGGTTAAAAGAGCCCGAAAAAAAATTTAAAGGCAATAAAAAGCACTTCATGCCAAATATGGGCCACTTAGGTTTCACCATCAATTCTCCAAAGTTTGAGAATTTAGAATGCCTCTATTCAAAATTATATCTGAGGGAGTTTGGTTGGAGAATCTTTAAACGGGTTTGCACTTCCTTCAAAGTCCTGAAAAAGCATAAAATCGTTTTGGACGTTATTGGTGTGAAAATCACTTTGAGCTTTGATTTGTTGATTTGATTGAGTCAATATCTTATATTGTCATTATTTTACACCAAAGGAAGCATTTGAGTTCATTCGCTAGGAGTATCCAATATTCATCGTGCACATATGTCATGTTTGTATGCATTGATTTTCCTATCGAAGTTGATCACACAACCTCATTTACGCTATCATCGACTTGGTTGGTTTGTGTTCATTCATGGTGTGATTTTATACTAGTGACACCCCTCACTTGCTTATTTGATTTATTTCTCTCATTTGTCTATTTTGGGACATCATAAAAAGGGGGAGAATGAATTATCTTATTATGGGGGAGATTTGAAAGTTTGAGTTTGCTCATAAATTGGTATATATGTTTATCTCATTTCAAACTCGATATGTCACTTGGTATTTTGCTTTGTCTCATGTGTGTAGGTACTACATGTATTATCATAGGATTGCACACCCTGATGAGAAAAGTGTTAAGATTCTTGAAGAATTGAAGAGAAAACGCTGTAGTCTTATTCAATTGTATCTTTACAGTTTTGGGTTCATGGAAGGGTAGATTTGTATAAGCATTTTTAGTTGTTTTGATAATTCGGATGTTTGTTTTTATGTATGTACCGGCATAGACATAGGGGGAGATTTGTAAGGACATTTTTGCCCATTATCAATTTATTATGTCGCATGCCGTTACACCGTTGAAGAAATTCAAGATTCATACATTCATCAACGGATCCGAATATCAAAAGAAGAAGAGGAATCAAGTCTGACAGAACCGGACCGGTCCGCCTGGAATAAAAGAACCGATCCGGTCAACCGGACCGATCCGCCTAAGACCCGGACCGATCTGATTGCTGAAGGCCAGTATACCCCGGACCGCAAGCGAACCGATGAAGCCTGGAAGCGAATCGATCCGATCATCAACGGACCAATCCGCCTCAGAATAAAAGAACCGATCCGGTCAATCGGACCGATCCGCCTCAGACCCGGACCGGTCCGCCTGGGATAAACTTCAACAGATCGTGTTCAGATTTTTAAGGCTCGAGACTTCTTATTTAATCCCACTACGGGAAGTGGTTTTCTAAGACTTATACACGCGATTTTTAGAGTAAAGAAAGCCCTAAGTCTTCACCTATTGAGCATCTAGACTCTAGGTTTTTTATTCACACAATTGCCAATCCTTTGTGAATCACTTTGCAACCCAGGAACGCACTTTTGCTATTCACACCCTTGTGGAGAAGACCGTTCTTCTTCTCCATTGCAGCCCTACTGGAAAGGGATAGTTCCAGCCGCGACTATAGAATCCGACACCTGAGGGCAATTCTTAGTCACTTGTATTTTCATTGTAATCCGAAATTGTATAGCCTACAATATTATAATGAAAATAAATGGTTTTTCCCCTTTGGGGGATTTTTCCTCAATTGCATGTGTTTGAATGTTCTTGCTTAGATTATCATCTTATTCAATCACATATTGTTGCATGTTTAGGGTTTGTTTGGGTTAAAAGGTGTTTAATATATAATTTGCTAATTTGAACGCAAGCACATACGTTCTCACCAACCTTAAGAGATCCCACTCATTTGACGAGTTGTAGCTGCTGTGGAAGCTACAGGACATTTCTAGTAGACACTTCATATTCTATCCTTCTTTATCTATCAGTTATTTACTTCAGTTGGATGTGTCGTCCCTTGCTATTTTACATTCAGAGATTTAGATGTTTCATTATGTTAGTAGACTTTTATTTCATGGCTTTGGATTATTGCATAGGATTTTGACTGGAAGTGTTTACTTCAATTCTTTATTTTAGTTCAGCTAGTTCTTTCCTTATGTTTATAGGATGAATTTTACTAGTTAATTATTTCCTTACTTGATGATGACTAATGACAAGATAAAATTTTGACACCAACCTTTTTAAATATTAGGTGGTTAGTTTTCAATTAAATTAAAATTTGAGTTCTTCGAGAGTGATGCATTTATCTGAACCAACTTGATATTCTGAAATTAATTAATTAAGGACTGATCACCCGGTAATTAATTAGGCAGGGTGTCACAAAGAATATACATATGTTAACGTCTAAAGAGGCATGGGACACTCTTGTCACTGCTCATGAAGCTGATGATAGAGTTAAGGAAGGAAAAACTCAAATGCTAGTCCAGCAATACAACAACCTGATAATGGATAACAATGAATCCTTTGACGATTTCTACATTAGGTTAACTGATATTTTCACAAAACTTCATGCAAATGGTATAACCTATAGTAGAAAGAAAATTGCTCAAAAGATTCTTAGGTCACTACCATCCAAATTTGACAATAAAAGATATGCCATCGAAGAAATAGACGACCCTAATATGACTCCCGAATTGCTTAGTAGTAAACTGAGGACTGTATAATTGGAGTTAGACTTCAAAAAATAACTGATCAGACAGAACAACAAACCCACTAGTTCTAATGTTGTGTTTTCATCTAAAATGCATGTTCCTAAAATAAGTTCCTTGGACTTTGACCCTGACTGTGATGATGACTGTGATTTGGATGACCTTGACAATCAAATAGATTTTATGAGCAAGCATTTCAAAAAGATTTTGAAATTTATAAATGTTGTAGCCTATAAACAAGGCAAGTCAAATTATCAAGGAAATCAAAATCACAGACCTCATGACAGAGACAATGCCAAACACTCACATGATAATAAAAGGACTTATGACAATAACAGACCTAAGACGGACCTGAAGGATGTGAAATGTCATAGGTGTGGTAAAATGGGACATTATGCTAGTAACTGTCTAACTAATATTAGCAACAATAACAAGGCTAATGTGTGTAAAATGTGGGACGACTATAGTGATTCTGATGAAGATGAAACAGAGTCAACCCAGAATGATGAGTATTGCATGTATTTCTTTGCTAAAATTGTATATAATGATGGTGATGCATGCTTACTTACTCACGAATCTGTGTTGCCTGTTAATGTTGATATTAATACTTCTCCTTTGATTGTTAAGAGTAATCTAAGTGTGAGTCAAAGCGTTAATACAGTCGACAAACTCAATGTGTGCGTTAGTCCAAAAGAATCAAGGAATGTGTTAGGGAACACTTCACACGACACACTTAGCGAGTCTGATGATGATTTACCTGATTTACATGAGTTATACATGAAAATCATTAAAAAGAGTGCTCGTCTTGAAAAAATGATAAAATCATTAACTGAGCGTATCGATTTACTTAACCAGACCATTAGGAAGAATACTGAGGATTATACTGCCCGATGTATTGCTCATGAGAATGAGTTTCAAGAATTTTCCTTAAAAATAAAAGATTTGTCTAAGAAAAATCATGAGTTTTAACAAAAGTATAAGTCAACCCTTGTTGAACTAGAAGAGTCAAAGAAAAAGGTCTCAAATGTGTTTAAAAAATGTCAACACTTTGAAACCCAAGCTAAATCTTTTGGGGAAATTATTGTTGGAAGTAAATTTGACTCTGAAGATAAGTTTGGCCTAGGTTTTGGAGAAATAGTGCACATAAGTAAGACCAAAGTTTCTCCTGAAATT
Organism: Sambucus nigra; assembly: GCA_949130495.1. Classification (NCBI taxonomy): domain Eukaryota; kingdom Viridiplantae; phylum Streptophyta; class Magnoliopsida; order Dipsacales; family Adoxaceae; genus Sambucus; species Sambucus nigra. Next base: position 249,320,332 of record OX422210.1, read on the forward strand.
GTTACTTTTATAAAACAAGGCCAAACTGTTCAAAAAGGGGAATCTTATCTCAATGTCTTTCAAGCAAAACTTGATGGATACAATCAACAGTCTAATTCAAATGGTCATGCCAAATATGTTTATCCACCCGTTAGAGACCAAAGACATAAACTTAAGGCCAATGAAATTTGAACGACTATACAAAATAGAGCCAGACTCATATTTAAAGACTTTAGTAATAAAGTCAAGACCAAAACCCATCAGTACTGTTCTTACTGCGACGTCTTGGCCACACTCTTGAAGAATGTTTTCAGAAAAGGATATACACACCCACCTACATTAACTTTACCTATTATAGAAAAGGAAGAAATACTTATGTTCTCCCTAAAAAAGCCACAAACAACTCTAGCTATAAAAAGAAAAAGGGAGGGTCCAAGACTAAGAAAAATCCATTTAGAAAGCACAAACCTTTTCTGAATCAAAAGGCCACAATACTTTTAAACCTAGGCCTATTTGAATTAGAAAAGATGATCTATTACCCCAGCTCAAGTGCAACATTGTCATTTATGCTTTAAAGGCACAAAGCACTTCAATTGGATGGTATTTAGACTTTGAATATTCTAAACATTCGACCGGGGATGAAACCAAATTGAAAAATAAGACAGACTTCTTAGGAGGTAGTGTCATGTTTGGAGATGGTCTTTCATCTCAGATCATAGGTAAGGGAACATTGAGTGAGAAAAGGCTTCCTAATCTAAATAATGTACTCTTAGTCAAAGGCCTTAAAGCTAATCTCTTAAGTATATCTCAATTTTGTGATTCCAATCATACCGTTACTTTTTCGAAAAATGATTGCAAAATTATTGATGAAAAAGGAAATTGTATATTGATAGGAAATATAACTCAGGAAAACTATTACACGGTAATTCTCAAGTCTTCTTCTTGCCATGTTGCCAGATTAGAGGATTCTGACCTTTAGCATAATAGGCTGGGACATACGAATTTTAATAATCTTAAAAGATTAAGCTCCCAAGAAATAGTTAGAGGTTTACCCAAAATCAAAAATTCTTGTAATTAGGTATGTGGGCCATGTCAAGAAGGAAAAATAAGTAAATCCCCTCATAAGAAATTTAAGGATGTCGCAACCACATACCCTTTAGAACTTATCCATATGAACCTCATGGGTCCCTCAAGGACTGTTAGTCTCTGTTGTAATAGTTATATCCTAATTATAGTTGACGACTATACGAGATATACTTGGGTTGCTTTTATGAAACAAAAATCAGATACCTTCGGTGAATTATTGAAAATTATTTAAAAAATAGAGAATGAGAAGGACGCTCAAGTATGTCGTATTAGGAGTGACAGAGGTGGAGAGTTCTAAGACTCTGGTGTTACTGAATATTGCGTAGCCAATGGCTATAAACATGAGTTTAGTGCTCCCAAAACACCCTAGCAAAATGGCATAACTGAACGTAAGAATAGAACTTTACAAGAAATGGCTACGATTATGTTACATGCTAAAAGTCTTCCTAGATATTTTTGGGTAGAAGTCGTTCAAACCGCATGTCATATCATCAATCGCGTATACCTTAGGAAAAATTCAAAATAAACCCCTTATGAAATTTGGTTACACAAAAAGCCTAACCTAAAACATTTTAAAACCTTTGGGAGTATTTGTTATGTCTATAAAGACAGATAACAACTTTCAAAATTTGACACACGGGGAGAGAAAGGAATATTTCTTGATTATTCCCAAAATAGTAGGGCTTTTCATGTTTTTAATTATCAAACCAAAACCCTTTATGGAATCCATTAATGTAATTGTAGATTATACAAGTGTAGGGAAAAGTGCCATTTAATCATTGCCACAAGATGAGGATGAACCAAATTTTCCAATTGAACCCTCACAAGACAATGATTCACTGCCACCAGAGAATCCTTCTGTACCCACTTGGGTTTCTAAAGGCCATCCTATTGAAACTGCAGTTGGTAATCCTTCTGAACCTATTAGAACAAGGTCACAACTTTGAAATATGGCACAATTTGCATGTTTTGTTTCCCTTGAGGAACCTAAAAATGTAAATGATTCCCTTTTTGACTCTTTCTGTATTAATGTTATGCAAGAAGAGCTTGCCCAATTTCAGAGTCACTATATGTGGTATCTTGTTCCTAAGCCAAAAGATTTGAAGGTTATCGGCACACGGTGGATTTTAAAAAACAAAACAGATGAAAATGGGGAGGTCATTAGAAATAAAGCTAGGTTGGTTGCGTAAGGATAATCGTAGATAGAGGGAATTGACTTTGATGAAACTTTTGCACATGTTACTCTTCTTGAGTCAGTTCGTCTCCTCCTTGCCGTGTCTTGTCACTTACGATTCAATTTATTCTAAATGGATGTTAAGTCCGTAGTTTTGAATGGGATTTTGACTGAGGAGGGATACAAAGATCAACCTAAAGGGTTTATAGATCCATCACACCCTGACTATGTCTTTAGGCTTAATAACGCCTTATTCGGTTTGAAACAAGATCCTAGAGCTTGGTATGAGTGATTATCCACATTTTTAGTATCTCATGGATTTGTCCGAGGTGGAAACGATCAAACTTTATTCGTTAGGAACGAAGACAAATAAGTTTTAATCGTACAAGTGTACGTTGACGATATAATATTTAGATCAACTTGTTCTAAACAAGTTAAGATTTTTTTCGACATCATGCATGCTGAATTTCAGATGTCACTTATGGGTGAGCTTCAATATTGTTTAGGTCTACAAGTAAAACAATGCAGTGATGGTCTTTTTATCACTCAATCCAAATACGCTGCAGAACTTGTTAAAAAATTCAGATTATAAAATGCTAAACCTTCTAGAACCCCCATGAGTACTTTAACAAAACTCTCTAAGGATGATAATGGGAAAAATGTTGATCGATATGGAGTCTCTTGTATCTTACATCATCTAGACCCGACATTTCCTTCACAGTTTGTATCTGTGCTCGATATCAAAGTAACCCTAAGGAATCCCACTTATCAAATGTGAAGAGAATTATTAAATATGTTAAGGGTACTTTAAAATTTGTAATTTGGTACACAAAAGATACAACTAGTTCCATTGTAGGGTACACCGATGAAGATTGAGACGGATGTTCTGATGATAGCAAAAGCACGTCTGGTGCACGTTACTATAAAGGAAATAATCTCATAGGTTGGTCATGTAAGAAACAGAATTGTATTTCCTTATCTAGGGAAAAATCTGAATACACAGCATCATGTAAATGTTGTTCACAACTTTTGTGGATTAAACAAATGCTTAGAGATTATGGTATCACGAAAAATCAGTTAACCATGTATTGTGATCCGATGCAGCACTCCCGAACTAAGCACATTAAGATTAGGCATCACTTCATTCGTGAACTTGTAGAATCAAAAGAACTTATCATTGAATATCTGAACACACAAAAACAGCTCGCAAATCTCTTTACCAAACCATTAGACAATCTATCATTTAAGTATTTGCGAACAGCTATAGGCATGATAACTCTCACTTAGTTTTCATCACAGTTTATCATAACCTCGGTAGTTTCTCGCGAATTATTTGTTTATGAGGTTTTAGGTCATGGTTGTTTAATAAATGACAAAAGACGCCTCCTAATACTAGTTTATGTAGGAGCTCCTTGATTCTTCCCTTTTTTATGGTATAATTTGTGATTGACTATGCTTTTCTATACCTTTTTTCTCCATTTTTTTTACCCCATTTTATATTTGAGAAAAATTGGGGGAGAAGATCATGATTATTTTCTTGGCAACTTATATATATATATTCCTGATCTAACTCAACTAATATGCCATTCAGTGTTTACTTTTGTTAACGGGCATCTCAGACCCATTGTATAGCTTCGTATATTTGTAGGGTATTGGCCTGTATTTTAGTTGAGTAATGTATTTTTTTCATCTTATTTTCGGTTCTAGGATGGTAATGGGTAGTTGGAACTTTTGTATAGGACAACTAGGTTTTTTCATTTTTACCCACGAGTTCAGAATACTCAAGGGAATTTTGTCTCTAATATCCAAAGGGGGAGATTGAGAACACAGTATATATTGACTTACTTGATTCTATATATATATATAGGAGTTCCAACTAGTTTGGATATTGAGACAAAGTAGGTTTGTTTTCATAATTTGCTCCATCTTACAAAGGTTCAAGAAGATTGAAGAATTCCAGTCCAAGAAAACCTTAAGATCAACCTAAAGATCTGATCTTTTCTTTATTACTTCTTTGCCTTTTCCTTAACCTCCTTTTCTTTAAATTTTGATTCCAGTAACTCTTTCAAGTTCCAAGTCTCTCAAACAGAACCACTATGACTAAGTGTTCGTGTGAGAATGTGTTTGTGAGGTGAACTAAATTCAGATTTATGCAACTCACCCTCTCAAAGAATTTATACAAACAAGATCCTATGAATCAATATTTTCTATATGACATGTAGGATCTGATTCAAACAATTCTCAGAAATATGCTTCTTTTCAAGACCAAATCTGTAAAATAACCTTGCTTTTAAAACTAGCCAAGGTACTATGTGTCTCGATTTATTTTTTTATAGATTTATTTCACAAAATGTGAAATATAGTTCAAGAGACACAAACGTTTTAAGGATCTGATTTAGCCTTGAAGAAAACATAAGATTATTTTTCAAAAATCTTTTGAAACATAATGGATCTAAAATAAAAGATACAAAAGAGAACAAAAAAGTAAACATGTGATGTTATCCTTTAGAAAACTCATGTTTCAACAATGAAAGTTGCTATTTTCTTAGAGACGATTTCTGAGAGAGACTCAAATGTGAAGAGGACTTTAAAAGACGATCAAACCCACCACCAATCTTACAGAAAGCCTAAAATGTTTCTAACACTCAAAGTTTGGATTTCTGGTAGATGAAACATTAAAAGTTATGGTGTATGGGTGAAGGGAAATCACTCAGAGGTGTGAGGATTCGAATAATAGGTTTTCTTCACTCTATCTTCTCTCTTTTCTTCCTCTTTTTTTCTTTCTCTCTCTTCTCTCTCTACTCTATCTTTTTCTCTTTGGTTGAATGAAACGAAAAAAGTCCCAAATTGTTAAGACTTAGAGAGATTATATACTAGTTGTAGAAGGATCTTGAACGGTTTATGCAAACCAAGGTCTGAGATTAGTTTTGACCACTTTGACTTCTCATCCAAAGGTTTATAACGAGCGGTGGAAAAATGGAATCTTATTGATTTGAATGGAAACACAACGATTGAAAAAGTAGACATGCAAAAGGTTGATTAAAACCATCCAAGGGCTGAGATTAAATGGTAGGAATGAGTCTTAGAGAAAACACAAATCGAAAGCCTTAGAAGCCAACAAGTGTATGGTGGAGAAAGGGTGTAAAACGCGTGTTTGAAAATATTCACAAACTCCCCCTAAAGTCTAGCGCTTTGAGATCCTACCCAAGCTAACTTTTACTAAATTAAAACACTTTATAAAATACACTTTTTAACCCCAACACTTTTAAATCCCAAATTTTAATAATTCCAAAAATTATTTAAAATGTTTTAAAAATGTTGTTTAATGAGTTAAATTGATTTAAAAATTAATTGAAGTGTTTAAAACCACATATGCACATAGGAATAAAAAAAATGCAGTGCAAGTGTCCTAAAGTGGTTATAAATGGAATAACTGTCAGAAAACCTTTAAAGTGGAGTAGCTCATATAGGTATAACTCTGAACTTAGATTTAGGATCTTTGTGTGTTTTCTTAAGTGCTTTAACTTGATTCTTTATTTTAGTGAATTTTTTATTTTGTGTCGTAGAGGGCACCGTGGATGTTTCCCTTAATTAAGGATTTTACCACGTTAAAATTCATGTGTTATTTACTTTGAATATTCTTAATTTCTGTGGTGATTGGTGCTGCCTGTTGAACTTTGTAGATGATTTTTATTTTCAAAAATCTCAGGTAATCAACTACCAAATCTAGACTACATATTCAGGAAAAAAAATTTGAACACATCTTGTGTGGTTTATTCGAAAAGAGTTTTGTCCAAAAAGTTTATTTGGAGTTTACTGAACTTATAACATTTGGTTATTAATCTAGTAAACAAGTTTTTCAAGATACTCAAAATATTTATCAAGCATCTTTGCTTTTCCTTTTGGGGTTAGGGATTTAGTATTTTAGAGAGCTTAATGGCCCGTAGGTTTTTATTTTATATTTTGTTCCGGAATAACCAAGGGGGATATTTGTAAGGACAAATTTCAAATTGAGTTAATTTGTATGTATTGGCTTAATTCCTGTCATCGGTTAGGCTTTGTGATGCTGACCTCAATCCTATGTCATGTTTAATTAAAAACATAGCGGCCAAGCTTCAGAAATTGAAGATCGTTCATTGTTTCATGCCACGTTATGTCTTCGTGTTTTCGAGGATCCCTTAGGTATGAATGCATATGAATTTTGATCCTTGGAATTTTATTTTTGGATGTTTATTTTTATGAATTTTTTGGAGTTATTTTAAAAAAAAATTAAAGAAAATTATTTTTTAATGTCGTTTGAATGACTTTATGGGTTTCATTCGAACGAGTTTAGTAGTTCGTTCAAACCAACTTCAAATTAATACCAAATGACTTTTTTTGTTTAAAAAAATAATATCGCTCAAAAATAGTTCGAAGTTGGTTCTAGCGAGAATGGATTTTCGTTCACAAGAGTTTTTCTTTTGTTAGAACGAGTTAGTGCTTTCGTTCGAATGAGGTCTTATTTCGTTCAAACGAAATTTCTCAAAAAACTTGTCACCTAAAAAAATATGTATAAAGGGGTTCATGCATTTATTTATAGAGATACTTTTGGAGAATAATGTTTTCCTATATATATCCAAAAGCTCCAAACTCTAATTTTACGCGAAGAGTTTAATATCCAAGTTTTATTATTCTATCTGATTTGAGATCTTGTTTTGTGGGCACCGAGAAGTTTATTTTATTCATCTTGATTGAGAATAGTTTTTTGGGGAGGATTCTATATTCAATTTTCTATTTACACACGGTGGACTCTATGGTGTAGTGTGTTAGTGAAGAAGCATTGCATCTATGTACCCTGTTCGTAGATGGTTATTGATCCTATTAAGTTGATACCGAGGCATATGTGACTCACACGTAATGGCACTGCGTAAGTCAATACTTGCGTGCATTATGGAGGAGAGGTTAAAGATAAGAGCATTAAGGCTTGTGAGGGCGTCAAGTCTATGTTATAAGTATAATATTTGTCTTGCGTAATTCCTTATCATAGTGATTTTGTGGTTGGGACGTCCGAGATTTTTCCCATTGTGGGTATTCCTTGTACATCAACGTGTTGTGTGATTGATCTTATTTTATCTTCTATCACCTAGATGCATTCTTTATGCTAAGAGAAAATTGATTATTCGTTTAATAATAACATTTTGGTTTAAAATTGATGTTAAGTTTTATTTGGGTTAATATTGTATTGGATTCTCTCGTTAAAAAAAGAAGCGTAAATAAAAATAACATATATAAAATTAGATTTGGTACATGGAATTTAGAAAAACTAATTGGTAAGTGTAAAGAACTTGTTGATACCTTAAAACGGAGAAGAATCAATATAGCATGCCTATAAGAATCTAAATAGAAGGGCGAAAAGGCTAGGGAGATAGGAGAAAGTTATTAATTATTTTATTCGGGAGGGATAGATTATCATTGAAATACGGTGGATATTGTTCTTGATCACTATATGAAAGATAAATTTGTGGATGTTAAAAGATGGGGAGAGGTATTAATGTGTATTAAGATCCTCTTAGATAAAATAATATTGAATATTATAAGTGCTTACGCACCCCAAGGATCTTTAGATAAATATGTAAAGAAATCATTTTGGGAATTATTGGATGAAGTATTACAACAAATTCCTATGCACGAAAACATATTTTTAGTAGGTGACTTGAATGGACATGTAGGAGTAGAATGTGATGGTTCTCCAAGGATCTCTGTTCTAAAAGGCTCGCCTAGGCCCGCCTAGTCTTGAGGCTTGAGAGAAACGCATCGCCTACGCCTTATTACGCCTTATTCTTGGTAAAAGGCTTATGGCACACTTTTAAAAAAAAAAAGGATTAGTTGACAAATAATGGTTATGGAGCATGAATATGATAAAGATGGCTACCAAACATATGGATATATTTTCAAAATTCAAGTTATGTACCATTTTATTATATTACTAGCCTTGGAATAATTAAAATAATAAAAAAAGGAAAAACGCCTTTTTACGCCTAGGCTCCTAAGGCTTGAGGCTTGACCTCTACGCCTCGACCACGCCTCGCGCCTTTTAGAACCTTGCCAAGGATACACGGAGGTTGTGATTTTGGTAAGAGAAATAAAAGAGGGTAAACTATCTTAAAATTTGCTAAGCTATACGATCTAGCGTCAACAAACACATTTTTAAAAAAAGGAAGAACATTTATTAACATTTAAAAGAGGAGAGAATAAAACTCAAATACACTATTTCTTACTTAGAAGAAGATACCTTCACACATGCAAAGATTGTAAAGTTATACCATGTGAAAGCTTAACAAATCATCATCGTCTATTAGGAATAGATTTAGCAACTAAAGGATTTAAGTATCGAAAAGAGAACATAGGTTATCAAAATATGAAATGAAAGGATTTAAAAGGATGCAAAGAGATATATTTTAGCGATAAGTTCTTGTTAAACATGAAGTTTAATTAGGATGATAATGTTAACAACATCTGGTCAAGAACAAAGAATGATAACAAGAAAATAGGCAACCAAATTTTAGGCAAGACTAAAGGAAAAAAAATTCATTAAAAAAAGACTTAGTGGTGGAATGAAGAAGTGCAAAGGATAATAAAAAGGAAATGAGTAAGTCCTAAAGAGTGGCAAAAGAGTAAAAATCAAGAAGATTTAGAAAAGTATAAGAAGTTAAAAAGTAAAATAAAAAATATTCTTATGAATGCGCAACAAAATGCGCTAGATAATTTTCATAATAAATTAGGTACCAAGGAAGGTGAAAAGGAAATATATAAATTAGCAAAGAATAGAGATAGGTTGACAAGGGATATGGGTCCAGTTAAGTATACTAAAGACATAAATCAAAATATATTAATTAACGATAAAAAATTCTCAATAGATAGGAAGAGTATTTTCAAGGATTATTGAATGAGGAATATCCCCAAAAGATTTTGAGAACATAAAACCGAATATAGAAATGGCATACCTGATTACTGAACAAGAAGTAGATATATTAATAAGAAAAATGGGAAAGAATAAAGCGATTGTCCTGGATAAAATACCCATAGAGTTATGGAGGACCCTTGGAAGTATAGGGATAAAATGGTTAACAGGTTTATTTAATCAAATTTTTAGAGAAGAAAACATGCTATATGAGTGGAGGAAAAGCGCCACAATAGCTTTGTATAAAAATAAATGATAAATAGAAAACTGCGGTAATTATAGAGGAACTAAACTAAAGAATCACACTATGAAATTATGGGAAAAGGATATAGAACAAAGATTAATAAATGAGTCAACTATTTTGGACAATCAATTTGGATTTATGCCAGGGAAATCCACCATGGAAGATATTTACTTATTAGGACAGTTTATGAAGAAATGTAAAATTAAGAATAAAAATCTATATATGGTCTTTATCGACTTAAAAAGGCTTACGATAGAGTACCGAGGGATATAATTTGGTGGGATATAAGGAGGAAAATAATCCCTATGAGTTATATTAAATTTATTGAAGATATGTACGATAACACAAAGACTCGAGTAAGAATTATATGTGGAGAAACTAATGACTTTATGATTAAAGTGGGTCTACATCAAGGATTGGCCTTAAATCCTTAATTATTTGTCGTAGTTTTAGATGAGATTACTAAGGACATATAAGAAGATCTCCCATGATGTATGTTGTTTGCGGATGACATAGTTCTAGTATACACTTCAAAGGAGGGCTTAGCGATGAGAGTCGATCCGTGGAGAAAAGCCTTAGAGTCTAAGGGACTAAAAATCAGTAGAAATAAAACAAAATCTATGGAATATAAATTTAATAATGAGGCATCGGTTAACATAATATTGAAGATTGAAGAAAACGTGATCAACCAAACTAATAAATTTTGTCATTTAGGGTCAGTGTTACAAAGTAGTGGGGATATTGATGAGGATGTCATGAGCAGAATATCATCTCGTTAGATTAAATGGAGACAAGCAATTGGGGTGTTATGCGATAAGAGGATAACTAATAAATTGTAAGGAAAATTTTATATAACATTTTTTAGGCCAACGGCCCTATATGGAGTGGAGTGTTGGGATTTAAAGAAAAAACATGAACAAAGTATCCATTTTAGTGAGATGACTATGCTCCAATGGATGATAAGAATTACTAGAAAGGACAAAATAAAAAACTAGCATGTAAGAGAAAAGTTAGGAGTAGATCGTATTAGTGGTAAATTAAGAGAAAGTAGACTTATGTGTTACAAACATGTGTTACGTAGACTAGTAGATGCACCTATAACAAGAGGAAGATTATTAAAAAATAGTGGGTAAAAGATAAAGGGGCATCGTGGGAGGAAATTATTAAGAGGGATGTTAAGGAATTAAACTTGAATGATAATATTGCATATAATATATTAGAATGGAAAAGGAGAATTCATGTGGCCGACCCCATGTGATGGGATTAAGGAAATGATGACGATGATGATTGTTTAAGTTTATATATTTAATTTGATTAATTAAAAAATGGCTTTTTATTTAGAACACGCTTCGTACTGCCTATCGACTTCAAAGTGGGAGAAATGTATGTGCAAAGTGAGGAAAACATGTAGATATATACAAATGAGAGTAATATGAAAGCGTGTGTAGGTTAGAGGACTGTGGAAGTGTGTGCTAGTGACACTAAGAATGGATACCTACAAGTGATATGGAGAATGTGAAAATGTGAGTAAGTGGAGTATAACATGATAAGTAAATACGAGTGAAGCATGAATCATGGGATATAAAAGACAATATATATACAACTGATAAGAGAATGACCATAATGGAGAGAAGAATATACAACATGTGAGCATGAGACTAGGAAGAACATAAAAGTGAAACTATGTTGTCCCCAGTGGAGTCACCATTGTGTCCATCTGAGATTCTACAGGTTCGCCCCGAAAAAAGATGGTGTGTGAGGATCAAGGATGAAAAACCTTTTTTGCCACTCGCGCAATATTCGTTGGCTCCCATGAGCATAAATTCATTGTCATCAAGGGGAGTAAAAATATAAATAATGGAGCTACTAGCCTATTTTTCTCAAAACAAGCAAAAGATATAGACATCCCTGAAGAAACAACATCATAAGACAAACTGATGCACACGAACCCATGTAGATCACGGGTCCAAGGACTAAGCTATGGAATGGAAGGGTGTTAGGCACCCATTCATCCGTTTCGTTCTCTTATAGGCTATGATAATACTCTCCTTTTTTCGTCAAGATGCAGTTTGTGTGTATAATGTGTGAGGAGTCAAATAGATGAGAAAACAAATTTTCATACTCACGTCATCAAAAAACGGGGATGAGTCGTTCTGAAAGTATAAATAAAGGATAGAAAATAACCTAAAAGGTAGCTGAGATGTGAGTACCGCACCGGATCACAATCCATCACAAGGAATCTAATACGCATGTATGAGGAGATCGATAAAAATGTAATAAAGAGAAAAAGGTACACTACATGAAATGCACTAGATCATAAGACACTATGAAGAAATGGATATGTATGTCTGACGGGATTGCAAAAATAAAAGAGGATAAAAATATGAAACTATAATATAATATGAGCAACATATCGGATCATGATTCACTATCAGGAAGTGAATGCGCATGTCTAATGGCGTTGCTAAGAACATCTTATCTAGTGTGTGTGTGTGTGTGTGTGTGTGTGTGTGTGTGTGTGTGTGTGCGTGTATATATATAAACGTAAAAAGATAAGAAAAGTGAGGAATATGAAAAAATTACTTGAGTCTCGAGGTGAATTTGGGATGCCTACATAGTCGAAATTAGCATCAAAGTCCACGTGGGTAACACACAAGGGTAGAATTTAAAACATGAACCCAAATATATAGTTTTCTTACTTTTAGTTTGTTGAAAAATGTGCAAAAGTGGACAAAGTGTAAATGGGAGGAAAATTCTAATTTGGGGTTTACGGATTAAACCCTTTTTTTTTTTGTGTGTGTGTGGGGGGGGGGGGGGGGGGAGGGGGGATTTAAGAAACTATATTTTGGTATATATAAGTAATCAACAAGGATAATTAAGGGTGGGAAAGTAAAACTAAAGCAAAAGACAGGCTAAGAGTAATAAATTGTGATAAATGACACTAGTAAAATGAGCTATAAAATTATAGATCTAAACTTCTATCAAGCTTTTCTCATTATTTTTGAAGTGATATAGGATGATTTTTATGGTGATGAAGTGGTGGTAAAAATGGATTGTAATTATGGGGTGATAATGATATAAGAAAATGTGGAGAGAATGCTTGGAAAATGATTTTTTGGAAGGCGGTGCACTGATTTCGAGGCAGGAGCTATCCAGATTTTTAAGGTAATGGCCACCTGAAATAGAGAATTTTTAAGGTTAGGGGGTTTGTCTATCGACATAGACCTTTGCATACCTATTAGCATACCTCCTGGTATATGGGCTAGGTAAAGTACCACTATGTCGATAAGCAAAGGGTGAAGGGTGCCTATAAGCAATCCAAAATGGAGGTTTTCAAAATAATAGGCATAAAATGAATACCATAAGTCCAAATCGGTTTAGTCAGGACTGTTGGAAAGAATATTAAGAGCCCTATGGAAGTCAAACGGAGCTTGAAAGCGCCCAATGGCCTCTATGTTAGGGTTTGGAGTAAAAAGTCAAGTGCGCGCGAACTGTAAGGCCGATTTATAAACGGTATAGACTGTTGGAAAGGGGATTTAAATACCTATAAAAGTGTATTGAGCCACTCTAGATTTCGAGATTTGACCAAAGTCAAACTAATCTCGAAAGCGCCCGATGGTCTTTAATTCAGGGTTTAGAGTAGGACCTGGGGGTTCGAGGGTGAAATGGATGGTGTTGGGGACCTAAGGAAGTGTTTGAAGGGTATTATAATAGGGTGTCTACAGTCATCCTAGACCAACTTGGTCATTTTAGGCCAATTTTTATCACCTTCGATCAATAAGTCCATCATAGATCGATTTTAGCCATCTAAGGCTAATATTTATAATCTTAAACCAACTTGACCATTTTAGGTCACTTTTGTCTATCATAGATCTATTTGACTATGTTAGGTCAAATGAGATTATATTAGGACGATCTTAGCCATATTAGCCTAATGTTTCTCATATTAGACCAACTTGATCATTTTAGGTAAATTTTGATCGTCATAGATCAACTTGACCATATTTGGTTAATAAGGCCATTTTTTTTGGAGATTTTAACCTTCTTAGGGTGTTGGTTTTCTTTGACCAACTTAACCATTTAGGTCAATTTGATCGCTATAGATAAATCTAATACTTTTTGGTTAATATACCCATTGTAGGCCGATTTGAGCCATCTTAGACTAATGTTGGTCATCTTAGAAAAATTTGACTTATAGGTTAATTTTGATCGTTATAGATGGATTTCACCATCTTCGGTCAATAAGGCTATCGTAGGCTAATTTTATCCATCTTAGGCCAATGTTGGTCATCTTAAACTAACTTATCTTAAACTAACTTGACCATCTTAGGCTAGTTTTGATCGTTCTATATTTATTTGGCCTTCTTCAATCAATAAGGCCACCATAGTTCGATTTTAGCCATCTTAGGTTGATTTTATTCTCCTTAGACCAAGTTGACCATTTTAGGTAATTTTGATCATCATAGATTAATTTGACTGTCTTCGGACAATAAGGCCATTGTAGGCATATTTTATCCATATTGGGCTAATATTATCTTAGAAAAACATGTATATTTAAGATCACTATTTATAGTCACAGATCAGTTGACCATCTTCTGGAAATTAGTCTATTATAGGAAAATTTTTATCCAATTTGGTTGTCTGTATTAAAGCAATAGACTAAAACCATATTTTATGTGATAGTTTTATTCTTGGATTTATTATTTAATAAAATATTATTTTTTTTAATTGGAATCATATATAGGAATAATGTTTGCATTAAATTATATATTGTTGGTATCATATATTCTGCATAGTAGGTGATCTAGTGTGTAGAGTATGACTTACGCAGAGGGGATTAGATCATCGATTTCTATGGAATATAAGTTTTCTCGTTCATAGTCTTAGATGGAGATGGGAACACCATCAAAACTGTTGTAGCATAATATTTTAGTAGGTTTATCCTGATTACAGGAAAAAAAATATAGTTTCAACTTAATGTGCTACTATAATTTGTGTGTATAAACAAGAACACCTTGAGGTCATTATCTTTGTAATGATTTTATAAGATCATGTACACCTCATGATTATTAGGTTTACTTAAGGAGCATAATCCTGATATGCTTCATTTACATATGCACTACGTATCGAGTGAGATTTATTATTGGATCAATATCCTAATACATTAGGTATTAGTGATAAATATATGTTGAACACATTATATTTATGGAATTCACATCCCGGTGTAGAGATTGGTGATACCCCCTTGAGATGCTTATAATTTTTTATTTTCACCAAATTTTACCATGTGCATATTGTGAAATATTTGACATGTGGATTGATGATGAGGGAAGTTAGTGGCGGTTATATTGTGGTTATTGCAGGAATGTTTTCTGTAAGTAGTTGGTGGTTTGAAACGGTTAATATTTGAATTCAAATTAGAGGTTATTTGGAGGCAAATATGGGTGGTTATTGCAGAGAATTAATTCAAATTCAAATCAAAAGCTACTTGGATCGAGAAGGATTTAATTATTCCAGAAAACTATAAATCCAGCCCTTCATAGAAAAAAGCAGTACTTCCTTAACAAAGAACTATACTTACTTGTTTGAACCTTTTTTCCCTTTTTTCCTTTTCGTTTCTTTTCTTTACATTTTTTCTTCTTCTTCGAAGTAGTTTTTAAGATAGATTTATTTTAACTCTCTTTATGTTTTATTAAAAGTTCCTCTGCCTTTATATTTAAACTGCCTTTATATTTTTTTAATGTAACATGCTTTAGATTTCTTAGTGTATACTAGGTTCTTTTAATGTTGAATTAGCTTACTTTGATATTTATTTATCTTTAACCTTCTTTTATCTTATTTTTTTGCACTTACATCTTCTTCCTTAGGTTCTAGTTAATTTAGGTTACAAACTTATTTAGCATTCACTAAGAATTCCCATAATTGGAGCATAAGTCTTCTTAATTAAAGCATCGAACATAGTCATCTTATTATCACAAGGATAAGATAACAAATTAGTAGAAAAGACCATAAGCTTTGAAGGAACGCTCGCACACAATCAAGACACATAAACCAGCCATGGCAGCAAAACATATTTTTGGCATGTCCAATAGGATGATAATGCTATATAAATGTTTATCATGTCTAGGGCACAAACTGTAGGAATGATAAAATGAGTCTTTCCCATTCAATATTTAGACCAGTATTTGATAAATAATTATTTTTAAAGGTGTTTGAGACATACAATAAAAAATTCTCAATAATTTAACCCAACGTTTACATCATTTTATTAAAAATATGTGCAATTCGGTTATAACAATCCCTCTCACACCAACCATCTACAAGAACCTATTTTGGAAAAAAAATATATGAGATTGTGTGTAATGAATGTGGTTAAACAAATATACCAAACCTACAGGGGGTTAATATGTTTGAAAGCATCATGAGCTCAGTTTTTAAAATTCACAAAATTATATTCAATTTCAAAAGTTTCAACCCGAGATCTGATAAGGTGATTATCCAAATGATTTGATTAAGTCACAGAACAAGAAATTAAGATATCTTAATGAAAAAAAAAAGATATTTAACCAGCATAAATTAACTTTATGCAAATTTGCAAGATTCAAGTCAGATCTAAGTGATGTGTGTGATCAAATTTGTGCACATGAGTAAAAATAAAACACATACATTAACTAGACCACGTTTATGAGGAAAACCCCCACCAAGGGGTAAAAAATCTCAATGCACTCCAATTTTCATTTTTACTTGAAAAGATGTATTACACAAGGCAATAATATACCTTTCACATAAGCTCTCGTGTAGTTACCTACGAATCTTGCAACATTCCTCTATAGACAATAAAATCTATAATTAGCTCCACACCATAAATTAAGAAGTCCACTCTCTTCCTTAAAGTCACGCCACACTCCATTTTCCCCAATAGATCGAAATGCCTCCAATTTTAAATCACAAAGTACTTGATCATAGCAAACTGGATATAGAATAATGAATTCACATTGTCTTGTGAAAATCTTATCAAAGTACTCTCAAATTCGCTCACCAACTCTAGGATCAAGCCATAGATGGTTTTTGAAAAGTTTATGAGGAATAAGTGAAAATAGAATTAGAAGGAAGAAAAACTGAGATTTCAACTTTCAAAATAAGCTCAGATATGTAATTAACTTGAGTAAAATTCAGATCAAAACAAATGGGAGGGAAAATGTCCTATTTATAACAAATTTATAAAATCTGACAACGTCGTGCGCACAGTTCACTTTTTTCGTGTGCACGATTCCATCCAGTGTGGAATTAAGGGTAAGGTCGTATGCATGGTCATGTTTTGATGTCGTGTGAAGGCCCCCATGCACATGGGCTCAACATGAAGCCCAACGAACGGTTGAGGCTTGAAAACCTACACAATGACTTAACTTGAACAAAATCAAACACCAACTTCCAAAAACATATTTTGGAAAACTCTGAGACAGATTAAACACTTGTTCCATAAAATGTAAAATCCTCACATACGTGCCTGTGATTATCCATATACAATTCACAACATTCATTAAAAGGATATAATCTTTAATTCGATGTGAATGAATGGTAATAGAAGTATTCAAAGAGCGTCTTGCAAGGTCTTTAATCTTCCTTGGTTCAATCTAGACAAGAATGCGCCTCACTCAAACAGATCAAGTCTATGTGACATGAAAGACTCAAATTTTTTGACACATGAGTTAGCCAATATAAAGTATATACAAATGTATTACATTTTCAATCTCCCTATTTGGCTATTACGTGCCCCTCCCCCCTAAAAAAACTAAAAAGAAATTTATTACCCCTACAAGACTCACACCTCACTAGTCATATAGGGAGAGTAGTAAGAAGGTAATGTACTAAACAGTCCATAAGACCAATGCCACTTGAAAAGTTGAGTCTAAAATAGTCTCGAGTCAAACTCATCAACACGTGAAACAAAAAAGATAATCACTCAGACTACAACATGCACAAAAAGAAACTCTCCTTGCTTGGGAATCCTCCAAAAAATATCAACGATATAGATTAGATAAAACATGTAAATATGTGAAACATATCAACATCTTTAAATATCAAGTGAATATAAAAAAAGCATGCCCACAACAATCTCCCCCAAAAGATCATATGCAAAGTACGTAATAATCAATGATCAAGAATTCAACAATCAATTACATATATGTAATCATATCCCTAAAAAAATCATCTTCCCCTAACACGGATCATAAAATCAACATGAATGATATATAATAAGAACAAGAATTAATATCACCCTTTCATTATCCCTAAATATATGAAGAATGTATGAAAACAAGAATAAAAAACATCTCCCCATTTTTGTGATAGAATAAGAGAAAGTGCAGCAATAATAATTGAGCCAAAAAGATATATCTAAACAGGAAGGAGAAATCTAACCAAGTAGCAACAATGTAACAGAGAAGGAACATCATGGAATCAAAAATACATACCATGAAAACAGAGGACCGTGCACATGGTCTAGATTTGAGTTATGCAAACAGTTTTCATATGCACAAAAGTCAATTGGCTAGTCATACGAAAAGCAAACAAAGTAAAATCTGAAGATATGTAAATCTAGATGCACCTTTCATTATCAAATGGATCACTCGATCTCAACAAAAACCAAACAACCCCTAAGATATCGAAACCTAATGATGTCTAAAGCTCTGGTAAAGATGTTCGCGAATTATTTTTTCATAGGAACAAACCTCACTGAAATAACGTTTTTCTCAACTAAGTCCTTAATGAAATGATGTCACAATTCGATAAGATTCAATATGTTTGGTTCTTGAGTATTTCATGAGGTTTTTTAAAATGTTAATATCACTCATATTATCACAATAGAGTGTCTTTGTACTTTGATCCAATCCATAATCTTGCAACATTTTCCTCATCCATAAGAGTTGTGTACAACTACTCCCTCTCGTTATGTACTCAGCTTCAGTTATGGACAAAGATATATAATTTTTCTTTTTAAATAGCCATAAGACCATAGATGTCCCAAAGAAAAAAACAACCACTAGAGGTACTTTTTCGATCAACATTATCCCCCATGCAATCAGAATCCTAGAAAGAAAATAATGAATCATGAGTATCAAAAGGATATGGAAATCTAATATTTTGTGTTCCACTCACATACCTAATCACTCTCTCCACTGCTTGTAAGTGTGATTCTTTTGTTTTTCTCTTGGTAATGCACAGAGGCACATACATTATTCTAAATGTCAGGCCTACTAGTGGTAAGTACAACAAATTTCCATTCATTATCTTATAGAGCTTCTCCTTCACATCCTTTCTACTTTCATCCTTAGTAACCTTGGAATTAATTCCCATGGTGTATTAGCGTGTTTCACCGTATCTATGCCAAGCTTCTTCACTAGCACCTTCGCACATTTTGTTTGAGATATGAAAATCCCATTATGCACTTGTTTCACTTGCAGGTCAAGAAAGAAAGTTAACTCACCAAATATAATCATTTTGAAGTACCTCTTCTTCTCTTTCAAAAATTTAGAGCATATTATCCTACGGTTGAGCCAAAGACAATGTCATCTATATATATTTAAACTACAAGGATGTGATCCTTATCCCTTCACATAAAAAAGTGTCCTATCGACTCCATCACGCTTAAAACCACTTTTTAAGAAGTATTCCATTAATTTCTCATACCAAGCTATAGGAGCTTATTTAAGACCATACAAAGTCTTATAAATTTTGAAAACATTATTTAGAAATTTTAGGTCTTCAAACCCTTTTGGTTGCTCCATAGACTCCTTTTCATATAAAACACCATTTAGAAAAGCACTTCTTACATCTATTTGAATTTTTTTGAATTTCAATAAGAATGCAATGACAAGTAAAAGTATCACACTTTCCAATCTCACAACCGGTGAAAATGTTTCATCAAAGTCAAAGCCTTTAATTTGAGAATAAACTTGAGCTACAAGATGTGCCTTATTTCTCACAATTATCTTATGCTCATCCAACTTGTTTTTATACACCCATTTTGTACCAACTCCCAAACTTTTGATCTCTCAAATTGGTTTAGTTCCTTTTTCGTTCTCCCTATTCAATTTTCATCTAATAAATCCTCCTTTATGTTCTTTAGTTGAAGTTTGGATGTGAAGCGATGAAAAATGAGTTTTTGCAAAAGTTATTTTCATGATTTTAACCCCACTCTCAAGATTTCCAATTATTTTAGATGGAGTGTTTTAACGTTGAACTCAATTTCGAACTCCTCTCTCTCTATCTCTCTATCTCTCTCTCTCTCTCTCTCTCTCCCCACCATAAGACACATTTTGGGAAGAAGTTCCCTTATTGTCTCTCGTAGGAGCAGTGGAATCTCCTACATTAAGATTCTTAACATCAACCACCGCATGGTCTAAAACTTGACCTCAAACTTCATTATCAGGAGTCACAACATTCGACACATCATCATAAATCACTATATTAAACATTTCCATAGCATTATTACTTTCCAAATTATAGACTTTATAGGCTCAGCTATTTTGGGAATAACGAAGAAAAATTCCATCTTCGCTTCTTGAGTCAAATTTGGTCAGGTACTATCGATCCCGTAAGCTATAGCACTTGCTACCAAATACTTTGAAGTATTTGACAGTAGAATTTTTACCTTTACAAAGCTCATATGATATGTTTTTGGTGAAGGGTCTAAAAAATCTATTCAAAGTGTGAAAAATTATTTGCATTGCCTCGACCCAAAATCCCTTAGACATGTTTTTTCCCTTAAGAATACATCGTGCCATTTCGTGCAAAGTTTTATTCTTTATTTCAACAACTCTGTGGATTTGAAATGGAAAAAAACTCATGTCTAATACTAATTCCATCACAATAATTCTCCATTCTCTAGTTTCTAAACTTGATGCCATGATCACTTCTCATTATCATAATAGGTAACAATTGCTTGTTTTGGATCTTCTTGCACATTGACACAATTACCTCAAATGACTCTCTCTTCTCTCTCATAAAACCAACAAAGGTAAATCTACCATCACATATAAATCCACTTTTCCACTAATTCTCTTAATTTTAGAGTGACCCGGTAAATCAATGTCAACTTGCTTTAGAGGTAGTAATCTCATTTAACTTTTTGCGAGAATTTTTGGTTTATTTCCCATATTGAAAAATGACACAAATCTTGATTTTAGGTTTCCCTAACCTAAGTATACCTCTCACTTTCTATTTCTTTGAAAAACTCTCCAAATATATAAAATTAATGTTCCATAATCATTGATGCCATAGTCTATTGATTCTACTTTCGTGTTTTGACATACCACACTATAGTCACTCACCAACACATAGTAATTTTTTTCTCGATCTAACACCTCTCATCAAATAATCATTTTTTTCCTTCCTAACTAAACATTTACCTTTTCAGAAACTCACATGATGCCCATCGTCACACAATTGACTTATGCTAATGAGATTAGCTGTAAGTCCTTTAAAATATAAGACATTGTGAAATGTGTTGCTTTCGATTACCTTCAACATTCGTTTACCATTCAAACATGATTTTTTTCCTATTACCAAATGCAACCATTCCACCATCATAGTCATTAAGGGTAGTAAAGAAATATTTCACTCTCGCCATGTGCCTAGATCACCCACTATCAAAATACCAATTTAATGAGTTTCAAGCTTTAAACGCCGCAATGATAACATTATAATTCTGGATTTCCTTTCTCAACCATTTTTATTTCACTTGAGAATTTTTCTTCAAATAATTCACCACACTTTGAAGTTTCTTCGATTCACTTTCAAATTTACCATTCTTTCTTAGAAAATCATTTCGTCTTGAGAACTTAGAATATGAAAATTTCATTTCCCTTTAGAGTTTGAAACAAAAATTTCCTAAATGTCCTCTCATAAAGCAATAGGAGCACTTGTATAATGATTTTGGAGCAAAATTCGTGTTCCTTTTTGCAAAAAGTTGCTCTCTTTGGTTCAAAAGAACTCCCTATCACTACACCAAAATGGTCAAATTGGCACCCTTTAATCGGCTAGCCTTGTCACGGTCACTGACCGTGACAAAAAAAACACGCATTTTTTATCACGGACAATGACCATGACAAGGCCATGATAAATGCTTATCACGGTCATTAACCGTGACAATCCCATAAAGTTATCACGGTCAATGATCGTGACATGTCCGTGATAATTCTGTCCGTAAAAAAACCTCCCTCTTCTTTTTTTCCCACCGATTCTATTCCCTCCATTTATCTCTCTCTCTCTCTCGCGGCTGAAGACTCTCTTTCTCTACAACTTTGGTATATTTTATGTCTCTATTTATCCTCCATTTATGTATATGTGTATGTATATATGCGCATGTGTGTATATGTGTGTGTAAATGTGCATGTGTGTGTGTGTGGTGTATATATGCGTGTGGGGGGGGGGGGGGGGACAGGCAGCAGGGCTGGGGGAGGGGAGGGAGTGTATGTGCATGTGTGTGTGTTTGTTTGTTTGTGTGTGTGTGTGTATGTGCGTGTGTATATATGTGTGTGTATGTGTGCGTGGTGGGCAGGGGTAGCGGGGGGAGTCATTCGAAGGATGGAGAAAATGCACGAAAGACCTTAAATTGTTGAAACTTAAGCCACAATTATGGTTGAAAGAATATAGTAGGGGAAGGATAATAATTCCCCCTGGTGCGTTTACTTTGACGAGTGGGGAAAGGAAGGTGCTTTTAGACACAATGTATAATTTGGAGGGCCCATCTAATTTTTCATCCAACTTGCAAAGGATTGTGAATTTTTCTACTCATGATTTACATAAGTGTAAGTTCCACAATTGGCATGTGATCATGCAATTGGTTTCACTATTGTTTAAGCACTGTTTCTCCAAGCACAAGGATTTGCGGAGGGCTATTATGCAAATTAGTATTACTTTCTCACTCTTGTGTGATAAGGTATTCAATCGAGAACATATAGTGGCCGCAAAATTGGCGGTGATCGAAGCGATTTGTGTGTTGGAGAAGTACTTTCCCCAAGCATTCTTTGACATAAGTTTTCACTTGTTGGTACACATATGCGACGAGGAACTTCTTTGTGGTCCAGTTAGATATCGGTGGATGTATCAGTTTGAAAGATTTATGAAAGTTTTTAAATATTACGTCAAGAATACGCGATACATTGCAGGATCAATTGCAGAGGAATACATCACCATGGAGTCATCAATATATACTAGGGAATATATGCCTGACTCGACCAATGTTGATGACACTGATGAGTTCGTCGATGATGGTGGTCATGTGATGGGAAAACGAGTGAAATTAACGAGTTTACAACATGAACAAGTAGCTCGTTATCTATTTGATACACATGAAGATGTCGAAGAATGGAAAAGGTAAGTTTAAATTATTTTAACGTTTAACATTATTTTAGAATATTTCAGATTATTTTATACATGATTAATTTTGTAATATGCAAAAAATATGAAGCCCATGAGAATAATAAAAGACAAAAAACAATGGTATAATCAGACATCGAATTTAGGTTGTGGTTGTCACAAGAGGTAATTATAATGAAAATGGTCGTTATATAACGTTACATTACACTCAAACTTTACAACTAATCTAATTAATTTATCTATATTCTCAGCTCTTAAAGACGGGTGATGTGACATCAAGGATTGCTCGTCTAGCCACTGGACCCTTGTTCGTGGCACAAGAGTACAAAAAGTATCGATTGAACGGTTACGTATTCGGCACAAAAGTGTACGAGGAAATTATGAGTGTATAGAACTCGGGCATTTCATACAAGGCTCTCACTTTCTTTCGAGCGAGCGCAAAAGATAAAAACCTCGTTGAAGCTGAAATGACTTACTATGGTGTAATTCGAAATATATTTGAATTTGATTATATAAGCTTCAAAGAGGTTGTATTTTACTGTGACTGGGTAAGAGTTGAGGATAAAAATGATTGTAAAGTTGATCATGTCACCAAATTGATCATGGTTGACTTGTCCAAGTTGAAAAGCAACGACCACGTGAGCGATGAGCCGTTTGTTTGTGCATTTCAAAAGGTTAACCAAGTGTTTTACTCGGAGTATATCAATAACGAGCCATGGTCAATTATCCTACATGCACCAAAGCATCTAAATAGTAGTGTGGATGACTTGGCTGCTCCTACTGAATATCAATCCATTTTTTATGATAAACCGAATTTGAAATAATTTTTCAATTTGTAATAAATATTCCAATTTGTACTTTATCAATCCATTTTTAATGCTTTTAATTGATTTGCACTTTATCATTTTCACTCTTGTGTACTGTGCGTGTGTGTGGGCAGTACGGGTGGGGGTGGGGATGTTTCGAATTTTTAGTAATTGTACATATTATGAGCTAGATGTTGTTATTTTGGAATTCGTAATTGAGGTGTTAAACAATAACAATTCATTTGTATTTGTAGTAATTGTACATATTTGCATGTCTTTTTCTAATTCATTTTGATTTGTACTAATAACAACATTGTTTTACAGCAAATGTCTCCTTCAGGTATTAAGGTGAGGATGATGATGTTGATTATGATGATGTCGCCTGGACTCGATGGTAGCGGAGGCGATGAAAGCTCCTCGGCCACTAGGCTCCCCAAATATGGAAAATTGGGGATGGCCATCGAGAACAAGACGGGGCTATTAGTGAGATCCCTCGAGCTGGTAAAGACGATCATCGGCCTACGGTACACTAGTTGGAGGGAGGTGCCAAATGAGCTCAAGTTAGTTATTTGGGTGGCACTACAGGTAATGAATTTATATTTATATTTATATTTATATTTATATTTATATTTATATTTATATTTATATTTATATTTATATTTATTCGCAACTAACATTGTATTTGTTGGACATGAACAATTCAGCCTGAATCCAAACCTACGCGATTCCATCTTGGAGCAGTTGAGGGAGCAACACAAGACATGGAAGAAAAATATGCGGACCCGGTACTTTGGGAAGACCCAAGAGTCCATTATACGAATGCGTGAATCCGTCCCGCCGAAGGAGCCGATCTCATTGGCACAATGACAGAAGTTCATTGACAATGAGATCGGGGAGCGACAATTGGCATCTCACCAATTGGGGAGGGAGAATCGGGCAAAAAAGATGGACGTACACTACTCCGGTCGAACGTCTTAAGCCGAGGTAGAGCATAGGATGATGGTAAGATTTAATTTTTCTATAACTACAGAAATATATTAATCTGCATTATTTTACTTTGCAGGGCCGATACTAATTTCACTTTATTTTATTTTCGGGACAGGGAGTGTCCCTGGGGGTAGGCCACATAGGCTTGATACTTATGTGGCTATTCGGATGAAGAAGGGGAAGGATAAGGAGGTTTCCCCGAGCATTGCGGACGCGACTGTAAGTAATCCGATAGTTTACTTTTTGTTAATTATGTTATAATTTTTTTATTTACTTATTTTACTAATCATGTGCTTTTTATCGTTTCAGACAAAGCTTAAGGAAGTGCATGAGTCGCAATCTGATGCCAAAAAGGCATCTTTGTCCACAGATGCACTAAGTAAAGTTCTTGGCGCTGATCGCAAGGGGAGGACAAGGGGGTGAGCTCGCAGGTGGCCAAATCTAGGATCATCGGATTGGAGACAATTGACACCAGGTTGGCTCGAACGGTATTATATATTGGGGTTATATTATTAAATATAAGCCCTTAATTCATTGGGGTCTAACATTCCACATTCTCGGCCTTAAATCCTTAGGTCCCAACATATCATAAGTTATTTTTTCTACTTGATATGCACATTGTATAAGTAAACTCAGATAAATGTTCACAAGTCCAAGTCAATTATCTAACTGGTCTCATTTTCCTTCCTTATTATTCCCCTTTCCCGTTGATTAATTAAATGTTAATATTCAAGAATAGAAAATGAATTTGAATTAACAAACTTACAATTCATTCAATAAGTATAAAACTCAATCCACTCATCAAGTTCAAACCCACTTGCATAGACTCGTATCATAAAGTTTATATAGCTTACATCGCATTTCATAACATTTAATAATATAACCACATTCATAACTCTATACTAAACATAGAAATTAATATTTGATACTATGATCCAGTTCTAAGTTCTAATCCAACTATGTCATCATCTTTACCATTCTCCTTTCATAACAATTATAATATCAATTCATAAGTCAAAATATACTAAAAGTGTTAACAATTCACTAAAAGTTCAAAAGAAGATTTGGTGACATAATAGGTTGATATGGTCATGTTCTTTTTGGATAAAAGGAAAATATATCTGAAATGTGAATGTAAACTAAAACAATATTAAAGTAGTCTGATAAAGATTTCTAACCATAGTTCATGAGTTCGAAATACTACTTTAATGAAGGAGTTATAACTATTATTTCATGAGATATCAAATTTGTCCCCAAATTGTAGTTCTTATTTAAGTCATTTTAAAATTAAAAATGTATAAATCCGCAAGGAATTGAGTGTGATACCTTATATATCTGAATAGGTACGGTATTATACAATCTAAATCAATTAACATAGCACGATTTTGAATTTCTTAGAGTCTGAAGTTCGTTTTTGTATAAAGCCGCAAAGTTGCCCTGTTCTGGATAGCACCTTTGTTTTGAATTCAATCATGCACGCAGACCAAAATACAATGAAATAAGGGCTTATATTTCAATATATATATATAATTGAGTCTAGTTTATAATCTAACTTTAATTGACTTAATCGAATTTACGGTTTAGGAGATATTAACATATTAGTATAATAAGGTCGGACTATTTTCAAAATAACCCCTATTTTTTGGGGTTCACTTGGCATATAAATATATACCAAATGGTATATAATTAGTGTGACAACCCGGTATCCAAAATAAGGGGTGGCTAGCCCGATACTCCAATAATACAGGAATCATGGATGGAAATCATTCTCAGCATCGTGACAACATAAAGAGTATACGGGATAACTACGCAATATTTCATAAAACGGGTTGTCAAAATTTCGTTTTGTAATTTAAAGAAAGCATTTTAAACAACCCATAATTGAAAGCAAGTGGAACCCCACCCACCCCAAAAAAAACGTATATTTATTACAACAACGATAAATATACAAATAGAATGACCGAATATAATGTCGATCAACAGAATTTCATACAATATACAAGAAGTTCAATAATTTACATATTACATTCATTATACAATTACAACAGTTTGGGCCACACGCCCGAATAAAGACCCGAACATAACTAGAAAACAACAATGAAGGCGTCTACACAAAATATCCCGTGATATCCGCAAAAATGTCAAGGCTCCTCAAAAGACACTGGAATAGGGAGGTCATTACGGGCGACCTTGCGGTGGAGCACCTGAGCGGATATAATGTATATATGCACAACAAGAAGGAAGATAAGGTCAGGGCCTGGCTTTATGTGATCACCAGATAAATAAATAGTATGACAATAATGAACAGTTAATCATGGATGATAAAGATGATATTATAGCATGGTATCATCATGAAATAAACTAAGACAATTAAATGATTATAAAGTAAGAATCAATTATATACGAGAATAAGAATAATCATAAACCTTTTTCATCTTTCATCCTTTTCATTTTATCTTTCCATTCCTTATCAGGAATATAAATTTTATCATGTGCTCTTTGTGGCACGTATCTCAATTGTATGCTCTTTGTGTGTATTATGCTCTTTATGGCATTGCGTTATGCTCTTTATGGCATTAATATCCATCAAGTCCCACTTTATGTTAGAATAGTTATAATTATACATATAGAACGATTCTAAGACTGCCCGTCCGGGTTTCCCCACTCTGCGCGCCCCTAAATAACCATCATCTTCCAGGGCCTATCATAAGACAACTTGGGATCCTATCGAAACGTCGAGAAGTGGCCATATGACTGCGGGGTAGTCATAACCACACCTGGAATTACCTACCCATCGAAGAAAATATAAAACAAGCGCTCATATGGCCTAGGACAATATCCACCCTGCATTCATTAGCTAGGGGGCTTCACCTTACGCACGAACTTCCCTTAAGATAGTATTTAGAGAGGGTGTGTTCCAACCATTTTATTAATTACTATGACATGATTTAGTAAATTATCATTTACTTTATCCATTTACCTTTTATCAAATGCATTATGGTTATCCGGAACTATACGTACTTCACATCATCGTAATAACCTCGATGAATATTTAAACTCCCAAGTTATTTTTTTCCAAATATCCTTTTTGGACTTTATATAAACTCCCATACCTCAAATTAACTTCTAAAGTCTCCAAATACGACTTGGTAATCTCCTAGACACCTACAAGTTGAAAAAGGAAAGTAATGCCTGAACATCACTTCGCGCACCCTCGAAATAATTCCCATATAACCCAATTCTAGCCTAGGGTAGTAAACTAACTCACCTAGAACTCTAGGACTCTAATTTGACTTCATATAAGAAGGTTCCTAAGTCCTAAGACTAGAAAAAAGGGGTTAAAAAAGAAAAAGAAAAACAAATTAAAAATGCAGTATTTCTGAATCGACTCGGCCTAGCCGAATCGATTCGGACAGAAAATATGAGATTATGCATAATTGCCGAATCGATTCGGACCTTACCGAATCTATTTGGTCAGGACAAACTGGGTTTTTGCATAATTGTCAAATCGATTCGGACCTTCCGAATCGATTCGGTTCACTAAGACCTGGAAACTGTCCCCTTGCGAATCGATTCGGCCTGGACGAATCGATTCGCCCCTGCGAATTTTGGCAATTTTGGCTATGGAGTCTTGGACTCCAAATTTGTCCCAACTCAAAACCTTTCAAACCAACTCATTGATTTCCACCAATATATCATAAATACTACTAACTACTACCACAACCATCAATAGTCACCCAAATCATTCTTTAATGATTCAAGACCCACAAATACACAAAAACCCTAAACTAGTTAAGCCATGATTAATACATCATTATCACAACTAATCATTTATCTTAAACCACATATAGAAAGTAGAAAACTTGCCTCAATCTAGCAAATGTATATTTTCCTTGTGTAGTAGCAAGAATCCCTCCTCAATCTTCAATCTCTTCTCTTTTCTCTACTCTTTCTCTTCCTCTCTCTAGTTCTCTCTAGGTTTAGGAATGAAATTAGGGAAAATAGAAGACTTAACAAGACTAAATCGTGCCTTTAGTCAACAATCCCAACTTAAATGATCAATACCGCGATAAAATAACACGCAACTACATATTTAAGGTATAATCAGTCAAAAGTGCCCAAAACCTCAAAATACAATATAGCATATATTTTGACTATCTCGCACGTTTCAGAATCAACTACGGCCTCCAAATTATCATTTGGACATTTTATAATCCATTTTAAGTTCCGGTTCCATTTTAAATCATAGGGTCATTTTAAAACTTATGACAGTATAAAACTCAACATGAGGATATTTACATACTCATATAGTAAATATACAACAAGTTAGTAAATATTAACTTTTCTTCATTAAATTAATACTTACTCCATATTCCAACATTTTATATGTAATTACTTCACATAGTAAGTAAATATAAAATAGGCTATCATAAGCGAGGGTTGTTACATACTCCCCCCCTTATGAGGGAATTTTTCCCCCAAAATTCAAGCGTACCTTGTAAGAAGAGATGCGGATATTTTTCCCGCATGTCGTCCTCACGTTCCCAAGTCGATTCTTTAGCATTGTGATGACTCCATTGGACTCTCACCAAGGGCACCACACAAGACCTCAACTTACGCTCCTCATGCTCAAGAATAGCAATCGGTTGTTCTTCATATGAAATGTCGGGTTGCAAGTTAATATCCTCAAAAGGGATATGCCAAAGGGCACCTTCACATCTCTTATACTTCTTCAGAGAGGAAACATGGAATACATCGTGAATTTGTTGCAAGGGTTCTGGTAAGGCAAGTTGGTATGCCACTGGACCGACTTTCGCAATAACTGGAAAAGGTCCAACAAAGCGCAGTGCAAGCTTTCCTTTCTTCCCGAAACGCTTAATGCCCTTCATGGGTGACACTCGCACCAAGACTTGGTCCCCAATCTCCAACTCCATGTGTCTTCTACCCGCATAGGCATAGCTCTTTTGGCGGTCTTGGGCTATCCGAATGTGATTCCGAATGAGTTCAATTTTAGAAGAAGTATCTTGGATCATTTCAGGTCCAAGGAATTTATTATCACCCACTTGCAACTAACAAGCGGGCGATCTACATGCCGGCCATAAAGGGCCTCATAGGGCGCCATTCCAATAGTAAATTGGTATGAGTTGTTATAAGAAAACTCAACCAATGGGAGGTATTGTTCCCAACCACCCTTGAAATCAAGCATACACATACGGAGCATATCCTCCAACATTTGGTTTACTCTTTCAGTCTGACCATCTGTTTGAGGATGATAAGAAGTGCTTAACCTCAATTCGGTCCCCATGGCCTCTTGGAAACTTTGCCAAAAGTGGGAGACAAAGATCTTGTCCCGGTCGGAAACTATATTTAAAGGTACCCCATGAAGTCTAACGACCTCCTCGATGAACAATCGGGCATAGCAAGTACTGTCATAATCAGTACGCACAGGTAGGAAGTGTGCCGACTTAGTCAAGCGATCGACAATCACCCAAATAGAATCATTACCCCTCTGTGACCTTGTTAAGACCGTAATAAAGTCCATCGATATGCTTTCCCATTTCCATACTGGAATCTCCAATGGTTGCAACAAACATGTCGATCGCTGATGATCGATCTTGACCAATTGACAAGTAGTGCATTGGGACACAAATTCAGAAATATCCCATTTCATGTCGGGACACCAATACTGGCGATGCATGTTTTGATACATCTTGTCCCCACCAGGATGTACCGTAAATTTTGACCCGTGAGATTCCGCCATCACCGTCCGTCTCAAATCCCCCTCCTCCTGGACAATAAGTCTTCCATGGAAGCGTAATCCACCCTCGGAATTTATCGAGTAGGATTTCGCTCCCTCGAGCAGTAATCGATGTATATGATCTTGACAACACTTATCCCTACCTTGGGCTTCTACAACCCTTGCCACAATGGTAGGAGTAACGGTCATCACTGACATGAACGCTCTCACCACCGCATCCTCCTGACTGAGCTCTTTCCACTTAGCTTTCCATAGATTAGCTAGATCCCCCTCGGGTCTCCTCCTCAAGGTATCCGCCACTACGTTCACCTTGCCCGGATGATACTGGATATTAAATTGATAATCTTTCACGAACTCCAACTATCGGCGCTGACACATATTCAAATCTTTCTGTGAGAATATATATTGCAGCGACTTATGGTCCGTGAAAAGGCTGAATTTCTCCCCCAAGAGATAATACCTCCAAATCTTCAAGGCAAAGACAACCGCGGCAAGTTCTAAGTCATGCACCAGATAGTTTCTCTCATGAGGTTTGAGCTTTCGAGAAGCATAAGCAATAGCCCGTCGCTCTTGCTGAAGCACACCTCCTAATCCTTGAAGAGATGCATCGGTGAAGATAAGATATTCCAATCCCGATTTTGGCAATGCGAGGACTGGAGCCGAAGTCAATCTATCTTTGAGCTCATCAAAAGCATCCTGGCAAGAGCTATCCCAAACAAATCTCACCCCTTTCCAGGTCAAATTTATCAAAGGGCTAGCGATCTTTGAGAAACCCTGGATAAATCGACGGTAATAACCCGCCAAACCTAGAAAACTACAAATCTCCGTAGGTGTCGTGGGCTGACCCCACTCCCTCACCGCAACCACCTTACTAGGATCCACCGATACACCTTGGGATGACGCAACATGGACCAAAAATTGAACTTCCTTTAACCAAAAACCACACTTCTCGAACTTTGCATATAATTGGTGATCCCTCAATCTTTGCAGGACCAACCGTAAGTGAGTAGCATGGTCAGATTCTGTCTGAGAATAGACTAAGATGTCATCGATAAATACAATAACAAATTGGTCAAGGAAATCCCGAAACACCCTATTCATGAGATCCATAAATATAGCGGGGGCATTAGTTAGTCCAAAGGGCATAAGCAAGAATTCATAGGATCCATATCTAGTCAGAAATGCGGTCTTGGATACATCTTGTTCCCGTATCCACAACTGATGATACCCTGTCCTCAAATCGATCTTAGAGAAGTACGACGCTCCCCTAAGTTGGTCAAACAGATCATCAATACGAGGCAAAGGGTATTTATTCCGGATGGTGACTTTATTCAACTCTCTATAGTCCACAGATAATCGGAGAGAACCGTCTCTTTTCTTTACAAACAATACCGGAGCACCCCATGGCGACGTACTGCGCCTAATAAATCCCTGCTCCAACAACTTCTGGATTTGATCCCTTAACTCCCTCATTTCCACAGGAGCCATGCGATATGGAGCTTTCGTAATAGGTCGAGTTCCAGGCGCTAAATCGATCACAAACTCAATCTCCTGGCTCGGAGGTAATCCCGGTCTCTCCCGAAAAACATATTCAAAATATCTAACAATCGGAAGAGAATCCAGGGGATCAACTACATCCCTAGAAGTATCCTCCGCAATGCAATATAAATAGGTACTCGTACCTCCTTCCAAACTAGGCATAACTACCAAGAACATTTCTTGTCCCGGAACTATGAAGACTATACTCTTCCCATAACAATTTACTATCGCGTGATATTTCACTAACAAATCCATGCCCAAAATCACATCGTACCCCACCATGTCAAGGACGAGCAAATCGGCCTCAAAACACAAATTACCAAGATTAATTCTTATGTTCTTACAAACAAAGAAAATCAATGAACCATCACCCATAGAGGATTCAACACTAGTGAAAGTACTCTCAGCAGACTTTATCAAATCTGTGGTCTGAGCAAAACTCCTAGAAATGAAAGAGTGTGTCGAACCCGAATCAAATAACACCCGAACCATATTCCCTTGGATGAGAAACTTACCCTCAATCGCTGGCAGTGCCGGAGGGGCTGGAGGAAGCATAGCCTCCTGAATATGATAGACCCATCCATACTGCAGTTGCCCTTGCTGTGGAGGAACAACCGGATTAGGTGGCTGGGGCGAAAACTGTACATATGGCTGCTGCGGAGCCCTAGAAAGCTATCATCCAATCAACTGAGGACATGACCTCTTATAATGTCCCAGCTCTCCGCACTGAAAACATTTGTTCGTCACATTCTCCTGGTTCCGTCCTTAATTGTTTCGGAACTACCCCATACCTCAGCCCTGCTGGCCTCCACCTCCATTCCCTCCTCTACCTGCTTGTTGTTGTGGCGGTCCACCTTAACCCAGCCTGTTGTTGTTACCACCCTCATTAAATCCACCAAAGCGTTGGCGTTTAGACAAATCCCCTTGCTGGGGATCCCTCTCTCTTTTCTTACTTCCCGAAGATTGGGATGAAGGAGATGCTCCTCCCCCAATCCCATTCCCTCCAGGTTTTCCCACTTGCCCCATCGTGGTAGCCTTCTTGCTATTTTTCACAAATAATCTATGCTCTTGGCAATGAAGTAGTTCCGCATTCATCACATCCCCAAAGGTTTGTAAAGACGGATTTCCCAATAAGTGTTGTTTTATCCGCCAATGTAAACCTCCCACAAACTTGGAGATTCTCCTCTCTTCTAGAGTCACTTCATCCGATACAAAACTTGCCAACCGGGTGAACTCCTCTTCATACTCTGCAACAGATCTCTCTCCCTGAATTACATCTTGAAGCTTCCTTCACATCTCCCTTTGAACTGCGGGAGGGAAGTACTTTCGGTCAAACAAGCCCCAAAAATCAGTGATTATCATCGTATCCCTCTGCTCTGGTGTAGTCATCGACTCCCACCAATGTAATGACGATCCGACAAGCTTAAAAGTAACAAGGATTTTCTTTTTCTCCTCGCTATATTCTACCATTCGAAGATGACGTTGCATGTCTTTCTTCCACTGATTTTCCCTTATAACATCCGAGCCTCCATCAAATTCCGGGGGATGCCCCTTTAGAAAAGACTCCCTAACTCTGTCCCATGGAGAAGGTCCCGTTGGAGCTTGTGCCTTTGGCGCCCGTGGTTGAGCTTGTGGCATTTGTTGTACCACTGCAGTCATAGCTGCATTGACTGCTTGGGCCACTATGTTTGCAACATCGGTAGCATTTATACTCCCCGATGGCGGCAGTGGAAGACCAACCTCTTCTTCCACAACTCTATTACGTCTCGCTGGGCGACCTCTCTTAGGTGGCATCTGAGATGGAGAAACAATAGAGTTAGGATACTATATAAATCAATCTATATTGCAGAAGATCGCAAACATAAACAACAAAGCAGTCCTAACATTAGGCTCTATATCAAAGAACGCTATGGTAGAACGTGACATGTCCGCATAGATCCTAAAGACTCTAGAACCTGATGCTCTGATACCATCTGTGATAACCCGGTATCCAAAATAAGGGGTGGCCAGCCCGATACTCCAACAATGCAGGAATCATGGATGGAAATCATTCTCAGCATCGTGACAACATAAAGAGTATACGGGATAACCACTTAATATTTCAGAAAACGGGTTGTCAAAATTTCGTTTTGTAATTTAAAGAAAGAATTTTAAACAACCCATAATTGAAAACAAGTGGAACCCCCCGCCCAAAAAGTATATTTATTACAACAACGACAAATATACAAATAGAAGGACCGAATATAATGTCGGTCAACAGAATTTCATACAATATACAACAAGTTCAATAATTTACATATTACATTCACTATACAATTTAAACAGTTTGGGCCACACGCCCGAATAAAGACTCGAACATAACTAGAAAACAACAATGAAGGCGTCTACACAAAATATCCCTTGATATCCGCAAAAATGTCATGGCTCCTCAAAAGACACTGGAATAGGGAGGCCATTACGGGCGACCTTGTGGTGGAGCACCTGAGTGGATATAATATATATATATATATGCACAACAAGAAGGAAGATCGGGTCAGGGCCCAATGTTATGTGATCACCAGATAAATAAATAGTATGACAATAATGAACAGTTAATCATGGATGATAAAGATGATATTATAGCATGGTATCATCATGAAATAAACTAAGACAATTAAATGATTATAAAGTAAGAATCAATTACATACGAGAATAAGAATAATCATAAACCTTTTTCATCTTTCATCCTTTTCATTTTATCTTTCCATTCCTTATCAGGAATATAAATTTTACCATGTGCTCTTTGTGGCACGTATCTCAATTGTATGCTCTTTGTGGCATGTATTATGCTCTTTATGGCATTGCGTTATGCTCTTTATGGCATTAATATCCATCAATTCCCACTTGATGTTAGAATAGTTATAATTATACATATATAACGATTCTAAGACCGCCCGTCCGGGTTTCCACACTGTGCGCCCCCTAAATAACCATCATCTTCCATGGCCTATCATAAGACAACTTGGGATCCTATCGAAATGTCGGGAAGCAGCCATATGCCAGCGGGGAAGTCATAACCACACCCGGAATTACCTACCCATCGCAGAAAATATAAAACAAGCGCTCATATGGCCTAGGACTATATCCACCCTGCATTCATTAGCCAGGGGGCTTCACCTTACGCACGAACTTCCCTTGAGATGGTATTTAGAGAGGGTGTGTTCCAACCATTTTATTAATTACTATGACATGATTTAGTAAATTATCATTAACTTTATCCATTCACCTTTTATCAAATGCATTGTGGTTATCCGGAACTATACGTACTTCACATCATCGTAATAACTTCGATGAATATTTAAACTCCCAAGTTATTTTTTTTTCAAATATCCTTTTTGGACTTTATATAAACTCTCATACCTCTAATTAACTTCTAAAGCCTCCAAATACGACTTGGTAATCTCCTAGACACCTACAAGTTGAAAAAGGAAAGTAATGCCTGGACGTCACTCCACGCACCCTCGAAACAATTCCCATATAACCCAATTCTAGCCTAGGGTAGTAAACTAACTCACCTAGAACTCTAGGACTCTAATTTGACTTCATATAAGAAGGTTCCTAAGTCCTAAGACTAGAAAAAAGGGGTTAAGAAAGAAAAAGAAAAACAAATTAAAATGCAGGATTTCCGAATCGATTCGGCCTAGCCGAATCGATTCGGCCATTAAATATGAGATTCTGCATAATTTTTGAATCGATTCGGACCTTGCCGAATCGATTCGGTCGGGACAAACTGGGTTTCTGCATAATTTCCGAATCGATTCGGACCTTTCGAATCGATTCGGTTCACTAAGACCTGGAAACAGTCCCCACGCGAATCGATTCGGCCTGGCCGAATCGATTCGCCCCTTCGAATTTTGCCAATTTTGGCTATGGAGTCTTGGACTCCAAATTTACACCAACTCAAAACCTTTCAAACCAACTCATTTATTTCCACCAATATATCATAAATACTACTAACTACTACCACAACCATCAATAATCACCCAAATCATTCTTTAATGATTCAAGACCCACAAATACACAAAAACCCTAAACTAGTTAAACCATGATCAATACATCATTATCACAACTAATCATATATCTTAAACCACATATAGCAAGTAGAAAACTTGCCTCAATCTAGCAAATGCAGATTTTCCTTGTGTAGTAGCAAGAATCCCTCCTCAATCTTCAATCTCTTCTCTTTTCTCTACTCTTTCTCTTCCTCTCTCTAGTTCTCTCTAGGTTTAGGAATGAAATTAGGGAAAATAGAAGACTTAACAAGACTAAATCGTGCCTTTAGTCAACAATCCTAACTTAAATGATCAATACCGCGATAAAATAACACGCAACTGCATATTTAAGGTATAATCAGTCAAAAGTGCTCAAAACCTCAAAATACAATATAGCATATATTTTGACTATCTCGCACGTTCCGGAATCAACTACGGCCTCCAAATTATCATTTGGACATTTTATAATCCATTTTAAGTTCCGGTTCCATTTTAAATCATAGGGTCATTTTAAATCTTATGACACTATAAAACTCAACATGAGGATATTTACATACTCATACTGTAAATATACAACAAGTTAGTAAATATTAACTTTTCTTCATTAAATTAATACTTACTCCATATTCCAACATTTTATATGTAATTACTTCACATAGTAAGTAAATATAAAATAGGCTCTCATAAGCGAGGGTTGTTACAATTAGGTGTGCTTCCATATATGTATGTAAATCTATAAAATCAGAAACGGTTCAAAATTCTGAATTTTCTACACATTTTGTGGTCATTTCTATAAAGTGGTGTAAAGCTGACTGTTCACTTTAGAAATCCGATTTTCTTCGCCAAAACATTGGATTCACTACTAAAACATGTATTATATGTACCAAACTTTTCGTAAAATAATTATAAATCATTAATAACAATTATAAATGCAAATAATATTATTTAATGCATCCAAGAGGTGTGTTGGTAATTACACCTAGTAATACACCAAGAACACATACACTTAAGCAAAAAGAGAATTCTTTCTTCTAACCCATTTCTTGTTATCATACCTTCATTATATCACTTGAGCAAAGTTTCTAGCATGGAAACGAAATTATAATTTCATCTAAGTTAATAATCTTGAAGAATTCTACTCAAACCCATCTCTATACACAATAGCACAGACAAAACACCTACGCATACACATAGGTTGAGTTTTCATGCAAAGATTTTATGGTTTTTACTTCCAATTTAAATATGTTGGACAAGAGAAGATGAGGATTAATAACCATTAACTTACCAATAGATTTCATCACAAATTTCCTAAGAATAAGCCTCCACCTTGTTTCTCTCACCTAGGGTTTTTTCTAGCTTCTCTTAAAACACTTGAAAAGTTTTCTAAGTGTTGAATGAATGAGAAATTTTCATCCGCTTAAGGATTTATAAATAAGTCATTAACTATATAAGTCATCACCCAAGTTTCACAAAGTAGACATAGTACCATATGACTTTTCTTTAGGTAATTACAAATAGGTACTTTAACATTTAAAACTACAACACATAATCATGTAAATTAAATGCTACTCATGCTAATTACTATAAATAATTGCAATTAACTAATGTCTTGAGAAATAAATATAAAATGAAATACCTTGGGATGAGATATCACATTTTTTATCCATAAGGTCATCGTAGGTTGATTTTATCCATCTCAATTGTATGTTGGTCTTCTTAGACTGACTTAGACATTTTATGTTAATTTTCATTAGGGTAAACGAATTTAACTGTATTTAGTCAATAAGGCCACTATAGTGTAATTTTAACCATTTTAATATAATGTTGGTCGTATTTGATCAACTTGACCGTTTAAGTCAAATTTGATCGCCATATATCAATTTGACCATCTTCGGTCAATAACGACTTCGTAGACTAATTTTATCATTTTAGGTTAGTGTTGTCTTAGACCACATTAATTGTTTTAGGTCAATTTTGATTGTTATAGATAAACTTGACCCTTTTTGGTTATTAAGGCTATCGAAGGCCAATTTTATCCGTCTTAGGCTAATGTCGCTCGTCTTAGACCAACCCGACTGTTATGGGTTAATTTTGCTCTTAATTATCCAATTCAGTCATCTTAGGTCTAATGAGTCCATTTTAGGCCTCCTTTTCCATCTTAGGATAATGTTAGTAGTCTTTGACCAACTTAACCATTTTAGGTTAATTTCGATCGTTATAAATTAATTCATCATCTTTGGTTAATAAGGTCACCGTGTATCAATTTTTGTTGTCGTAGGCTAATGTTAGTCGTCTTGAGACTAATTTAATAATTTAGGTCAATTTTTATCATTATAAAACAATTAAATAGTCTTTAATCAATAAGTTCATCCAAGGAAGATTCTTATCATCTTTGGAAAATGTTGGTCGTCTTAGAATAACTTGACCATTTAAGTCAATTTTTATGGTCATTGGTCAACGTGATTATCTTTTGTCAAATGAGGGTAATGTTGGACGATGTATCCATTCCAAGCTAAGTAAGGACATAAATTTCCAATTGAGTCCCTATATTATTTTGACTTAATTCCGTGAACAAAATCGTGTTTATAATATGTCATAGGGAGATTTTATTTTCTCATGATCCCCCTTGGTTTATGACGTATTTAAGAAATTGAAGACGTTGCGGCAGAGCTTCAAAGAATTAATCATGCAAAAGTTTAATTGGTGCAAGTTTATTCGTCTTCAAGTTAATTGCAGTCCGAGAGCACACAGGTATGAATGCGTATAATTAATGGACCTCGGAATATTTTTTATAAAAAGATAAGCATGTAATTTATAGGAAAAAATATTTTAAAATGTTTTAAAAGTGTTTTAAATGTTTTACACTACATTTTATTCTGATAATATTGACAAAGAGTTTGACTTAATTGGATCTCTTTTGGAAGAAACGTTTTAAAGAAAAAGTCAAGCTGACACACGCGTCGTTCAAACGACAAGCTGGATCGTTCAAGCGAGAAAGCTATGTCGCGCGAATGACTGGTCAATCTTGTTCGAGCGACACCTATTTCGAGGGAGTTAAGTTTTCCTATTTAAAGCATGGTTTCGTCAGAATTAAAGATAGGCGCAATCTGCAAAATAGTTTTCAATCCAGTACGAGTTGTGCACATGTGTTTCTAAGGTTTCAAAGCTTAAACACATCCTTAGAGTTTGCAAAGATCCGAGTTATCATTAATATATATTTATGTGATCTTTCTGCACCAAGAAAGTTTGTTCTATACTTGAACATCTCGGTTTTGAGTTGAAGAAAAGACAAGGACTTCTTGTTCGACATCGTAGACGTATCAAAGCCATTCGGTGGACACCGAGACATACGTGGACACGTGTGTTGTGGACAGGTATCTTGGAAGAAGGACTTTATGCGTGGGCACTGTGAGAGGAGTGGTTGAAGATCAGAAGAGCATCAAGACCCGTGGGGATCGAGTTGTTGAGTGAGTCTTTTATCTGTTCGTTGTAATTCCACATTCATAGTGATTGTCTGGCTTGGGTCGTCCGAGGTTTTTTCCCGTCTTGGGTTTTTCCTCGAACATCCTGCGTTGTCAGTATTCTTTACTTTACTTTACTTTCTTTAATCACTGGATGCATGTTTAGGATTAATCAAGATAAAATTGGTTTAAAGTAAAAATTTGTTTTTCACAACTTGGTTTGGTGGTAATTAAAAGATTGATAATTTTTGGTGAAAATTGGTTTGATTTGAAACACACTTGTGTAAGGCCACTCTTACAAATTGGTATCAGAGCTAGAAAACATAATTTTTTTGTTTTGTGATCCCGTGTGTTTTCAAAGATGAATTTTGGAAATAACGAACTTTTTCTAACTCCTATTTTTTATGGCACTAATTACACCTATTGGAAGATGAGAATGAAAAGTGCATTAAAATCTATTGATGAGGGTGTGTGGCTAGCAGATAAGAAAGGTTGGACACCCCCTGTCACTATTTTAGGTGAGGTCACTAATTTAAAGCTTGTTGAGTCATGGACCAAAACTGAACATAAAGTTTCACAATATAATCCAAGGGTTTGCACGTTATTTCTTCACATGTCACACAGGAAGAATATAATAGAATTATGACTTGTGAAACATCAAAAGAGGCTTGGGATATTTTGGCACTCACTCACGAGGGAACTAGCACGGTTAGGGCGTCGAAACTTCAAAATCTTACTACAAAGTTTGAGACCATTAGGATGTTAGACAGTGAGACTTTTGATGAGTTTTATGCTAGGTTGTCCAATATTGTCAACTCGTCATTTAACCTAGGTGAGAAAATTCTTGACAACCGTGTCATTAAGAAAATCCTTAGGTCATTGTCTAGTAGTTTTGATGCAAAAGTGACTATTTTAAACTCCTTGGGTAAGTTAGAGTCGACAAAACTAGAAGAGATTGTAGGTGACTTACAAACCTATGAAATTGACATGATTACCTCCAAGCAGCTGCCTAAGAAAGAAAAGTGTATTACTTTGAAAACCCAAACGGAGGAAATTAAAGTTTCACATTCCGATTCCGATTCCAATTTTGAGGATGTTGCTTTATTGGCAAAGAAATTTAAAAAATTTATTGTAACACCCCGTAATTTCGAGGACTTGGTATTTAATTATTTTGGGAGATATAAAAATATTTAAATTGGAGAAACTTAAATTTATGATTTGGAGAATTTATTTGAATGGGAAGAATTATTTATATTTGGCGACTTTAAGTTAAATTGTTGGAAATTTCGTGTGTCGCATTTTAAGGTCAAAATTGGAGAATGTTATAAAGTATTTCGGATGACGATTCTGAGTGTGCAGTTGAGTCCAGATGGGTCGAGTTAGTCAGAAAAGAATACCCGGGGTTAATTAGGTGGGGTGTCATAGATGGTATCAGAGCATCAGGTTTTAGTGTCCTTAGGATCTGTGCGGCTTTTCATGTTTCAGCTTAGCATCCTTTGATGTAGAACCCTATCATAGGATTGTCGTATTATCATACGTATGCACATTTACGTTCTTCTGCCAATTACTTTATATTCGAGGGTAAACTCTTACATTTCAATTCTCATTTTAGATGCCACCCAAGAGAGAGAGAGAAGCTAGGGCAACAGGGGGAGATGAGACTAGGGAGGCTCATAAGGAGTCAAAGTTACCGCAGCAACTGCCAGAGATGATCTCAGCTATAAAGGTAACTAAATTAGTAGCCCAGGCAGTTCAAGCGACGATGATCGCA
This sequence comes from Sambucus nigra, assembly GCA_949130495.1. NCBI lineage: Eukaryota > Viridiplantae > Streptophyta > Magnoliopsida > Dipsacales > Adoxaceae > Sambucus > Sambucus nigra. The sequence continues at coordinate 249,361,491 of OX422210.1, forward strand.
ATGGCAAGGTACTTTCCACGAGATCAGCCACAGGCGTTAGTGGTACTGGATGTTCAGGTCCACAGGGGTAGTCGGAGTGGAAGCAAGTACGAGAGGTCTTTCAAAAGGGCCACCCACCAGAGTTTCGAGGGGGTTCAGATGTGGTGCTAGCGTGTCAGTGGAAGAGGGATATCCAGCGTCACCTACGCATGGTAGATTTCAATGATGTGCAGAAGCAAATGCTAGCCACTTTTAGGTTAGTGGGAGCTACGCTTCAGGATCACCACAGTTGAGGAAAGGGATACATTAACTATTGCAGAGTTTTAGGTTCGGTTTGACCGCTAGTATTTCCCTCCAGCAGTCGAGGCTAAAATGAGGAGAAAATTCAGTGAGGTAACTCAGGGGGACCGTTCAGTGGCTGACTACGAGCAAAATTCACTCGTTTGGTAAATTTTGTACCGGATGAGGTAAGCGATGAAGAAAGAAAGAAGTCAAAGTTCTTGGATGGGTTAGTCTGGAGGATCAGGCAATATTTGATTGGTAATCCCACATTAGTAGCTTATACGAAAGTCGTAAATGCAGCACTCCTACACTGTCAGGAATATCACTTCCACATAAGAGGAAGCAAGAGGTGAGGAGAACCCATCCAGTCAGATAAAGCCAGTACCAGTGGGGTATCCGAGCAATAGACAGGAACATCAGGGGAAGTATTCCCGGCAGGAGAAGACTAAGCGATTTAGGTCTGAAGGCTATCGACAGGATGGCTAGGACTTCTAATAGGGCCAGCAAGAAAGGGATCAGTGGCAGGCTGAATTTATTAGGAGGTGTTTCGTTTGTGGGGGAAGCGGGACACGTGGAGAGAGATTGTCTTAAGCGAGGTAGGGGTCAACTACAGGATGAGGTCCTGAATGCACAGCCACTACAACAAGTCATGGGTGCGTTCGGGCAGGGGGAAGCTTCTCAGGAGCCCTAGGATCATCCATTGCAGCTAGAATATGGAGGTAATTATCTTTTTATTCTATGGGCATAGGGTCTGTTTTGAGTGACAGTGAGGGTGTCACAATATAAAAATTGTTTTCCTGAGAGTTTGCGGGTAAGTCGAGTTTAGTGGGTGCCCTATCTATAGCATCCATATTACTTATATATTTACGTGGGATAGTGGATTTCTTTAGTGTTAACCACGAAAGAGTGGAGGTGCACACAGAGAGAAGTTTTGAATTATGCGAGTGGTTACTACTTTCGAGAATTATGGAAGTAGGGTAGATGATTTTTAAATATCGACTGGATAGCGATGGATTTGAACTATTGTAAATAGTGGGGGTAAGTTTTGGTGTTCGCGACACCAGGGTATGAATGATTTTTACTAAGTATCACCTGAGAGGGAGTCCAGCATATATATATATATATATATATATATATATATATATATATATATATATATATATATATATATATGTGTGTGTGTGTGTGTGTGTGGATGTGTGTGTGTGTGTGTGTGTTGTATTGTGTGGTTCGATAGACACATAGTGAGGTCTTGTGTTCTCATATTTTATCCCGATAAGTAGGGGTGTTTACTGAAGTGAATCAGGGTGGTTAGATTTATTTTCGAGCAGGGAGAGATAGCTCGGGGTTTATTTTGCGCAAGAACTAGTGATAGTAAGGGCGCGGTATTTTATGTTATCTTTTGTAGCATAAGAGTATGCATGTATGCTTTTATGTTAAGAGACAAGTGTTTGGGGGTACGTGCTATGGACTGAGGGTCTAACGGATCTCAACGACCGACAATGTTAGGTAGTACTGTATCGGGGGGTTCCTTGTTTGGATTTTGCTTTATGAGACGTCCCACGCATGAAACTTAGCGCAACGTTGGAAGTGGGGAGATGTTTGGTCGTTAGTACATGGTTTGGGTACCCCGGGTATTATTATTTATATATATGATATGACTACGGGTTGGAAGTTATATTATGGGTCACGGATATCATAGTCAGGTAACTTTCGTGCGATAAAGCACGAGGATAGGGTGTATGGGCACCCGAGTTAATTAAGGCAACATTTGTACGGTCAAGCACGGGTGCAGGGTGTATGGGCGCCCTAGTTAATTAAAATGCATATTTGTGTAATTTATAGTTAGAAGCGGGAGAGATAGATATAACGAGCGTAGAGGCACATTAATAGGGGTAATATTCGAGACTTGGAGAACTAAGCTCATATAAATTTCGAGGACGAAATTTCTTTGTAAGGGGGGAAGTATGTAACACCCAGTAATTTCGAGGACTTAGTATTTAATTATTTTTGGAGATATAAAAATATTTAAATTGTAGAAACTTAAATTTATGATTTGGAGAATTTATTTGAATGGGAAGAATTATTTAGATTTGGCGACTTTAAGTTAAATTGTTCGAAATTTCGTGTGTCGCATTTTGAGGTCAAAATTGGAGAATGTTATAAAGTATTTCGAATGACTATTCTGAGTGCGCAGTTGAGTTTGTATGGGTCGAGTTAGTCAGAAAAGTGTACCCGGGGGTTGTAATCGGGTCTCGGGGCACTTTTGGGCATAGCCAAGCCCACACGGGATGATTCGGACCCTTTTAATTAGGCCCATGTGGCCAAAAAGGGATTAGGGGTTTAAACCTAATTGGGGAAGTGTTGAACGGAAATGAACACAAATTCTAAACCTAAGGCTTGAGAGGAAAATTGGGGAAAGCAAATCAAGAGCTGATTAGGGATTTTTGGAGCCAAATTAAGGGACAAAAGTGAGTGTTCTTCAACAACACCTTGACTACACCAACAGATCAGACTCTACAAACGATTCCAGGCAAGTGGTTAACTGTTGTGATTTTAAATTGATGATAATCAATTCATACTATGGGAGGTGTAAACCAAAATTCGTTTTGGGTGGGTATTCATGTAAAATTGGGTTTTCGGTAATTGATACACTTTAATGGGATTATGGGTGAAATTTATTATGTTGATGATTCTGGAATGTAGAGGTATGAATCGTATCTTAAAATCAGTAAGAATCGATGGTTAATTTCGGTTAATAGGAATGAAAATCATATTGGAGATTTGAAACCCGGATAAAACCCAAATTGGGAAAATGTTGGAATTTATGGAAATTAGTTAATTAATTAAGGTCTCTTGGATGTTTAGACCCTTTTATTATGTGGAGATAATGTTGATTGTGATTGGGTAAGGGTTTGGAATGAAACAAAAAGCTTGAGGGTTCATCAATGGCTGAAGCAGCAAGCTGGAGAAGACAAATACTTGTTCGATCGATCGATTGATGGTCCCAGAATTTTGACAGTTCGACCTGTTTATATATATAAGGGAAATTGATTTAGGATTTAATCCCCTAATTTTTTTTAGTGATAAATTCATATGTGGCACATATTCCTTAGCAATTATAAGGTGTTATAATTGGGTTTAGGAGGGTGATAATTGTATGCCATGAGATGAATGAATTTCGGGAAATAATTCATAAGTATTGATTTTGGACCGAGGGAAAATATTCGGGTATTGTAGTTGAGTGGAACTACATTATTAAAGGAATTTAGGTGTAATTAATTAGTTATGGGGCAAAATATAGAATCGGGTATTAACGATGGTACAAGCCAAGTGAGCGAGTCCGGGTATAATGGTTGGGCGACACCAAGTGTTAAATTAATTAATGTGTAATTAATTAATTAGATTAGAGTCGGACCATAGACTCAGATTGGTATTAATTGATTAATGTGTAAATTAATTAAATTAGAGTCGAATCATAGACTCGGGTAAGTATAATATAAATTAATGTGCAAATTAATTATATTAGAGTCGGACCATTGACTCCGGAAGATGATACATTAATAAGTGAGAAAATTATTAAAGTTGAGTCGGGCCAGAGACTCGAGAATTTACAGGCTAGCGTTACGAGTTTTTGAGTACACGGTAAAGCCGAGGTTTATATTATATATATATACGGTGTAGTGATAGTATATATATATATATATTGTGTGCGTGCTATTAAATATCAGTGACTAGGTATTTATTTAATTTATATACTCTAGTGCTATCAAGGGAGGTTGCGCGATGTGGGTGAATCCCCTAGCTTGAGGAGTAGGGTGAGATATCCCCAGGTCATAGCGTCCGGTATATGGGTGAGGGGCTTATCTCACTTTCAAGGAAGGAATATGACCGCCTCCACTATGTTTATATTTTGGGCCAAGTTGGTGAGAGATTCCAACTCGGGTAACTAGGTTATGTGAGCACACCTAGTGAGATAGCACTTTAGAGGGAATCATCCGGAGAGGGTATACTCGGAGGGATGGATATATGTATGATATATGGGTGGTTGTTGTAGTAAAAGTACGTATATAATGGCGTTAAATATTATGTGCGGGTCATAATACAGTATGTGATGTAATTGTTTTATATAACTTGTGTCACGGTTATATCATATTATTTAAAAAGGAATTAATTAAGTTAATTGGTGGAATAACTTATAACCCATTAATAAATTAATAATACTCGATTTAGAGTGGAAAGGCAAGGGAGGATTACAAGGACTAGTTAGGCGGGGTAGTACAACTAGGTGGGGTTAAGGTAATCGTTAGGTGTGCACATTAGTGGAGGCGCGAGAATGTCCTCAAGAGAGTGCGACACTAACTTAAATATGGAGCGCATTCATATATTTTAAATTACTGCAGTTAATTCACTTGCTAAATATTTTCAAAATGTTTTGGGCTCTAACCCTTGCTATAAAACTATTTTCAAAACCTTTTAGGTGTCCAGCCACAGGGACGCCAGGATTATATTATCTTTTCGCATGTTACTGGTTGTTTAATTAAAAAGATAAAATTTGGCACCAACTTTTTGAAACACTAGGTGGTTAGTAAGTTTTAAAAAGGTTTTCGACAATGATGCTAAGGATGAACCAACTGGGATTCCTGTTTTAATTTGGTATAAGACTGATCACCCGGTATTTTATTAGGCAGGGTGTCACAGATCACATTTATTAAGTTTCAAAAGAAATCAAAAGATGCCAAGAGGTTTCAAAAATTCAAGAACAACAAAGTTGATCCCACCTCTAAGGATAAGTTTTAGAAGCCTAAGAGAGATGAGTCGGATAAGTGTTTTGGGTGTGAGGGGTACGATCATAAAGTTAAGGAGTGTCCCACTAGACTTAAGAAAGAGGGCAAGAAACCCATTGTATATAGTGCCACCTTAAGTGATAGTGATCCGGAGGACGGAGAGAGTTCCCCCATTGGGCGTAACTTTATTACGTTTATGGCATGTCATGTGAGCGATGACGATTCTCATGCGAATGACACTTCCGAGGACGTTTTGAGTGTATCCCATGTTAGTGAGGGAGAAGAGAGTGATGAAGAAGAGGTAGATGTGAAAGAATTTCAACTTGCATTTAATGAGTTGTATGCCTAGGCGGTGAAAGTAAAAAAGGCAAATGCAAAATTGCAAGCTAAGTTGAATGAGCGTGCCATAGAAAATAATGATAGTTTGATTGAGGATCTTCGAGCACGAGAGAAGACTTTTAGGGAGAAATTAGATTATGTCGAGGGTGAGAGAGATAATCTCCGTGGTTTGATGGAGTCTTTGAAAAAGTAACTTCTAGAGTTTGAGGATTCTAGGTGTTTGCTCGAGTCTAGGATTCATGAGTTGGAGGAGAGATTGAGAGACTAGTCTAAAGTTAAGTTTGATTTGGAGGCTAGGTCGGAGAAGTTAGATAAGATCTTAGGCACCGTCGAAATTAAGGGAGATAGGGGAGGTATTGGTTTTGATGAGAGAGTTGTTCCCATTCCCCCCGCACGTGTGAGAAATACTAGGGAGGTTAGAAAAGGTCCACATATAGGTAATCATTCCCACCGTCGCTACACATGAACGTTTTGTGGTAGGAAAGGTCACCTTAGGCATTATTGTTACGACCATAGACAAGCTCCTAGGAAGTTTAGGAATAAAGTTGCCCCGGTTCCCCAAACCCCCATGCATCGTTTTACACCTACTTGGGTTAGGAAATTAGATTTAGTGGCTTTAGGAATAAATCTTCATGATTCTCATTTGGGTGCACTTGATTATTCCCATGCTAAATCTAAAGGATGATAGTGTTGCCTTGTTTTTCATATGCTAGTTTGCTTCATGATATATTCATTGCTAGTATAATGTCTTGTGTATCATTTTGTATTATAGTTTTTCACTTGTTTGAGTCCTATTGAAAAAATACAAAAAGATTTTATTTTTGAGAAAACTTTTGAAAAACCAAAAAGATTTTGCTTTTATTTGAGACAAAATATGTGTGAAAAGACAAAAAGATTTTTGGTTTTTGTTTTTGAGTTTACATGTTTGATGTGGCATATTGGTATGCTTGGACCCCCATCTTTTCATATCCACGTGGCTAGTACATTTGGTCATTATTATCGATACTTTAAATGATCTTAACCATTGTTTATATAGGGTTATTTCGAAGTTGATATGCATTTTGATTCGACTTTGTATATATGCCATCATTGCACACATGCACGAGTTTATATGGATGTTTGACTTCTCTTGCAAATTTGAATTTGGTGAGGCGTTCTTATCTCAATCTTGTCATCTATACGTAAGTAGGCTTAAGTGGAAGTGTGCATGTAAGAACCGTTTACCGTGAGGATTTGTAATGATATCAAAATTAAAAAATGATGAGTGATTCACGGGAAAGGGCTGCGAGAGTTCAATTGACCCGTCGTGAAAGCCACCGATTAAAAGAGCCCAAAAGAAAATACAAAATGCTAAGAAAATGGCCAATAAGATTTTCTCTAAGTTGAGTATGCTAGAAACCTCAAAAGAACTTAAAAAGTATGTATATATGAGGGAGTTTGGTTGGAGAAAATTAAACGGGTTTTCACATCTAATCCTAATGTTGAAACATTACAATTTGACGCTATTGTTTGTAGGATCGTCAAAAATCCGGATTTGTGTGCATGTAGTATGTTTAGTTCATTAAGCTCACACTTTAATTGTCATATGGCTATGATAAAGTTTGATGATTTATCGCTATCAATTACAGCTTCTTGATCCTTTCTATGTGTTAGAATTGTGACTCATTTGTTGTAGTTTCACGCCTATACATTCCATGTCCATGTTTGAGCACATAAGTACTTTGTTTGCATGTAACTCGCATTGTTATTTTTTATGTGTTTTTGCGTTTTGGGTAAAAAAGCATACTGTTTTAGCACTGTTTTGCTGCTATCAGGCCCTTCCAGTGTGATTTTTCTGGAAATTTTTTCACTGGGCAAAATTTTATGATATTTCTGGGAGTCTGGGAAAGTTTGGCCTATCGCGAGAAGTCGTTCAAATGAAATCTCCATGTCACGAAAAATCTAGTTTGAGCGACGTCCCTAGATCGTTCGAACGACGGTCTGGGAATTTGTTTCTTTTTGTTTGTAGCACCATGGTTATTGTGGTATATTTTTTGGGTACTGCTGTAAGCTTTCTAGACTGATTAGTTTATATGCTGGTTATATTGTTTCAAAATTGATATTTTTCATATGATTCCGTTTATCACAACTGATTAGTTTGCTATATTCTTTCTGTGATTCCTTTGTTTACTAGCTACTGATTTATCATTACTTGATCATATTTAACTGGTTATTTCATGATTATCTAGCGATTTTTATTTAGTATATCTTCATGCTAGATACTTGTTGATTGGTTTATCTTTTCTCTGGGTTGTCTATTCAAGAAAAAAAAGGGAGAGATGTATGTGATATAGGGGGAGATTTGTTGATCATGTTTATTAAGATTTGATTTAAATGTTGTTTGATTACATATTTTACAATTTGGTATCATATTGTTGCTCAATTTTTTTAACAAATGATTTTCGGAGTTTATTCATATTGGTTTACATTGTAAAATTGGTATCATTTCGATATATATATTGATTTCATTTGTTCCACCATACTTCACTGGGTATTTGTTTGTCTGCTTCATGTGTGTAGGTATGCTTCAGAGATTCAAGATTTTAAATCTACATCACATTCAGACAGTTCATGCCTGCCGGTGCTACATATACTAGTCCGTGTCCTCTATTTTTTATTTTGGGTTTATGGGATGGGATTTAGGCGTCATACAGCTTGACAGCCCGGCTTAGGCATTTCACTGGTTTAGTTTTGTCCCAGAATAGTCAAAGGGGGATATTTGTAAGGACATAAATTTCCAATTGAGTCCCTGTATTATTTTGACTTAATTTCGTGAACAAAACTGTATTTGTAATATGTCATAGGGAGATTTTATTTTGTCACGATCCCATTTGGTCTATGACGTATTGAAGAAATTGAAGACGTTGCGACAAATCTTTAAAGAATTAATCATGCCGAAGTTTAATTGGTGCAAGTTTACTCATCTTTAAGTTAATTGCATTCTGAGTTCACACAGATATGAATGCGTATAATTAATAGAGCTCGAAATAATTTTTATAAAAAGATAAGGATGTTATTTATAAGAGAAAACATTTTAAAATGTTTTAAAAGTGTTTTAAATGTTTTACACTACGTTTTATTCTGATAAGCTCGAAAAAGAGTTTGAATTAATTGGATCTCTTTAGGAAAGAAACGTTTTAAAGAAAAATTCAAACTGACACGCGCGTCGTTCAAATGACAAGCTGGATCGTTCAAGCGAGATAGCTATGTCACGCGAACGATTGGTCAATCTCGTTTGAGTGACACATTTTTCGAGGCGGTTAATTTTTCCTATTTAAAGCATGGTTTCATCAGAATTAAAGATACGTGCAATCTGGAAAACAGTTTTCAATCCAGTACGATTTTTACACATGTTTTTCCAAGGTTTCAAAGCTTAAACACATCCTTAGAGTTTGCAAAGATCCGAGTTATCATTACTATATGTTTATGTGATCTTGCTGCGCCAAGAAGGTTTGTTCTATACTTTAACATCTGGGTTTTGGGGTGAAGAAAAGAGAAGGACTTCTTATTCGACATCGTAGACATATCAAAGCCATTCGGTGGACACCGAGATATAAGTGGACGCGTGTGTTGTGGACAGGTATCGTGGAAGAAGGACTTTTTACGTGGGCACTGTGAGAGGAGTGGTTGAATATCAGAACAGCGTCAAGACCCGTGGGGATGGAGTCATTGAGTGAGTCTTTTGTCTGTTCGTTGTAATTCCACATTCATAGTGATTGTTTGGCTTGGGTCGTCCGAGGTTTTTTCCCGTCTTGGGTTTTTTCAGTTTGACCCATTTTGGTCAATAAGCTTGTTATAGGCCAATTTTAGCCATCTTAGGATAATATTGATCATCTTAAACCAACTTGACCCTTAGGTTAATTTTAATTGTGAAAATGTATAGAATTAACATATAAAAACTAGCGTAACATGACAAATCAAAGTTTTTACAGTTCATGTCCATGACATAGTCGGGAATGACAACAAAACTTGTCACGATCCATGAGCGTGATAACTCCCTTATCACGATCATTTTTTTCTACAAAATATGTTTAAAAATGGGGTGGCAAAGTGACTTGTCATGATCATGGACTGTGACATGGATTGAGGGGTGACTCGACTTGTCACGATCATTACTCGTGACAAGGTTTGACTAATTTCACAGCCTTGTCACAGTATATGACCATGATAAAACCTATGATATATTGTCATGACTTTGTCACGATCATAGATCGTGAGAAAGCCCCAAAACCTAAGACATATTGTCAAGTATTTGTCATAGGTTTTTTGTTTGAAGGAATTGATTCTTCAGCGCTCTCACTTAGGGTAAGATAGCCACCAACACTTAAAGTCGACATATTCTAAAAAAATAGGATTCCTTATCCTAGAATATAACATAAATCAAATGGAAATCCACATTTTTGATATTATAAGTTATATAAGACAAAACTTATTTTTTGGTTTATTTTCATAACATAAAATATAACTCATATCATAAATTTAGAATTACGTTTTCACCCTCTAACGCCTTATTTTCAAGCTTAACCTTAGAATTTTCAAATTTTGACCCAAGTCTCAATCCGTGATTTACATGACTGCACGAGTTATTTCTACAAGTGATTTTGGTCTCGTGTGACATGTCAATATCTCTTTTCGGGTCGTTTGGTTGTGGAATTACATTTTCACCCTCTAATGCCTTATTTTCAAGCTTAAACCTTAGAATTTTCAAGTTTTGACCCAAGTCTCAACCCGCAAGTCACATGACTGCATGAGTTATTTTAATAAGCTAGTTTGGTTACATGGCTACATGAGTTATTTTTATCTTATGTAAAAACATTGTGTAAATAAATCATTAATTAAATTAAACACAACAACAACCCCAAAAGCACAACAACCTAACAATAACCCAACAAGGTTTTCTGTAATCTCAAAATATATAATCAAAGAGTCATAGACTTGCAAATTGAATGATATGTATTTTTGTCAAAATTGTATGACTTTGACAGACTTAATGTTGCCTCTTATCCATTTATATTAACCTTTTTTTACTTAAAAGGGATTGTCCCTCGGTGATTTGATTTCATAAATTCAAGAATTAATTATAATATATGCTTGGGTCGTAGCTAGTAGGCCTTTATTCATGATGGTACCACTAGTTGGTGTATAGCTGAGGAACCATATGGTTATCATGATTTGATTTTTGAGTACGTTCAGATGTCGTTCAGGTAAGTATCCGAAGTTTTTGGTACCGGGCTTATCCAAATTTCGGGGATGAAATTCCTTTTCAAAGAGGGGAACTATGTAACACCCCGTATTTTTAGGAATAATTAAATTACATATATCTCAGTAATTTAATTGAACAATAAAGTGAATTTAAATAAATATTAATTAGCAAGAAATTGATCAATATATATGTGTTATTATATCTACCTGTGTGATAAGTAAATCAAATTGCATTATTTTATATTATGTCGTACGTGAGTAAAAACAACAGGTTGATGGTACCTTATTCGGGACGTGCCTGTGAGGTCGTGTCTAGAATAAGATGGTATAATTATGATAAGTGACTCGAGTGATGATTTCGAGTGCACGGATGATCCGAAATGGATCAAAATAGTAAAAATTATGTACTCGGGGGTAGTGTAATTTCTAATCTTAGGTGCTTTTTAGACTATTAGGGACTAGCATATAAGTGTTTTGATCTTTTTAATGGGAGGTCAAAATAAATAAACGGGATTAGAAAAGAGAAGAAAATTCAAAGGAATTCTAAGAGGAGACTAAAGGGACTAAAGAGAAGATTGATTGGGAGAATATTATGGGGGAAATACGGGCTAGGATCATCACCAAAAGGATTCATTTATACAAATTCAGACTCTACAAGTGATTAAGTCAAATGATTAACTTGCTTAGTAATTTATGTTTGTAATTCAATTCATATCATTGTTGATGAAAAATTGATTTGGGTGGGATTGATATGAAAATGGATTTTGGGGACTTGAATTCATAGTATTGAGATGTGAATTATAAGAACTAAAATTTGAAAGTAATAAATAATGTAGAAAGAATAATTTTTATGTAAGCTCATGTGAAAATTACTCAATTATCGAAAGATAATGATGAATCCCATGTAGTTGAATATGAATAGATGAATTGAATATGAAAATAGATTAGTTTCATAGTTAGGACTATTGGGGAATTTGAGTTCTTGATGGATTTGGATTTGTTGAGAGAATGGAATTATTGAAAATTGTTGAAATTCGCAAGTGGCAAATCTGGGCAGTTCTGGAGGGGCGAACCGCTTCGCCCTCAAGAAGAATCGGTTCGGTATCCCTGTTAAGGATTTAGTTAATGATTTAATTCCGAGATAAATTATGATGTCCGGGAATAAGTTAGGACTTCTGGAAAATTTGTGTAATGTTGATAAAATTCCTTAGGATGAGTTGGAATATATCCGAGGTAGGAACTTGAGTATTTGGGGGAAAATTATATTCGAATTTTTTTTAACGGATTGATAATGAAAATTTGAGAAAATGGGGATTCGAGTTGTTTGAGAATTGTACGCATCCAGAATTAATATGTTGAGAATCAATCAATTAATTAAGTGAATAATCAAATAATTGAGAAAGGAAACGATATTCGAAATTGTTGGGCTAAGTGCTACAAGTGATAGGCACGATTAGCCAAAATTATTGGAAAAAAAGTTCTACGAGTGATAGGCATGATTAGTCAAAATTATTGAAAAAATATATACAGGTATAGAGATAATATATATGTATCATTATATCTGCGTGTATGATATAATTATGTGAACATACCACTCTAGCGCTATCAGGGAGGTAGCGTGTTGTGGGTGATCTCTCCTTGCGAATCCCAGCATGTGTGGTATCGGCCCCAGGATCATAGGGTCATGTATGCCCACCCTATGTGAGGTTGGAGCCTTAGTGAAGTGACTTATGGTATGGTAATGACTCACTGGCTTTGGACTATAACCGTCTCCAATACGTTAACGATTTTTGGCTTCAGTGGGGAGATTTCGACCCAACAGCCCAAGATGATGTGTGTATGCCCTGAAGCATGACAGCATTTTAGAGATTTGCATTCATGAGATAATTCTTTGGGGATTGCGGTTGTACGTATAGAGTTAGTGATATGTATGTGTGCTTGATGTGATTTGGAAATACGTATATATATGTGAAGAAAACTATATATGGGTATATGCCACTAATGTGTGAACATTGAATTAACAACTAGTGAAAGTTATTTGGAATGAATCAATAAATTATAATTGAGAATTATAATCGTTGACAGATATTTGAAATGAATTGATAAATTATAATTATTAAGCGTATGGGAAGGCGAATTTTATAAAATACGTGTGACACGGGATAGCGTATGGACTTAAGGGTATATTGCGACTAGTTAGGTTGGGGGCATACGTTAGGTGCACACTGTAGTTGAGGAGTGATGATTATCTCATGTGAGTGTGACACCAATTTAAATATGGAAGAATATATTCATAATTATTATGCATTTTAATTACTTGCAAAATATTTTCAAAAGGATTTGGGCTCTGACCCATATCAAATTTATTTTCAAAACCTTTTAGGTGTCCTGCCACAGGGAAGCCAAGCATGATATCATTTCTAGGTCATCAGATTTGCAGTCGCTGTAGAGTGCTACGGGGATTGTTTAGTCGGTTTCTATCTTTGAGATTCTCAATAAGATTCAACTAGTTATTATCCGGGCATGTTTCCTACTCTCATTTTTTATTTCGTTTTATTCATTTCAGTTTGGATGAATATCATATTGGATTGTAAACCGATGAGAGGTTCGGTTAATGAATTTTATTGTATTCAGATTTATTTATGTGATTGTAGATTTATTTAATTATCTAATTGAGTTGTGATTCATGATTTTAATTATCTATTTATAGCATTTTAATAAAGTTAAAATTGACACTAGGCTTAATTAAATAATAGGTGGTTAGCAATTAATTATTTTTCGACAGTGATGTTAAGAATGATCCATATGAGATTCATGTTTTATTTTCGTATAGGGTTGGCCACCCATTATTTTAATAACTAGGGTGTTACACATGACACATATTGTGAGATTTTTGTCACGGTCAGGGACCGTGACAAGCTCTTTCGAAAAAAATGAGACAATTTTGCAATTTTAGTATATGAGTGTCTCTTGGTTTATACCATGTCAAATTGGTTTATTTGTTGAATGTATAAGAGTTTTTTAGTTCGGGACCAAATCCTTGATAGTACTTGTGTCTATAGATGCTTGATTTTCTTACATGCCTATATCCATGTCCGAGTCGGCTTACATTGCATGTCTTCATCAGATTCAGAGACTCCGAGTAGACTTATAGACATTTACAAACGTGATATATTAACCATGGCACACTTTGGGTTTTCTAAACCATTCCTTCGTGTTTACCATATTTTATGCACTTGGTTTATCATCAAAATATCATATTTCCCAAACATGTGCAAAAGGAGCCTTTCAGAATAAGTTACTTTGAAAAATCCTTCAAATTGGCATTTTTGGTAATTTTGATGTTGTCAGCCGTGTGAACGGATGAAAAATGACTCATGCAGACAGATATGACTAGAAGGTTTGTTTTTGTCGACTTTTAATGGTCGTGCGCGTGCCTAAAAAGTCTTCGTGTGCATGGACTTTGTAGAAGACGGAAATATGAAATTTTCCCTATAAAAGAATGTTGGATCAACTTTTCAATTAGAATTCTTTCTTCTCTTAGACAATTTTTTTAGGTCTTCTCTTTCTCTGTCTAGAAACCCTGGATGAGATTTAATCTTTCCTCACTTTGATTAAAACATTTTATGAGATAGGTTTGAGTGGTTCGGCATATCAACCTGAGAAAACCTATCCTTCATAATTTGCCATTGAAGATCTTCAGTTGAGAGGTCAATAAGAAGGACGATCTGAAAAATTAGCGATGTGTTCTTCAAATTTGAAGTGTGAAAACCTTAGATAAGAGCTGCTAGATCTGGTGGTGTATTGAGGATAGGTGCACTGTGAGAGATTGTAAGGGAAGTCAATCTAAGTAAATGGTTCATCTCTTGTAACATCTTTATTTTTCTAGTGGATTAGTCGTAGTGTCCTGAGATTTTTTCCCTATGTGAAGTTTTTTTGTACATCTTGGTGTTGTGATCATTTTCACATTCACCTTTCTTCACTAAACACAACATCACATAAATTTAGATTTATAATTTATTTGGGTTACTAGTTGTTTAGATGTTACATAATTTCAATTGAATAAATCTAATTTAGATAGATCTCACCTAATCCCAAATGAACTTAAATTTGGATCTGATTAGATCTAGGTGTATATTTCTCATATTTTTAAGTTGCAATTGAACTCAAAAGACTTTTGATTTGGACTTGAATGATCTCACAACATTATTTTTGAACTAAAATTGGATAAAATCATTTTAAGATTAAGTGGTTGATAAATTGCCTAAATGAGCACAAGTTTGAATTTCAATATGCAAATCAATTGTTTTTGTGTTTTTAAATAAGTAAATTTTAATTTATCATTAATTCTGAGTATGTCATATTCACACACTCCCTCTAGAACATTATCACACTCACTACACCAAAACGGACGATTTCTGACTGCCATTAGTAGTGACAAATGACTTTTGTCACTGCTATTTACCGTCACGATTTAGGGTGTGATAAAAAATAATTGTCACTGCTCGCAGTAGTGATAAATATTTTTTTGTCACTCCTATGGGGTTACAAGTGGTGACAAAAATTACCCTGCCCATTTTGTCACTTGTGTCAGGAGTGACAAATTCAATATTTGTCAATACTATTAGCAGTGAAAAAATGGGATGGATTGACAATACTTGTCATTGCTCATAGTAGTGACACCACCGACAGCAGTGAAAAAATGGGATGGATTGACAATACTTGTCATTGCTCATAGCAGTGACTAATGTTAATTTTGTTAAGTTTATCACGGCTACGAGTAGTGATAAACATCTTTTAAATGACCTTTGTCGGTGTATTCAATAGTGACAAATTATCTTTATATTTTAAAAAAATCGCTAAAATTTTCTTTATATTTTGGCCATTCCAGATATCCTGTAGACATAAAATATGTTTAAACTTAAATTCAAAATCAAGAATAATATCACAAGCTCATTCCAGACATCCATCGTACAAGTCTAAAAAAGTTCGACATAATTTTCTTTATATTTTGGACATTTCAGATATCTTGTAGACTTAAAACATGTTTAAACTTAAATTTAATACCAACAATAATATCACATAAGCCCATTCTGGGCATCATACAAGTTTAAAAAAACAACATTAAATAAATCCATCCTAGGTGTCAAATGCAAAATGAACATTGAAACAAAAATAAACTAACATAAATAACGACTAAACACTTCCATGACACATTTTCATTGTAATTAGATACAACATATGTTCATAAATACAATTACAATTGGTGAAAAAAAACCATCACTATAAAATATTTATTTCTAAGTGAACTTGTCTTTCAATGTCAAGCATCCTACGTTTCAATTATCCTCCAATACCTATAATATAAAAAAAGAACCATTTGTTAACATATTCTCATTCTATGGCAAGTCCAATACATATGTTTATCATTCTATGGCAAGTCCAATACATAAGTTGCTAATACACAGTAATAAAAGATACATTTTTAATAAGTATAATA